>CM061350.1:161432500-163832500 GCA_030867105.1 Liasis olivaceus | reverse complement strand
ACAAGCTGAATAAATAAATAAATAAATAAATAAATAAATAAATAAATAAATCATTCAGTCCAGAGATTCAAAATATCTGATACCTTCCCTGCCAGATCTAATGGGCCGGGTTATCTGAGGGACTGCCTTTCCCTGAACACATCAGCCCATTCCATTCGATCTGGCAGGGAAGGTATGCTACACATTCCATTGGGCAGGGATTTGCATTTGGTGGGTCCCAGGAGGCGGGCCTTTTCTACTGTGGCTCCCTCCTTGTGGAACTTTCTCCCCCCTGAAGTTAGGCTCACCCCTTCCCTGCTGTCATTTGGGAAGTCCCTCAGGACCTGGCTGTGTCATCAGGCCTGGGGGTCTTTGGGAACTTAAGACACTCTTAGATGGCTCCACTGTAATTGATATTCTGCTCTCTCCATTGGGTTTGTATATTTTAAAATCTATTTTTAAAATGTGTGATAATATTTTTATTCTAATAATAACTTCTTAATTTTATTGTTTGTTTTTATTCACTTGTTATTTTATTTTAATTGTTGTACGCTGCCCAGCGTCACTTTGTGTGAGATGGGAGGCTATATAAATGTGATGTATAAATAAATAAGTAAGTAAGTAAGTAAGTAAGTTGGGAAAGAGTGTTGCATTTTAATGGATGCTCCTATTCCAGTCCACATCCATCCATGCATATGTGTACAGCTTTTAGAGTTCTCTTTCAAATCTGGTAACAGTTTGTAATTAGAACTGGGCTAAATCAGACTAAAAGGGAATCCTACAAGCAACTGGTATTCAGAGTCACACCTTCTCATTCTGAAGGTAGCTCATAGACATTACAATTCATAGCCATTAAGTGTTATATGTTCTGTGAATGTGTCTAATTTCTACAGCAGCAGAAAATTCCATAGTTTAATTATGTTTAATGCACAGCACTTCCTTTTTCTGTTCTGAATCTTTCACCATTCAGTCTCATCCTGGTCTTTACTAGGATTAGAAGAAGAAAAACTGTTGTGAACATGCCATTCCTTTCTACATGGATTAAATGAGTAAAAATAGCTAACCTTGCATGGGGTGGGAACATATTGGATCATATATTGGGATTCAAGAGAGTGGCAAACTGTGGTTCTTAACGAAAGACATCAGCTGGGGATAGCAGCTCCCTTGCACACAGATACACTTACAGGCGTTTCTTTCTTGACATACATTTTTATAACATATTGCTTGTTCAAGTGCACTCTGTCAGCCCTTGCAACATTATAGATTTCTGAGGCAAAAACCCAAAGAATAAATAATATACTTTCTTTCAGCTAAAATAAAGTTCCAAAACATAGCTCATAGGAAATATGTTTATAAAACCTTCACATCAATAATTGGGTCCCTACTGAGCACCCTTGTAAAGCAAATAAACAGAATGATAATTAAATGATAATTTCTGTGGAAGGGACAGGGATGTTCATCAGTCCTCCCCAGTGTGGGCAGTGGCTGATTTTGGCTATGACTGTTTCCTTCCTTTTCTATCTACTGAAGTGAGAATTGAGAACATATTACAGAAAGTGTCAATGGAAGAAAGAGATGAAAATAACATATTTGTCAGGTTGTTTTCTTCCTCAAAACCAAAAAAGCAAACAAAAAAATGAGCTCTTTAAAACACCCATGGATCAGGTCTTCTTCACAGGTATGTGGGTTAGTCTTTGAGAAAATCTTTCTGTGTGGCTGAATAAGCAAAAATAAATGTCAAGAGTTCCCCAACTTGCAGATCAGCAGTACTTCCAATATACCCATTTCTCAATATGTTTTTGTAAACTATAAGTGTTCCATTTCTATATACTGGGAATCACAGAAATGATAGATAAGAATATGACTTATAAAAGTCAACCAAACTGGGGAGTTATAAATATTACACGTAACACACACACACACATAAAGTGAGCGAGCGAGAGAGAGAGAGATCTCAAATATTTCTTTTTAATATCCACCATAGCAGATTCCACTGTGACCTAAAAGGACAGTAATGAAGAGCATCTACTACCATCCACTGTGCTAGAAAAAATTCTAACCCTCCATTTTTAGAAAGTTGCATAAACTTTTCAAGGAAATCATTTAAGGAAAAGTATGTTCGAACTTTATAATAAAGCTTGAGTATGCTTTACAATAGTGTGTTTTATAATAGAGCACATACTGCAGAAAAATTATGTACAAAGAGTACACAGTATTGAGTAATTTGCATTAACATACCCTATATACTGGATTAGTTATATTAAGTTAGCACAGCATCACATAAACTTTATTATGGTCTTGGACCAGGCTTTTATGTATAATACATAAAATTTATAAAATATGCATAAATTTCCCCATAATTCATTAAAACAACAACAAGAGGGGGGAAAAGGGAAGGAAATAAAGTTAGGGCTGGGGTTAAAGTGAACTTTAAAGATGTGGGAGAAGTACAGTTGTGTTAGACAATATTTGTTGCCTCATTCTTACAGTGGCCAGACAGAAGTTTCCTAGATCAGTCCATACAATAGAAATCAACATTTGCCACAAGCAGAGAAATGGGTACAATGCAGAAAGATGCTTGTAAAATTAACAGTCTCATATGCCTCAGGCTAGGAAGCCAAACCACATACTGCAGGAGAAATTAGGTCAACTCCTTCTTCATAGCAACTACATAAGTTATATGAGACAACTTTTTACTCTCTCTAATTCAGTTCCTTATATGAATCAAACCTATGTGATATATTTATACCAAGTTTCTTTTCACTCAAAGTGAAACTCTAATTTCTTCCCAATGTCCTTTTTTACTGTCAACTTCTCAACTACCTTGTCTCCTATATGAAGCCTAGTCTGTATGTTCATTTATATTATGGATGTGCTTCGAATACAGCCAACCCTGAACCAGGAGAAACCAGCTGTAAGAGCTAAGGCAAAACCCTTATGAGAAAGCAGAAAATGAACTAGACAACTTCACAGTAGTTCTGTGCTCTGTAATGTTAAGAAAAAATAGATAGTAATCCTGTTCAGACTGCTGCTTGAATGCATAAAGCAATCAAACTAGGAAGAGAATGGGACCACATATGAAACTTTCTTCCTACCTCTCTCCAGCTTCAGTATATTTAAGTCTGAGGTCTGAATGAGAGTTGTACCTGTACAGGCTTGAACAATTTCATAATACTTCATATGATCCAGAACCCAAATAAGACTGGGTGCTGGATCATGCTGGTAGTTATACTTGTATTCAAGTTAGCATAATTACAGCTTCTTTTCATACTCCTTGCTTGAATGCATGGAGGCAGGGAGAGGGAGGGACAGGGTAGAATTATGTGTGTTCTCCCATTTATTTTACACTTGAGCTTTCACGCATTCAGGCCAGTACCTGAACAGAGTGTCTATTCAAACAGGTACATTGTTAAATCAGTAATTTGGTGACTTACAGTACAGCAGAAACCAGACCATACATGAGTTTCAAGCAAATGAGACATTAAGAAAATACAGCCTGAAATATTAGAGTCCTGAAATGCTATATCTGGAATGGCTATAGACAATTCTGATAACTTAATTTAGTCTTTCTTTCTCTTACTAAAAGGCAATCATGTGAGAGCCATAATTGATGTAAGCCATAACTGATGAAAGTTATGATGAGCAGCAGAACTCTATATCTAAGGGCCTATCTGTGATAATAATGGCATATAGGAGATTGTGACTTGCAATGTTAGGTGAGTAAATTATAACGAATATGAATTCAGAAATGAAATAAAATGAAATGAAACGAAGAAATATATCTTGTGTGTTTGTGAAACTAAAACAAGGGAAAAGAATGATAGATATAAATGAAGGTGGTTTGATTGGAGTACAGTTGATGACTATAGGCAGGGAAGCAAAGATGTAGATGTAATTATGAGTAGAAGGAGAAAAATGAAAACTATGAATTGATGTCATCTACAATGTTGTAAATGTGTGCAAAGTAAAAGTGCATAGTTTAGTGATAGTTGTATAAGAGTCAGATATGAATTTTGGGGAAACTGTAAAATATTCTGAATGAATGAAATCCAAAACAAAAATAATATTCTGCTAGATAAAATGAATGAATTAGTGGGAATGAGTCAGGTGAGTACACAAAAACAAGTGGGCCATTTGAAATCATAAGAATAAATGAGAATTATATCTGCTTAGAAAAAGATGTATTTAATTCACACATTTGGATTAAAGATAAGTTTATTCACATGAACACATGGCAAAGGAAGGAAACTGTCAGGATTAGCCCAGGAAACTCCAGGAGACAGTACAGATTCAATCCAGCAAGGTTTAATGGCCTTTCTCCCGTTACAGAAATCTTCTCAGAGTGAGAGCAAATTCCAGGGTCACCCTCCCAACCTCCCTTGCATTCTTTAGGGAGGGTTCAGTCTCATCCTCTTATCAGTTCCTCGTTGCTCTGGTGATGAGAGTAAATTCTTAACCCCTCTGGTCCTGACTCTCACAGAAACTAATTCTAACAGAAAGATTGATTTGATTGTTTATGAAAAAAGACCAAGAGAATTAGTGAAGAACAAAAGGATGAAGAGAGATTCTGAATGTGAGATACACATTTTCTCTAATTTTAAAGATTGGATTAAGGGGAAAATTGATTTCATAAACCACCCGCTTTCTCATGATATTAAAAAAAAAAAATACATTGTCATATTCTTATGTGCACAGATGGACAAATGAAAGAGTTTTAAAGCACTCTGTGCTACAAATGATTTGTGGCTCAGAAATGTTTCACATAAATAAAATAAAATACTCATTCTGTTCCAATTTTAAAATGTGAAGGGGAAAAAAATCTAGCCTGGAGAAATAAAACACAAAACTGCATGTTGAGATTGTCTCGATGGATTGGCAGCCACTTCTGAAAAATTATCAGACATTTTAGTTTTATTAAATAGCCTTAAGTTATATTTATGAAAGCAGATGCAGAGAGATGGGAAAAGAAAAGTGAGAAGAAGGAAAAATACCTAGCTCTTAAGAATTATTAATATCCTGTTCTGGGAGCACTCACTAAAAGTATTTTTAATCTTTTCCCCTGGTCAGCTCTTTCCAGGAATCAGTGCAAGATAATTTGCAATTTGCCACAAATGTGTAAGGTTATTTTTCTAATAATGATTAAAAAAAAAAAAAAGTAAACTCTATTGTTCTTTTCAAGGAAGACCTGCTAGGAAAGAAAATATCCAGTGTCCTAAAAATGCCTAAAATTAGGATTCCTAGTATTCTTTCTTTGTCTTCTTATAAAATGAATATGAAGCTATGTCTCAGAACCAAATCTTCCTTCCTTCCTTCCTTCCTTCCTTCCTTCCTTCCTTCCTTCCTTCCTTCCTTCCTTCCTTCCTTCCTTCCTTCCTTCCTCCCTCCCTCCCTCCCTCCCTCCCTCCCTCCCTCCCTCCCTCCCTTCCTGTCTGTGTATACAGAGTTTTACTGGTTTTTCCACACAGCAGCCGTTGCTGGTTGCATCCTGTGCATAAATTGACTTGAAATGAAGTTGGCTTAAGAAATTCTTTGGCCAAAGTGATTCTTGAGGCTTTGTCTGGACATATTTATCATTGCCCCAAATTAGCAGATTCCCCTAGTTCTTTACCCCTCCTGGACTGGTTAAAAAAAGAAAAAGAAATCACCACCATTCTTCTTTACTCTTGTTACTTGGGCTAGAAGGGGAAAGGAGTAGAGCCTTTGTCATTTTAATCTCTCTCTCTCTCTCTCTCTCTCTCTCTCTCTCTCTCTCTCTCTCTCTCTCTCTTTCTCCATGTTTCACTGTTTCATCAGTAAACTTGTAAAAAATGAAAAGAAAAGAAATTGGCTGCAAAGAACAGCAATTAATGACTTTCTACCACAGTACATAGTAGCCAGTTGGAGAGAAGATACATGAGAAACAGGAAAACTAGATAGCTCAGTTCGAACCAGCACAAGTCAGAAGACATCACTTTTGATGTGTAACAGAAAAAGATGGGCTATGACCTCATGCATTCTTGTCCTTGAGAAACGGTTAGTGGCCTGTACCCACACTGGGGCAAGCTGGTCCTGCAGATCCACACACCATATCTAATGGCATCCATTTTGCAATCTTCAGCTAAAACATATTCGCAGAGAACATTGCCATGAGTCAGTCTGGGAATTGTCTGTTCTTTTCTCCTCTGTCAGCTCAGCTGACAGTAACACATTAAAAATGATTGCTTAGGATCAAGAGACCCCTTCTACTGGAAAATGCTTCTGTAGGTTTCAACATCAAAGATATCTTCTGTACTACTTTTATTAAGATCATAACTCAACAATCTATCTTGTCTCTACAGCAAAATATTCCAAAAGGCTATGGCTGGCCATTGCTGAGGATTTGCGCTTTTCATTTTACAAATTCATGGATCAATATTTAAAGAAGCTCTACAATGCACCTCTCTATTTTCAGCTGCTACCTTGAGGGGGGGAAAAAAAGCAGCAGTACTAATGTCAGTTTAATTGAAGGTAACTTTGAATTCTATCATGTTTTTCACTGGCAACATCAATTTCTGTGGAAGGCTGGAACTATACTTAAAGCATTCCTTGAAGTTTGCTTAATTGCTACCTCTCATAGCACCTTACCAATCTTCCCTTCTCTCCCATACCCAGTACAACTTCCCCAAAGAAGCTTAGAATTTTGTTCCAAATAACTGTGAGAATCACCTGTTCCAGTGGGAAAATCCAGTATTCATTGGATTACACTGACAGTCATTTCAGAAACATAATTAATGTTATGAAATCATAATTTGTTTTCTTAGGCGAGTGTTGTTATAGATCCAAGATTTCTTTTGAATTCTAGGGATCTACTGTATGTCTCCTTGACAGGCCTTATAGGACAAAGTAATTCCTAGGACTCAATATGCCCTAGGGGTTCTTTTCATGCACACCTTTTTCTTTCTGTTGACTTTGTTTTTAGACATGATAACAACATAGTGGAATGAGGAACTGAAATGCATAATAGAAACTGAAATGAGTAGTAGAAAAATTAAAATTGGATGCACAGTTCAGAAAATATAGTATGATATAGATACGGTGGCCATATTTTCTTGGGAAAAAAGTAAGGACAAACCTGAAAAAGGGGCATATCTGAAAGAGGTTTATAAACATAATTTGTAAAAATTGTTTATAACTTTGTTTTACAAAGGAAAATTCAAGAACAAAACCAAGAAAAAAACTTTAAAAAATCCATATTCTAATAAAAATATCTAAAATCAAACAGTATATGTAAATTTATTTTAAAAAGACAATTCAAGCCATAGTTCTGGGAGGTAGGGTGGGAAGAGAGAAAGTTTTCATGGCCAAGATTGGATTAATCCAGCACCTTAAAAACTGGCTGTGAAAAAACTCAAGCACTAAATTCTTGTAGAAAGAGATGAGGGGAGAAGATCTTAAAATAATGATTCAATAATCCTGTGCTTAGCCCTCCCTTTGTTTTGTTCTTTTTCTAATGCTTCCTGGTAGGAAATATTAGCATAATTCAAACTTCTTTACTCTCAACCTAAAAAAAAAAAAGAAGTACAAATAAGATTGAGAAAGGGGAGGGGAGGGGAGGGGAGGAGAGGGGAGGAAAGGAAAGGAAAGGAAAGGAAAGGAAAGGAAAGGAAAGGAAAGGAAAGGAAAGGAAAGGAAAGGAAAGGAAAGGAAAGGAAAGGAAAGGAAAGGAAAGGATTCCATAGCCCATAACCCATGTAGCATTCCTCATCTTCTGGGGAACTTCCAGATGGCTGGGATGATGATCAGGAATAAGGAATTAAGCAATTTCCCATTAGTACTCTTCCCAGAATCTCAATTTATTTCTAGGAAAAGGGATCTAATTTACCATAGTAATCCAATTCACCAGGTAAAAAGCAGTAATGCTAAGCTTTGGTTTAGCATGACATATTTAGAGCTGCAAAAAATTAATGGCATCAGAACAGCCATATAGATATTGTGCTCATGCCAAAGAACAGCAGTATCTATTATTGTGATTAAATTGCATTCTTTCCATACATACCAGTGTGTTTAGGGAAGGCAGATATTGAGTTCAGATCCATTTGCAAGGAAAAAAAAAGAGAGAGATCAAACTGCAATCTGGGTGTCTGGTAATCCTGTGGCATTTAATTAATATAAGCACATTCACAGTCCTTAATACATTTGTCTTTATGATAGAATTTCCTATGCAGCATAAAAGACAATTTCTCTCACACACACCTAAACTCAAACATATAGCAGTCATTAAAGAAAATCAAGTTCACATGCTCATCCAGTTGTGGAGGTGGGTGTCAGATTCAGCCGGCATGGCACGGCACGGCACGGCGAACGGCGAATGTGCTGCTCAGCTTCGCCTAGTCAGTTTCACCATCCCAGGCACTAACAGCAGAAAGGGGAAGTTCAAAACCGTGAGCTGATTACTGACAGATGGAGGCGCTTAACTCTGACTGCAAGCGGATACTTTGTATCCGCACCGGCTTCCCTCGAGCGCCGCAGACAAAGGAAGGCACAGAGGCTTGGAAGCGGAGCAATCAGCGTGTGATTGAGAACTCCTGGCTTTATGTGCAACAGGAAAACCCAACAAAGGTAACAACAGTACAACCCATAGACAGCAATCAAGAAGACAAAAGAACCGGACTGAATCTGCCATTTGGGTGAGTGGAGATTACTGTGGGTAATCTGTAACTAAGCAAAGGGGCAAAACGCAGGAACGGGGAAGCTATAAAATACATTGTAAGATGTGCTAAGCCAACCCTGGCTTTGTCTGTACCTACCTACATTACGATTTAGTAAACTTCTTTGCTGAACCCACATGTCATGAGAGTTTCTTTGGAGCTGAACGGGGTAAACCTTACAGTGGGGAGATGATAGCAACCATATTTGCCATGCGAGGGGGTGGGAGGTGGAATCCAAAACAATGCATTAGACTTATTGTAAATTTGTAGAAGGGTTGCAAGCTTTGAAATTTTCTAGGATTCTTTATAAGGCAAACTGATTAGAAATGAGGGGGGAAAAAGGTGGGGGGATGTGGCTGACACTCCATGCCTGTATCAGGTCATACTGGAATAGAAGGGAATCACCTCGCTCCATCTCACAATGGAACCTGGTACAGATATAATTTTAACATGCAGTCACATTTTCCCCTCTTCTCCTATCCTTCTGGACCACCACAAGTATATCTATGCTGTGGTTTGATACAATAATCAGTAAAGTGAAGAATGAACTATTAGAAGAAAAAAAAATCAGAAATCTGAGTTCAGCTCAGCTTCATACTTAAGAAAGTACTGATTATTTATTTATTTATTTTTCAAATTTATATAGCTGCCAATCTCACAAAACAAGTGACTCTGGGCAGCATACAACAAAGCTAAAAAACAATAGTTAATAAATTATTATTATTATTATTATTATTATTATTATTATTATGTGTTAAAAACCACAAAACACAGCTTAAAAAAATAATAGAGGAAGGGATGTTAATAGTAACAGAGCCACCTTACTAGTTCACCAATTCTCTGGGGTTCCCAGGCATGATGGCACAACCAGGTGTTGAGGGACCTTCGGAAAATGAAGAGCAATGGTGCCAGCCTCACCTTGGGGGGGGGGGGTGTTCCACAACATGGGCGCCACAGCTGAGAAGGCCTGCTGCCTAGGATCCACCAAATGTAGCTCCCTAAATGACAGAACCCATAGCATGCCCTCTACTAGATCTGGTGGGATAGGCAGATGTGATGGGGAGAGGTG
Organism: Liasis olivaceus; assembly: GCA_030867105.1. Taxonomy (NCBI): domain Eukaryota; kingdom Metazoa; phylum Chordata; class Lepidosauria; order Squamata; family Pythonidae; genus Liasis; species Liasis olivaceus. The sequence goes on along the minus strand of CM061350.1, from coordinate 163,822,786 downwards.
GTCCCTCAAATAACCTGATCCCATGTCATGTAGGGCTTTAAAGGTCAAAATCAGCACCTTGAATTGGACCTGGAAACAGACTGGTAACCGAGGCAGCTTGTGGAGCAGAGGTGTAATGTGTGTTCTACAAGAAACACACATAACTGCCTACACCACTGCATTTTGCACAAGCTGAAGTTTCCAGATACTCTTCAAGGGCAGCCCCACATAGGGTACATTACAATAGTCCAACTGAGAGGTCACTAGGGCATGAGTTGACTGAGTAGGGCCCCTCAATATAGGAATGGGCACAACTGGCACCCAATACAAAGTAGTATGGAGGCCTTCCTAGCCATGACTTCCACCTGTACAGATTGTGAATGGGTTCCATTTGGGGTGGTGTCAAAGATGGCAGAATCCCACAACTGGAGGCCCACAAAACCCAACACCACTCAGTCTTTCTAGGGTGCAGTTGAAACCTGTTGTTCCCCATCCAGACCCTCACAGCCTCCAGGCAATAGGATAAGACATCCACAGCGTCACTTAATTTGCCAGGGGCAGAGATATACAATTGGGCATCATCAGCATATTGATGATACCTCACCCCTTGGCAACAGATGAGCTCACCCAGCGGTCACATGTAGATGTTAAATACAAGAGGAGAAAGCACCAACCCTTGCAGCACCCCACACAGGAAGGGCCAAGGCAGGATCTCTTCTCCCCAGTCATCACCGACTGGAATTGACCCTGGAGAAAAGAGGTGAATCAGCACAACATCGTGCTGCCCACCTCAGTCCTCTGAGTCGATCCAGAAGGATACCATGGTTGATGGTATTGGAAGTTGCTGACAGGTCAAGTAAGGAAAGGGTGGACACATAACTCCCATCCTGCCCACACCAGAGATCATCCAAAAGCATGACCAATGCCATTTCCATCCCATACCCCAGACTGAAAAGGATCCAGATAATCTGCTTCGTCCAAGGTCCTCTGTAGATGCTGCATAACCACCTTCTCAATTACCTTCCCCAAAAAGGGGAGGTTAGATACTGGACAGAAATTGTCCAGTATCATGGGGTCCAGTGATGGCTTCTTGAGGAGGGGGCGAACCAAGGCCTCCTTAAGAGGTAAAGGAACAAACTCTCACTCAAGGAAGAATTCACCACTTCTACAACCTACTCACATGACATCCCCTGGCTTGCTTTGCTGGAATTCCATGAAATAATTGTGGGGAATTCCTTAATTATGTTTTGAAAATAGCTGGCCTTCTGCAATATCTCCCAAACTTTTCATAATGAAAGCAAAAGCAGTTGTTTATTATTGTTAGGTGAGATCCACTTATAAATGAAAAACAATAAATAAAAGTCAGGTAGCATAAAGAAGAAAAGCATTAAGGCACTTTCTTCCAATCAAATGCTCACCCAGTGGGACTGGACTATGGCTCCAATCTTCCCCAGCCATAAAGCCACTGACCATTCTCACTTAAAACCTGTGTACTATTCAAACATTAGAGGAACCTTTGGAATAATCTGGGATTCAATATGAGAAAAAGTTGCAGCAAAAAGAGAATTGGTGAAATTTCATGTTTGACAGAATAAGACAGTAGGATCACATGCTTTTGGTTTAATTTCAGAAGACTTCTGCAAGAAATCAGTTCAGATCTTTGTCAATCTTGCCATAGCTTAGTAAAAAAAGTATGAGATGCTGTAAGAAAAAAATGGTCAGGGAGATACGATATATCCCCATTCATTTTGGGCTCTGGTCCTAACTACTGCTTACTTTAGCCCTGACCACTACGTTGTGCCCAACAGATTTTTTCCTGAGGGAAATATATTCCCTTAACAGAAAAGAAAAGAAAAAAGAAAAGAAAAGAAAAGAAAAGAAGTTTTCATGTCATGTTTCACTTAACTAGGGAAGGGTTAAGATCCAAGCCATAGTCTTTATAAGATTTCCTGTTACCAAGTAGAGGTGGATTTTTAGATTTTATCAACCAAATGTAGATTTTTAGAAAAGTTAAACCTGAATATGTTCTATCTCTGTGGAAGGTTGTTTTTTTTTTTTTAGGTGGGGGGTCAATCACATAAAAAGAGGTTGTGGATCCATTGCTAAAAGCAATAAGGGCAAGGAACGCAAATCCCATTTTCCAAATATCTTTTTCTCAACCAAGCAGACTTTTGGTGTCACAGCACCTCTAATGGAGATAGCCCAGAAGAGGGCTGATGAAAGTATGGCATAGAATCATGCAGTTCTAATTTATGTGTGTTTTTTGTTCTTCAGAACAGAGGCTGCACTCCCAGTTTTCAATATAATGGTGGAAAAAGCCACCCTTAAGCATTAGGATCTGCCACTGGAATATTTCTTTGGTCTATAATTCAGTGAAGCTGTAGGGGAATAGGCTGGGGACAACAATGTAAGAGATGGTGCAGCCAAAAATTATCAAAGAATGGTGCTTAGCCTGTCCCTTGAATTATAAACAGCCATGACTATTAGCTGTCCTCTCGGATTTTCCTACTCCCAAAAGTAGCAAGGGGTTGTAAAAGGTAAGGAGAAACAGAGACCCCCATTCTGTGAATGTGAACCCTGATTTATATTTAATAGGAAAATTCAGATCCAAGCAATTGCCACTATGTATTCTTCTCTTCCTTCAAAGTGATATCCTTTATATTAGTATAACATATCACAATCAACATTAGATTTTGCTGATGAAGAATATCAGTTATACACATGAGGGACTGACATAAGAGAGAAGTGTGTCTTTTCTTTTTTAAGTTATTTATTTTTTTAGTCTGGGCTTTCTATTTGATTTCATGTTTTTAGCTGTTTTAATTTTTTTTTTTTTGGTTTTGTATGCCACCCAGAATCCACTGGAGGTGGGCAACCAATTAATTTAAATAAATAAATAAACACACACAATCTTCTCAATTGGCTCTGCTTGAACAAATATCAAGCCACTAGATAAATGATGATTTAATCATTCATTGTATATTTAGTGGTATAAAATCAATAGTCACACATAGTTAGCTTCATCATTTAGAATCATTATGGTCCAAACAAGTGTGTGCAAAATGGCTGTGGTGCACCAGTGCTTCATGACATTGCATCGTACCCTCCCATGGGCACTCCAGGAGGTATGAAGAGCCAGGTGGCTATAGGATGAGAACTTAATGTCACTATGAATGATTGCAGGGTTAGCTTTAAAAAAATAGAGCAAGCAAAGGGAAATTTCAGCTACCTTGTAAAATCAAAAATGACAATCAGCAAAACCTCCTTCAAAGGTTTTCACAGATACACCTCACTTCAGGGAAATTTTGGTTTCCTATATCCCTTCATGAATTGTTGAAAACTACTTACAAAACAAGGAACATAAACACTGTAGTTCATAATCTGGAGGAGGATTGTCTTTCTCATAATCCTTGCCTTCTTAATGCATAGTCTTCCAGGTTGTAATAGGCTCCAGTGTCCATGTATAGAAATGTGTTTGTGCAGAAGAGATGTGTCACATATGTTAAGTGATGCAGAACATTGTTGGAAGATGTGCATAGATCCAACTAAACTTTATTTTTCAGGTCATAGTTTTTGTCATTCAAGTAACTAAAAATCATTGCTACATATTCTGTTGCCATGTTTGTCAATTTCTTTATAAACCATTACAGTAAAGCATTGATTGCTAAGGGTTGCCCAAGAACGAACCAAGGAAACCTTAAGCATTCCTCATTACAACCTTTCTCTTCCATTTTCCATGCCCATTCTGTTAATCAGTGGTAGAGCGTATGACCTCCCTTCATGCCTGCCATGCTCCTAAACTTATCAGACCTTAATTTTTAAAATAGTATTTTAAATGTAAACCTGACATGCTCTAAAGCAAAGTGCCACCTCTAAATTGATCTTCATTTACAAGAATGGCCTCATCTAGACTTCATAGTCATTCTTATAAAAATGAAAATAGTGGTTGGCTGCAGCCTAAGTCTTTGGGTGTGCTCAGGAAACACACACACACAAACACACACACACAACATCTCAACCTGGCATGGAAGAGAGCACGTTAGAAGTGGGAGAAGGATTGCAGAGGACAATCTCACCAGTTTGTGTTCTGGAAAATGGATGTTTTGTGACATGTCATGCCCATCATAGTATCATATGGGAACTGGCAAACCTTCTCAGTGTTGCCACTTTGCACTAGTGCTATTAAAATTCCAAACTGTAAATCAATATATAATGTTTGCTTACCCTGTCCTAATGACATCTTTTACAAATGTGAAATAACAGCCTACACTTTGTGCTCACTGAATAAACTGTATAATTGTGATGGAATGGACTCATGAAGGCCAGGATCAGGGAGATAAGCATGTTCTTAGCCCCCAGCAAGAGAGTGGGAAGTTCAAGAAGATGAGGCTGGCACCTCCCTAAGGAATTCACGGTGTTGTGGCTGGCTGGCTTGGGAACTAAGGTTCAGTCTGGTGAGATTTCTGTCTAGAGGTTGAAGCTAATAAATGCAACAGAACTGTATTTGCATTGTCTCTTGGAATTCTTTGGGCTGAACCTGACAATAATAGGCTGAATAATAAAATCATGAATCATTTTGAACCCTATCATGTGCATTTAGTGAGCTTCCTTCCTTCCTTCCTTCCTTCCTTCCTTCCTTCCTTCCTTCCTTCCTTCCTTCCTTCCCCCTCCCCTCCCCTCCCCTCTCCCTCCCCCTTCCCCTTCCCCACCCAAAAGAATATTCTAGTTCTACTGATCACTTGAAACCAAGGACACTTGCAACAAAGTAGCATTTTCTGAACTATGCTTTACTAATTAAATGTTGGAAAAGTGAATTTCAGGCTAAACTTGGTGGCTACTGCTTGTTGTCTTCAGCAAGTGGATTACTCATACATCAGTCCTTCCTTTGTACAATGTGAAATTCTGCATGAATTGCTTTCATTGCAGGGATCATCCTTAACTTTATCCAAAAGAGACATAGAGCATTTAGATAATCAACTCCATTCTGATGAAATCCATACCATGCTATTATTTCTTTCAATGTGATATTATCATTTAAATATTTTGGATGAAGACTGAGATCATAAATGAATTAAAGTTAAAAATGTGCATTTGTGCAGCTATCCATCACTATACTTTTTAATCATGCAAATATAAACTAAGGACATAGGAATAAAATTATGAAAGTAGAAAGAAATGCTGTGGCATCAGGATAAAAAATGAAAGCCTAAGTTGTCTATGGAGGAGGAAAATTCTTCAGGTCCAATTTCAATAATAGGGGAGCTCAAAATGTATTTTGTGTTAGGCTGACATAACCCTAACAAGCTTTTTAGCTCAAGACTATAAAAGCAGTAGAACCAGAGACTTGAAAGGCTATCAAGTAGACAAATAATGCCCCAAGAGCTGCAGAGGAGCAACAGCTAATTGTTTAAAGGTGTCCTCCATTGTTACAACTAAAGGACGTTGTTGCTATGGAAGTGCTGGGCAGGCAAATCACCCAGCTAGCTAACTCACAAGAATAGCTGTGTTGGCCAATCCAGCATCCTGGTGAGTGACTAATATTTGTCTCTCTGGGTGTGTGTGTGTTCTCCATAGCCAAGCTCTCCATTCTTTGTCCTATTCAAAAAGAACTAATCCATATAATTATATTAGGTTAGCTTTAACATTTAATTAATATTTATTATTAAGGACTCAGTACAGCAGAAATAACCTGAAAAGAAGCCTTGTTATTACTTAACTTTAAATATCCTTACATAAACCCATAATTATGTGATTGGGATTTGCTGTAACTGTTTTTGGAGATGCATGGTATCCTGGACTGGTTAAAGTTAGCCCAGTAATTAAGAAGAAAAAAAATCTAGGGATTCTGTTCTCTCCTACCCTTCCTCTCCAGATTCAGTACTATACATACTAGATACCACACCATTGCTATATATATTTCCATTTCTGGAATTCACTTATTATAAAGTAATTTTGAAAATACTGTCTGATATATCCATTAGAGAGTAATGTATGTTGTCAGAGAGTTTGTTTGGTGTAATGGTTAAGGCATCAGGCTAGAAACTAGGAGACTGTGAGTTCTAGTCCCGCCTTAGGCACAAAGCCAGCTGGGCGACCTTGGGCCTGTCATGCTCTCTCAGCCTTAGGAAGCAGGCAATGGCAAACCACTTTTGAAAAACCTTGCCAAGAGAGCTGCAGGCACTTGTCCATGCAGTCATCAGGTGTCAACACTGACTTGAAGGCACAAACAAACAAACACATATTGTTAAGTTTTGTACTTTCTATGTCTTGTTAAAATAGGATGAATTCCAACAAGACTCCATCAACTGATGGGAATATGACTAAACTGAGTGTTTAAAGGTGAGTGTTGCCCCCACATTTGATAGCCAGCATTGTGTGACCTTCTTTTCATTTGGGTCTTTGACTTCTTTTCATTTGGGTCTTTGACCTTCTTTTCATTTGGGTCTTTGACTTCTTCTTCCATCCCTGGACTTCATAGCTTTGTTTATATTAATCCAGCCTGGAACAATCATGTTACTTTGTTTTTAGAATGCCACTGGCTGCTGATCACTTCTGTATAATTACATATATTTTAGGTCTTAAACCTTTTGAATATCTTTGCTCCTTGAATGCCAGAAATTAAAACAGATCAGATGTAAACATTGGGATTAGAATAACCAGTCCTAAGCTATGAATTAACCACTGATAACTCATTGAAGTCTACTTAAATATACATTAGATAGTTCTAATAAAAATGTTTTCTGACATGGAAAAATAATCTATTGATGCTATCTTGCCATGCTTCTGTTCTTCACAGATATGGAATTGAAAAGAGTTGTATCAAAATGACCTTCTGTGAATAGATATTGACTGATTTGGAATTCTTTGCAAACCAACTGACATTTAAGAAATATTGCAGTGCATCCAAATGTGAGCTATATCTCCCTGTAGCCAACTCTCTTTATTCTACTACTTCTGTCACTTTCATCAAGCCTTTCCCAGTTACTGAGTTGGACTCCTATCTACCATTCTTGGGTGGGCCAAAAACTAAATGACGTAATGTTTCTTGCTCCACTGCTGATCTCATTACCAACTATCTCCATTGGGTGAGTAAACCTAACATTTTTATAGGCCTTGAGGCTGAGCTTAGACAATACTGGGATAAGAAGAGAAGTGCCTATATGGTTAAGGATGATTTAAGACTTTCTCACTCAAGAGCTGGATACAAAATGAAGGCAATATCACAGTAGGAAAAAAAATGTTGCCAAGGCATGTTTGTGACTTGTAAGTTTCTATTATGTAATGAGTTACCAAATAGTTTTCGTCAGTTTCTGGGGTATTGTATAAATTCTCTGTGGAAAAATAATGAGAGATAAATGAGGAATTGAAAATGAAGAAACTGATGCACGTCCATAACATGGATTAGCATTTTGTACATCTGTTTCCATCTCTTTGGCTTTCAGAATAGGAGTTTTAGCATTCATACCCTTCTTGTACAACATTTCTGTTGACGCAGAAATGATGCACAATGCACAATGATGACACCAAGAGCTGTTTAAGAGGTTTCAATAACACTGATAAAGCTAAACATTGTTATCAAAAATAAAATAAAAGTTTTATCCTAAATGTAGTTCTCTAAGGCATAGATTTTAATAAGTATCTGATTCTACTACTACTACTACTACTACTAATAATAATAATAATAATAGTAATAATAATAATAATAAATGCAAAATAATACAACTAACAATTTAAAACAAAATAATTTATCTCAGCTCAATAGTGGAATTAAAGCATAACTTTTCATATGATGGCTAATTATTGCAAAACTTACTTAAAAAATAGTACATACTTTTTAAAAAACAAATCCTGAGAAAGGAACAATGTTTTACACCCTGCAGTATGAATGTAAATAAAAGAAAATCCCTGTTTAGATTTTACAACTAAAGACAAGGATCCCTAAACTTAATCAACAAACAAAATACCCAATTTTAAAACAGTCAATCACACAAACTTAAGTTCTTTCAAGTATCACTGATTACAGTGGAAGAGATTTACGCTTTAGCACATGTTTAACTAAGCCATTGTATTAAATGGAATTAGAAGAGATCACTAACAGTCAGTCTTTGAACATTTAGAAAACATTATTGGAATTATTAAAGACTCAGCATAGTATTTTGAAGTACCCTGTTATTACTCAACTAATCTTACCCCCTGTTTTGTTAATGTTACTAGCCTAGTAGACCAGGGGAATGCTATATGCATATATCTTAATAAACTCTACTGTGATAATTTTGTTTACAAGTTAATAAAATATGAAATAGATGCTATCCTCTTAAGTGGAATTATAAATGCTTTGTTATAAATGGTTTGACAATATTCAAAGCATGCTTATTAGTACTTTCAATTTAGAAAGAAGAAAAAATGTAGGGAACTCACATACTTGGCCTAATGTTGTCCAACCTTTTTAAAAGTGATTTGAAAGAAGGAAATGCTCATCAGAAGAAGCATGGACTGGTGGAAGAGGATACTTTATAGAATGTTATTCTCAGCATAAGCATTTGGGTGAGTTTTATGCCTAGAGTACCACTAATCATAAAAAACTTACCCAAATACTAATTAATTTTAATAAGAGTCCTCAGGAACAAGAACCCATACTTCACCACATCTAAAAGACAAAAAGTACTGTAGTGAATGCAGGAACTAGGTACCGGCTTCACCCTGAAAGTTGCCCAAGTAGCCACCCAAGTGGCACACAGATCCTAAACAAGGCAACCATCAACATCATCATCAAATCTTTGTTATGGTCATAGAGCAGCATACAGAGGGTGGGGTACAGTCAATGAAAAAGCATAGAAGATACATCAGAGTCTAAATAAAAATAAAAAATATGAAAAGCTAGAAGATATGGAAAATATATTACAACAGAAAGTATATATAAAAAACAAGAATCTAAAAGGAGGGGTAGGAGCATTAGGTGGGTGTAGGGGAGCATAAAGATTAGTATGTGGAAGACTATATCAAATTACAAAGCTCTCTAGCATGGTGAGCGAGATGCTCATTAAGTCTAATTTATGACACAGATCATCATCCAACAAATTTTAAGCATTGCTGTGCAGAACCTGGCAACATTGTATGTTGTAGCAGGGTTGGTATCTGAAAGCAGCATGGAGGTGTAGAATTGTCCTGTGTGCCCTGGGTATTTATGCAGTAATTGTGAGATGAGGCTAGTATGAATGTCTCTGTAATACAGGCACTGGAGAAGCACATGCTCTGTGGTTTCTGTGTGTCCACAGTCACAGGGGCATCATCCCTCTCTGTAAGGAAACTTCCTGTCAAACAAGGCAACCAGTAAATCACCATTACATCCTGGTGCTATTTGCCACAAGCCTCACCACACCAGCTGCCAAGTCTGCTATGGTGCATCATAAAAATGCATCCTAGCAGTTTTCTTGGCACTATTGTTCAGTGAGGAACCTAAATGAGCCCTAACTTATCCTAATGTCATCATTTAACTCCAATGCAAAAATGTATCATAAGCCCAACTCCAAAACTTCTTAAGCATAACATACATCTAGGTATACTACTAACTATAAAAATAATATGTTAATATTCATTGTGACATGATTTTTAACTAGAATCCTGAATGAACCTGAACTCTAATCATAACTACACCATAGCTCATCACAAATGTAGTTTAAATGTGATCCCAGAAGAAAATCTAAACAATAAAAGATATATAAGCTGACCACTAACTATAAAAAAAACCAGCCACATACTCATACTGAGATGAATTTTAACCAGAATCCAGGAGTTGTAATTCTAATCCTAATGTCAGTGTATTTCTGATGCAAACATGTACTGTAAACCTAACCCAAGCAGAAAATCTCAGCTGTTAACATCTATATCTGACTACCACTCACATAAAAAACAACAATCTTAACTGTAGCATAATGCAGTTCATTTAGTACAATTGTATAAGGTAAACCATACTCCTTAATAAAATCTCAGCCATATTATAAATCAGTGTCAACCTGTAAGTACTAAAATGGACTTTTACACTAACAGTGATTCTAAATTTAGCCTTAAAACAGTGAGCCCAAATCTTTCTCTGATTTCACTACACCTGCAATGTAAATGTTTATTATAAATCTAATCCCCAAAACTACTGCAAAATTTAGGCTTAAATTGAAGAATGTAGGGGAAACCACTAGACCACTCAGGTATGACTTAGATCATATTCCATGTGAGTACACAGTGAAGGTGATGAATAGATTTAGAGGATTAGATTTGGTAGACAGAGTGCCTGAAGAACTATGGACGGAGGTCCGTAAGATTGTACAGGAGGCAGTGGCTAAAACTATCCCAAAGAAGAAGAAATACAAGAGAGCAAAATGGCTGTCTGATGAGGCTTTACAAATAGCTGTGGAAAGAAGGAATGTGAAAAGCAAGGGTGAAAGGGAAAGATATAAGCAACTGAATGCAGATGTCCAGAGAATAGCAAGGAGAGATAAGAAGGCCTTCTTAAATGAACAATGCAAAGAAATTGAAGAAAACAATAGAATGGGGAAGACTAGAGATCTCTTCAAGAAAACTGGAGATATCAAAGGAACGTTTAATGCAAAGATGGCCATGATAAAGGACAAAAAAGGCAGGGACCTAACAGAAGCAGAAGAGATTAAGAAGAGGTGGCAAGAATACACAGAAGAACTCTACAAGAAAGATCTTAATGTCCCTGATGTCCATGCTGGTGTGGTCACTGACCCTGAGCCAGACATCCTAGAGAGTGAAGTCAAGTGGGCCTTAGGAAGCATTGCTAACAACAAAGCTAGTGGAGATGACAGTATTCCAGCTGAGTTATTTAAAATACTAAAAGACGATGCTGTTAAAGTGCTGCACTCAATATGCCAGCAAGTTTGGAAAACGCAACAGTGGCCACGGGATTGGAAAAGGTCAGTTTACGTTCCAATTCCAAAGAAGGGCAATGCCAAAGAATACTCAAACTATCGCACAATTGCACTCATTTCACATGCTAGCAAGGTTATGCTCAAAATCCTACAAGCTAGGCTTCAGCAGTACGTGAACCGAGAACTACCGGATGTACAAGCTGGGTTTCGAAGAGGCAGAGGAACTAGAGATCAAATTGCCAACATTCGCCGGATCATGGAGAAAGCACGAGAGTTCCAGAAAAGCATCTACTTCTGCTTCATTGACTATGCAAAAGCCTTTGATTGTGTGGATCACAACAAACTGTGGCAAATTCTTAAAGAGATGGGGATACCAGACCACCTTACCTGTCTCCTGAGAAATCTGTATGCGGGCCAAGAAGCAACAGTTAGAACCAGTCATGGAACAACCGATTGGTTCAAAATAGGGAAAGGAGTACGACAAGGCTGTATACTGTCACCCTGCTTATTTAACCTATATGCAGAGTACATCATGAGAAATGCCAGGCTGGAAGAATCACAAGCCGGAATTAAGATTGCAGGGAGAAACATCAATAACCTCAGATATGCAGACGATACCACCCTAATGGCAGAAAGTGAAGAAGAACTAAAGAGCCTCTTGATGAGGGTGAAAGAGGAGAGTGCGAAAGCTGGCTTGAAACTCAACATTAAAAAAACTAAGATCATGGCATCTGGACCCATCAATCCCTGGCAAATAGAAGGGGTAGAAATGGAAGCAGTAAGAGACTTCATTTATTTGGGCTCCAAGATCACTGCAGATGGAGACTGCAGCCATGAAATTAAAAGACGCTTGCTCCTTGGGAGGAAAGCTATGGCAAACCTAGATAGCATATTAAAAAGCAGAGACGTCACCTTGCCGACAAAGATCCGCATAGTCAAAGCTATGGTTTTTCCAGTAGTAATGTATGGCTGTGAGAGCTGGACCATAAAGAAGGCTGAACGCCGAAGAATTGATGCCTTTGAACTGTGGTGCTGGAGAAGACTCTTAAGAGTCCCCTGGACTGCTAGGAGGTCAAACCAGTCAATCTTAAAGGAAATCAACTCTGATTGCTCGTTGGAAGGATTGATAATGAAGCTCAAGCTCAGATACTTTGGTCACCTAATGTGAAGAGAGGACTCTTTGGAAAAGACCCTGATGCTGGGAAAGATTGAAGGCAAAAGGAGAAGAGGACGGCAGAGGATGAGATGGCTAGATAGCATCACTGAAGCAACGAGCATGAAATTGAGCAAACTCAGGGAGGCAGTGAAAGATAGGAAGGCCTGGCGCAATATGGTTCATGGGGTCACGAAGAGTCGGACACGACTTAACGACTGAACAACAATCCCCAAAACAAATCTTAACCACAATATGTTGGATGAATGATCGAGGCTATACTGATTAAATTTGTACATGACACTACATTAGGGACACCTAATAGTTTAGGAGTTAGAACCTAGATTCAAAAGATTCTTGACAAAGTGGAGAACTCTACCAAACTAGCAAAATAAATTTTAGTAGAGATTAGATTTTCCCAGCCATGAGCTAGAATGTAATGTTTATAAAACACAAAAGCTGGAATGTAATAAAGGTTAATACAATTCTAATGCATCAAAAGATGTCTCAGTGTCAAGAAACGATTGAGCTTTGTTAGATTGCATCTAGAGTACTAGGCATACAAAATAGAAGTGAACAAAGTTGATGGAAAGTCTGAAAGTGTCGGAAGAAAATTTGAAGTCTTCTGAACAAATATTAGGAAAAACTTCCTGGTGATCCAAGCAGTTTAATAGTTAAACAGAATGCCAGAAAATCTGGCAAAATCTCTGCTATTATTGAGATCTGACTTAAAATGAAATCTACTGTTGTTCTCACAGTTTTTAGTTTTCTTACTCTATGTGTGTGTGTGTGTGCACACGCACGCACACGCTCCTTTTCTTCCCTTTATAAAAAAGCCGGATTCTAAAGAAGAATGAAAAGATTCTGTATACAAGCTATCTCCTGCTTGGAAGCCCACATGAGAATGCTATAGAAAGTCGGTACCGGCATGTTTTAATCAACAATCTGCATATAGTCCAGCTGTTTGATTATTGTTGCAAGACTTGTAGAAGCAGCAGGGGTATGTGTATTTTTTTTCTCGCTCTCCAATTTCCACACTCTTGGTTTAATTCTGCCTAGATGCAGTTGTGCACCTGAATGTATTGAGATTCAGATTGAATCAATACTATGATTTATACATAAAAGCTTCCAAGCCCAGTCACACAATTATACAACTAATTTTTCATGAAGCAGACTGAAAATGCTTGCCAACAGGCAAAATTACTCTCTTGTTAAATGCTCCATTGTTCGCTTGCCTTTTTCCTCCTCTCCTATGTAATCCTTAATATTGGTAAGTGTTCTTCAGCACCAGGGAACGTCAGCATTTATGTTTGTGTTTATTTATTTAGAAACATTTCAAATACACCAAACTTGCTCTCATATTCATAATTGATTTTGAAGGCAGCTGAACAAATTTGTCTTCCCTTTAAGCCATCCTTTTTCTTTTACCTAGTCATGAGGATGTGTTCACATATAGTGGCTCCAAATAGTATACAAAAGAGACTCAGATTTCTGTGGAGTGGATCTGCAAAATTTGCAATAATCTATTTTACCACAGCATGGACAATAGCACTACTGTCCATCTTTGCCTGATCTAAAATCTGCCCATACAGATGTTTCTGAAAGTTGCATTAAGAAGTACAGAAAAAGAAGACTTACATCAGGAAAATGTGTGTAATAAAGAATGGCATCAAGTATTCTCTTCCAGAGCTCCTCATCTCTGGAATTAGATACCCTTAGAAATAAAAGCTGCTTCTGCATTACCGACCTTTAGAATTGAGTTAAAACCTGGTTGTTTAAAACAGTATTTGGGAATTAGGAATATGTGAATTGAACACTTAGAAGATATATGATGCTATTGTTATATTTTTATGAATTGAATGTTTTTTAATACACCCTACTGTTTTTTTTTTCCTTTGTTTGTTTGTTATGTTTTATTTTCCTGGTAAGCTGCTTAGATTTGCTCAACTGAAACAGCATAAAGGTACCTGTAACAAACAAAAAAAATGAGGCCTTGGGTTGATTAGTGTGGTTGATATGATAGGACATTTTCTCTTAGTCAATAGGCATCAGGTTTACCCTGAAGAAGAGCACTCCAGTTAGATGGACATATCTACTCCACAGGTCCAGTCACCCTGTAGAAATATATACAAGTATAAATATATTTGTACCTTTCCTCCTGCAGTTATAAGAAACTGAAATGAAATATTCCGGGAATGAGCAAAGAGAGGAAGCATTGGATCAACTGGATCCAAAACCCTCTAATCTTTCATGACTCCAGGGCAGGGCTTTTGATCTATCTATCTATCTATCTATCTGACTCTGGGTGGTTTACAAGCATACAGCCACAACATAAAGTGGATTATCTGAGGGACTGCCTCTCCCCAATTATATCAGCCCGCCCCATTAGATCCAGCAGAGAGGGCATGCTACAGATACCATCTTCCAGGGACCTACTTTTGGCGGGTCCCAGGTGGTGAGCCTTCTCTGCCATGGCACCCGCCTTATGAACATTCTCCCCCCCCCCCCCGCCCAATATTAGATTAACTCCATCCCTTTTGATGTTCCAGAAGTTCATCAAGACCTGGTTATGACATCAGGCTTGAGGGTCCCAGGGAACTGGAGATTTGTCTAGATGGCTCCACTATTGAGGTGGATGTACTTATTCTCTCTCTACCTGGGGTTTGTGTGTGTGTATAAAGTTTTAATTAATTTCTATTTTTTTAGTGTTGACTTTTTATATTTTCATTGTTTTTTTATATATGTTTTTTTTTATTTGATTATTGAACACCACCCAGAGTCACTTCTCATGAGATGAGGTATATACATTTGATTAATTAATAAAATAAATAAATAAATAAAATAAAACCCATGGTACCCAAGGATAAAGCAATAACCCCACTCAAATACACCCACCCCCTAAAATCAACAGCAGAGCTCAATAGATTTTAATTGGGGTATGGGTGATAAGAAATATTTAAAAATGCTGTTAACAATGTTGTTTCTTCTACCACCCACTTAGGAATATATCACATTTTAATGTAAGTTAATACGTAAATGGTTTTTAAACTACATAAAGATTTTTCATTTTATTGAGTTATGGGAAGCCCACCTTCTCTATTTAAGAGATCTTTTGTGAAAAAGCTAAATGTGTATATATCCCTTCAAGGGCATTTACATTTCCTTCCTTTCAGACAGATATATTATATCTGTTCTGTAACCAAATTGCAAATTATAAAACTCTGCTTAGAATGTGCCTGGTCTAGAGAATCTTGCAGCTGCCTTCAGCTACAATCCAATTGCTAATTAGGGTCAAGCAGTTAAAAGCCAAGGTCAGTGAAGTGATCTACTATTATCATTTAAGATGACCTTTTGGCTCTTTGCTTGCTTGTGGCTTTTTTTGTTCATACTGGCAAGTCAATTTAATTTTGTTAAAACCTCAGAACTTGATAATAATAGTTCCTATTCGTTTAAAGCCTGTTTTATCTATAACAACAGAATTCTATTTAGCTTCAAATTTGTTCAGAGTGAAACTAAGGAATTTCACCAAGAACTTTTCTTCCAATGTACTATTAGTACAAAATAGTACTCTGATACTGAATAACAATCCATCATGAAGCAAATGGGTTTCCTTTTCTCTTTATCACAAAATTAGTATGAAGATCTCCTTTACATACAGTAATTCTCCACCAGTGCCCAAAGACGTTAGCTTCTCCCTACCATACTTCCTTAGTCCAGCAGCATCTGCAGGGGATCAAAACCTGAAAGATGGTGGATACATTGTTGTGATCAATGCACCAGCTTTTGTGTGTATGCATTGACACTGCACATATATACAAAGGCATGCAGCTTTGATAAGAGTGCTATACAAATTTTGACACTCCTAGTTGACCTTATCTTGGACCAAATGCTCAGTTAGACCCAGGAAGTTGAAATTGGTGGAAAGAAGAAGGTGCATCACAATCCAAGGCAGAAAATGTATTCTGCTGTAAGATTGTTTCAAGCTTACTAAAACTCAGGACTCAGACTAAGAAGGTGCCCATTGAGAAATGATCCTACTGCTTTTGCCTACATAAGCCTGTTTTAATAAGCTAGTTCATTGAACTCAATGTGACTTTTTACATATTTGTATGGAAGCCTATGATGGAATGGTTTGATGAAGGCCACACTCGGGGAGATAAGCATTCCCTTAGTCCCCAACAGGAGTGTGGGAAGGTTAAGAAGATGAGACTGGCACCACCCTAAGGAATTCACGGTGTTTTGGCTTGCTGGCTTGGGAAGTTTAGATTCAGTCTGGAGAGATTTCTGTCTTTGAAGTGGAAGCTAATAAACGCAACAGAACTGTATCTGTACTGTCTTTGGGATGAAGCTGACATCAGTCTCTCCAGACTGAATCTAAACTTCCCAAGCCAGCAAGCCAAAACACTGTGAATTCCTTAGGGTGGTGCCAGTCTCATCTTCTTAACATTCCCACACTCCTGTTGGGGCCTAAGGGAATGCTTATCTCCCCAAGCGTGGCCTTCATCAAACCATTCCATCACAAAGCCTGAAAAAAGAACAAATGCCTTAATGAGTAGCACATAAGCACTGTGCTTATTCCTGTGAAAGTTCTGAATTATATCTTCATTTTAGAACCATGCACAGCCTTATCTTATCAGACTGTTCCTGATTAGAGTTTTAAAAATATCTTTCTCCAATATCTCCCACTCTCACACACACATACATACTGTATATGTGTATGTGTGAATGATTTCTGGACCTTTAATCAGAGATAGGCAGTTGGTAGAATATGTGTCTGTATCTCTATCCATCCTAGGGTAACATTTATTAGTATTATGTTTCTGTGTCTGTTAGGGAAGGAAGGAAGGAAGGAAGGAAGGAAGGAAGGAAGGAAGGAAGGAAGGAAGGAAGGAAGGAAGGAAGGAAGGAATTTTCGAGGAATGTTAAATGTATTCTTCCAGCATTAGTTTGCTCCATTGCTAATATCTGACACCACATAATCTAGATTAGTAGATGAAGATGGCTTGTATTTGCTTCAGGTAACTTATTAGCCATCAAGAAAGCATATTAGGCTCTCTAGCATAGTCATCACCTCTGGGAACACAAGGGGAAATTCCTGCTGACATGACATATTCTAATAGAATTTAAGGTCACTGTCTGAAAAGAAGACTGTTATCCAGAGATTACAAAATATGTTTGCCCTGAGATGCAGATGTAAAATGTGAAAAAGAAAGCAAGTGATAAAAGTAATGAGAAACTTTTTAAATGCTTTGTTCTATAAGAACAGGGTTCAAATAAGAAAAGTAAACATCTACGTTTTCATTGCATTTTGTCTGCCTGATTGTGATACCTATTGTCAAAAAATCTCCCACTCTGTGCACTTTTAAATTATCCCTAGAAAACAAAGATGGATGTAATATTGTAATGTAACATAGCCCAGGAATATGGAAATAAAGCAATGACCAATTACCATTAGTTTCAGACTAAATTTGTCAATGGAAAATTCTTCATGAATGTGGGGTATAATTCTGAAGTAGGAAAGATTGTAGTAGATGGACTATATCACTTACCTAAACTTTGGTATCCCCTGTCCCTTAAGTCCTGCTATGTCATTACATTATGCTGGGGGTGGGAGTGTTTGTGAAAGGAATGAGCAAAGAACACCAGGCATATATGAAATCAGTATGTTATATATTGCCATCAGGGTCACCCAGCTATGAAGATCATCCCAGCTGCCAAGCTAAAGCAAGCAGGCACCTACAGTATATTGGGCAACAGAAATATAGGAAGAAGCAGGAGATAGTTTATCACTTTAGTGACAATAGCAAACACATCATTTCATATTGCACACATGCAAAAGAAGGCAATGGTAAACCACTCCTGTATTTTACAAAGAAAATCACATGTACAGCCAATATAAAGTGATTGTTGATATGGGTGAAGGGTCAGGTTAAAGGGCACTCAGCACACTACTGAGGAAGACCTAAGAAGGAATGGAGTTGATTTCATAGTCAAGAAGGATATAGCAAAGACAGCATCTGGGTACAATGTAATCAATAACCATAATATCAATTAGATGTCATGGACAATCCTTTTATATGACAGTTATCCAAGTTTATGTTCTAACCAGTGATGTAGAAGAAAAGGAGGTTGACAAGTTTTATGGCCAAGTTCAATCTGAAATTGACAGAACTTGCAAGCAAGATGTGCTGCTTGTAGTTGGAGACCAGAATGCCATAGTTGGAGATATTAAGGAAGAAAATGTAATTAGATTGTATGGCCTAGGAAACTGAAATGAAGCAGGAAAATGATTCATCAGTTTCTACCAATTCTTCATTGCTAACAAAGTCTTCCAACAGCCAAAACAATGTCTATATATATGGACATCACCAGACAGAGTGCACAGAAATCAAATTTATTATATTATTGGTACAAGGAAATAGAAGAGCTTAATTATAACACCAAAGATATGGCCAGGAGCTAACTGTGGAACAGATCAAAAACTGCTCATGTGCAGTTTCCAAATCAAGCTAAAGCAGAAGAACAAAGCCAAGTAAGTAGTTTTCATTATATGATATTGAGCATATATCCACTATTTTCAAAGAGAATATGAATCCTTTTGAAGTTGATAGGGAACTAGTACTGTGGAATAAAATCAAAGAAGTTGTTAAGGATGAATGTGAAAAGAGACTGCCAAAGACCAAGTAACTAAAGAAATCCAACTGGAGGTCAGAACATACAGTGGGAATTGTCTAGTAAAGAAGAGAAGCCAAACCCAAGAAAGAAAAGATCCCAGGAAGGTATATAACAAATGATTTCAGAGACATGTTATAAGAGACAAAAACTTACAATAAACCAAATTCTTTCTAAGCCTTCATGAAATTGCACTTAGTGCCCCAATAACAATTGGTATTATTGTCAACTTCTTCCAAATATTTGCAATCTCTATTTGTATTTTGTGACCTTTTCCAATTGTGTATCTTCAACATTACTGTCTCTTGGAATGGCTATATTAATGATAGTAATATCTGTTGTATTATGTTCCAGGTGTCAATCAGTCAGAATTTTAAAATCTCATACATTTTTGCTGTCTCAATGACTGTGATTATTATTGTTATTATTGCTTCTGCTGTTGTTTAAAAAATGCATCCATTCCATTTTTAGAAAAAGTATATTTTTCCCATTCTTTTTCTTGATAGCATTTATGAACACATTTCAGAGCAAAAGTAGGTCAGCTTAAAACTGCAAAAGCTAAGTAAATAATAGAATGTAGCTTAAACCAGAAGGAGTGGAGATTCTATAAAATCTGCAAAAGAAGGTGAATATAAGGAACAGATGGCAAGTTACTGCACAGAAGGAGGTGACCTCTGAATGTTACTTTTGTGTTGGGAAATTGGTCCACTGCTGGGGTAAGAGAAATGGGGTAAGACACTTGTAAATACTGTACATCAACCAAGCCTGAGATAAGATTATTGGCTAGAGCTGCAAGGTAATCTGGGAGAAGATACAAAAGCCAGACAAAGTAAAGAGCCAATAAAGAGCCTCAGTCAGGGAGGTGAGGCCAGCAGCTTGAATATTCAGAGGATAAAAGAACTATGCTGTTGCATAAGAGTCTAGAGCAGGGTTTCTCAAGCTTGGCAACTTTAAGATGCCCAACCAGTTGAAGACCACACATCTTAAAGTTGCCAAGTTTGAGAAGCACTGCCCTAGAAGGATCTGATCACCCTATCTATACCCTATTTTTTCTGCATCTTGCCTCCTTTTGGCTTGTTTTATCAGGCTCAAGTCAGTTTGGCCAACTCACATGAGCCTGCAACCCATACATATTTTTGGTATTTGCATTGTGAATGAATGCAATGTATTAATGCAAAATTGCTTGCCTGCTGTAACAGTAAAGTGTGGTTAAACGTATGCTGAGTTTCTTTGCTGTCAGACTGCTACATTGCCGTAAAAGAGGAGCTGGTGAGCCAAAGGAGGAATTCAAGTACTTGAGACTGCAGGAATTATCAGCCAAGTAGTTGAGACTGCAGGAATTATCAGTCAAGAGACAAGCAACTGATTATAATAAGGTTGGATGACCAGACTGACCACATGTCCAGTGTTCCAAGCCTTGGGCCCAGGAGTGAGATCTAGGTTGTTTCTGTTAAATCCTTCAATAGCAAATTCAGCCTAGTAACTGATAACTGAGTATCATAAGCTGGAAATCTTCTTTTTTTCTTTTGTATCCATTACAAATACTTCATACTAAATAAACCTCAGAGTTTATTGTGTCAGTCTTGGAGTTAGAAGTGAACTGAATAAATGAGTAAGTGAACATGTTCCTGGTCTTAAAATCTGGAGAAGATTGACACTGAGGAGGTATATAACTTTTGCAAAGACAGATTAGTGAATTCAAGATTAAAGCAGCTTGCAGTTTACCCCCAATTCCCACTCTCCCTAAATATCCTGTTCATGGATCATAATAAAGCAACAGGAAAGGAAAAGAAGACAGGAATCTGTCAACACAGAGCATATAGCTCCTAACTGGTGGAGTGTGGACATATTGTATTGGCTTCCAAAAGTAGTCTCCAGATCAGAGATCTAGCATGATCATGCTTAGAGTAAAAACAGGTTTTCATTGTGTGTCACAAGGTGGAAGGGAGGGAGGGAGGGAGGGAGGGAGGGAGGGAGGGAGGGAGGGAGGATGGAAGGAAGGAAGGAAGGAAGGAAGGAAGGAAGGAAGGAAGGAAGGAAGGAAGGAAGGAAGGAAGGAAGGAAGGGGGATGTCCCTCACGTCTTACTGACTCTGGATAGTCTGTTTTGTTGAAGTTTCTAAAACATATTTCATTGGCATCATTGGAATGGTTTCACAAATGATCTCCTAGAGACATTTTTTTTTGAGCCTTCATTTACTTGCAGTCTCCAACTTTGTTCTTTGTTCTTTGTTCTTGACTACTTCAACTGCAATGTCACAGTAGCATGTAGGGCATAGATTGTATTTGTGTGAGAGATGGAGTTGTTACTTCTGTTCCATTTCAGCCCTCATTCATCCCCAGAATTGATTTATCTTTCAATAACATAGAATTGTATGAGGGCACAGCTTTCTTTAAAATTACTACCCAAAATCAGTTTGATACTACATCTCTGGAGCTACCATCTGTCTGAGAAATCTTAAAGGAAAAGAAGTCATATTATTTTTAAAAACAAGGTCTACATGACAACTAGACCATAGTATCTAAAGCGGAGATATTGAATATAAATGCTGTCTTGTCTTTATTTAAGTTTATTGCTTAAGAATTTAAGCTCATTAATTTCATCTGCTGTCATCACATACTATCATTTTCTATAATTTACAGAATCACCCTGGAAAATGTGGCATTACAATTACAATTCAATTTCTTACTTTAAAAAAAGTGTCTGTGTGCTTGCTAACATACGCAGTGATTTTTGTTCTGGGATATAGAGAAAGTCAATGAAGATGTTCTTGGCTTGCTAATATAGTTTATCACTGTTTATCAGAGGAACTTGTTTTTCTGCCCTGGATATCTTACTTTTGTAATAGTACTGATCCAAAAATCCATAGGATTTATTTTGTTAAAATACCACATATACTCACAAAACAAAACTTGGTAACTGTTCATTCACCATATAAATGAATTTAAGAGACCTAAAATGCACTCATTACATAAGATCAGAGAAGCACAGGGCTGTTCTTTTAAGTTGCTTTTGAAAGCATCTATTTGTTTTCATAATAACCTACATTGCCTGTATCTAACATGACTCAAAATTGTTTATTTATATGATTGATTGTGTCTTTTATACCCTGTAATCTGAACACAGAAAAGCATAAAATCTGGTGCAGAATCCTTCAAGATCCAGCAAATTGTGAAGATGTGAGCTGTCCTTATATCTTGCAAAGAGATTTTGCCCTTCATTTTCAGGGTCAACTACTTCATTCTATTTCTACAAAAGCTGCAACAGATCTGTACTGATAAATATCTGTAACTGGAAAATTTTAGAAACTGCATAATGCAATTTTTTTAGGCTATGGGCCACACTTAGCCAATTCAGAAGAGTGAACACCAAAACTGGATATGCAGAGAAATGTACACTAACGAGCCAGAACAAAATTTGATTAAATAAAAAACATTATATTCAGTTAATCTTAATGTTAAATCCAGTTACTATTTTCCTTCAAGTTAAAAATTAGAAATTGGTATTGCCTTGTATGGGATTTAGCAGGGTGGCATGAAGCCTCAGCTGTTGTAAAGATAATTCAAGAACCTTAAATGCACAAAAGATAAGTTAGGATAAGTATTCTCACACTTAATTGATGTCTTTCCTCTTTAACTTGACTAATCAGTTATTTAAAATGGTATTAAAAATCAGTGGTATTAAAAATAAACACAAGCAAATGTACACATAATAATTCTAAAAAGTAACATGGATGAATAACACATTTAGTTGTAAAACTAAAATAATTGACAAAACTATAATTTCTCCTCTTTTACCCCTGGAGTGGCTGTAAAAATAGCAAATACAATACCACTTAAAACTGCTGTTTATTAGAAATAATGTAATATATATTAAGCCATAATTATGTCAATCTTCTGTATTGATTATTTTCATTATTATATATAATGGTTATTATTGTTATTAGGAACATCAATCATAAAGAGGAATTCATTGTGCAATTGCCTCTAAAAGAGATTTAATCTATTTAGCACACTTGAAAAAATCCAGTGGTAACTCAGCACTTAGTGTCCCAAATCCTTCAATGAAGTCACTAAACTTGGGGAGTGGGGAAGGGACTTTTTTGAAGGACTAAATAGGAACTTTTTGATTAGTTAACTTAGGTAATGCATCTGAAGGTGAAAGGGGAGAAGGGTAAACCAAATATTTATTTGAATGAAGGTTTACACAATATGCTAACCATTATATGTCCTCTGTGTGTGTGTGTGTGTGTGTGTGTGATGGAAAGCTTAGCTAGTTACATTCACCTAGCCATTGTGAGTTGGAAAATATTATTTCTTTGACAGTGTTATATTCAATCAACCAAGTTTAAGACAAATGAGTTAAAATTGTCAATCTGTCTGAATCCTATATCAATTTTCTGCTGATTGTTAGAAACCAAGAGAGATAGCTTTTATGTGTTTAATCAGAAATTAATATATTTGGTGATTTTCACATGGTGGTTTGATAACTAAAATGGTTCTCTAACATTACTATCTCAGGTTTCAGTATGAACATTAGCCCTTTTTTTTTTTTCCTTTTAAATTTGGAATTCCATGCAGCAGAAGTCTTGTTCAGACAATATTTTCACAAGTACATCTCAACAACTTAGGTGTGATGTACTTAAACCCAGGTTAGATATACATAAATGCTCTAACATGTCAGGAGATTAAATATTGCACAAAAAGTAGGAATTTATGTACACCAATGAATGTTGTAACTATTGACTGAGATTTTTAGCAATGGTATTTATATTTAAGATCAGAAAACATTGAAAAATGACAATATCTTTGACACTCCTGAAGCAAAGGTGACAATAGTACAGTGGAAAAACAATTAAATTCCTAGGGGAAAAAGCTCATGTAGCCACATTTGTATGTATCTCAAGTTTTACTACTGTACTTAATAGTCTGTACTTATGAATATCACTGATGTTACAGTGTGAATTTTAGAGAAAGAAGACCTGCACATCACACCTCAGTTGTTGAGATGTACTTGTGAAAATATTGTTTGAACAAGATTTCTGTTGCATGGAATTCCAAATTTAAAAGAAAAAAATAGGGCTAATGTTCATATCTGCAGACATGTTTAAACAAATTATAGATTGATGTGTTCCCATTCTGACACAATTGTTCATAAGGCTTTATAATGATTTAAAAACAAAAAACTCTTGAGCGCAAGTCCTTTCCTACTGCAGGCAGAATCCATGAGAAGAATTGGAAAACAATGTAAGAATTCAAACACAAAAAAACCAGGACCATGGAGAGTTCTACTCAAGTTGTGCAGTTCATAAAAGGGAGGTAAGATTAAAGATGTATATGATATTTTTAAAGTCCTATTTGCTACTAAACCAACTAGAATGAATCATAAGAAGAATGAAACATATTTCAGTTGTAATATGATAATTCCTCCAAGATCTATTATGAAAAATTCCTTTGTTCTTGTGCATTTCATCTCTAAATGAAATAAGTAATTTGTAACCTCTGTGGATTTCATCACTCATTTGATCTGATTAATCAGAAATGATCAAGAAGGCTAACACAAACTAATAGTGGATATGGGTCTCTTATTTTGATGAGAAAGTTCTATCTCCAAAAATACTGCATGTAAATATGTTTGATCCAGAGTTTAGATCCATGATTTATAATCCATAAAATTTATTTATTTTTATTTATTTATATTTCAAATTTAGATACAGCCCATCTCATGAAAAAGTTTGTGAGATGGGTGGTATCTAAAAGTTCTGTATCAAAAATTGATATAGAATGTCTTTTTCAATATTTATTTTAAAACACATTACATTAATCATGTTGTGGAGATAATGGGTTTTTAAGGTTTTTTCCCCCCCCCAAGTCTCCATCTCTGTTTAATTATCATAAAGATGAGCTTAGCTCAAAAGTTGCACATTTTTCACCAATTTTGCACTAGAGCAAAGGATGAATTAATTAGCATAACACCTATGAAATTCACTGAATTTGTAATAACAGTATACAGTTTCAGTCAGAATTCATTTATGAATATTCAGAGACAAAGGACAGTAATATTTTAGGCTTGTCTTATAGTTTTAAGAACTATGATCAGAGGAAAAACTTCAATTTGTCTGGTTCACCTTAAGCAGACAAGTAGACTATTTTGGCTGACAACAGAATAGACATACACTTAATTAAACAAGCAGTAGAAAGTGTGAAAGTGATTTCTGCTCTCAACAATTTCCTCCCAGTTCCATAACTGGGGAGCCCATGAGATGGCTATATTGTATGGTAGGATGCTGGTCCATTCTCCCGTGCTTTTATTTTTATTTTTATTCTATTTTTATTTGTAATTGTGTCTAATTGTTTTTAACTGTTGCTTTAATTGTTTTAACTGACTGCCCAGAGTTATGTTTGTGAGATGGGCAGCTATATAAATCTGATAAATAAATGATTAAATATGCTGAACTTCTATGTTGTGTTTTAATAAAAGTGTGACATAAGTCAACTCATTCCATCTGTTTTCTAGGGATGGGTTATATCTAGTGAAGATTTCATTTTACTTTAGAGATACTGTAATGTGCATAGCTGATTTTGCTTATACAGCTACATTTTTTTTTAAAAAAAATCTTATTATACCTACACTAAATATATACTTTCTAATTCTCCCAGCCAGAGTAGACATTTTTATATCTATACTTAAACACTGAAGTAGCTTTGGGCATGAGCAATGAGGAATAACTAACTGACCCTCACTTACACAGGCCTTCTTTTGGTTTGAAATAATATTTTATGATTTTAAGGTGGTTGCTTCCTCCCTCCAATTGTCATCTGAAAGCCCCAGGCATCAACATTTCTTTTAAACCTTAATGCTATTCTCTCCCAGAGCCCTACGTTCTATTCTTCATTTATCCAAGCCTCTTAGGCTTATGGCAACAGGTATTATATTCAATATGGTTTAAGACTTTAAAAAGGATTTGCCTTGGGGGCAAAAGAGGTCAATGGTTAAACCAGATGGTAATAATGAAAAGTGTTTTCTCCACTAATAACCATAGACTTCTCAGCATACCTTCTCAATGACTGTAGGAGTCCTTGGAAGCTCCCATGAAGCTGTCCAAGTTAGCATTTTTCAGTCTATTCAGTGGAATGGCATTCATTTGAGAGAGGCCTTTTGTGCCAATTCTGTTCTTTTTGCATCCCTTTATGTGACACCCAGAAAGCAGAGAATTTGAGAGAGTTGAGAGTCAGAAGCCAAATGAGCCTGAAGGCTGTACAAAGGCAAAAAAAAAAAAAAAGAGTCTGAGGGCTCTTCAGTCAATAGTTAGTCATGCTGTTTGTATTTAGCTGATTAGCTGTAAGAAATAAAGAGATCACATTTTGAGGAAGGGGATGCTAATGCCTATACTCTTCCCTTAAGTGTCTTTTCACAGATAGATTGTCAAATAGCCATAGAAGGGAAGAGGTAAGTGGCAATCTATGTGGAAATAATACTTCTACCTACCTACCTACCTACCCCCACAAAACATCAGTGTTTTCTTTACATAATTTTGACATCATGGGCTTTACTGGAGGAGTACATAAGTCAATTACAGATTACAAATTCCAACTATGACAGAACCCATCCTCCCACCAGTCAAACATAATTTTATGCTCGGGAGATGTGCATCAAGGCCATACTACTTACTGTTATTGACCTTGACTGTTAAACTGTAATATTTAAATTTCTTTAGAATGAGGGAGCTATAGATGGCAGCTGTTCCTTGAATTTTCTGGGATGTTTTTAAAATTATTTTGTTGCTCCTAGATGTGTCCTAGGGTAATTAACTAAGGAAAAGAGCCAGGCATATCACATTCACTGAAAGGGAAATGACAACCAAGTGGAGGTAAAGGGTCACTGCAAATTAAGAGGTGATGGAGAAAAAAAGAGCCAGTTTGGTCTAGTGGTTAAGGCACCAAGCTAGAAAGCAGAAGATTGTGAATTCTAGTCCTGCCTTAGGCATGAAAGCTGAATGGCTAACTTTGGGCCAGTCACTCTCTCTCAGCCCAGTTCACTTCACAGGGTTGTTGTTTTGGGGAAAATAAGAAAAGCATTAGGCATGTCTGCCACCTTGAGTTATTTATAAAAATAACAAAGGTGGAATAACAAAATGAAAAAAAAAAAAAATCACAGTTGTGAAAAGCCTTGAGAAGGAATAGAATCAATTCTAAAACCACTCTGGAGACAAATGGACTTAAAAGTGAAATGGATTTGTCTCCTATATCTTAGGAAACATTGCTACTCCTAAGTGTTGGACTTTCAAGAGAATGTAATTCACAGCTTTGGCTCTGAAGTATATATTTCAAGCATGATGTCTTCCTAACAGTTGAAGGGTTTTGCTTCCCCCCCCCCTTTTTTTTTGTAGCTACATATGAAGCTCAAGAAAGAAGAAGATGCATGAATTAAATTTAATAATTAAAACTTGACCATAAATCAATCTGATAAGTCAGATTTGGATTTCAGGAATTCCAATTAAAATATTTGCATATATGTTTCCATGTAGGAATTTTGATATTGAGTTTGAGCTCAAATAGTAGTTTGTATTCTATGACTACTATGACAGTAGATCATTAGTCTTTAAAGAGCTTCAGGTCTCATTTTGATTGTTACTATTACATTTATGTATTGGTTTCACTGAACTTCATGGATAAGGATAAAATAATCATGCTATAAATTTAGTATATGCAGGAGACACTGAAGCTTAGGCAACAGACAAAACAACCAGACCCAAACACCTCTGTGGAACTAAAAACTCTCACACATGATATTGTGAAAACCCTGAAGTGTCAAATGCTTCCATGTGGATTATTAACTGCAAACCTAAACCTAAGTAGTGCAATGAGTCCACAACAATTGAATTAAAATCCCCATTAAGTAGATATTAGCTTCTTAAACATGGACTTGATATGCCAATGCAAGAAATACCATGGTATGAAATTCTGGAGAGGCAAAGGAGTGCTAGATTTCTTTTGCTGCAAGGTCTCCCGGTCTCCCACTCTCCCACTTTAAAAGGGATAGATGAACACCTCACAGCTTCAGTTTTGGACTATCCATGTCTGCTACAACCATTAGCCAGCCTCACAGTTCTTCCTGGCTATAGCTCTCCCAACATTTCAATATTTTATTTACTTATTAAAAAAAAAAAAGATTACTTCCTTGTTTTTCCAGAATAGCAAATTGAAGTTTGGGATTATGAATGGGCAGGGAAACAGGACCAGGAGATATATATCAACCCTTGTAACTTTACTAAAATCAACTACTCCATCATCTACCACAATTTGATGAGAATATGGAATTTAGCTCTTTCAGAAAAACTACCATGTAGTTTAGGTCACATTAATGTACATAAAAGGTAACTGTTTTCTGTTCAAATATTTTGTTGGTTTATCTTCTGAAAGTCATCTTCAGTTGGGCCCGCTGCAGCTCAGGAAGCATTCTGGGGAAGAGGAGGGACTCTTCATTTAATCCTTGAATTTTCAGGGCAACTTTAGTATGTTAAACAAAGGTGCACAGCATGACCATACCCCACAGCATACGTTTTGTGAACTTCAGGTTATTGAAAGTTCAGCAAAAGGGTAGTGGCAATATTTTAAATCTGGGATCTGGCTGCTGGAATGGTTTTAGGGTCTGGAGCCTTTCAAAAGCTAGTTATCTAGCTATCTCTATCTAGCTATCTAGCTATCATCTATCTCCATAAGTTGACACCAAAAAAGTTGTTCTGCTCATTTGGGGGACATGTATCATCACTCATCTTTGTGACCTTTGGAGCCTTTTTTCCTCCTTCCAAAAGCAGAGGAGGAAGTTTCTGGTATGTACATTGCTGTAGAACAAAAACTATAATTTTGCCTATTTTCCATTTCCTATAACCTATGTTTAAATTGTGATTAGCTTACAAGTTTTTCCACCATTTTTTTTTCCAAAAATAGTAGTGTTATGCAGTCTGGTCCTGGATTTGTATGCTTTGTGGCATTTTACCTTTAGACAAAGTCTTATTTAACATATTCCAAAAATGGTGTCTTTCTCCAC
This sequence comes from Liasis olivaceus, assembly GCA_030867105.1. Classification (NCBI taxonomy): domain Eukaryota; kingdom Metazoa; phylum Chordata; class Lepidosauria; order Squamata; family Pythonidae; genus Liasis; species Liasis olivaceus. The sequence goes on along the minus strand of CM061350.1, from coordinate 163,794,046 downwards.
TGAAGAGAAGGATTATACTAGTACTAATAAAACTTCTAAAATATTACATTATAGTTCTATGTGATGAAATTCAGCTTTGTGATCTCTTGATTAACTAAATTGCAGAACACAAATAAATACTTTATGATACTAATATCACTCTTCCTTTAACAGAGGCCGGTTTCTAATAGATGAGTTTCATATTGACATGCAGCAATAATTCTGACATGAAAACGTAAGACTTGGACACAGATGAACAAAGGGTAAAGAAAATGGAATATAGTTTATAATAAATGGATCACTTTGTAGGAGAATGTGTCAGCTACTGAGTAATGTAGAATATATTTGACTGGATCATTTTTTATCCAGTAGGAAGCTATTAGAAGGCTTGCACTACAAATTGCCAAAATATTGTGGCTTAATACATTACCCATCACATAGAGCAGAAAACATATATTTGTATATTGATAGAAAGGCATACAAAGTACAAGGGAGATGAATCTATACACAAACAGTGGTAGAAGGCCTTTTTCTGTATCTCTAAGAGCTAACAAATGAAAACAGTTATTGGGTAACTTTCCTATTTTCCTGAGGATGCAGTTGAACGCTGTGATTTTTTAAAGTTATTGATCCCTGTTGTATGGGAGAAAGAGAGGTAATACATTTTGTTGCCTAGGCCAGTGCCTATCTTGCTATACTTTATTAGTACCTTCATTGACCATTGTCATTGAAGAACAGTACCTCCTTCCTAATCCAGTTGAAATTATGTTTCCTTATTCATGTTTGGGTGATGAAGATGAAGATATAGGGATCGCACCGAGGATAATGTCATGCAAGAGCAACAACTTCGTTTGAATGGGTATGAGCACTGCACATCCTTCAAATGGATGGGCATTATTTCCCCTGTAATTTTCCATCCACACCTTTGCCTAATTAATCCACTAAGAATAAGTGAATCATGGTAACAAACACTAACCCCAGTTGTCTTGCCAATGGGTCCTACAACAGCTGAAATCTGTATAGCTAATGAGAATTAATCTGACTTGTCTTCCTTCCTCCCTTCTAATTTTCACTGTAGCAATAACAAATCTTGCTCAAGGCTTTGGAAATATTTGAGGATGGTACACAAGCTACCTTTATATATATATATATGAAATAAAACTAAGCATTTCCATTCTAAGGCAGGTGTATGTAACCTGTGCTCCAGGGGCCAAATATGATTATTCACAGCATGTCCAGAAATTCCAGAATGGGCAGAGGAGAAAAAAAAATAGTTTATTTGGGGGGGGGGCAGGGAGTGTTAAGGAGTTTCATCCACCCTTCCAAAATCTTTTCTTTGCTGTAGAAAGATGCTTTGATTTGTCTTGATCAGGTGCTTTGTTCCATGAAGGTGATGCAGTTTGCCTCTTAGAGTTGAAAAGGCAAAATATGATTAGCCTCTTCCAACTATTTCAAGTGCCAGAGGTGGTTGTAGAGAGGCTGCATAAGGCAGCAAAGTGAAGCAACACGGCCACTTCATTCTGCTCTTAGAAGCAAAAGTCTGTGTTGATTTGTGAAGGAGCTTTGAGGTTCCTTGTCTGAACTTTCATCAAAGCAAAGTATCCCCTTGAAAATCTGCACAGCCCTAATGTGTTCAGCTACTGCTTGCAGTTTTCTTACTTTTATCATGCCTGAAAAGGGCTTTCATGTAGAACCTTCCAACGGATTTATTTTCCTAGCTGCACATTTTAAAAACATTTCAGAAAACAAAGATTCAGTAAAAATTCTCAATTCTAAGTGGTTCTTAGAAATGAAAGAGATATCTTCCCATCAGACAACAAGACAGTGAGTTGTACATTTCTTTGGGCAATATATTTTACATAATTTTATATCACAGTGAAAAATGATTGCTAAAACAGTCTGTTATCAGCTTCTAGAAAAGCAAGATAATTAAAAAATGAGATTAGGGTAAAGCAGAGTTCCATCTGAATTTTGGTTTTGATCATGGCTTCTATAGCATGCTTTCATGGTGATCAGACTAAATCAAAACTGTTTCAGGATAATCCCAAATGCTGCTATGGTTTCTCCCCCCCCCCTTCCCCCCCCCTTCCTTTTCCTATTAATTCAAGCTTTGGAGATTACATGAAAACGATGTTGTATCTCCTGTGGCTCCTGTGCTTCACAGCCAATAATTTATTTGTCTTTCAAAAATGTACCTTGAAGATAGTTTTAAAATAAAACAAGGAAAATATTAATCCATGCAGGGTGTAGCAGACCCATTATCCTGTAAGAAGTAAACTGGACTAAAAATAAAAGTTCTTATAGTAAATCTTATCTATTTCCCATCTGCAATAAGTCCCAGTCAGTTCAGAGGAGTTTACTCCCACCGAAGTATGCCCAGGGTTGCAGCCTTAGGTGGAAAACTGCTATTAAGAATGGAGATATCCTGAGTAATATACATTAAAGTACCCTATATATATATGCTGACAATTTAGTTTACACTTTGTTTATTTAATCTGCTAGGTCTTCTGGCACTTAACAGATATTCCTAGCATATTCATGGTAAATATAGATGTATCAATCAGTAACAATCCCTCAACCCAACCCCAAAAACCATTCACAATACCAAAAAAAAAAAAAAAAAAAAAGTCAGCAGCCACTCAGTCCTCAAAGACTGTTCAGAAGAGCCCCATCTTCAGCATCTTCTGAAATGAATCCAGAGGGATCACCCTGATCTCAAATAGAAGCCTGTTCCAAAGAGCAGGTACTGCCACAGAAAAGCCCCTTTGTGCCTCAGTTCCCCTCCGTTCACAGGACTGGGTAATCCCAAGAACCTATTCCAGAATGAATGGGTCAGTTGGGCTGATTCCAGCTGAAGCCTACAGTCTTGGAGATATCAAGATGGCAGCTTGATTTAAATATCTGATGTCAGTCTACTTGCATATAGTTATAGAACTTATTCTCATCATAGTGTATGCAGGATTGCAACATTGCAGTAGACTCTGTGCATATCTAATCAAATGGAACAAGCAAGCTTAAACATTTACAACTAGTTTTTCATAAACAGGACAGAAAAAAGAGACTGAAAAAAGGACAAAAGGGAGAAAACAAAACTGCCAGATTCATCCATCTCAAAGGGAGGTTGTCACTTTCCTGTGCAGCCTAAAGATGTGAGGAACCAAAACTGGAAATAGAGACCAAAGCATTTAGGTACAAGGTACAATAATGCTATATCTCATCTTCCTGTAGTGATTGTAATGGTGGCTAAGGAGATGGAGGGGCGGAGCAGAGAGGTTAGACTGAGGTCAGCAGTGTCTCAGCCTTCCTGTCCTTTTCTACTTGCATTTTATCACTCACATGCCCCAAAAGGGCACAGCTTATGTCATCAAGATGCAATATCCCTTGAGTTTTTCTGAAGAAACTATCATGTTCCTATGGATGCTGTTGCTTGGTTGACACACAAAGTGGGTAAGTTGTAGATTCTCAATGCATGTAGGTTTTTTTCCTTTAACAGAACAGCATGGAAAATATGTTTGTTTGTTTGTGCATAGTTTAATTCAGAACTCCAAATCAATTTAATTTGGATATCTCAATCAGATCAGAAAATTGAATTAGTTCTGAGAAAAATAATTGTGAACATTTGCAAGAGGCATTGAATCGGCAGATCAAATAGGAAGCAATTGATCTAATTCAATAACTTGATATAAATCAGCAGTGTGATTCAGAAATAGGCTTAATTTGGAGATTTGATGAAATCGCTTTAAAATTGGTTCTCCAAAGCAATTATTCATGCAGCCTTAATACATACAACAACCACGTGCCCTCCAAATCTTGGCATATACTGCTTGTTATTTTCTTCATGCAGCTGAGAAGAAAAATAAGAAATCACAATTTCCATATTTTAACAACTGTATCCATCAGCTAGTTGTTTGACCTAATTGTGGAATAGAAAAGAGGCTCCTGATCATAATGAATTGGGAAGAAGGATGTAATGAAAGCCTAACCTTACAATGTTAGCATGAATGACTTGGGAAGTCCAATATTTTCATATCAAAGCTACTGTCAAACTTGTATCTAATTTATAATCCTATATCTCACCTATATCGCACCTTGACTGCATAATTTTCAAAAGTCCCTGATTACTTTAAAATCAATCCAGATCCTGCTAGACAGGCAGAACAAAGAATATCCTGTAGTGAAGAATCAGAAATTGGTCACCATATTTATTTATAGAGTTAGAGACATGAACATATCCCAGGTTTATCACAATTATGTACTTATTAACAGTATTCTTACGTTGCCCCATGTCTAGCAGTTACCAGCTGCAGCAATAGTGGCAACATCTTTAAAGTCTTTAAAGTTTAAAGTCATCTTCAGCTCCAAAAGAAAAAGATTGCAAATAGATTGCAAATAAAAAAAGCACTCCAACCTACTCATTCCCTGGTTAGAAGACAGTACATTTTCCTTTTCTGGAGAGCTTGGTGAAGGTTATTAAAATGTAGCAATTTGTTTATTTTATTTTAAGAGCCTCCCCACCATTCTGAAGCTTCAAAATATCAATGTATGTATATGTGATTTTAGGGACTCTTGTAAGCTATCCTAGAAGGACACTTTGAGGCCAAAAAGTAAAGCAAATGAAAACATTTTTACAGATAATGATCAGGTAAATGAACTAATATATTGGCTAGTCCTAAAGATCAATTGATTTATTCAACATTTATCCTTCTGCTTTTCTTTCCTGCACATAGTCTAGCCTCCTGATGGGAATTTCAGCTGCCATGTTTATAATCAGATCAAGGAAGCACTCAAATAGACTGGAAATCTTTGCAGCTGTTTCACATCACACTTAACATATAAAGGCACCATAAGAATGAAAGACAATCAGAAAACACTTCAAGGCAGAAAATAAAACAAAAATGGATCTGCAGAAGCATCTGCTGGACATGGATAATCAATTTGGTTGGGCTCAAAGCAATTCATTAAAGTGATAATAGCAACAACAACAACAACAACAACAACAAGACTTATCTGGAAGAAGTAACATATTCCAACCGAATCTGATACAACGGTGCTGGAGAACAACTTGTCTACTATAACTTCATAAGTCATTCTGCCTCTGTATATAATATCATTATGGAGGCATGATATTATATACATAAGGTAGCATGCATTATATAGTACTTTTGAAATAAGTGGAAGGTTTTTTTTCGCCCCTGACATTAATACCAAGTTCTTATTTTACCATTCTTTTTTTCTCTTGAAATACTGGATTCTTATGTCTTAACCTGTGCAAAAAAAAAAAAAAAATCTGACTTGACATTAGGAGCTTGTTGCACAATCAACATTATGGAAGAACTCTAACCTTGTTGTAGGAGGGGCATGGAGAGAGGTAAAAGGAAAAGCAAGGAATGAGATTTAATTTAGATAGCTGTGCATGGGAAGGGAGAAAGATGCTGCATATTTTGTTTGATAGTAAAATTTCTACGTTATAAACTAACAAATACATACATTTCAGGAGATGACAGAAGCAAAATAAATACAAAGAATACCAAGAGTGCTTCAGAGAATAAATATGGCTTATACCTGGGTCATACTTTTTTTTTTTTTTTTTCCTTCCTAACATTTTCCCACATGCACAGGGTCCACCTTTTATAGGTTCAACTATATGTTGATCCATTGGTTGTGACAGAAATTAACTGACTGGCTTGCTGCCTGAGCCTGATGTCATGGGCTGAGAGAGAGTGACTGGCCCAAAGTCACCCAGCCAGCTTTCATGCCTAACGCAGGATAGGAAGTCACAGCCTTCTGCTTTCTAGCCTGGTGCCTTAACCACTAAAGCAAACTGGCTCTCAATATACCTAGATCATACCTTCTGATTAAAGTAAACCAGTTACAGGTGAAACTCGAAAAATTAGAATATTGTGCAAATGTTCATTTATGTCAGTATGGCAACTCAAAAGGTGAAACCAATATATGAGATAGACGCATTACATGCAAGGCGAGATATGTCAAGCCTTACTTTGGTATAATTGTGATGATTATGGCGTACAGCTTATGAAAACCCCAAATTCACAATCTCAGAAAATTAGAATATTACATGACATCAATAACACAAGGATTGGAAATAGAACAATATCGGACCTCTGCAAAGTATAAGCATGCATATGTACTCAGTACTTGGTTTGGACCCCTTTTGCAGCAATGACTGCCGCAATGCAGTATGGCATGGATGCTATCAGCCTGTGGCACTGCTGAGGTGTTATGGAAGACCAGGATGCTTCAACAGCGGCCTTCAGCTCCGCTGCATTGTTTGGTCTCATGTCCCTCATCTTTCTCTTGGCAATGCCCCATAGATTCTCTATGGGGTTCAGGTCAGGCGAGTTTGCTGGCCAATCAAGCACAGTAATCCCATGGTCATTGAACCAGGTTTTGGTACTTTTGGCAGTGTGGGCAGGTGCCAAGTCCTGCTGGAAAATGAAGTCAGCATCCCCATAAAGCTCGTCTGCGGAAGGAAGCATGAAGTGCTCCAAAATCTCCTGGTAGATGGCTGCATTGACCCTGGACTTAATGAAGCACAGTGGACCAACACCAGCAGATGACATGGCTCCCCAGATCAACACAGACTGTGGAAACTTCCCACTGGACTTCAAGCATCGTGCATTGTGTGCCTCTCCATTCTTCCTCCAGACTCTGGGTCCTTGGTTCCCAAATGAGATGCAAAAGTTGCTCTCATCAGAAAAGAGGACTTTGGACCACTGGGCAACAGACCAGTTCCTTTTTTCTGTAGCCCAGGTAAGATGCTTCTGACGTTGTTTGTTGTTCAGGAGCGGCTTGACAAGAGGAATACGACATTTGAAGCCCATGTCCAGGATCTGTCTGTGTGTGGTGGCTCTTGATGCACTGACTCCAGCCTCAGTCCACTCCTTGTGAAAGTCCCCAACACTTTTGAATGGCCTTTTCCTGACAATCTTCTCCAGGCTGCGGTCATCCCTGCTGCTTGTGCACCTTTTTCTACCACACTTTTCCCTTCCACATAACCTATTGATGTGCTTTGATACAGCACTTTGGGAACATCCAACTTCTTTTGCAATTACCTTTTGGGGCTTTCCCTCCTTATGGAGGGTGTCAATGATGGTTTTCTGCACAACTGTCAGGTCAGCAGTCTTTCCCATGCTTGTGATTCCTACTGAACCAGCCTGAGAGACCATTGAAAGGCTCAGGAACCCTTTGCAGGTGTTATGGATTCATTAGCTGATTAGAGTGGGACACTTTGAGCCTAGAATATTGAACCTTTTCACACTATTCTAATTTTCCGAGATTGTGAATTTAGGGTTTTCATAAGCTGTACGCCATAATCATCACAATTATACCAAAGTAAGGCTTGACATATCTCGCTTTGCATGTAATGCGTCTATCTCATATATTGGTTTCACCTTTTGAGTTGCCATACTGACATAAATGAACATTTGCACGATATTCTAATTTTTCGAGTTTTACCTGTAGGTACTTTATGTCCTGAACCTTTAAAATGATTTTCTCTATGTCCCCCTAAGATGTCATCAAGCATGTCTGAAACTAGTGTTTGAAACCTGAGTTAAAAAATAAAAGTTGCAGATTGTTACAACAGCTACTCCAAAATACAGATTATGAAGAAAGAAAAAATTGACACCCATACCTCTTGGCCCGAATGTAAGATACATTTTCATCATGTTCAGATCTGTTTCATCACTAAATGGCATAGCCACTCAGAGTAGGCTGTAAAGAAAGGATAGCATTCAGCAGCTCTTACTTTTGCAGACAAATCAGATTGAATTCAGCTCAGTTCGGATTCTACATCATAGGGAGGTACCTTCAGCAAGCACTTGTCAAGTTCCTGTGGATTTTTTTCATCTTGTCAATCTCAAGGACACATTTCATGTCTCCAGAAAAACCTACTGAGATGTGACAGAGCTGATCCATAATACAGGGGTTCTCGAACTTTACAATTTGGTGAACTTATAAAATATAGTAGTAAAATATAGACTTTGGTAACTCTTTCCCCCAGGGACAGCAAGAAATAAATATATACTTCATAATTAAATTTTAAACTATATATCAAATAACATAATATTAAACCATGCAACTTTATAAAATAAACAATTTTCACTGGAATTAATGAAGAAAATGTTTCATTTCAAACCTTTTTTTTAATGAGAAGGATGAGCTTTTTTAATTCTGCATAATTTCTGAAATTTGAGTTTTATTTTTGATAAAGCCACTTTCATTACTCATTTCACATTTGTTTTGGATCAATATTTGCTCTTTATTGCAGCAACTGTAGAAAATTGTAGCATTGCTGCCAGCTTGTCCAGCCAGAATAGAAACCAATTTTGGTTGTGGTCCATCTTTGGGCATGTATGCCAGTAGGCTTAGTAACCCTTAGTTGAAGCTCTGTCAAAACCTGCTTCTGCTTTCTTTGCTGCTCTGCCTGAACAAGCCAATTCTAACCAGACAAAGAGACTAGAGGCAAGGCAGTGAAGCAGACAGTGTGCTTAAGGCAGAAACCACTTGGCTTCTTGGTGCAACAAACTGAGATATAAGGTGGGCTTTGGGCATGATCTCCTCCCATTTGTCAACACAAGTTGAATCCAGCCCCAAGAAAGGAGGAAAACCACCATAAAATGGTGCTCCACTCCAACCCCTGAAGTCAGTCCAAAAAGGTACTATAGTCAATGGCATTGAAACCCACTGAGAGATCACGAAGCACAAGTATTGAGATGCCACCCCATCTCAACTCTGTCACAGGTTACCAACAAGCACAACCAATGCCATCTCCATATTAAACCCTAGCTTGAAACCTGACTAAAATGGGTCCAAATAATTCATTTCCTCTGGGGTTCTCTGGAATCAAAGCCTGACCACCCTCTCTATCACCTTCCCTAAAAAGGGAAGGTTGGAGACTGGACAATAATTGTCTGGGACCATTGGGTCCAGCAATGTGTTCTTGAAGAAAAGGTATACCACAGCGTCCTTCACAGCTGAGTGAACCATTCTCTCCCTCAAAGGATGCTTTGCATTCCAAAGTATTGAGTGCAGCCAAATAAATACCAAGCAGAAAGGTGGGTTTTACCTTGCATCTTCATCCTGGTGCTCTGCTTGGATGAATGCAAGATGGGGTTAGTTTTCACACCTCCTCAGTACCCTTCCAGGCTGGCATTTCCAGATTATCTCTCCCAGCCCTGCAGTCTTTTCAGTCCTACTTCAACCTTTCTTCAATGGGCCTCAGATTTCCACCTTAAAAGCCTCCACCTCTGAAGGATCTTGAGGACTCTGAAAGAAACACCAGTATGGAGTGACAAGGCAGTTTTCACCTTATAGGGGAAGCTACAACCTTCTACTGAGAAGAGGAGTGAGCCAAGCATACCGCACAAATTCACTTTGTCCCATGCAAAGCTAGAGCCAAGCTCCCTTTCCTGCTTAGCCTGGACAATTGAGTTCTTGAGTTGTCCAAATAAAGAAGAAGGAAGCCCAGAGGATGGTCTAACCAGGCTCTAGCTTTTATAAACCCACTTAAAATTACTTGTGGCCCTCTTAGGAGATTGTAACCCACAGTTTAAGAACCCCAGGCATAATGCATAATATAACAGAGAGATATATTTTGCAAATGTTTCCATCCTTCAGTAGTTTTTGAAATCTTTTTTGAAAATGATGTGAACTTCTATTCAGATGTATGGCTATTGGTAAAAAGACTGTCCATTTGCATGCCTAAACAACTTCCTTGCAGTAGTATGCATTCATACAAGTAGTCATTCTAAGGGTAGCCTTTGGTGGCATACACATCTGGATCCTCCATCCCTAACAAGGGAATATGAAATGAACAGCTGAAAAGCACAAACAAAAAATTGAAAGAGTAGAATGCAAGAATGTTGTGAACATATTTGTTACTTTGAAAGGACAACTTTTATAGACCCACTGCTGGTTTCCTAAATTATGATATTTGCTATGACCAGGAAGTGATGCAGTCTGCTGGAATTTCTTACCTGTTACCATACTGGCTTGTAGTAAGGAGTTCTGAGTTCCTCTACAATGAAAAATTTGGGAGAATCCCAATTTCAGGGTAATGTTGCATTGTTAACTTGATTAGTTATATTTATGGACTATGGTTTTTCCAGTAGTAATGTATGGCTGTGAGAGCTGGACCATAAAGAAGGCTGAACGCCGAAGAATTGATGCCTTTGAACTGTGGTGCTGGAGAAGACTCTTAAGAGTCCCCTGGACTGCTAGGAGGTCAAACCAGTCAATTTTAAAGGAAATCAACTCTGATTGCTCATTAGAAGGATTGATAATGAAGCTCAAGCTCAGATACTTTGGTCACCTAATGCGAAGAGAGGACTCTTTGGAAAAGACCCTGATGCTGGGAAAGATGGAAGGCAAAAGGAGAAGAGGACAGCAGAGGATGAGATGGCTAGATAGCATCACTGAAGCAATGAGCATGAAATTGAGCAAACTCAGGGAGGCAGTGAAAGATAGGAAGGCCTGGCACAATATGGTTCATGGGGTCACGAAGAGTTGGACATGACTTAACGACTGAACAACAACAAGATAAATTGAGAAAAAGAAAGAAAAAGTGGAATAGATAAGCACACAGAGACATTCGTATAGTGAAACTACTAAGACTTAATGCTCAGGGATATGGAGTCAAGGGTCAAGACTCAACTTTGGGATGTCCTCATCTCACTCATATCATCCCATCATTCAGGTGGGAACTAATCACACTCAATCAGACCTGAGAGCCAGGGTGATGTCACCTACCTAACCTACAAGAGCATTATTTTTATGCAGACTGAACTACCTTCCTGCATAGATGCCCTTGCATATCCTACCCCACTATATTTTCTAATATTTTGCCTTTTTATATATTGGCAAATATACTTTGAAAACATTAGCAACAATATTCAAACTCATATTTTCCTGTTTAAGGACCATTTCCCAAGTCCAAAGACTTATTATTTTCTCTAATTCAAGGGTTGAAGATAGAATATATTTTGACTTGACTCAAGCTTGAGGTGCTAACTGGTACTGTACATTTTAGGAGAACTTCATTTTATGTAGAAAATAGTGAGGTATGACCACTATGTGCCCTGAGTTTGAGTAGGCACAGCTAAGAGAAAAAAAATTAACTTATCAGGAAATGCCAAGAAGAATCAAAGCCTCTAGTACTAAGGGACCAGCTGCAAATGGAAGAGCTATAGTTTTTCTGACACCTCTTTATATACAGCTATTAAGTTTCTTGGCTCAGATTGGTAAGTGGGAGAAATAAATGGCCTAAGCCAACTACAGCCTAATAGATTTCCTATAACGTAATGCAGAAGCTCTTCAATCACCCTATTAATGCATATAGTAAATGTAAGGCTAAAAAGAGCAAAAAGAATAATGTTTATACATAAATATATATGCATTAAACATTCTCCCTGCTGTGTGGCAAACATGGATATGCCTTGGGGTGATGGAATGGCCCTGTCTCTGATATCATGTCACATGGAAGTGTAGCATTAGCATTAGTAAGCACTCTCCACAAGCCATGTGGAGTTGTATTTCTACTGAGCTTCTACTGACACATACAAATACACAGAAAAAAGCTCACTGGAGGCTTGAGTCTCAATTTCATGATTGCTGATATTGCCTGGGCACTTTTAGAGCAAGGTCAGAGCAAGGCAGGAGGGCAGAATTCAGATGCAGAAGGAAGATGGGACAAAGGACAGCTCAGAGGAAAGAAAATGAAATGACTCAAATCTTTCTCAATTTTTGCAAAGTTCTTGAAAAATGTTCAGATGAGAAGAGTATTTGATGTAAAATTTATGATGCAAACTACTAAATTATCTCTTTTCTTTCCTTCTGAACCTGAATTGGTTCTAGCTTTTCCATCTCTATTCCTTTGCTTCCAAATGTATCTGTCCTTCCTACAAACACAGCAAAATGCAGGCATTGACGGTGAAAGAGGCAGTTTATGGATAAGATATATGCAGTTTGCTTGGAAATTGCTGCAGTTAATGAAACCATTAAAAGCTCCGTACAAAAAACATTAAAGTTTCTACTAAACTTTTTGTTGCACCCCCTTTTTAAATAATCCCAATAAAACTAATCAACATGACTAACTCTGCTAATATAAATGACAAACATCTCTGACTGCAAAGATAAAATAGGACTGATTTGTGTGTGTGTGTGTGTGTGTACACATTCCTTCCCACCTCCCTTATGTTACCTTACTAAAGAAGTATTCTGATTAAAACAGATTTATTTTTTAATGAAATATGGTTTTTTTATTTGGATGGTATTTTTTCTGGCAAAACATACCTGTGGAAGAATATGAAATATGGCTAGCTTTTTGAAAGCTTTGTAAATTCAGGCACAGTATTTTCTATCTTTCATCTTATTAATTATATGATAGCATTTTATTCTGTGATGTATGTGAGAGAAAGAGAGAGAGAGGAATTTGATAAGCATAAAATCAAGGAGATGTGTTGGAACACGGCAAACAATAATCTAGTCCCGTGATAGTCCTTACACCCAGGAAATTCATAAGCAGAACATAAGCATAAAAGGTGTTTTTTAAAATGTTTCTCCACAGCAACTGGCAATTTGGGAGTGAAGAGGCAGAAAGCCAGTCTTCAAGTATTGTGGATCACTGGATGGTTTGCAATAACTCAGAAAACTTATCTGACTCCCTATTAAGGGTGGTGTTGTCTTTAATTTCTGGACTGGGTGATGGAGAATCCTGACCCACAAACATTCACTTGATTACTTTGGACTAGTAACTATCCCCAAAAAAATCTGAAGGAAAAACCAGATGGAGTTCTCTGTACACTTCCTTGAATTATTGAAAGCAACTCAGGATATAAATCTAACAGTAAATGACTTAATACATTCTCAATAAAATATTTCCCCTAAATTTAGCTATTCAGCCTTTTCTCTGTAATGACTCAGCTGTAGATTTGGAATCAACTCATGGAATACAGAAAATTGGTGCCACAGTTTTTCAATTGCTTCTACCAAAACCACTGGCATTCCACTTGGTTTCATTCAATGGCCTTTAAGAAGTTAAGAGAAGATTAACAGATGGTCTGTAACTAGCATAAAATGCAAAAATGTGCATTCTTATCTTCCATAAATATGCCTAGTGCCCTTTCAGACTCATCTAAGACATTTCATCACTTAACCATATACTGGCTGGGAAGGATGATGGTCATGTCTTAGATTTTTAACAGGTCTTTATTACTTCTGATAGAAATCCTAGCATTATCAGGGAGGGAGAAAACAACTTTTTATAATAACAAAATCTACCTGAGGTTTCTTCACTATAATGACCTTTCACTGGGTCATACTATAATCTTGTACTTACCAGCCTCAGTGAATCGGTGGCTGGAGAATTATGGCAGTGGCAATAAAATCCTGCTGGATGGAATCATGATGAGGAAAGCTGATGTAATATATTTACATTGCTTTAGCCATTTTAATCTTAAAAACCTGGACAAACAATAGCATTCTTTATGTTATTTTTCCTGCTCATGGCACCATGAATCCAGAAACTCTTGTTCTAATTTTTCATGATGTTAAGAATAATCCTTTCTAAAGAGGTTACCATCCAGTGAGGTAGATTCAGTGAAGTGATAATGAGTTGTTCAAGGTTACTTATTGAGATTCATAGCTGAATGGGGATCTGAACTAGTCAAGCATAAAACTTTACATTTCTAGCTCCCTTGGTTGAATGGGGGATAATTAGGAAGTTGTGCAAAAAGTCCTCTTATTTCAAAAGTAAAAAAAAAAAAAAATCTACCAGAAGGGTGAACATAATTTAAGGTGTTGGATTAGGATCAGAGTGTTCCAGATCATCAGTCATGGAATCTTATTGGGTGACTGTGCTAATCAGGCCCACTCATCTCAGCCTACCTTCTTAGGTTTGTTGTTATGGAAGAGGGAATGCTGCCACCTTGAGGTCTTAGAGGAACTGCAAGATACAAATACAGTTTAAAACTTAAAGAAAGAGCCATGTGGTTGAACAAGTGCCTTGAGGCCTCATTCCAAGCAACAATGGCAACACATTTTTTATATCATGCAAATATGGCAACTGTAGCAGTGGAACACATTATATTTCTAGTCTAATCAATATCTGACATTCTCTGGGCAGGTTACAATCTTTTTTAAAATATAATAATCTTTGATATGAAGCATTATGAAGGCTGATGTAGGAAATGTTATCTTCAATACCTCTAGTTCCATTCCACCATCTTTCCATGATGCTATATGAGGCACCTTCATCTTATAAAACAAGTTTGCAATCAGTGATACTTTCGTTTTGCAATACATATTTTATTGCGGAGGTGAGAATTTTCATTTGGAATGGACCCATTCCCTTCTTTTCCTATTTAGATTAGATTATTCATTAAAAATACAAACATACAACATATACTTAAAGATAGATCAACATCAAAGGATTTTTCCTTTTATTCTTTGTAAATATGTCCTGTTATAAATTTTAATTGTATATTTATTTATTGTTTTAATAAGTTGTAAGCCACCCAGAGTCCCCCATTGGGGAGAGATGGGCAGGGACAAGTTTAATAAGTAAATAAATAAATAAATAAATAAATAAATAAATAAATAAGAGGCCTCATTGAAATTGATTAATATTTGTTTCAGGAAAGGCAAAAACAGTATTATTTTACAAAACAAATGGTTAACTTTTTGAAATTCATCAACTGAAAATATGATGACGACCTTCATTTTCAGAGATAGCTGACTACTGTCCCATGCATTTTGGAGCAGGAACAGTTGACCATGTGAAGCTTGTAGGCTACCTGGAAGCAAATGGATGATAGACTCAAAGGGGCATTGGTGTGACCCAGCAAATGACTTGTATACATTCTCAGCTATAAGCAGAGGTTCATTGGAAAAAATATGTCAGCTACTAAAGTTCATTTGATATTGATTTCACTTCCTTTGCTTCAATCCTTTTTCAATTGCTCATTTTACCAAGGATGTTATCATTCATATGCTTTTGCTCATATTCTGCATGGAAGCTATAGTTTTATTGCTGCATAAATATTGGCAAAATATGTATACTGTGAATTTAAATGATTTAATAGCCATTATTTTGCCCTCCCAAATTTATTGAGACTGTAATTCCTGAGAGGACCAGGAATCACTACAATTCTGAGGAACCACAATTTGTAGTCAAGCTATAATTGCAATCTCATTGGACATGAATGCATTCTAGAAACAAAAGCCCTGGAGCTGAACTACAACATTATTTCCTGAACTTCAGTTAAACAAGATACATATCTATAACTGTGCAGGTTACCAACTCTTGCAAGAACTATAACATGGCTATCTGTTAGAGTTCTTTCTTTCTTTCCTTCCACTTTTTCCCAGGCTATCTCTTAAATTGAGAAAAGATTTGAGAAGCCACCTGTCACACTCGCAGCTCCATAACTTAAGACATTTTTTCAAGTCTCATAGCAATGCACAGGAAATCTTAGGAACTCCTTCAGGAAAGTCAGCACAGTGAATTTATTAAGGTATTTTACTGGGGTAGGGAAGAACCGGGCGTAAATTCCCATATCACCGTGGAGCTCACTTCATGACTTTAGATCAGGCATTATCTCTCAGCTCCAAACTACTGCCCTAAGTGCAGTAGTTGTCATGGTCAGATCAGAGGAAATTTTAAGATATGGTACCTTCAAGTCTTATGTATTATTATTACATATATATGTTCTGTTCTGAAGAATGCTCAGCAAATGCTGGCAATTTAAAGGCAATTTAAGGTTTATCTGAAAGCCTAATTAAGACCCAAGTCCAAATACTGCTGTTATATGTATGTGCTATTGAGCAAAGCAGCTTTTTGTAAACTAAAGGTAGTGAGGTCAAATAATTCTTTTTCTTTTTCAGTTGTTTTGAAAATGTAGCTCCCAATACTCCAATAATTATGGGAAAAACTTTGGCCAGTTTATTCTATAATGTCTGTATTTCAATTGTTAACTCCCAGTATTTCACAGTCTTTTCCAGATCCTTTTGAACTACTCTGTTATTTGGCATTGCCACATCTGTAAGTAAAGCTTACTTTTCTTCCACTATTATGATATACGGCATGTTGTATTTTAGATGTTGGTCTGTTGGTCTGAATTTAGAAGCGCAATAATTGTTTTTCAAAAAGAGGAAGCCATGTGCTCATGTCTTGTCATATAATCTGGGCAATTTTATTACAGCTGTTTATTAGGTAGTCAACAGTCTAATCTTTCTCTTTTGCATAATCTACCTTTGCTGTGGTTTTAGGATTTTTTTGTTTGTTTGTTTGTTTTTATGGCACTTGTTACTAGTGCTTGTTCTGAAGCTACAAATATTAATCATTCTGTGTTCTTCTTGAAGGATCCAATCTGAAGCCATTGCCAGATTGTGTTACTATTCATATCACCTAATATTTCTTTCAGGTATTGGCCATCATTTATTGGTTTCTCTTCCAATTTTTCATTCACTGTTGTTACTGTTCAGTTTGTATGCCTTTGATTCTGTCATATTCAGAATGTTTTCCTTGCAGACATCCCATCTTTGCTTGCTTTTATGTAATCATTTGACCTCTGATTCCATTCTCCACTGTCTATTTCACTTGCAACAAACCATGACCAGCAATTTTCTTTGGTAAATACAAATAATCTGTGTCATTTGGAGGTTATAGTGTATGATGCATTACCATAGGTTTTCAGGTCTTCTGATCTAAAGCATTTAGTTCAGCTTGTGTCCAGTCAATTATGCTTGCTGTAAATCATATTATGGAGATAGCCCAAGTATTAATGACTTTATTAATTGTATTGTCACCATTCATCTTCAATTTTAAAGTGTTTCTATATCTTTGTACATATTCAGAGCTGGGTTCCTTTTTCACTTAGAATCAAACAAAATATTGTTTGTTCTAAAACACCCAGATACTTGTAACTTCAATTATCAATGCTTTGATGTTAGTGTCATTCCACAGATCAATTTCACCTGAAAATTTATTTTTTCCTTTTTTATTGCCAGTGTCGCATATTGATCTAATTCAAGTTCTACTTTGAGGTAATCACTAAATATTTAAATAAACTGCATTAAAAAGTAAATAGGTTGCATATAGTTTCGAATCATCCATTCTGAGTAAATGTGAAACTTATGTCTCATAATTGGATAATTCATAGCACAATGACATTTTACTTAAAATTGTCAATGGAATCAGGGTCATCTTAAAAAGAAATGAATAAAAAGAGTCTTCTTGAAAGATTCCTCTTCTTATTTTCACTCCTCTAAGTTCTGTTTTCCATGAGTGTTGTTTTCCATTTTTGTACTGCATTCTTTAGCAAAATTATATATTTTTTAATTAATTCCAAACATTTCCAAGCATTTTTTTAATCCAGCTGTGGGGAAGTGAGTTGAATGCTTTTGGAAATCAATCCAGGTCATGTAAAGTTTTTTTTCAAAACTTTTAGACTTTTTTAAAATACTGTTTTCTCAATCAAAAGTTGATCTTTTGTACCTATTGAATTGTTTGCTTTGAGGGTACAATGAATTTGAGATCAAGTGTTTATAGATGTTACCGGCAATGATTTCTATAAACAACTTGAATGTTGTAGGGAGAGAAGTGATTGGATGAAAATTACTGTGAGTTGCTTCCTTTGTTTGGTCTGTCATGATCAGAAATATTCTACCTGTAGTGAACCACTCATTTACTGTTCTTTACTGAAATGTTTGATTGAAATGATTTGCAAGAAATAACATAAACTGGATAGATGTTTGAGGCCAGACCTATGAAGCTTGTGTTTTTCTTGCACACTCTAATTCTTTACCCTCCCTCTCAGTTTTAATTCATCCGTGACTTCTGCAATTGCTTTGCTATCCATATTGTATTGCTTTTTCAAACTTGTTTTCATTTTCTCAATTGTTTCAGTTTTTGTTGATTTAAGTTTTGTAAGTTGCTAATGTCATTTTATAATGGATTTATTTTATTTATGAACCTAATTTCCATTTTGGCATCTGATTTTTGGTTTGGTGGCTTGCTTTCAATTTTATACCCTAGTTCTTTGTTATTCATTGATCATTTTTGTCATAATTGATTGGACAACCATATTTGCATCATGCAAAATTTCATTTAAATGTTTTAAGTAGAACTTTTACAATTGTCTTACGATTTCTTTCATGCATTCCAAATTTTTTTCTCCAAGCTATTTTTCAAACTATTGTTGTTCTGTTTCATTATTTTGATTTAGCTAGCTCACCTTTTTTCATCCAGAAGTCCACAGTAAGTCAATAATGTTGACTTATTCTTCCACAGCTTTTGTAGCACATTTTTCTTTATCAGTTTCAAATCTTTTGTTTTTATTATTTTTAATTGTTGCTCCAATCCATTAAGTTAATTGGACATTATTTTGAATATGAAATGTCTCTGATCCATAAGTTGTTGTTCAGTAATTCTTCATTTGAGAAATTTCATTTTCCAATTTTCATACATTTGCTTCTGGAATTTTGAGTCAATAGGTGTGACCTTTAATAACATTTCATAATTTCTTGATTTTATTTTATTGCCAAATACTTCCCCAGACAATCTCCTTAGAGTAGCATTGTAGTTCCTTGCTCTGGCTGCCTAAAAGAGAGAATTGAGCCCTGTAGCCCGTGTATCACCTGATGCCCAGGAGTCATAACTTTAGATGCAGCCCTTTCTAACCTGGGCAAGAGTCAATATGTTATGGAAATCTGTTTTCTAGCTCTCACCATTTTGAATGGATAATTGGAATGTTCTTGATTTGATTATCACAGTTAAGTTCTGTCAGTATCTATGATACCACCAGCATAACTCTTTGCTTCATTAAGGACCTTAAGCAACCCCACCACAACAAGGTGACATTCCACGATAAGGTTTATGACTATTTCTTATTCTTCCCTCCTCCTCCTTTCACATTAATGATGTCATGGGTGCTCACTGGCCAGGCAGATTCCATCTGAAACAGGCAGTCTCCCAGATCTTAAGCCATAGAATTAACAAATAGAACAAAGTAATTCCCAGATTGTGAACCTAGTCCAAACAAGGAAGCACAACCCTGTCCAGAGCCAAAGGTAGACTTCCTCCAAAAATCCAGAGCCATTCCAATTTACTTGAATTTTATCTAATTCTGCTTTTCCCCATTCTAATGGCCTTCAAACACTAGCACAGAACTTTGACATTTCCTAACTGCCCCAAAGTAGAGATCTATAATTGTGGATCACCAACATGCTGATGATACCTCAAACCATAGCAGTAGATGACCCCTCCAATCATATAGATGTTAAATAGCAAGGGAGGAAAGCTGTGGCAACTTTCTCATCCCTACCCTCAAACTGGAGTCAATTGCTTAAAGATCTGAAGCCTGTCTTGGTCAATGAATCATCCCTTACACAAGATCTCAGTGGCAAACCAACGAGAGAGAGAGAGAGAGAGAGAGAGAGAGAGAGAGAGAGAGAGAGATTCTTTGCCTCCAGTTTTCAGAACAATTCAATTTCTTTTCACAATTCCCCTTTTTAAAATTTTCCTTCACTCTTCAAGTTTACATGTCTGTGATAAACATTCACATGTGGGTACACTTTTGTATGCATGCTCTGTACCCAGGAGTGTGCATGGCCTACACTATGTATCAAAGGTGGGCATTAGGATATGCAAAGTTTAGTCATTAATCTGCATGAACACTGGCCACAATCCATCCGGTATGTTTCAGTTCATTAATTCTGATGGATTTATATACAATTTAATATTTATTTTTTCCACACATTCACATGGTTGTTTTGCCAGAACTGGGCCAACCACAGAAGTAAAATATTATGAAGTATCAGAGCATATACTTCTCACATATGTATACAATAGCTGCATTATATTATTAGCTTTCTGATCTCCAACAGTTCCTTAGGCTAGATAAGGCTGTATGTCAGAACCTACAGAATAAAATATATCAGTGGAGAATGGGATTATTATCAAGTTAAGATTAAGATTTCACCTTTTCTAATATCTTCTCAGCAGATAAAGTAGCAAATGGAGAGGAGGTTTTTTTTAATTGTTTGTAGGTTTGAACAGTATTTGTAAAGAACTCTGTGTTTCATTCTAGATTGTACCTAATATTATACAATCAACAGTTAAGTGAAATCAAGATTCATTATAGCAGTGCAACTATCTTCCTGGTTCAGGCTAAACACTAAGCCAGGTGTGAATGGATTTGTCTTGGTGGTAGAAACGTGTGTTGTCAAAGAAGGCATTCTCTTTTTTACCACTATAACACAGAAACTTAAAGAGTCTAGAAGCAGACAAATCTACTTTACTTACTATAATAATCATTTTTTTCAAACACTCCTGTTTTTGCATTAGTTAGTGAATGATGGCGATGGTTGTTGTAAGGCTACACAATCATTTTTATGCACTTTCTTTAGTGTATTTTAGGAATACTTTTTCTCTTATGATCATGCAGTTTCTTTAAGATAATCAGTAGTTAATCAGTGGCTGCCATTTCCAGTTAGCATTAACTAGAATTTGAAATCAGCAAGTTTCTTGCTCTTATTGCTGATCAGAAATAACAACCACTTTGTGTTTACACAGCAGACTTAACCACAGAGGAGCCAGTGACTATGATTAGAAAGTTATGCAAGAAGTGGATAAAGAGTTGATTCACACAATCACATCAACCACCTAGAGCAGTTTAATATGCCATGCAAGTTTGTAGATTATATGCTATTTTTTCTCATGTACAGTTTTTTGTAGTCAATCTTCCCTCATGTATGCATTTTTTTTAAATTGAAAAACTGTATCATAAAATCCAGAAAGGTATGAAACCTGAAAAGATAAATGTCCTTGCACAAATTACCTATGTTTGCATCAGATTGTGAACTAAATTTCTCCCACATCCTTAAAGAGGAGATGGCATACATTTTGGGACTTCATTATTAGAAATAGCTACTTCTATATGCAGAGAGGGTTAGATAATGGATCTTTTGAATACTAGAAATTCTCACAGGAGTATCCCATCAAGTCTGCTCATACCGGAGCAACTACATAATCAAGCTACTTCTTCTGCAGAATGATCTATTCTTTGCTGAGTGTTTTAGAAGAAGATGGGGGAGGGGGTAACTTATCTGGTACACCCAGCCTCTGAACTGACTGAAGAACATTGCATCTTGACCCCAATCTCTTTATGCCCTGAAGCATGAGAATGCTAACAGTTTTTATGCTAGTGCAGTTGGGAAAGTTATTGTTATGATTATTGTGGAAGCACTAGTTTTCTCCATATTGTAAGAAATACATTTCTATTCCAATACTCTCATCATTTTAAAAAGTTATTGTACATAATATCTTCCCTCTTTCCTCACTATGACTTCCAGAAAAGATTAGCGTTATTTGCGATTTTTCTTTGTATAGAAAACAAAATGAGGAAAGGTAATAAAAAATAAAATAAAGTATGATGACAGCCAATCTGATCATTCAAGTTTCTTTCTATGTGTTTCTGATCAGCTTTCAGATGCACAGTCAGGCAAAGGGCCAGCAGAATGTATGGGAAGATCTCTATGTGACTTGCAGGGAATTAGGAAGGATTATTGAGTTCAACTGTTTTTACAACTGAACAAAGGTTGGTCTGCCTTTCTCTCCCTTGCATTGCTAAATCAAAGAAATTGAGAGGAGAGGAGAGAATAGAATAGGACTTCTCAAAGACTAGGGATAGATTTTGAGTGAAAAGACTGAGTGCCTAAGCATTGGCAGTGAAAATAAATTCCTGAACTGGGAACGTGTTCAAAAGTAATCTTCATTTTTCTTTAATATTTCTAAATATATGTTTGCTTTACTAAGCCACTATGTGGCCACAATTCAAGTGGTAGAACATGGGAAACTTCTAATAAAACAAAATAGCTTCCACATACCTGAAGTCTGCCTCTTAATGTAACCATTACTAACCATATTCAGAAGAGGATTGGATTCAACTTACATTCATAATTGTTTGGAGAAAGCAACCTGATTTGGAAAATATAGTTTCTTGGAGTATTAAAAAAAAAATTGCACCAAACCCTACATATGGCTATTCTAAGCTCATGCTGGCAAGCAAGGTAAACTCTTTAGAAAAGATGTATTTCCCTTGAAAAACTAGGAAAATATCAAAAGCAAAGAAGGGATGGAAAATATAGATTACACTTTCCACTGGCAATTGAATTCAAAGAAGATAATAATAATAATAATAATAATAATAATAATAATAATAATAATAGCAGCCTGAAACATCAGAGTAATTGTAAAAAAAACCCTGATTTCTATATATAACAGAACATACATCTAAACAGGTGAGTGTTGTCAAGCAAGTCAAGGGGAAAAAGCAAGCAGAAGACATGTGGTGCTATTGTGGAAGATTTTTGTTATGGTGGAGAGATTTGGTGGCGTGCATAAATTATTCCTCTGTGCCTTTATACATAATAGACTTGTTTAAAGCAACTGCTTTTTCTCCATTTTCTCATTAGCTGGCTATCTAGGATTTTTTTTCCCCCATCACAAATTCAAGCCAACCATACTTTAAACCCAGCCACCTGGAGGGAAGAGGGAAAGTGTGAGGATGAGAAACTGGCACCAGAGAAAGGTTTCTGATTGCTGAGTGATAAATGAATGTAAGCAATATAACTGCCTAATTAGGACCATAAAATGGTATGCAGTAAAAAGTTTGGGAACTTTTTCAGAGGTAGAACCTCAGCATAAACTATGTATTTCTAACCTTTTTTTCTGCATTTTATCTTGGCATTTTTCTCTTAAATATCTACTAAAACAAACAAATTAATAGATGACATCTAACTAAATTACCGTATCCAGTGTGTTTTCTTAAAGCAGTGTGCATTTATGTGTGCATATATCTGTATGTTTCCTATTTACTGAAATGTATCAAGTCCTATTCTTTATCATCCCAGAGTGTGGGTCACAAAATTGTGGATTTCAATCACAAGAAGGCAGATTCCAACTGAATGTTGGTGTGTGTGTTGGGGGGTGGGGGGGACATACTAATAGTAAATGAATTACTCCAAGAAGTAATGGATTCACCTTACCAGATATATCCAAGAGGAAGTTGGATGGCAATCAAGTTTAATTTGGACCCTCCCCTCCTCAAATGAGCAGGGTTTTGAACTCATTGGTCTATTCAACTCTATGTTGGAATGGTATAATAAGCAAATGGGAGTCAAATTGGGTTTTTCAGGAGAGCTTAGCTTTTTTTGAAAGTTTTCAACATAGCTTCTCCATATTCAGATTGTGCAAAGTAATTCAGATGCATCTATTAATAAATCTAGCATGGGTCTGAAATGTATTTCTAAAATGCACCAACCTATAAACTTATTAGAGCTATCACTGGTCATGGTTCATCCTTATTCAATTATTAAACTAAACAGTTTCCATTGCCTCCTTGGTGGTCAGCTTCAGCCAGCACGCTGCTGCTTATATCATTCTTCTTGTTTATTTTCAGTATCTGTAGGCAAAGGGGAAGACAACAGTTAACCTTCCCATGGAGTTTCCTCTATGTCTTTACCTAATCTATCCTCTATGTCATTTTTTATTACTTATTTAGAGCCTGCTGTTTATCTTAGGTTTTTTTTTTTTTAAATCCTCAGCATTTTCCTTATTACTAGATAGCTCATGGGGATTGGTAATTTATGAGATAGGGGGCCTTTCACAGCAAGGTCAGTGGCTCAAAATTACCCTAGTTCACTGGCAAGAAGATGTTACCAGAAATGTGAGAACTGTGGAACAAAGCTGTAGGTTCCAGCTCTTAATCAGGATGGGGCAAACTGTTCAGTAGAGTTCTGGTTAGCCATTGATTTTTAACAAGAGTCATATTTTAAGCTGTGGGACAGCAATATTGCAGTCCCCAATTGATTCACTACACACAAACAAAGGGTTCTTGACTCCCTTCCTAGCAGCTTTCCTTATTATTTACTTCAGCTGCTCATGCCAAGACACAAGAAAATAAATGACAGCTTTTGCAGCAAAAGATTCTGCAGTTTTTTCTCCTTTCATGATTTTTATATCCTTACACAGAGACTCTTTCCCGTGTTTGGATATACATTCTACCTACCATCTGAAGATAACTTTATATATCTGATGAAGCAGATTTTAGTCCAAAAAGGTTTAAAGTACCTAGTGAACCGAACTTTTTTTTCCCAAAAATGCCTGTTTCTTCCCCACAATTCTGTTCTTTGCTCCTATATAAGACACAGCCTTAAGTCATTCATTTCTGTTTATTTTATATTTAATTGAACATGGTCTAGGAACTAGAGTAATTATTCTCTTACCTTTACTCTCTTAAGCACTTTTCTGTTCTCTTGAAATTAGATTTCAATCAATGAAACAAAGTGCCCACTTGCACATGATGAGCTATTCTTTATTCCCTGGAAATGTAATATTGTGACCTTGGATATATCTCACTGAAATATATTTTGATGGTGAAACCAAGTTAGCCTTTGGCTTAGAATTGAATCAACCACATTTTCATACAAATACATTACAGATAGAAGCAACCTCTCTAGAAGTTAGGTTAAATGTGTTTTTCCGTAACAGCATGGGTGTTGATATGCAAAAAAAAAAAAAAAGTCTCTTTGGCATGCATGTGTTTAGAGAAAAGATCATTTAATGAAAATATATCTGTGTTTTCCTACGTTTCACCTGGAACTGCATAGATCTGTTGGACCTCATCAGATAGCCTATATGTTAATGCCTAGAGCCAACCATTCTCCTTAGGGTTCTCTCTATGGACCAATCAGACCCTTCCTGAGCCAATGTTATTTACTGAATGTCTATGTAAGCTGATATGTAATTAATTGGCAATAACATTTCTGACCATGATGAAGAGTACCAACTTCACCTGCTTGAGTTTGGTATAGTTCAGGGTCCATAGCATTTCACAGGGACTATGAGAGAAATAATGTGACCCAATTATTCTGAATCAAGCAATCAATCTGGTGTGAAGATAATGATATCCTAAGGTAGTTTATCAGCTGGAAAGAGCCACAAGGAGCTGGGAGACAGAGATTGATGGGAGTTCCCACCATTAGCAAACCCAATCCTTCCCAAGCCTCAGGTTGCTCCAGCATCCTAAAACAAAAAATTGAAAGTTTTATGATTTGAGATTTGGAGCATTCAAAATAGAAAAAAAAAAAAATCAGCCTTGCTGCTTAGAAGAAATCTAAAGTGGGAATCCAGAAATATAGCAGCTCTGCAAGATCCATTACAAAGGTCCACCTGAAAGATCCTTAAGACTCTAAAAGTGCAGACATTAAAACAATTAGCTTCATTTAAAAAAAGCGGGGGGGCGGGAGAAGAAAAATCAAATACATACATGCAAGTTGTTATAAAATTATATAATATACTGTACACAATTCCAGGTATATTGTGGCTTTTTACGGGTACAGTATACCCTAACTACCTACATTATTTCATTTTTTAACAAAATGATAACTACTCATAATGAAGAACAACAAACAGGGTTTTATCAACCTATTATTGACTATGATATTTTAAAATAACCATGCTTCATAGTTTGAATTTTATTTTGATAACAGCTTTCATGTTTTGGGAGGGACTAGCTCAAAAGTCTTTAACATTTAGAATTAGCAAGTCTAGAATAAGCTTGTCTGGGAATTAGTACAACTCATCCACCAGCTGTAGCTTGGCATCTCTTGCGTTTATGAAAATGATGTATAAATGATGTCTATTACATGGAACTCAAATGGGCAAATCTGCAGGAGCCCCCAGTTGGCGAGGATGACGTTCCTCTTGCCAAATGTTTTCTTTGCTTTTGTAGGAAGCATTTATTTCCTGTTTTAGAAAAACAATTAAATAGATGTCACAAGTATATAATATAAATAAATCTATAACCCCCAGATCACAACAAAATCAAGTTAAGCAGAGATGAAGAGATGAAGAGAAATTAAGACAAAAGTTGTTGTATCATTCATGTGTTCTATTCACTTGGTTTATATAATCCATGTTGTTTCTGTGGGCCAGATATTTAATTTGAAGTAACAAAGTGATATAAAAGCACCCTTTCAATCTACCTAAAATTGCTGAAGTCTGAGATACTAAATCAAAGCTGAGCTAATCTCATCTTTATTGATTTTCTGGAAAACCATACATGTCTAGAAAAAGCTAGGGATTTTTTAAAAAAACTTTTCAGTCTCTCAATTTTGTAGTTTATTTGAAAACTGAAGTGATTAAAAAAAAAAAAAAACATCCTAAACATCATTATTTCCCATGTTATCTCCATGGTCAGTAGGCAAATAGATAAGAACTATTTTCTGCAATTTGTAAAAAGTGTATATGGGAACAGCCTGGGTCTATCAGTAAGTAACAGTTTCCTCTTCTCATAACAACTACCTTACACACATCTGACCTGCATGGAGAAAATAGTATTTTTTCCCATGATAAAATAGTAAAAGCCTTATGTGAGGACATATTCTAGAAAACAAATGATACTAAAAACCATTTGATCCTTTTGTTTCTCTATGTAACATGATCTTCATTTAGCATTATGCAACACAATCTAGTATGCTATGGACTACCATCCTGAACTGGGGCTCTGATAATTCTATTTATTTATTTCTTATTTTTATATAATAATTTTATTAAAGATTACAATTTAAAAGATAAAGACTAATACAAACTAAAATAAATAAAAGAGTAAAAAGAAGATATAGAGAGTGCAGGAAAAATAGAAAGAAAAATAGAACAGAAAAAAAAAACAAGAATATAGTAAAGAAAAAGAAAGGAATTATATAATGAATTGACTTCTCCCTTTATCACAAGTATAAACAATTTTGGTAACTTATCACCTTCTCTTAAAATACAACAAATGATCGCTTCTTCCTATATCTCATCTCTTATCTAGAAAGAAATTTTTAAAGCCTCCTGGTTCAATCAGCAAAAGCCCATTAAGGGTTACAAGAGATAACATTTTAACCTTCATCAAATAAACCAATGCTGTATTCCTTCCTTTTATTTTTAACAATGTTGATCTTTAGTCCCTTCAAATAATGTCCTAGAACTTTATTTATTTATTTATTTTTTCTTT
This sequence comes from Liasis olivaceus, assembly GCA_030867105.1. Taxonomy (NCBI): domain Eukaryota; kingdom Metazoa; phylum Chordata; class Lepidosauria; order Squamata; family Pythonidae; genus Liasis; species Liasis olivaceus. The sequence goes on along the minus strand of CM061350.1, from coordinate 163,766,987 downwards.
GTACCTTCTCACAAAATCCTTCAACAGGTCTCTTTTGTAAATCCAACATAGGAAAATTATCCAAGTCACTCTTCTGGTTTGTTATTTGTATATCCCTTTTAATTATTAAGACATCAGCCAATTTCATTTGCATATCAAGTGTAGCATCTTTTTCCATATTATTCTTGTAGCCTGTCATTTTTAAATTAACTTTCAAATCAGTCTCAGTCTTGTCTGGTAAAACCTGTTCCATCACATGTTTTGAACACAGTTTATCTATAATGGCAGAATGCCATTATAGTGAAACTTCTGAATCCATTTTTCACAAATATCCTTCAATACATCCAATGTTAAAGTATTTTGCTCCACTCTATATTAGTAAGTCAACTTTAAGTGTTGTTCTCCTTTCATTGTAATCTTTAGTTTCTTTTGTTTCCCTTTAATGTCCAAGCTTCAAAGTCCCATCTTATCATTTTTTTTTTTTTAAGAATTCAAAACAACAGCATTTTCCAATGGAAAGGATTCTTATAATTTCAAAATCTTATTTCAAATTTACCTGGACCCTTGGTCCATTTATAACTTTCTAAAGTCAACGTTCTAATTACCCTTTTGCTGTTTATTCCAAGAGAATATTTTTAAATCCTTAATCATATATTTTAAACTTATTTCACTAAGGATTGAAGGAAACTCACCTGCTATAAAACTTGTTGCCCCAAAGGTTCTAAATAGTTAAGAAGTAATTAAAAAGTAATTCTGAAAGTGATTAAGAAATGAGATTTGGCAAACCTTGTGTCAATATATGCTACATTACATCTGTGAGCTTGGTTGATATCCCTCGAGTCACAGCTGCTCAATTCACAAGTCAACCACAAAAACCGTGGTTCCTGCAGTTTACTCACAAGAAGCAGCTGTCCGGAGTACACATGGGTGATCTCACGATCACTCCTTTATCCATAGAGACTTTGTTGGCCAGAATTCACCATCTAGCTGCCAATCTTCATCACAATGCTGTTCCCACTCCTTCAGGGATGTCTAGGTTGCCATGAATCCTCACTGGAAGTCCATGTATTTACTTATTTAGCTTATTTACAACCTGTATACTCCCAGGATAGTCAGCCCATAGTGATTTCCTGAAAGAATATTGAGGTAAGTTAACCCCCACCTGACAGATCCAAACTTCAGGAAATCAGAATTCTGGGAGTTGAAGTCCACACATCTTAAAGTTGTCAAATTTGAAAAACACTGGTCTAAAAGTTGGCATCAATTAAGTATTCCAAAAGTATCTTGAATTACTGTACAATGTACTGGTGGGAAGGCATTTATGTAATACATATTAGTGTATTTGGGTAAAAATGAAAGTTATTTTTTTATCATATTTATATAGCCACCCATCTCACATGAAAGTGACTGTCATTTTTAAATGTAAACACATTCAGTACTGTTAGTATTGCATGTAATAATAGGCTGTAATGTATATGCAGTGTGAAATCCATTGCATCAAGGCCCAGAAAACTGAGGTTTCATTGTATTGATCCAAGAGGTATTGGATGGGACATCTCCATGCCATAGCAAATTGCAGAAATGGGATGGAATTGAAAAAGGGATCGTATAATAATGCAACAAAAGAGATTTCTGGAAACTGTTTTCAAACCTTTATGTTTGAAATGAATTTATTTGTTTCCATAATGCCATACTTTAAAGAAAAAAAACTGTGTCATACATAAATGGGGAATTAATTTTTCCCTGAGAATGTGTTCACATCTGCTACAAAGGGTTAAAGCAATATGATTTTCTTCTGCAAAGTTTTTTTCCCTTTTCTTTCCTTTGCTAGAGAAGATTTGACAAGCAACACTTTAATTTAAACAAATGTTCAGTCCAAGAAACTGACTGAGCCAGCAAAATTCAATGTTGCATCGAACGGGTGCCTCATCAATTTTGCACCAGAATTTTAATTTTATCTGGGAATAAAGAATAAACTTCCCCATTTTGCATCATCCATTCCTGCAAAAAGCTCAACCCACTAAGAAAATCAATAAACTATCTTTCCTCTAATATCTAAATGGACATTTTTATGTATGTGTATTTTAAACTCAGTAATGGTTTAACAAAGGTCAGCACTGATTTGAGTCAAACTTTATAACCAAAATTGCTTTAAAAAAATTAAAGAGAGAGAGAGGGAGGGAGGGGGGAAAAAAAACAATAAAGGTAAGTATTGTTTTCCTCCTGTACTGGGAATGCAGAAAGATAGAATTCATATATGTGTTCATTTGAGTTTAGAATATCATTACACACTGCACTGATGAAAAAGCCCTAAAAAAGGTTAAGGGAGATTCAAGTTATTGTGTTACAGCAGTGCTAGCAAGGTTAAGTTAGGGACTGTAAAACAGTCTCCACATGTGACAGGGACACACCTGATAAATGGAGTAGCATCATCAATCTATACAAAATGGAGACACATGTGAAAAATTGCTGAACCAATGATCTTTGCCCTGCTTTAATGTTTGCATTGTTAGGGTGCATGACAGTCTTTCCAATGATGGATCTCACTCCTTGGAAACTCATCTTCTTAAAATGAATCTATTAGAATAGAAGTCCTTGGTGTAAACAACAGCAAAATTTGGAGTGAGTAAACCCAGGGACTCCAATGTGATAAAAAAAAGAAGGTTTAATGGTATAGCAATCAGTCTATTTACATAATTCTATTCACTTATGTGGACCATCATTCACAGATAGGGAAGTCTTCAACAGAAATGATGCAAATGGGAATTCCCAATTCATCTGCAAATTTGTAACTTCATTTGCATGAAATTACATTGTTCAAAGGTATTGGATTTTGATTAACCATCCTGGATTAAAATTCACTGTTCACAAGTTTTGAATCAAAATACTTTATTTTAGTGGTGACCAAGAAACAAGATTCCTATTGGTTCAATATTTTTCCAGGGTATTCATAAATATGACAGCATTAAGGGTATACATATTCATATTTCTTTGTGTATAAATACAGTTATTAGAGAGAAAAAGTTTACCAAATGAGAACTTTTAAAAAATTTAAAATAATGACAAATAGCACAAATATTCCTGAGTACCTAACACTTTCAAGGTTAAAACTATTTTTTTCAGATGTAGGAATACTACAAAAATACTCACTGTTTTATGAATAAATACAGTAACTATCACTGATTTGGTTCCATGACTGATTCCACAATATAAAAGAAGCCTGATGTCTTCCTCATATATATCAGGGTGGGGTAGGGTGGGAATTAACTGGAAATCATCTGAATTTAAAGGCAGCTGCCTTCCAATACCATCCATCAAATAGATACTTAGTAAACAGTAATGGTGTTTATCAGCAGCATGAATTGTGGCATAAATGCAAATTCTACTGTAATTATCATGTAGATCAAATCTTATGATGGAAGATATTCCTAATTTCCAGAATGTAATTTGGCAGTTCAGAGCAATCTTTATAATAATTTCCATGATGTTTACTTAAATATTTCTATGTTTGTTTGGGGCTTTCCTTTTATTTTTCCACAATAAAATCAGATTCCTCCAAATGTATTAAATATTCAAGGGTAAATATTCTATTTTTCCAGCAGGTAATCTACTGTGGTACTTTTGTTTATTTTTTGTTTAATTTTCTCAGTGGGTCTGTACTATCCCAGCTATCAAAGCAATGTGTTTTGTGCTGTTCCCAAAATTTTGCCTTTAATGGAGCTAACCCTCTCATGATTTTCCAGAAATGTGTAAAAACCTGACTGTTCTGGGGCCCTTGGGACTTGAGTGTTTTAGATCCAGGAACATTGTATTAACTGTACATTTTAAAACTATAATTATATATGTGAACTAATACAATACAATACAATACAATACAATACAATACAATACAGTACAATACAATATGTAGCTGCATCTGCTTTCTAGCTCTGTGGAGCCAGTAGAGAGGGGTGTTTCACTCAAGTGCAAAATGCTTTGTCCAATGATCTCCAAAGTCCTAGTACTCAATAATCAGTATATTGGAGAATACTGATAAAACTTAGAATGAAATAACCAAAAGCTTTGGAAAGCATCACATTTCTTCTAAAGTTGTCATTGAATTGTAAATATTAAGGTGAGAGAAGATACAAATATTAAATACATGGGCTACAGTCATTAGGATTATGGAACAATCTGGATTTGAAGAACAAAATGTGAATCCGAGTATGTGTCTTTTCCCAGGAACACTTGTCAGCCACACGACTTTAGGAAAAGACACAGCTGCTTAAAAGTGTTAGGTAGATGCTACATATAAGCACAGGAGTATTCAAGTCATCTGGATCTGGACCTCTGCATAGCCATAATCATACTAATTTAATTTTTAACTAATTTAGTTTAATCAAATTTGGTTGGGTCCTGGTCCTGCATAGTTTTATGCATGCTTGTCCTGACATTCTTATCAAAGGCCTTCAGAATAAAATGAAAAAGAAAGATGTGTGTGTGTTTGTGTGTCTCTCTCTGTGTCTCTGTGTATGTGTGTTTAAGGAAGAAGTAAAGTTGTTGAATTTTGACAAGCCAGCAGACCAATGTTTGTCTTTCTAGGAAGTCCAATAGCTTGTCCACAGATCTAATCACAATTTAGAAGAGCTGATGTTCACTGAAATGAAAGACAACTGTTGTGTTTAGGAGAAAATAGATAATTATTTAAAAGAAACTTGGAGAAAATAGATAATTATTTAAAAGAAACTTGTCAGATTCTGTGATGTTGTTATGTGGTAATTATTGGCCCCAGACATTGCTGGATGATAGAGGCAACTGACTTATGGTGAGAAGTTAAGAGAAGAGGGAAGAGAGAAGTTTGAGAGTTATTGGTGTGGCAATTAAAGAGTCAGGAAGAGGTACAGTGAAAATAAAGTCGTCTTCGTGCACATATTCATATAATTTTCTTTATGGCCTTGATCTTGGGTAAGGTATAAGAGAGTGAAGGTTAGGGCAGCTATGTGCTGCCATTTAGCTAGACAAGCAGAACAAAGGAAGAGAAAAGAAAAGGAGGAGACAAACAGAAGATGAGAATGGATAAGACAAAATGAGATAAAGAGACTGAGTCATACAGAAAGAAGATAGATGGCCATCTTGCTTTTAGTTCAGCTATGCACTACAATGGAGATGGATGGAAGAAAAGCAGGAGAGAAATATTCTCTGTTATTGTTGAATAGAGATGTTTACATTTATTGGATAAATATATCCTCATGGATATTTTGATGTTGATTCCTGTGCCAGTAAAATCTTCTGCTTATCCATGTTGCAGATGTGGAAAATCATATAATTATTCACAGAAGCTGTTTCATGTAAAACTCCATATTTGTGTGTGTGTGTGTGTGGGGGTTATGGCAGTGCAACAAGTAGTGCGCCTTAATTCAAATAAAAAGGGCTATAAAAGCATTAATTATTTTATTTTATAACATTTCCTACCATAAAGTGGGGGAAAAAACATACATAAGAGGAGATATTTCAGGTAGATGGATAGACAGATAACATCTTAGATAATCTGCAATGAGTAGCTATGATGTTAAGACTAAGAAAGTCATTCTGTGGTGAGAAATATTCATTAGTGACATCTTAATGCATCAAAAGTAGGCCTGAAATAGAGAGTGTGATTTACCAAAGAAGTCAGTGGTATTAATTATATTCTTGATAGGAATTTTGTAGCCACACAGAGAACTGATTCCCACTACATGGTTGTTTTGTCTGGCGGGAAAAAAAAGTGCAATGTGACATCATCAATCTAAGCCAGAGAATAAAATAGATTTTCTGATTATGGGGTTAAGCGATGCATCAGGAGGGAGCAGACTTGGTCATTGCTAATTTAAATTTAGGAAGACCGAGTGCAATGACATTATCTGAATGGCATTAAAGAGTGGCTGTTTGATGTCAGCTATTTATATGTGTCTTTTCTTCTCTATGTCTTTATTTATTATGCTTAGATGAAGGAGAAGCAGAGCTAAGGCAAATTAAGCAATTTTGCCCTTTGGGCTCTCTTCACAAGTAGATTTAATTAAGATCAAAGTGATAGTTTCATGAAAAGACTTTTGGACATTAAGAGAAAGATTAGGCTCTGTAAACCTCCCTGAAGCCAGATCTTTGTGATAGATAGATAGATAGTTAGATAGATAGATAGATAGATAGATAGATAGATAGATAGATAGATAGAGATAGAGTTATTTAGACACACACACACACACAAACACACACACACATCTCCAGCATATAACAATTAGGGTGTATGCATCATCCAGTTAGCTGGGAAGCTTAATTCACTTGCTGCTGAAATGTAGATATATAATGTGATATTTTATGGTGTAAACCGTTACAGTTTCTCATGCTGAAGACTTTTTATATAACCAAAGCAACTTTATTTAAATTGTATGACTCACCATGATACTATAAAATGTCCACTTATAAAACAGTAGACTACTGTTTCCCATGAAATACAACAAGTCATGGAAGATTTTAGTTCCTAATGCACCACCATTATATGTAGGACACTCTTTGTTTAATTGTTTCATAAATCAATTACACATATTTAATTACATCTTTTGGCTATTTTTTTTTTCACATTTGCTTTCTTAGGTTTACAGCCAATGTTTGCAAAAAAGATAAGGCAGTGCATGGTTTGGAAAAGATTTAGAAGATGTGCTTCAGACCTTGTGTGAGCATTGCACTTCAAATTATCAAATGAAAAAGATAATGGTCTTGGCTAAAATTGCATAATTGGTTCTTTGATGGACACAAGATAGAATAAAGATAAATATTCCAAGTAACTTGGAATGGTGTTCCCATTTTGTGAGGGTATGAAAGTTCAAATGGAGTATGTATCTAGTATGCTGGTATAACAAAGGAGATGAGCAATTATTCCAAAATTCTTATGCACACAAGGGTGAAGGCTGATACCTGCAGTCATAAAATTATTTCAGGTGAAACAGTTAACACAGCTTTTTTATGATATACAACTTGACCCTTATCGCTATAATACATTGTTTGAATAAGTTCAAGACAAGTTCCTCACAGCAATTTTATAGCTACCTATGCATGTCCCAAATGCAGCTCATACAGCCAGAGAATGGCCTTCAAGGAGTGGAAACAGGTTTGGTTAATTCTTGTCAACTACTGGTGAAGAATGAATTCTTCTCAGTGGGTTTGATTTCTCATGTATTCTCTCAATAACTTTCAATTTAGAGGAAATAGGCAATACCTTTAAAGATTTGCTCCCTTAGTCTCTCCCTAGAATTTTTACTTTCCTTGGGTTGACAAGCAACCTAAAGTGGCACTAAAGCACTGAATCAAGGTTATAGCTCACCAAGAAGAATTAGGCTTACAAACAGAGGCAGCTAGAGAGCAAATTACATGACTCCAAGGAGATCCTGCCAGCCATCTTTCTCCTCTTCTATTTCCCAAACACAGGAAAGCATTTTCAAAATTAAGATTTGATGTGGTTCCTTCTGCTGTCCTACAGGGCAAATTTCAAACCATCCCTTATAAAGAACATACATGCCCTTCTGGACTGGAAATGATGGGAAATGTTGGCTAAGTTTTATTCTATGTACCTTCTACAGAAATTACCACACCAAGTGCATCACAGCCTTCCTGTTGTATTTCCAATTCAATCAGAGCAATTGTTTCTTTCCCTACCATTATCAGGTAAAAAAAGGTTTTATAATAAACGAAGTTACATCATTTTGTATGGCAGCCTATAGAGTTTAGCTCAAGATGACATCTAGGCCACTTTTGTAAACTGACCACTAGACGGTTAGCAGATCAATCTGACTTGCCTGTTTGTCTCAGAGTGGTCTTAAAGTGTCAATTGGTATATGGGAACGTATAGCTAAATTATGTTGGTATATTCTGTAATAAGTGATTTATTGTTCTTATATTATTGCTCCATGTTGCTAAGCATTGTATCTGGCTGCCCTTTCACTGTAATAAACTTCAATTTCAAATAATAAATTTTAGTAATTAAAACGGCTATAACCTTTACAAGACTTCTGTATGCTTTAGCTTGAAAAAAAATACTGTTGTGTAAAGAGTTGAATCATTAAAGCAAGTCATAAACAATCATGGAAGCCTGGAAAAAGACATGCCTGCTTTAATGAACCACAGAGAGATGCTATACTTGAACAGAGTCCCAAGCCTGCATATCCCTACAAAATAATGAGCTAGATAAAAATTGGCCTTTTTATAGTCCATGCATTAATCCTGTTGCTTCCTGTATCTAATGCATATTATGGACATATATGTATATTATTTTGTATTTCATGCCATTATGAATGGTATTTGTGGCTGTGAAATGCCCCTCTACCAAAAAGGAAAAGAATGTTTCAATGAAGGATAGAAATGGATGGAAAAATACTTCTGGTCAAGGGTGAAGTGTGAATGAAAAACACCTAAAATGACTATCCCTAAAAATGTCCCAGTATGAGTTACTATTGTCTATTGAAGGAGGGGGGGAACTTATTTCATGCCAGTGCAGCACTTTTGTGCTTTGCGCTCTATTTTTATATTTTCCAACTTATCCCTCTTGTTCCAACAACCGTAACCCTAACATTTAGCAGAGGACACAAGTTGTAAGTCAGTGTGATTGTATGCTTCTCTGGCAATATTCCCATCATAGTAATAACTTTTTAGAATCCAGGCTGAGAACTCATAAATTTTTTTCTCCTTTGATTTCATAAAGGACAAGAGGAAAAAGAAAGAAAGAAGAACTAGGTTGCAACCTTTAGAAAGATTTTTAATTATTTTCTGAGCTAGTTTCATTACGTGGTTAAAGAAGTATAGTCTTTAGATGAGATTATATGCATGTGAAGATTCAGACTCATAAGGAAGAGATTATAACTGGGAAGAAACTAATATTGCTTACCCTCAACAGTTGGAAGTGACTATTCAGGGAAGAAAGAAAAGATAAGTAGTCACTATGGAATTTGGTGGCAGTAACTCATGCCCTTATTACCATGTAATTAGATTATTGCTGCATGTTCTGTGTGGGCCTGCCTTTGAAGACAATTTGGAAGTGGCAGCAAGGGGAAAAAAAGTGTTAGTAGCAACAAAAAATGCTGTTACTGTAGAGAAACCCCTATTTTGTGGTCACTGCATTGGCTATAAGTAGGTTTTGAAGCCAATTCAAAATGCTAGTTATCACTTATAAAGTTCTCTACCACTTCAAAATACACCAGGGTCTCCCTCTGCAACATGACACATCCATAGATGGCCTGCTGAGGATTCCATCCCCAATGGAAGTAAGAAGGGATACAGGCCTTCTCCATAGTGGTCCACATTCTATGAAACACGTTGCTGCCATTGAGGATCTATCCTTCGGGCATTCCATAAAGCATTTAAAATGAAGCTTTTCAGACCTAGCAGCCCCTAGAAGTTAATTCTGAGTGATTTTTACACTTTTATGAATTCTTTTGATGTTTTTATGGAGAGGATACAGATGGACTTTTATTGTTTGTGCACTGCTCTGAGTCTGAGATAGTGGTATATAAGTATAATGTATATAAGAAAAACCAACAAACTTGGGAAATATTTGGCAAAGGATGATCACCCCAGATAATGTAAAGTTTTAACTTTAGTTTTTGTACGGCAAGGTAGTCTTGTCATCTTTTCTTGTTAAGTATATTGACTTAAGAATACTGTGTAGATGTGATGGCTAAAACTAATTTGATACAGAAATGCACAACCAGATGCTCCAGATCTATACATGGTCCCTGAAAGCCCTTAATCTGGCCCTTAGAGATCTTCATAAATTGTTTGCAAATTGTATTTTTTTTTAATGTCAGAAGGGAGGAATTATGAAATACTTGCCTGGAAAGTTATCATATTACATATTTTTAATTTTATTAGATTTAAATGTCAGCTAAATCAAATAAACGTCAGTTTTTGTCTCATCCCCCTTTTTGGAAGGACAGCTACCAGCATGCTACTCAAGAACTAAGTGAGATTCTTGCCAGGGAAATGTTAGGCATTCATCTTCTTTATTCACTTATTTGCTTTTGACTGCTCAACAGATTTCTGTAATTGTCATCTTAACCTATAGGAAAAGAAAAGCTATCAAGCAGTTAATTGGTATCAGTTCTATATTTCAGTTTGTAGCAAAGAAAGCAGAGTTAAACTGAAGCTCTGTTTATATCGTATAAAGGTGTCCCATAAAAATATAAAGACTTCATGAAGAGAATGGGGCCATGCATGCTAGCATTGCCTTCTTTCCCCCATCCGGTGGTGAGCACAGCAGGTCATGATGACAATGACAATGTTTCCATGATGATATCATGATGAAACTCTCACCCTTACACACTTGATACTGACGTCTAATGCATACAAGTGAGCTGCAGTATTTGCAACATAATGTCATGAAGCACACCAAAACAGGCAGAGTTTTGATCGCAACTTCCTCCAAGTGTTAAGTAGGAAGTCTATACGGAACCTATACTCTTGTTTGCTTGAAAATACTCCCAGAACAATATTTCTTAGGATGCTGGATTGTGAAGAAATTTGTACTTGCATTAGCCTAATTCTACTTCAGAATTCCTGGCTCAGATGGATGGAAAATAAGCAGCATGGAAGACAGACAAATATCTAAACAGGGGTCTGAATAAGAAACAGTGAAAGGAGAAGGAAATAATGAATGGTACTTATTCAAGTACTTCCCATTCTCTAGAAGGCCACTTAAGTCTGCGAAAATATCATCCAGCACAGCTGTGTCCACCTTAAATATTGTATAGTGCAGTCACATTTTGTCAAAATAAGGAGTCTTGGGATGAGAACTGACAGCTAGCCAAGAAAAACTTGCATGGGTATTTCTCATCTCTGGGACATTCATGCCTTTGACGGCTTCAATCTTTCATTCTGAGATGTGTATTGATTGGCTTAGGAATCATTGTACACACACTTCTCTACAGTGGAGTGATAACAAAGCAAACTTTCCCCCAAAGTGTCATATCCCAATGGGATGAGAATGATTGATTTTTGCACATTGAGTGCTTAAATTCTGCACGTTTCTATCCAGCCAATTTTCTTTCTAGAGGCCCCACTCTGGTCCACTTAATTGTGTTTCTAACCACAGAGTTGAGAGGGATGTGTCACTGTTCTTCTTGCAAGCAGGCACAAATCTCTTTAAGCCAATTCTTTTCTTTTGCAGTTTTGATAATATCAGTGGTGATTCTGTGCCTGTTAAGAACAATGAAATATTATATTAAATTTTATGGGAAATAGGAAAGATTAAGGCATGAAGAAATAGATTGCCCTAGGATGTGTGTTTTTATAACATTTATTGAAGTACAATTACTGCAAATACAGCCTTCTCCTTTGGTCAGAATAATACATTTTGTGTGATTCTGATTTCCAGATAACAGCTTAGGAAGGGCAGTTGAATTATTTATTTCCTTCAATTTGCTTAGAACATTTTTCAGTATTTATAGTTTATGTCAGTACAATAGCATCTAGAAGCTGCTAGAAGTCTTGAAATTGGATCTACATATTAGATAGATGATAGTCAGATAGACAGACAGACAGATAGACAGATGAAAGCTAGAACCACATGAAAAGATTGCCTAATGGCCTAACCTATTGCACCTGATTCACTGGGGCATATGAATATCCTAAAACTCAAAGGTGAACAAATGGACAAATGGAGTTCTCATTTGATGTATAAATTCTGAGTAACAGGAGAAATACTCCCTCCATTATTTGTGTTCCCTTTGGGAAATAGAAATAGGGTGTTGTAAACTCCAGTCCCAGGGATTTCTTTTCCTGAAGTACAGATAGTCCACACTTAACAATGCTAATTGGAAAGGCAATTCTGTCACTAAGCAACATGGTCATAAAGCACGGCATCACGTGACTGTGCTGACTTATGACAACAGGTATGGCAGCCCCAGCAGTCACCATTAGGCGAATCTCATGTGGTCACAGCATCCTGCGGTCATGTGATCGCCATTTGTGGCCTCCTGCCAGCTTCCCCATTGACTTTGCTTGTTGGAAGCTGACAGTGAAGGTTGCAAATGGCGATCACATGACCACAGGATGCTGCAACATCGTAATTGTGAGCTGGTTGCCAAGCACCTGAATCACAATCATGTGACTGCGGGGATACTGCAACTATCCTTCATAAGTCCTCCTCATCCAGTGCCGTCAAAACTAGAGATAGGGAATCTGCAATATTGTATCCTATATACCTGGAACCTGACATGCGGGGGGAAAAAATGCTAGTGGATAGTCACATCAGCAAAAAAATTTCGATTAGTCCCATTATCTTTTTGGAGTGCTTTTGTTTTTGATTGATTTATTTACTACTTGGATGTCATATTTATTCCTGAAACTCTTCTTCCCAGAAGCAGATTTAGGATGGGAAAGAATTCCTGAAGGGTGCCTGGGCCAACATTTTACACACTGGTGCTTCCAAGAATAAACTCAAAGTCAGTATCCACCAGCACTGTCTGTGTAGATCTGGAAGTCAGTCTCTACTAAAACAGAAATGCACTTCTTAAGGCCCCAGGGCTGGTTGATGCTTCCCAAGTTCTCCAAAAGTAGCTACCAAATGGAATGTTCAATGTGACCAAAAATGGGAATTAATCAAGTCTGATAAGAAATTGAATTATCTATAGTTAGCTTAACAGAAATGGAAACCAAAACAGGGTGGTTGTTGTTTTTTGGCCTAGACTCCTCTATTGATTTTGCTTTATTATCATGCCACTCAAAGGCCAAATGTGATCCTTAGCCTCATAAACGAACAAACAAACAAACAGACTCCATTCTAGGAAGAAGAAATTTTGTAAAAACTGAGCACATAAAATCCTCCTTCATTTTCTGTTGATACTGATGCAGGGAGGAGCAAAGATATCCACTACACAAAATGCCCTGCCTTAGGGTGTTAGAAGAAGTAATGAAAGCCTGTAGCTCTAGATTTCCCTGGATCTGTATTTCATGGTAACAACTAATAGGGACATCTGCCTTTGTCCTCTAGCACAGTGTTTCTCAGTGTTGGCAACTTTAAGATGTGTGGACTTCAATTCCCCATGGCTGGTTGGGGAATTCTGGGAGTTGAAGTCCACACATCTTAAAGTTGCCAATGTTAAGAACAGTAAGCTAGCAGATGAAGGGGGCAGGAGGAACCAGCTACAGAGTTCAACTGTGTACACAGGAAAGTGTACCAGATGGGTCTTGTTATGAGCTAGGTCACTCACCAAACCTTCAAAAGCCCTTATATGATTAGCACATTCTAATTAGCACACCAAGCATCATCATGTTAGTGGGTAATATAATGAATTCCACCCTTGTTCTTTGTGAGCCATTCAAAGAAGGTGCTGAATATTTCAAAGGCTCTATACCATAGACAATTGAACATGATACCAACAGCTTAAAAAACTACGGTTGTATCAGAAACATATGGAAAGCAGATTGAATGTTGCACTTTGTCAGTGTCATGTTTCTTGATCAATCAATCAAATCAATCAGATTTCTTGATCAACATCAGTTGATGAGGCAGCATACCGAAATGTCCTCATGGAGGCCCTTGTCTTCTGTGGACTGGGGTGGAGTGAAGAGGAAATTGCAGGCTTTCAATTCATTCAGCCTCAGCTTCTCCTTTCAGTTGGCTTCTGAGTCCTCTAAATTTCCTGTGTGCCAGTTGATTATTTTTGGATCACTCACACACAGAAATAGAATGTAGTTTCTTGCTGAGGTTTTTTTTTTTTTCCCCCACCACCACAGTCAGTTCAAAGGGGCTTCATCTGGTAGGTCATAGATATGGATCCAGGCTCCTTGAGGATGCAATCTGTAAGGATTCCAAACTCACTCAGGACTTCAAGTCAAAGCTACCAAAATGGCTTGCAAACATAAAAAACATATCAATGCAACATACAACAATCAAACATTCAATAAAATAGCCAGCTCAACAGATTAAAAACAATCAAAATCCATCTATCATCCATAATGTCAGCAAGTGCTAAAACTGAAATGTTATGTTGGATGTAATGTAGATCCAGGAAGCTAGATATATTGATCAGTCTGGTATTTGTGCAGCAGCTTCAGTCTGGAGGATATTATTGTGCTCCAGAGAAATGGAGGGCAACCACACATGAGTTGACTGATTGCTTTTGAGCAGTGAGGGGGTTATTTATTTATTTCTCAGCCTTATTTGAAAAGTGAACTCCTAAAACACACTAGCTAAGGCAACATCATAGGTGCTGTGCATTTAAGAAAAGGTTTTGTTCCATGAGATGAAGCTTGGTAACTCTATATATACATTTGATGATTAAGAATAAAACAAATCCCAATTAGCTCTGGAATAAGAGTGTATTGGTATAATACTATATACATTTAATTAGAAGTAAGTCCTGTAATATTTTGTAAGGAAATTTAGAGTTCAGTATTTAAATGTAGAACTGCAATCTTTTAAGAAAAGTCAGCATTGCTTTTAGACTGGTCCTGCTGCTTATGTATGTATTTTGGTCAGGGAAAATGTGTTGCATTTACACAGTACTCTGAATAAATCTGGTTTACCATTAAGAAACTCTATCATGCTTGCTTGGCTCCTCTTACCAGCAGGAATGGTGAAAGAAATCACAAACATCTATTCTGTGGTTTGTACAGCATGATATGCAAACCAGGAACTCTGGCTTATTAAGGAGGTGAATGAGTCTGATTTCTTGGTTTTCCTGTGATTTATTACTAAATAAAACACAGAAGGACCTTCCATCGTTTAGTCACACTTATTGGTTTAGAGAATGACAGCATGCTGCTTCCGTGTAAGTCAAACTTCTATACAATTTTGGCTTAGTGTGATGAATAAATGTGGCTATTATTTGAGATTGACTGTAGGTCCTGAGAAAGTACAGATAATTACCACGACATTGCTCACTGTTGCATCTGAGTACATGTCAGCCCTTCAAGGTAGACCAGACTAGGAAACCAAAGTCATGCACACTCATGCTACTTTTATTATAAGGTTATAGTAACAGAATCTTACAAGTCTGAGATGCTTACTCAGGTTACAGTATTGACCCAGAATCAGGTTTCTTTTATCTGACTTGAAGAGATGTCTTGGTAACATCTCTTCTTCCTCTTCCTCAAGGTTATTCCTTCTGACTATTACAATACAGGATTTGACAAATACTGGATAGGTACATATTTATCTTTTCTCCTGAGTTTCATACCCTTTAAATATTTTTATTCTCTTATTACTTGATTACTGACTGCTTATATGGCACCGTCAGTGTCAACTCTTAGTGACCACATAGATAAGCCTTCTCCAGAATGGTATGTCCCCATCCTGACTCTTCAGGTCTTCCAATAGTACTGTAATGGACAGAATAAATAACCTTGAGGAACAGAAGGAAGAGCCACTACCATGACAATGGTCAGACAAAAGAAACCTGAGTCCAGTGCAAAACTATATCCTGAGAAAATATATCACACAAGACCCTCTCTAGTTCTCACAAAGATAAAGGAAGGGAGGGGAAAGTGCATTCAGACTTGCAAGATCCTGTTACCATAAACTTATAATAAAAGTAGCATTGGCCTGCATGACTTTAGTTTCCTAGTTTGATCTATCCTGAAGGGCTAACAAGTATAACCATTACTGCTGCAATGAAGTCCATTCATCTTGCTGCTGGTCATCCTCTTCTTCTGTTTCCTTCCACTTTTCCCAGTATTAGAGATATATCTAGAGAGTTAGGTCTTTGCATAATGTGTCCAAAATATAATTTGAGCCTGACCATTTGTGTTTCAAGTGAGAACTCTGGTTTGATTTATTCTATAATCCATCTGTTTGCTTTCTTGGCTGTCCATGGTATTCTACAATATCCATGCTCAAAAGGATCAGTTCCTGCTTTTTCACAGTTCAACTTTCACTTTCACAAAGTGTCATAGGGAAAACCATTGACCTCATGATTCTGTTCTTTGTAACTATAGACAGGTCATGGCATCTGAATATAATTTTCCAAGGATTTAATTGCTATCTTACCAAGTGTTAGTCTATGGCATACTTCTTGATTGTTGATTCCTTTACTGTGCCTAAAGGCAGAAGCTATCCCCCACTTCAATATCTTCATTGTCCATTCTAAGTAATAAGGAGAAGGAGGGGGGATTTTTTAAAAAAATTATTTACCTGCAACAAGACAGGACTCTGGCAAAACAATAAAGGATTGTCACAATTATTAATAAACATACATCTGTATCCATTTTTTAGAGGTTCCTGGGGACACCCAAGGTTCTTGGGGCCTAACAAGGCCCTTGTACTGCAGGATTTCCATGCCTATTCTATATAAACTCCGATTATTATTGCACATGCAGAAGGCTGACTCCAACTGTGCACCTAGCAGAAAAAGATTCATTCCACTGGAAACTTCCATGAAGGGAAGGAAGACAGTGATTTTTTAAAAATCCCATTCTTCTTCTGCAGCCTTTCACATGCCACCTCCTCTACTGCCCTACCAGGTCCCCCATGTAGGAGACTCAAAGTAAACTACAGAAAGAATAGGAAATCACAACAAAAGCCACCTTTTCCTCTCCCGTTTTTCTGCTCACAAAAGCCTCTCCGGGATTAAAGATCCTTCCATCACTGGATGGGACATAATTTGGTACAAACCAGAGCTTGGTTTTGCTTTTTTGCTTTTATCAGGAATGTTCTATTTTTGTTCAAGCAATAGAGAACGGGATTTTGTTCCCAGGCAGTAAATCAGCAAAACATTTTAAATCCCTTTGTCCATAATACTGTGACTGGTTAGGACAAAGCCATCTGCCATTGATCTACTGTATGATGGGTCTGCTGGATTATTGACAAAGTGTTCTGTAATCATCCCACTGGAACAAGAAAGGAAACAAGACAAGCCTGAGGAATGGAGAACAGATCAGATGTTTGTCACATATTAAAGACCCAATCACTGAGACTGCACGCCTGATTAAAAGCAATATTGGAGGAGCAGTCAGGCTCTCTGCTGTAAACACTTTCAGCTCATTTTTTCGCCATACTGTGAGGACTCTCATCACTCAGACAACTTGCTCTTTCTCTGCTCTTAATTCCTACTATCACAAAGACAAAATGAGACATTTGATTCAGGAGATGCTCCTGAGTATATTTGCCTTGACAGTCCCCCCCCCCCCTTTGGAGGGGGGGTCTGCTTTCAATAAAATCTTCTTTCAGTAAAAGGAAGCTTCCTTCTCATTATTCTACACATGAAAGTATTACATGGGGTGTGGAGGAATATAATTCTACTGGAGGGAAACAACAACAACAAAATCTTAAACACACAAGCATACATCAGTACACACACATATCAGACACGTGTATCAATTATAGTTCATTCAGATGTATTAATTGAATTTACTTTATTCAATATACTTATATGTCACCTTTCCTCTAAGCTCAAGGCACACTCCTTCCTCCCCTCTTTTCCCATAATAGTGATGTTAGCTAGATTGAGCTGACTACTGTAATGCGTAGGTAGATTAATCTGCTGAAAGTCACCCACTGAGCTTCCATAGATAAGGATGAACTTGAATAAGGGTAGTTTAACAAGTTAACCACTACACCTCAGGATGTGTATCATAGTCCCTATTCTTAATTCCCTCTATGTCTTGAAGCATAATTCTGCAGTGGGGAGCTGAATCACAGTAGGCTACCCATGACATTGACATGTAACCCTTAGAGTACAAGAATAGGATCAATGGTTTCCTGATGAAAAGTAACACAATAAGAAAAGCCAGGAATGCTGGGTGAACAAGTACGTTAAAGAGTAGATGCACCTGTGCCTGAATGTTTGCCCAATCATAGTTCTAGCAGCATGTGAGCCTCTGGGGGTTGCAAGTATTGCCAAACTCTGTGATAATAAACCATGAAAAGAGCCTCTGTAATTTCTTTATCCTCTTTTTTTGGCAGGAGAATGAAAGCAAGAATAATGGCATGCACTTCTACATTGATGTGGCCACTGCTTAGCATGGAAGAGCATTTTGTTGGCATGGCCATTGGTGGGCTAGAGTCCTACAGAAAGCATTGATATGCAAAAGAGAATTTAAAACTGATGATTTGTTTTTTCAGTGATAGAAATACCATGAGAAGTGAGATAACATTTAAAAATCATGGTTCAAAAACATCTCAATGCATTATTTCTCTACACCTGAAGTGTGTGTTTCATAAAATTAACCTTCTTTATATAGACAGTTGCAAAGGTTATTTGCTTTTCTGAATAACAGGGAGTTTCACCATATTTGTTCTAACATCACTTTTCTTATATCCTTGAATTAATGTGATGTTTGAATTCTAGGATGTATTCCACTAATACATCTATTAACTGGTATGAAAGAGCACCAATGGTCTTGAATAAGCATCTTTAAGTCCAGTGGCACTTGAAAGGAATGCCACATAGATCTCATCTGCTACTGCTGCAAACAGAAATCCAAATGAGACATCCCACTTTCCTGGAGTTCCAGAAAGCCCTTAAGCTTTGCTCCCAGGACTAAGGTTTCATATATCTGTGGGGAGCCTGTTATGTTTTTATTGTTGTGGTTGTTTTTAGTCTGGGCTGTCACATTCTATTTTATTATTTTTTTGAATTGTGTATTTCGATTTTGTAAGCCACTCAGAGTCTACTGGAGTGGGTGGCATAACAAATTTAATGAAATTAATGAAATAAATCCCTGTCCATGTATCAAAAAAGTACCATTGAGAACTGGTACTTGTCCATGAGGTAGCTTATTCACAGCACTGGCAGCATTTAGCCTAACTTGGCTGATTTGGGAAACCAAGCAAGGCCATCTAGGCTTAGTATCTGTCTGATGGACCACCTGGGAATTTCAGGGCAATTGGCTAGATCTAGAAGTTGAAAAAGAAATCTGGAAAAAGCAATGACAAACTATCTTTGTAATGTTGCCAAGAAAACTGCAAGACCGCAGTCATCAGGAGCTAAACACAACTCAAAGACATCTGGAATTTTGTAACCCGTTGAAGCTCATCTTGGACATGATGAAAAGATTTCATTAAGCCTTTTATAACCTGAGTAGCCATTTAGTATCCATGTACTTAGAGATCCAGGTACCCAGGGATCAGCTTTGAACACTCAGTGGAATATGAGATAGGGATGTGTGGAAGTGTTTAATATTATCAGGTTGCTGAATTATTTATTCATTTAATCAATTTAGATGGCCATCCAAGTTATTGAAACTCTGGTAAGCTAACAGAGAATTAAAACCCATACAAAGGCGATATACAGAACAAAGGCAAGCCACAACTGAGGCCAACCCATAATTATTCCACATCTAATCATTTCACACTGGCTCATCCACTCATTTGTTGTCTGGATTTGCTTGATACATTAAACCATAAACTTGCCAGACAGGCTGGGTTTGTACAATATATCCAATGCAGGTTAGCCTAAGTAAAAACTAATCAAACTTAGCATGTTATACAAGGGTATTCACTTGGTCTTTAATAGACATGCTTAAATATGTTGTGTCAATTCAGCCTCAGTATGCATTCAAGCATTTATCCTATTTTTTTTTCTTCCTAGATAATTAAAAAAAATAAATAAAGCAAAACAAATACAAAACAACCCATTACAATTGTGGTATATGATGAAGTTACATCCATTGTGTAGTTGTCTTTCCTTAATATACAAATATTTGAATATCACCTTTCTCAAATGCATTTCTATGCAGCCCCTCCAGAATGTTCAGCTTTTCTACACATTTTTCTCAGACTGCACTTTTATTTTCATTATAATGTGCCAACTTTATATGTTTCTGTATACAGCTTGAGATCCAAGAAATATTTTAAATTGGTTACTAGTAAATTCTATGAATTACACACCTGTTTATGCTGCAACAAATTCCATTCTTATCAAATCATACTATTTCATGGAAAATCTATCTTCTATAAAAAGATAAAGCAAAAACATGAGGATGTATTCCGGAAGTCTAGTTAGAATCCTTAGCTGTCCTATACAGTGGAGTTTCATACCTGCTTCCTACCTTTCTAATATTATAGTGCTGAACTATGATCAGTCCTTTAAGATGGCTCACTTTAAGGTTCTTCTTTTAGCACTACTAATGGGAAATATGACCTTATAGATGTCCTTCTGGGACAGGAGAAGAGGAGATTGTGGGTTATGGCTTCCTATTCTGACCCTTTTATAAAGGTAATTCTGTTTGTTTACTGTGCTCATAGACTACTCCAATCACTGACAACTCTCAGTGTACACATCTGACATCTCTAAATCAGATTAAAAAATAACATTGTAACACAAACATCAAAATACATCTCTCTGTCTTTCTTTCTCTCTATCAATTATCTATCTACCTAAACATTAGGAACATCAATTAGATTAGAGAAATCCAGAGGGAACACTATTAAAATGTCACAACCATAAGACCTAATGGAACACCCAAGATTTATGGCCTTCCTAAAAAAACAACAGGGAAGGAGCCACATGGATTTCTGTGGAAACGCTATTCCCCAGTTGGAGGGCAGCAATTGAGAAGGTTCTCTGATGTCATCCCTGTTGATGATATATTCTGAGACAAGGGATACTGAAGGAATCTATAAAGATCTTATTGGACAGCACCTTGAATTGTGCCCAGAAGCCAACTGGTAACCAGTACAGCTCTCAAAATAATAATATTATATGGGTGAATTAAGAAGAGACCCAGTCTGGTCTAGTGGTTAAGGCTCCCGGCTAGAAATCAGGAGACTGTGAGTTCTAGTCCCACCATAGGCATGAAAGCCAGCTGGGTGACTTTGGGCCAGTCGCTGTCTCTCAGCTTATGACATCAGGCTCAGACAACAATCCGGTCAGTCAATTCCTGTCACAACCAATGGATCAACATTTGGTTGATCCAAAAAAAGTGATCCTGCACCTGCAGGAAAACACTAAAAAGGGAAAGACAAAAAAAAAGGGGGGGGGAATTAAGATGTTCCCAGGACTACTTGAGCTTCTGCATTCTGGATCATTTGTAGCTTTCAAATGTTCTGCAAGAGCAGTCCCAAACAGAGTGCATTGCAATAATCTACATGAGAGGTTGCTAAGGCATGAGTGACTGTGAGGAGAGGCTATAATTATGTAGCCAGGAGGAGTCATAATTAATGCACAAGGTGGAGCTGTGTGAAGGTGTCCTAGCCACAAGTGTCACATGCTCACTGAACAGTGAGTAAGGGAAGACCCCAAATTATAACCCAGTTCATAAGGAAGAATGCAACCTCATCCAAAAGCAAAGATGGAATCTCTCTGAATTAGGATCTGTGTCAAAGTCACGCTTGCTATGCCTCTTCCTAAGCCTCTTCCACCTTCTTCATTCTAAGCACCAGACAGCATCTTGAAGACATCACTAGTTTGACTTAGCGCCTTTCAAAAATATTGTCCACCATTTAATTATTTGCACAAGTAAACAGCAGTAACAACAACAATATTATGATTGGGCTACCAGGAACCATGGTTTTGCATTTCCCCTAATAGCTTCAATGCATTTAAAGAAAAAGGAAATGAACATAGCTACTTCCAGCTGTTGAACCACTTATTCAGACTACTGCACGCTGCAAAATTCACCAGAGAACTGAGTTTCGACAATGACTGCTAAATGTGGTAGGTTGAAATTATCCTTTGAAACCTTGCAAGAGTTAGCTAACTGTTCTCAAATCCAAGGTTGGGAGTTCTAGTCTAATCATTAGGACTCCTCCTGAGTAAATAAACTGCAGATTGCATTCTGAATCATTAAAACACCTGTGATTATATTGCTCAAAATTAACCCAGAAGGCGGTTTTTAAATGTGAATTGATATCATTATAAGGCCTGTCAGCTCTTATTAAAAAGAGTAGAGATGTTTAGTTAAGCTTTGTATTATCCTGTTTGCTCTGATGGTGCTTACGGCACTCTATCCTGTGGAAAAGCGCTTTTCAATTTATTTTTATGGCTTGCCTCTAAAAGCATTCCATTAAAGGAATATTACACTGTATGAAGTTTTGAGCCACTCTTGGCAGTTTATTTGCTTGTTTTTCTGGAATGGAATAAACAGTTATTCATTTAGCTGTTATTGCTGCTTCATGCTTGCAATACTATAGTTAAGGGTCAATGGATGTTTGTTCTTCACAGCATTGTACCTATATGCTACATAACTTTGTTTTTGGGAATATTTTTAACTTGGATCATTCATCAGTCAAATTCAGCAGGGAATGCTGGGAGTTGTCTGCTAATACAGAACAAGGGACTTGGGTGAGGCTGTATATTTTGATTGGTACATGAATGGCTGGGTTCAAAACAGCACTCTGCTGGGTGAGCTGAACCAGCGATAACCACAAACTCAAGACTTGAACAGAAAATAATTCTAGATAAAGGACCGTAAAGAAATAAGGAAGCAAATAGAGCTAATAAAGAACTAGATAAAATCTAATCTAAGAAGAATGGGTAAGAAATACTAAACAAGGTAAAGAATTCAGTAGGCGTAATAAGAACTTGATGGAATTCAGATGAATGAAGTCTTTGCATTATGTTTCATTTTCCTGAATTTTCTTCAGCAAGCCAAATAACCTAATTTTTATATTCTGTTCTAAATTGCAGAGCATTCTCAAAATCTAAGCAATTCATGACTGTCAGAGTCTGTACGTAAAAGAAACTTTAATGGGGAAGGAAATAATGGGAACTTCTCTTGTCAAATTCTGTTCAAGAAAGAGTTAAAAAAATCATAGTGTGCCTAATGTTGCTGAAGTATGCCCCATTGAACCATGATCCTCATTATATTAACATAACTACCATGTATAACTAAAATCCTATACCTTTGGAGAATGAAAGTATCTGAAGTGTGGAATACTATAAGGATATTTTTCCCAAGTGCAAAAATGAATATTTGAGTAATCTCACATATTTGTGTCACAATGCAGAGCACAATGTGCTCCTTTGAGTCCGGTGCATTGGTATTTGATTGGGGTAAATAGCATTTCTCAGGATTCTGAAGCCACATTAAAGGCATTGTTCTTGCTGTCATGTGTGATATGAAGAACAATACAGGCAGCAATAATTGGAATTACATTCTGCTCTTCAACCTCGTGTCAGGTGACTAGCCAGCACCAGCAGTTCTCTGACCCACATTTCTACCTATCTGCCAGGAAACACTATTATACACTGAAGAAAATCAGTCTGTATATCATCATATATTATGATGACAGATACTTCTCTAGCTTGAGATTCTGAGGGTAATTATGCATTTTATGAACACCTTTTCAATAGGAAACCACCCTTCAGCTGCTACCTTGCATATTCTTGAACAAGAAATCCCTGTAAGGAACCAAATCATTACTGTTATCTTGCTCAGCTAGTTTAATGATGCTAAATACATTTCATGGAAATGCACTTATTCCACTTGCATATATGAACATTCTCACTTCTGCAAATAAAACCAAAATTGCCTGGTTTATTTCTCCCAACTTTTTTCTAAACTGTGAATATGTTGGGGGTGAGAAAGAGCTTCCTTGTCCCTTACTAGGAGAATTTTGCTATATTGTGAAAACTTCATTTCAGGAATTTTTGCAAATTTCCTATAGCTATAGTGTGATAGCTTCTGGAACTGCATTCCAGAAGCCTCTGAGTTTATTGTTTATTGTTTTCTATAACCCCTCCTAAGTTCAAAGTCAATTCTCTAAGCAGCAAACTGGACCGAGAGTAGGAAGGAATAGGATTTTTTTCTAACCCTTTATTGTATTGGTCTGAAACAATCACATAAATAAATGTGTGTGTGTGTACACTACAAGTCCTCTTTTCTATTATTTTCATACAGAAATACTTCTGATAATAGATATAGGGCCTTTGATGTCTACACCATTATCAGCTCTAGAGTGTCATCTCAACAGGTTTTGCCCCTTACCTTCTTTCATTAAGCTGGAAGGTCCGCAGAAGGCTTTTTCACTTGAATGCATTTAGCAACATGTCCTACAAAATTCCTGGTTAAGAAAATATAGCTTTGTACATCCAGCTGAAGACAAGAAGAATTCTTTTTTAGGGTTATATGTACTCAATAAAAGGAAGTCAGGACTGGACACAGTGGGGGGTGGGGGGAGACATCGAGGGGCATATGAGCTCTGAAGCTCTTTCACACTTATATTCTACATGCATTGTTTACATGATTCAAGAAAACTTGTCATGAACAATATTCTGCTTAAAGGAGCAAATTATTCCTCCAAGTCATAATATAAAGATGCAGCAGGTTGATAAGTTACATTGACTGAAACTTGCAATCTCTTATATGCAATTGATTTCAATAGTAACCAGATATAAATATGGAACAGAAAGAAAGAAATGTTCCAGAAGAGATATTGGGATTAAAAGACAACAAATGCAAACCTCTAATAAATGATACACTAAGTGTATCGTGTCATCTTAACAATCCTGGGCATAGCATGCTCGTATTTTAGAACATACTGTATATATTTAATTTAGACCAATAGTCTTGTTATAGATTGAGATGAATATTATTCTAGATGTGGAGTAAAGTGAGAGTCAGGTTGGAGGAAAGTCCATGGCAGATTTAATGAAACTCCAAGCCTGCCTTTAAGTTCTTAGTCTCAAAAGGTACACATACTGTACATACACATATGCACACGCACAAACTCATTCATATACAACATTATAAATAAGTAAATCAGGGAGAAAGTCTTGGTATCCAAGGACAATGCAATGTGACCTTTTTTTTAATGGATGATCCTAATATAGTCCTGTCTTAATTTTCTGATAGGGAAATGATTTCTAGAAATCAAATTCCATAATTCTGAGAATGCTGTTTTAAACCTCAGAGAGCAGTATAGTCAATGCAGTAAGCAATAGGTATGTGACAGTATAGCACAGTGAGCAATAATGTCAGGTTTGGGAATCAGAAAAATTGCAAATAACAATGGAGAAGGCAAGTGACCCTTGAGGAATACAAACTGATAGAATGAGATGAGGTGGATGAAAGCTCCTCTCCCATTGTTAGGCAAAGTGGGATGATGCTCAGTAATATTAGAACTATCCTTACAGAAGAGCTACAGAGGACCACAAAGACATGTTAAGGATAGGCATGCTTGGAGTGGGGGAAGCAATCAAAAGTTTTTTGTGAATAGGGTTTGCTTTATACCTTGACCTTTTAATTGATTAATCAATTTTAATTAATTGATGTGTATTTATTTTTTTAATTGTTTGTGGGTTTTGTTTTAATTGTGAGCTGCCCAGAGTCACCCGTTGGGGGAGATGGGTGGCATACAAATTTAATAAAAATAAATAAATAAGTAAGTAAGTAAGTAAGTAAGTAAGTAAGTAAGTAAGTAAATAAAAGTCTAAGGACACTTTTCAGAGTAACAAATTTATTTGGAGTAAAGGGAAAGATGTAGAAGCAGAGAATAAAGTAATAAGAAAAAAGTAGGAATGTTCAAAGATCTAGTCATAATCAGTTATTGAGGAAATATTTCTTCCTTAAATAATACTGAATTCAGAAGGAATAATTTGAGCATTTGAAATCTGTAGCCCTGCTACAGATGCTACTAAACTAGAACTTGCAGCAGATGCAGCCAGCGTTCAGTGATGAAGGATGATTTGCAAGAAAGTATCAAAAACTTCCTATTTATGCACAGAATGCCATTTATGGCTAGGCCTTTGTAAGCTATTAATGATTCCTGGATATCTCTGTTATTTTCTGGTCACCATCACCATCAGTTCAACACACAAACATACATACAAGAGCTTGATATGACTGGTGATATCCCCTCTCCTCCATGGGATAGTCTCCCTTCCATCTGATCCACCAAACACTGATAAATTGTTACAGCTGTTGCCCTTGAGCCTCACACTGGGAGAAGACTGGAAGCTATAAAAGGTTGTGCTGCTATGATCGATGTAAAAAGCAGCTTTTTCCCAATCATGTTCCCGACAGTTTGAATGGCTGAACAGCTCTGTCTCTTCCCTGAATTCTTCTTCTTCTTCTTCTTTTTTTTTTTCTTGAAGAATCTAGCCCAGTCTAAAATTTATTCCCTCCTCCAGGATTTACCCAGTTTTTTCATCACTTGATAGAGCCAGTAATTCATGTCTGGTGGAGAGCATGTGGGTGACAAATAGGTACATTCATATCATCACTATGAAGGCAATCTTTCAGTAGTCAGCTCATTCTCATCTCTGCCCTAATTACAGGCAAGGTTGGGGAAGCAGTTCCCACCATCTTCTGACAATGAACCATATACATCACTTCCTTGGGCAGCTTTCCAGTGAGTAAGATAAGACAGCAAAGAGGAACTCCACTGAGAAAAATTGCAGATATCCCTGGAAAGTACCATTGCCATTGATAAACTGCAGGTCATATTTTTGCTAGGACATACCCTGAAATTGTGGGTTTCAAAGGCAAACAGCAGCAGGACATCCTTACATCCATTAGATGGTTCAATAAAGCAGTTTTTTTCAAACTAGGTTCTGCAGAACCCTAGGGTTAAATGAGGAGCTGATGGGGTTTTGTGACAGACTAAGGGGAACAAAATTCACACAAAAGAGCCGTTTTTCTATTTCTAGAGCTTTGCTTCTTGATCAGTTTCTGGTAAATTTCTTTTAAACTAACAGTTTCCATGGCCTGAGAATCCCTACAAGATAAAGCATCCTCCTACCCCAACCACATGACTTAGCTAATTTGAAGTCACTATGATAAATTAATCACATTTTGGAATGTGGAGGAGAACTAACAAAAGAGTACCCCCTTATATTTGGGATAGTTATAAGGCTAGTGTCACCAAGACTTGAATGGGTGGGGAGGGAAGGTATACTCTTCTTGGAAGTGTAACTATCCAGATTTTGGGTTCAGCATCGGTTATAAATCCAGGGCAGAGAAAGTGAGGTGGCAATTGTCATGTGATACTCTGTAGGTGACTAGAGACACTTCTCCACAGGTAACTTGATGTAATACCTTGTTCCTGAAGTGGGGCTATAGGGACAAGCTGGATTTGCTGTTGTGTATCATCCCACAACAATATTCCTGGCAGAGCTGATGGGCTCAATATTCCTAGGCAGAGCTAGTTCAGGAGCTCATAGCCAAAATCATCAATGGCATGACTCATGTAGGAGGCCTAGTTTGGATTTGGCAACCTATAAATCTAAAAAAGAGGAAGAAATCTGCTCTGAACAGAATGCTAACTGGGCAGATCCTAGTGAGATAATCTTGTAAAGTTATTGTCCAGCAATCAATCTATCAGCTCATTAGTTGCTTGCTTCGTTTCTGCCATTTTTCATTGGGAGGAGGGGGGAACAAGGAAAGTGAAACTATTAACACAGATGGACTGTTATCTGGGGCCAGGAATGTCCAAGGTCGTACCAACATGAGAACTGGCCAAGGAAAGGGGGGTGAGAAGCGTGGGTAAAAGTAGACTAGGAATGCGTGGGCTTTTCAGTTTCAGCAATGCTTTGAAGCTGCATGTATATTTCAACAAATGAATTTCTTTTTGAACTTGATTCGAGTTTCAAGAGATTTTTCTTCATTGGGATTTGAACATCATAGATCTGACAGTTATCTGGGATAAGTTTGAACCTGCTGGTCCTGGGAATGTGAACAGAGTTCTCTATGGTACTGGCTTTGCCACCTGCATCTTGGATCAATGCCCTTTTTGGTTGGTGAAAACCTCCGTGAAGGCTACAGGAGGCTGGGCTTGGGCAGTACTTAATTAAACCTTAGGGTATGGGGTGGTGGTACACTTCATCCTCAAGAAGCTGTTGCTGAATCCCACAATCCTTGTTAACTCCTGGACAGTCTCAATCTTTCTTTTTTGGGGAAGGTTGCTGAGAAAATTTCAGAGGGCTCTGGAGGACAAAGATTATCTGGACCTTTTTCATCAGTATTCAGGCACAGTATGGAATTGAATCCATATTAATCTCTCTTGTGGATGACCTGCGATGGGACCAAAACAAAGGAACTCTGAACCTCCTGGTTTTGCTTGTTCTCCTAATCATTACTGATACCATCAATCAAGGTATCATTTGGACTGTCTCCCAAAGGGTGGGCATCAATAATAGTAGGTGGTGATAAGTAGAAACTTAGGGGCCTCTGCTGTGGAGTTCCATAGGGACTGAATCTTTCCCCCTGTTATTTAACATATATATGAAGCTACTGGTAGAGATCATTGGCTGGCACAAAGTCAAGTTTTTGTGTGCAGTTCCAAGTGTTGGTCAACACCAACACCTTTCATGATTCAGGATTTGATATCTATGGGACTGCCTTCTCTTAATAGTCTTTGCCCATCCTTTAAGATCTGGAAAAGATAGCTATCCTGACCCTTAAAAAGTATTAATTGCAGAGACTCTGGATTAGCCCTTCCTAGTCCTTCCTCTTCTCTCTGGAAAAACATTCCCATGCAAATCAGACAGGTCTCAACTCTCAAGGGTGAATGTTTATATGTGTTATGGTTTTTCCTTAACCATAATTTACAGATAATTTCTTCTGTATTTGGTTTTAAATCCTATTGCTGTTTGAAAGTCAGTAAGCCACTCAGGGCCATGACTGGAGTAGAACAGAAGCTGAAAAATTAAATAAGACTCTGATAGGCATAACAAACTTATTTTGCATATTCTTTCCAACTCTTTTTCCTCAATATTGGGAGAGAAAAAAAAAAACTAAAAATTGCAGCATGAGCCTTCTGATGATATCATTTAATCACTGCCATGCCCTCCCCCCCCTTTTTTTTTTTGTTTGGCCATCCAAAGAAACCAAACTAAAAAAGTGATTCCACTGGCCAAGCAAATAGTTCCTACCCATGTTCTAAAATGTTATTATAACACCTGCTTTTTAAATAACACCTCCAGAACACAGAACCCTCAATGAGTCTTCAGTAGTTGCCCGGAGTGCCATCATGTCTAGCAGAAAACATTTTGTACGATGGCCAGGCTAAATGTGCCAGAAGAAACACTCTAGAGCCCAAACATATTAACTTGGGGTGGAATGGGGTCGCCATGCTTGGCTTGCTATTCTGCATTTAATTCTATCATCACAGCTTTAGGCAGGAGAGTGTAATTACTTTGACTCAGTAGGACACATCACTCTGTGCTGCACAAACATATCACACTCAGCAGAGTTAAATAATTAATTTGGTAAGCCTTATCTGACATGAATCCTTCTACCCCAGGCATGCAGATGCTAGTATATAGTGCAAGAAGAAAGCTTACATTCCAGAATCCCTGCCTGCCTGCCTGCCTGCCTGCCTGCCTGCCTGCCTGCCTGCCTGCCTGCCTGCCTGCCTGCCTGCCTTATAAAGATGGTAATTTTTCATTTGGGGTCTCTGTCTGGAAACAGTCCCATTTCAGTCCCACAGTGCTTGACTCTAAGTCGATCACCCACATTTAGCTCTTTCCTGAAAAATACAAAGAAAGGAAATATATATCCATTTTCTTCTTTCCTATGTGAATGATTCCATGCTGATTTAGCCATTGTGGACTCCAGCTGAATTGCTTGTCTAAGAAGGAGGTGGCTGTGGGAAGGAACAGCATGAATCTCAAATGAAATCTCTAAAGGAGGGAAAACATGGATTTGTTGTTGTTTTTTCCAAATCTGAACAACTGTTTTTCTTTTTCTTTTTTCTTTTTCATTCTTTTTTATTCCTGTGTAGTTTACCTTCTTTCTTTTCTGTAGGTGATAAGGTAGAAAAAATGATAAAACTTCTGCCTATTTTTTTTTTTTAATAGTCAAGTTGAAGACTATGCCTGTTCTGTACCATTTACAAGAGAGTCCCATTGGACTCAGTGGAACTTAATATTTAATAGGGCTGCCCTGTAAGAAAAGGGATTGGGGCAGATTAAGACTGTCATGAAAGGGTGACATCAACTGTACCCATTGTCACCTTTTCACACAACTTTTAAAGGCCTAGGAGTCTTTTCCTCTTTATAATCAGCTGCTACATTGCATTATAGGAAAAGTTTTCTTCCTAAGAATAGTAATAAATATAGATAGCATGGAAAATTTATCTATTCCTAAACTCTTTTTTTTTTTCCATTTTGGAACTATGCAAGTCTATTGGTTTTATTATTCTTTGGAGTACCTTAGACAAGTAACATTTAACTTAAAAATCCTGGACAGCTGCAAGCATGCATGTTTTAGATACAATACTGCAGCCCTGAGCTTTACTCACATATTCATCTGAAGGCATGAAGGTTGCAAACTGTGTAGGGTGAGGGGGCTGTGCATACTGTTCACATCCTCACCATTTTCCTTGTGCAGCCTATCCAGTACCTCAGCCTTTTCTATTCTGAACAGAAAGCAAGTTCTGCATACAGTCATCTGAATAACAGTAAAACTTTCCGCATCCCCATGGGATCTACTTTATTAGGCTCTGTATTTGTCAAGAAATTCCCACTTGTGTTCAGACCTTGCCACTAGAGATAAAGAGAAATGCATTTAGTTCAGAACTCAATACAAACTGTTCCAGTTTGGTATTCTAAACCATGCATCAACTAAAACTTGGTGATCATTTGAAATTCCCAGTTTCCCAAATTATGCAATGCAGTTGCTAGTAATAAAAAAGTATATTACAGCAAAAGTCCATATAAAATTACATGTATTCATATATGCATACCCATTATTCTATTCCATTTTAGGTTAAACAACATACATATTCATAAACACAATGTATAAAGGTGCTTCTAAATTAGGAAAAGTTGTCTGCAAAAAGTGCAATTCGCAAAGTTGCAAGCACAAGTACATTTGTTTGGAGAAATGCGCACCATGTATAAAGAATATATAAAGAATCTTCAAGGTTGACAAACAGGATATGACATTTTCACAAAAATGAGAAACTAAGAGAAACATAAATTGACAGACTCATTTCTACACACTACTCAGAATGGCAGGTCTGGCCCTGAGTTGGATGGACTTGCATAAAGGACCTTGGCAGTTGGGGAGAACACTTTCAATCCTTTTGACTACTGATACCTTAAAAGGGCTCTAAAAACATCCATAATGGGAGTATAACCTTTTATACATGAAATTTATTTTAAAGTAAGTAACATCCTTGATATTCTTATCATATCGTTGTTGTAAAAATTTGATTCATAGAAACATCAAGTTTCTTACATTTCATGCTCGTTTGACCCCAATGTTTATCTATTTTTTTCTTCTCTGTACCTTTCTATGTGTTGCAAGGTAAAGAAAACACTTATGCATCTGAAAAAGAAATGCTTTTGTTTTCTTCATGAAACCATACTGTATAAGAGATTTTTAAGGCTCCAGGTTTTTGTGATTATGAGCAAGATACTGTATACTTTGAGAGAAAGTGGCATTTAGGCCTTTGAAACAAAATATGTATTTGAATCTGTTTTAAAATATATTTTAAAATGTATATTTTATTGTGCTTTTAAAAAAAATGTACATGAAAATGCATACATGAAATGGAATTATAGGTAAAAGTGTGAAAAGCTGACTTGGCAATCCCTAATGGCAACAAAGCAATAGGACATTCACTCTGATACCTATCCTTTTATGTCTTGAATGTTACATTTTGAATTAGTGTTACAGCTGAGATATTCACTCATGAATGTATTTCTGGGGGGGGCGGGGAGTAATGTAGTTGACACACTAAAATACCTTGCATGGTGCAAAGATCTGGTCAAATGTGCTACTACATAGGCAACAGAAGATGAAACTTCAAGAAATTGGTTCACATTGAAGCGCCTCTAATTGAAAGAAATTTCTGTCTTGACCCCATTCTATTGTGCTATTTAGAGAATTTAGATGATACCATCTGCTATAAATTGTATAGAAGAAGGCACAACTCTACTGCCAGTACCTTTATACCTTAAACCAGGGATGGTCCACTTGTGGCCTTCCAAATGTTGGTGAACTCAAATTCCCATCAATGCTAGCCAAAATGGTGTGGGATGATAAGAGTTGTAATCCAACACCCCCTGGAGAGACTTATTGCTCCTTTCTGTTTTATAGCTAACTTTCTTTAAATCCAAATAAATCCTTGTGAAAATCATCTCTAACTGCATGAGCCTTCCTTGTGATTTGTATGGAATTCAAGCTATATGTCAAAATAAGATTGACAATCTAGCCAACTAGGTCATATCAAATCCTTCCAAACAATGTATACATAATAACTCTGACTGAAGTGCTGTGATGACTGTTGAAATAAGCAAGCCAGAATATTCCTCCCTCAGTAAAAGAATTTGTTCACAAAACCAAAGAATGCCTTTTGCAACTGCAGTTTCCAGGAAAGAAGAACCAAGGCAATAAGCCAACAATCCCTCACTGTCTACTGTTTCCTGGCCCTTGGACATTTCTTCGTTGTCTGTGTTTCCACAGTTCTCCATCCAGTCCACCTCATCTACCCATTCATTAAAGGCATCCCACAACAACAGTGGGCTCCCCCCACTATATATCTAACCAGGCAATCAGCAACAGCACACTATTTCTTCTTCCATTAAACTCACAATGAATTGGAAAAGCAAGTAGCAGGAAACTTTTCCAAACATCTGCTTAATTAGGAATATACATATGATTTGCACTTTTTGAACCTATACAAACTGAAACCTTACTGTTTTCTAATATTTACTTGTTTCCATTTTTGAGATGAACACTTCTAAAGAAAAATAATGTTTACTAATATATGGATTAAGTAATAATGCATAGATTAAGGAAAATATGCTTAGATAGATAGATAGATAGATAGATAGATAGATAGATAGAGAAAATAACAGAATTACAGTAAAGTAATTCCTATTTTTAAAAATCAATTTACAAATGTGAAACTAATGTGGTTTCATTATTTTCACTTTTGTAAATGGATTTTTTTTTTTTAAGGAGATGCCCATTATGGCAGCTATTTTGTGAGCACACCTGTAACAACTTTCAAAATTTCAGGTAGACAGATTAGCCCAAAAGAAAGGGGACCATTGCTCTATCAACTACATACCATAGATGAGAGTTGTGAAACCAGTAAAAGCTCATCTGCTGTGCTGTTCTTCTCTTCAAGTGCCAACCAGAGAAAGATGAAAAGCACAGTCTGCTCCATCCGTTCTACTGAGAAATCAGCTCCCTTGGGCTTCTCCTGTCCCTGACCTGTTTCTATTCAGACTGATTATCTTTTAATACTAAGAAGTGGTGTCTAAGTTTGCTTGCTTTTTGCTTTCTTCCTCATTTCTTTTTCTCTTTGTGTCATGTCTTTTTTGATTGTATACCTAAGGGCAGAGACTTGTTTATTTTTGTTCTCATATAAACTACTCTGGGAGCCTTTCCCACTGAAGACTAGGGTTTAAAAAGTGTTTTAAATCAATTTCTCAAACAACCAAACAGTCCGTGTGTACTTTGCAGTCATATCTGGTACAGGGATGGCAAGCTTAAGGGGTGACTTGAATAGCAAAAGTAGGGCATGGTATGGGAAATTCATTAACAGGGAAAGTAAACAAAGTTTCCCTTAAATCAAGCTTGCATCCTGGTGATAATATGGAAAAAAGTAGGTCCAGTTTTGATCAGTGAATACCTCAACCATTATAAGGGGATTCTTTCTTCTTCTTATATCATTCTCTGATCAAAATCCAGTTGCTTTTCCTTGAACTCTGGCCACATCCACACAGCCTCCTCACTACACTGAGAGAACACTACACCACCAGTCCCAGAGTATGTGTTCTCATGTCTCCAGCTGTATCTTAAGGAAAGCCTGGAGCTAAGGGCAGCCTGAAGACAGCTTCTGATACTCTACTCTGAAGCTGGTGATTTCTATATTATCATAGCTCAAGGCTCTGCATGTAGGTAGTATAAGATAGGTTGATGCAGGTATGGAAACCAGCCTGCAATGATGCATTTCACAGTGGTAAATATTGTGGGTCCCACTGATTCTATTTGTTTCTTATGAGACTGCTCCCTCCCATCCAATCTTTGTGTTCTTCTGCCCCTCTGTCCTCTTTTGGCTACGAGAGTAACCAGTCCCCCAGATTCCACAAACACTTTTCTTTTTCCATTAATGAATATGATGGTCAGCCAGATGATTTATCTACTAAAGATTCTGACTAGCCCATAATACATATAGTGGAACTGTAATGAGAGAACTGGTCCCCAAGAACCCAGGTTTTGTGTTTTCTCTGTGGATGTCATTTTTTCCCTTAATTTTATTTAGTTATTGTAAAAACTGATGACCGTGTAGTTAATGTATGGACCCAAGAAGTGGTCAACACATCAACCTTTGTGCTTAAGCACAATCATTCAGTATGAAGGGACACTATACATGTTTATATCATTCAACCTGCCATTCTGGGTGATCTTTTAGCTGCCTTGTGGTAGGACCATGCCTTATAAAGTGGCTTGTAAGGACCAGTAATGTAAAACTGAATAATGTATCCACTCAGTGCATTGGAGATTAGTCACCTCAACCACTTACAGGAGTTGTGCAGTCAGTGGTCAATGGAGGTGGCGGGGGAGAGCCTATAGGATGTCAACTGATGGTTTGCATTCAAGGGTTATATCATCTGGGTCTGAGAATCTGACTATCTTAGTCCCTGGACTCTAGCTCATTAAGGCAGTCCCACTCTGACTGCACAACAAGGATTAACTTTGGGAGCAGCCTGATTTAATGTGTCATGGTTTTGCATCAGCATGGAATGAAAGCAGGGTTACATGGTTGTGTGAATTTGGCCTCTGGGGTACCTGGGCAGAAATTTATTCAACATCCTCTTCTTTCATTTCACCATATCTTATATGCCCTTTTCCCTCTCTCCATAGAAGTTAATAGTTCTGTAAGTTTCAATGTATGAGAACATCTAAAATGCTAAACTATTAGAATTCAAATAATTATGTTTACTGCTTTGAATGAAAAGTATCAGTCCCTTTATTATTTTAAATACTCAAGTTTGAATGGCCAATATGTGTGTGTGTGTGGGGGGGGGGGATGTTAGAGCAATTGCACCTCTTATCCTTCCAAAAGCCTATTAAAATATGTTCACCATATATAACAACATTAATTAAGGAACCATATATAGGCATAGTAGTGTCAGTATATTGTCACTAGCATATAATATGTCACAGTCATAATATATTGCCATGACATAAGGAGAATATGTAGCCTTTTGTCATGTATTTGGATGAATGCTGAATAGATATGTAGAAAAGATGGTGAGATCCACTCAAAGCAGACCAAAAAGGCCAAAAGGTTTGCTTAGGGAGATTTCTCCTTATGCTGCATGTGGAAAAGTGTTGGAGTTTGAATGAGAGCCAACAAGCTCTGGTTCCCAAAATAACAGATTGTTCCCACATGAACTGAATGAGCCAGTGGAACTATAGTGGAAAAGCACCAGAATGCATAAGAAAAATGCTAATGTGGAATTGATCAAGCTTTGACGGATGATATAAAAATGGCTGGGAACTGTAGGTGTTGGGATTCATTACACAGACTATTCTGTACATGGGCATCCTGCCTCTTCTGGAATTCAAACTTAGTTTGGCCAGGTAGACTTTAAGTTGCAAGGTATGCATAGGTGTGTCCCTTTTGAATGAGCAGAGCTTTTAGTTTGGAAAGTGCATAATGAAAAGATAAACCAGCATTTGTTTCCACTTGTCTGGGTTT
Organism: Liasis olivaceus; assembly: GCA_030867105.1. Taxonomy (NCBI): domain Eukaryota; kingdom Metazoa; phylum Chordata; class Lepidosauria; order Squamata; family Pythonidae; genus Liasis; species Liasis olivaceus. Next base: position 163,731,454 of record CM061350.1, on the reverse strand, counting down.
CTGAGAACAAGTAGTACTGGAGGTGCTGTATGGCCCTCAGTGGGACAAGCCCTCGCCATACCATTGTATCATGCCTGTATCATTTTCCATAGCAAACCTTTTAGTAGCTGAACTGTGTTACATTGTGAAAATAGCAGGGAAGAGGGTTAAGCATCCTTCTGTTCTAATTAATATGTCATCTTCATTACTATTTTAAAATAGAAAGCAAACCTGAATATCTTCCACATCCTGTCTATCACAGCCACCAGGCCAGGACAGATGCTACTTCCCTGCTCCTAAAGCAATCCTCCCTCTTAATACTCTGTCACCTACATAGTGCATTGGGGCCAAGATATAAAGATCTTGATATAAAATGAATTTCAAAACAAGTTCTGCCTTGACCTCTACCAGTTTGTGCTTCCTACATGTTCTTAATGGCAACATGTTGATTCCCATTATTATTGCCCTTTCACTGCCTTTCCCTGGGGTGATCATGGTAATGTCAAAGTACCAAACCTATTTCTTTTGAAACGGAAGTGTAAAATACAAGTGCTAGATTAGACTTTACAGCATAAAACTGCTTATGTTATCATTTGCCAAGGATTCTGAATGTCATTCTCCTGTTAACATCTAGAAAACTGTATTGAGGGTGATTGTTTTTCTTATAATCTCCACTTATAAGCATTTTCACAGTGATACATTTTTAAGTGCCTGGGTCTTGAAGTGCACTTTGCAAAAAGGAAAAGGATGGAAGGAAATGGAATCAATTACCCCAGTAAATGCATCTACATAATAATTATCAGATGGCCTTCCTTTATTAGTAGCCTTTCATTTCCCCTCCCCCCACCACACACACACACACACAATTTGGGGGAAGAGCATAAAATCCAATATAGGGTGAGAACCGATAATTAATGAGTATAACATATTCACAGTTCAAACCTGTACCATGACTAGAGTATAAGGAAATAACTGATGACAACATTTGGCTGTCAAAAAGCCCCTGATGAGTGGTTTTACAAAAAAGACATCAGTTCCACTGTCATTTCTTGTACTTAGCTGAAATTTATCATGTATCCAGTTGACAGGCAAGTTGGACAAAACTTTAATAGCCTCTCAAGATTTTCTGAATCTGATCTCATCTTTTCCCTTGAGAGTCTAAGTTGGTCTACACTTGGGGTGGGGAGAGGATATTTTCTCTCCCACCACAATAATCCTCTGAGATGTATTGGACTGAGAGAGAATGACTGGTCTAGAGTCACTCAGGAAGCTCCATACCTGTAATTGAGTGAGAACATGAATCTGGGTCTCTCTGATTCAAGCCCAGAATGTCACTACACTGCACTGGCTCCTTAGATAGCCTTTTAGTTCTGCTCTATATTTATGGAGCTTTTCACTGTTGCCTCTATAATGTTTGATAATTTCAATCAGTTTCTGATTAAGGAGTTTTTCATATTTCTCTCTCTCCTTTTTACTGTTGACCCAGAAACCATTCATTACTTTTTATATACCACAGGGATACATTATTATTGGTCCTATAATCTATGCATACGTATTTGAGGGTAAGCTCAGGAACATTTGATGGGACATATGTCTGAGTAGATCAGCAATTTAAGCACACTAGGTAGAGTGAAAGAACCACTAGGCTAAGCTGGTTCCACCTGAATAGAAATGCATGCAGTTGGGTATTTATTTTTGAACTGGGAAATGTGCTTGACTAATTTTTAAAAAATTGGAAAGATTTATTATTGTACCTCCTCACTTTGTTGTTGCCCTGCTAACATTCCAAATTTGTCCTATGAAATCTTCCCTAGATTGGAATGTGGTGTTTAGCTGAAAAAGGTTTGTAGTGCTTTTTACAATGAAAACATAAACTGCATTGGCCATCACTATTTATACCTGATTCACAAATTGGTTTGTTAGTTTAGTTAAACCCACTATGCTATTGTTACAACTCTCCAATGAATTGCCTGATTGCAGCCATCATAACTGCAATATGGAATACAATGTGGCAACTTAAGTTAACTGCCTTGATTTCTTATTTTCTCATCAAAGCTTGGTTCCAAAGAATGGTATATTTGTGTGTGTCTGTGTGTGTGTGTATCCTAAATTTTAAATAAAAATAAATGCCAAAAACCAAAAGGAATGAAGGAATGATATGCTGCTAATAGTCCTCTATAGGGCTCCACTTAATCACCATTTGAGGCAGGCTTTGGGGCAAGATGGATCATGATGAAGGTTTTAATTATTTAATGCCAAAAATAGAATTAGAAATTGACAGCCTAACTATCTCAAGTTTGAATCAGCTTCAGAAATGAGTCCCATTAGATTCAGTAAGCTTTTGCTCTCAAATAGGTGTTCATACTTGATAGAAATGCATTATCAAAAACTCTTGTTTTCCCCCTTTCATTTTCCCAAAATGATAAGGAATTTCTTCATTAAATAATATATTGAGGCACCATAGTAATTCATTCTAATGTTCTTTCTAATGTAATGGATCATTTTGTTTACTCCAGTTTCCAGTAAACAAGGGGAAAATAGAATCAGAAAAATACAGTGATAAAAAACAGTTTGGTAGGATTCTGGTTTCATTCAGAAAAAGCAACTTTTAAAATTGCAGTGTGTTAAAAAGAATTGTAAGAACATTTCATTTACAAAACAGAGTGGAAGTTGTGCTTTTTTTCATATACTCACATTTAGGAGGTGTTAAATGTACTGGAACATAGCAATAACCATAGACTGCAACTACATTGCAAGCTAAAATTGTCAAGGCAATCAGAGCTGAAAAAAAAGGACACAAGCTTTTTCTATCTTCTCAATATCCTAGGGGCTGGTGTTGTTTAATCCAAATGAAAGACTTTACTTTTAATTTGAAACTAATGCTCCTTAGTAGAGATATCCAACTTGGCTGACTCCAGAGCACAAAAACTGCTTTTGTTTGTCCCATGATACAAAACTTTTGGACTTTTCTAATTTGGGAAACTCATTCCAAAATTGGACAACTTTTCCTGTGAATTACCCAAACTCTTGATGGAATCTTTGAAGTGAATGATTTCGGGAGTTTGATGTTGGCAGAATAAATCCTTTTTTTCCATGTTATCCTTTTGATGTCCTTCTGCTATTCCAGCTCTGAAAAGGGATTACCACATTCTGCATAGTATTTAGTATGCTAAGATTCATGCTTTGAACATATCTCCTTCCTTCCTTCCTTCCTTCCTTCCTTCCTTCCTTCCTTCCTTCCTTCCTTCCTTCCTTCCTTCCTTCCTTCCTTCTGCTTTTTAAATCATCCAAGTGATTTAAACCATCCAAACCAACATACATTTTTATAATCAATAGGGCAAGGCCAGCTAGGCTATTAAAGCTGCAAGTTCTTTTAAGTGTTAACTATTTTTAAAAGAGGAAAAACAGTCCTGGATAGATAAATTATTCTGTACATTTTTAAAAAACCAGTTAATGAAAGATAATCCCCCCCCCCCCAAAAGAGAAGAGAATTTTCATGATGGGGCATGGCATTCTTGCCATACTTAGTTACAAGGCAGCCAAGGAATGTTTTATGCATAATTTCATGTCTTTGAAGTACAGTCATCTCTCTTGAGATCTTGCAAACATTTCCTACATCTCAATTAAATCCCTAGAGTTATTATGAAGGAATTCCTTCCACTGAGCTTTTTGAGCACTGGTACTATTGTCATTGCTAAAAGAAAGTTCTGTACTTGAGCAGTTATTGGAGAATTTCTCTTTCCCTTGGAGAAATTAAAAGAAATCACCCACCCAACCTCTTAACTCACAAATCTGGTGAAGAATTTAAAAGGCCATTTATGTCCAGATCTTAAAAAATGGGGAAGGGGGGGGATGATTCATTATTTCATTAGGGCGATAAATGGTAGCTTGCTCTGTATAAGGCATCCAGTACTAACTTTAAAGACAAAGTGTTTCTTGCATAGATACATTATCTGCTTATTAAGTAGTGCTATTGTTTCAGATTAGGTACTGAAATCTGAAATGGTGCCTCCATTGTGCTAGCACTGTAAAAGTTTTTCCTCCATCTACCACTTGAATTTGAATTTGCAAGAATAAATAATAAACATTATTTATTCTTGCAAATTCTCCCCTTACATTTGTGGATCTTGTTTTTTTTTGGGGGGGGGGAGCTCTGTAAGGCATCCAGGAGGCACCAGGATAGGCTTTTTGTGCATAACCAAATGTATTACAGACATATATGGATATTCAGTGCTAACAAATTTGGTTAAGAATTATCAGAATAATGGCAGTCTTTCCATAGCTGAGTTAACATATTTTAAACTACTTTTTATCAGGGGTCAAGCAACCCAGAGAGAGTATTGATGATGCCAAAGGGTAAACCCAGGATTCTGAAGCCATTTTTCTCTTCAATCTGTTGACTTCCACAGATTAAACATTTATAGGTACACTAGACTGATATACTAATTTTACTTGTTTTTCTGCTGAGAGTTCATGGAAAGTATCTAACTGGTCAGAGATTTGTTGTAATTTTTGATGATGCAAACTTGTGGAGTCTTTTGGCTGGGCAAGAAAGGGCTGATTGGGAAAGCAGAATGAGTGCAGCAGCTTCCACCAAGTGCAGTGCCAAAAAAGTCAAGATGGCAATTGCAGCATGATTGAACCCCCATCTCTTTTGTATAGGTGGAGAGATCTAAAAAAAGGTGTAGGACTTCAGCTGCAGTGCTGTGACTGCCAGCTTGACTTTGTGACCCTCCTCAACTTGGATGACATTGACTGAGTGCTTCTACAAGTGCTCAGATTCTTTGTAACTCTTTCCTGGGCATGACCTGATCTGCATGCCAATTATATGTTCTGCCCCTAAGCTAATACCCATCTCCAATACAGTTAGTTTTGTTTTTTAGGAGATGCATTTTTTCCTATTAAAAAGTGAGTCTGCTACATTTTTGTGTGGTGCTTAGTGACAAAGTGCTTTTTTAAAAAAGAAATGTCACAATAATGATACATATATTCATTATTGTGATATTCATCCTTGAGATGCCAATATTGGTTTACAGTAAGTCTGTTTCACTGATGGATATTTTGATTAAATTTCTCAGGTTGGAGAAGTCTGATTTTTTCTCTGCAAAACTTCTGAATGGAAACAACCTGCATACTTCCCATGGCTTACCTTTTGGGGCATTGTTTCCTTTTGTTCTCTTCCCTTTCCTTGCTATTATTGTGCTATGTCATTCTCCTGCAACACAAAAGGTAAGCCAATGGGGACAGGTGGTTAAAGTGCTGGACTAGAGCTGGGGACATCTAGGTTCAAATCCCCACTGAATTATGGATTTCACTGGGTGAGTTTGAGTCTGTCACACATTCTTAGCCCAATCCATCTTACAGGGTCATTTTGAGGAGATATAAGATGAGAAGAAACTATTATGTACACAGCCTTCAGCATTCAGAAGAAAGTTGGGAATTAAATGCAATAAATGAAAAAATGTTGGAGAACACAGCAAATGCATAGGACCATAAGTAGGATTCACCTTTCCTTAGAGCTAGTTCATACATGCATATATATCATTTACTCATTTCTCAAGAGACTTTCATGTGAATATGTAAACAGAGATGAGTGAAACAGTCTATGTCTAATGCATGGCAATTTTACATATATTCAATCATGCATTTCTTCTATCTAGCTTCCATGTTAACCTCTAAACTTTTTTTTAGTGTTAAAATCATACTTTTTTGCTACAAAAGTTCTGTTAATAGAGTCATTCTGTATGCCAGCTTCTTTAGTATAAACATTTTTGTACTAAATATTATAACATTAGAAAAAAATGTGTAATAATTTGTATAATTGTGTTCCAAATTATTTATTTCTCTAGAAAGTGTGATCCAGGCATCAATAAATGATTATCATATTATTTAAACCAGCTTATAGATTTTATACCAGCTCAGAATTTATATTTGCCATCTTCATACGTATGAAATTTATACATAAGCAACAAATATCACAATCAACTTTTCTTCATGGTTTTAATTTTTTTTCCCCTTTATTCTGACTGATATAATGACAACAGCTTCAAAACAGGTTGAAGTTCCATTTCTGTGGACAATCTTGTACTGCAATTCCTCATCTAGGATATACTGTGCTCTCTGTTTCTTTCTCTCCCCTGTCCTCGATCTCTCTCTCTCTCTTTGTGTGGAGGTATCATGCAGCTATTAATAGCACAAATCTTGCCTGGCAAAAAAGAGGCAACACCTTCTACCAGCTTCTATGCCTATTCTGGCAGAAGATATTCATTTATTTTTCAGATTATGGTATATGGGAACATTTTTTAAATCTAAATCACTGCAGACAACTGGTGGTTTTATTTCAACTTATACTAAAATAATATAGGATAGTCATAATGAACTGGTTTCTGGGGTAGAATTAATGTGAGATGGTAATTGTGATTAGGTAATTATTAAGTACTGTTAGTATTTAACTTTTCCCATGACAGACACATCTGGCATTACCTGAGTTCCCATAGACTCTTTGAAAAGAATTAACAGTTTTAAATCAAGGTATTTAAGCTGTTAATGAAGAATTTTAAAAGGAGCTCTAGAAAAAAGCAGATCATGTGCATTTGTCCTCATGTTTTTAATATTTTTTAATTGTTAAACCCAGGGTTTTTTTTTTTAATTCTTGCTCCATGCAAGGTTTTCAGGATACACATGTTTATTGGCATTCGCCACTACTCAGGGCACTGGATTCAACACATTCCAGATCATGAACATTCTGTACTCTTCACATGCTTGCCTGTCCTCTGGTACAGAGGAATCATCCTTACAATAATCCACAACTTGGGATGCAATTGGGGGGGGGGGGGACTGTTTAGTCCTCCTGGAGCTGGAGTTTTCTGAGGAGGACACAACCTCTTTAAACTTATGTAATTGTCCCTTAAGGAGACAAAATTATAGCACCCCCTACTATAAACTGGTTATTGTGCTGTCCATGGTGCTAACTATATGCATATTTCTCCCACGACTGACTTGTTTGTCCCTGGAAGCTCTACTTTAAGGTCCAACTAATATAATAATAGTTGCTGGTACCCAATGCAGAAATTACTAGTTACAGTTATTCATATCCTACATTGTTAATTAATATATTGACTCTAATATTAGTAAGCTGAATTACTGCAATGTTCACACCTGAGACATACAATTGGTCTTCTGTGTTTCTCATAAAAAATATTAGTGGAAGGGGAGAATGTTGAAGGAAATCAACTCTCTTTCTTCCCCAGAAATGCTTGGCTCATCACATCCTATCATGAATTAAGTCCACCCTTATGTAGCATCACATGATGAAAGATTACCACAATTCAGTAAGAGGTAACTGGGGAGGCAATAAGAAAAGAAAAGAAAAAATCTAATCTATCAAGATATCTAAACTTTGTCCTGTTATTGGGGAACTTGTTCATTTGACTTCTGTGCCTCCAGTAGGAAGGCAAATGAGAAATGAAAACCAGTTATCTCTGCTGTAATTTTTAATTATAATTGTTTCTAACCAGCTGTTATGCATTTCCCTGCAATTATTTTTTGCACTAAACAGAAAATGTCTTTTATCTGACTCCAAAAGGAAAAAAAAGTTTGTTCCCCTTCAACTTCTAGTTAAGAACTTTCAGTGTAGAGTAATCTTCTCCTATAGAGATCAAATAATATCTTAACCTTCTATTTGGAAAAATAATTGCACTGATAGCTCTGTGATGGATTGCCTTTAAGTAATCAGATCTAAGATCAGCCTAATGCATAAATGAAAGTGCATTATTCTATTAGTTATTTTTAATGGTTGTACAATATTACAATCTAGCAAAAAATTAAGCAATTAAACATAGAATGAAAATATTTGACATTCATATAGCAGATTGCCCATGTGTATAAATCTATTTTTCATTGGTATGAACTTCTTTCTAATTCATAGATTTTTATTCATTCTGTATTCATCTCACTGCATCAAAGAGTCTTCTTTCTTTATCTTTATTAGTAGACAGTAATATGTTAATGCATTCCTTGGTGGAAATGTGCTCTAAACTGTTACCTTGGTCACTCATTTAGCTGAATTGGATAGTAACAATGACATTGGTAAGGTTAATGATCCAATCCTTTATTTTATCAAACAAGTTGAACATTTAATACTCTGTTTCATGATGTCCTAGAAAGTTGTATTTACTATAACTTTGATAGTACAATGACATCTATTTTTTTTTTTTTTTTGTCTGCGCTCAGTCATTACTGACCCTGCAGTGCCTGCCTGGACAAATCCTTGCCTGGACAAATCCTGTGCAGTTTTCAAGGCAATTGTTTCGGAAGTGGTTTGCCAGAGCCTCCTTCCTAGAGCAGAGCCCAGCTGGCGAGCGCAGGAGGCGGGATTTCCGTTGCTTCGCACCCTTTTCAGGCGAGCACGATTTCGCGCTTAAGGCAGCTGATCCCATCTCTCTGTGCAAGGCGCTGCCAGCATTTTTCCTCCCACCGGAGTGAGAGTACCCATTTATCTACTCATGTAAGTTTTCGAGCTGTTGGGTTGACAGGAGCTGGGGAGGAAACAAGAGCTCACCTTGTTAACAGCGAAGGCTGGACTCGAACCGCCGAAGCCGTCAGCCATTTCTGGCTGACAACTTCCAGCGTCATTAAGCCGCTGCGCCACCGTGTCCCCCTCTAATGACATCTAAACCCTTTACATATTTCCAGCACTATGGAAATATTCTCTATATCCTGCCACAATTTATTAATATTGTACTGTATTATAGAATGATTATATTTACTTTCTGCTTCTATGCTGGGAAATAGAAAAAAATAAATAATTAGGTAAGACCAAGGATTTTAGAGTAAACCAACTAAGTGCTCTTTTTGCAGATTTTCAATATCCCTTTCATTAATACCAACTCGAACAATCACTTATTTTCTGTCCTTTTTAAATGTTGATTTTCTTGCAAGTCAGTTTTGACTTATTTTTCAGAACTTTCAGGACATCTCATTTCTAGATTGCTCACAGTGGAATTAATGTGACAAAATTTCCCATAGAAATATTTTGACATGGACAAAATCCTCAAAGTCTATCATATGTTCATAAACAATGTATTACATAAATCCCTACAAAGAGAGATTATTCTCCTTCCCAGACTTCTTGAAATCATGTAACCCTTTCTGTGACAGCAAAGAATGCACTCTGTCTCATATTCTTTGGTCATTTTGAGTTTGACTTGGAAGCCTATTAGTAACCAATCCAGCAACCTGATTATATCCATGAAAAAAAGCCAGACATCAAAGAAGAGAGCAGCAGAGAAAAGGCACTACTGAACAAGTGTAAGGGAATGTGTTAATAGAACAAGATATGGGTGATCCAAAGTGAAAGAAAAATAAACCCTAATGATAAGGCGAATGAATGAATGAATGAATGAATGAATGAACGAATGAAACAAATGAGCCCAGTTAGGCTTTCCAGAATTAACAAAATGTTGTATTTAGATTTACAGTTTGTTGTTGTTGTTCAGTCGTTAAGTCGTGTCCGACTCTTCATGACCCCATGAACCATATTGCACCAGGCCTTCCTGTCCTTCACTGCCTCCCTGAGTTTGCTCAGTTTCATGCTCATTGCTTCGGTGATGCTATCTAACCATCTCATCCTCTGCCGTCCCCTTCTCCTTTTGCCTTCAATCTTTCCCAGCATCAGGGTCTTTTCCAAAGAGTCCTCTCTTCACATTAGGTGACCAAAGTATCTGAGCTTGAGCTTCATTATCAATCCTTCCAACGAGCAATCAGAGTTGATTTCCTTTAAGATTGACTGGTTTGACCTCCTAGCAGTCCAGGGGACTCTTAAGAGTCTTCTCCAGCACCACAGTTCAAAGGCATCAATTCTTCGGTGTTCAGCCTTCTTTATGGTCCAGCTCTCACAGCCATACATTACTACTGGAAAAACCATAGCTTTGACTATGCGGATCTTTGTCGGCAAGGTGACATCTCTGCTTTTTAATATGCTATCTAGGTTTGCCATAGCTTTCCTCCCAAGGAGCAAGCGTCTTTTAATTTCATGGCTGCAGTCTCCGTCTGCAGTGATCTTGGAGCCCAAATAAATGAAGTCTCTTACTGCTTCCATTTCTACCCCTTCTATTTGCCAGGGATTGATGGGTCCAGATGCCATGATCTTAGTTTTTTTAATGTTGAGTTTCAAGCCAGCTTTCGCACTCTCCTCTTTCACCCTCATCAAGAGGCTCTTTAGTTCTTCTTCACTTTCTGCCATTAGGGTGGTATCGTCTGCATATCTGAGGTTATTGATGTTTCTCCCTGCAATCTTAATTCCGGCTTGTGATTCTTCCAGCCTGGCATTTCTCATGATGTACTCTGCATATAGGTTAAATAAGCAGGGTGACAGTATACAGCCTTGTCGTACTCCTTTCCCTATTTTGAACCAGTCGGTTGTTCCATGACCGGTTCTAACTGTTGCTTCTTGGCCCACATACAGATTTCTCAGGAGACAGGTAAGGTGGTCTGGTATCCCCATCTCTTTCAGAATTTGCCACAGTTTGTTGTGATCCACACAATCAAAGGCTTTTGCGTAGTCAATGAAGCAGAAGTAGATGCTTTTCTGGAACTCTCGTGCTTTCTCCATGATCCAGCGAATGTTGGCAATTTCATCTCTAGCTGCTCTGCCTCTTCGAAACCCAGCTTGTACATCCGGTAGTTCTCGGTTCACGTACTGCTGAAGCCTAGCTTGTAGGATTTTGAGCATAACCTTGCTAGCATGTGAAATGAGTGCAATTGTGCGATAGTCTGAGCATTCTTTAGCATTGCCCTTCCTTGGAATTGGAACGTAAACTGACCTTTTCCAATCCCATGGCCACTGTTGCGTTTTCCAAACTTGCTGGCATATTGAGTGCAGCACTTTAACAGCATCGTCTTTTAGTATTTTAAATAACTCAGCTGGAATACTGTCATCTCCACTAGCTTTGTTGTTAGCAATGCTTCCTAAGGCCCACTTGACTTCACTCTCTAGGATGTCTGGCTCAGGGTCAGTGACCACACCAGCATGGACATCAGGGACATTAAGATCTTTCTTGTAGAGTTCTTCTGTGTATTCTTGCCACCTCTTCTTAATCTCTTCTGCTTCTGTTAGGTCCCTGCCTTTTTTGTCCTTTATCATGCCCATCTTTGCACTAAACGTTCCTTTGATATCTCCAATTTTCTTGAAGAGATCTCTAGTCTTCCCCATTCTATTGTTTTCTTCAATTTCTTTGCATTGTTCATTTAAGAAGGCCTTCTTCTCTCTCCTTGCTATTCTCTGGAAATCTGCATTCAGTTGCTTATATCTTTCCCTTTCACCCTTGCTTTTCGCATTCCTTCTTTCCACAGCTATTTGTAAAGCCTCATCAGACAGCCATTTTGCTTTCTTGCATTTCTTTTTCTTTGGGATGGTTTTAGTTGCTGCCTCTTGTACAATATTACAGACCTCCGTCCATAGTTCTTCAGGCACTCTGTCTACCAGATCTGATCCTCTAAATCTATTCATCACCTTCACTGTGTACTCACATGGAATATGATCTAAGTCATACCTGAGTGGTCTAGTGGTTTTCCCTACATTCTTCAATTTAAGCCTAAATTTTGCAGTAAGAAGCTCATGATCTGAGCCACAGTCAGCTCCTGGTCTTGTTTTTGCCATCTGTATAGAGCTTCTCCATCTTTGGCTGCAAAGTATGTAATCAATCTGGTTTCGGTATTGACCATCTGGTGATGTCCATGTGTAGAGTCATCTCTTGTGTTGTTGGAAAAGGGTGTTTGCTATGACTAGCTTGTTCTCTTGACAGAACTCTATTAGCCTTTGCCCTGCTTCATTTTGTACTCCAAGGCCAAACTTGCCTGTTATTCCGATTACTCCTTGACTTCCTACTTTAGCATTCCAATCTCCTATGATGAAAAGGACATCTTTTTTTGGTGCTAGTTCTAGAAGGTGTTGTAGGTCTTCATAGAACCGGTCAACTTCAGCTTCTTCGGCATCAGTGGTTGGGGCATAGACTTGGATTACCGTGATGTTGAATGGTTTTCCTTGGATACGCACTGAGATCATTCTGTCATTTTTGAGGTTGTACCCCATTACTGCCTTTCCCACTCTCTTATTGACTATGAGTGCAACTCCATTTCTTCTAAGGGTTTCTTGCCCACAGTAGTAGATATAATGTTCACCTGAATTAAATTCACCCATTCCCGTCCATTTCAATTTGCTGATTCCCAAGATGTCGACGTTCAATCTTGTCATCTCATGTTTGACCACATCCAGCTTGCCTTGGTTCATGGATCTTACATTCCACGTACCTTTACAATATTGTTCTTTACAGCATCGGACCTTCTTTTTGCTTCGAGATACATCCACAGCTGAACGTCCTTTCGACTTTGGCCCAGCCATTTCACTCTTTCTGGAGCTACTTGGAATTGCCCTCCACTCTTCCCCAGTAGCATATTGGACACCTTACGACCTGAGGGGCTCATCTTCCGGCATCATATCTTTTAGCCTTTTAACATTGTCCATGGGGTTTTCTTGGCAAGGATACTGGAGTGGGTTGCCATTTCCTTCTCCAGTGGACCACATTTTGTCAGAACTCTCTGTCATGACCTGTCCGTCTTGGGTGGCCCTGCACGGTATAGCTCATGGCTTCACTGAGTTACACAAGCCCCTTCGCCACGACAAGGCAGTGATCCATGAAGGGGAGATTTACAGTTAGAATAGGATATAATTGATATTTTTGAGAATAGTGCTTGCATAGCAAATCTACAACTAAGATTATAAACTGAGCATAGGAAATAACCTTGGTTGAAACAGGATTCTGTTTAACGAAGAAGTATGGCTTCCTCACTAACCATCTCAAAAATAGCTTGTGATGTTGCATTATGTCTGCTGTTCACGAACACCAATGTGTAATGTTTAAGCTGACATGAAAAGCTAGTTGCTGACTTGGATTTTAACTACATACTTTAAAAGACTCAATGTCAGGAATTTGTTTCTCTAGGAAAAAAAAAAAAGAATCAGTACCCACATATATGCAATATTCAAGGAATCAGACCCTAAAACCAAGATGAATAACGGCACAGGTTGCCTGTGCATACACACAAACATACACACACACTCCCTCCATCTCCTTTCTCCCAGAGATCTTGACCGGGAACACTAGAAGGAAGGGAAACACAAGTCAACAAAAAAAATTCTGTCCCAAATATTCTGCTCCCAGGTCATTCGACATAGAAGTCAGATTCTACTTCATCTGAAGTCTGAGCAGGGTCATTGGAAGGATGAAAACCTTCATTTCTTTCTCTCTTATGGTGTTCAAGAACATTGGTTTTCTGGCTAGCTAGTTATCTTGTGCCCTTCTCTCCAGCAGGCATCTGATTAGTATGATGTATTGGCTGGCAAGAAATATGGTTAGCTTTCTACTGCTGATTAAGGGAATTAATAGAATTCATAGAAAATATTCATGTAGATGCCCAATTAAATCTTGTATATGCAAAACACACCAGTATATAATGTTCATTATAAAACAAACAAGCTGAGGGGTTATGGGGAAAGTAATGTATATGTGACAGTCCATTAAGGGCAGGAACTCAGTTAGCTAAGCAATGAAATAATTACATCTAGAAAAGGAAATGGTATTTGGTGTCACTAGGCTGGAATCCAGCAAAAATATGCACCATGGGACTTGGAGATGCAAACAGAATTGCATACTACAAGAACCCAAGATCTTGACAGTGGTTACTATTTATCCTCCCACCATCTTTTCTCTTTCTTTGAAATGCCTCTTGATTAAGCAGCATCTGCTTCTTTCAAACTTGAACATGATTTTCTTTTTACATCTCCATGTGCCTTTCCAGCAAAACCATGAAAGCAAAAGAATACATATGCACAGTGAAAAGATAGCCTGACTGGTTGCAGTGCAAATAAAGAAAGTAGAAGCTCTATGTAAAAGCACTGAGAAATCATGTCTATTCAGTATCATCATGAGCAAACGATAAGACCCAAAAAGAAATTTCTAACTGAAGTAGATGAATTAAGCAGAATTGTTCCTCAATATAGAAATTTAACGACTACAGAAAGGATCTGCCACAGGTTTATGCACAAAGAGTCTGCAAAATTTAGAAGGCATACTTTCACTACCCTTTTTGAATGTGGTTCATGCTTTTCTAATATTTTTCATGTTGTGGACACTGATGTTCTGTGCAGCTCATGATGAATCTTCTGCAATACCTTCTTTTGGAGATACCTTTCAGCTTTTCAGATCTACAAGCTGATTTGATTCCTCGAGAAAGTGATTTTTTTCCTAAGACCTCTACCTGAGTTTCAGTACCTCACTTTATTTGATTGTTCATTTGTTCATTTATTGAATATATAAATAATTTTAAATATATAAAAATGATGATATGCATTAATTAAAAACAGAATAAAAAATAAAGTGGATGTTTAAATCTTGTAACACTACTCAGTTTAAAATCCAAATATGTTTGGCTTCCAGATGAAAAAGAATAGTCTGATCATCCCTAGCAGGGAGCTGCAAAGCCTAAAAATGGCATATTCTCCCCCTCCCCTCCCCTACAAACACCTTTCGGAAATGCAGGAAAGATCTACAAATTATGGATTATTAGCAGCAAATTCCTCCTGGAGATTCTGATTCCCATATGGGAAACCACACTTGAATGTGCTCTTTTGGAAAATAAATACATAAATCTCCCTCTGAACCTCAAGATATTGCCCAACCTTAGGGAATATAAGCAGTATATTAGCCTTTTGCAACCTGGGCACCTTCCAGGCACATTAACTATCAGAATTCTTCAATCAGCATGGCCACTGAGAGAATCCTGGGAATTGAAGTCCACACCTCTGGAGGGTTCCAATATTGGAAGAGGCTGCAGTAAAGATTCTAGGTTAGTTCATGACCAGATAAAGGAGCATATATCTAACAAATATAATTCCTTGTAAATAATATACTACATATGAACAAGATCCTTCCTGTAGATGAAACCAATCTTTGTTCTACAGCTAAACCTTGGATGGGGCTTTGAGAATTCATCTACAAAAACTCTTAGCTTCAGATTTCTATAGTTGGACTAAAGCCTTTTTATTGTTTTTGCCCGATTAACTGTTTGTTTGATAGGTTGGGATTTTTTTTTAGATAAGTAGTAGCCACTGAAAAAGCTGTTTCTCAGAGTCACTATTGGGCAGCCTTCTACATTTAAATTTAAATAACTTCTCTCCAACTGGGTTTCCAGTGATGGAGAAACAGACAGGATCGTTTTACAAAGACCAGTTTGTAAAAGAGAATAAGCTGTTTCAAATAGTTTGGTTCCAACTCATGCAGAACCTTATAGGACGTAACTAGCACTTTAAACTGTTTCTGGAAATAATCTGGTAGTGAGTACAATTTTTTTTTTTTTTTTAAAGAGAGTTATACATTCCCTATCTCTAGTCCCAATCAATATTCAAGTAGTATTATCTTGGGCCAGATGTACTTTTAGAACCTGATTTTATAGCCTAAAGTATGTCCTCTGATCCATTTAATTATTAAGTCCAGACCTCAGCCACCCAAGCTTGGTTTATTTGAATTTTTCCCTTTGTAATTCTTCAGTTACTTCTACTCTGTCTCTATTAAAGCTGTTTTATTATAGCCTGATTATAAATTGTAAGATGCGAAGAGAGGACTCTTTGGAAAAGACCCTGATGCTGGGAAAGATTGAAGGCAAAAGGAGAAGAGGATGGCAGAGGATGAGATGGTTAGATAGCATCACTGAAGCAATGAGCATGAAACTGAGCCAGTCAGGGAGGCAGCGAAGGACAGGAAGGCCTGGCGCGATATGGTTCATGGGGTCACGAAGAGTCGGACACGACTTAACAACTGAACAACAACAACAAAATTGTAAGAAGAGATGGGATGAATGGAGGAATTCAAAATGTGTCCTTCTACTTGCATTTTGAGTACAATCCAAGCTGACTAAATTTCGTTATGCCTTAAAATGGGGTTCACTTTGCATTCCATCAACTACATCAATATTCCCTTTCAAAAATGTTAATTGTAGGGTTTTGAAATTTGGCCATTTCAGAACAGTAAAATACCTTTTTATCATAAAGTGTTGGAATAAGCTTATAATATTTGACTAAACTTTCAACTGTATATATGGAAATCTATGTATGTCATCATTTGTTATCTTCAGTTGGTCTCCAGTTTCATGGTACCATGTAACTGTACACTCCAATAAAAAAGAAAATTTACCTTTAGTTTTTAAAGCAATCTCCATTTACAATCATTAAGATAGTTGTTGTTGTTTTTTTCTCCCTTGAGCTCAGTTCTTTAAAATACTTCCTCTCCTGACCTTTAGCAATGCTGCAAGGAGATTTGCTACTTCTTTACTGAAAACTTCCTCAGTCTTTTTATCTGTATTCCTGTCCTTGCTCTGGACTGCTTGCCTTGCACCTTTTTTAGGCCAGATGAGATACAATTTTAAAGCTGCAATTATAATTTTAGAGCTGTCACTTTCTTAGGCCTTCAAGGTTCATAATACTTGAATAAGATTTAACCATGAAACTGATAAGCAGTCCTGGTAGAAAAATATCTCTCTTTATTAGGAATATGCATGAATTCTTATTATCTTTTCCTCTCTTGCTTTTCTCTCCCAAACATGAATAGCATGTCGCTTTGACTATTGATAATTACTAACACTGACTAAGGACCAGCAGTCTGACAGGCTGTATCTGTCTCTGAATCACCTTCCAGACTATCCTTTGCTTTGCTTCCTGGAATTTAAACTAACTTTTGCTCAATTTATCAAAATTACTTAGAAGTAAGTAAGCATTCCTTCTTGTTGTTTCCTTTGATTTCTTGTCATGTTCTATTTCTCTTGATACTTGAGTTGTTCTGAAGTCACAATGAACCTGTGTGACTCTTTCAAGCCAGTCAATTGCCTGACCTTGTATCAGATCCTCTGATAACTAGGCCTGCTAGTGAAAACTGGCACAGTTGCAGCTTCAGCATCTTATAGATACAAGTCACTTTGATCACTTTGCTCAAGTCAATAACAACTAATAATTTGGTTGATAGATTGCTAATTATTTCCTCCTCAAGAGGTAGGTTAGTAGGTTGAAGTTTTATCTGAATTTTGAAATAAATCTATAAATGTATATTTATTTATTTGTACTGCTTTTAAAAATAATAACAGAAAAAGAAAAGGAACAAGACACAAAAATAATTATAATGCAAATACATACATTCCCTAAGACAGAAAAAAGAACACATAAAAAGTGCTTTTAAAAAAGTGAAAAAATACAACAGAAAGAGGGAAAAAAAACAAAGTATAATATATCATTATAACAGTTAGTTACAATTCTATATATACATATCTAATGTAAATATTATTCAAATACGTATATCTATTTCTAATACACTTACATAACTATCATTCTTTTTTAACCTACTGTATTTTGTATAAACGAGTCCCATAATTCATTATACTTGTCCATACAAAGTCTATGTCTATAGGCAATCCGCTCATAAGTGGCAAGTGCAATCAAGTCTACAATCCATTGAATAAATGGGTTGTAGGGCCACACATTTATCTTTCCAATGCTGCAATATCAGTCTTTTGGCCATAGTAAGGGCATGGAGAATCCAGTTGTCAAATTCTACCTAATAGGTATGTAATTCTAGATAATATTATCCTCTGAAAACTTTAGCTTTTGTCGTACACTCATATTTATATAGTCTACTACTTTCACACAAAATTTAGTAAATATAGGACATTGTAAAAATGTGTTTTAAAGAAACACTGTCCTTATAACATCTCCAACAAAATGCTGTCTTAGTCCTTTCTATACAAACATAATGGATAAATTCTAAATATTATTTTTTTGTTGTATAAGTTGTAGTTTAAGGTCCATTGACATTCTTGCTGTAGTCATGCTCTCCCATTGTCTAGGCAATTTAGGAACCTCTAATTCTTTATTCCACTCATTTGTTAGCATCTGAATATCAAATTGTTTTATTGAAAACATATATCTATAAAAACTAATAGTAGGGGTTTTTTTTAGTTTTAAAGGATTTAACAAGTTGTTCTAGTATCTCAGGTGTCTCAGAAGCTGAAAATGCTGCTGGTCCAAACAATGTTGTTAACAAATGTTGCTGTTGTAAATATTGCCATTGGGGTACATCTGATAGCTGATATTTGTCTCTTAACACAGTATATATTAAAAATTCATCTTCATCGTCTATTAGTTGGTCCAAAGTCAATATTCCCACTTCTATCCAATTTTTCCATGTTACCATCTTTTCCCCAATTTTTAAAGTTGGATTTCCCCATAAAGTCAATTTAGCATGGGAAAAGGGGTCAAATCTTTTTTTTATTGGACATTACATTCCATGACTTTCTAACTAACATAATTGTTTCCAGACATACTAGCGTTCTAGTATATTTTGATACTAATACTGTCCATTCCACCAAAGGTGCTATATCTGTATATTCCAAAGTTGCCCAAACTGGAAAATTAACACAAATTGTTGGCTTCGAATATTTAATACTTGACAATAGGTAAGCATGATGATATAGCTCCAGATTCAGAAAACTGAATCTTCCCTCATTAATTGGAAATTGCATTTTCTGTAAAAATATTCATGGAATCAAAGAACCCCATAGAAATTTTCTAAACAAAGTATTCATTGTTTGAAAATATTTTCCAGATATATGGATCTGTAAATGTATTTTTAACATTTAAAGGCAACATGCTATTTAGTAACTGGAAGTCAAATAATAGTATTATCATAAAATACTATTATCACAGAACATCTAGAATTCCTGAATATAGTTACATGCTTCTACAGGGCAAACTTTAATGACTATTTCTTGACTAAAGCAGGCTACTTAGTAGAATAAAACCCAAGGCAATTATCTTCAGGAATTCAAACAGCATTAAGCTATTGTAAGGGCCTACTATTTTTTTAGAATTAGTACTTGTTTGTTGTATTACAAACTGGGGCCTCCCATAAATACCAATGCTGTCTGGACATCTACCCTACAGGTTATTAAAAAGGCTTATGCATTCCAGAAGACAAAAATAAAACTATAATGTATAACCAATCAATGCAATTTATTAACTAATATTGAAAATAATGGTATAAGGGCAATCAAATAACCATGGTTGACAATATATGGGAAATGTAGCACAATTGGATTGATGGCTTTCATCCTGGCCTGAACAAAACGTCACTAAAAAATTGTGGCTCTAAAAAAGTTTTACCAACTTGTTTTGGTTAACAAATAAGGCTCCAAAGAAGGGCCAAAAATTTCTAAGGAAGAATGGATCAATCATTGAAAACACAGCATGACACAGGAAGAGTTCATGGCTCTGACAACATTACTTTATGCAGATACTCTTTTCCTACATCTGCTATTCTTTTAGCAAGACCCACTAATGCATAGAAAAGAGTTGAGAGGGATGTCTGCACAAGGGAATGACTGGGAATGTCAACCCTGGATTCTTTTTAATATTTTTATTCCCTAACATTACTAGAATTGCTGTTTACAGGTTATTATGGGAGTAGGTATTGAAGGCACCCTGCCCTTTTTTCCAAATTGTGCTCCCTTCCACAATTAAACATGCCTATGAGATGATCCTAACATGTAAAGATGATTCCTAACATGTAAAGTAAAGTTTAACTGTAGAAAGTAATTGTTCTCTATGATCAGCATTTTGACCTCTTGGATTAACCACAGTATTAAGTTTGTGCAAACATCAAGCCAAATTGGGGGTACAATTTAGAGGAGAGGAGCAAATTATATAATAGTTTTCAACACTTTGATGAAATCTGGAATATGCATCTCTTTATTATGTAGATGACTACTGAAGTTAGCCTAAAAGATATTAGCCATGGAAAACAATCTTGTCTTTCCCCAGTTTCTAAAGTGGACAGAATAGAATCCATTGTTTTGAACAATGTAATGTATGTAGGTGTTAAGTGCCTACTATTCTGAAGCTGCATGGATACATATTTCTGAGCTTTTCTCTGTCTTACAAGTGGTAGCAGGACTAAAAGTTACATTTAATCTACCCTCCAAAATAAAACAAAACTGAACCAGGCAGAATATAATTCTGCTAAATTAGACAATTTGGCCAGGGTCATCTCTTCTAATTGGAAATCACTTTCTCTTTCCCATTTTATGGTACCTTTTTCATCTAGACATGGCACCTATACTAGGCAACCTGCATTTCAATACATGCTCTGTCATTTGCTATAATCCCTCTTTAAGTGAAGCTTCTCCCAAATAAACCACTAATACAGCTCTTTAAATCTTGGGGGAAATTTCCCCAATATTTCTGTAACATTTCAAAACTGTCTACTTCTGTAACTTATTTTTAAAGTGCCTTATCTTTACTTCAGTAATTCATTTTTAAAGTCCCTTCAAGATTTCTTGTGCTTTCTCAGTACATCTGGAAGGTGATCTACTTTACATGTTAGGCTCTTCAAAGAGCAGTGGAGGGGGTCATAAACATTGTTAAAGCATATATTTATAAACAAATGTTGGTTTTCTTTCAAGCCACTTAGGATGCATAGTCTTTATGACTACATTGTTCACATAAAGTCTTAGATATCATTGTATCATCTTTGACAACCTGCTATGGCTCTTTAACATCCTGTCACGTAGCCACCCAGAAACCCCTATAGACACTCTGTTCTGGTTAGCTGATAAGTAGAAGCTGTGAGTAGGACGTACCTTAATTTCCTATAGCAAGATTTTTCTCAGAGAAGGGATGGGGGAGCTGCCGGGCAGAGGTGAAATCTTTAAAAAGGGACTTATGGGAAGAAAAAGGAAACTTTGAAGGAGGGAAGAGAGATGGAAGTGTAGTGGCTAACAAACCAAGATTGATGTAGACAGCATTGGTTATAAAAAGTTTGTTGTTTATTTCCAGGAATTGCCCAGGAAAAGACTCTAAAGTGGATCAGGGAGTCCTAGGGCAAAACCAGCTGAAGTGGGACAAATCTGTGAGATAGTCTCCATAGGGGAGAGTGAAGTTTTAGATTGGAATAGCAAGTTCTACTAGCCAGATACTGAACTGATGCCAGCAAGTATAATTAGACTTTTCTTATTTGTAAGTGGAAAGGAGGTATAAAACACAGAAGTAGCAATATTTATTTTGGATAACATGCTAGGCTATATGCTTAACAAAGTAGACTTGACCAGAAGCAGGAAGCTTCACAAACTAATAAAGAATGCTTTATTTTAAAATGATTTACTAGTTGAAAATGGCTTGAGCCTTGATTCATTGCTTCTGTCTTTTCTTCTACTGCTTACCCATCAGGTGGGTGGAGCAGCAGAGAGAAGAGTTTGAGCTTATCTAGCTGTAAATATCTCTTGCAAAGGAATGATGGCTAAAAGCAAACATAGACGCCTCTTTTTTTTTACACTGTTGTATTAATAAAAGAGGGAAAGACAGAGAGAAAGTAGCATATGAAGTTCTGTGTCTTGTATCAAATCTTGTGAATTCACAAATACCTATAATATCATCTTTATAAAATTCAAGCTTATGACATCATTCTTCCTTATTCAGATCTAAAGTTACCCCAAATCTCTTTCGTATATCTAATAAATACAAGTACAATTCACTTCAGATTACAAATTGAATCATTTTTTTAAAGCAATATCTATTCTTCATGAGACCAACATGTGTGTGTATGTGGGTGAGTAGGGAGCCTCAGCCATGAAGCTGTGTGAGAAAAGATAGTTGGCAGTGCAACAAACAGATATCCATGGGGGTTAAATAGGGACATTGAAACTGGTTGTGGAGGACCAAAAGCAGTGGTTACAGCCCAACATTCACAGCTGGAAGCACAGAATTAGACTTTTTATTTTCCTACTTCACAGAGAGTGATACAGTGGAATATAAGATGGAAATTGTTGTTTGCACATGAAGAATCCATATAATTAATGTGCTTTAAGTCTTATCAACAGATGTGGACAATCTTAAATCATCCATCCAAGAGGTTCAACAATGTACCAAATCATGAGCCAGTAGTACTATAGTATAATGGTGTTTGCCTGCAAGCTACATTTAATGAAAGCCATTCCCTACCCCAACTCTTCCTTTGTTTTATTTTGGGTTTTTTTTTTCCAGTTCCAAGATATTGGCAATCATTTCCAAGTCTATTTTTTTAAAGTGTTCCCTATAAAATGATAGACCGTTATTGAACAGTCCCCTGCAGCAGTTTGTGACAGTTTTACTGCCATTTTTGTTATCTCACAGAAGGACACAGCTGCATTCCTCAATTGAAATTCAGATTGTAGATTGAGCAACAGAAAGCAAAATACATCCTTTTCTAAGCATAAGGGCTGTCCAGTGGTGGGATGATAACCGAATTGTCTGAATTTACACTAGAGTGATCAATGAGAAAGATCTCTAAAGAAGTGTATGTGTCACCAAAATAAACTCCTTAGTTAGATATAGCAGCACCAGACTTACATTCTGACTCCCCATTCCTTTCTTTATATTGGCTCTTCATAGTCAATTTGAAGATACTTCTAGAGGTTGGGTAACAAATTGTCAGGTTTCATGGAGACACGGCTTTTGTAAATTCAGCGGTCACGGCAAACTTGGACTTTCTGTCTCACACACAGATATCTTCATTCTAGAGTCTCCTTTCTGTTTTTAGTCTAAACACTTTGTGTCATATTGTCCATGCATACAACTTCTATATGATTATTGTCTACTGAGCTAATAATCCTGCTAATAATCAGAAATAATAAATTCATTTTGTCAATAGGAGTAAGAATCTGTAGCTGTACTATGTGATATTATCAGTCTGCTTGGCTCCAAATATACTCTGTTCAAGTTTGATCGCATGAACAGCCTAAGTCTTCAATGCTCTCTCCTCAAAAAGTAACAAAAACCATAATAAGTAGTGTTCTGCTGGGATTTTTCCCCCCCTTATTCAGGTCTGTGAGCAGTACTTGACATATTCATAAATCATTAATATATTCACATATATTCACAAATCAAATAAGATTATATTGTCCTTTATAATGTAATCCCTAAAAGCCATGAAGAATTATTCCATTTATCTTCCATTTCTTTTTCCATTGTTTTAGAATTGTATGTATAACTATTCTTATTTATTATGGGGCTGAGAGCTTTGATGCATATATGAATTTCCCCTGGTCATTTTCTCATATCAGTAATTTCATTGAATAATGTATTTGTATACATGTATCTTTTCATACCTTCCTTTAATATTTAAATTAATGTGCAGGTCCTGGATACTCAAACATGATGAGCCTCAGGGGACGTTTACCAAGAGTCCAAATTGAGATATATGTGTTTACTGCTGGCTACTGAAACAACGTTGATCTTGATACTTGTGAAATTGTTCCCTTTCTATGTTTTAGTTAGCTTAATTTGTTTATCCCATCTTATCCAAAGGCTTTAGGGGGCTAACTTGAGTAAATTATTTCTCTTCTGTTTGGCTTTCTCTTGGATAGCATGTTAAACTCTGCTGGTTCTTCTCTTTCTATTCTGGCAAAATAACTAATAGCTGCAGTAACTTCCTAAAATGTTGGTATGTGTGTGTGTGTGTGAAACAATCATCACACAATCTGCCAAAACAGAATCTGTTGCATCACAAATAGCAATATGACTCACAGAGTCCTTTACCATCCATCTCATAATATTTCTCAACTACAAGACTGCATATCAAAAGATATACATTTGGGGAAATGTTGCACACAACACTGTGTACATCTGAGGAAGCTATATATGAAAACAGATGAGAATTTTTTTGCCAGTTATAAAATGAAGGAACACTTTGACAGAACTGGCCAGTGATTGAATACATGTGTTGCTGATGCAGATCAGATATAGTCCATCTGTACAGCCCTATCTGACATGGTCTTATAAATCTTTGTTTACTTATATAAGATACATTAGATGATATATCCTTCACAATAGCCTTTTGCCATTTTCATAAGCCAAAGCAGGCAATCAATCTAATAGGTAATATATGTCAATAAATTGAACATTTATAATGCAGATGTTCACGATCTGGAAATTGTGGGAGGATTTATTTTTCTGGGTATTTCTGGGTATTTCTGGTACTTTTTTTGTTTAAATGAAAGAACAGATGGGATGAAACTCAATGATTTGAATCAACACAGAAACTCCATAACATATTTTACAGTTTGAAGGAAGTTTTATGGTTGGTTCTGTTTTGCAGAACACAATTCCACCCAGTCAGCAAACCAGTTCTTTAGTTCTCATACTTCAAGTACTAAATATTTAGTTTACAGGGCCAGACAAAAATTAATAAACAGAAATTTATATTTCAACTAAATATTAGCATATTCTTCCTAACAGAATGAATGTTTCTGATACTTCAACAGCTTGTCATAGAGTGATAGGCTGTTCTTTAGTGGAGGTATTTGTGGACAGACCAGACAGCTTGTTATTAAGAATTCCATACTTAGTATTTATTATTATGGTCACAGCTAAAATAATAGTAGGCATGTAAAAATAAAGAACTAGAAACATTGTACATTATTTTGCATTATTTATACAAGAGAGATACAGGAACTATGAAGAATTGGTGGGGCAGGGATGCTGAATGGGATCCTGCTACATACAGATACCAAGCTATCATGAAGTATAACAAAGTGGCTGTTAATTGATGGTATATTTTGCTGCTACAGCAAATTTAGTTACATTCAAAATTATTATTGAATCATGATCAGATAAGAGATACTGAACATAGAATATATTAGGATGACTGGTGAAAGTTTGAATGTAGGCACTAATAGCTTTTTTCAGGCTTCTGTATTGAAAAAGCAATATAAAAGGAGGTAAGGCAAAGTGCCACAAGGTTAGCTTCCCCTGTCCTAAGAATGTATACTACACGTAGGTCCTTCAATGCAGATCCCTTCAAAACCTTCCTACTCCATAATGCTACATAGATTCATCAATTTGTGCAGAGCAGCCCTGTTCTGCCTCAAACATTATTTTGATCTGGACTGCTGCAGCAGCTGAATTTGAGGCAATCTCTCTATTTGAAAAAAATAAGTTGCTCCACATTAACAGTGCAAATTGAAGTGAAAATTTCCTTGGCTTCAATTCAGGACCTTTTTTCACTTCTAGCCCCAGAGAAAGTTAATGTGATTCCTACTGCCTGGAGTCACTGGGAGTTGGGCAGCATATAAATTGTTAGTATTACCAGATTTCAGATGCAGCTCTAACCCATTTTTCCTAGAGTTACTGCTCTCCCATTTGAGCATTGCTTGGCTCTCTGCTTCACCTATCTCATCAAAACCACGTGGCTATTTCCAGACTCCATCTTGTTTGCATCTTCCAGCAATCTTTCCCTTTCTTCCAGATGTTCTTTTATGTTGGTCCCCTTCCAGGTGATCTCCTTCATTTCACATCGTTCAGTTCTCTCTTTCCCCTTTGACTCATTATTGCCAGCAACAGCAGTGCTCAAGAGCACATGTTAGGCCTGGGAAATTTCTTCCTTCCCTCACTCCCTTGAGGCTTGGATTTTGCAGTCAATATGAATTCTCCTGCTGGTCTACTCAGACATCTGTATATATGTACTTATGTATGTATGTATATATGTATGTATGTATTCAATTTATATAGCTGCCCATCTCAGACCAGACTTTATATTGGGTGTCTGGTTGTAGCTCAGCCTCTGCAACTCTGAGTAAATGTGGGGAAAGGGAGGGTGTGCAATATCCTGCCCAAGGGTGTGAGGTTTTGCTAATTCACAGCCAGAACAGGAAATAAATCTGGCTAATTTTTCATTGCTAGACATTGCTTTGAAAGAGGCTTGCATTGTCACCAGTCTAAAATCCCATGTAGGTGTGGACTATCATGTTTCATTCATTTCAACTGAATGAATTGCATGGTTGCATTATGTATACTGGAAGCCCTTTATAGGCAGAAATGTCTGGTTTAGCTACATCCAGCAGTGCATTAGAAGATTCAATTCATTTTGAAATATTTTGTTTCCTTTAATATTGACCCTGATTTGAGACATGTGACTGTACCTAATTTGTCAAATACCAATTCCCAATGCATATTTTGGTCATCTTTTTCTACTTGCCTGTCCTTCCTAGTCATTATATCTCATCTCTCATCTGTACAGCTGGATTACCCTTGAGTGCATGTCACTGGTCGTCTCTGCACAAGTCCGCCTAAGTATCTCTGACCCATAACAGCTTTTCATTTGCATTGGTTATAACCATTTCAATCAGTCTTATCCAGGCTCTGAATACACAATAGCCATATATGCTTTTTTTTTTAGAATCTTGGAGACAAATAAGATGACCTCATTTAAAAATGTTTTATTCAAACCTTTTGCAATTGAACTTCTGTACTTTTCTGTACTCCCCCTGGGCCTTTCTCTCAAACCTCAACTGGAGTCTTCTTGGAATAGGCTATGTATTTGTCTCTTGCTTCCTTGCACACCCATTATTATGTGGAATGCAGGAGCTCAGCTCAGCACCTCTGCTTAGTGGCTCAAAGTGGGTTGAATTGTAGCCAGCGGCAGGGGGGAATAAATGTAGTGTAAGATGTCTTTTTCCATAGCAAACTGCAAATTGCCTCAGTAGCATGGTCCACAAAAGGTTCTTGTGGAATGAATTTATCTCCCATTGTTGTCCCAAAGAGGAAAGCGGATAAGACCAGGCATTTTATTTCTAAAAGTCACATTCAGTCTTGTTCAGCTTGGAGTCCATGGCACTTTAAAAGACTTTCCATGGGGAAAAGAACAAAAATGCAGGGCTGAGAATGCAATTAAGATAAAGAGATTTCTTTTTTTACAGCAGACAGGGTTCACGCCCACATAAGCATTTCAATTTCTAAGCCTCTCTTTTTGGATAATATAGTGTGCCAATGTGAGTGTTGTGTCATATAATGACCCAAGAGGGGAAAGGTTGGTAGGGGAGGAAGGGGAATAGCACAGATTAGAAAAGGGGTGGGGGAACCTTAATGGTCATCACATGCTGTCTTAAAGGGGCAAAATAGGCCCATGCTTATCTCTGCATCTTGATCCTGCTTAATGTATCGCTGTTCACATGGAGCTGTCACATACAGATATGCAGTTATATCACTCAGTATGTCATGCAGTGACTAAGATTACAAATAACCTGAATCGTCACTTCATAAATTAATAATTAAGTGGGAAAGCAATATATCTCAACAAATGACAGAAGCTTAGCAGGATTGGGTCTGGTTAGTATTTGAATGGGAAACAAGCAGGAAAGACCAATGACCTAGGCTAGAAGGAAAAGTCAACAAAATGCAGAATAAGACAACTACTTCTTTACTGATATAATGAAAATTACGATGACCAACCCATTAAGTCCCAGTAGTCAATCTTCATTGGAAGGACACTTGATTTTACTGCAAGGAAAAATCACCACACTGCAGAGGTAGAACAAAATTGGTATGACACTGACAAAAGGATACATCAATAATAGAAATCCATTCATCTATATATTTTTCAGAAATAAAATATTCAGAGTGTAGGCTAGAGCCATAGCTTTTAAATGTTATATAATACCTTATTTTTGTACAAAATTCATTGTGAAGAATCTAAGTGTCTATCACTAAAAAAGTTGCCAGTTTAGAAGATACCATTCTTGAACCTCTGTAACTTGTCCCTTCTTCAATCAGTTCATTACTTTTTTTAAAAAAATCCTTTAATGTAAGTGAAAATGTCATATAAAGTACAGATTGGAAAGCCACCAATGTTATTTGGATTAGCACTATCTGTCAACTTTCCAGGATCAATCCTGTGATAAAATGCTCAATTTCAATAGGGTATCAGGACACTCTAAACTTCAGAAATATGCAGTATAAGATGGTGGTCATAGGACACTGGTCAAGAAAACAACATCTAAACCAATTTTCTTTATGTATTTATTTTCTTTCAGGCTAGAGGGAAACAGATTGACCTTTCTATAATGCATTGTGCTATTCTGTGCAAAGACATATATTTGCATGCTACGATTATATATACACACATTTTATATGTCCATTTTAATAGAAATATTTATTTAAAAAATGAAGAGAAACAGCTGCAAGATTGCTAAATAGCATTCAAATGTATCCCACAATGGAGAATGTCATGGATGGACTGTTGAGAACAAGTACTATAGGTCACAAACAAGGTGATTTTGTAATGCGAGTGCTGTAGCATATTAAACTTTGTTACCGATGAGAAATAGTTATAAATTGCATTGTGTCAGGAACATAATCATGATTTCTGCATTAATAAATGAAGAGGTAAAACAAAAAATAATGATGAAAATCCTTTCATGTCATGGAACCAGATGGAGCTCATATATCTGAAGAAGAGGTAATAAAAACAGTAAAGTGTGAATTCCAATCCATAAATCTGTTTTTTAAAAAATCATATAAACACAATATACTTCCCAATATTCTGGCTCACCAGTTTTTCACATGAAAGAAGTGCTTTCAAGTATTTCAGCAATTCTTTTCTTTTTCCCTAACATTATATTACTGAATGTATTGTCACACTGGTTGTTCTGTTTTATTCTCTCGTTATGTCTACCCAGTTGCTAATCGCTTTAAGCTTGCTGCTGCTTAAGCTTCCTTCATCTTTAAGTTGAAAAACTGTGTACAATGCTTTAAATAGCATATGTACTAGCATCTGAATTGACAGAACGTAAGTGAACAATTAATGTGATCACAAGTGGTTTTTGGTGTGTCATGGATTCATAAGGCTGGCTCAAAAGCAATTACATACAGTAAAATGAAGCAAAGTGCCTCATGTCTATTCAGAACAGCAAATATCTTATACAGCCTTGGTTATTGGTGTTATATATTCTGCTTGATCAGTCAAGCAGAAGTACATAAAATTGCTTGTTTTGATTATTTCTCAAAAATCCTTATTAGTCAAAATGGAAGATATTCTTGGTCCCTTTTCTCCTGCTCATTTGTTTGCTTATTTATTTATTGAATCTATATCCCACCACAGCCATAAATAGACCCTTGGCTGCTCATGAAAGAGGACAATAACATAATGTTACAAGATAAAAATGCAATAATTAAAACCCCCAAAACAATAACTGCTGTCAATCCCCAAACACTCTCCAGAGCTCCATTTTCAGGTGTTTCCAGAAGGCAGACAGTATTGGAGCCAATCAAACTTCCCACTGGAGGCCATTCCAGAGAGCCAGCCCCATTACAGAAATACAATGCTTCCTTCCCCCCCCCCCCCCCCGTTTCACACAAAAAGTCTATAGAGGCTTCCAGTCAGCAATAAACATCGATACTATCTTTTCTTTGATCAGATGAGTCAATTTGGCCATCTTAGCAAGTTCCATCATCTTCACCAACCATTCCTCTATTGTGGGTAATGCTGAATCTTTCCATCATGAACTTATGATTTATCTTTTTGATGATTAGACAGAATAGATCATAGGAAAAACAATTATGTTGTAGCCAAACAGAAAGAGGTAAATTTGTAATTGTAGTTATAACTACTATAAAGAAGATCGGAAGCTATTTCTTTGTATCTTTTTTCTTTCTTTTCTATGTTCTTTTTACCTTTTTTTTCTTCTACTTTTAGCTCTCTCTTTGGTTTCTTTCTTCTTCTTTTCTTTTTCTCACACTATATTAGTTTCTATTAGTTTTTATTTTCTTTCTTAAAATCTTTAAATATATATATGAAATGCAATGCCTTGATGCTTTGACCTCCACAAAATAGGAGACAGCCAGCTGCTTCTCCAAGCATGATCAAAGTCAGACTAACTCCATTGAAGAGATGTGGACCTGCTGGTAATCTGGAACCTAGCCATAAAATTACGAGTACCTGGGCATTTGCATTTTGTATCAACTTCTGGGTGTCTTTAAAGGCAGCCCCATATAGAATGCACTGCAATAGTTTAAGTGAGTGGCGATGAGGGCATGGGCCACTGTAGCCAAGTCTTCCTGCCCCAAATAAAGCTGCAACTGGCACGCCAGCCAAAGCTGGGTAAAGGTTTCCCCTAGCCATGGTCTCCATCTGCCGATCCAGCAGGAGCTGCAAGTCGAGGAGGATCACAACTTGCAGACCTGCTCCTTCAGGGGTAGTGCAACCCTGTCCAGAGACAACAAAGGGGGTGTAGAGGAATCTTGATGCACAAACAGTAGCTCTGTCTTGGGCTCATTTTGAGCCTGTTGTTTCTTACCCAAATCCTAACTGCCAGAAGAATTAGCATAATAATTTTCTAAAACTTTGGGGATGTAATCGGTTTAGTTAATGTCCAAACCAATCTAGATATTCCAAATCCTGTTATTTATGAACCTACTTGCTCCCACCACCCCCTTCTGATTCACCCATCCTTAAATAACAACAGCCACATACCTTAATTGTTTCTCCTTGAACACCTCCTACTGGGTTTGTGAAAGCAGCTGTAATTATGAAGATATAAATAGAATACATCCTGAAAACTCCTGAGTGGATTGGGGATGATTCTCATAAATGGGTCCTCAAGTTATGGATTCAATGAAGCTCACGCTCTGCACTCATTTTGAAAGGGGTCATGTCTTTTTACTGATCAACTAAAGACTAAGAGATAGGGCTTTTCTGCTGCCTGCATTACTGAAACCTCCAGAAGGACAAACCCCAATGAGCCTGTGAGAATTACAGCATATACAGGCAGCCCAAGATAATCAACCAACAATATTATATCCAGACATATTTAATCAGTCAATAACAGCTATAACTCTTGTACTCTACAAAGAGGGCAAGCAATAAACATATTTTAACATATTTTAAAAATTCAAAACAAATGTTAATGCAATATCCTAAATGTGATCTTTCAAACACTGCATTTTTATTTATTGTTAATGGAAGTTATTGAGGCACACGGAGTGAATCTTATAAGCAATATAGAACCTCAATCCAACACTGTATGATGCAGATCCCATATGCTATCCATTTAGGGGAAAATCCCATCAATTCAACAGGAACATATCTATTTCACTAATAATATAGTTCTCTTGTTCCCAGACATTATCAGTGAATACTGATAACAAGGAAGAGTTAGAATTCAATAATTAACTTAACAAAGGTAATAAGGTAATCATTAGACTGACAAAACTTTGCCTGGTAGTGAGAAACTATCTTACTTAATTTGTCTGCTAAAGAAACTTGCCATCAAGGGCAGAAAGTAACATATTTCAATTAATGAGACATACAAAAACAAAGCGGAGACCAAGACTCGCTAAGCCAGGACTTAGATTGAGATGCAGTTAATATGACACCCACTATCACAGCTATATTTTCTATGAAAGCAGAGGTGGTTTACTGAAATGAGTGATGGGCGGACTAAGCTTTCTAATGTTCAGTGCCATCACTGAAGGATCTATGTGAATTCTATGAAGGATCATTTTGGGAGACCTTATGAAATAAGAAAGGCATGGATGCAAGGAGACAATGTTCTGATTTATGCTAAGCCTCAGAATATTACAAAACAGTGTCAAAGTGTAAATGGGAAGGAAATTATTTCCTGAAATGGGTAATTTGATATATTACTACTGTTTGCTGTAGTTGTTGTGCCACCTGTGTTAATTTTATTGGTCCACTAGCAACAGTTACCAAATGAGCTGGTCCTTTCCCCATGGATTTTAGGTTGTCAGTAGTACATTATTCAAATATTAACTTATTTGTCTGTAAGTGCCCCAAATAAACCTTCAACTCTTTTCCTACTCATTTTGCTTCCACATATATTTGACTTAACATTATTTGCTCTGGCTTTTCACACTTCAAGTAGTTTACAGGTCTGCTGAGGTTAAATGACCTTTTGCGTAGATTGAAATGAAATCTCTATGGTCAAAAAGAGAAAATACTTGAGAAATAAGAGAACAGAACTTATAGCTGTTGGTAGCTATGAATTATAATTCAGCCAAAAAGGAATGTGGAAAACAGATAATACATTGGTAAATTGTCTTATTCTGGATGGGATCTGATCAGCATTTATTTATAGCTAAAAAAATCAAAATCAAAATCAAATGATCTATAGAGAATCTTAGCCTATTTATCTATCTATATAGTGTTCATATCAATAAATCTAAAAAGAAATTATCTTAGAGCATCTCATAAAATCTATGCAATATTGCTTTACCATATCCTGAATGATGTCAGACAGAAGTTAAAATTACTATTCTTTAATTTGAAGGTATACTGCAAGAGACAAAGTAATGTTACTTATTAAAAAAAATAGACTGTCCTAATAGCAAAGCCAGAATGCAACTAAAACAAAGATTAAAAGCTAAGATTTAAAAAAAATTCACATGATTTTGGAAGGTCCATAAATAAGGTGATTATATTCTGTAACTGGTAATTTAGGCTCCTGAAGATGTTAAGTTTCAATATTTATAAATTGTCAGAAATAATTGTCAGATAAACTTGTCCCAGACTATCCATTTTATTAAAATTAAAACCAGCTCTTTAATTTGACCCAGAAACAGACTGATTATTGAAATGTATATTTCTAAAACCACAATAGCACTTGCTTCTAATGAAGTTTAATTAGGGCCCAAATGATATTGAATGAAGTCACAAAAATGTACAACGATGAAGCTGTGTGGATTTCTTCAATCCTTAGCTATTAAAGAAGAGTATAAGTAGCACCAACTCCAGGGACAAAATATTGATGATCCAAGCCTTTGACATTTAGATGCTGAAAATGCCTTTTCAATCATTTCAGCATTTTTATTCAAATAGACGATCTATTTAGGTTGCAGAAATTTTCTTTGCCCTCTCCTGAGTTCTGTGACATTTATTTATTTATTTATTTATTTATTTATCAATCAATCAATCAATCAATCAAATTTGTATAGCCACCCATCTCACAAGAAGTGACTCTAGGAGGCATACAACAATCATGAAAATCCCAACAATCTTCAGGAATTTTGGGTAGGGCTTGGCTATTTAAATCCATCCATCTATGAATCAATCAAAAGTTATGTGCCAAGACTTAACATACAAATAATCTTCAAGTGCACAAAAAATGGTCAATATCAGTTTCTATGTCTTAAGTCCCTTTGGCATTTAGAATAGTCTAATATTGCTCTTGGAAACCACTGAATTGAATTTCTCCATTATTTTTATTCTTTTGCCCTCAAAATCCCATGCTACTGTCACTGTAAAAGTTGTTCCTATCAAAAAGATATTCCAAGGGGATAAACCACCTTGACCTGAGAGTGAGGCCAATTTGGTGTAAGATACTGGTTATCAGCATCCTTGCTGTTAAGGTCAAAAAAGGACAACTAAAGCAAAGTCTTCCACAACAGGGGTGAGAGTAGATGGAGTGCTGTAATCATGATGCAGAGTCTCAATCCACCTATAAGAAGGAGCCCCTCAAATCCAAAAGCCGGTTATGGGAAACCACTTCTGCATTGTTGCCAGGTAAGGTCTATGGACTTGGCTCATATATTGAGACATATTTGAGTGCCAGATTATGATATCCCTATTCTACCTCCAATTAGAAGCCACTTCTGTAGTTACTGAGGAAGAATTCAATATTTCATGTATAGATGTGGAGGTGAAGACATGGTGAGGCCGAAGTTGCAAAGAAATCTGGTTACTGATAGTGCCAAGTATTAAACGACAGCTTCCACATTTGAACAAGAAATGATTGAAATTTTTAAAACAGAAATGAAGTATGTAAAGTTAAATATTTATGTAAACTTAGGCGTCCATAATGGGCCACTTTAGATCAGATAATTATGTGCTAATCATGGGACCATAAAAAGGAATGTAATAACAGTGATAACTTTAAAAGGACACAACTAAGTATGTGCTCAGCTGTAATCAAATAAACAAAAGGATCATCCCTATTAGAATTAATGGCTATCCAGTAAGTGCCAGAGTTATGCAAGTCTATGACCATACACAAATGTAATGGTGGAAAACACTGAGGAATTCTATGGTGAATTGCAAGAGGTGAATGAAACATCTAGAAAGGAGATAGTACTACTGAGTGACAGGAATGCCAGGTTGGAGACATAGTGGAACCTGGAATTACAGGGATATTTGGACTGGGTAACCAAAGTACTGGTAGAAATAGTTAATAAAGTTTGTGAAAGGAAATCTTTGTTCATTGCCAACATCTGCTCCTAGCAATATAAATAAAGACTCTACATTACCAGATGAGCAATGGCAGAATCAAATAGACCACCTAAAAGGAAGCTGAGGCTGGAGAAGCACAATCCAGTCAGTCCAGACACTTCCATGTACAGGAACAGACCATGAAATATCAGTGTCAAATATATGGATTAAATTTAGAAAATTAAAGAGAGCAGGTGTGCCAGCAAAAATTGACCTGGAGGACATGCAGGCAGAATACAAGATCAATGGAAGGAATAGATTCAGCATTTTTAACATACATGAAAAAGAACCTGAGGAGAAAGGAAAAAAATGTATTCCTCAAATTTCAGAGAAGAAAATACATTTCAGAAAGAGTGTCACAATGGTCAGGGAAACCAGAGAACAAAAGCTTTGGTTAACATGAAGGATTTATGATAACTGAACTTAGACTTCCAGCACCAGACATAAAAGTACAAGTAAAATTATCTTAATTGAGAATATGAACATTGAAAAGAAAATAACAAGGAATGGTGAATGATAAAAGGAACAAGACAATATTTTTAAGAAGATCAGAGAAATCACAGGAAAATTTACAGCTGATGTAGCACTACTCAAAATCACAGAAGAGATCTAATAGAGGTAAAGGAGGTTAAACGAAGATGGAAAGAGTATACTGAAATACTGAAAATAAGATTATAGAATGACAGAAACATTTGGAGAGAGAGAATATATGCAGGAATGACTGCACTGAAAAGTGAGATATGATAGGCAAGAAGCTAGCTGTCAAATATAAAAGCACCAGGCACAAAATACCCTCTGAACTAAAGTTGTAGGAGAAAAAGCAGTTGAAGTATGAACAGTTCTATGTCAACAAAAATGAAATAAAACTGTTCAGCCTAGAGTTTGGAAAATATAAGTGTGTGTATACATCTATACTGAAGAAAAGGGTTGAAAGAGAATGTGGAAATCACCAAACTCTTGCACTAATTACTTTACAGAGAGGAATAGACCCATATATGGAAACAGAAATGCCAAGTGAACAGGCAAAGTAGACAGAAAGTAAATTAGACAGTTAACATAAGATAGATAATGGGGAAAATGAGAAAATATAAGAAAGAGGTTTACATTTGCTTTATTGACCAGAGTGTATGGATCATGCCAGAATATGGACGTATTAAGCTTTATTCTTTACAATTAACAAACAGCTACTATAAAAGTTGAGTTTGCAGAAAGGGTGCTAGAATAAGGAAACAAGTGAGGCAAGTATGCATATTCTCTGAATCTGTTTAACTTGCACCACAAATATAAATATGACCAGATTGGAAAAGATGATAACTGAAATCAAAACTGGATGCTGAAACACTAACTATATATAGGTGACATCACTCCATTAGCAGAAGGTAAGAAAATTTAAGATGGATCATTTTGAAAGTAGAAACAGAAATTAAAAATCTGGAGTAAAGTTAAATACTAAATAGACAAAGATAATGTCAACAAGCATGCTTAGTGAATTTACAATTAACAAGATCAGGAAGATGATAGTTTTCTTTTCCTGAGCTCAGGTGTAGATAGATATAGACAGCTTGTTAAAGAGGAAATTAATTGTAGGGAAGGAGACAATGACAAATTTAGAGAAGATCACTAAGGTCAGGGATGAAAGGCATGCATTGTTTGGATCTAAAGTGGGAAAGGTGTTTCAGAAGCAGTACTTTAATGGGTTTGCACAATAGCTATGTATTCCCAGGAAAATACACCCTTGAGTTAAGGAAGTGTAAAGGAGATGGCAACAGATTATAATCTACATGATGCCACCCTGTCATCACCTCCTTAAAGCCTCTAACTTAAACATACATTTTCCTGGAAACATATAGCTAACTTTCAAAGGCAGTGCCAGGA
This sequence comes from Liasis olivaceus, assembly GCA_030867105.1. Lineage (NCBI taxonomy): Eukaryota > Metazoa > Chordata > Lepidosauria > Squamata > Pythonidae > Liasis > Liasis olivaceus. The sequence goes on along the minus strand of CM061350.1, from coordinate 163,695,473 downwards.
AAAGGTGTAGTGCTGACAGATATAGCAAAACACCGTTCCTGCTTGATCTGAATTCTGTGCACCTCTATTTCAATTACAACATTTTTTTTTCTATGACAACAAATATCAGAATTATTAAAGCAATGTTTTTCTACTGATAATGCATGGCTACGAAAGCTGGATATTGAGAGAATGCATAAGAAACAAGACAGAGGCCTTCAAATTATGGATTTGAATACAGTTATTAAGAGTTCCATGGATTGCAAGAAAAATCAGTCTTGGATGAAATAAAAACTGCCTATCCATTGTGGTGATATTAGCAAGAAAATAATAAATTTAAAACAACAACTATGCTTGACAAAGTTGAGCAAAGTAGAAGGGGAAGACAATGGATAAGGTGGATGTGTAAGATCAGGAATATCAATGAAATATCGTAGGGGAGCCATGGATGGTCATTAGGTACAAATAGGGATGGAGGACATTTCTCCATATGTTAATAGGAATTGCATGAAGGTCATTCAACTAATTATACAATAAAGTATAAGTGAAAAATCACCAAGTTTCTCTTAACTAAGATACAAAACTCTTGTTTAATCAAAGGTATTCTCTCCTTCTGGCTAAAAGGATTTCCAGGATCAGCCGATATAATTTTCCCAATATTGGGCAGAGAAACTGAAACTCCTCTGCAACTCTGGTCTGTTTTACTCCAGTGTGAAACGAATGTAGCCCCTTTTCTCCATGAGCTATATTTCCATTAGATCAAGCATCCTATCAAACCTTGAACTGTCCATGAATTCCCTTGCCATTGTGTGCCCCATAGAATGCCAGCCGTGTGGATGCATGCATAGCAAGTCTCTCCATATTCAAGAGTAAGAGCTATTTCTGCTGTGCCCTTTCAGGGCACCTGCTCACCGCTCTCTTGGCTTTCTACGTACAGGATCTGATTTCTGCTTCTAATAAACATAAGCTCAATGTAAAAGCAATTAAAATGGCTTAGTGGATATGAATGCACACTCCAAATTTGAACTTAGTTCTTTGCATAGGTGTAATTGAATTGGCTTATGTAGTTGAAGGGAATGAAGCATGATATTAAATGGAGGTGCACCTACAATATTTCACAATATTACATAAGTCAAGCAAGAAATGGGCAACTCAGCTATTTGTCTCAAATTTATGGAAGTACATTATGGAACAGGGTTGTTGCAATCTGAAGGCAAATGAAGAAGCACTGCTTTTTAACCTCAATGAATCAATTAAAAATAAATCTAAATTACACTAGCATCTGATTAAGTTCAAAGACATTTTGTACCCATTTAAAATAGATGTCACATTTCTATTACCTGTTTCTATTGTTGTTCTACTCACAATGTATTTAAATACCCCAGCAAAGGTGCTAACAATTATTGAGTTAAAGGCAAAATATTGCCAAATATTTAACTAAGGTTGTTTTAGGTCTGTATGGGATACAAGCAAAGAGAGAAATGCCCTAGTTCCTTCTCATTATGGGGTATTATTTCCAATTATTTCCAATCTTTCAGCCACCTTGGCACTCCTTCCTATTTTTTTTTAATATTTTTTATTAGAACCATTTTCCTAGCTGTGATGCTAACTGGAATAAATGTTTCAAAACAAAAACAAAACCCACAGTAAAAAAAATAATGAATTATGTCTGTACGAATTGGAGCTAAGTCATCTCTGATTCACAGAATTAAAGAAAAGTTGGAAGACACTGCAAAATACTAAGTCTAAAACAGGTATTGTGGAATAGAGTGAATGGGCTAAAAGCCTTCAATGCTTTTTTTATGATTCATTTTTAAGATTTAAAATGGAAGAACAAGCACCTGGCCAAATTATCTCTGGCCAAGATACTAATGGAAAGAAAAATGCCAGAGCAGATGAGAATGAGGTCATTCTTCTTCAGAAAGGTGGCTGGCTGTAATCAAAGTGTAACTGTCAATGGTGTTTCAACTTTCATTATTGACAGAAGAACACCCTGATTAATAGGAGAGAAGGCAGGCTGCCAATGGTCCTGATGAACTGAGATAAACTCAAATGAGTTAGGGGGAATCAAATTTCAAAGAGTTTGCAGCAATCACAGCAAACTTGCTGGCAAAATCTGTAAATACTTGCTTTCTTTAGTTTAGTATAGTGAAAGTAGAAAAGTAGAGAAAGATATACCAGCTACATACTAGGAACCCTTTCCTTTTAGGAAGTGTGTTTCAAAACATCACTAGGCAAATATAATAGCCCTAATCTACTGTGACATTTGTGGCACCAATAAATGTGCAATGATCTACCATTCCTTCATGAGTGGTCATATGTGAAAACTAGCTTAGTCATTTTCTAGTTCTGTACAAAGAATTCTCTTTATTTGCAACTCTGAAAGTTGGCTCAGAGACAGGAATCCAGTGTGCACATGCAGTTCCTCTTTTAGCCTGGGATTTACGCTGAGCACCTGCTTGTCTATCCAACTGGCCACTTGAAGGGCTTTGCCACACATGTAGAACAGTATCCATTGTTCTAAGAAACAGGGACATGATGCCGTCTTGAAATACCAAGTTCCATTCAGGATTTCTCCTCGAAGTGGCAGGAAAAAAAAAAAAAAATCAAAAGCATGTACCAGCATTAAAGCTGAAACAATAAAATAGTGAAATAATAAAGTAGCAGCAAATTAAAACACATGTTAACCCAGCATATCATTGAAAATTGAAATCTTTTTGACACATTACTGCTGAACCCTACAAAAATGTGGGGTGGCAGGGACTTGCCAAATCACATTGGGGAGAGCATTCCAAAATGTATTTTTTATGTTGCCTTCTCTTCTCTTCTCTTCTCTTTTTATAAAATTCTGCCCAAATTCCAAATGCTGGGTTTTATACCCTCTGCTAAACCTTGTGCAGAAACAAGGTAGATGCAAACAGAAGAAAAACTGTACACACATAATACAATATTACCAACACAATATAGCCTCAGAATTAATAATAATTCCATTAAAAAAAGGAAAGAAAAGAAGACGACGACATGGGAAACAAGCAAAAAAAAACAAAAAAACAACAACTGGAAAATTATGTTACAATCAGAACAACTCCATCCAAATTGACCTTACTGCTCAACCCTATTCTTTCCTGTTTTTTGCAAATAATTTGAAGGTTGATAAACAACACATATCAGCAATTTAGATGAATCAGGTGAAGATTTCTCCTTTCAATTGTATGATAATCTTTTAAACAACTCCCTCCTCCCATGCCTGAAAAATCCACAATTATTGATTGATTCTAAATAGTAGGGATAGTGCTGGGAGTATCCATAGGGTGGGGCAAAAAAACCAAGATAGTGGCTGTGATTGTACATTGCACATAATAAACAGGTGGCATTTTGATCACTTTGTCATGGCTGCCATCTTGACTTGTTTTAGCATTGAATAGTGCCAAGAAAGACAAACAGATGAGAGATAAGCTGCCAGTCAGAGGTACTCAGAGCAGAGTTCCCAGTTATGTCAACTGCCAGCAACTGGTTAGTTTCAAGGTCATGTAGCACAAGGCAAATAGTCTTTTGAAATGTGGGAAAAAGAAGCAGAGGGTTAAACTTCCATCAATCTGTTAGAGAATTACACTCTCATGCTGACAATGACAGCCAGAGTGGACAGTCCTGTTTGCAATCAAGATTCTTATTTGGCCACAATATGTCAAATATCTAAGTGATGTTTTGCTAAATGTGGGCTTACCAAACTACTTAAACTATGTAAAATTGGGAATGAGAGATTAACACCCCAATCCTAATCTGACAATTTTCATCCTTAACAAACATCTTAAAATATGTACCCTATAGACTTCAATAAAAAATAATTTGGCAAGTCTGAAGCATGTAAGTTTAATGTTTCAACTTCTGAGTTGTATGTCCAACAACAAAGTGATGCAATCAATTCTTATCAAATATTCTGTAATGTTTAATAAGATTAAAACAGCAAAGGCTTTTTTTCAGTTGTTGCATAAATAATCAGTTTCATTTAACTTCAGCTTCCATAAAGAAGGATTACTGGCTTGAAAGCCAGTTAATTCTTCCAAAATGTCCAACATTTTTAGAACTTCAGAAGCAGCTGTGAACCAAATAATAGTTTTAAATAATGTTAGCCCACTGCCACTATACTTCCTTGGTTTCCACTTATAGAAGTAGAACACTTTGCAATATAATATGCTTACTAACACTGCTTGTTACTTGGAAATAGAGAAAGAGAGAAATTAAAATAGTATATCATCATCAATGCCTGGGTAATGAAACATCTGCAAGCAAACAACCAAGAACTCCACAGTTCAAGCCTGAAATATCAAAAATGTCATATCATCATTATACAAGTGATGCAACATAAATTACATAATTTGTGTAATTTGTGCAATGATGAGGTGGCATACATGGTATTACTATTACTTGTACCAGAAGCCTGAACAGCAAAGTTGTTTGCAAGGGCAAGATACTCTTCATTTGGGCAGGCTGATTGACCTCAGTGAGCTGTTTCATTTCAAGGAACAATACTTTTCACATGTGCTGCTCGTGTGAAAAAGCCACTTTGATGAGTAAAGCTAAATAGTGTGGCTACTCTGCTGGTTAGAAGAAGAGTGCTTCAGCATTTCACAGAGGCACTTTGGAGGAAAATGCCTTTTTGAAGATCTGTTCTAGTGAAAATCTAGGACTTGTTTGGTCCTAAAAACACAGAGATGATTTTTGAAACCTTTCTATTGCCAAGTACTCAAGATATGCCAGCAAATATTACCTTATACTATTCTACTATGACACAGTTTGGGATTGGAAATGTTCTGGTTGCTAATTCAAAACTGACCAGATGGAGCAATAAGTAGAGTGGGTGGATTAGAAATTCATGGGACGCATTATCTATGTTTGAGGATGAAAATGATTGTACCAGCTGTTATTAATAATGAGATATTTTTGTAGTGCATATGGCAATTCTCTTACTTCTATGACACCTGTCACATAGTACATGTGTTGGTCAACAAAATATTACTGAAGGAGTCATTTATGATTTGCACAGAATCCTAATTAACATTATACCCAAGTTTAATCTATAAAATATATTTCTCAGTGAACAATCCAGAGAGTCAAATTACAGAATACCACCTTTGAAGCAATTCAGATAGAGAAGGCAAGTGAAACAAGTGAGATATTCTGCCAACTTTACATTGCAATGAAAACAAGCAAAAACCCTTCAGGCTTTTTCAATCATCTTTACATTCCAAAAGCCACAACTAGTTAACAGTTTTGGCAGGGAGTAGGTGGGTAGAGATGATGATAATGACAAGGACACATATGCAAGGTTACATTCATATTAATTAATTAGGACTGTTCTTAACAAAGTAAAAATCTCCTCAATTTGAGCTTGACTTCGGGTGGCTACATGGGCGCATCCATGCAATTTCTTGGCAACCATGTGTAAATAGTTTTACCATTACCTTCTTCCATAATGCTCAAGCAAGGGAGAATTATTCCAGCAGTCTATCCTGAAACAATTTATTGGTTTGGAGGGCTGATTGACTACATTGATTATATATGCACAATGTGTGAGGAGGTATAAATCTCCCACCATGTCTTCTTATTCTTTTTCTTTTTTGCAGCTTAGAGACAAGGGAGAGTGGGGTATCTGGGCATTCTCTGCATGTCCTAGCTGAGAATCCGTAATAATATAATTGTATTTTTTAAAAAAATCCTGGCTTGTTATGTTGCATGTAGCTTTGTTTGTAGAGCTGATTTTAGTCAGAATTTTGTGTATTTTTGTTTTCCTACATTGGCTGCCTATGATTATATTTATTAAAGTTACTTATTTATAAGAGGTTTCTTTTTCTTTTTTCTTAACTTATATTGAATATTATAATGCTTAAGATAAAGTTTCAGTTTTCTGAATTTTTGAAAACTTGTATTGTAGACCCAGGATCTAGTCTGATCACCACTCCAGAAAACAATCTCTCTCTCATTCTTTCCCTTTCTCTCTTTCATGACATAGAATCTTAAATGTTTGAGAAACATAGCTACATAGCAGAGGATTTTTAAAAATAAATTGAAGGCAACAAAGTCTGAAGATGTGACTGTATTTGTTTTCAAGAAACCTATTTATGAGAATTAAATTTGTTTGAATGGAATTGCAAAATCAGATAATATGATTCCATATGATTTAGCTTTAACACAGAATTTAAACTCTCAGTTGTAATGATTGGTATAATTATGTACAGGTAGTCCCCAGTTTAACAAGAAGTTCCATTCCCAAGGTCTGTCCTTAAGTTGAATTTATATTTAAGCCAGTTTGTCTTGTATAATACTGTATAAGTAGTATTGTGTAATGAACTCAAACCATTGTGTATTTAACTCAAATCATGGTGTATTTAACTCAAATTTTGCTACAATAGGCTCCGTTTTTAACTATAGGTTGTCCTTAAACAGGGCGTTCTTAACCTGGAGACTATCTGTAATTAAGTCTTTTATACTGAAGAAATGTAGTGACATCCAAAATCTTGGATTTTTTGTTTATTTGTTTTGTTTCTTTTTAAAATGCCTTTCATTTCCCCACCCCCCTTTTTTCCTTTTTAAAAGTTAGTTCTGCTTATTTCTCATTTCATGTGTCTAGTATTCCTACAATAGAGTTGTAGTTTACATGTAACTTTGTTGTTACGTTATCATATGTAACATCTTTACAAAATTTAATTTTAAAAAGTGGGGGAAAAGGAATGTTTCTTTCAATGGGTATTCCTCCTTCTCTTTAATCCCTCCACAAGGAAGGGTCTAATGTAATTTGATGCTATAGCACATTTGGCATGGATCTCTCTCTCTTCCTCTTCCAGAAGGATGAATCCCTGTATTCTCTGGTTACAGTGATCTCAAATAATAGGGTGAGAAAGACCCATGCCTGAAGCTCTTAAGAACCTTGATACACAGTACTGATTTAGTTGGACCAAAGGTCTAATGCAATATCAGTCGGCTTTTTTATGGAAAGAGCACAATTTCAGGTAGTTTTTCAGTCATCTTGCAGTGAAGGAAACATGTGAGGGAACCAGGGGCAGAGAAGGATGATCTGTATATTTGTTTTTAACCCTTTATCCCTGCAGAGTCACTGAGAATTTGAGTGGCCTTAAAAATGTGAATTATAAATAAATAAACTTCAACAGAGATATAGAGCGCACATAACCAGAGCTCCTGGTTATAGCTAGTCCAAAGAATACCAATGTTGCGTAAACTATATGAATTTAGAATGAAGGCATGTGAACTGCTTTGGAGGGGACAACTTTCTCATGCAGTAGAAATCATTGTGGTTGTTATTGCTAGATTTTATAAGCTGGCAGATACTGAAATTTCTTTGCTCTTTGCAATGAAGTATTGATATGAGAATTAGAAAAGTGAATGGCAGCTTCTACACTTTGAAGCAGAGGACACTCCAGTAAAATATTTCAGAATAAACTTCAGTGCTTGAAACATCAGGAATTGCTGTTTCAAAATTGAATGTTAAAAAGATATTAGACACTGTTATTTTAGTCATGAAATGGGCACCTATGTTTCATAAGCTCCTTAGCTTGTTTTCATTTCCAGATATGTAACTTTTTCACAGATGTATCTGAATTATTATAGAGCCCCTGCAAGGCAAGGACTCTTGAATATCCAGTTCTTTAAACAGCTCCTGGGAATTCTCTGCATCGCACAAAGGAATTCACCAACATTACCTCCTGTTTGGATAATATTCCACTAAATGTGCTGTTTTATTGTCATTGTCATTTCTATTAGCCTGTGTCTAGTTCCTTGTCAAGCAAAACATAAAACTGTGTTTTATTTCATTACTTAGGCTATAATTATTCCTAAAGATGGTCATATTCCAGAGGACAATTGCAAGCTGCAGCTTCTATCATAGTTCTGTAATGGTAAGAGACGTATCTCTGTTGAAGCATTCATCTGAGGTTTAACTATCAGGCATCATAGCTGCCGAGCTACAGGAGCATATGAACACAGCTCAAAAAGGCATTGGGAACAACATCAGGGGCTCACAACACCAGTTGCTCATAGATAGAGCAGTCACACAAGACTCAAAGGCTAGACAGACTAATCAGAGCACAGCCTGGACTGACTACAGGAAAGCCTACAACTCAATGCCACACACATGGATCTGTGAAGGCCTGGCACTATACAAAGTCAACAGGACACTAAGGACCTTCCTCAAGAGCTCAATGGGACTGTGGAAGACAACACTGGAAGTCAAGACAGCTCACATAAGTGGCCAAGTGCAGCATTTACCAAGGTGATGCACTGTCCCCACTGCTGTTCTGCATAGGCTTGAACCCCCTCAGCCAGATAATCACAGGGACTGGATACAGATACAAGTTCAAGAATGGAACTACCATTAGCCACCTCCTCTACATGGATGACATCAAGCTGAATGCTAAGTGTGAACAAGACATCAAGTCACTGATCTACCTGGCAAAAATCTGCAGTTAGGACATTGGGATGTCATTTGGACTGGAGAGGTGTGGCTGGATGGTAGTAAAGAGAGGGAAGGTAGTTAAGAATGATGGGGTGGTACTACCAGCAGGCCACATAGCAGACATACAGACCAGCTACAAGTACCTTGGTATCCCACAGTCACATGAGAACCATGGTGAGGAGGCAAGGAAGACAGCAACATCCAAGTACCACCAAAGGATAAGACAGGTCCTGAAAAGCCAGCTCAATGGGAAGAACAAGATCCACATCATTGACACGTATGCCTTGCCAGTCATCAGATACCCTGCTGGTATAGTGAGCTGGCCAAAGGAGGATGTGGAGGCTGCCGATGTGAAGACCCAGAAGCTTCTCACAATGTATGGAGATTTCAACCCCAAGTCCAACACCCAGAGACTATACACTATCCAGAAAGAGGGTGGGCAGGGTCTGGTAAGTGTCAAAGCCACTGTCCTGGATGAAACGCAGATCATCCAGGAGTACATCAGTAAGATGGCACCCAGAGATGAGCTGCTGAGAGAATGCCTGAGAGCAGCATAGGAGGAAGTTCAAGCAGAGGAAGTGCCATGGCAAGACAAGTCTTTGCATGGGATGTACTATCAACAGATAGCTGAGGTGGCTGACATTGGGTAATCCTACCAGTGGCTGGAAAGGGCTGGACTAAAAGACAGCACTGAGGCACTAATCATAGCAGCACAAGAACAGGCACAGCACCAGAGTCACAGAAAGAGGTGTCTACCACATTAGACAGGACGCAAGGTACAGACTGGCAGAGAGGCCTCAGACAGTCCAACACATAGTGGCAGGGTGTAAGATGCAGGTAGGAACAGCATACATTGAATGGCACAACCAAGTAGCTAGCATTGTGTACAGGAACATCTGCACAGTGTATGCGCTAGACCCTCCCAAATCCAGATGGGAGATTCCACAGAAAGTTGCAGAGAACAACAGGGCTAAGATCCTGTGGGACTTCCAGATCAAGATGGACAGGCAGGTATTGACCAATTAACCAGGCGTCATGGTAGTAGTCAAGGGCCAGAAGACAGTGGTGGTGATAGATGTAGCAATGCCAAGTGACAGCAGCATCAGGAAGAAGGAATATGAGAAGCTGGAGAAGTATGAGGGGTTGAAGAGGAACTAGAGAGGATGTGGAAAGTAAAGGCCAAAGTGGTCCCATTGGTGGTAGGAGCACTCGGGGCTGTGACTCCTAAGCTGGGAGAGTGGCTACAACAGATCCCAGGAACATCAGAGCTCTCATCCAGAAGAGTGCAGTGCTAGGAACAGCTAAGATACTCCCCAGAACCCTCCGACTCCCAGGCCTCTGGTAGAGGACCTGAGATTGAGGAAGACACATGCCACCCATAAGAGTGAAAGGGGATTTTTTATATAATTTGTATTACAGTTTGCATACAGTTTGAATTATAAATTGTTCTTCAGGCTCTATGTCTGTTGAATGCTTATAACAAATTCAGGAATCAAATGTTCTGACAGATGTATTTTAATTTATAATACCTGTGACAAAAAACATTGTTTGAAATGTGTTAGGCTACAGGAAATATATTCCAGGTATTTTGGAGTCCACTTCTTCTGTTTTTGTTTAAATAATATACACCTATTTTTGTTTAAATAAGATACACCTGTTTTTCTTTCAATAAGATGCACTCATTTTCCTCTTTTCTATAAAGCAATGAGTACTGCCCCAGAAGAACTAAATAGACTTTGCAACTGCCATTGTTTTATGGCGCTAGATATATTTTCAGTTTACCTGCTTATCTCCTTTTGTAGATATTCTGCATTTAACTAATGATTGACCCAGAATCAGCAACGCAATTCTTCATGATTCTTTCCTAGAACCATCTGCATTTTTCAAGAGGAAGAGCAGTATAAAAATAAAGTAATAAAAAAGATTTATCCATGATTTCTAATCCTTGGTTCCTGGTTCAGGACATTTGGTTTCTTTACCCCACTTAAAAAATGTGCATGAAGTATTCATATTAGGAATAAATGCATACAAAAACAAATATACTGGTGAATACAATATACAAAACTATGCATTCATTCATTGATATTGTTAAATATAGGGGTTCTCTTACATGTTTTCATGTATATTACCTAAAGTACATACAAAACAAAACAAAAAAGATTTTTTCCAGGAAAACTATATTTTCATGTATTCTGCTTTAATATTCTTCAGTTACAGTAAGATTTAAGAGCATTAAAAATTATTAAATCTATTGAAAATAATTTTAACTCTATTAACTGTGAAATGCAAATATATTTTTACCATCAGAAAAAAGGGATAACATGCTAATCTTGGTTATGAAATTAACTCATTTCTGGATTTACATAATACACTAAACAATAAATGAGGGCTACTAATCCAGATGACCAATACTTGAGAACAAACATGTATAGAATGCTAACTCTTTCTTGTCCTCTAATGGTCAAGTGGATTTTTGCATCCCATATATAGTAGCAGAATTAGTTAAACAGAATTCATCCATTTAACGAGCTAAACTACAAAAACACCAACCAAGCTGAATGGGTTATACCATGCAGGTGCTAGGTCTTTAACTGACAAATCTAAATGTATTATGTAAACACAGACACGAAGTAGTATATTAATCAAAAGAAAGTAAAATATCTTCTTATACTAGAGTAGCACAATGCAGTAAAGTCTTTAAGTCAATTAAAAGAAAATCAGATTTCTTCCCATCCAGGGAATCCAGGGCCATGAAGAGTTTATCTCAGTCAAATGCTGCAGACTACTGTAGTAGTAGATTCCTGCACTGGACAGTAGATTGAATTACAGGATCTTCAAGATCCCTTCCAACATTTACATTTTATTTTATTTAACTTGTACACCACCCAACTCTCAGTGACTCTGGGTGAATAAAAGTAAGACATTTTATTTTATTGGAGAGGGAGGGAGGGAGGAAGAAGGAAGGAAGGATACATTAAAGTTTTACAAAATATAAAAATTACATAAGAATTTACAAAATCTTAAGAGAACAAGGAAATACATTTCACTATTATTCATACAAGTAACATTAAATTGGAACTGATACAACGATAACAGCATATCAGTCTGGCATAATATTTGATCTAATATTAGAATCAAATCAGAAATAGACAAAATAATCAAACAATAAATATCTGCATACCAGTCATAACTTGTGTGTGTACCTTTGAATCATTATTGACCACTAATGACTATCTGGACAAGTCCCTGCAGTTTTCTTGGCAATATTTTTCAAAAGTGGTTTGTTGTTGCCTGCTTCCTAGGGCTGAGAGACAGAGTGATTGACTCAAAGTCACCAGTTGACTTCATGCTTAAGGCAGGACTAGACCACATAGTCTCCCAGTTTCTAACCTGGTGCCTTAAACCAAACTGGCTGTCAGCCATAACTTGGCAACTACTAAACCCAGCCCAGATTGTTCCCCTCTCTGTAGTGTACACTAAAAAGAGACAGCAAGAAGGAGGCCATTGCCCACCAGCACTAGCAAAGCCTCATCTCTATTTCTGTTGCCCATAGTCCTGTCACCATAGCCACAAATAAGAAATTTCAATCGGCTATTGCTCTGCCTTCCTCTCTGTCTCATATTGTTAACTCTGCTAGGTAGTCCAGACAAGAAGTACAACCAGGAGTACTAGCTCTATCTTTATTGTAAGGTTACATTAAAAGAATCTTGTAAGACTGAAAATATTTCTCTCCTCCTTTCTTTTTACTCTCCAGAAAGCTAGAGAGGGTCCCTCCTGAAACGCTTCGCATGCCCCCTCTTCTCCTATGGACTGAGATATCTTTTAGTTGCTGGTTGTCCAGTCTGCAGATCTCCCTCCTGTCTCCCAAGGTCATTCCCACATACTGTTACACCTATTTAAATTTGGGGAGATGAATCACATTCCAAGCAGAGTCCCATTGCTTACCAATTCTTACAGAACAAACTGCTACTGGCATTCAAGCAAGACCTTGAATGTTTGGGAAAGGATACAAAATGTATTTATATACCCAGGCCTTTTAATTAAATTTTTTTTTGTTTTGTGTTTTGTATCTGCCATGCTTTTAATGTTCCTTCTAAGGATATTTTTATTTATATGTGCAAACTATCTTAAAGTGTATAAATCTTCTAAATAAATACATATTATAATTACCAGGAGCAAGGATCTTGCACATAAATTGCTAACAACTGTGAATTTAATGACTTGGTGCCTCAGATGACCAGTAGAGGGGGATAAAACAGCAGTTGCAGAAACTGAGTTTGTTTCTTATTTAATACATCTGGAGAGACAAATTAAAAAAAAAAAATTTTCTCCTTCCCTGTTTGGGTTTTAAAAAGAAATCTATTTCCATATATAGTAAAAGACCTCTCCTCGTGCCTGAATGTTCTCATTGCCCAGAGGCAGTGAGGAAATACACTGAAAACATAAAGCCAAGTATCTGACAAATTAGAAATGAAAAGAGTGGGATTTGGTTTTGAGAAAAGAAATGAAGAATGTTACTGCGACCCAGATTCTCCTTTCAAATCTGCTCAAATAAATCCAAAACCACTACAAATGTTAATAGAGACATTCCAGATTTCATCCTGTATCTTATCTAACCACAAAGAAGTGTGACTTCTTTTATATAAGAATGTATGAAGTAACATCAATTGCATAAATATTGTCTATAACTACACTGTGTAATGTCTTTGAATGGTGCTAACCTCAGTGCATATACACAATCTTAAAAGAAAAATATCTAGATTGCATGCACGTGTACCAAGTGGAAGAACAGCCACAAAAGTTATTCCAAATGTTTTTGTTATTGATTGATTGGATTTGTTAAGGCCACCCAACTCCAAGAAGACTCTGGGTAATGTACAGAAAGTCCAATACATAGATTAAAAAACACATTAAAAACCACATAATTGCCCAGACCAAAACATTACTCCCCAACATGCAAAACACTCAACAGGATCTCCACAACCACCCTAACCCCAGGCCTGGGAACAGAGCCAGCTCTTAAAGAATTCTGGAAACCAAGCAGAATTAGACTTATCAGTATCTCCAGGGGAATGCTACTCCAGAGGGACAGGGGCTGTGACAGCTTGCTGCTATAATTCCTCTTTTTCTTTCCTTTCTGAAATAAGATAAACAAAGATCTAATTCTAACCTTTTTGAATCCATACTGTTTTTGGAGATGGGGCATTATTTATTTATTTTTTAGACTGAAGGTAAGCAACCTGCTGTCCTCCAGCTATTTGGCACCATCCTCAACTTTTGTCTTTGCCAACTGGGAGTTGCAGGCCAAAACATCAGGGACAAGTTGCTTATCAATCCCAATAGAGATGTTTCCTTTTTATAGCCACAGTATTTTCCTACAGGTTTTTATGTTATCAAAAGAAAAGACCCTAATTCTTTGGGCAACTTACCTCTTCCCACCACCATTAGAGTTATCATTCTACCTTTCTTTAAAAAATAAAAAAATACCTGAGTGGAGAGCAGTCTCATATATCACAGTTACTTCTTTTCAGATGGGTTACTAATGATGATTAACTAACTGGAAACCAGTATAAATTCTGAGACAACATAAAGGTTATTTTTCAGGGGCAAACTGGGCCAACATTTGTCTTCTTGAAACATGTACCTAGGAATACTTTTCAATATTAATGAATTTTATTTAGAACACAAAACAGTTGCTGTTGTATCCAGTTTTTCCACAGGCACCTAAGTATGCATCATATTAAGATCACCTGCATTCTGAAAGAGTGTGAAAAGTCATACGAAATGTGCCTTCAATCCAGCATTCACAGATGTTGCTTCAACAGAGCAGCTTCTTCCAATGGAGGAATTAGATGCCTGGCCATGAAAAAATTGCACACAGCAGATGTTGCTGTAATGGACATTTTGCAGCTCAGCATGTTTACACAAAGCATTCTTGAGCTACAGATAAGTGCACATTTGTTCAAAACTCCACCTGCAAAGAAAACACAAGAGGAAGAGTAGTTTGAAAAGCAAAAATTCAAGTAATTATTAAAGAAGAGTAGTGGGTTGCTTAGCAGATTCCTTTTTAAGGCAAGTCTTCATAGAAGCTTTCTTGGAGCAATAATTCAAAACACTTGATATTCTTATTGACCAAAATCTGATACCTCTAGTAAATCAGGGGAATTTCACCCAAAACAGGTGGCAAAGTTCACTAAGAGAAAGGCATAGTATCATATTCCACTATAATCTTGTGTTTGTTTTAACTGTCATTATGCATTTTTCATGTGCTTATTAAATGTTCTTAGCCAGGTGTATAAAATGATATAAATCAAACAAATAAAGAGAGAATGTGGTGCTTCTGTGTTTCAAGCAGCTGGTCCAGAGGGATGTTTTTAAAAAAACACCCTGTCAAATGGTTTTGCACAGGACTACTATGTGAAATGTTCAGATTAGCAATATTTCAGGGAGAAAACATTTATTGTGGGGTAATCAAAATAATGGTTTGTGACTTATACCAGGACATCTCTTTTTAAAGGCTAAGTGTCATTGTAGAATAGCACTGAATATGGTGGATTATTCCAGTGGCAGCCAGAGGTAGGGGGTGAGGGGTGAAATGATGAAAGCAGAGTCACACTCTCATGATGCAAGCCCCCCCCCCTTTTTTTGTTTGGACTTCCTGACACTGTGCACACATAACAAGGGGGTGGATGGTACTACGTTACTTTCATTTTTTTGATGAAAGCAGTAAGATCCTATTTTCAACCCAGCAAGAATAGGATTAAGTTGCTTGGCTGCAATCCTAAATATAGTTATCTGTTTTATTATTATTTTGCACACAATGGGATTTACTAGGTAGTACATTAAGCTATCTATAATTATCTAAAAATAGGCAAGCAGATTTGTTACATATGTTTCAGATCATTGGTTTTATGATCCTAGTGTTCTTGTCTCTCAAAAGCTTATTGGAAATGATGTAGATGGCATTTAGTTTGTTCTATCTTTGAAAGCAGGATTGTCAGTGCTTTGTCTTCCTTCCAGTTTGACTCCATCCAGGTTCTGCCAAGCAAAGTTTTGTTGATTCTGAAACATACAGATAATTTCTTTCAATGGTGTTAAGTCACCAGCATACATCTGTTTGTTTGATTTACCTCTGTAGCCATTTTTTAAAGGGGCCATGTAAGACACCAGGTTTCCAGATTCTCATTTTTACCTGATTATCCATTGCCAAATTCTAATAGATCTCTACGATATATTTAATGCTGAACCTTTTTAATTTATATACACATTAACTTATCTAGAAGGTTATGGGATAAAAAATCTAAATCATAGTATGCAACCTGCTAGGATACAGTCTTTCACTTAAAAAAAAATGTTTATTTACTTAAACACCATAGGATTGTTATGTTTTTGAAAGAATTCATTTGCTAAAGGTAAATTGTGGCACGATGTTCCTGAAAATTGCACATGGCAACCATATCAATAAGTACAATTTCACAATGACCAGAGCAATTTTTCTGCTTTCAGCAGGCTTGCCAGGTCTTCCAAGTACAGTAGGTTAAGTGATTTCTTAACCTTCTATTTAATGCAATAAACTTTGTCAGATGTTGTTATCCTTTTTTCTGCGAGCGCTATGCAAAGTATAAAAATTTGCATAAAATATGCCTTGACATAGTGGATGCTTTAACTAAGAGAGAAACAGAGATTTAAGCAGGCAGTTGCCAAGATACTTTTTATTTGGTTTAGACAAGGAATTATTTAAATAAAATAAAATAACATGTCACTAAATTTCAGTGCAAAATTGTTATTTGCACAAACAGTGTAAAAGGAGGGCAATGTTGGTCAATTTTCCTTCCCTTCATCACAGTTGGATGTGTATTGCCTCTCAAATGCAAAGCTCAATTGGCTTAATTCTCACTTAGTAAGCTTGCTACTCAGACATACAAGTTTAACATTTCAACAAGGTGAAGGAAATAACCAGCCAAGGTAGCCATAGCTTGTCATAGTTAAACTGTAGCAAATGGATGCAAATTGCTAGATGACCTATGGAGATAAATAACATAATCCTCTCCTGCTGCTTCTGAAATCAGAGAGATAGCAAAACAACTCAAAACAAAACAAAAATAACTCAGGAAACATAAACACCATTAAGTACTTTGGAAACGTAAGTACTTTGGAAAAAGACTTTGGAAACAAAAACCTCTTTAAAAAATTATTACAGTGCTATTATCCTTAACAGATTCATAGGGGTCACTGTTCTTCTATATGTCATTTTTGGGGGGTGTCCAACGTGTCCTTCTGTAACTCAATCCATCAGAAAGAGTGAATTGGTGGATGTTTGGTTCCATATCAAATAAACTTGTGGCAGAAGACTTATCCCCACCCCTCCAAAACTGATTTTTTTTCTTGATATAGATTTACTAATTATTCAGTCATACAAATGCAACAGAATCATGAAAGCAGACAGAAACTGATAATTTTTCAGTAAGTGAGAAACCTGAAATGAGGTGGCCAGTAATGGTGAGGTGGAAGGACAGAGCTTTGAGAGGACAGAGAGGATTTGGGGTTTGGAGATTTTATTTGGGTCCTTGCAAGGTGGATGGGTCAGCCTAATGACCCAGAAGTGGACAAGCCAGAAATTAAATCATTCTGTACTCTATAATCCTGGCATTCCTCTTTATCATCCTGTGACTGCTGTTTACATTTACTTTACATTGCATTAATGGAATTAACATACCATCAAATTACCTGTGAGTTGAATAGCACAACAATTAAGTGGACACCTAGCAGGCTTGAAGATCATAATGACAGAGTGCTCATAATTATTTGTTCTTCTTACTCAAGAAAGGTGTCAAGGGTTCTGCCACAGTGTTCAGTCCTGTATCTTCTACTTTTCAATATTTTAATTAGTACTTTGATGAAGAGGCAGAGCAAAAATTTATCAAAGTACAGATGAAACAAAACTGGATGGCTTAGCCCAAACCCTAGGAAACAGAATAAATTATCAAAATTTTCCTGTTAGGTTAAAGAAATGAAAATAATAGATGTAAGTTTAATATAGAGAAATGTAAAACTCTTCACTTAGGAAACAGAAATAAAATGCATAGATATCACATGGAGGATATCTGGCTTGGTAATGATACTTGTGAAAAATATTTTGGAATAGTAAAGTATTCTTATTCCATACCAGTTTTTAACAGCAGTCTGGACAGGTTGGTTCTACTGGGAAAAGTGGGCTTAAAAGTATCTAAAGCCAAGGCATTTAGGGTTTTCAAGATCAAAGCCAGCACTTTGAATTGTCCCTGGAAAACTACTGGCAACTGGTACAATGCCTGCAATATAGATTCAGCTCTGCTGCAATGGTTCCCACTTGTCAGCAGTTGGGTACTGCATTATGCACCATTTGCAATTTCTGGGTAATCTTCAAAGATACCCCCAGGTAAATGGCCCTTTCAAATGTTATGATTCTATAATCTAATTAAATAAATATTAGAATATATTTGTTGCAAATATTGTCCAATGTCTTTTTATTATATACATACATGAATCTGCATGTGTTCACTTGCACAGCTACTTATCAAAAGAAATCTTTCCATAGAAGTGAAGACACGTACAAAGCTGAAGTAGTGCACTGATGGTTCACTAATCTGAGGAATAATTACTCTTACTTCCCATTAGTTAGCTCAAATTTTCACTCCAATCAAAAAAGATTGGATATTAGAGTGGACATTAGAAAGTATTAACACTGAGAAACAATATGTGAAGATTAGCTCAGATACACACTAGAGTTCAAAATAACAGAGAAGCAACAATTCATTCAGGGAAGAGAGATGTGGCTTTGCTAGCATAGATCTCAATCATAGGTGGTTAACATAACAGAATACCCATAAGATAAATCCCATAAGATTTATTTTTGGTGCCTCTAAAGCATCCCCTGATCACACTACCAAAATTTGATAGCAGAACCACTAATTTCAGTGCTATAATTTTTGCTAAATAAAAGACAAAATAGGAGTCAATTTATTTGTTTTGTCCTTGAACTTCCCAACCTCCTAAAATTAGAGCCCTACCTACTTCAATAATACCTTGACTGCTAAATCCCCCAAAACCCTTGATGGCCTCTAAAGCTGTTTTTTTTTTTTTTTGGTTCTTAAAAATTACATGTTGTCCACCTATAGTATATGGATTAATATATTAATTTGTTCTTCCTAACTTAAAAATAGAAAAGTCAGAATTAGGGGGAATTAGCATTTGTAATACATTGATTGAAAGTGGAAACAGGAATTCAGCAGCTATACAACCCGGAGAACGCATAATAATTGATAAAAACTGGGAGCTGCCAGAGCTGGGAAACTAAAAGGAAACAGACAAAGGGCTGGAGCTAGAAAGAGAGTCTTGAGGAACCCCTGTATTCTACTATATCTCATCTGTGTGGTCTAAAGTGTCTGGTGAGTTGAAAATCCATAAGACCCCCTGAATATAATGCATTCTATGCTTTTCTGAACATGCATTCAAAAAGTAATCCAAGTGCTTGGTTCAGACATAATTGGCTTCATGTCTGGGCCTCTAAATGCCGAGCAGTTAAACTAACAAAACTAACTTCAGCCTTATTTTTTTATTAGTTCCTTAGACCACTGACATCAGAAAGGAGCTCATTGCCAAACTGTTAAAAAACCAACCAACCAACCAACAAATCCAAAACTGCCAAAGTAATTCACTATTTTTATTTTTGAAGAATGCCTGTGTAGAATCTGGAATCATTCTTGTAAATATGATGCTAGAAGCCAATGGTCTCTTTGCAACATGTCAAATACAAGACTGGTAGGATAGGAAAGTTTGGTATACAATCAGAGGATTAATCTGTAGGCACATTAATAGCCATGAGAATGAGATTATGGATAACGTAGTACAAAAATGTGTGGAAGGCATCAGGTTGCTTCCCTGATCTAACCCATCTCACTGTGCAGCTGTGACGGTAACATAGAGTAAAAGGACATTCCTAATTCCATGAAGACAATGAGGTATGAAAATAAAAGTTATTTTCGACATAAAGTAATATGTAAATCAGAGCACCAATTTAGCTGTTGTAGCATGAGTTTCCATTTATACCAGAGCAGCCAATATGACAATCTGAGATTGAATGGCCTGAAAGTGAGCAAGCAACAGGTTTTCCATTACACAGGTCAATGGATAAGACTCCAACTCACAAGGAAGATATTCATCACAGCAATTGGATGAAAAGGAAGAACCATGATACCATCCATGAAGTCAAGAATTGTGTGTGATGTATTTAATCTTATCCAAGGTTATCCAAAGAGACAAGAAAGCTGGAAGGAAGATAACAATAACAAAAAAGAGCCCTTAAGAGTGCACTTAGCTAACTTTGAAAAAGCTCTGGTTTACACTGTCCACTTTAAGAGGAGGAAAACAAATGAATCAGGTCATGTAGCTTCTTTGAAAAATGAGAAATCTCAGTTTGGATTTTTGTTTGGATTTTTTCCATTAGTCACTTACAAATACTGACAAGGACATCATGTCACAGAAGCAAGAGCTGAGAAGAGGAAGTCTCCTAACACATGAATTGGAGAAAACTTTCCATTATAATATTGACAAAATGCACTCACTGCCTTATTTTGACTGATAGCTCCATACGAGAACAGCTGTTTTTGACTTTATGTACGGTGCACAATGGTTGAAATGTTGCCTTCAGCCTTCAGCTGTTACACACAAGTAATGAATGAACCATCATTGACCCTGAAATAATAGTGCTTTGGAAAGTGTGGTGGGGATAATGCTAAAGGAGATAGTGTATTCACTTTATTCTTATGCATTAAAAATAGATTTGCAGCATTACAGCATGCCAAGTGTTGGATGAGGAGTGGAAAAACTTTGGTTTACAGGTCCAAATCATTATTCAACCAATAGACTAATAAAGTTTGCTGAGTGTTCTTGAACTATTCATTTGCTCTCAGTCTGACTTGCTTGTCAGGTTGGATGGAGGAGGAGGAGGAAGTAGTCTGTGGTCAATTTATGATCCTAAGCATAGCCTATATGGGGAAACATTAATATATTTAGCCTCATTATACTGAGTTATTAGTTGACATCTATCTATCCCTCCCTTTCTTGATTTTTAGTATCACCTACTCTGTCTAACACTGATTCTTCAAAATCACAGATAGGAGGACTTGTTTAATTTTTGTTTCCAACTGGAGATTCAAGGAATTAAACCTAGAACCGTCTGGGAAAGAAATGGCCAATTGAATACAGCTCCGGATCTGCTCTTTTTGAAGTGCTTACCTGTGAATCATCTATCAAACATTTCAACAAACAAAGGATATTGATTTTCATGTAATAAGCATAATTTATATGTATGGATGCAATTTTTGAATATAATAAAATTAAATTAAAATGCATCTCATAGTGGGATAGGCTAAAATGAAGTAGCCTGCATACTTACTTAGTCTGTTTGTGTAATATTAACTGCTAATATAGGTAACTTCAAGATCCCTAATCTACCTTTCTATGGCTAAATCAGACTTGGATTAGATTACAAAGACTATCCATTAACAGCCTTCAAAGGACTAATCCTTATTTTTTAAAAAGGACAGATGGTTACCCTAATCCAGATATTATTTATTTATTTTCATTTTTATCCTGTTTTTCATTAAAAGTAATGCCAAAGGGTGTACAATGAAACAAAGCAATAAGATATAAGAAATTATGAAAGTTAAAACCATCATATAGGAACATGACAATTTTTTTCAACAAATACCAGTGGCAAACCTTAATTAACTAGTATGATTCACTGTCAAGTTTTGACAAGTTACTATGCCTACAGTAGATGGTAATGAAACTTTAAAACCACACTATTTTATACCCAAATTATTGCTGCTTTTTCAAATAAGCATAAACCAAAGGAGAAAACCATGCACTTTTTCAAGAGCATGGCTATAAACATCCATTTGTTTTATTAGTTTCTATAAGAATCATAATTATCCCTCAGTAGGCTGACAGCTGGCAACTCAAAGTTTCAGCTTGATTTGAAATGGCTGAGAGATGAATTCTGGACTAAAATAATCCCAGCTGTGTAATGGACATGCTGACAGAGCCTTTAACTGCAACGTTGTTCTTCACCATAGCAAACAGCCTTTGCAATTATAGGTCAGGAAGGAGAGCTGTATTTCATGTGATTAAAGCTTGTTTACAGTACATTCCTCTCCATTAGAAAACAAAAATAGGAGGAAGTAAGGGTGTATAAGGATTTAAAAAAAAAAAAACATACACACACACACAAATAGTTTCACTTGGGGATTTGCTCAATTTCTTGTTAAATCAATCCTGTGAGAATGGCATCACAGAATGGTTAGATATGTGTGGAGAAAAATGATGACCACTGGAAAGTTTGAGAGATGGTTTATAGCAGGGTACTTAGAAAAAATTCTAATCTAGCTTGAGGTTTGCAGGTACAAAAGTTATCAACAGCTTCCAAGGGCCATTCTAGTGTTCCCCAATGGCAACGTCCTCTATACCAGTGTTCCTCAACCTTGGCGACTTTAAGATGGGTGGACCTCAACTCCCAGAATTCCCCAGCCAGCATGCTACCTGGGGAATTCTGGGAGTTGAAGTCCACCCATCTTAAAGTCGCCAAGGTTGAGAAATACTGCTGTATGCCTTTGGGAGTGCATTATATCACTTTTTCCATTCCATTATAAGATGGTCTCTTACTTGACCTATTTCTGTAGCTCTCCACCATTCTCTGCCATAAACTGAGTGGAATTCTTTCTCCTTATGGAAAGCTAAAATAATTTGGGATCATGATCAGAGAGGCTTTTGAGAGGCCTCTCTGTATAAGAAAAAGTGCTTCTTATTTTTCTGAATTGACCCTTGGCAGCTGAAGCACACTTCTTTGTTCTTTATACTGAATAAGGCAGAACACCAAATGGTACACCAATATCTATGAATTCATAGTAACTTAAGTCAGCCAAATTATTCTGTTATTCAAAGGGGGGTGGGGGGAAAGCCTGCTACCATATTTCACTTCTTGAAAATAAAAGGATAATGACAACAGGTTAAATAACTAACAATGTTTTCTCTTTCAGAGAAACCAAACTCTGTTGCCTGTGATACCTGACTCATTCAACCTAATACTAGGACCACTCCAAGAAATTCTGCATTTTTTTCAACTAGTTTGATAAAAGACAATTGGCTTTAGAAATGCTTTCAAAGCAGAAGAGAAAGTATGATGGATGGAGTGTGATATTATTTGTTTATGAGGTGCCTAAGTGGTGTGCATGTGTTTGCTCTTTCCTTCATTGTATAATAGTCTTCCTTGTGGTCTACCACCTTCCTAGCTTCAGATGCTGCAATTAAATTACAGAGAACCACCTTATGAGGATATTCCTTCTATTGGGCTTTTTCATTAGAAGTGCTGCTGTCACTGTTAGATGGGAGTCCTTCCCTTGAAAAATTGTTGAAAATACTCTTCTTCCCCTAGAGAAACCTAGGAAAATGTATGCCCAATTTCTCTGTCCACAATTTCAGTACAGAATTTAGAAAAAACATACCCGTCTAAATTACATAAAGAATATGAAACTATATTCCTACAGTGATCCACAGATTACCACAATTCTAATTACCCCCCACCAAAAACTAGAGCTGCTATTATTATTATTATTATTATTATTATTATTATATGCATAGTCAGCCAGATGTTCAGGCTGGATTTGGCATTTTTATCCACCTATTGAGTCCTTCCCAAGGACTTGGGATAGGCAGATATCGTTTGATGGTGTTAAAGGTATCATTGCAGGATGTAAGCTGTTCCAAGTAAAGCTGCCTTTTGCACTTGACTGATGATGATTTTATCAATGCCGATGGTCTTCAAGTGGTGCTCCGGATGTTTTGGGATTGCATGCAAGGCACCTATTACTATTGGTACTATCTTTGTTTTCTTTTGCCAAAGTCATTCTGCTTCTATTTGCAGGTCTTTGTATGTTGTGATTTTCTCCAGTTCTTTCTATTCTATTCTGCTTCTCCAGGTATTGCAATGCCCACTATCCAGGCTTTTTTGTCTTTCTTATCAACAGTTGTTAAGTCTGGGGTGGCAGGTGCTTGCCTGCCTGAATTCTAAAGTCCCAGAGCATTTTAGTGTCTTCATTTTCTATTACTTTGTCTGTTTTGTGGTCCCACCAATTCTTGCTTGCAGGCAAATGGTATTTCTTGCAGATATTCCAATGCACCATTGTTACTACTTTGTCATTCCACTTTGTAATCAGTCTGTGTGATCTTCTTGCAGCAGCTAACTAGGTGGTCCACTGTTTCTTCAGCTTCTTTGCAGAGGCAGCATTTGCTGTCTGTGGCTGTCTTCTCAGTTCTGGCTTAGTATGCGTTTGTTCTTAAGGCTTGGTCTTGTGCAGCCAGAATTAGCCCCTCTGTCTCTTTCTTCAGCTTTCCTGCTCTTAGTCATTGACTGGTCTTGTTGTTATCTCCTTTGCCTGCTAGTTTTTTTTGGTTGGTTGGTTGTTTTTCAGTTTTTGTATTGGCCATGCAGTACTTTGCCTTGTCACGTCTCTTTTCTATTCTTCATTTGGTCTTTCTTGTAGGCCAATTTGGTCTCTTCAGTATTCAGTAAGCCTTCATGGTGTACTAGCCATTTAGTGCATCTTCTTCACTATCCTTCAGATATTCTTCCAATGCCCCCCCCCTTTTTTTTCTTCAACTGTCTGGTGTACTTGCAACATTTCACACCCACCTCTTGCTACATTCCATGCCTCTCCTTGGTAAGTAGAGTCTGCCAACATCACTGCATAGATGAAGGGCATGATTCATTGTCATTATTTTTCTGATTTTCCTATCCAGGGCTTCTAGTTCTGCTTGGGTCCAGTCCACTATTCCAGCTGTGTCTCTAATGACTAGAACTGCCCAGGTGTTAATTGCCTTGACGGTATTTCCTCCATTGAGTTTGGACTTTAAGATCTCCTTCCTTTCATGATGTATTCACTGTTAACCTTCTTCTTGACTTCAATGAGCTTCATGTTGTCAGCTTGAAGGATGCCCAGGTATTTGTATTATTTCCATAGGGCATCTTGATTCCTTCAGTTTTCACTTTTTTTCCCCACTGTTGATGGTCAGGGTGGCACATTTGTCCAGTCCAAACTCCACTGCTGCTCTATCTTTTCTGTATATTTGGACAGTGTTGAGCAGTGATTCCATTTCAGATGGTGTTTTTCCATACAGCTTCATATTGTCCATGTAAAGGAGATGGGATAGCCATGGCTTGACTTGTTCAGCTTTGTTGAGAGAGGAATCATTGCAATGACAAACAGTAGTGGTGATAGTGAGTCTCCTTGAAAGATTCCTCTCTTGATGTTAACCTCTCCCAGTCTATCATCATTGACCAGCAACTGTGTCTTCTATTTTGTCATTGAACTTTGCACAAAGCTTCTGATGTTTCTACTGACTTCTGTTATTTCTAGGCTAGATAATCCAGTCATGTGGCAGGGAGTCAAATGCCTTCTTATAATCAATCCAAGCTACATTCATGTTCGTCTTCCTTCTCTTGCAGTTTCCAAAATCATCTTGCCATTTAGGAGCTGATCTTTTGTTCCTCTGCTGTTTGGGCAGTTTCCTTTCTACTTAGATGGAAAGAACTTATTTTCAACTGGATGCTGTTGGACTGCATCAGCTAAAACACCAGTTAGCAATTTGAAAGTTGTTGGTAGGCAGGAAATTGGCCTGTAGTTGCCTGGTGCAGCCCCTTACCTATTATCAGGTAGGTTTTGCCAGATGTTAGCCAATCTTCAGTTTCAGCTCCTTGCAATGCATTGTTAAACTGCTTGGCAATGAATGTGGGCAGAACAGTCAAATGTTTCAACCAAAAACCATGCAGTTCATCTTCACCTAGTGCTGACCAATTCTTGATCTTCCTTGCCCTTTTCTCCCCCATTTCTGCTGTTATTACAAGTTCTTTCATTTTAGCTTCTTTTTTTATTCTTATCCACCTTCTTTATCCAAACTGCATTCTTGTATTTCTTTGGGTTGTCCCATAGCTGTACCCAGAACTGCACTGTTTCTTCTTTGTCAGGTGCTGACTAGTTCATTGCAGTCTCTCCACTGATGGATTAGTAGAAACATTTCTGATTTGATTGAAATTGGAGATTCTGCCTATAGTGTGCATTTCGAGCTTTGTAACTGATGATCCTCTTGGCTATGGCTGTTATTTGCTACTTTATTATTTCCAGTGCTTCTTTGATCTTTCTTGTTTCTAGGTGATATTTCTTGATCAGGTATTCTTTGGTCTTCCTGCTGATCTTATTTTCCAACCTGATCTTCCATTTTGGTGGTGCACTGTTTGGCTTTTTTTCTTGTTTGTTGATTTTCCATCCAAGGTATTTGGTTATAATTGTAGCCATGCCGTACATTAGTCGGTTTGCTTCTTGCAGTGAGCTGGTGCTTATGTTTGATATTACAGTATTGGTGTTGTGCTAGCTGTTTCTTTGTAACAAGCTTCAATGCAGGCAATCTTATTCTGTTGTTTTTGTGCTGTTCTAGATGCTCAATTATTCTTTGTTTCAATTCCTCTTGTTTTTTAGTTAGAGGGCCTTGTTCTTTCTGAGGAGAAGGCAGAGGAGAGGGTGCCTGGTTTGGGAAACAAAATGATTCAATAGCTATGCTGGCTTCCTTTACTGCTGACTCCCTCTGGTTTGCCTCCACAGTCTGAGCTACTTCTGGCAAGACTTCAGTTTCTTTGCCTTGGGTAGACCTTTGCTGTTCTTCCAATTCTACTTCTGTGAATACTTCATTTAATACTATAAATCAACATTGATCTGCTAGCCCTATTCTGTTCTGATTCTGGATGTTATTCTTTCTAGAACCTATGCATTCTTTTCAGATATCCTCTACTTGTTGGATTTGATTTGTAACAGCAGATCACTATTTCTTTGTTTTCAGTCTCTATATTTGTGACAAGCAAACAACTTTTCTTCCAGTAGTCCTGCAGCTGCTGGCCTTGGTTGCTCAGCCAACAGTCCTGAGTCCTGTAGCCCACTTGTCACCAGATGTTAGGAACTAGAACCTAGCACAGTCCTTGTTGACCCAGGCAAGGACCAATCCAGTATAGGTTTCACCATATTGTTTATGGGAGAGGCACTCTTCATCTGGCTCCTCTGATGAGACCAGTCCAGTATGGTTGAATCTCTGGCATAGCTCTCATCCTCCTCAGAGCATGCAAGCCCCACAACCACATCAAGGTAGTACCTCACTGGGGGTTGTTATTATTATAATTAGCTAATCTGAGACAAATTTTTAAAAATATAAGAATACAACAACTTATCAGACAGAAAACAAAAATAAGCTTGTACAGGAATGCCAAAAACAATTAGTAGTGTGAAGGAGGCACCCAGTGACTTCCACGAGGCATGCTTATTGTTGGAAATCTGGCAATCTTTTTGGTAATTACTGAATCTCATAGGAAGAAAGTGGCCCACTGCTTTACAGTATTCCTCTGCAAAACTGCAGGCCATTACATTTAGCCCAGATGACCAATGATAGCAGTGGATACCACTTATGGAATGTCTCTAGGAATAAGAAAATAGACAGCTACAGACAGACAGCTAAATGGTACAGATTCTTGTAAATAAAAAGAAATGCATAGAGCAAGCTATAGCATTCAGTGTTTTCTTACTTATATTAGGTTCAAGTTGGACATTTATTATTTGAATTATTAATGTGGATTGTGCCAAACCCAACTTTTGCCCAGCTGAAACAACCACACATTGGCCTTATCCAGTCCATCATAAATCAATAAGCAAACATACCCTTCTCCATTAAAAAAAACAACAAAAAACACTGTAATGATGTCTACAGCTACTCATTAAACAGGAGGAGGAGGAGGGGGACAGTATTTGTGGTTCTTATAACAAAATATGGGGAACCAGGAAGACAGTGTAATGGCCAGCTTGTTCTAGCATGAGAACAGCCCACTGGTCATTTCTAGGGAACCAGAACTCTACCTGCATCTAGTCCACCTCCACCCATCTTTTTCTACTTCTCATCTTAACTACTGTTTTCTGGCTTGTGCGAAATCAGGCAGTGGTCTCCAGTTTACCTGTTGCATTTCATTTCGTGGTAGGCAAAAATCTCCATTTGGTTGCTATGCATTACAGCAGAAATGCTTCATCCCCTCCAGTCACTGATTGCTGCCCTCCACAGCCACTGATAAACAATCATTCACCAATGGACTAATGATTATTTGTGTTGGCACCTTTAACTCATATGTTATGGTCATGTTCTTTGTTATACTCTTTTTGGAGTAATGTATACAATATGTTGATAGAATTATTTTTTAAAGACATGCATATTATATTAAATTACATGCCTACTACTTGGAACTTAACATGTTCTGAACAAACATGGGGGGGGGGGGGTTGTGCTCTAGAAAGAGCAAAAATAATAATCCTTAGGAGATGGAAAAATAGTATAACTCCAGATATAAAAGATTGGATTTTAGAGATGTGTGATCTAGCAATTTTTGAGAAAATTATATATTCTGTCAATCAGAAAATGTAGTATTATCTTTCCCTTTGGAAAAATTATTGCATAGGCTTGGTGAATATTGAAAGCCTAGTTTCCTTTTTTGAAGATTTATAAAATCAGGTGAACTTGGAATATATTTGTAATTTCAGGCTTTTAATATTTTTCTATGTTTTTATTTGTCCTTTCCTTTCCTTTCCTTTCCTTTCCTTTCCTTTCCTTTCCTTTCCTTTCCTTTCTTTCTTTCTTTTTTTTTTTTTGAGTGGTAAGCTGTTCATTTTATTTTATGTATATTTGTTTGAAAATGGGCTGTCCTTCCTAGTTGTTGTTGTTTAGTCGTTAAGTCGTGTCCGACTCTTCGTGACCCCATGAACCATATTGCGCCAGACCTTCCTGTCTTTCACTGCCTCCCTGAGTTTGCTCAATTTCATGCTCATTGCTTCAGTGATGCTATCTAGCCATCTCATCCTCTGCCGTCCTCTTCTCCTTTTGCCTTCCATCTTTCCCAGCATCAGGGTCTTTTCCAAAGAGTCCTCTCTTCGCATTAGGTGACCAAAGTATCTGAGCTTGAGCTTCATTATCAATCCTTCCAATGAGCAATCAGAGTTGATTTCCTTTAAGATTGACTGGTTTGACCTCCTAGCAGTCCAGGGGACTCTTAAGAGTCTTCTCCAGCACCACAGTTCAAAGGCATCAATTCTTCGGCGTTCAGCCTTCTTTATGGTCCAGCTCTCACAGCCATACATTACTACTGGAAAAACCATAGCTTTGACTATGCGGATCTTTGTCGGCAAGGTGACGTCTCTGCTTTTTAATATGCTATCTAGGTTTGCCATAGCTTTCCTCCCAAGGAGCAAGCGTCTTTTAATTTCATGGCTGCAGTCTCCGTCTGCGGTGATCTTGGAGCCCAAATAAATGAAGTCTGTTACTGCTTCCATTTCTACCCCTTCTATTTGCCAGGGATTGATGGGTCCAGATGCCATGATCTTAGTTTTTTTAATGTTGAGTTTCAAGCCAGCTTTCGCACTCTCCTCTTTCACCCTCATCAAGAGGCTCTTTAGTTCTTCTTCACTTTCTGCCATTAGGGTGGTATCGTCTGCATATCTGAGGTTATTGATGTTTCTCCCTGCAATCTTAATTCCGGCTTGTGATTCTTCCAGCCTGGCATTTCTCATGATGTACTCTGCATATAGGTTAAATAAGCAGGGGGACAGTATACAGCCTTGTCGTACTCCTTTCCCTATTTTGAACCAATCGGTTGTTCCATGACCGGTTCTAACTGTTGCTTCTTGGCCCGCATACAGATTTCTCAGGAGACAGGTAAGGTGGTCTGGTATCCCCATCTCTTTAAGAATTTGCCACAGTTTGTTGTGATCCACACAATCAAAGGCTTTTGCATAGTCAATGAAGCAGAAGTAGATGCTTTTCTGGAACTCTCGTGCTTTCTCCATGATCCAGCGAATGTTGGCAATTTGATCTCTAGTTCCTCTGCCTCTTCGAAACCCAGCTTGTACATCCGGTAGTTCTCGGTTCACGTACTGCTGAAGCCTAGCTTGTAGGATTTTGAGCATAACCTTGCTAGCATGTGAAATGAGTGCAATTGTGCGATAGTTTGAGCATTCTTTGGCATTGCCCTTCTTTGGAATTGGAACGTAAACTGACCTTTTCCAATCCCGTGGCCACTGTTGCGTTTTCCAAACTTGCTGGCATATTGAGTGCAGCACTTTAACAGCATCGTCTTTTAGTATTTTAAATAACTCAGCTGGAATACTGTCATCTCCACTAGCTTTGTTGTTAGCAATGCTTCCTAAGGCCCACTTGACTTCACTCTC
The DNA here is from genome assembly GCA_030867105.1 of Liasis olivaceus. Classification (NCBI taxonomy): domain Eukaryota; kingdom Metazoa; phylum Chordata; class Lepidosauria; order Squamata; family Pythonidae; genus Liasis; species Liasis olivaceus. The sequence continues at coordinate 163,665,686 of CM061350.1, read as the reverse complement.
TAGGATGTCTGGCTCAGGGTCAGTGACCACACCAGCATGGACATCAGGGACATTAAGATCTTTCTTGTATAGTTCTTCTGTGTATTCTTGCCACCTCTTCTTAATCTCTTCTGCTTCTGTTAGGTCCCTGCCTTTTTTGTCCTTTATCATGCCCATCTTTGCACTAAACGTTCCTTTGATATCTCCAATTTTCTTGAAGAGATCTCTAGTCTTCCCCATTCTATTGTTTTCTTCAATTTCTTTGCATTGTTCATTTAAGAAGGCCTTCTTATCTCTCCTTGCTATTCTCTGGAAATCTGCATTCAGTTGCTTATATCTTTCCCTTTCACCCTTGCTTTTCGCATTCCTTCTTTCCACAGCTATTTGTAAAGCCTCATCAGACAGCCATTTTGCTTTCTTGCATTTCTTTTTCTTTGGGATGGTTTTAGATGCTGCCTCTTGTACAATGTTACAGACCTCCGTCCATAGTTCTTCAGGCACTCTGTCTACCAAATCTAATCCTCTAAATCTATTCATCACCTTCACTGTGTACTCACATGGAATATGATCTAAGTCATACCTGAGTGGTCTAGTGGTTTTCCCTACATTCTTCAATTTAAGCCTAAATTTTGCAGTAAGAAGCTCATGATCTGAGCCACAGTCAGCTCCTGGTCTTGTTTTTGCCGTCTGTATAGAGCTTCTCCACCTTTGGCTGCAAAGTATGTAATCAATCTGGTTTCGGTATTGACCATCTGGTGATGTCCATGTGTAGAGTCGTCTCTTGTGTTGTTGGAAAAGAGTGTTTGCTATGACTAGCTTGTTCTCTTGACAGAACTCTATTAGCTGCTTAAAATGACCAGCAAGCTGTATAGCAACCAAGACTACTCCGAACTGGTTGGTTCTGAAATCCATGGGTTGAATAATGAACAAGGAAACAAAGAAGGGAGACTAGCATGGATGGGGAAAAAAAGAAAAAAAAAAACTTCCCCAATTCAGTGAATGCACCAACAAGTAGCTATATATGTCTTTATATTTTTATTTAAAATTTTAGCTTGCTGTTTCTCCATGGAAGCTGATTTATTAGAAATGTTATTACTTGAAACACCCTAATCTTTTTGTAATAATTCAAATACTGGAGATTACAGTTTTGGAAGGCAGCCCAGCTTCAATCCTATTTATGGATTAAAGGATTTGGACAGCCTTGCAAGCTAGATCTCCAATAGCAAGGATAATGTCAACCCAGTTCCATATAAAATGCTTTACATCTGGAATAATAACCCCATTAAAGGACAATTGTTGGAGGATATTGGCAGGAGGATTCCCCCCCCCCCCCACATTACATGGGATACGGATGTCCTTAGTCCCTGAAAAGCATATTCAGAGCCTGTGTTAGGATCCCCCTCAGCTTCCTTTGACTGTTTTGTCATTTATCTGGAAGCTGTCAAGACAACTAATTATAGAATCTTTAAGAGAGATTCTAGAAATTCCCTTGGGTGCCTTTTCCCTTAAAAGAATCCCTCTTTCTACAGGAATCTGTGCTATCATGATGGGAAAAACAACATCCCATTAAACAGCATATATTTCTGAACTTTTGCCAGAACAATGCAATAAAACATTTTCCAAATCAACAGGAAAATCCACTCATCCAATTCCCCCATACTGCAGTTAGGCTTTTAAAAATCCTCTCTTGGTGTTAGAGAAAGCTCTTGAAAACAGCAATAAAGGAGGGTTTCTCTGCCCCCAACATCATGAGTTAAGCCTAAAGTAAATTTTTGATCATCAGCTGGTAGATGATAACTTTCCCTGGCATGGGGAACACTTTGAGTTCTGGGTTGTAGCCTTAAATTCTTATTTTAATTGTCTTCCCCAGCAAGCCATTCAAACTTCCTGGTTGATTGCTAGATGTTGGTTTTATTATCTAAAGCCATCAGTCCTTGGGCTCTGCTTCTATTAGCTACCATTCCCTTCTCTAAGCTTTATTATAATTATACCACAATAATAGTCCTTAAAATTATTAATCTTTCTGCCTTGCTTGAATAATATTACATAGAACTTGCAAAACATGTTGATTAAGAGTATTTGAAATGTGAAACAGTTGTTTCAAGTTCAAAAAAAGATTGTTCTTATCTTATATTGTTCTGACCATTCCAGAAATGTCTCAAGCTTCAATCAGGTGTTTCCAACTTTTAAAGCTGGGGGGGGGGGGGGGGGGGCAGTAGAGAGTTGTTTTCAGAATGCTCAGAACAGCAATTTTAACCTTTTTTGGACTGAACATTTCAAGCTTGAAATATTTCAAAACCAAAACCACTCCAGAACAGCATGGCTTCATAGCATTTTTCAAGTATTGAAAATACACCTCTTTGGGGAGTGTATTTGTATATCAAACATAGACCTTTATCTGATAGCCAATTTTTCAGCCAAGAAATTATTCTAAATGGACATAACTGCAATACAGTATTATATACCTGCCTGTTACAGTATGGATGTGGGTTTTAGTGGATCTTTCCCCTGAAAATCAGTATGAAACTATTTATTTTACATCCTTTCATGGTGATGCAGTGATAAGAAACACTGCTACAAGTAGTCCTCATTTAACAACCACTCATTCAGCGATCATTCAAAGTTATGACAGCGCTGAACGAAGAAACTTGCATCCAGTCCTCAAAGTTGCAGCCATCGCAGTGACCCCACAGTCATGTGATCATGATTCAGGTACTTGGCAACCAGCTTGCAATTGCAACAGTCGCAGCATCCTGTAGTCACATGATCACCATTTGCAATCTTCACTGCCAGTTTCCAACAAGCAAAGTCAATTGGGAAGTCGGCAGGAAGTTGCAAATGATGATCACATGATGGTGCATCTAACGACCATGCAGGATTCACTTAACAGCAACACGAACTGCTGCAACTGCCGTTGTAAGTCAGCATGGTCATGTGATGTCACCCTTTACAACCGCATCGCTCAACAATGGAGTTGCTGGTCCCAATTACTGTTGTTACTGAGGTCTACCTGTACTGCAAAATGGCTGCCTGATATGAAGGCACAGAGCTTCTGTCAGGAAAAAGGTGCTAGTCCTCATTCACATCTGTGGTTGGGTGAAACTGATGTTATGCATCATAGAGGCAGTCTAGTGATGATGCCTACTTTATTTTCTAATCTTGATCAAATGGGGGCACCCTAACCCCATTTTAAACCCCATCTGTAAAATAGACTGGGGGGGGTGACATGTGGTTGGATTCTAGTGGCGGTTAATTCATCCTAGAGACAGTGGGTTGTTCCTCTATATCTTAAAGAGGCATTGGTTCAACCCTTCCTCAAGAAGCCACTGCTAGATCATACTGTACAACCTCCATTCACTGTCCAACCTCCCTTTTTTAGGGTAGGTTGTGAAGAAGGTGGTCATACAGCACCTTCAGTGGACCCTGAATGAAGAGGATTATCTGAACTACTTTCAGTCAGGATTCACACTTGGACATGGGATGGAAATGGCATTGGTTGCATTTATGATCTCTGGCAGGAGCAGGATGGGGATAATGCATCCATCCTGGCGCTACTTGATCTCTCTGGCTTTCAATACCATTGACCGTGGTATCCTTCTGGATCAGTTCCCAGAGTTGGGAGTGGGTGGCACAGTATTGTGCTGATTCTCTTCCTTCCTAAGGGGCCGATACCAGATGGTGTTGATAGGGAGTGAGAGATCCTACCCTTAGCCCCAGCTATGTGGGGTGCCTCAGGGTTTGGTGTTCTCTCCACTCCTGTTAAACATATACATGAAACTGCTGGGGGAGATCATCTGTCACCATGGGGTGAGGTATCAACAGTATGCTGATGATACTCAAACCTACCTCTCTGCCCCGGGTAAACTAAGCAATGCTATGGATATCCCATCCTGGAGGCTGTGGGGGCCTAGATGGGAAACAACAGGCTTCAACTGAATCCTGGCAAGACTGAGTGGCTCTGGGTTTTAGGGGCTTCTGAATCTGGGATTTTACCATTTTTGGTACTGGATGGGGTTGTACTGCCCCAAACAGACCTGGTGCACAACCTGGGGGTCCTTCTGGACTCACAACTCCTGCTCGATGAGCAGGTGGCAGTCGTGGCCAGGAGGGCTTTTGTGCAACTTTACGTTGTGCACCAGTTGCACCCATTCCTGGATCATGAAGCTCTGCTCACAGTTACTCATGCCCTGGTCACCTCCTGAATGGACTATGCAATGCTCCATGGACCTGCCCTTGAAGATGATCCAGAAGCTTCAGCTGGTGCAAAATGCAGCAGCACAGGCATTTATGTGGGCCCCCAGAAGGGTAAACATTACACCTCTGCTCTGTGAGCTGCATTGGCTGCCGGTTTGCTTCCAGGTCCAATTAAATGTGCTGTTTTGACCTTTAAAGACCTACATGGCCAGGTTATTTGAGGGACCACCTCTTCCTGATTACATCTACCTATCTTATTTATTTATTTATTTATTTATTATTTATTTATTATCAAACTTGTATGCCGCCCATCTCCCCCAACGGGTGACTCTGGGCGGCTCACAATAATAAAAAAGGAAAAAACACGAGTCCCTCCAACAATGGGTAAAATCTATAAATAATTAAAAAGAAACATATTAAAAATGTCCTAAGAACCTCCTAATTTTTAGCCCTAAAAACCTGCAAGTTGCTGGGGGAGGGGGGAGCAAACCCATCACCCCACCAGCCATCTCCACAGGTGCGGGCCCCCATCCAGCCCCCAGGCCTTCTGGCAGAGCCAGGATTTAATCCCTTTCCTGAAGGCCATGAGGGAGGGGGCACACCGGACCTCAGGAGGAAAGATGTTCCATAGGGCGGGAGCTGCAGCAGAAAAGGCTCTCTGCCTAGACCCCACCAATCGAAATTCCTTGACCGGTGGGGTCTGCAACCTGCCCCTTCTGCTGGACTGAGTGGGGCAGGCTGAAATGACCGGGGCAAGGCAGTTCCTCAGATAACCTGGTCCTGTGCCATGAAGGGCTTTAAAGGTGATGAACCTTATCAGTTCTGGCAGGAAGGGCATGGTGTGGGTTCCTTCTGTGAGAGTTCCATTTGATGGAACCTCGGAGACAAGCCTTTTCTGCCGTGGCACCCGCCCTCTGGAACATCATTCCTCCTGATGTGAGGTTGGCCCCAACCCTTATAACTTTCCAGAGAGCCAATGATAGTGCAGCTGTGGAGAGGATAGAATCAGGATTCTGTGTGCTGCTCTTGGTTCTTCATTATTTATAGAGCCCAGAAACAGGACATAGGCTGAAATTGTAAATTCTTCCTACCTTCATTTTTTTCCCTAGCAGCTAAGTGTTTATAATATTCCAAAAATATTTTTTTTGGATGTTAACATTGATATGTGTGTCTTAAGTATAAACTGTTGGGAGCTTAGTGCCACTAAGATGGGAAGCCAGGAAGAAAGTTATTTATGGGAACACATATACATAAATGCTAAGTTCTTACTTTGGATACCCTTCTGTCCCATTTTTGTAATTATATGTCATGATATCAAGATTTCACTTTACCATACCCTCATAGTGTGATGTATGAACCTGATCCATAATGTATTTTAGTTCTGGCACACTCTGATGTATGAACACAACTGTTATGGTTAGCATAATGAAAGCTAAAAGTGCAAGAAAGGGGAAAAAAATTAAAGAAAAATAGAAAAGAAAGAAAAAAAGATATGAAGACAGAATTGATTATAAAAGAAGAGATTTATGTTGTAAGCATAGAGTAAGAGGTAAATTTATAATTATACTTATTACAGCTGTAAAGAAGATCAGAAGCTACTTCTTTGTATCGTTTTCTTTCTTTCTTTCTTTCTTTTCTAAAGTAACTTAATTATGCCATTTGCAATGCACACTTTTGCAAATAATACTGCCCATGGAAGAATGTTGAAAACCATTTATGTTTGGAGCTTATCCTTCCATTGCTTCATTTTGCACATTGTGTTTATTTGTGACTCAAATTAGTCTGCCTCCCTTTATTGCTTTGAATTTTGAATTCAAGGAAGTCTACTCCACCATTCATACATCACTGTGACTTACAGGCAGAACGTTCTTTGTTCCTTTTATTTCTCTTTAGTATTTTAAATGCACCCAAACACCACTGCAGACAAAATGATTCGTTTAATGCTTCCTAAATGCTTCTGTAATAATTCATGCAGCCTTTTGATGCAGCCATGTTCTGGCTGACAGCCCAAATGTTTAATGAAATCTCAGATGGAGCTTCGGTGGAGATTTGTGTGACTTGGGATGCCTCTGCAAATAAACAGAACCAGCATGACATCCCTGCCTCCATACATATACAGACACATTAACCCCGGGGGTGGGGGAGGGACCCTAATTTTGCCTCTGCTTTGAGAATATAGAAGAATCTCTCAGTTTAGCAAAATGGATTCTGTGTGTAGGCTATTTTCTGCCTATCTAGCTAGGGCAGATGGTGAAAGGATGGGTAGAGTCAAGAACACTTACATAACAAAGCAGGGGGCTGTCTAATCACACTGCTGTACAATGCTACAAAAGGCAAATGATGCTTTTCGGAATATCTCCTATCCATATTAGAAGCATGATGAAGGATATGGGAAGGATAAACACTGTTCCTGTATAAAAGGCAAATGTATTCCACTCGATCCTTCAGTCTGCTCTACAAAGTTTCATTCCAAAGCTCTCTTTTCATTACTGGAGGCCAAACTACACAGGTTTCATCCACATAGATTGCAAGAACATAAGATGCACCTGAAGCATTTTGTGCATGGTCCCTGTATGATGTGCATTACGGATTTTAAAAAATAAAAAATAAAAAACCCTTCCCTCTATACTTCTAAAAGCAGGTTTTTTTAGTTTCTTTATCTTGACTTTATATTCTATACTTCTAGAGGATTCTTAAGGTGACTAAAAATCAAATACTATGTTTCATATACAACATGTAACAACATGTCAAGCAAGCAAACTTAATTTTTATGTATATGTTCATGTTGTGGGATCTGAACACAGAGGAACCATCTGTTTTTAAAGGGTCATCTCTCCCGATAAGGGAAATAATGAATTTTGGAGGAGAATGATTGTATTTAACTGTCATATGCTTATTTTCATTTAATTTCATGCTTTTCATTCTTCAAAATGACAGGAAATTGTGCAATTATGTTCAAGGAGGACTCAGAGGGCTACAAGAGAGGCACGTGGGGATCCATTATTTTTAACATCTCTTTGCTTATTATTTTTTGTTTAGTTGGTTTTTTTATATTTTTATACTTTTTAATGTATTTGTTGTTTTTAACCATGTTGTATGCTGCCCAGAGTCACTTGGAAAAAGTGAGATGGGCGGCTAACAAATTGCATAAATAAATAAAATAAATAAATAAATTGCCCACTGCTGCCTTAGATTATCAGCAAGGCCCTTCGTAACATTTGTTTCATTATTCGATCTGTATCTTACTTTTCACCAAGTACTCAAAGTGGTATACATAAGCATTTCCTTCCTTCAATTCTGTCTGCAATAACCTGTGAATAAGTTTCGGTTGAAAGATATTGACTGGCCCAAACTCATCTAGCAATTTTTATGATTGTCAAAAAACTTGAGTCTCAGTATTTTGTTGTTGTTCAGTCATTAAGTCATGTCCAACTCTTTGTGACCCCATGAACCCTATCGTGCCAGGCCTTCCTGTCCTTCGCTGCCTCCCTGACTGGCTCAGTTTCATGCTCATTGCTTCAGTGATGCTATCTAACCATCTCATCCTCTGCCGTCCTCTTCTCCTTTTGCCTTCAATCTTTCCCAGCATCAGGATCTTTTCCAAAGAGTCCTCTCTTCACATTAGGTGACCAAAGTATCTGAGCTTGAGCTTCATTATCAATCCTTCCAATGAGCAGTCAGGGTTGATTTCCTTTAAAATTGACTGGTTTGACCTCCTAGTAGTCCAGGGGACTCTTAAGAGTCTTCTCCAGCACCACAGTTCAAAGGCATCAATTCTTCGGCGCTCAGCCTTCTCTATGGTCCAGCTCTCACAGTCATACATTACTACTGGAAAAACCATAGCTTTGACTATGCGGATCTTTGTCGGCAAGGTGACATCTCTGCTTTTTAATATGCTATCTAGGTTTGCCATAGCTTTCCTCCCAAGGATCAAGCATCTCTTAATTTCATGGCTGCAGTCTCCATCTGCGGTGATCTTGGAGCCCAAATAAATGAAGTCTGTTACTGCTTCCATTTCTACCCCTTCTATTGCCAGGAATTGATGGGTCCAGATGCCATGATCTTAGTTTTTTTAATGTTGAGTTTCAAGCCAGCTTTCGCACTCTCCTCTTTCACCCTCATCAAGAGGCTCTTTAGTTCTTCTTCACTTTCTGCCATTGGTATCATCTGCATATCTGAGGTTGTTGATGTGTCTCCCTGCAATCTTAATTCCGGCTTGTGATTCTTCCAGCCTGGCATTTCTCATGATGTACTCTGCATATAGGTTAAATAAGCAGGGTGACAGTATACAGCCTTGTCGTACTCCTTTCCCTATTTTGAACCAATCGGTTGTTCCATGACCGGGCCTAACTGTTGCTTCTTGGCCCACATACAGATTTCTCAGGAGACAGGTAAGATGGTCTGGTACCCCCATCTCTTTAGGAATTTGCCACAGTTTGTTGTGATCCACACAATCAAAGGCTTTTGCATAGTCAATGAAGCAGAAGTAGGTGTTTTTCTGGAACTCTTGTGCTTTCTCCATAATCCAGCGAATGTTGGCAATTTAATCTCTAGTTCCTCTGCCTCTTCGAAATCCAGCTTGTACATCCAGTAGTTCTCGGTTCACGTACCGCTGAAGCCTAGCTTGTAGGTTTTTGAGCATAACCTTGCTAGCATGTGAAATGAGTGCAATTGTGCGATAGTTTGAGCATTCTTTGGCATTGCCCTTCTTTGGAATTGGAATGTAAACTGACCTTTTCCAATCCCATGGCCACTGTTGCATTTTCCAAACTTGCTGGCATATTGAGTGCAGCACTTTAATAGCATCATCTTTTAGTATTTTAAATAACTCAGCAGGAATACTGTCATCTTCACTAGCTTTGTTGTTAGTAAGAGTCTCAGTATAACTTGTGCTAATCCAACATCTTAACCCGGTGTTTCTCAACCTTGGCAACTTTAAGATGAGTGGATTCAATTCCCAGAATTCCCCAGCCATCATGGCTGGCTGGGGAATTCTGGAAGTTGACATCCATTCATCTTAAAGTTGCTAAGGTTGAGAAATACTGTCTTAACCACTTCATTATACTAGCTTTCTAACCTTTGAATCTGAAATATGTATTCAAAGCAGGGTAGTAAGGTCCTTTCTAGACTGGTTTAGCTGGTGCATATCTCAATTACTTTCCAGAACCTTTATTTTCCCAAGGTATTAATATTAACTTGGGAACAATTTACCTGCTATTGTGCATGATTCAGCTGCAGGTTCTCTGCGAAATCCAGGGTTGGGCTACATTCTTGCCAGCAGGGTAGAGATGAAGGAGAAGCAGTGAGCGTTTCCCTTCCCTGGCCATTATTCAGCTAACATTTTGAAGGGCACATAAAACAAATCCCCAAACTACAACAAATTTATCCTTGTTCAGTTGGACACAGAGAATCAGTAGAGCATGTCCTTTTTTGCTCTTGGTATAAAAACATGAAAAAAGGCTTTATCTATTACTTGTTTAAAGACTTTTCAGAAAGCACATGCAATTTTTGTATAGTATTTTACTTCAAGAGTTATCACATTTGTTATTTGTAATGTGGTTAAGCATCTAAAAGCAGCTACACAGCTTAAACCAAAAGTAATGTGACTAAGATTTGACATTAATGACAACACACTCTGAAATATTGATATAGTCACTGTATACATTTGCTTTGATTGTACTTTTATTTTTGAAGAACTTATAGTTGTGATTCTATAGTATGATTATATTAGCTTCCTTTATTTTTTTTTCCTGGTAAAAATAAATAGAAAAGACTCCTTTGAGTCATACTCAACTCTTCATGTCATTTTCAAGACATCAACACAGTTTTCTTGGAGATAATATGGAACTATTATTTATTCATTGGGATTTCCTCTCAATTTGGAGGACAGTTTGGGAATCAATAGAATCTGGATCCAGGTGATCCCACAGTTACTTCCACTACATCTGTCCCATCCTGGATCCCCTTTTTTAGTGTCATAAAGAACTGGCATTGGGAATTTTTATGAAGACTGCATGGGGAACCTCTTTCAAGGTCAGAGTTCTCTCTACAATCTGAAAGGGAGAAAGACAGAAGAAAGAAAACTCACATGGCTATTGGAACATACAAAAATCCAGGGCCCAATCTCTGGCATCTCCAGGTAGGCCTGGAAAAAGCACTCATTCATATTAAATTGCATACTTCTTCTTAAGATAGAGCTAGTAGCTGCATCATGGTTCCACTTACTGAAATATTCGGGGAACTTATTTGGATTCCAGACTTAGTATGTGCAATTTGGAGCTTTCTTCTTTGCAGCTGTGAATGAGATGTAAAGGTCATGTGAGGAAGAGGAGAAACAGTTGTCCCAATTTGCATTGCCAAAAAAGGATGCTTGAGACAAATCAATCTTTTGTATTTTGTATTTTGACAGTGATGTCTTTGATGTATTTTGACAGTGCCAAATACAAGCACAATGCCCTGACTGATTCTGCTTTGATGGGCAAAAGACTAATATATCCTCATGCACTGAAGCCCTGGTCCGGAGTGAGTCCCCTCTCCTGACATTTGAATTGTAAGGGGAGGAAAACATAGCTGACACCCATGTCTTTAAAATAATCCTATGAGTCTGGAAAGGTGCTATCATTAGTTAAGCAGCACTGAATTAGATGGATCGAAGGTCTGACTCAGTCTGAGGCAGTTTCTTAGATTTCTCTCCCTTTCTGCTACCAGCAGTCACACACCAGCTGCTTTCCCTTTCATGAAGAAATATGCATCTATTAAACTTTTTCTATTTATGGAAGAAACAAATTCATTTTTTTTTAAAAATTAATAGCTTATATCAAACTAAAAGGATACATGTGGTACATATACACACCACACAAGCACATAGTTGTTGTCAATGTGATGTAATATTTGAAGCAAAGAAGAAATTTATTTATTTATTTATTTATTTATTTTCAAGTGCTTTTATGCTATTTCAAACATTTGATTCTGAGCCGCACACAGCAAGACTAATAAAATCATCATATAGGATATCATTATTTCAAGGTGATACAAGTTAACTACAACACGCAACATACTTATGTGGGTGGAGGGATAGGGAAAAAGAGAAGATTATTTCAAATATGGAGAAACAGGGTAAAGAATCAATGAGAGGGATTAGCCAAGACATAAGGAAAGGGTAGTGTGTGACTAAGCAAGAGATTTCCTTAAGATATCTGGGGACCAACTTTGGTAGAGATATTTCTAGTGAGAGATAAAATAAAACAAGATGTCTTGGGATCCAGTTCGGATGTCTTTGAACCCAGGCTAGTGGAGACATTCTTAGAATACCTCAGACTGACATTGATAGAGACACTCTTGGAGCAGGGAATCACCTTAAAGACTCAAGTTCCTAAGAAGAATATTCATGGTTAATGGATTAAACTGATACTATGTGTCACACAGAGTGTGAATAGAGAGGAAAGAAAGTATGCAGATACTCCCATGGTCCAAGTTGTGCACAACAGTAGCAAACATGTAGGACTTTATAGCTCACCATTAGTACTTTGGATTGTACCTGATAACCAACTGGCAACAAGTGCAGCCCCCACAGTACTGGTGCTATATGACAATAATGGATTGCTCCTCTTAGTATGTGGGCCAACACATTTTGTGGAACTCTGGATGGTCTTCTGAATCAGCAATCACTGTGTCTTGCTATGGTCCACTCTCAACCTGCTTCTCCCCACCAGACTATAAAGTTTGCAGATAAGACTTCTATTGCATGTCCCAGATGGGCCAGGGTAGAGATGTATCTCTGTAGATAGATAGATAGATAGATAGATAGATAGATAGATAGATAGATAGACAGACAGACAGACAGACAGACAGACAGACAGACCGACCGACCGACCGACCGACCGACTGACCGACCGACTGACCGACAGACATGTATAGAGGTATCACCTGCTGTGATGGAATGCCTAACAGATCCTGGAAACATGAAAGCAGGAATCTGATTGTTACAAAGAAAGCAGGACCATTGCATAAAAGATTCTGAGTCCAGGGAAGGGAAAAAGCATGAGAAAGAGACCTCTCAGAGCAACTGCACCTTAAATATAGTACGTGTAAGTTGAGGTAGAAAATTACCTTGGCCAACATTCAAGATTCTGTTACGGTATCCTACCAGCAATAAAGATCTTTCCCCAAATATAAGTTGTTCTTGTTTCTGAGTTTGCCTGTTTCAAGGGGTTTAACATCTGCATACTAATGATACTGTACTTCAAACTTTCAGACGACTTCCTCCAGCAGCTTCATGTAGATGCTAAATAAAATATAGGAAGGGTCAAACCCTGAGGCATCCCATACCGGAGTGCCCCAAATCTTGACTTCTCCCCTCCCCTTTTCCCAACTGGAATTTTCCACTCAAGGAGCAGAACCACTGCTCTTATCTAAACCATGCCATAGGTCATCAGTTAGAACAACCAGTGCAGTTTCTGAGTCATTTCAGAGCCTAAAACCTGACTGACAAATCTGATTCTTCCAGAGCCTTTGTAGCTGGCACCCAACCACAAGGTCATCAGCATTTCCACCTTTAATGAGGAGTTCACAATGGAATAGATATAGCCATTTGTCATCCCACCTGGCAGCATAAACAAGCTCACCGTTTCCTCTGGATCAAAAGGTTCAAATTCCTCCCAGATAATGCCACTAAATATTACCACTGGCATCTTCTCAGACTCTATTCAGCCAGCTCCTAACTGAGTGGATGCAAGTGATTTTATCTGCATACATATCACAATAGTCCATTAACTGTTCTTCCAGCCCATTGTTTCTCCATATGACCTGGATTACTTTAGAAAATGCCACTGAGTGAAACTCTGCAGACACAATAAGAGCAGAGAAGTCATTCTGCTTTGCTACTCTTACCCTTATTGGTGTAGGCCTGAACTTGGGTTTGTACCTGTGTCCAATCAAATTAACTCCTTGTTTTCAGCCAACACCACTGAAATCATCTCATCTGGCCCTTCATCTTCCAGTTCCTCAGAGTCCCAGGATTGGTGCACAGGAAGAAGTCTCTCAGGGATAATATTATACAGAAGTCTTTGAGGCTTCCAACAGAATTGTCCTTATGCCTGGAAACTCTGCTAGCATCCTTAGGAAACTAATTGGATTTGTTAGATTATTAAGGCAGACTTACATTCCTGTGTAAATTAGTAGTGCCAGTTAAGTTATGGTCACCAGAAATTATCTGTTCACAAGGGAGAAGTTCTTATATTCCCCACCCATCACATCTGAAATAATTTGAGGCATAGCAAGATTGAACATGTGGCTCCCCTTGTGCATCAGGCCATAACAATCTAGGATAGGGTGGCAGCCATGAAATCTCAAGCTGTTTCAGATACTCTCCATTTGCCCCAGGTTGAAATCAGCCAATACCATTATCCTACGTGTCTTAACCACCAACCCTGAGATGAGGTTAAGAAGCTCGTTCAGGGATGCTGTTGTGCAATTGGAAAGATGGTACAGCAGGAGCATCCCTAAATTGTTCATTTGGCCCAGTCACACATACAGAAACTGGCTACCTGTGGAACAGACCTTCTAATAATTATCAGGTCTCCCAATGACTCTCCCTCTGCCTTCACCTTGTGGCCAAGGCTGATGCAGTATCTGAATCTCGGGTAGCCATATCTCAGTCATGGGTATCATCCATCCTCACCTACCACTTTTCAGTAATACACAAATCTAGCTTTTTCTCCATCATGGGGGGAAAAAAAATCCATAGATTGGGACTAAGGTATTTTGTGTTTTAGGAACTAGGGAGAACAACCATTCCCAACTTGACACCACTAGCACCTAAAGCTGGCAATCTATGAATGCCGTCTTAACATTGAATATAGATGTTAGTCACTCTGGATATGCCCTGATTGATTCAAATTCAAAAAAGGGATGGTTCAGTTTGAGCTGAAAAATACCTCAACATTACCTGATTTGATTCCAGTTGAGAGATAGAGAGAGATAGAGAGATAGAGAGATAGAGAGATACTGGATGGATGGATGGATGGATGGATGGATGGATGGATGGATGGACAGATTTCCATACAATATCAAGGGAAGACATCAAAACACCTGGACCTGTTTCATTTCCTGGCAAACTGGGATAAAATAAGGAAAGATGGTAGACTCTTAATGACATTAACCTTGCCATGAATTTCACCACAATATGTTTTTGAAACATTCCCCTGTACCATTTTTCAGCAGAGATAGCAAAAATGAGGAAAGGCTAGCATCATCCAGATTGTCCAACAAATAGCCTAAGATGTACTGGGCAATGCAGAAAATGTCTTATTTTAACTTAAAACTTTCAAAGTATTTTCTTACTTTTCCACTTGCTTTTCTGGAGTAACAGACTCAACAGGATGACCAATGAATTTATAGGGTGATATAACTTTGCTCTGTCAGATCACTGGTTTACTGGTTGACAGTTATGGTTCTTAGGAACTGTCCCCTCATCACTGGACAAGTTTGACCTCTTCTGGGCAAGAAATGGTTGTGTCAGGATTACACAACCATCTATTCTTAAAAGCAGTAAACATTTTGGCCAATAATTGTATTTGTCTGGTACCTATTCACTCATTGTCTAGAGACTTAAACCTACCCTATTAATACAGAACTGAAATGTAAGAATGGAAAGTTCAGCCTTCAACCTATATTCAGAGTGTGAGAGCTGAGTTGAATTCCCAGTTGTGTTGGTAGGATCAATGCAGAAGTGTATCTTTCCATTAGTGAAGAAAAGAGCAAAGGTAAGTCTTGTAGCTGACCATATTAAAGAAGATCTGAGAAAATGGATGAAGCCCAACACAATATTAGCTTCATCATCCATAAGTGTCTGGGCTAAAACTTATTATCTATCTGCTCATGTTGGTGTCAGAAAATTCATGATGACACTCAACCGCCCTCCAAGTTCTTCAAGTATGGAGGTAAACTTGCATATTGTATATTGTCTGTAACAATCTGAGAGGCAACAGAAAAGCCATCAAATCTGCAAAGTGCTTTCCAAGGTTATGAAATGCTTCGCAGCCACATCATTCAATTTGCTGCAATGAAGTAAATTTGCATTGGTAGAATGATTGAATGAAAGTTTTGTCAAACTGAAGTACCACTTTGCAACTTTGCATGGTTCCAATGGTTTAAAATCTGCATTAGACCTTTTTAATGTCTTTCCCTTCCTTTGCTTTCTGTGGCATCTTGACTAATAGAGAGAGTTCTGGAGAACTCAAAAGCTTGCATACTCATTTGTATCAGTATACTTGATACTCATAAAGGCATTGCCCAACAGAACTACTGTATTTTTCTGTCAATAAGACACCCCCATGTACAAGACGACCCCCACTTTTCCAACCCAAAATTAAGAAATCAATATTTTAAAGATAGTGCAGAACACATTTTTATTTAGTAATTAGTTAACATTTACCTGATACACTCGGTGGGAGGAGGTCCTAACCATCTCTCTGCAGCTCTATTTCCGTGCTCTTTTGTATAACTGATTACATTCAATCACGAGTGAAACTGCCGATAGCTCGTCTCTGCAAAGAGACTTCCTCTAATTGGTTTGTTCAGCATCAGCTGATGTCAGTTACATAAGGCTCGTGATTGGAGGAAGTCTGTTTGGGAGACAAGCTATTTCACTCGTGATTGGAGGCTAGCAATAGGAGGAAGCCTCTCTGCAGAGACAAAGTATGGGCAGTTTTGCAACTGCGAGGTTCTCTCCTTGGCTGACTTCCTTGAATAAGATGCCCTTCAATTTTTAGGGTAAGGATTTTAGAAAAAAGTATCGTCTTATAGTCGGAAAAATATGGTATATGCAATGCCTCATTCTAACTCCAACATGGGAATTGGTGTTAATACCAATTTTATTACCTTAAAATTATTACTACAATTTTGTCATCAATACGCTAAAGAGCAGTCAGCAATAGTATCGGATCTGGTTTTACTGTTAATGGTCTTTGTTTTTGTTTTCCCAAATAAAGGAATTTTAGATTTTGGCAGCTATTTATCCATTATTTCCCTGTGCCGTCCCTGGGGTATATGCGGCCACAGCAGGTCTGTTTCATAAATGCTCAGCACGTCTGCCTTTGAATTTACTTACTATAGCCTTGAAACAATAACTCCAGGCTAAACAAAGCATTCAGGGAGGTAAATTTAGTCTTAAGATTGGGTGGGGGGAGGGAAGGTACTAACCACATTTAGCTGAATATACTTACCAACTCCCCATGCATCAGGAACCCAGATAAGGTAGGAATCCAAACTGTAGGACATTTCATGATGCACAGTGATAGGCATTTTTAAACAGCTCTTCAGACATCTGTGTTCACACATCTGGAAATTTAAGAATGCCATGCATTTGGCTTTGGAGGATGCAATTTACATGTAAACTCCCTCATCCTAGGCAGTTTTAGAACTGTTGTATGCAGAAAACTACCTTTATAATGCTATAACTGTGAAGCAACCATTTATAACCCTAATTTCTTCCTGCATGAATAACTTTTCTCTAAAGAGCAATACACATTCATAGGCATCATTGGGTTTTAAGAAAGTCCCTATTCAAGGTGACTTGAGAGCCTTCTGCCCCTGTTTCTCTCTTTCTCTCTTTCTTTCTTTCTTCTTCTTTCTTCTTTCTTCTTTCTTTTTTCCTTCTTTTTCTCTCCTCACTGCTGTCCATCGCTTCCTCCTTTTCCTCATCATTACACTCATGTTCCTTCTGCTCTCTGCACTGGTGCTCTGTGACTCCCTCCCACTCCTTGCCACTTTCTCCCACTCCTTGGCTTCTGCAAATATAGTACTTAACAGTACTATAGTAAGAAAAAAATAGTAAGCTTGACAGCCTATTGAGGCTGCTGCATGTCATTTGAAATTATATTGTTTAATATAACAATGAGCTTTTGAATCAAATATTTCCTTTGGAGTACAAAGCCAACAATAGCACTGGTATAGCAAACACACCTACCCACAAGGTGCCCCTGTGTCCTCATTCCCTTAACTCTAGAGGGTTAGAAAATACTGGGTTTTAAAGTACATGTGGCTGCATCTCAGCAGATGTCCATTATAGCACTTCCCAGAGGTGCAAGCAACAGTAGCAGTTGACAGATTGGCAGCTGCATCTATAGCATGTTGTTTCTGCTGATACACAGAGAGAGAGACAGAGACAGAGACAGAGAGACAGAGAGGAACCCACCTTGGACACAATTACAACTGGACAGATAAAATATTATTTAAAAATTAGGATTGAGGTCATCACAGATTAGATCTAAGGCAATGATTTACAGATCAAAAAACTGTATTGGTACTCTTTTAGCATTTTAAATGAAAGGATTATTTTTTCAGTCTCATTTGTTTAAGGATTTCAGATTAGCCATCAGAAAAAGACAAAGGTTGGCTGCTTTTTGTACATCTGAGCAAAATAGAAATTTGGCATGCCCGGTCACTTGAATATTTGAAGGGAGTCGTGTTCCAGAGAGACTCTGTCTTGGCAGACTGGAAATCATAAAGTCATTCTTTGCAGTGCCTACCAAAGAATTGGAGGCTGATCTTGATAATTACAGTGTGACATTCATAACAAACAAAACAAAAAGGAAGGGAAGATAAAGGATAAGAGCTTTAATGTCCTTGCTATAAAAACCCAGTGATAAATAAAGAATATTATAATTCAGAATCACAGAGTTGTTTGTCTGACAGTAAAATAATGACCAGTGGATGAGTTGTTCAGGAGCATATCAAAAAATCTGTGTTAGAAGACAACATTCAAAGGCTCTCAGTACCATGCTGAATGGTTTGTGTATAAATTAAAAAGGAACTGGGTGGTGCATGGAGAGAGAGTGAGAAGAGATAAATATCTGTTTAACATTTGCAGAATAAGATGTTGGCCCTAAGTGCAGATGTGTTATTTTCTGAGATATTCAAAAGCAAATTATGCAAGTTAAATGTAGGAAGTTGTGAATTACAGTAGTTCTACATCAAATAATCTTTTAAAAAAGGAAATCACATGTAGATCTGTGCATACATGTTAATTTCATACACTACTTTTCAAAACAGATGAACACTGGGGGAAAATAATGAAACTGCTCTGAATCTGATATGACTTCCTTGGCTCCATGAATGTCATGAGCTGCAACCAGTAACTGCCATATACATGGCGATTTGCTATTCTTGGTTTCCCTTTTGAGAAGATAGTTTGGATTTCCCTAGGTTTTACTTTAATGAAATTCCTCCTAAGAAAGGGTGTTTTTTTTTTTCCTGACCCATTTGAAGAAACCTTACCTGTGCAGGAAGGTGTGTTCCAGGTCCCTTCTCTTGAATGTTGCCATTTGGTGAGACCTCAGCGATATGCCTCTTCCATGGCTCCCCGACCCTTTGGAGAAGACCCACACACACACCCCATTAGCCTTCCAGAGGGCTGTGAGGGCCTGACTCTTCACCCTGGCTTTGGGCTAGGATAGAAGTGAGTCCAGCAAATGAAAGATCATGGGGAGTCTATGTGATGTTATGGTACTGTGGTTGTATTGTCATAGGGTTTAGTCTGCTTTAATTATTTCATTGAATATTATTGTGAGCCACCCAGGATTATCTTGTATAAGATAGGCAGCCATGTAAGTATCTAAATAAAATACAGGTAGTCCTCATTTAGCAACCACAACTGGGACTGGCAACTTGGGCATTAAGCAAAGTGGTCGCTAAGTGAAACTTTGGCTATGCTTACAATCTTCCTTCAGCTTTCCTTTGCTTTACAGACCTGTGAAGGTTGTAAATGTGAGGATTGGTCATCAGGTTACTTTTTCATCACCTTGTAACTGTGAATGGTCACTAAACAAGGCAGCTGCTAAACAAGAACTACCTGTAAACTAGAGCTTAGTGGATGACAAAACTTCTTTTTCTGCCTTACTCTTAAAATATTGTACATATTCTGTAGTCATGATGGGTTCTTTTCACACAGACTTTCAGCATGACAGCAGTTCCTGGACTGGTCCTGTGGCTATTGTTGGAATATACAAAAAGAACCCTGTGTGGCAGAAAATATATCCTCTTTATTTTAGAAGGAGGAGGAGACTCCTTCGCGACTGATAAAAGAAGGTAAGCGTAAACATGCTTCATGTGATTCCCCCACCACACACACAAACTTTTTTGTGTTCCACTTGAATTGTAAAAATAGAGGAGAAACCTTTGCACTACAGCCAGAAACAAAGAAAGCCTGCTTTCCCTAGAAAATACATGAGTATCCAAGACAAAAGTGTCACTCTTGCAGTGATGAAATTATCCTGCTGATTTCAGTGCTCTAAAAATATTACATCTGTTCACAGCTAACATTCCTTTACACATAAATTCTAAGAAACATGAACAAAGTGGCACATACAGTGCAGCTATTCCGAATACAAGGCAATTTCACCCTGCGTCAGCATTTCCAACACTACAAAATACCGCTTTGTTGTATAGTGAAAATAGGGAGTAATAAGTGACAGGATTTATCTGCCTGTGTGTTGCTTGATGGCAGTATCAAAGAAATCTCTCCTCATGCCTTCACAGAAAATATGCTTCTATATGACATTTGTTTGTTGTAGTCTCCTCGCTTATACTTGCTTCAGTTGGACCCTGGAGAACTGAAAGTTTGTGAAGGTCAGAGGGTGGTTCAATAAGAACAAGAGAGCCCATCTGGCAAAGGGAATGGGATAATGTAGTGTGTAAAGTTGCTCAAAGATTTGATTGGCAGACAAGGCTGTAACCCCCTGGAATGGCTGTGAAGAGTAGAGCAATTTCAAGAACACCAGTTCTTCCTCTTCTAAGCACCAGGAGACTTGGAAATTCTATCTACAAAGCTTCTGTGAAACTGTCAATGACTATAGACAAAGCCAGCTTTTGATGACTTGAACTTTATTTACCAGTTGGTCCTTTTCATTGTTTAACCCCAGAATGCTCAATTATTAGAGTTATGCCAGCTGAGTAGTAGGAACTGGAGCAAAAGAAATGAGGGGACTTCTTCCAACAAACTTTGAACAAGAATGATGGAACAGGTGGGGGTGAGAACCTCAGCTGCCTGCACAGCTGGTCCAACACAAATCAGTTTCTCGCCAGCTTAAGGATAACTGCTCCATGTTTTGGTGAGGCCTCAGTATAAAAGAGAGAAAGGAAAAAGAAAAGATGACGCTCCCAGTGTTTATATTCAACAAATCTTTTTTAGGTTACCATTTCTGCAAACATTATCATCACATATAATCTTTTGTGCTTTGTACTAGACACAAATGGCTATTTCAAATTTTTCACCAAATTCGAGGGCAGTGAAATTGGGTTGATGTTTTTTCTCTCCAGCAATTTCTCAAGGCCAACACTTTCACTTTTTCACTATTGAAAAAGCTAAGTAAAATGGTTCCTCCGTAATTCCATTCCTTTCCTTGAGACTGAATGGAAACATCAGAAGCAAGGGAGGTGGCAAGCTGCTGGAGAAATTATTGTAAATTAAAAAAAAAAAAAAAGGACAGAATATTTACATATGTACCGTGGCCACCTCATAATTAAATCAGTACATAAACACTACATTTTATTTATGAGCCTTTTTCTGAAATTCTTTTCTCCTTTGAAAGAGATTCTAAAGCAAATTTTCAAGAGAGAGAAGAGAAATTTTCTTCCTAGCTCTTGCTTAATTAGATCAGTTTAAAAGTTAGATTGGAATATATAAAAGCTTTGTTGATCAAACTAAGGACATATTGAGGCTGCCACCTGATTTCTCAGAGGTAACCCATTATATCTATGGGAAGCTTACAACCAAACTATAAGGTACAATAGCATCCTCATATTATTGTTCTACAGTGATCGATATTCAGAGGCATAGGGCTAGTCCCAGTGATCCTAGTGATAGGATACAGCCATGTGTAGTAGCCATGGGGGGAGTGAGCCAACTTGTTAATTCCTCTATTAAAGCAATTTCAGGTACGCACTCACCACCTCCTGTGGCAGTGAATTCCATACCGAATTATGCAGATGTGACAGCATTTGTCCAACTCTCCCATCGTTTATCTTGAATTGATGACTACAGCTTGTAGTCACGATGCATTATTTTATATACCCATTTCAGTTTCCTTGTTTCTGAACCTTTTCCACTCCAATATTATTATAGTTTGGGGGTCTTTTAAAACCAGTCTCTCTCATTGGAATAAGACTTTTTGTAGGATTTTTTCCCCTTTCCTTTCTAAGGAATTGGTTTTAGTTAGATCTTATCTTAACCTGTACAAAGAGTTACCTGAATGGAAGATCACTAATCTTTTTATTCTTCCAGCTCAAAAGAAGGTGGACAACCTGTCTAAAAAGGAGACAGAAAATTGGTTAGAATCTGATGGGAACAATAAATATGTGTGGTACATTCAGATACATATAATATACATCACAGACTGCTTTACTAAATGCGTTTCTGCCCATCAGATCTGAACAACTAGACAGTGTCTGGTGAAAAAGATATCAGTCTTAAAAATCACCTTCAAGTTGATTTTAGCATTAACAGAGAGAAGAGGAGTGTCTCCTGTGGTTCCTAGTGTAGCATGAATAATACTAATCATAGCAGTGTCTTCACTTGGTGGCAGCAATTAGCTGATCTCAAAAAGCTAAGCAAGGTCAGAATAGAAATCTTTTCGGTGACCCTAATGTAGAGCCACTGCACATCATGGTCAGGTTTCTTTCTTTAAAGTTGCTTTTCCCAATCTGTTGCCCTTCAAATGAATTGTAGATGTCAGAATTCCCTGCCAGCCTAGATATTTCTAACAGTGAAGCAAGGTAAAGCTGCCAGATCTAGGCTTCAAAATTCCAGGCACCCACTACATGGCAGCAAAGAGTTGCCATTTTCTGAATTGTTTTGCTGCCATCTAGTTGTATTCACAAATCTGGTAGCCTGACATATACAAACCTGTAGTACCTCTATATCTGTGAAGAAATATTGAGATAACCTTGAGAATAGGGAAGGAACAAGCGAGTCATTAGGGGGGACTTCATGAAAGGTTTACTCAGCCCTGAGAAAGAGGAAAATATGAGAAAGAAACTCAAAATAAACCCACCTTGAATTTATTTAGTATCAGATGGGATAGAGAGAAACTTAAACAAGCTTTCAAGCTTCTATAATTGTACCATACTACAATAAAGAACATTCCTGGAATTCCTGCTGTGCCTCTTCTTTGATTCCGCCTAGCTCAAAGTGTTGCCATACTTGGAAAATGAAATAATAGAGACAATGCTGTCTACACTTCAGGTTGCCATACTTGGAAAATGAAATAATAGAGCTGGAAAAAGTTCAGAAGAGAGTCAAACTCATTAGGGGGTTTGAATACCTTCCCTATGAGAAAATGTTGGAAATTGGAAAACATTAACTGAGGGGTGAAAAATGAAATATGGAATGCATGGCCCACAGAATGTTGGCAGGAAGACGTTTTTCTCTGTTTCTCAAAACACTAGCATCAGAGGACATCCAATGAAGCCAATTAAAAAAAAGATTTAAGATAAATAAAAGCACTTCTTCGCAGTGCCCATAATTACCCATGGAATTCATTACAGCAAAATGTGGTGATAGCCACTAACTTGGATGGCTTTAAAAAGGGACTGAATAAACTCAAAACAAATAGGTCTATCAAGAGCTATTGGTCTTGAAGGTTCACTGCTACTTTCAGGTTGGGGGCAGCATGCCTCCAAATACAAGTTGCAGGGGAACAATAGCTAGAGAGGGGTATGTCTCTGCCTTTCATTTGCAGGCATCTTAGAGACTGCTGATTGGCCATTGTAAAAAACAAAATGCTTGACTAAATTGGATCTTGGCTTCATCCAGCAGGACTGTTCTTATGTTCTTACTGGAAGTAAACCCAGCTGGGGAGAGACAGTGGGAATAGGTGGGAAGAACAGTTGAGCCCTTCTTACAACTGGCTACCAGGCAGGCATGCATTTAAAAAAAAATAACATTGTCACCCCCTATCTTGGTCCTTTGGTAACCCATAGTCTCTCCCTTTAACCTATCTCATAGGAGTCTTAAAAAAAGACTATCGGCCTTGGAAACTCACTGGCTGATTTGGGTCAGTCACTCTTTTAGCTTAACCTACCTTATTGGGTTATTACTGTGGGGTGAAATAAAGGGAACTCTTGGGAGAAAAAAAGGATGTGAACAGATTTATCCCAAGATATATCGTATTTAGAAATCAATGGGACATACCTTCCAAATAAACAAGTAAATGATTAGGGACTGCCATGGTCCTAAACATTTGAGCAACATCTGGAAAAAATATCCATCACTATGTACATAACTGCTCTCTTGTGTACAACCATCCCTGGGACTCAGTATTTTATTAATGCGATGTAAAGAAATGCCTTCAGCTAAAAACAAATAGAATACTTTTGCTGAGTTTGAGAGACAGAATAAAAATTATACTTCTAAATTACATGAACCCTACAAAGATTGCACTTAGAGCTAAAAGACAATTATGCTGATTATACATCTTCCAGCCATTAAATACAGATTTGTTTAGCTCATAAAATTATAGCTGAGAATTGTCTATTTAATTTATTGCTAGAATATTATAAATGTATATCTTTTTAATGAGGATTTAATTGTACATCTAAATGACCAATGTAGTTTTATTATTTATTAAGCAGAAGTTATTCTTCAAGGCTTTTCAAACTTTTAGTAAAGGAATACTTTCATTAATATAAAATATTTAATTTCTTTTATATGAAGGTCTTGATAAATGCTTTTTTCAATTAATTTCAAATTAAAATTAAATGAAGTAGGAAAGGCAAAATTGTTTTCTAAAGGTACTGCTGTTTTAGTGGATCTGTATCAAAGCTACAGCTCTTACTTTAAAATATTGGCATAGTAGTAAAAACAAAAATATTTGTACATATTTTAGTAGTTTTGATATTATCACTAGAAAGTTGCGATTCATTATGAAAAATGCAGCCAAAGTCTGTTTGAACTCTTACTTAAGCTTGATGGTTCTGGAGAAGTTACTGTTTCTTCAAGGCATTAATCTCAATCTCTGCTGGTGCTAAACTGCTGATGGCTTACTGTTATGTGTGAACTTAGCCAATGTGGCTTATTCAACAAAATTCAGAGACGTGTATCCCTTATTAATTATTCTCTGTCTAACTGAAGTTTTGCAATACTGAAACAAAAAAAAAAAAAAAGGAAAGGAAAGGAAAGGAAAGGAAAGGAAAGGAAAGGAAAGGAAAGGAAAGGAAAGGAAAGGAAAGGAAAGGAAAGGAAAGGAAAGGAAAGGAAAACATGAAACTTTATTGTAATCATATACTTTCTTATGCAGTATAATCCTTTACTTGTTCAGGCAGAAGATAATTGAACTTAAAAACATTCCTATGTAAATGCCTATAGAACTATTGGATAATATATAGTTTATTGACATTGATTTGATGAAACATAATCAATCAACTACTTAACCCGAGTTCCCTGGGCATTATGTTGGCATTTTTATTTTTAAAGCGTGGACATGGGTGGCCATGGAGAGGGGCAAGAGGGACATTGACATGAATAAAAAGACTTTATTACACAAATGCCATGTCTTATGTACTTGTCTCAGGTGTACACATGCAAATATGTATCTGCCTGATTACATCGCTGCATACATGTTGCCATTTTGGTATCACTATAGTTTGTTACATTACTGCTGAGCATGGAATGTGCTTGTTATATTTTTAATTATTATTTTTATTAAATGTTTTAGAAAAAAGAAAAGAAACAAACAGAAAAACTAAGAAAAGCAGAGTAAATTGAGAAGAGATTTCAAATATAAAATTGAGTAAAATGGAATAAATTCAACACAAATTTTCAGAGGAATATTAATTCAGTTCTATATATTTAAATATGTACATCATTTTAAAACTATACATCATCCTTAAAACCCTTACTATGAGAATATCAACAACAGCAATCAGCAGAGTATCAAAAGAACTCAAATCAAATTTCTTTTGATTTCAAAAAGAAATATTACAATAATTTCTATATTTAACAGATCATCCAAGGTTTAGGTGTTAATTTTTATGCTAAGAGAAACCCAATTTTCAGAAGCAGTACAAGCCCATCGGTAAAATTGTGGTCCCAATATGGTGTCCATGTTAAATCAAATTCTGTAACAGATTCAATTTTCAAATACAAGGCTATTTGAGATACCAAAGCAAATTCCCCCAACTTAGTTTACCATTCTTCTACAGAAGGAATTGTTCATACTTTCCAACGAGAACCATAAAGTATCGTAACAGCTATTAGCATATACAAAGCTAATTCAATGTACTTTGTGGGAATCTAAGGTTTAGTAATATTTAGTAAAAAGATGGTAGATTAGAAATTCAATTTTTAGAATTTGTTTTATTCTATTATGATTCATTTTCCAAAGTTGTTGGGCGTTACAACATTGCCACCAAGTATGGAAAAATGATCCAATCTGATCATCACATTTCCAACAGTTTTTAGAAGATCAGCTATCAATTCTAGCAATCAATACTGGAATGATACTGTTGGTAAAATCTCTTAGAGCAGTTTTCTCTAAGTGTGATAGTCACTGAATTTAAAATTTTTCTTCCATTGAAATTCCCATTGTTGTATATCAATTGTTCTATCCAAAATCCGTATCCATTCAATCATATGTATTTTTAATTTATTTGGTTTTTGAGACACATTTCACTACCAACTTATAAATAAGGCCCATTAAGTGTTCTAAGTTTTTGTTATAAGCTTTTCAAAGTTAGCCAGATCTCTGAATGTTCCACCTTGTTATTTGTAATTCCTTCAGAACTACAGCACTTATCTGAAGATATTAGAACTAGTCAAGAGATTCTGACCATTACAAAGAAAAAAAATCTCAGAGGATTTCATCTTTGTCTTGTCTTAATCATTATTTAATAATTAAATCTTGCAATCTGTATTTAGGATCTCTCTATTGACCAAATTTCTTTGTATTTACATGTCATTGTTTTCTTTGGCTATCATGTCTACCAATTTCCCAGAAAAGTATATTCTACAGTTTCTCCTGGGTCCTCTTTTATTTATTAGTGTCACACTGGTTACTTTTCTATTAACTCTTGAATTGCCTTTCCATTTGTAAAAATGAGAAGATGAAACAATATGATTCTTTATGGTCTAGAACTGATAACATGCTAAAGGACTATTCTACTAGCATTCAACATTTTTTCTTTTTTTTTCTCACTGACCCCTCTGGAATAACGTATATGACTTGCAGTAGCATTCTTTTTTCCTGCGCAGATTTATTTTGTCTGAATGGTAACTGAAAATCCTTTCGGCACATAATCATAAAACAATAAACCATGTGTTGTTAATAATAATCCCCCGTTACAAAGAAAACTTTTTCAGCACATGAAGTTGCTTAAGCATCATATGTCAAGAATGTGATCTGAAAATCACTTGGGGGGCAGGCAATGCCTTTCAGTGAATCTTATATATAGGCAGCTGTTCCTAGAGATCATTTATTAAATGTTCACCAGCATTAGTCAAGGGACCCTGAAAAATATGCATCGCGCTTTGAAAATAAAACATTAAAAAAGAGACAAAAATATCCTTCAACCCACAATGTTCAGAAAACACAGCAGTTTTGCAGCAAAGTGGTCAGAGACATGTCAGAAGGCCCCTACCAAAAATTCAATTCCAAATTATAAGAGTTTTGAAACAGAAGCAAAGACAATTCAAGAATCCAGGAGACATACTCTGTAAGTTATGGACTATTTCAAAATAGAAAAGTTTGGTTGATTTTTTTTTAAAGAAAAAACATACTTTGGAATGGAACTAACAACAACTCTCAGTTTGCTTTTAGAGGTAGGGGTAATATAATACCCTAGGGTTGTTTTTTTTTCCCCCTTGTGTGTTTTGCTGTAACTTTCTTATTAGCTACGTGTTGTGCTTCGGATCCAGTCATGAAAAGTATTTCAGAGCACACAGACACATGAACGTAGCACCTGTCTGCAACTCTCTCAAGCAGATGCATCTTTTCCCAAAGGTCTTCTTGCAGCTACTGTGAATCCTGAAAAAAAGACATAACTTCTTTAAAGAGTTGTAGGCAAGTGTCATCTTTGCACCTCTGCATATTCTAAAGTACTTTTTTTGGAATCAAAGCCTTCCATAGATCTAGTACCTGTTTGCTTTTATTTATTTGTGCATGTAAAGACTTTTCTTTTAGTTGCCAATAACACTGCCAGATTTTCAAGTGTGCATTTGGATGCATAAAGAAAAAATGGGAGGAATACAGCGGCAATCTGCATTTTTACCCTTGTTAATATGTTTTTAAATCTATTTCTTTCTTCTTCTCCTTTCCACTGCTAAAAATCCTTTCATTTTTTCTAAATGGAAGGAATTCTAAATAACACCTGAATTTTGATTTAAAAATAAATAAATAAAGGGGGGCAGCTATTGTATGTTTCTCATTCCAGCCATCCTACAAAGACTCCTAGATATCTGAAACCATCACAGCCTCTGACAAGTTGAATTATTCATGTCTGCAGTCCCTTCCTATATTTCAACTTATGATTGTCTCTAAATGTGAGTCCCATGCTTTTAATACCAGTTATTTCCCTTTCCTTTTCCCACCTCATTTATCATCTTGGCTGATGACATCTTCTAGGGAACTCAAAAGCTACTACTTTACATTGGATGCTTTCAGTAGGCTAGTTAAGGTAGTATCTAAATACTGAATTGGAAAAACAAAATTAGATGCAGAGTAGCATCTGTGAAGATGCAATTCATGGCCACTGACACTTTGCCAACACTCTCCCTCAACATAAAATCAATGACAGCATAATAATCACATTCCAGAGCATCAGGATGCTCTATGTCGTCTCTCTTTGTTACATCCTTAGGCCACTTCAAGGAAAAACAAATCCTATCTGCATTTCTTTCCTCATTCAGAAAAGCAGCTTCTCACCAGACAGAGCAATCCAAAAGGATGAGGAAAATAAACTCCATATAAAGGAACAGCCAAATCCTAAAACTCAGTCAGAAAGGAGGTGGCTGCCTGCAAGAAAAGGACTTTGAAGACAGAGATATGGCTGTATTCAAGAGTTGCCCTCCTAAGTTCCAGGAGTAAGAACACCTGTGAATCCAGGACTAGGGAGGTGTCATGGTGTGGGTTTTTCATGAGATCTTAGCTATAACCAGAGGTGGTCCTTCTCAGGTAACCAGTGGAGAGAGGTGAGCTTGGGTTGCTACTACTGTACCATATACACTGCTGTTTGGTAGCAGCACTGCCTAAGCTTGATTTATATGAGGGCTGGTGATAAAATCCCCCAGACACTTAGAGGAATTCAACCTTCATGTCCTTGGGGGGAACATCCAGAAGGTCTTGAGATTTTATGGCCTCCATGGCAATCATGGTTGTCCCCAAAGCTCAGACCCGACACATATAACTGGTCACATGCTAGACTTGCTATTTACCTGAATACTTGAGACATGCTAAGAATATGGAGTTATTATCTGTCATCAGTCCTTTGCTTTGGTTAGATCACTTTCTGGTTCACATACATATTGTCACCATGTTTGACTATGCTTCTCTACTTTTGATGAAGTTCTCATCGAAATGGTCTGGTAACTCTTCAGGCTTTCGGAGGGCCTTTGGGGTTTTCCATGCAATCAGGCAGGCAGCTCCACTGCACACCTTGCCAGGCTCTACAGTTTGGAGTCAATGGGGCATTAGTTGAGATTTCTCCAAAGTAGCTTCTATCTATCTATGTATCTATGTATCTATGTATCTATGTATCTATGTATCTATGTATCTATCTATCTATCTATCTATCTATCTATCTATCTATCTATCTATCATCTATCTATCATCTATATATCTATCATCTATCATCTATCAAATTTGTCACCGTCCATCTCACTGCAGAGTGACTCTGGCCAGTTTACAGTAAAAAGAATAAATAATAATTAAAATAGAATAAATATTAATTACAATACATTAAAATACAACAAAATTCATATAGATATATAAAAATAAATAGCTTCCAAGGAACTGATGTTACGTAGAAGTTATTAGACTGGGGAATGTCTTCAAGGTGCCAGCCCCCACAGAGTTGGTTATATCCCTACTTGCCCCGCACGAGTTGGCAGAGCAAGGTCTTCTCCAGAAGTCCAGGAGAGTGGGGGCCCGCCTCACCTCTGGGGGAAGAGTGTTCCATAGAGCAGGGGCAATGGCAGAGAAGGCTCTCCTCCTGGGCCCCACTAGATGACATTCTTTCATAGACGGGGTCCATAACATACTTCTTTGCCTGACCAGGTGGGACAGGTGAATGTAATGGGGATGAGACGGTCCCTCAGGTAACCTGGACCCATGCCATGTAGGGCTTTAAAGGTGATAACCAACACCTTGAACTGGACCCAGAAGGAAACTGGCACCCAGTGCAGCTCCCACAGCAAAGGTGTTGCTTGTGCCATCCTTGGGGCACCCAAAACTGCCCACATGGCTGCATTTTGTACCAGCTGTAGCTTCCAAATACTCTTCAAGGGTAGCCTCATGTAGAATGCATTGAAATAGTCTATATGAGAGATGACTAGATGACTAGATGAGTGACTGACTGGAGGGCCTCCCAATCCAGGAAAGGGTGTAATTGGCACACAACATGAAATTGAGCAAAGGCCCTCCTGGCAACAACTGCTACCTGCTCCTTGAGCAGGAGTTGTGAGTCCAGGAAGATACCCAGGTTCCACACTGGGTCTGTCTGGGGCAGTGCCACCCCATCCAGAACCAAAGATGGTAAGCACCTGGATACAGGGGATCCCCCAACCCACAACCTCTCCATCTTACCAGGGTTCAGCTGAAGCCTGTTGTTCCCCATTCAGACCCTCACAGCCTCCAGGTACCTTGAAAGGGTGGTCACAGAATCACTCAAATCACCTGGGATGGAGATGAATAATTGGGTATCATCTGGGTATTGATGGTACCTCATCCTATGGTGGTGGATGATCTCACCCAGTGGTTTCATGTAGATGTTAAAAAGGAGTGGAGAGAGTACTGAAACCTGTGGCACCCCACAAAGGAGGGGCCACGGGCTGGACCACTTGCTCCCTATCAACACTGATTGAGACCAGCCTTGAAAGAAGGTGAACCAGCGCAAAACTGCACCGCCCATCCCCAACTCCCCAAGCCAACCCAAAAGTATACCATGGTTGATGGTACTGAAAGCTGCTGAGAGGTCAAGAAGAGCAAGGATGGATGCACTACCCACATCCCACACCTGCCAGAGATCATCCAAGAGTGTGACCAATGCTGTTTCCATTCCATATCCAGACCTGAAACCCGACTGAAAAGGGTCCAGATAATCTGTTTCATCCAGGATCCTCTGGAACTGCAATGCCACCACTTTCTCAACCACTTTCCCTAAAAAGGGAGGTGGGAGACTGGACAAAAATTGTCCAGTATGGTGGGATCCAGCAATGGTTTCTTGAGGAGGGGGTGCACCAGCATCTCTTTAAAGGCAGCTGGAAATACTTCGTCTCTCAAGGATGAATTCACCATCACCTGGACCCACCCACAGGTCACCTCCTGAGCTGCCTTAACCAGCCAAGGGGGGCATGGATCTCTGGAAAGAAGCTGTGGGCAATGCCTTATGAGACTATGGAAGATTTGTTTCAGCTTGTGGAATCTAAGGAAGTGATAGGGTTCTTGGAGGTATGAGCTCTGCCACCTATGGGATGGATTTGAGAGATTATTAATGCCTCTTGAGGGAGGAGTTACCTTCTGCCTTGAAGAAGTCAGTGATGTATCCACTCCTGAAAAGTCCATTTCAAGTTCCAAGGCCAACTTTCACTCAATTTCTCCTTGTAAGGAAGATTTTGGAGAAGGTGGTGACACTTCAGCTAAAGAGGACCTTAGAGGAAGTGGTTTATCTGAGTTGGGGGACAAAAGAAAGCCAACAAATCACAGCAAGATGGAGATGTGGTTTGTAGATGATCACTCTCATTCAGTTCAGGTTCCAAGGTTGATGCTGGAAGGGCTTTGCACTTACCCTGAAGGAGCAGGGCTGCAATTTCAGTGTCCTGGACTTAGAGCTTCTTCTCATGCAGCATACAGAAGTCTTATTCACAGGTGCCTTTGTCAAGCATCAGTGATGTGCCAGTCGCAGGGCCTTTTGGACAGAGAAGCTCTTATGACAGTGATTCACATGCTCATCACCATCTAGATTACTGAAATGCATCTTTGAAGATGACTCAGAAATTATGGTTGTTTTAAGATGTAGCAGCCCAGCTGCTAATGGGACCAATTAGATACAGCAGTAAAATGGAGTACTTTGGTCACGGCATTGATTACCAATAGGCTTCCAGGTCTAATTCAAAGTGCTGTTCTTGATTTATAAAGTGCTATATGGTTCGGCCTCTGTGTATCTTCAGGAACAATGTTTCCAAATTCCTGACACATCTTAGGGATTCAGGAATGAGAAATCAGAATTCCTGGGAATTCTTGGGAAATCCTAAAATCATATGTTGTTCTGTATTTTTTATAACATGCAACCAGAAAGAGCTTTGCATTCTCAAAGCCATCCAGTCAATGCCAAGACATGCCATCATGTGTTCGCTCATCTCCCAGACTGAGATAGAGGTCTTTTGCACTTCCTGTAAGCCTTACCCTCCAGGAGGCAGAAGAGGAAGAGAAAGTCAACAGGAAGAAAGTCAAGGACCTGTTTGGGCCTGGTTATTTCCAGCATTTGGAGGATCCGACAAAGGCACCTTTTGTGCCAGCTTGGGTGCCAGCTGCCCCAAGCAGGAAGTGGTCCTTGGAGCACCATTTGCTAGGAGCTACAAGAAAACCACACTGCCTTCCAAAAGCTACAATCAGAACAATAGAGGGCACCTCCCAGCTGGTGTCCTCAGCACTTACCTTAAGTAATACTTTTTCCCGATTTCTTGACTGATTTTTCTCAGGATTCAGAAAAATATATAAATGTCCTGAGAAATGCAGGAAGGAATTCCTGCATGGAAACACTGTTCAGGTGCATCTTTCTTTTCCAGATTTAGTTCATCCTGTGCATTCATCTTGAGAACAGAAACCGAAAATTCCTCTATATGAGAGGTGAAGGCAGAGGCAGCCTGTAGGTGATCCTTCTTAGCGGCTGCCCTCACATTATGTAACAGATTCCCCCGAGGTTCAGGGGGCCACCATCCTAGCTGGCAAGACCATACTATTCTAATGAGCTTTTGGTGCTGATAGAAGGTATAGACTGCCTTTATGTTTTGATATATTTTGAATATTAGATTTCATTGCTATTTTTATGGGCTTTGTTGTATAGGGATTTTAATTTATTTGCTGTTGTTTTGTAAACTGCCCAGGGTCTCTCGAGTTGGTGACATATGCAGTTATAAATAAATAAACAAATAAAGATAGATACTGTATAACTATATATACACACACAGATAAATAAGTAAAAGATTTATAGCAAATCATAGAAGCTGAGCTCACTAAACAGATCAAAAGCAAAGAAACAGAAAACACAAGACCACTGTATATGTTTCCTTACCCTCCTAAAGTAAAATGATTCTTCTTAGTTTTATGAAAAGTTCATCCTGAAAGCACAAAGCAGTTGTATTAAGTTAGCAAGATTGAGTTGTTTAAAATTTCAGGGATGTCCGCCAAAAAAATAATAATAGGAAGTTGTATGGAAAGAAATGTGCTGACAGCAGTAATGTTTTGGTAATAATTCATGTGTTGTAGATGATGCTCTGGAAAGCAGCCCAGCTGGCTAATGCAGATTGGTGATGCTCTTTTGCTGATGGCTGTACAATTGATTGACATTTCTGCTCCATCATGAAATCAGCTTGCAAATTAAATGGAAAGAAATAAAAAGGGAGGGAGAACTAAAAAAGGGACTTGGTGTCTGAGTGTTTTATACTATATAAAGGTTGGAGGGATGGCTTTTTCTCGTAAGAAACAAGCTTCATTTCTCAGCTCAGCTTGCTTTCAGCTGGGGTTCCACCATCCAGCAAGTATATGTGCTTATCTTCTGACTATTCTACTCCATCTCTTCTTCCCATTCTCTCTCCTTCATGTTCCACTTCCATTGTATAAATATGCAACTATTGGACTTCACCAAGGCCGATGTCATTCTGATTTTTTAGGCAGTGTGCTTGTAAATAATAAAACAGGGCATCGCTAGCTGAGCGTAACAACGTCTCTTCCTGAAACTTCTTGTGGACAAAAATACCACATGCAGCTTGCATAAAATATAGCCCTCCAGGCAACAAGGAGGCTTTAAAACACTGGTAGCATATCACTACTTGATGAATGATGGTACTGACAATGACTTGATGCCTTACTTTTCACCTAAGGCATGAGTGTGCTGCAACTGTTTCAGTTTATCTTGTGTTTGATCATATGCTTTCATAATTTTATAAAGCTGTATTGAGTAAAACCTAATAGGAAGTCATACACACATTGTAACCAATGGGATCAACTTCAAAGTAAAGATTAGATTGACATTTTTTAGCTATATCTATGCCACATCCTAGATTAAACCTCAATGGATTAGGCAAGTTGTGGGAATTCAGCAATTGTCTTGGCATGTTGCATGAAGCAGGCCATCATGTTAATCCATAATACGGTTGTTATTTCGGGGTCTGCATGCTAAATAAGTACAAAAAATGTATTTGGTTAATTCATCCTTAGGGTTGAATATATTTTATGACTTTAGCCACTGAGTTTACTCCAACAGCAGTAGTTTCTCAACTTGGATGCATCAAATAACCACATCTGCATTGATTTAGGCTAGCCCTTGCAAGCCACAAAATAACTGTACAAATCCATGAATCAGTGCCAGCTAATCCATTGGGGAACAGGGAAATTGTAAACTACAAGTATTAAATTCCAGTGTGTAGCGTTGCTGCACAGAATTTTGTGCAGTGCAGTACCTTCTTGCAGACATAGTTCCCACATGTTCACCATAATGCTAAAGCCTGAATTTGGATTATGAGAAGTTCCTATGTAGAATATGCTTGTTTACTCAAATCTGGAAACCAGATTTATTGTGTAACTGTCCTGTGAGCTTTGCACTGCACACTGAGTTAGTTGCCCATCATGTAGCATTATGGTGCCAAATCACAATGAAAACAATGCTTCCTCACTGTTAAACAAAAATGGTATACATTAGCAGTCAGGGCTTGCCTGGAATTATGTGTCATTACAGCACTCAACTAACTCTGCATTGCTACACCACAATCAGGAGTGGAGATGTAAGAATTACTTAGGATTTGTCTCTTATTTATAAGTGTTACTCTAATAAATATCTAGTTAAATCCAAACCCATCTTCAAAGGCTATTGCCAAGGTGCTATCTAAAACCTGACATTTTCTTTCCATCCTGGGTGAAGGGGGAACATCCAAAAGAATCAATGGCCTTGTGGACCACGTTTCAGGAACAATAAATGGCTTTCTTGGCAGAGTGCAATATATACAAGGCAGTATAGAGTTTTCCTGTGTGTGTGTGTGTGTGTGTGTGTGTGTATCATAGTAATATTAACAATATTACAAAGCCGCACAAGTTTCAATATGTAGAAATATCCTTGGATATTCCTTTCCATCTCTGTATTAGATCAATAAGTTTGAATGAGCAGTTGGATATCATCATTTTTACATAAAATATGAGAACACTATATCAACCATTATTTAAGTAATTAAAACTGAATAACTAAATGAATGTTGTGCTTCAGATGAAGTTGTTTCAGCCTAAAGGCCTTCATGCACTGCCCATTTGTCCAATCATCAGAAGAGGCAAGCAATATTTCTGGGGAGCAGAAACAGATGATATGTCCATCATTTAATCCCTCACTCACTGTCAAAGTGACACAAGGGCATAGTTTTCTTTTGTAGTTCCATACTTTTCCATATTATGTTGCCTTAAGACCCCTGTCAGTTTTGGATAGTGTACTTCAGGTTGTTGCAGACTAATTGCAGCAGCTTATTGGCTACTTTGCAGGTGCAGGAATGCCCTTTCAACTTAGCCATTGCTTACTATGCTCCCTAATATGTTTAGAGCTGATATGATAACCCTAATATGTTTAGAGCATAATGGCTATAACTCTTGCTTTGTAAATAGAAGGTTGCTTTTTAAAACCCAGCAGAAATGTTTTTGTTTAATTCCTCCCCCCCCCTACCACTTTTCCCTATGTCTGCCTGCCTGCCTGCCTGCCTGCCTGCCTTTTCCAGCTGTGTTTTGAGCTAACTGAGAGCTGAGGGTGAAACTTTTCCACTTCATGTGACTAGAAAAATGGTGAAACAATGCACTACGGGGGGGGGGGGGGGGGGGAGGAGGGGGAGGGATAGGTAGGTAGGTAGGTAGGTAGGTAGGTAGGTAGGTAGATAGATAGATAGATAGATAGATAGATAGATAGATAGATGCATTCCTGTTAGTTTCAAACCAGCAACCTTCTACTTACAAGGCTAAAGTTATAGTTATTCCACTATTGTGCTCATAGTAAGAGTAACTATAAGGGACGTTAGAAAGAAATAAGATAATAAGAAATTAATTTTTCTTTTAAACTTGCCTGTTGTGCCTGCATAAATTTGAATTTTGATGCTTTAACTTTGTATATATGTATACAATTTAACTCTGCATGTATTTATAAAAGTATATATTTTTCTTAAAGCAGCTTAGAGTCAAATCAGCATTAGCACAGAAGAGGAATGGTACCCCTTAAATGGTAACAGCAGATATGCCCTAAATCTCCTTCAAGTTGAGCCTAAAATGAAGAAGAAACATATTTCATGGGGATTTAGTTAAAACATTTGAGAAACATACATAATTTAATGAAATTAATTTTTTAGGCAATATTTGACATTCCTTAGCTGCCAAAGAAGTGTATGCCTAAAAGTAATTTTCTTGGCTATTAAGATAATCTGTGAAGCTGGACTACAGATGAATTTGATGACACATAGAAACAAGCCAACAAAACAGACAACGCCCTTGCACAGTACTGAGAATTGGATAAATTAGCTGAAAATTGCTAGTCCATCAATGTCACCATCCTAGGTAAGCCCCCAAAGCCCATATTTTATCAGGTTCCTTCCTTGTACATTTTCAGTATTAATCTGATTCCCAATAACAGTTAAACATATTTTGAAGTATTTTTCCTCCTACTATTGTGTGTGTGTGTCTTTGAGTCAGTGTTGACTCCTGGCAACTGCCTGGACTAGTCCCTGCAGTTTTCTTGGCAAGAAAGTGGTTTGCCATTGCCTTCCTATTAGGGCTGAGAGGAGTGACTGGCCCAAGATCACCCAGCTGGCTTTGTGCCTAAAGTGGGCCTAGAACTCATGGTCTCCCAGTTTCTAGCCTAGTGCCTTAACCACTACACCACACTGACTCTCTTTCCTATTGTCGTAGTATTCTGTATTTAGTTTAATCAATCATATGAGCAAATAATCCCTTCATCTACTTTTCCTTGTGACAGTTAAAGTGCTAGCAAATAACCTAATCATGGAACAGTTTGATTTACAAAATCCTGAATGTATACCTGAGTTTGATTAAAGCAAATTATCTGTAAAATTCTATAGCAGCAGAAATGTCTATTTTAAGATTGAAGAATGTGATTTTAAAAATTCCCCCAAAATGTGCTGCTAATACTGCCAAAAACATGTTTTTTCCCAGAAATATCATTCATTCATTTTTTTCAGAAATATTTATTCATGCTCTCAATTTGTATGCCTCCAAACCACTTATCAACAAAGAGATTTGGGTTGTTGTTTTTTTTTAGTGTTTTAAACAAAAAGGCTGAGAATGTAATAGCATTCCATGATCAAGGGAGTAGGTTATACATGATATTCTGGGCTGCCTTTGAAGCTGAAGAAAAATAATGATAGCCAGTCATAAATAAAGATTATACTAGTCCTGTGTTGCTTATACTAGCTGGCACTTAATTGATGGTCTAAATTCAAAGTGCTTGCTTTGACCTATGAAGGTTTTTATACCTTGAAACCTTGGTATTTAATAAATAAACCTCCTCCTACACTGATTTATATAGGCCCTAAGCAGCCTTCTCCAATCTGGATGCCCTCCAAATGTTTGGATATTAACTTTCAGAATGCCCAGCCAATTGATGAGAATTCTGGGACTTGGTTCACATATCTGAATTACCCAGGTTGGGGAAGTCTCCCCAAAGATCATCTTCAATGTGCTTCTCTCATTCTGAAGATCCAACAGGAGCATATACATACTTAGCATTTAAGCTGTTCCTATCCTATAATCAAGGCAACTTAACTCTAAAGTGTTTTAAGAAAAAGAAGTCTAGACTGAGTTGCTTTGGAAGCAACTTGTAAGGTATTCAGACCAATCTTCCCATTGTGCAGTTCATCTGCTGCTGTGCCCTGCCACCCTTGTGTTTCAGAAAAGAAATGACCAATCATTTCCTTTCCTGGGGGTGGGGGTGGGAGTTGTCCTCCTGGACATACCTATATTTCATATGTGTGTAAATACATATGCATATATACTGGGGCATTCATGGAGGGATCAAAACATTAACATGATGGTTGTGATCACTTGGTTCTTCAGTCTGCCCCATTGGTATGTTAATTAATATTGCACTCATGTAGAAAGGGGCAGGGTTTTGGTTGCATGATCATGACTTCCATCTTGACCTTTTTGAACCCCATGGATGCCCCATACAAAGTTAAAGCATAAAAATCCACATATATGCCCACAGCAACCACATTTGAAAGTCCAATTGTATTCTAATCAATTCTAGGCATCCCTTTTATTATGCTTAAATAACACAAGGGTTAGAAGTTTGCCTCTTATGTAAAAGGTTAGTAATTCAACACTCAGCAAAAACCTTTTAAAATTACTTTTTATTTCTCTCAGCTGGCTAGCTACTTTCCCTAGTTAGCTGAGGGTGCTTTTTTAAAAAAAAAAAGGGGGGGGGGATTCCATTAACCCTGTTAAGTGACTGAAAAATGAACAGACAAGTGGCTTGTGACTTCTCCTCAGATGTCTCCTGTCACAGTCTCACCTAAAACCTTGGGAGTTCCATTCAAGTACTAACTAGCTTTGATTCTGTTTAACTTTTTGGGATCAGCCAAGATCAGCAGTCTGCTGCTACCAGAGTGGACCAACTGGTGATATATGAAGTACAATTAACTGAATAAACAGATATGATCAGGCTTTGCAACTTAACTCCTATACATCCTGTCTGTGTTCAAACATCCCACTGTGTCATGATTTGCCTAATCATTAGCAACACTTGCACAAAATGCTAAACCATAACCTATGGCTTATGGGCATGGTGCAAGGGGGCAACCTTTACTTCTGGGGTGTGTGTCAAAATTATTGGGGAGGTTTTGGAAGAGGGAAAAGCTGCAGCAAGAGGAGTAATGACACTAGTGTGGGGCTGGGATTTCCTTGGTTTTCAGAGGGGAGTAGTCCTTGTTTTTCAAACAGTGTTAAGACTACTTTAGAGTTTACATTACATTTTTTGTATGTTTCCCATCTCAGAATGTCAAGATATTGATCTCTAGTTTTCAACCAGAGGAAGCTTTGGGTAATAGCCACAAAACAGTTTGGTCTGCAGGCTTTCTATCCAGCACCATTGTGTGAACTGGGTAACACATTTTCTAATGGAGGCAGCCAGACACATGAAAAGGCAGCAGTGGAATTATCTATCTATCTATCTATCTATCTATCTATCTATCTATCTATCTATCTATCTATGAAGAAATGCTAAAATCCTGCATTAGCCTTCAGCTAGCTAGGGAAAGCTAGCTACAGGTTGAAGGAAAAATATTTTTAAAGGTTTCTGTTGGCTTTTGAATCATCAGTCTCTAACATGTTAGCAAAACTCTTTACATTGTACTATTTTAAGATTGACAGTAAAAACAACATCTTAGAAGAACTTCAATGAGAGCAGCTATTGCAACTTCCTCTGCGAAATAGCCAATCTATGGCTGATTTTAGCCTGCATGGAGGTAAAGCATCTGGCTAACAGACAAGAACACTCAGGGTGACATAAGAGGAAAACTGCAGCAAGAAAACATGTCCAGAAGTCAAATTTGCAATGATAGGGAGATGAATTAAAAGCTGACATCATCTGTTTCTACCCTCAAAACGTGGTTACTGACCCATTTTTGTGGTGAGACAATTAAGCAGTGCAGATTAGCCCAGTGTCTACTAAATGACCTTTCCCATAATTAGGTTAAGACTGTTCTATTTTCCCAAGTTCTTAAATTCTTAAAACTGTTTACATCGTAATTCCTTTAATGTTTATGGTTTGATGCTCATTTGTTTCCTGACCTTAGTGCTTTATCTTTTTTCTTGTATTTTATTTGGCTGGCTAGAGTTGTAAGTCCCCCAACCCCTGGCTTTCTTTAAAAAAAAAAAAAAAAAAACTTCTGTATGATTATTGCAATTGTTTTATTAGTATAGTTTAATTTGTTATAATAAATGTATTTTTATTTAAGTGCATAATGATTAACATGCAATAGAATGATTCCTGAAATAACAGCAAATTATTCACTTAAAACAGTCATTTTTTACACATTATTTTTCAAAATTCAGTGCTGTGTATTAGACAGAAAGCTTTGGTTATCAAGCAGTACAAGCCACGTAATAGGCAAATATGTCCAAAACATTTCCTGTCATTTTACAATGCTGTACTGAGACTTCTTCATGGCAACTGGTGTAAAGGCAAGAGGGAAAGATAATAGATGAACAGGGAATAAATGAATGAATGAATGAATGAATGAATGAATGAATGAATGAATATGTACATGTATATAAATTTCTGTCAGAGAATGGCAAGAAAAGCCTTGGTATGGAAGTTCTCGCTCCATAAATATGATTTGCATTTTTTGTAATGATAAAATTTCAGGTTTATGTACTTTTATTGGAAAAGTATTATTCCTCAGTTGTACACTCTGAACTAACATTTTTAAAAATATATTTGATCCAACCACAGCATCTCCATCAAGCTGAAACATTTCTAAAGAACAATAAGACAATTCTACTAGACCAGCCACTAGTTCATGATTCTCCTTAGCATTAGTAATTTAATCTGGCATTCAGTGTAACCATCAACAGACATCTGTAACAAAACACAAGGTTTCTTCCTGCACAGCATCTTTTCTTATTGTAATAATCTGCTTACTGAATTTCCTTCAATGGTCATTAAATAGAAAGGTCTCTATAATAAAATAAATTATGCTGTGTTAGCACAATTTACTTGATATTCAGAAAATGTGTAACTGGATGCACCCTATACATTTATGCTTCCTTTGTACAAGAACTCAGCTGGTATAATATATTTGATTTTTAAAACATCTAACAATACTTCAATTATGGTTTGATCTGGTTTCCAGCAAGAGGCTATTAATCACTTAGCAAAATTGAAATATAGAAGTTTAAAAGCAAAATGGTTCAGATTGCACTTTTTCAGCTGTGTTGAAACAGAGTGCAGTAACCAATGTGATGGATGGATGGATGGATGGATGGATGGATGGATGGATGGATGGATAGATAGATAGATAGATAGATAGATAGATAGATAGATAGATAGATTTATGTTGTAATATTCCAAAGTGTAGCATTGGTTGTATATGACTGATCTTTCATTTCATATAGTATTGTTGATCTGTTCTGAACTTTTATATGCAATGTTTCTGGATCAAATGGCATCCTACTGTAAGAATTAATAACTCAGGCTGTGATTATTTGAATGAAAGACTTTATAGCAGCTTGCTCTATTTTTTTCTTTCAAATTGCAGATTTATGGTTTTGAAAACTTGTGCATAAATCAGTTGTTGTTTTAGATAAATACATTCAATAACATAAATGTGCAGTGATTTTTTGTTGTATATAATATGTTCTGTCCATTATAATACTTCAAAAGATTTTTCTAGGATAAATACAAGTTACGCAACTTGGATTCACAAGGATGTGCTCCAGAGACTTTTTAGAACTTCTGAATTTGGTGGCCCTCTAAATGCTATAATAAAATACTTGTTGACTGTTTTTTGCACAACACTAGCTAACAAGGAACTACTGACAGGAGATGGTGGATGGAAATCTACCAGCAAAAACAAGCATAATTATTTTTTGCATGATTCACTGCTTTGGTAATGACTTTTATTTACAAGTTTGTTGTATAGTTAATATTATATTCAGGTATACAGTATATACAGAATATTCTCTTCACAAAGATATGTAAGATATTTCTCCCTTTCTCTTTCTGTCTCATATTTATACTACAAATACATTTTATTCTGATAGTCAAGCAATACTTAATATTGTTCTTTATGAATTTAACACAACATGATTTCTAGTCCAGAGAGTAGATGTAGACAGCAGTGACTATTTTGTATTTTTCACCCTAAGAAGAATTTCAAGGAAATATTTGTTTAGAATTTCACTTTTAATG
Organism: Liasis olivaceus; assembly: GCA_030867105.1. Taxonomy (NCBI): domain Eukaryota; kingdom Metazoa; phylum Chordata; class Lepidosauria; order Squamata; family Pythonidae; genus Liasis; species Liasis olivaceus. Next base: position 163,624,139 of record CM061350.1, on the reverse strand, counting down.
CTAAATTAAATTTGATATAGTTGATGTACTATATGAACTGCTCTAGATTTTTTTTCCCTTTGCCAAGACCACAACAATATCATTACTGTTTTACCATACTACAAGTGTGTTATGGATTTTTGACCATTTCCTTTTCAAGTTTTCTCCCAAATAGATTTAAATAAAAAAGAGCCATGTGAAAATCACTGTATGATTTACTTATTATCCACAAACTGGGGATTCCTATGTGGATTTAACAAAACCCTTTGCGATTACCTTTCAAACAACCGCTGAAGTCCATGCTTTTCATTCACATAAGCTCACTTGTATTTTATTGTTTTCAGCTTTTTTAATAATCGCTACAGGACTAAATGTGACACACAGTTGAGCCTCAATATTTAACTGAGATTTAACTGAGATTCTGTCATCAGTCCATCTGTCTGACCTATCTTTCTTTGCTTGACATTTTGAAAAAGGAAGCTCCCAAGATGCTGTAGGAAGGAGCAGTAGCAGGGCCAGGATATTGGGCGGAAAGCTGAACGAAATGCAGACCTGCAAAGATGTAGCAGGAAGGAGGAGGAAAGCAACATTCCTACCTGTGACAACATGAACATTTAGAACCAACAAGAGTATAAAGTCTTGAGGCAAAACCAACTCATTCCAGAAGATTCTAGGCTAGGTTTTGTAATCCTCTTTGATTTAGTATGTTAAGCTACCTAAGCTAATGGGAACATGCAACAGGTATTGATGAAGAAAGAAGGGGTGCCAGGTCAACTCCCATAGATGGGGAGAAGGGTGCAGAGCAGCTTGTTTAGCAGCCGAGTGAGCCAACTCATTTCTTTTAATACCAGAAAGTGCAGGAGCTTTGTTATTGCAGCTGCAGAAGGAATCGTCAACAGATAGCTCAAATCAAAGCCTCATGTTTCAAAACCACACCATTACTAGCAACAAAGCCTCTATTAGCTCATAGGTGTCCAAAATCATGCAAATGCCAAAAGCATATGAAGAGCGTATGTGGACATATGCTTGCCATTGTTCACAATAAAGCTAATACCATACTATTCCCAATCAGCATCAGACAGAGGAGTGTCTTTTAATTCAGAGTGAAGTTTAGTTGTTGTTAGAGTTACACAATCTGTATGTTCTGGAACCCTATCAGTATCTTCCAAAAACTGAGCAGAGTTCAAACCAAAATATCTTTTGACAGTCACATTAGAAATGTGTAGCTGGAACGTATCACAAGTTCTTAAAGGAAAGGTGGCTATTGGTAACAAATGACCATGTTGTAATAGAAGCCCCACTTATATGACAAATAAACTATGGCCCCCATGCTCCTGTGCTAATATCCCATGAGCTAACACCCCTTTCCAGCCACATACAAAGTCTTGTCATAATCTGTCACAATACTCCATAGAGGGGGACCAGTTTTTAAGGCATCTAACAATACTTCAATTATGGTTTGATCTGGTCTGTATACAATGGCTGGAGCAAGGCAGCTGCATTTGGTATCCAGTAACAACTATTCCAAATCTGCCCAATGAAGGAACAGATTTTTCAAGCAGTAGATGGGGGCTGCAGAGTACAAATGATGTGAATTCTTGTTGGATCCAGGCACTTATCTTGTTCTGAAAGGAGATGCCCAATAAATTTTACCTCAGCATGATTCATCTGTAATTTCTGCACATTCACACAGTATCTGGAATTCTCATGTAAAGTCAGAGAAAAGAAAGCATAGACCAAGTCAAAGATAGAAAAACTACACATTTTCCCCAGGAGGGTAGGCAAAACAGTATATGGATTAGCTAATTCACCATAGTCACCACTGCATTTTCTTCTCATAGATCATGCATCAGCCTATATTTAGGAGAGCTATTGGAAGAGGTTAAATAGAATAGAATTAAAAAGAAGTACAGCAATATACTAAAAAAATTCTGTAAATGGGCACACTAGGGGAAAGAAAGCATTTTAGGATGAATTATTGATAAGACTTTCAATTAAAAAAATATGACAGTGCTTGGTTGAGCCAAAAAATATTGCATCATCAGGTAGCAAATATAGCATTAGGGAATAAAGCATCTCTGTCAGACTGTTTATTAACTCTGGTCTACTTCAACAGCCACTTTGAGGTTCAGCAAACTTATTGTGAATATTTGCCAGAAAATATGCCATTAATGTGAAAGGCTTGGATATGTATCTTATTGTTAGAAATTAATAAGGATGACAATGATGTTTGAAAATGGCACACACTCAACAAGCTCCCATCCCAACACACACACACATTGAGTTACTTTCTAAAGCAGTGTTGTCCAAAGTTGGCCACTTTAAGATGAGTCGATTTCAACTCCCAGAATTCTGGGAGTTGAAGTCCACTCATCTTAAAGTGGCCAAATTTGAACAACACTGTTCTAAAGGGTATTAGCTTTTGTTGGCAATTGCCCAGCTTGCTTTGGGGGTTCAGGTAACGATCCATATGCAGACAATAGTAACTAACTTGATTCTGATAAATCTTATAGAGTGAACAGTACTTCCTACCTGAGCTTACTGCTTTGCTCATTGGACACATACTCAAACTGCCTTAAGCCATATCTAACAAATCACAGTGACTGGAGTACATACAACAATATTAACCCCAAACCAATCAAGCTATATTAGGATAGGAATAGCCTAAAAGCAAGTGTAGGTGGTTACATACATACAGCCTTACATACACACAGTGCATATAATGCAGGTAGTTCTTGTTTAACCACCACAATTGAGACCGGCAACTCGGTTGTGAAGTGAAGCAGTCACTAAGTGAAAAATCACATGATCATGACTGTGCTTATGATTTTACTTCAGTTTTCCTTTGCTTTACAGCATCAGAAGGATACAACCCCAAACAACCAGGTGGGCCCAAATGGCAGAGAAGGTTTCCAGAACTTGTTTCAAAGGGAAGCCAGATAAAAGGGCAAATTTTATAGCCCTTTTTCCCCACTCTCCCACCATTTGGAATGCTCACCCCGATGCTGGATAATTAGCAAGAAGAGAATTAGTGTTTGTATTTACATTCATTGGAGACGAAGGGATTACAAAAGAGTAAGTAGGCACACAATGGGGAATACACATCAAAAGTGACATAAGCCCTCCTGGGTAAGGATGTCTCAGAGAACCTTCTGCAGGGACATGAGGAGGAATTTTCCGAGCATCTGTTAGATAAAATTGCTCAGATTCATTCTCAGTTGGATGTTGGCCTTACTGCAGGTCTGGTGGAAATATCTAGGGAGGAGTCTTGCCCTTTTATCTGGGAATGGTTTGAACTTGTTGGACCTGAGGAAGTGGACAAGGTCCTTAGGGCTTTGAGCTAGCTACCTGCTCTTCAGATCCATGCCCCTTCTGGCTGGGAGGGCTTGGGGGGTGTTGTGTAAGTGAGTTTTAGTGATGGTTAATGCTTCTTTGAGTAAGGGGGTTGTTCCCTCACCTCTTAAGAAGGCTTTGGTTTGCCTTCTCCTCAAGAAGCCATCACTAGACCCTACTTTATTGGAGAATTTCTGTCCAGTGTCTAACCTCCCCTTTTGGGGGAAGGTGATTGAGAAGGTGGTTGTGCAACAGCTTCAGAAGACTTTGGATGAAGCGGATTATCTGAATCCCTTTCACTCAGGATTTACGCCTGGATATGGGATGGAAACAGCATTGGTCGCACATTTGGATGACCTCTGGCGAGGGTGGGATGTGGGTTGTGCATCCATCCTTGCCCTACCTGACCTCTCTGTGGCCTTCGATACCATCAAACATGGTATCCTGCTAGATCGGCTCAGAGGATTGGGGGCAGGTGGCACTATGTTGTGCTGGTTCACCTCCTTCCTCTGGGGCCAATTCCAGTCAGGGGTGGTTTGGGAGGAGAAATCCCTCCCTCAGCCCCTGTTATGTGGGGTCCCACAGGATTGAGTACTCTCCCCCCTCCTATTTAACCTCTACATGAGGCCGCTGAGTGAGCTCATCTGTTGCCATGGGATGAGGTATCATCAATATGCTGATAATACCCAATTATTCATCTCTGCCCTTGGTGAATTAAGCAATGCTGTGAATGTCTTACCCCAGTGCCTGGAGGCTGTGAGGGTCTGGGTGGGGAAAAACAAGCTTCAGTTGAACCCTGGCAAGACTGAGTGGCTTTGGGTTTTGGGGCTTTCTGGTTCTAGGGCTATGCCATCTTTGGTATTGGATGGAGTCACACTGCCCCAGACAGACCTTGTTCTCAATCTGGGGGTCCTCCTGAACTCATGACTCCTGCTCAAAGAGCAGGTGGAAGTCATGGCCAGGGAGGCCTTTGCACAGCTTCATATTGTGCACCAGTTGCACCCGTTCCTAGAATAGGGGGCACAATTCACTGTCACTCATGCCCTGGTCAGCTCCCATTTGGATTTCTGTAATGGGGCTGCCCTTGAAGAGTATCTGGAAGCTTCAGCAGGTACAGAATGCAGTGGCATGGGCAGTTATGTGTGTCCCTAGAGTGATACATGTTACATCTCTGCTCCACAAGTTGTAATGTAATGATTAACATGTGACTTACAGAGAGATGCTATGAAGGTCACAAATGTAGGCATTGGTCGCAAAGTTACTTTTTCATCATCACTGAAACTGTGAATGGTCACTGTCTGAGGCAGTTACTAAACAAGGACTACCTGTATAAGTACTCCCTTGTCTCATTCCCATACACACATTTATATCACTTAGCAGAATAATTTTTCCCCTGAATCACATTCATTCAGAATGTAGCAAATTTCTCCCAAAATTCATACCTGTTTTTTCCATTATATCATTCACTGAAGCATAACATGCAACTATAACCAGCTAACGGGTTCCTACTTTCATATACGCTTACAACAACCTAGATTTATACCAATTCATACTTATACATATATTCTATTTTATTCATAATTGAGCCTACATTTTCCCTTTCCTGGATGTCTTAACTCCACTTCGTAAATTCAGAACACTTTCATCCAGATCTAATTCATCCTTCCTCTTTTTCTAAATTTCACAGACACACAACATATTTATTCCTTTATTTCTTATTTCAAAAATTCATGTTTTTTACCATTTACTTCTCTTACATTCTAAGTCTCTCTCTCTGTCTGCCATGATATTCACCAGATGGGCTCATAAACACTGACCTGCATAGTCTATCATCTCATTAGGCAATTCAGGCAGTGAGGGTCATTCTACAAAAAATAACTCTGGATAGTAACAAATGAAGTAGATTCAGTTAAGCAAATCTAAAACCTATTTTTATATAAAATTCAAGCTCTTCCATCCTGTGATTAATATTTGTGATTTTTGCCTGGAAAAACTATGGCAAGTAAAATCTCATCCAGGAGACTCAAAATCATGTTCATTTGAACATCTATTTATTAGCACTTGGAAGATAAGGTCGTGGTAGAAAAGGAAATAACTTCTCCATTGACTACAGTCCTCTATCCATGCCTCTACTTGAATGAATCCCATTATTCTGCTGTATAGGATTTTCACGTCTCTTACCCTCATACATTCCCACTGGCTTTGTGAACCATGAAATAAAATTAATAATTAACATAGGCATGGAATAGAATAATTTCCACAATATATGCCTGGATGGAAATTTCCTGATCAAGCTAACAGGAATGGATTTCAACAGAGGTCCCTGAACTGAGGAGATAATAGATTAATCTAACTCATTACATGAATGAGAAATGAACTTTCTTGCTCACTTTCTCCTCTTTATGATGAAGTATCTTGTTATATACCAGATATTTAAGTTGCAAAAATAGTGATGCATGATGCACAACAGAATGTATGCTTGAAATTAGTAAGGAAGGAGAATAGCTTTCATAATTATAGTCTGTCAAGATGACCATGATCAATCTCTATGAGGATAAATTTGGCTGGTTCAAATGTGGTTTCTACTCATATATTTGCATCTCTTCATATATAAAGAAAAAAATGACTTTTCAGATTAAACCTATTACTATCCTTGGTGAAGAACAAATCCCGCCCCCCCCCCCCCCCCCCCCAGTTTTGTCTATGCCATTTCAAATCCACTCAGAATTTTTTCCCCACAATAGTGACATGGTCCACATAATATGTGACATGGTCCCCACAATAGTGACATGGTCCACATAATTCTCAATCTTTAATGATTCTTTCTTGTTTAATTTTATTTTTATTATAACAGATATTTAATAGCATAATCATAAAAATAAAAAATATATATATATATTTACATTTACATTACATACTGTGCAAAATTGAACAAGAATTTTCAAAAATAACATCAGGTTATTATTATATATGAAATAATCTTAACTGTTATTGGAATCGTATCAATGGTCAATAATTGACAAAAGTAGTCAATATAGTAAGAATCATAAATCAGAATAAATGATTAATAAAAAAATTCTGTCAAACTGAAAGAATTTGACCCAGACAAGACCTAGTATTTTAAAACTTTGGATGCATTACAAGTCCATATGCAGAATTATAATCCATAAATGGTTCCTAAATTAAATTAAATTTTGTATCAGACTTTTTTTAATAAGAAATTATTTCTGACATTGATGCATACTCCACAACTCTGCCATTCTTCTACAGAAGGGATTGTGTGTAATTTCCAGTAAGAAGCATAAAATATAGTTATCATATATAAAGCCAACTTTGTATGCTTTGTAGGGATATCCTTCATGATTGTCCAGCCCCATCTCTAACTCATTCATATGACACCTTTCATCTTCTTACTATTTCTTGTATAAAGGTGAAGAAAGCCCAGCTCCTGGTGACTTCATGGACACCTCTGTGAAATTTTCTTAGCAATAATATGGAAATGGTTTGCCAATGAATTTTTTTCCTCCAGTCTATCTTACAAGCATGAGACTTCTTAATAGTATCCCTTCCAAGAACTAACCAGGCTTGACCTTGCTTAGCTTTTCAAGATCAGCCTTTTGAAGGTCAGCTAGATGCAGCATGAAAAACTCCAGGTATTGTTGGAATACAGGATTCAAACGATGCAATAGTGAGAAGCACAAAGGTGGCAAAAGGGTTTCTATTCCTGTAATCCCTTAAGTATCTGATACCACCTGTTCTGTAACCCCTAGACTGACCCTCCAGGACAGCAGAGTACTCTTTTCTATTATCAGTATGAAAACAGGGTTCAGCTGCCAGTCCAGATATCTTGTATAAGTGAAACAGAGGTCAGACAACCCAGGTAGCAAAACAATTTGGACAAGACCCGTTGGGTGCAATAGAAGAGCACAATTAAGATAAATGGATAGCTGTGAATTAGATGTTGAAGCCTTGTTGGCTTGGATTAATAACCAAGCCAGAGAAGAAAGACTTGGGAGTTGCAATTATCTATCACTGAGGGGAGCAAGTGTCAGGCACCAAAAATACTTTAAGCTGAGACTCAGTACCCTGGTAGCCTAAAAGCCATGGTTGATTCACTCATATTTATAAGCACAAGTTTAAAATTATTAATTGCATATACTATATAAATATCTCATGTTTTCTCTCATAAAGTTGTGGAGCTGAAATATTTGATTAGGGAAAATAATCAATAAAGTGCACTTAATTTATACAATCAGAGAGAGAAGAGAGAGAGATAAATTATATTATAACTCCCTGTGGATAGCTATTTGAAGGAGGGAAAAGCACTTCAAATCAGCCAAATTGAACTAGTATTGGCTGGTATTGAATCCAATGTACTTTATGAATAAATCAGTGAAATAATTCATCTTTAGAAAAAGAAACTTTGCGCAAAATAAAGTGCAGTCATGAGGGGAAAAATCTACCCAACACCAGTTTGAGAAGGATCTCTGAAGCATGGGACTCTATGAGCTGGTTAGTGGCATTGTCAGGGAAAGATTCTGTGACAGAAGTCCAGGATCCCAATGATTAGGAAGACTCCCAAATATATTACCATAGTTTGAAGTAGGTAAAATTATATTTATTAGTGCTGAAAGCAGGAACCTGTGTTGGTTTTTTTTTTTAATATATTGTTTAGTCTCTGATGGGCTAAATGTATGTCTAGTGATGTAGTGATATCACCTGGGCGGGTGGGGTGCAAGTTTCCTGGCCCTTCTATATTTTATGGGATTGGGGGTAAGCATAGACATTTATATGTTTGCCTTTCAGGGGCTTAAACCATCCATTACCACCTTTATTTTGCTAAAAACAGCAGAAAATGTGCAACTGAAAAATCATCATGTTGATACTGAGCAGTGTTGTAAGGACTACAAAATGGATGCTGATGGGCTACATGCAGCCTGCAGGTTATGGGTTGCTCTCTCCTAATATAAGGAGACAGAGGCCATAACAAGTCCATTAGTTAAATAAGCTTAATTACATGCTTTAGAAGTGAGCTGTGGGTAGTAAGAGCAGACTGAAGGAAGACTCTTGATAGAATAAAAAACTACTCTTCAGCCTAAACATTAGTTTCTTCAAACTGTGGCGAGGAGTTTGAATATCTACTGAGGTCAAGTGAGCAGATCAGAGGCAAATAAAACGCTGACAAGAAGACTTTAGTAAATGAAAATTAAACAATTTTCAAATATTTTTTGGAATGCCAAAATGAGCAAGGGACAGAAAATAATTTGAAATCAAGACTTAGAGTGCAAGAATCTATCTATCTATCTATCTATCTATCTATCTATCTATCTATCTATCTATCATTTATTTGTGGTAATAGAGGCTACTTATTTTCATTTTCACTTCAGATAAGTACAATAATGATACTATTGTTAAAACTGGATACTTGATAAAATGCTTAAAATCTGAGACATGGCATTGTTAATTTCCCACTATAAAAATTTCCTGCCTATCTGGTAGACCAGAATTGTCAGATCCAGAATATTAATGCAGTTTTAACCACTTGATAGTATTCTTGGTTTCTTCTATTTACAGTATTTATTTTAGGACATTAATAATTTCAAAACAAAGGGATTTTCCCTCAAATTTCATTGCAAAAAATAAAGAATAGAATGTGAACATATAATATAAAAATAAGAAATGTATATATTATAATAATATCTAATACAAATTCTATACTTTTAACAATTTCAGCAGAATTACTACTTCTAAAGTCTGTAAAAGAAAACTACTTAATTCTAAAAGTCTCAGTTGTAGTTCTTCCCTCTCTAATATGAATAAATGCAATCAATTTCATCATCTCTGACACTTTACATAATTTAATTAACCATTATTTTAGGCTTGGAGCCTTAGGATTAAATAATTTTTCTGTCCCCAGATGTCTGGGGAAATATAACTTGTGTCTTCTTCGAATTCTTCATTCTGGTGCCTTCATTTATACAAGTACCTAACTTATTTTAACATTTCCATTCTAAGTATAATTATGATAATAGGATCAATATTACAGAACTCTTGGATAATGTGGGCAAAGCTATTCAAAATCTTCTTTCAAATATACCTTATTTCCAAGAAATCTCACAAATAGGCATAATGGTAGTTCAAAATTCAAAGGGCTAAGAATAGTCCACAGAAACAAATGTAGGTTTACAACTTCTCTCATTCACATTCTGAACTAAAGGCTCTACTAATTCTCACATTCCTATCCCTGTGTATATAATCTATCAGAATGATATATACAGTCCACCTTCCCTTAAACTCTCAGACAGAGAGAAAGATGTTATGTTATATTGATGCCCATGTACAAGGTTTTAAATTACTTTATCCCCCCACCCCAATTTAGGGGGAGATTCCTCTATTTTTACACAGTGTTTTCACTGTCTCCTGGTGATCAATGCAACTTAAATCCCCATGCATACGCATTTCCCTGTCTAGCTGGCTAGGTAATATTTAAGATATTTAAGATATATTTAAGATCCAGAAGAACTGAGGTGGAACACCCACATAGAACATCTGTTCTATGTGGGTGTTCCACCTCAATTCTTCTGGATCTATCTATTTGTTCTATTTGATGGCCTCCTGAGAACTACAGTTCCAATGTATTTTTATAACTTCCAAAAGATTTGACCAGTCCCAGTTTGGCCCTTTCCTCACACTTCCTAATACTTTTCATCCAAAGTGCCATTGCCTCACCAACTTCACATGAGAACTATCTGTTGTATTGGAAACTATAACTTGGGTCTTCATCAGACTTGTCATTCTGATGCTTTCCCAACAGCTATATAACCTGAAATCTTCCTGAACAAACATTTCTGCCTTTTCTGGCCTGTTTTAAGTGGATTTTACATGCTCCATTTTTCATGCATGTTCATTCATACAAATACATAATGGTATACATTATTATTATTATTATACCATTGTGCTATATTATGATTAGCATTATGTGTTAATAACCTTATACAGTCATTACTATATTGATATATGGTTCATTAATTAATAGGCTTGGTTAACATATTCTAATATTAGCTGCTACCACCACCACGACTACTACTACTGTTTGGTGTTCTGAAGTCAGTGATATCTAGCAGGATCCACTGTGGTTAAATGGCCATGTAATCTGCAGTTTTTGATTTCACAGGGAATGGTAAGTTCTAATATTCCATGCCTCTCAAAGTTGCTTCTTCATTTTAAATAGTTCAGTGCCAAACACTGCTTCCTTAAGCAATGAATGCTGCAATGAAATTAGGGTTCCCAAAGGAGTACTTTTGGACCCCCATATGCCATGATACTGTTAGGACTCCTTGCACCATCTGAGGTTTCTGTAGTGATTGACTTTTGCTATGATGTCAGCCATTTTGTGAATAGATAAGCCCTCCCATGTAGCACAGTGTCCACAATATGTTCTCAGTACTCCACATGTGCTCACAAACCAAAAATTTATCAACACTTGCTAATCTGGATTAGTAGCCCATTGTGTTTGGTTCTCCATCCAAGAACACATCCATTGGTGAATTCCATTTTTTGTTTCTTAGGTTTATAAATGATACATAAATAAGTTAATACCAAAATTGCATTTTGTAATTATTTGTAAACTCTCAGCAAGTGAAGCAATTGCTTTACCTACATAAAAGAAACCAAACATGATACTCTTTTGATAATCTTAAAATTACAAAAAAGGAATATTCTGCAAATAATCCAATCACTCTAGATTCTAGTTTCAGTTTCTCAGCAAGAGAAGGAACAAGATGGATAAATCAATAGCTTAAGGCCTCTGTTCCATTATATAACAACCATTCTTCACATGGGTTTATTTAAGGACAAAATAACCTAAGTATTTCTTGAAATACTAATACATTTATTAAGTGTAAATGGAATCCTCAGCATTGGAAGAACACAATAACGAGGAGCCTTATGTTTATTAATCACAGCAGGTGGCAATATCTAGCCAGTCTTGGATGATCTTGAAAAGCTAACTAGGATAAGGATTATCAAAAATCTCAGAGCTGTAAGGAAAATAAATAAATAAATAAATAAATAAATAAATAAATAAATAAAAATATTAGAAGGCGGCAGTGGCAAAGTATTTCTGTATTGTTGCTGAGAAAATAACATGGATGTTTCCCTAGGGTCACTAGGAGTCAACTTGTCTTTAAGAAGTTTACTTGTGTTTATTAAATCTATCCTTTATGCTGAATAAACATTCATTAAAATATTATGAATATGAGCAAATAGCTATTCACACACAGAAATTTACAAGTTAGCACATGCAATTTTGTACAGTGTTCTCTCTCTCTATAGCACAGTTGTAAACATTTCATAAAATGATCCATTGCTATACTGTTGTCCATGCCACAACTACATTTTAATGGTATATGGATTCATTTATTTCAAAACAATAGTTTGTACATGTTAAATCCAAAGAAATGAAGTCAAGCAGGAAGCTAGACAAAGGGTTTTATAAAAGAGAATGCATTCAACTGTGCTAAGTATTCACTTATTTATACCCATTTATTGTTATAGAACTAGTTTTACTCTAGCACACACAAGCTTTCTGATTTGGAAAGGATTTTCAGGCAAAGCAATGTAATATGTTGAGCATTCAAATACTTTTTCAACTTTTTTCTTTGTTTTGTGAGTCTCTGTCTCTCTTTCTCCCCACACATACATCACTTCTGAAAAATTAAAAAGCAACCAAATAAACTATATGAAAATAACATTCAGGCAGTATCTTAATGGTTTTTGCAAAGCATTTTGAAGGTCTAAATTAAGACATGTATCTTAATTGCTTTCTGAAATGATGAGAAAGTGGAAACTCTGTTTTAATTATAAAGAAAAAGGAGAATGTGGGAATAAGGTAAGATTATGACCTTTCCAGCATCCTCCAGAGACAGGCTTTCTACTGTCAAACTGGCCTCTCCTGTAGATATTAACACCTAGGCAATGTAATATGAGGGGAAACAGTCAATTCCTCAGATAGCCAGGTCCTAAACTATTTAAAATTTAACTGAGACTGGAAAACAATTGCTAATTAGTGCAGATCTTTCAATATATTTGTGATACTCTGTAACAACACCCTAGAGACTACATGTTACTTATTTTATTTACTATGAATGCTTTTATGCTTCTTCAATCATTTTGATTGACTCAAAGCAACTCAGAAGCAGCAAAATACAAGTTACAACAATAATACAATAACAAGGGGTTATATCAACATATATCATTACACAATAATTCAAATCATAGCAATTCACAGTCTTAGCATCACAAAAGATAACACTGCACATCATCAGAACTTCTCATCACATACTCCATATGCCTCTATTTACTCATACCTCAGTCCCCTAATGCACATTGGAAAGGTCACACTTCAAAAAAAAATTGAATATCTGGAGTGAGGGTGCAAATCTTGTATCTGGTTGGAGGACATTCCATAAGAGAGGAACTCCTGCAGAAAATGCTTGCCTCTGAGTTCCCTCTTGCTGTATTTAGCAGAGCTGCGGGGGGCGGGGGTGTCTCAGCAAATCTGCACTCTCTGCAGGCATGACTTGGGCAGGCAAATTCTAACTGGAATAAGCAGTCTCACAGATAACCAGGCCGCAAGCCATATAGGACTTGAAAGGTTATAACCAGCACCTTGAATTCCATCTGAAACAATCCTACCGCCAGTGCAGCTACTGCAGTATAAGTGTTACATGAAAGTATTGGTTTGTCCCCTCTACTAACATGTGGACCTCTGCAAGTTATGCTACTTGCAGTTTCCAGTTAGTTTCAATGGCAGTTTCCTATGTAGTGTATTATAATAGTTGCCTTTGGGTGACAAGTTCATGAATTGTCAATGCCTTATGTTCCAGGAATGGCTGCAACTAGCACACCAGCCAAAGCTTGGCAAATACTCTCTTGACAACAGCTTTCATCTGCTATTCCACCAAGACCTGAAAGATTGTGCAGCAACACCTTTAGGGGGAAAACAACCCCATCCAGAGCTAAAGTTGGTATTATTCCAGAATCAGTTATTTTCCGACTACATGGCCAGTGTCTTCTAAGGTTAAGTCTCAACCTGACTTGACAGGGCACAGCACTGTCTTCAGTGAAGATGTACAGTTGGGTATCATCTACATATTGATGATATCAAACTTAAACAATGCTGCAATTTTGGCTTGTTGTCTCTCCAGGTAGCACACACCTTCTCCAGCTTCACCATCAGCCAGGTCAGTAGGATTTCACTTTGATTCCTCCACTTTGATTCCTCCATTTCCACTCTGTCCTTTTTAAATTCAATTTAAATTTTATCATCTTCTACACTTTACATAGCTCAAGAGATTCTCTAATAACTTTCAATCGCCCCCCCCCCCCAAAAAAAAAGACCTGGTTCACTGTTACTACTTGCCTAAAATATTTTCTCTTTCTCCAGTGATATTTTGCAAGGATTAACACTTCCGAATAGTTTTTCTACAATAACTCTATGTACAGCATGCTGCAGTAATCAAAACATGATGTTAGGAAAATGAGGAATGAGTAAAGAGGGAGCACTAAAAATAGTTGTACAAGCACAAGCATCACCCTTATTTGTAGGTCCAGAGCTAGAATAGGATTAAGAAATGTACAAAAATTGCAGATTAGATATTTCAGTGGAAACCAAGTTGTACCTTCATACTGAAGAGATCTAAGTTGAACTGGATATGGACTTGGAATGGCAACAAATGCAGAAACATGTACTGAATTTCATTCCCATTGCTAGGATCTAGTTTAAGCTGGGAAGAATTTCTTTCGATCAGTAAAATATATGCTCTAATATTTTGGCCAAGAAACTCTTTAAGACGAAATGACATTTTGCAGGTCACCATTCCATTCCTTCTCTTCTCTGGCTGTGATTCCCTAAATATAGCTTGCTTCCCTCTGGGTTGGCAGATGTTAAGTCAGATTTGATTCATTCCTAAATTTCACAAAACAACATACCAGACTTTATTTTTCTCTGTCTTTCTACCATTGTGATAGTAAAATGAATAATGCCACTATCAATGAAGAGACAGAATAAACAAGTGAGGTGACCAACATGTTACCACATGAGTTCATTGTACTGAATAAATTGTTGCCATTTTTACAAAAGTGGCCCAAAATTCCTTAATCCTTGATGAGATTTGTTACAAATGTTTTCCTCCAAACATGTCAGGGATGTTTATCAGTCAAGCTGTGCATAAATCTGTTTTTATTGACTTTCTTTCTTTCTTTTCTTTCTTTCTCTCCTTTTTTAAAAACTTGCAACCAGCATTCCAGCAAAGAGTTCACAGGCAGCTCAGTTGCTGTGGAAGTCAAATACAGCACTGAGTTTCAATCTGTGCAGAATGAAGTGGGCAGATTGACTGCTGAGTTGGCAACCCCAAAAAATCTCCTTCCACCTGTTCATCCAAATCACACTGCTTCCTAAGTCTGTGCCTTGAACCAAACTCCATGCTCAGGAGCTCAAAGTGGGTGTGACAGATAGCCAAACAGCCAAGCCAGGAATAGCAGGCTTGTTATATAAACCATTCCAATGGGACAGAGCAGCCAGGGTAATAAGCCAGTATTAAGGCAGTGTTGTCCAAACTTGGCCACTTTAAGATGAGTGGACTTCAGCTCCCAGAATTCCCCAGCCAGCCATGCTGGCTGGGGAATTCTGGGAGCTGAAGTCCACTCATCTTAAAGTGGCCAAGTTTGGACAACACTGTATTAAGGAGTTGATGGTTATTGTCTTGCCTGAGCCCATTGGATTTTGAAGCATGTGGTTTTTAGGCATGTAATTCAAATTTCTTTCTTTCCTTTTTTTATTCCTATAAACCCAGGGGTATACAAACTGCATCTTTGCTGCTGATGAAAATCGCTTTTGGGGCAGCATTTGGCTCATCTTCCATTTTACTTCATTCTTGCCCCTTGTTACAGCTTTATTCATTTTTCTGTATATTCAGTTCATACTTGTTTCCTCCTCCTAGAATGCTTGGAAAGTCAGTTTTTCAATTAATACTGAAGGGCACAGATCTACCAAGGAGGCATATAGCCAGATATATCTCAGTATTGCTTCCCCTATTTATTCAACATTTATTTATTTAATTAAAATGGTTTAGATTACTTTGGGGGTATGCCTTGTGAATACCAAGCTGGTACACATAATAAAAGCAATATTCGAATGAGATGATATCAAAAATCAAGAACGTTAAATGTGAGTGAATCATTAGTAAGAATTCAAAACCCCAGTTTGACTTTGCTCATTCCAAAAAGTCTCTCTCTCTTGGTGCTGAATAGATAAGGAGCTCCACTGATGTCTGCAGAGCACAGGCAGACTGGCACAGCTGAAGACAATCCTTCAAATAACCTGAGCCTTTCTGGCAGGCCTTCAAATTTAAAAACAGCACATTAAATATATTTATTTATCTGTCAAATTTCTAGCCATCCCAACTCCAAAATGACTCTGGGCTAGGTTAAAAAGAGACAACATTATTCACAGAAAGCCCCTAATGTTACATAAGAATACAGCAATCATCTGAGGAAACAACATAATATATATCTACGTCACCTCCCCCTCCCCCCTCATTTATTACCCAAAACTGTCTGAACCAAGGCTGGAGGTGTGAAGGACAGGTTTTTAGAGATTGCTTGAAGTTGGGGGTTGTATGGATCTCTGAGGGATGCTATTCCAAAGGGCAGATGCAACAACATAGAAGGCCTGTTTCCTGGATCCTGCTAATATTATTGTCCAATTGATGGACCTGAAACAAACCTCCTCTGTCAAAGTGAACAAGACCAGTAGATGGTAGAGAAGACAGCCTGTTCTCAGATAACTGGGCCTCATGCTATTCAAGGCTTTATAGGTGATAATCAGCACCTTGAATTGCAGCCAGAAGCCAACTGGCAGCTAGTGCAGCTCGTGTGCTCCTTCTCCCCAACCTTGGCACCAAGGATGCTAAAGGACCTAATAACCAGCTGAGCAGATCTCTGATAAGGCAACACTGTCATCCTCAGCCAACCAGATTTCAATAATACATGATCAATCTGCTGCTTCATTCACCACCAGATTGTGAATGGTGATGGTCTTATAGCAAATAGGTCTGGCATTAAGCATCAGTACATTGAAGCTAGTAGCATCAGCACTGCTGTCACTCGGTCCCCAGGATGGGGTAATCAGGTCAGAAATGGAGATCACCCACTATACTGGAGGTCTCCTTTCCCTCAAAATGGGGTGGGATCCCCCCATCCCTGACACTATATCCCTCAGCCCAACACTATAGGAATATAGCTACCAAAAACCCTCATCCTGGTTAGGATAACTAGTTCCAAAGACGGATGGGATATATAGCCTGCCTTAAAGGAGGTGGTAGTGCATCCTCTCTTGAAGACACCATCTTTGAATCCAGCCATAATTTTCACGCAGTCTGAATACCTTTAATTTCTAGGGAAAGTTGTTGGAATGATGGTAGATGATTTGATTACAGTGACTCCTAGGGGGAAAAATATTGTCTGGGTCATTTATAGTTAGCATTCAGGCCCAATTATGGGACAGAGATGGCATTGGTTGCTCATTTGGATGTCCTATGTCAGGACCTAGATGGGAGGAGTGCACCACTTCTGGTTCTGTTGGACCTCTCAGACACTTTTAATATCATCAACCATGGTAGCTTACTGGACCACCTACAGGGGGTAGGAATTGGAGGTATTGAGAAGATGACCTCTTGCACTGATAATGTTATCTAGTTGGGTAATGAAACATTTGCAAGCAAACAACCAAGCTCAGAGAGCATCAAGGACTCCACAGTTCAACTCTGAGCTACATATATTCTCTTTTACTGGAATTGGAGGTATTGTTTTGTAATTTTTTTTCCCTCAATGGGTGATTTCTGTCAGTGATAGAAGGGGAGGAGAGATTAGCCTGATGGCACCATTATGTGTTATGCTACAGGGGTCAGTTCTCTATCTCCTGCTCTTTAACATCTATATGAAACCACTGAGTGAGGTCACCCAACATGTTGGGATATGATATCCCCAGTATGCTGATGATACTCAATTGTACATTGTTACTCCAAGCTGTGGGGGGATGCCATTGATGTCTTTTCCTGGTGCCTGGAGGCTGTAAGGGTCTGGAAGGAAGACAAAGGTTGAAGCTGAAAGCTAGTAAGGTGGAGTGGCTTGTTTGTCTGTCAGAGTTCTCTGTTGACACAACGGTTGCTTCTTAACAAGCAGGCACTACCCATAAAGTAGATAGTGGACTTCCCAATTCACAGCTTCTGCTTAATCAGCAGGTGACAGCTGTAGCCAACTTTGGCTGGTGCCCAATTACACCTTTACCTATGGAAGTAGACATGGTTACACTAAGTCATATGCTCATTACACCCTAACTGCAACTGATTCAGAATTCTTACTGGTGTCATGGTGCGCTTGGACTCAGATGGGGAGACCAATAATGAGCAGCCTGTTCCAGATGCCCTGGATGAACCACCGCCTGAAGATTTGGCAATTTATTTCTTGTTGTGTGTACATGCACATTTGTGCTCACACTGTCCCTGCTGCTTGGGCACTTGTCTCACAAAAGCAACAGTAAAGTTTGCAACCACCTCTCTTGTGTGTTTGTGCATGTTTGGCCTGGGACAAGACAACTGATGGGAGCATATAACAACTCTGCAGGCCCCACACTGGTCACTGATTGTTTTTCAGGTACAATTTAAAGTGCTGGTATTGACCATAAAGCCCTTTATGGCTTGGCACCTGGATACCTACATGATCTTCTGCTCCAAAGAGTATCAGCCTGACTTATTAGAAAAGGCAGGGAGAACCTATTATCATCACACATTTTCAAGAGGTTCATGGAGCTGAAATGAGCAGATGTTGCTTACCTTTGACAATGCCAGTACTTTGAAAAAACCTCCTGATGGGAATCAGGCTTGCCTCCTCCTTTTTGGTCTTCTAGGAAATGTTCAGTATTAATTTCCAGAGGCCCTTTTCTTAAATTTGCACCTGATGCCATTTTTGTTCTTGTTGGATTTCTGTTGCTTTTTATGTTGTTATGGGCTATGAGTGATCTGGTTATTGTTATTTTGATTTGAATTGGTTTTAACTGATGCTAACTATGAATGTTTTAATTTTGGTTCTATATATGCTGTAAGCTGCCCAACATTGTTCTGATTGCAGTAAGGAAGACATATGAGAAATAAATACATAAGCATTTATTTTCTCCCATGGATGCCCTGCCTAGCAGATAAGCCACTGGGTACTCCAGTTAGGGTATCCCAGGACCCCATGTCATTCAATATCTATATGTGTGTGTGGACACACATGTGGAACAGACATTTGAAGAACTTCCACATAGAAAGTAAATGCAAAATGAAATAATATCTTCTTCAAAACATCAGAATTTCTTGCTTGCTGACTTTGCTTAATGAGTCCATACATAACCTTCCCCCACCAAATTTTATTAGTTGGCTGCTCTTTAAAGTCTCACTATTCTCCCCTTCTTTCAATGGTTAGAATGTTAGTTGTTTTAATTCCAATGCAAAGTAAGACCAAAAGCAACATGACCTGAATTAAAAATGATCAGCAACTCTGACAGATGAAGAAATACAGGAGTTCTAATTCCAGAAAATCCATGGCTGCCAATATCCATTTATTTAGAATGTTCTAATACTGTATAAGAGGAAAGGATGGACACAGCCATTTGGAAGGTCACAATGACCTGCTTAAATCATAAACTGTTTTACTTTATTTTACATCTCTCCAGTAAGGATACTTTGCCAAGTGAAAAGAACTACATTTTGCCTCTTTTTGTTAATGTAAGTTAGCTATAAAAGACATTTTAATAATGTCCCTATTAACCTCTTTGTTTATCATGAAAAATGTAAGGCTTTCAGAGCCACAAGTAGAATCAAGTAAACTGACATTCATACTTTATGCAATTAGACTTGTAAGATGACCTCTGTGCATTTCATTAAGATTATATCAGCTTCAGGAATGTCTTACAAAGTCTTCTTCATAGTGGGAAAATGCATAGGTTGCATTTGAAATAGTATCACAAACAGCTGCTTAGACATGCTAATAAAATTATTACCTGCATTTCTTACTGCTTATGTTTTTAAGTATAGTATTTGATATAAGTTACCTTTTTCTCCAGTGCTTCAGCTTACAATGACAGGATGATCTCATCTCAAGATAATCTAAACTTCTGGAGGGCATACATAATAGTTCTTTCAGATGCATAGATTACACACACATGAGGATGGTTCACACAGATGTTCCAATACAGTGAAAGAATATGCTAGGAAGATGGCAGGGCAGTACATGTTAGACCAAGCCCTGTCCCATGGCCACACCCCTTCTTGTCAAGTTTGCTAAAGGGCAGGAATCAGCCAGTAGTGTTTTTGTGGAGCAAGATATCCTAAATGGTTCAAATATTGTGATTGAAAAGTTCTGCAAAAAAACATAACATGCTATCCAATGAAGGACTGGGCTACTGAAATAAATTCTGTGCATTGTGGCAAGAACTGTACATTCTTTTCTGACTTTCCTCTGTAGGAACCACACTATCCCATTTACTGTATATTAGTGACAGCTGGTTTGGAGGATGAATAATGCAGGTAGATTTGAATAGATTCGTGCTTTAGGAGAATAATATTATTAGATGTCCTGTCCTTGATCTCTCTCTGGTTATACTTACCTAATGTACATACCTATCATAGTTCAAGTTTATTACAGTAATTGAGCAATTTTTATACAAATATAAAATTATAAGTTCCAAGAAAATTAAGAAGCAAGGGAAAAGGCAAATGGATACTTGAAGTGTGTACAATGAGTTTAAGTGAGAATAAAGTAACAGTAAAATGTGATAACAGCATATGAATAAAATGTAATTATTTGGATATTAATAGGTAAATTAAGAACCCCAAAAATATTGATATGTTAAGAAAAAAAATATATAAACCCTAATCTCCCACAAAATCAGAGGTGACAGTAAGCTTCCATAAAATAAAAAGAAAGTAATCAATGTTCCAGGGGGAGGGAATACTTATCATTGAATAGGGCTGAGGTGGGGGAGATTTCTTACAAAAAATAAAAAGGAACTTTCTGATGACAGATCAAGTGAAAATGGATCAAGCAAAAAAAAATAATAATAATAAGAACGTAATAAAGTTCTTATTAAAAAAAAGAAACTCCACCTGGTTTTATGAGTACCACATGTGTGACACACATAAAAACCAAGTTGTCAGGTTTAGCCCAGGAAACTCCAGGAGACAATACAGATTCAATCCAGCAAGGTTTAATTGGCTTCAATCCATTCACAGAATCTTCTCAGACTGAGAGCAGTTCCCAGGGTCACACTACAAACATCCTTAGCATTCCTCAGGGAGGTGCCAGTCTCATTCTCTTATCTCTTGTCCGCTCCTCTGGGGATGAGAGTCCATGTTTCACACCTCTGCTCCACACTCCCACACAAGTGGAGCCTTGATTGCATTGCTGTAGCCACCATCTTGACTTTTTTTACCATACCTTGAGGACACCCCTGGCTTTGAGACTTTTTTTTCTTTTGCAACTAAAATAGTCAGAACCATGCCAAGCACTTACTCTAGAATCTACCCGGGAGGGAAAGACACTATGCATTTCAAGAGTTTGGATTTTACAATGAATAATAGGCTCAGAATAACCAAGTTTCCAGCTTACACCACTAACTTTCATTGCAAATTTTGCTTCTTTGCTTTAAGATTTGTATTTCATCTTATTACAAACCAAATTTCCCCAGTAAGAGGCATTTAGGATAGACCACCACCAGTAGTCAGGGGTGAACTTCTACATGCACCCTTGTCTGTTCAGCTGGAGTGTTCTTAGCCCTTCTATCCTGCATTTCCCATTTCAACCCAGCCCTAGGAAAATGGAAAGGATGGTGCTTTGAATCTTCTTGCCCAAAGTCTAGAAATACAGAACTTAGCAAATCTTGTTCCAGTCCTGACACACAAGGGATGCCTATGCAACCATGCACTCTTGCATGTGAAGAAACTTTTAATGAGAAATTCCCTTATTAAACCAATGAAGCCAACCCTTTAGATATAGAAAAGAATGAGGAGAAGGAACTATAGGAAAAGTAAGGGAACAGCAACAGGAAAGAAAAAAAAACAGAGATCATTTAGGCCTCTGGCTTAAAAATAGAGACAAAGGTAGACCTTCCTCCATGACTGCCCCCTTTTTCCTTCTTTCTTCTTGAGCAGTATTCTCAGTTTTATTGAAAGTATGGGAAAATGGAAATCTAACCTCTTTGGAGAGATTGACTGTTACTTTATGCAAAGACAATTCTCCACCTTTAATGACCTGAGTCAAGCCAGAAAATCAGAAATTGCCAGCTGGATAAGTCTACTATCCTAATAACCCTCTGAGAAATGATCAAGGAGCAATCTGTTTTGCACCAATTGTGCATTTGTATTGATTATATGGGAGATGAATTTTCTGGGAAATAAAAGCTGCATTCCATCTATTAAGGCCAACCTACAGAATTTAGGTGACCCTGTTGTGTTATATCATTATCACACCTTTGTAATTAATATCAGTCATAATGCACATTTATGGCCCAACATTGTTCACATTAAGACTTCAAAGCCAGATTCATGCTGTTAGCAGTTGCTCAGAATTTATTTCTAAAATTAAACTGTTACCAATTATTGAAAATGACTGAACACAATATGGAAATATATTTAGAGATGGACACCAAAGACAAGACCTCTGGTGTTTCAGAAAGGACAAGGATTCAGTTTTATAGTCTTCCCTTTGGATTAGATATAGCAGAAAAAAATAATTCTTTTCCCTTTTTTTCACTCAAAGTTTCCTCTATGTATATAGGGCTAAGTAGGGCTGGAGGCACTGACTTGCCTACATGCCTGGCTCCTTGAAATATTTTTGCACCTTTAATGCAAACATTTGAAAAGAGAACGTAAAAATATTCTAGTGTCTACCTGCAACTAGAAGATTTGCCAGGATATTTTATGACATGTAGGTTTGCAAGTGCATTCATTTGGATGCCCATATATCTTATTTTAAGATCTTTGTTCTTACCATGGAAACCTTCCTGGCCTTGTGAAAGACCAATAGAGTAAGGGCTGTCCGTATTTCAAGAGGGAGGCTATTCCATAGAACAGGCACTATAACAGTGATAGCATGTTTCTGGGGATCATCAGATGACACTGTTTTATCAGTGATACCCAGAGCATGCCCACTGTGCTAGATATGGTGGGGCAGGCAGAAACCACTGAGGAGGGGTGGTTCTGCAGGTAGTTATGCCATGTAGGGCTTTAAAGGTGCAAGCAGCAACTTAAATTGCATTCAGGAGCCAGTGCAGTTAATGTAGCAGCAGTGCTACATGGGTGTATTGTGGTGTGCCCAAAATTGCACGGGCAACTTCATTCTGGACCATCTGAAGCTTTCAATTGCTCTTCAAGGTCATCCCCATGTATAGTCTAATCAAAGGGTGACTAAGGCATGAATGAACATGAGCAGTGCCTCCCAATCTAAGAAAGGATAAAACTGGTGCACAAGATTTCTGTGAAAGCTGTTTTGGCCATGGCTGCCACCTGCTCCTAAAGCAGGAGCCATGAGTCCAGGACAACCCCCAGATTGCACACCAAGTATGAGTGAGGGAAAATAAGCCCATTCAGAGTTAATGATGGAAAGTCACTAGACCCCAGGAGTGCTAAAAGTTACAGCCACTCAATCTTGTCAGGGTTGAGCCAAAGCTAATACCCCTCATCTGGAGCCAGCCATCTTCCAAGCATTGGAAGAGCTTCTCAGCAGCATCATTTGTCAAGTAAATTCTACAGATGCTGTAAAAGCCATAAGATCAGAAGCAAATGGAATGAAATCATGATTAAATGGATACAAAATTTGAGTACTGTAATAGAGATACAACAATAGGAATTTCAATACAAGAAGAATGTTACATTTATTCCAAATATTATGCTCAAAGAAAATTACTATAGATGTTTGTCATTGGTAGATCACTCCAGTCTTGATCACTAAAACAAATAATTCATTTTCTAAAAACTGTTGGAAGTACAATGAGTGTTGGATTCCACCCCCACCCACCCCCCATATTTGATGGCAATGTGATAAAAAGATGCATCCATTTGTACACAAGGAAATGAGTCTAGCTTCACAACTACTTTTCTCTAGGAAGCCACTTCTACAAACTACATTTAGTCCTGGGCATTTAGACCTTTAGAAAACTCTGGAGATATCAACACTGACATAATCACCCATTTCTATCTTTGACTTGAGTACAAATTAGAATCCTGCTATTGGAAAATCTGAATATTTCAGATTTCATGTGAGTGCCATGGCAAGCTGACATCCTGCTGGTTAGCAGGATAGCATTTGCTAGGAGATTTGTGGCTGGATGCTTGAAGCACACCTGAGAAATCTCTCCAGAAGAAGGAAAGATTGTTGAGATGATCCACGTGACTCTGGACAGCCACTCCTTGTGAGTAGACCACGAAAACTGCCTTTTTGCAGTCAGCTTAGGAGTGGAGTGGCTGGGCATCAGGATTTCATCAAGCTCACCCTTGCAAAGCAGCCTTTTATAGACAATAAGCTTGACCAAGCCTCATATCTTAATCACTTTTTTGGATGATGATGATGATGATTATGGTTGGTTGCCCAATCAGCCAGATATTTAGACTGGATTTGGTATTATTATTATTATTATTATTATTATTATTATTATTATTATTATTACTACTACTACTACTACTACTACTACTACTACTACTTGGTATACTGGGGAAATTAAGACCCTTCAGACTGGCAAGATTTTACTCTATTCATTGGGTGAGTCTCCTCCTCCTTAGAGGACGATGGTGTTAATTTAATTTTAAAAGTTTTGAAAATATATGATTTTTTGGACTATGCAGCAAAAGGGTGCTTGGTATATGGACCTTAAAAAGTTAATAATGGATTAAGGGGCCAGAGGAATTTGAAATTATAGCTTTGAATTAATTAGAAGATATTTTCTCATGGGAAAATGGCAGTTGTTTGGGCTTTTTCATGATAAGGAGACCTTGAAGGTTGGACACTAGAGAGAGCTAGAGGATAAAGAATATGGAGCAGAAATTTATACTGCAAGTTTTAATATCTCTCTACCAAGCTTCTTGATAGAATGGATCAATTGCTTGACAAGATGGACAGAATGTGCTGTAATGAAGTTATAGAACAAGAACAAATTGAAATTACCTTGAAGAAGGATAACACAAATGGATATGATGGATGAGTTCCTAAAGGAGATATACAGATAACAAACTAAGAAACTGATTCAGATTATTTTTTCTTATTGGATATACAAAAGAGCTCTGTTAAGGTTTTGCTTGTCACTTTTATTACAAGTGACAAGCAAAAGGATAAACTCTACTTATTGGATATACAAAAGAAATTTGTTAAAGTTCTGAAAGACTTTTGCCTTGAAACACAGATGACCAGCAAATTCTCTTTGAAGGAGTTAGGTTAAAGAATATTTTTAAAAACTCAGGGAAGGAATATAAGGTTGATTTGTTCGATCAGGGCTAAAAGAGGGAAATAATTATATCTGGTTGCCCTTGCTGGACTTTTGCTGACAAAGAACGATTGACAAAGCATTTGGATTTTGGTTTTTTACCTAAGAAATGAGCTATGGGGAGAAGAGAGATTATGTTGCATTTAGAGATGGTGATAAGCTATTAAAATTGTCTTCACTTGCTGGGATGAAAAAGGAAATTAATTATTTTTTCTTTTTTTTTCTCTTTTCTTTCTTTTCCACTCCCCCCCCCCCTTTTTTTTTCTTTTGTATTTTTCTGTTTGTAATTTTTGTATTTTGTATTGGATTTTATTCTTTTCATTTATAATTCTTAATAAAATTATTTTTAAAAAAAGGAAAATCTGAATGTTTCTATTCTCCCCGTGATTATAACAAGGAAATGAAAAAAAGTCTTTTTAAAATAAATAAATAACGTTAATGTAAGTAGCAGGGATGCTAGTTCATTCATCGTAATAAAGTCTGTCAATTTTCCCAGACAAATAGGTATTGCAGATTTCTTCATTTAGCAGTTTTAATAAACAAAACAAAACTACCATTAACTGTTAGATTTCTGCTATTTCCTTTTTTATCCTTTTCCCCATCTTCTTATTGACTTTGTACTCTTTCCTTTTTGGTCAAAAATTTCAGCTATTCCTTCTCATTCCTCTGTTAAGGCTGCTGTCTGTTCTCTCTGTTAAAAATAATTATTAGACTGATGATCTTTATGTATTTTTGTTCATCTGTTCATTATTTTTAATGCATAACTTTTCACTGTACTTTTTCTATTAATAGAAATAATGTGGTAATATTTTTAGACTGGATAAAGAACATCAGGAAGCATTCTTGCCTAGATTCTGTGAATATTTAATATTAATCTGAACAGAGGATTTCCATTAATCCTGAAGCAACTATACAATAATTAGCTTTCTGTGGATCTTGTTAAGGCATAGTGAAATTTCTTTCTGGAAACAGGACAGTCCAAAAGAAATAGTCATTTTTATTAATTATACTTCTTTTTTCTTCTTTTTCAGTTTGCCTGCCTCAACAATAATACAACAGATTTTTTTTTTTAATAGCTCATGTATATTTTATGACCTGGACAATAGTGTTTATGATGATGGTTTGATTTCTACCCTGGAAACTGTCGCTAAGTGGAAACGAGTGGATGGAAATATGTCACCATGTTCCTTTGGCAGCATACTGATACTGAATGTGTGGGAGAAACCAACTGTCTTGCTACCAAGTTTTTTTAAAAAAAAAACAACTTTACACCAATTCTTTTGCATTTGAATAATTGACAGCTCTGCTAGGATGCTTCTCAAAGGATCTCAGTTTTTAAGAAAGCATTCCCAAATAGGATGCCCTCCAGATGCGTTGTAATTGCACTCTCACAAGTCCCAATCATCACGGCCTTCTGGAAGTTGAAGTCCCAATACATCTTGAGAGTTCCAAAATGGGAATGGCTGATGAATTCTCTTTGGATTTCTCTTTTGGGGTAAGTAATTAAGGGATTAATTCAATAATTTAATCTATGAACAAATGAACTGCAGTTTTTTTTTTCTTTAACAAGGATGCATAATATAATAGATGTAACGAACTGCCACCTTGAGCATGCCAGAGCCTGTGATAAGGAGCCATCTGCTTTAAACGGTTTTTCATTCCTTCTTTCCTCCCCCCATCTTTTACAATGGCAGAACCGCAGCATGTAAAAAACCATTTTTTAAACTAGCCATATAATAATCTATTATAAAATCTTGCGAGGATTCTGACATGCTGCCCCTCCACAAAAGAGGATGTCAGTCAGATGATTCCTCTTCTTCACTCTAAAAAAGAAAAAGCAAAGAGAAACATAATACAATAACCATTCTAATTGTTAAGGCTTTGTAGGATAAACATCATAAAATTTTTTAACTAAATGTGGAGCCTTTACATGTTTCTTGTCAACCCATTCAGCCATTGATTTGGGAAAATGTTTCCACTGAATTAAAAATTGAACCCCCCCCCCCCATGCTTTCTACTGTCCAGTATCTCTTTAACTTCAAAATGTTGTTCTCCTTCAACCATCATTGGTTTAGGAGGTACTGGGGAGGGATGCCATTGAGATGACTCTTTATAGGGTTTAAGCAGGTCGCAGTGGAACACTGGATGGATTCTTTTAAAGGTAGCAGGCATCTGTAATCGTAGTGAAACTGGATTAATTACTTTATCTATAACAAAAGGCCCTACGAATCTTGGAGTGAGCTTTCTGGAAGGTTGTAATGATTTAAGATGTTTGGTAGATAAAATAACCTTTATCTCCTACTTTCCAGTCTTTTTCTGGGGTTCTCTTAGCATCTGCAAATTTCTTGTACGTTGCTCTGGCCTCCTTCAACGACGCAGCAATCTGAGGCCACACTTGTGTCATTTGTTGGACCCATTCATCAACTGAAGTGACTTGAGTGGATTGTTTAGGTAGTTCTGGGATGGGTACAAAGTCTTGTCCTGTAGCTATTTTAAAAGGGGTGAGGCCAGTGCTTTGGTGCACTGCATTATTATAAGCTACTTCAGCAAACGGTAACAGTTCATCCCAATTGTCTTGTTGGTAGTTAATGAAACATCTCAAATATTGTTCTAACACTGAGTTCAGATGTTTGCATGATCCTGCCGTCTGGGGGTGGTACCCTGAACTCAAGCCTTGCGATGCCCCCAGTAGTTTTAGGAACGCCCTCCAGAACTTGGCAGTAAACTGGACCCCCGCGATCCGAAATTATTCGTTCTGGGACACCATGAGCTTGGTAGACGTGTTGTATAAATAACTTAGCCAGTTTGGGGGCTGATGGAAGGGATTGGCATGCCACAAAATGTGCTTGTTTGGAAAAAAGGTCTGTAGCTACCCAAATAACTGTCTTTTTGTTGCTTTCAGGCAGGTCTACAATAAAGTCCATGGAAATTTGCTTCCAAGGAGCCCCTGGGTTTGCTACTGTCTGTAGAAGCCCCATTGGTTTGCCCCCTCTCCTTTTGGCCATTGCACACATGGGGCATGTAGCTACATATTCCCCTACATCTTTTCTCATTGTTGGCCACCAAAATTGACACCTGAGTAGATGTAATGTTTTCACAAAACCAAAGTGCCCAGCTGTTTTGCTGTCATGACTTCTTTGCAAGACCCACTTTCTAGCGTCTGCAGGGACATACAGCTTATCTTGCCACCACCGTGCCCCTTGTTTGTTCACTAGCAATTGGCTGTTGCTTTTAAACCAATCATCCTGAGCAATCTGGGCATTTAATTTTTTCAACAACTCTCCTTCTGGTTGTTCTTCACCCCTTTTTTTCTGAGCTCTAGTGACCACTCTTAGGGCTGCTTGGGTACATGGAATTACAGGAGTGACTACTTCCTCCCACTTGCTGTTGTGTTGAGGCAATCAAGACAGGGCGTCTGCCAGAAAAATTTTCCCCCCAGGAATATACTTCAAGGAGAAGTTAAATCGATGAAAATATTGTGCCCATCTCATTTGCTTGGGTGACAGCTTCCTTGGTGCAGTCAAAACTTCTAGATTTTTGTGATCAGTCCAAATTTCCAAGGGATGGGGTGATCCCTCTAACAAGTGTCTCCAGCAAACTAACGCCCAGCATACTGCGAACGCTTCCTTTTTCCACACCAACCAGCATCTCTCAGTTTCTGAAAATTTCCGGGATATGTACGTACATGGAAACAGCTCCCCCCCTGCCCCCTTCTGTAACAACACAGCTCCCACTGCCACATCCAAAGCATCTGCCTGTATGACAAATGGCTGTTCTGGATCAGGGTGCTTTAAGATCGGTTCAGCCGTAAACAGACGCTTTAAACTTTGAAAAGCTTCCTGGCACTCCTTAGTCCAGGCCAAAGGGGCTCCAGGTTTTGATGCCTTCACTTTGTCCTTGCCCTTGGTTTTCAACAAATCAGTGAGTGGGAGTGCTACTTGGGCAAAGTTGGGTATGAATTGCCAATAGAAGTTAGCAAAGCCCAGGAAACTTTGAAGCTGACGCCTGGTTTTGGGAGCCTCCCAACCCGTGACATCCCTCACCTTGACCGGGTCCATTTCAATTCCCTGATGCGAAATTCTATACCCCAAATAGTCAATTTGCTATTCATGAAATTCACATTTGGAGAGCTTGGCATACAATTGAGCCTCCAGTAGCTTTTTTGGTACCTTCCTGACCAATTGTACATGTTGCTCCATGGTCTCAGATATCGTCCAGATAAACCAACACCCCCTGGTATAAATGCTCTTGTAACACCTCATTTATAAGTTGCATAAACACCCCCGCTGCTCCTTTTAATCCGAACAGCATTATTTCATAACGGAAACACCCCAGGGGCGTGTTAAAGGCAGATTTCCATTGATCTCCTTCCCGGATTCGCACCCTGAAGTACACCTCCCTTAAATCCAGCTTTGTGAAAATTTTCCCTTTGGATAAATGGGCCAACTGGTCTTTCATCAAGGGAGTGGGTACCGGTTGTCAGCAGAAATGGCATTTAGCCCTCTATAATCTGTGCACAAACATAGGGAGCCATCCTTCTTTTCCCTAAATAGCACTGGTGCAGCAATTTGAGAATGTGTAGGTACAATAAAGCCCCTCTTTAGATTCTTATCAATGAATTCCCGCAATGCTTCCAACTCTTTGGGTGTCATTGGATACATTTTCTTCCTTGGAAATTTAGCCCCAGGCTAAATCTCTATGGCACAGTCACTGGCACGATGGGGGGGTAGCTGATCTGACTCCCTTTCGCTAAACACCTCCTGCAGGTTGCGGTATTGCTTGGGAATCTGAGTTGCAGCCTCTACTGCCTTTTCCCCACTTACACCAGATATTCATTTCTGGAATTTCCATGCATCAAGAGGAGAAACAGATGTGAGAGCCGTAAAAAACAAACAAGATTATGATCCCTTGGGAACAAGAATAGTCATAATCAAATTTTTCATACCTTTGGATAGTTCATGTAGAATAGACAACTTGTTTCAGCAATTATTTTAATCCTAACCACTCTTTTTAACTAAATGTTAATATCAGCCTTCTCCAGCCTGATGCTCTCCAGAAGAAATGGATTAATTGGATGCCATTAGGTTCTGTTTGACTTCTGGTAATTGCCTGGACAAATGCTCATGAACTCAATCTGTCTCTACTAATAATTTATCAATCCTTCAAGAATATTCCTGTAATCAACTGAATACTATCCTTCCCCTTCTCCTTCCCTCAACTTTAGCAAATATAATTGCTTTTTCTAGTCCGTCATCCATTTGCATCACATGTGTGAAGATAGCAGATGATAGGTGGTTTGAGAGAGGAGTGAAGGAATCCATTTATGCTAAAGTGGAAAATCCTTCCCTCAATAGAGGTAGAGGCCTCAGACACAACTTGTCTCCCATTTTTCATGCTGCTCTTTCATCGGTCCCCAGGAAGATTAAGACCACTTCACAAGTTCACCAGGGAGGCAGCACTTAATGACCCACTTGGGGATGAGTGAGGGATTAGGAGCAAGACATCCACATCCCAAAGACTCTACTAATCACATCTCCTATTGTCCCTTTAATGAGCCCATCATGTTAGTGAGAAACACAGCCACCCTGGAAGACATTTATGGGGTCCCTCCTAACCAACTTTCTAGACTGAAGAAGCTGCTTGGACAAGCAGCGAAATGTATCAAACCAAAAGAAAAGAAGTCCAGTTGCCATGACTCAATTGCCAGATAATTTCACCTGGATGACTGAGAATCTTCATCAACAAAAAGAAACTGGCTGATTTCTTAATGATTAAAAAGGATATACAAATAACAAACCAAGAGAATGACCTGGATGTTTTTCCTATATGGATTTACAAAAGAGACTCGTTAAAGTTTTGAAGAATTTTGTGAGAAGGGACAAAGAAAAAAATGAAAAGAAATCAAGTTCTAGGATATTATTTGAAGGGACTAAAGATCAAGACTGTTAGACATAAAAGGAAAGAATATAAAATTGGTTTATTTGATCAAGGCTAAAATAGATATGTTGTTATCTCTGGTAACCCTTAATGGACTTTTGCTGACATCAGGACTGAAATGATGAGGGGTTATGGATTTGTTTATAGATAAGAGATGGCATATGGGAATATCCATTCATCCAGTATAGGAATATCCAACATCCAGATCATATGTTGTATTTTAAGAGAAGGTGATAAATTACTAAAATTGTTTATATTTGTTTCGATGAACCTGAAAAGTCACTTTATTTATTTTCTTTTTCTTTACTATATTCTTTTTTTTCTTTTTTATTTCTATTCCCCCCCCCCTTTTTTTCCCTTTCTTGTCTGCACCTTTGATTTATTTTTTTTTATCTTTTATGGATTTTTTTTTGTTTGTATTAGATTTTATTGTTGTAATTATAATTCTTAATAAAATTACTATGAAAAATGTGCAAGAAAATTATGTGGACTTCTCCATGCAGTTGTCAGGATTCAAGAAGGATTCAAAGACACACACACATATATACCTCATGTAGAAAAACAAAGTTAATACTATAAGACCTAACACTTTAAGGAAGATCATAGAAGTGTGTTCTATCTGCCCTCCAAAATAAGCAAAATGAACACTACAATCGTTCAGCAATTTTACAACATGAACTAAATAAAAAGACACTCAACTTAGGCCAAGCTTTTAATAACGGTACCAGGAAACTGGATAGTTAGCTGGAAAAACATTTAGAAATTAAGACTGTAGATTATCCAAATAAAGCAAGAGTTTGTTTTTCAATTAAACAAATAAATCTGTATAAGTAATCCATCTCATTGGAAAGTTACTGTATTTTCATTCATATGCAGTAAACAGCATTCTGTCTCCTTCCCTACTTCCTACCCCATTCTCAATTTCTCTTACAATAATTGTAAGGCTGTGCTAACATCACCCTTGAAATAATCTGAAATTGAAACTTCTCTAGACAATTTAAAATCAGGAAAAGCTCCAGGGCTCAATGGATTTTCACCAGAATTGTACAAAATACTAAAAAATAAACTTGCATCCCTACGACTTAAAGTTAAATGAGAAGGTAGGGAAACAAATCAATTTTGTTGTGTAATTGTCTGGTTCTGTATATACACATTTTATTGTGTTAGAAATGCATAAAAATCTGATATGCTGGTCAAGTTGTAGACTTGTCTCTATTGATGGTAAGATTATATTGTTTTGAGATTGCTGTTGATTACTCTGCCTGTACTGTCACAATGGATTTTCCTTAAAATGGGGCTGGGTGAAGCCTGTGTTTGGATAAAACAACATGAATGGCTAAAAATATCTCATTTTTTTTCCTTTAAAGAGATCTAACAGTTAGGAATTACAAGAAAAACTGGACGTAAAGATTCAAGACAAGAGTAAGTGGAGTAAACGACAAGATCTGAAGAGATTACTGACTGAGCCGGAAACTAGCATGAGTGGGTAATATATGAACTGCAAGATGCATGATGATCTCTATCATAGTAAAAGCAACCAGCATAAGGGCAAACCCTGATTGTTTTCCTGCTGGCCAGCTTTCATATGACTAAAATGGGAAAGCATTTTTTGAGCAGGATTGCTAGAAGAGAGAAAGACAAGGTCCTCCTTTCCATTAAGACTGTTCAAGGTTCATTCACTGATTTCCCCATTGGATACACATTGAACAGTTTAATTGGCTTGATCTGGTTCACCTAAAATTTGGTGGAAGGGTTTCAGGAGTCTGGATGAGTTATGATACATTTATAGTAAAAATCCACATTTAATCCTATTATTTCTACATGCATTAAAATCACATGTTTGTCTCCAGTTATATTTTGAGCATATTTGACTGCTGCTTAATTTTTGAAGCTCAGATTAGGAACATATGACATTTGCTTCATATATAAGAAGCCTCAAATAACTCATGGCAGCTGTCTACAAGCTGGGTACCTTCAAATATATGGACTTCAGCTCCCAAAATTCTCAGCAAACAGCATGCTAACCAGGAATCTGGGAGATGAAGTCCATGCACCTGGAGAACAATGAGATTAGAGAAAGCTGACAAACCCAGTACTTGTTTCCTTGTTGTGTAAATACGTTAGTGTACATATTGACATGATTCCATCTATTGTTGTTGCTATTATCATTATTATTAATTTCAACTTTGGTTCCATCCAACTAAACAAAATGGCAAATCCAGACCAATATATCAGAGCATATGTAACATATAACAAATATATCTAACAAGGAGGTTCTATCCACCCTACCTCAAGGCCTGTGAGAACAGCCAGGTCTTTAAGGCCTTCTGGAATGCTCTCAGTGGAAACCTCATTCCAGAGGGCAGGCATCACTTCAGAGAAGGTGAACTTCCTGGGTCCGAAAAGACACTGTTTGATCAAGAGGATCCAGAGCACATCCACTCTGTCGGCTCCTACTAGCTGGGTAGAAAGTGCAGGAGAGAGGCGGTCCCTGGGGCAACCCGGCCCCTTAACATGTAGGTGATAACCAGTACCTTGAATTGCACCTGGAAGCAACCAGTGGCAACTTTGGAAGAACCATGGCAAAACCAGTGCAGCTTGCAAAGCAGAGGTATCCCATGTGTATGCTGAGGAAGATCCCTCACTGCTATATTCTGGACCAGTTGTAGTTTCCACGTGTTTTTCAAGGGCAGCCCCATGGAGAATGCATTGCAATAGTTGAGCTGTGAGGTGACAAGGGTGTGAGTGCTTGGTGCTAGTAGCCAAATGCATTGAAGGAAATTGTTAACTTTGTTTGCACTGAGCAAGAATTTCAAATTCAGATCATCATGAAGGCCACATGAAGACTAATTCATCAGTCTGAGGGTGGCAACTTTAAAGCCTTTTTATACATTGATATAAAAGCCTCTAAATTCTTATGGTGCATGTAAAAAAAATGCTGCATGAAGTTATGCAACTATACTTCTCTGTTTCTGTAGTTTTTGGTGCTAGTGATATTGCTCACTAATTATAGGTTGTGCCATGATTCAGGCTCTATATCTTTCTGAATACGGACACTAAGGTCAACTGCGGCCTGCAGAGGGTCCGATGCTGGCAGAATCTGCTTGCTGTCTTGCTGTTCAACAAGATGTGAAGAGGTGGTATTATAGAATTATTACAAATGCATATTTACCACTGTGGTAGCTGAACGGTGATGGTTGGTGGTTTCTATTGATATTACACATGGACATGTAGTAAAGGCCGCAAAGTTGTCTCCCTACCCTGCTCCCACCAGAGCCAGTACTGGATTATCACTCTGTACTGGGTTTGTGGCTCCTGCTATAGCCTGCCTATCTTTGTGGGACTTCTCTACCGATCTGAAGCACCATACCACCACAGCAGCTCCTTTGTGACAGGTTTGGACTGAAAAGCATAGCTGTATACCTGGGTATCCGAGTCTGAGAGGTGGCTGCACTTTTAGCCCCACACTGAGTTACAACCAGAGCCTGCTCTAGCCACCACTGGTGCACTTTTTGCTATGGCTTTAGGGACAGAACCACAGCTACATACCCAGCTGTGAGCTGACAGGCATTTGCTCTATCCACACTTTTTTTTTTTTAATATTAATAAATGAGTAAGCTGGATGCCCATAATTCTGGATTTGAATTAGAGTGTCCTGTAGTAATAAAATCAATGGGCTCAGATTTGTTTCTTGCTATTTAAAATCCAGGTTAATCCAACCACAGAAAATCTTCAGGTGTATTGGAACTCCAGCAGACATTTACAAATGGCTGTTATCATCCTTCTTTATTAGAGATGCATTTACACTGAAGGTACATTACTAGGTATATTAAGGAATGTGGTAGCATCTTTTCCAACTAACACATTTTCTTAAACGGCATAAGCTTTTGTGAACTTTTCATCAGATGCATAGAGTGGTGAACTGAGCTGCAACAGTAATAACATGTATAAGTCAGAAAAGATGTTACCAGATTCCTTATTTTTTGCCACCATACACTAACATGGCTCTCCTCTTACTGTACAATGGTAGATACATTGTGGTTGTACCCCTTGGTGGTTCATTTTAGGTTAGATATTAGGATTATGTGGGCCAAGTACTTGAGAGGAAATTAAATGTTTAAAGAACTTAATGCATTTTTAAATTATATCCCCAAAGTCTGGAATTCATTTTTTTAAAAGGAACTTTGAATGTATAAAGCCTAGATCATTGCAGAGGGGAAAAAAAGTGTTTATGTATTCTTGAAAAGATGTATATATATTAGACTCTAAAGGTTGGCTGAATGAAATTTACCAACTCTCACCCTTTGTAGTGATTTGTATAAACATAATAGTACTACTTTTGTATTATAGAAAAGTAGAAAAATTGTATTATTCTATTTCTTTTTTTTTATTTTCATTTTTTTCCTAGTTCGCATTATTCTTTTTAATGAGTATAGCTTTATTAAATAGTTTGGAATTGAGTTAATGAGTTTTGTTTTTAATTGCTATCATTTGTACTGTTCAAAAACATAATAATAGCAATGAATATATTTTCTGGGGATTTATATTATAGAAATATTTGACCAATGTTGGTACCATCACTCATGTGTGTATTTATTTTCTATTTTTAAACACATTTTCATATTCAAGTGGAGATAGGAAATGTAGCAGACTATACAGTGGTACCTCGAGTTACGAACGCCCCCCCCCTTACGAAATTTTCGCAATACGACCAGCTTCGGCCCCAAAAATTTGCCTCGCCGTGCAACCTCCATCTCGCGCTACGAACTGGATCTGCAGCCATTTGCCCTGCTGCCACGTGGTCGCGGCTTCCTGTGGGTGAGATCACGGTAGCAAGGAGACGTTCAGTGAGGCTTGTGGTGTGTTTTGTGGCGTTTGGAAGGTTTTTGGTGTGCTTGTCAGCATGGCTCCAAAGAAAATGCAGAGCGGGCTTGGCAAGAATAAGGGTTTGAAGAAGAAAGTGATGATCGAACTGAAGAAGGAGATTATAGAAAAGCACGATCGTGGTGTTCGTGTGACTGATCTGGCCGCGGAGTACAAGATAGCAAAGTCGACCATCTCGACTATTTTGAATAATAAAGATGCCATCAGAGAAGCTGATGTGGCAAAAGGAACAACGATGTTAACGAGGAAGAGGACACAAGTGCTGGAAGAGGTGGAAAAGCTGTTGTTAGTGTGGCTGAATGAGAAACAGCTGGCAGGTGATAGCGTGAGTGAAGCTATCATCCATGAAAAAGCCAGGAAACTGCACAGTGATTTACTGCAGAAAAACCCCTCCACCAGCGCAGCAAGTGAGGAATTTAAAGCCAGCAGAGGCTGGTTTGAGAAATTCCGCAGGAGAAGTGGCATCCACAATGTGGCAAGACATGGAGAGGCTTCCAGTTCTGACAAGGCTGCTGCAGAAGCCTACAAGGAAGAATTTGAGGACTTCATGAAGGCGGAAGGATACGTCCCTCAGCAAGTGTTCAACTGCGACGAGACAGGGCTGTTCTGGAAGAAGATGCCAAACAGAACCTACATCACACAGGAGGAAAAGGCACTGCCAGGGCACAAGCCCATGAAGGACAGACTGACCCTTTTGCTGTGTGTGAACGCAAGTGGCGACCTGAAGATTAAGCTGCTACTGGTGTACCATTCCCAGACCCCTCGTGTGTTCAGGGAACACAATGTGAACAAGGCCAGACTGCCTGTCATGTGGAGGGCCAATGCGAGAGCATGGGTCACAAGGCAGTTGTTCATGGAATGGCTGCACGAGGTGTTCGCACCCAGCGTTAAAAAATATCTTTCCGAGAACCAGCTGCCTGAAAGGTGCCTTCTTCTGATGGACAATGCCCCGGCACACCCACCAGCCTTGGTGGATGATATGGACACTGAGTATGACTTTATAAAGGTCAAGTTCCTCCCCCCCAACATGACACCTCTTCTGCAGCCCATGGACCAGCAAGTGATCTGCAATTTTAAGAAGCTCTACACAAAGGTGCTCTTCACCAGGTGTTTCAATGTCACTGAGGAAACATCCTTGACTCTGGCAGAGTTTTGGAAGAAACATTTCAATGTCCTCCACTGCATCAGCCTCACTGACAAAGCCTGGGAAGATGTCACCTGCCGTACCTTAAACTCAGCCTGGAGGAAACTGTGGCCAGAATGTGTCACTGAACGTGACCGTGAAGGGTCTGATGCAGAGGTAGTGGAGGAGATTGTGTCCATGGGCAAGAGCATGGGTCTGGTTGTCGATGGTGCAGACGTAGAGGAGCTTGTTGAGGACCATGAGGAGGAGCTGACCATGGAAGAACTTGCTGAGCTCCAGAGTGAGCAACAGAAAGCGCTTGGTGAGGAGCATTCCACTGAGGAAGAGGAAGACAGGGAGGAGGTGAGCAGTGCTGAGATTAAATCCATTATGGAACAATGGAATGAATGCCAGGACTTCTTTGAGAAGCACCACCCCAACATAACTGTAACGAACAGAGCATTGAACATGAACGATAACGTGGTCTCTCATTTCTGGAGGGTTATGCAGCGCAGGAAAAAACAACTGACTTTAGACAGGTTTTTCCCCAGAACTGAGCCTGCAGCTAAGAGGCAAAGAAGAGAGGACTCTCCCTCCAAACAATAACTGCCTCCCCACCCCATTCTCCCTCTTCATACTGTGTTGTACGTACTTTTTTTTCATGTTTTTGTGGCTTAAAAATAAAATGCATATGTTTCAGAACTGTTTGTATTTACATTGAACTTTATGGGGAAATTTGCCTCGCGGAGCGACCAAATTCAGAGGGCGGATTAGCCGTATTTACATTGAACCTTATTGGGAAATTTGCCTCATGGCGCGACCAAATTCAGAGGGTGGAACGGATTAACCGTATTTACATTGAACCTTATGGGAAAATTTGCCTCGCGGTGCGACCAAATCGAGTTGTGATCACAGTCACGGAATGGATTAAATTCGTAACCCGAGGTACCACTGTATTTAAGAAATTTCAACCTGGCAATGGCAGATCACAAGCAATTAAAAATCAGCTGTTCAGAAATCTCTGGGAATAAGATTTATTTGTTCCTCATGCCTATGTTTTGAGAGCAGCGTGCATTTATATATGTTGCATCGTGGAAAACACACCTAGAGAACCTACCGGAATAACTGCAGAGGATCCAAACAATTGTTTTGGACCCAATGTAACATTACTCTGTGTGTGTGTGTGTGTGTGTGTGTGTGTATGTGTGAGAGAGAGAGAGAGAGAGAGAGAGAGGGAGATACATATAGTGTACAAGATATGCTCAATAATGCCATTAGCCAAAGACACTGGTTGTTCCTTGGTAATAAAGGTGAGATAATTTTCTGATGAGCCCTTAAATTCTGAATGGAAGACAGCGCAAAGGATGCTTTGGCATGCATTGTGTATACTTCATTAAGGATTATATATGATAAAGATATGAGAGCCAGTTTGGTGTAGTGATTAAAGCACCAGGCTAGAAACTGGAAGACTGTGAGTTCTAGTTCCACCTTAGTCACAAAGCCAGCCGGGTGACCTGGGGCCAGTCACTCTCTCTCAGTCCTAGGAAGCAGGCAATGGCAAACCAGTTCAGAAAAATCTTGCCAAGAAAACTTCCAGGACTAGTCCAGTCACTTGCCAAGAGTCAAGACTGACTCAAAGGCACGAAAAATAGATAGATAGATAGATAGATAGATAGATAGATCGATCGATAGATCGATAGATCGATGGATAAGGATTAGGATAAGGATAAGGATAAGGATAAGGATAAGGATAAGGATAAGGATAAGGATAAGGATAAGGATAAGGATAAGGATAAGGATATGTAGGCCCTTCAATTATCCTTGAGGTATCTGGTTTCCCAGGACACGAACCTTTCCAATGGATCAAGAATGAGGCCCTGGAACCCTCAGTCATGCCGAGTTATACAGTTAGGTTCTACCATTAGAAAGTTAAATTAGTATCTTAATATAAGACAATTATTTCATTGAATATGTATCTATAACACATGTATAGTGTGTTAGTTAGTATGCATCTAAATGTATTTGATTAAACTGAGTGTACAGTATGTCTGTTTCAGAATAAAACATTTCAAGTGGCAAATGGCATGCTTAAGCAATAGTTTCCTATTCCATAGTTCCTCCCTCCATTTTCTTTTCAGTTGGAGTCCATGTCCTGTCCATATCCCCCTGACTCCTAGGTCAGGGCTTGAACATGGAAATGAGAGTGATGTAGAGGAAAGGTGGGCTGGATTTGCTCTCACTTAGAGATGACTTGTGACCGCAACAAATGATTCAGCTCGTACTAAAATGGTTCCATTTTTTTAATGAGCACATAATTAATATTCCTCTATATTAATGTTACATACTTTGTATCTTTAATATATGTTCTTTAATTTTTGCTGCATGTTCATACTTCATAATTTTTATTGACATATGGGTTTTTTAAGGAACAAACTATCAAATAAATAATTAAGCCAATTAAACAGTGGTCTTGTTGCTTATGGGAAGTATCCTCACTGAATCAGCACACCAGAGTGCTCATTAAAAGCCTGCTTGGCCATATACATAGATCTGTTTGCCAGCAGCAAATTATAACTCTGGAGTAAATTATCTATCAACCAAACTATTAAGCAGTGCTTAACTCAGGAGCAGATGCCAATTTGCTATGCTATAGAATGCCATGGGTTAGCATCTTTGCCATCACAAGTTTTGATAGTGTGTCCATAATGCTATCCACACATCTTTTACTAGTCAGTAATATTGTTAATCAAAAGGAAAGGAATACACTGTTACGCTTTGAATTTTGAATACACTGGCCCTAATTTCAGGATGAGATGGGTGGAAGAAGAGGAAGAAAGATTTTTGAAAGTGCAAGCTTGCTCTCCAGGGGGCTTCGGTTGATGAGAATTCTATCCACAAAGAAAATCAACTTTGGAAATCATTTAAGAAAGATCTTTTTTCAAGGCTGCCTGCCAGGTGATTGATCTGGTCCATGTCAAGTATCACATCATTGCATTCTGTAATACATTTGCTTAGAGTATCTGTCTTGGGATGATAAATATTATTAAAAAAACTTGCAAGCCAAAATGCATTATTTTTCAGTAAAGCAAGGAGGCACAGAGGGCACACTTTGCCCCCATGCTCTGTGTCTTGTGAAGCAGAAAAGCAATTCAGTCAGACTAAAGGCTACAGACAAAGCAGTAGATTCTTAGCAATAAATGCAAATGATTTGAATTCATTTCCTTGCTAAGAGAAAGACAGAAGGAGGGAGGGAGGGAGGGAGGGAGGGAGGGAGGGAGGGAGGGAGGGAGGGAGGGAAAAAATAAAGCTAAAGATGTTGCAGATCAAGGAT
Organism: Liasis olivaceus; assembly: GCA_030867105.1. Classification (NCBI taxonomy): domain Eukaryota; kingdom Metazoa; phylum Chordata; class Lepidosauria; order Squamata; family Pythonidae; genus Liasis; species Liasis olivaceus. The sequence continues at coordinate 163,583,978 of CM061350.1, read as the reverse complement.
TTAAACTTTAAGCTGACACAAAATTATCATAAAAGAAAACAAGCAACTACAGAGGGGAGACTGGAAGGAAAAAAATTGCTGAAATAATCTGTGCTAATGAATAGACCTTGTACTAGGTTTGAAGTACCACTCTGCATACTCTCTCTCTCTCTCTCTCTCTCTCTCTCCCTCCCTCCCTCTCTTTTTTCTCCCTCTCCATACAAATAACATCAGGCCTTGGCTGCAATCAGTCTGCTCAGAACAGCTTGTAAATATTTGGATGCTCATTGGCTCATGAGGATAAATCGTCCTCCCTTAACATCAAAGAGTTCTTTTGCTAGTTCCTTTGTTAGGTAACAAATCGTTGCAGTTTTTGAAACACATTCAGATTCCTTTTAATAAGTTGTGACATTTTTCTTAGCCTGTTATTTCTTGTAAAGAAAAGTGAAGTGGTCCACACTTGATTATTAATCATGATGAAACAAAAACATAATAATGCAGATTTCTTTCATTCTCATAATGAAGACTAGAAATAGACAGAAGTTTGTAGTGGAAAGATAAGTGGATTTTCCTACAGAACAATTGGAGTATATTCTTGTATATAAGAAGAGATCAACTGAGAGCCTCTCTGGCACAGCATCCAGGCACTCCACTCAATTTTTTTCTTTCTTTCTTTTTCCCCCACAATGAAGTCAGGCACTTTTGTTACGCCTGGTGAACTGTATCATTGGGTAACTCTTGTAACAGTGACTTCACTTTGTTCTCCACTGTTGTCCATTTTTAAAGCTGGCATTGCTCACTAAGATCTATAAGGAATTCCAACACCATAATGAAGATACTATAAAAGCAAGGTCTATAACATGGTCATGGAATCTTGTTAAGCTGAGGTCAGATTCCAGCTCAGTTATGGATTCCTTTGGTGGTCATATGTTGAAAAAGGAATGGAAAGGTGTAAGAAAGGCTAGGGATGTCATTCAGTTCATTTTTTAAAATGTGAATTTACCAATGTTCCACCTATTTTTTCAGTAATGGGACTATTTAAATATGGGAGAAAAGAAAACTGGCAGAGTCTTCCACGCCTGACCTGCTTAGGTTCTAAAGACCTGGGTTTGAATCCCTGAGTATTCAGTTATGTTTATCTCTTTGTTTAACAGATCTGTAGCAAATAGGTACAATGTGGTCCCCTTCATGCTTGGAATATGAAATTTGATTGTTGTGGACATATGATAATTTTGTTTGGTGTATCTTTGCTAGAACTTCCCCGGGTTTACATATTTCTTCATAAATAAGAAGAAACAACTTCAGATTTTTTAAAAAGAAATGGGGGGGGGGGGAGAGCAGTGCTGGCATATCTATCCATGCTTAGGTATAGGATGGTCCAAGTGCAACACTGAGATGAGGAAGGCAAAGCCACTGAGCATAACAATCTTGTTTCAGATCTTCATAAGACCTACTCAAGTTGAGTGTCAGTAAGAACAACAATTATAGAAATCTCTGCTTCTTATTTTGTCACAGAAATGTTCAAGTAACTTATAGACTGTGTTGCTATATGAAGTCTGTATTTCCAGTTATTTTGAATAGCAGTCAAAATTTAGAGATTGGATTGTAAGAAGAATATCACATGTATAATCCTCTTTTGTTTTGTTTTTAAGAAAATCACTAAGTTTAGCCTTCTACAACCTGTTGATAGAACTGTCACACCCAGGATGCTAGCTAGTATGATAGCTGACACCTCCCTCTATCCTGTTATACATGTATGTTTAAACTGCAGGTAAATCATTTACACATTTCGGGGTTCTAGGAATTGATCTCCAAGGAATTTCCTGTACCAAAATTGTACAGCAGTTTAAAAGTTCATCAAGTACTGGCTGGCAACTCTATGGTTTTTCTTACTGCCAATCTATTTTTTCCCTTCGTAATCCAGATAATATCAGGAGACATGCAACAACAATAACAAAAAACACAATTTAAAGCAGTCTTTCCTTATAATCAGGATTGCTGAAGTTAGCTCATTAGGTGCTGAAGGAAGTTAAAATTTGCCAAACAAAATGTTCTTGTTTAAACTTTCCCTTTAACTAAACACAAGAAGGGTCAGGAAATGGGACTTGGCAGAGACTCCTGGATTTTGCTCATAGGATTTTAGTCATGAGGAAGAGTAACCACCTAACTTTGATCCAGGTTTTGTTTATACTGTTGCCTGAAATAGATGGCTGGCCTGCTTAGCTGTATGTCCAACAGGACATATTGCTTGAGGAACATTTGGTATATCTTGCCATGGTGAATAACAATACAGTATTAATACTTGTTTCCCATTATGTGCATTTTTCATCTTTCACTAATGCATATGATAGGCATTTTGTTACTAATAGACCATAGTAATACCCCTCCCCCCAAAATCTCACATTCAGAATAAGAATTGCAAGACATACTTTGGTTATTATGGGATCCAAAACTTAGAGTTAGAAATCTAGGACATAGCTTAAACATCCATAGCATAAAGTAGGGGAAAATCTGATAAAGCTATCAGTATTCTGACTATTTTTCAGACTGCCAATCATCTAAGTACCAATGTTCAGAACATTGGTAGACAAATGCATTATTTCCCTTACTGCACATCAGCAATTGAGCTGCCTGGAGTTGTACCTTCAATCTAAAAAAATTAACTAGCAAAATTTAAAAGATCTAGAGGAAAGCAGCATATAGGCCAAGTAAATAAATGCATAAACATTACACTGAATTATCACGGCTGCCTTTATTGCAGCCTCCAACTTTCCCGTAGCATTTAACAGAATTATATTCATAATTTCTTTGCGAGGAGGGGAGTGGCTGTGGTTTGTAGTAACTTAGACTAGTAGATAATTTCACTGGAGCAAAGAAGTGGGTTGTACCCAGTAGTGGGTTTTTGCAAGGCACAACACCTAAACCTCCAGATCTGCAGATATGGCAAAGGTAGGAAAAACTTTTTAACAGATGCTTACCTTACACAGTGAAGAGTGTTTTCTACTCCCTACTTGATTTATTGGAAACAGTGAAACTCTTTTTCTTTGATTCCCAGGCTTCTTCCTCTAAGCATAGTGAAATGATTTGCCTCCAAACAGATCTTTATTTTCAGTTATTTTATTGCTTTTGATTATATGGTTTCCCTTCTAATATCTTCCATTTTGTTTAAATAGTGTGGCTCCAGTTAGCCTGAATCTTGCTCCAAAATTTCATACTAAACTCTGTCAAACACTCCTGATGAATGTGCTGTACATTTACACTAAGTTCACATCTTCATTGCAAAACAGTTTATGTTATGTTCTTGATTTCCTTTCTTAGAGTGCCATTATATTTGACAGTTCCAATGCTCCCCTATTAAAAATTTGTTCAATATTTTCAGTATTAGCTAATTCTGGAGCAAGTATACTACATCTATATATGGATGTAAATCTGATTTTGTGTGGGTGTGGGTTTGGGTGCTGCATCTCTTGCTGTGAAGGGGAAAAATGATCTCATGTAGGTGTGAGCAATGTTCATGTTTTGACACAACTGTTTATCAAGAAGTACTTTTTCTCATAATTGAGATTGTGGAACAGAAGAAGCTCCTTATACTGGGGGTGGGGGGGAACTCTAGTCTCTTGGCCTAATCATCTCTGCTTTGAGTGGCAATGGTTTTATGCATACATCTGCTGTCTATAATCCTTTAAACTGGGGTAGGGAACTGGACCTAGTCCATGAGTTGGATCAAGTTTGTCAACTACCTCAATAGATTTGATGATGTCAGGAGGCATTTTTAAGAAGGAAAGATATCCCTTCCAGTCTGGTTTACCAGATCTGGGCTGCAAGCATACAGGCAACCATTAGATGGCAATAGAGAGATACAGACATTTCTAACTCTTTGCTGCCATCTTGGACACCTGTGTTTTGCAGCCCAGACCTGATAGCCAGGAGGAGACAGGACAATTATGGGATGAATCAGAGGGACATTTCGCAGGGTCTTGCCCTGGAAACAGCAACTCATCTAGCATGCATAATTCCTGACAGGAAAAGGTATGCAATACACAAACAAACAAGAAAATATAAGATGACCAACCAGGATAGGGAGATTGTTGAGAATGTGAAAATGCCTGGGGTTAAATCTGAAACCTTCTATGTATAAATCATATGTTCTTCCACCGAACCATAGACTTGGAGACTCTGTACAACCATCTAAAGCATGTTTATCTATTAACCCTGCCTATCTGCTCAAGCACAGATTCAAGATAGCTAACAAGAGCTTTTTAAAAAGATAAAACCTACAATGAAATTAATATTAAACAATTAAAGGCTGGGCAAAAATAATGTATCTTTACAGATTTCTGAAACACAGAGAAAATAGGAGCTAAATGCGCTCCCAGAGGATTGCTTTCCACAACCTAGGAAGAACAGAGAAAAAGTCATCTCCCATGTGCCAAATCCCAAATCCCATGTGGGATTCTGATGGGGGGAAAGAATCTTTTAAAGTTTCTGTCCTGCAAATTGTAACAACTGAACAGGTTCATAAAGACAGAACTGGCCCCTGAGACAGCCAGAATGTCAGTTATTTAAAGCTTCTAAAGTTAATACTAACAGCTTAATTTTGTCAGTAAACAATTAGTAAACCATGCTTCAGTGTATCATTCTTACAGCTTGCACCAACTGCAACCTCTGGACACTTTTCAGCTGTACCCATATGTAGAGCCCATTGCAACTGTCAAGTTGAGATCTGATCAAGACATGGACAACTGTTGTTAAATCCAAACACCTCAGAAAACTTTGCAACAGATGCACTAGCTTAAATTGTGCAAATAGCTGCACATTTGTGAAAATTCCTTTTATACGTTATTGTGGATGGACTTAACTTCAGCTTGTTTTCTTTTTATCCAGATCATTATCGAATTTAGTCAATATTCAAGAGCTACCTCTAACTGCTTCCTTGGAATTGGATAGTAAAAAGCAATGGAGCTGGATATAATCACCATATTTTATTTTTATGTATTAGATTGATATCCTGCCTTATATTTGGTACAACTCTGTGTGCTATACATATTGCCCCCTGTTTTCCCCATAACCACAACCCTGTGATGAGTTGGGTTGGGATGAGAGGGAGTGAATGGCCCAAAATCACTCAGATGACTTTCATGCCTAAGGGAAGCCTAGAATCCAGTCTCCTTGTTTCAAGCACCTTAACCAGTACACCACACTGGCTCTCCTTTGATATTGATAGCACCAAAGTTCCCAATGACTTTCCACAATGATTTCGTATAGATACTAAACAGCACAGAAATGAAGAGGCTGGTAGAACACTACAGACAGGTGATAAACGGCAATCCTCCTGTATCACCTCTACATGTCCTGACAGGAAGGACTGGATCCACATAAAAAAAAGTGTTTTCAGGGCCAAACTGCACCAAACTGTCTAGAAGGAAACTACTGAATGTTAGTGAGAAGTTCAGGAGAAATAGCAGGAACATTTTCTCCCCATCCAGTTTTTTGGGCCAGTATGGTATCCTGGTAAAAACCAAACTGAAATAAGCTCAGTTAATCAGAGTCATTTAGAGGCCTCTGGAGACATAATCAAGAAAAGATTTCTATATCCTCACACTTTGATCTGAAAAAATTATCACTGGGGTGCAGATAACAAGAATAGCACAATTCCCAATTACCAAATTGAATAAATTGAATTAAATTAAATTAAAAAATTAATGCAAATCATACACTGCCACTTTCTCTGATTGATTCCCAGATGTCAATCTCATTATGATCCCACTGAAATATAACATGTAATTTTATCATTAGTCTACAGACTTTTATATAACAGGACAATCTCTGTACATGTATGTGAGTTGGATGTCAGTTCCCTTGACCAAATTGCTTCCAAGTGCACTGCTTTGTGTGTGTGTGTGTGTGCACAGAGATAGAGATAGAGATAGAGAGTAATTTTGGACTTTCCACAGGAAAAGAGTTCCAAGGAAAGATTGGATTGAAGCAAGAGCTAAGCAGTTCCCTCTTTTTCTCTTGTATCTGTCTTTCTCTCTATCTTCTATATACCATTCACACACACACATGTATATATTTCTCTTCAGCTGTAGCCTTTTCCTGTTTAAACATGGCTACTGAAGCAGTGTAACATGCATCTTCATGTAATGTCTGCTTTGACTACATCAGATCAAACCAACTTCATAGATGCCTTAAACTGACATGATGAGCAGCTAGTACTGATAAGCATAAAGCCATTTATCTTCAGTACTTTCCATGAAAAAAGATTGCAGTCTCAGCTTTGGTTTTCTAATAAACAGGAATATACCTATCTCTTTTGTTAGAACAGTGTCAAATCTAAAAGTTCTTGATTATCTCCAGGGATAATCTAAATGTTTGAACATTTCTGGTAGCTGCAACCATATTTTGGTAAGCAGTCCAGTAAACACTTTATTCATATATTTGTTTAAAAGAATCTTTTTTTTTTCCCTTGAAAATATTTGAAAGCTCTTGGTACTATAATTTGTTTCAATTGCAATCACCTAATACTAGCATTTTTTACTTTTCAGAAACAAGTATGTTAGATCATAGGGTAAAAATACATACTGTATAAAATACTCTGGAAACAACAGGCTGTCATCTATTTATCTAGGCGCATCCTCACATCACCCTAATACACTGGTATCTATTTTTTAAGCCATGTCCTCATGACATTGCCTTTATCTCTTCCCCAACCTATAACTGAGGCACTTTATAGTCATCTCCAATTGTTTCAATTTTAAAGTAGTACTTTCCCTCTTTTCCCAACTTAATTTTTGTCATGGATACAATTTAATGTAGTGATCCAATGATTTGTCAACCATGGGAGCTGGCAGGCAATCAATCACCTGAGGCAGACCGGGCAGGCAATGAGAAGGAGCAGGTGAGGGCAGATGCAGATGACAAGGAGCCAGATCCTGGCAGGATGCCTAGTCCCAGGGCATGCTGGCAATTTCAGAAAACAGAGCAAAAGTGATCTCCCTGGCTACCTGGGAAGCAAGGATAACAACACCCCTAACGGAGCTATGCCTGCTGGTGGGGCCACTTAGAAGTATCTGGCAGGACTTTCTCTCCATTGGAAACAACTCTTCAGAGTGAGATCAGTGTCCCTGTACCTTGCTATGCTTGTGGCCTCTAGGCTTTATGACTTGGACCAGGTTGTGGAACTCTCTGGTGTTCAAATCCTAAACTGCCACAGGCCACTCTTGCTTTTCTGCCTCACCCTGTTTTCCTGAACGAGCATGCTGTTAGCTGCCAACTTCTAGCCCTGCCTCTCTTACAACTATGATTCTGGAGTGGACTCTGTGGACCTCTGGCTCTGGATCCCTGAACCCTTGGTTTCAAACCTGAATTGGCTGCATCAGCACTGTGCCTCAGTTACCCAGCAAGACCTCACCTTTCCTGTATTTTTCCAGGATTATGTGTGCAACTGCTCAACTGGGCATTCCACTTGCCCTGTTAGTTGTTTGAAGTACAAGCTAATCATTAAGCCAGGTATAATTTGCAACAATGTGTTTGTTAAGCCTAAAACAGGGCAGAATCTACCCAAGTTCTGTAGGCAAGCCTCCTCTTCCCTGGTAACTTCATAGCCATTTTCATTGGGGCTACAGAATAGGGCACACTGAGCTTCCACAGAGGCATCTGCCCATGTAATGGTTGACCAGAGCTTTCTGTCATGTCTTACATGAGCTCCTTATAAACATGGGTTTAGCCCATTTTTGAAGGGGTTCTCAACTGTCTTTTAATCAAAGATTTCTTAGGAGAGCCCTAGTCCTTGCTAAACACAAGGTCAGTTTAAACCAGGAAAGACTGCAGATTCTGCCCCCTGTCCATTGCTGGTTCTATCATCATTGAATACATTGCAGGTTTGTTTGTTTGTTTTGGCTTCTTCTGCCAACAAGGGGTTTCAAGTGGCAGTACTTTTTACTATGGGGGTGGCATTTGCTTACTCCATTCTGGCTCCATATTTGAGCACAGGCTACTTCTGGATGATGCCAGACATGAGCACAGAACTAGAATTGCTGTCTGTATTGCCATGCCCAGACAGCACTGGTGCTTGCTTGTTATCAGTGGCCCACTCCTATTTCATCCCTCTCCCTCTTCTTGTCAATCTGGCTATTTTTGGATACGGGCTTAGCATCTTTCAGAAAAGCATTAGACCCACATTCAGAAGTAGCCTGTCAGATAAATGACGGGCACAGAATACCTGCATCCCTCCAACTTTTTAGTTAGGTAACTCAGCAGGTGATGTAACACACCATTCTGAGCCCCCTCCAGCACTTGCCCAAGCTCACTTCTCTCCACGTTAGGGACAGTCATTGGTAGCTGTTTTCCCACCAGCAGCAATACTTGATGGGAGGGGAAATGAACCCAGAAGAATCCATCCACAGTTTTCCTTAATTTGTCCTTCACTGAAACAGTAAGGCCTACCAATATTCAATCTCATTATGCTGACAGACTAGGAATTCAAATTCTATGCCAGCTGAAGAAGTGCTAGATGGCAATTTTATGCAACTATCTGGCCATGCTCTCTATCTCCTTAGAACGTTCAAAAAAGCAGGGCCAGAAACATGCCCTTCTAGCTAGTTTGTTCAGTCAAAGCAAGTAAGAGATTTGTGGTAACTTAAAGTAGAGGTGGGCCAAGCATAGCTCTCCCAATGATCATGAATACTATTTCCTCCCTACCAATAGTACTGGGAAGATTGTGATCTTAGCTACAGTCACTGCAGGAGAGAGGAAAGTTTAAGCCTTTCCTTCCCCAGAAATCCCAGTTGGCAATCTAAAAATAGCAGGGAAATAGCAATAGCATTATAAGGGAATTACCATTATGAAGAAAATATCTAGGACAGCAGCATCATCAACAAACAGAACAGAGATTTCTTGCCTGCAGGAATCACTGGGAAGAAAAAAAAATCCTCCTTCTTCATGAGGGGCACCTCAGGCAATATGGTGTTGTATGCATGGAGTAAATGGCTACTGGAGTAAATAGGTTTTGGGTCCCTACCTCTTACTGTTCTGCTTACACTTGCAGATCCCAATAGTTCATGGTCCCCCAAAATATCATTCCTGGTCTGATATTTTAACAAGACTTCTTGGATTAGAATTTAATTCAATGTATATGAGGTACAATTTTCAGTTCATTGATACAGTATAAGAAATATGCATATATGAGACTTTACTATACATATGTACACACTTAAGGGAGGAAGTGAAAGAAGCAGATGAGAAGTCACTAATAGGCTTTGTAGACTGATGTCAAGCCATCTCCAATGATCAGATAAAGCAAGGTTAGGCAACTTGTGGCAGTCAGTTGTTGCTGGACTACTACTCCTAGCAGGCCCAGGTAGCATGGCCATGGTGAGAGATGCTGGAACTTCAAGACAGATACCAGTCATCACCCCCTGAACCTCAGTATGTCTAAGTTTCATTTCATCCTCTTTTCCTGATATGCTCTATGTCTCTTTCTTTGTTTCCATCTTGAATTCCTTTCCATGGGAGAGCTTGAAAGACGACTGAACAGCTCAATATACATTACTACTGATGGACTGTTGAATAACTGCCTCTGAATACTGAAACTGCTCTGGTTAACAGAAAGAACTGTGGCAGTTTTTAATGAATATCTTCTTCAAGGTAGCCCTTTCAGTAAGTAGTTATGTGTACATATTATCTATGTGTACACATCTTTCTTTGCATCTATAATGTATGAAGTGCCTGAGACTTATCTTAGCAGTCAAGAATAGATACCATCTTTGCTCAGGATCTTACTGAGAGAGCTTTTTTCAAAAACAGAAATAAGGAATCCACAAATTGGCCACTGCCAAAGCAAAGGGAAAATGAGTTGTGGTAAGGGGTGGGGTGGGATGGTGGGGAGGAATCAAATGCTTAGTCTAAATAAAGACCACTTATATCCCCAAACTTGCTTTTAAAATGCTGTTTCAGTTTCATGACTGTTTTTCTCAATGATTTCCAAGGTAAAGAATGAAAAGGCCAGCTGTATGGCAAGGTCTCCATAGGGACCATTTTGACAACATTGCTAATACTGTTTTTTTTCAAAACCCTCAAAAATGGCTGTGTTTAATTAGTGTTCAGGTGAAATAAAATGTTAAAATATATGCAGTGGCTGAGTTTTCCAACCTTTGCTGTGCAACCAATGTCCCAACATCCAAAGGCCCCTTGCTGAGTGTTCAGCTGAAGAAAAGGACCAGGGGTGATTTCTCTTATACATTGGACCATAAAGCTAAAACTCCCTAGGTACCTTTATCATACAATAACCCAATACATCAGTTAAACCTGACAGTCCTTTCTTCAATAATTACTAAGGCACACAACAAATCTCTTTCAGTGATCATTTCTTTGCTCCTCACAGCAGACTCTTTTGCATGTGGGAGATATATATACGTATATCAGCCTGGCAAAGAAGAAATAATTACTATTATTCAGTCACATAACCTAGAATGGTTGTTTTGATGTCTTATATCTCAGCTGCCCATGCATGTCTAATCAAGAGACATACGTCTAGGAATAGCGTTGTCAGATTACATCATAATTCAAAAATTGCTTTTGCAATACAAATCCATTTACTTAAAGTATTGAACATAGTCTAACTGCACATTTTCCTAATACAGTATTGTGCTTTCATATGGCTTCTATTATTTTAAAAATTAAAAAAAAAAACAACTTCCAGATGGATTGTGCCCTCTGTCACATCTGCACAAGAGGTAAAAAAAAAAAGAAAGAAAGAAATAGGTTCTCCATCAAGTTTTTAAAGTTTATATTTTAAGAAGATTATCTCCATGTCAATCATCATGTTTAAGATCCACCAAATACTCTGTAAAATGATAAGTAAACAGACCATTTACTGTATAACCAGTTTTGAATGTTAGAAAAAAAATGACTTGTTTTAAAGCCATAGGTATTGTGACTTGCCTTTTCTTCCTTCTAGCCTTACCACACTTTCCTCTTTTATCCCTAGCCAACATGCTTCTTTTCCCAGGATCGATCGAAAGCAACTCTTCTAAACACTCTTTGCAATGAAAATAGAATATATATATATATAATTTATAATTTAGTTGAGTCTTCCTCAATCACAATATTGAGGACATACAAAAAAAGGCATACAAAATTAAAAATCATAAAATACTAAAAAGCAACGCCTAAAATCCTGCACATTCATAATCAATGTCAAGAAAATCCAAAGTCTATGTGACAAGGCACACTTTAAACTGAACTACTAATGATGCCTGAAATACAAGGAATTCAGTAGTGAGGGTGCCTCAGTTGAGAAGGCCCTCAGAAAGGCAGTTTGCTCCTGGGCATTCATTGACATCAAGCAACCTTCCAAGGGTCTCTGCAGGGGGAGTGGGAGTGGGGTGTCAAAAAAATCAAGATTATGGTTGCAACAGTGTGACTGAAGTCTACAAGAGATTTCAAAGGCTGGGCTGGCTTACACTGGCAAAGGGTTTCAAACAAATTCTTAGTTCCCAGCCTTTGTGTGTTCTCAGGATTTTGATTTTGACACAGCATATCAGTAGCCTTTTGGAAGTTTGACCTAAAATACAGTACATAAATCACTGCATGAGAATTTTTTTTCTCATTTTATTCAGCAGACGAAGCAACCCAAGATTTTAGTTTCAATTCCAGGTAGCACTGCTTGCTCCCTGCTTTCCCATCTACTTTACTGATAAGCTGTAACAAAACAGTTGTAAAGCCAGAAAACACGGTAAAATCAACACAGGCTGAACTGATATATGGTTATTAGGCATTTCTAAGCTCACCACTTCTTTACTAAGTAAAGTTTCCTCCTACTGGTAAGGTCTACTTTGTCATATGTGTAGTCTAAATAATTGAGTAAATATGAGAATGGTTATTCCTATATTCTATCTGTACTTCCTACTGAGATAAATAAGATGTAATTTCACTAGATGACCTTCTTTCTCTCTCTCTCTCTTTCTCTCTCAAGCTGGCAGTTGTTCTCTCACTCATAGCAGAATGTGGATTATTCCCCTCTCTTCTCTCTCCACTATGGAGACAAAAAGGCTGACTTCTCTTCTTCAGGTCTCTTCTCCAGATCTCACTATTTCCACTTCTGAGAGTCTTGTCCCAGCCTCTCCTCAAATCAACAGACCAATCAATACTGTCTAGATCCATCTTAATTTGCCAGCCATTACACCTCCATTTCTCCTCCTTCTTGAAGTCTTCTTTCCTAAAGTTCTCTTTAAGTCTCCCTCTGTTTCCTTCTCCTTGCCAGCTTAGCAATACCCCCCACCCCCCATCCTGTCTATAGGAAATTCTCTCTTCTACTCTCAGGGTTCTATTCAGCAGCTTCAAATAACACAATATCTTTTTGGGTGTTTTGCTATATACAAGCAAGGATGCTAGATAGCCATGAGCTATTGAAGACTATCAGAGTCACAGTCAGAAAGAGATACAGTGGTACCTCAAGATACGAACGCCCCACCTTACGAAAATTTCGAGATGCGACCAGCTCCGGCTGCAAAAATTTACCTCAACATGCGAACTCCGCCTCAAGCTACGAACCGGATCCGCGGCCATTTGCCCTGCTGCCACGTGGTCGCGGCTTCCAAGAGGAACTGCTAATGAAATCTGAGCACGAGGACAAAAGCCCAAGGAAAGCAATGCAGAAAGAGGAAGTGCTAATGAAATCTGAGCGTGCGGGGGGGGGGGGAGCTCCCGCTCCCGGCTGTGCGCACGCGTGACATAAGCCTTTCCCCCCAGCGCGCTGATATTGCTTTCACTGTGCTTTTGTCGCTATGGAGAAAGGAAAAAGGAAAAGGAAAAGCCATTTGCCCTGCTGCCACATGGTCGCGGCTTCCTGTGGGCGAGATCGCGGTAGCAAGGAGGCGTTCGGTGAGGCTTGTGGTGTGTTTTGTGGCGTTTGGAAGGTTTTTGGTGTGCTTGTCAGCATGGCTCCAAAGAAAATGCAGAGTGGGCGTGGCAAGAATAAGGCTTTGAAGAAAAAAGTGACGATCGAACTGAAGAAGGACATTATAGAAAAGCACGATCGTGGGGTTTGTGTGACTGATCTGGCCGCGGAGTACAAGATGGCGAAGTCGACCATCTCGACTATTTTGAAGAATAAAGATGCCATCAGAGAAGCTGATGTGGCAAAAGGAGTAACAATCTTAACGAGGAAGAGGACACAAGCGCTGGAAGAGGTGGAAAAGCTGTTGTTAGTGTGGCTGAATGAGAAACAGCTGGCAGGTGATAGCGTGAGTGAAGCTATCATCTGTGAAAAAGCCAGGAAGCTGCACAGTGATTTACTGCGGACAAACCCCTCTACCAGCGCAGCAAGTGAGGAATTTAAAGCCAGCAGAGGCTGGTTTGAGAAATTCCGCAGGAGAACTGGCATCCACAATGTGGCAAGACATGGAGAGGCTTCCAGTTCTGACAAGGCTGCTGCAGAAGCCTACAAGGAAGAATTTGAGGACTTCATGAAGGTGGAAGGATACGTCGCTCAGCAAGTGTTCAACTGCGATGAGACGGAGCTCTTCTGGAAGAAGATGCCAAACAGAACCTACATCACGCAGGAGGAAAAGGCACTGCCAGGGCACAAGCCCATGAAGGACAGACTGACCCTTTTGCTGTGTGCGAACGCAAGCAGCGACCTGAAGATTAAGCTGCTACTGGTGTACCATTCCCAGACCCCTCGTGTGTTCAGGGAACACAGTGTGAACAAGGCCAGACTGCGTGTCATGTGGAGGGCCAATGCGAGAGCGTGGGTCACAAGGGAGTTGTTTATGGAATGGCTGCCCGAGGTGTTCGCACCCAGCGTTAAAAAATATCTTTCCGACAACCAGCTGCCTGAAAGGTGCCTTCTTCTGATGCACAATGCCCCGGCACACCCTCCAGCCTGTCAGGTTCAGCCGGCATGAGCTGCAAGAGGAAACAGAGACCACGCGGCTGATTGTAGCAGCTTCCGAGCGTGGCTAGTTTCGCGCTAGAGAAAAAGGGGAAGTAGGAGATTAATGGCCACCTGCGCCCAGCCGGCGGGAAAACCGCAAAGTGGAAACAATTAATGTTGGCTGATAAGAGGCGCGAGCCAACAATAAGCAAACCGGCGAAGCGGGGAACCGAGAACGGCGCCTACCTTCGATCTTGTCTTCAAAGAAGGATCACGGAAGACCCAGCCGCGCCAGAGGGGCGAGCAATCAACGGACAATGGATCTGGGGCTGAACCTGCCAGACGGACTATTGGGGGGAGGGAATCAATGGGGAGATGAGTGACAACCTGTAACCAGATCGCAGGGCAAAAATCGCGGGAAGGGGGGAGGTATAAAAGAAACAATGTATTGTGCCAAGCCAGTCCTGGCTTTGTTTGTAACCGCTACGTTACGCTCGAGTAAACCTCTTTTGTGAACCACACGTGTCACGGGAGTTTCTCTGGACGAACGGGCAAAAGCTTACACAGCCTTGGTGGGTGCTATGGACGCTGAGTATGACTTTATAAAGGTCAGGTTCCTCCCCCCCAACACGACACCTCTCCTGCAGCCCATGGACCAGCAAGTGATCTGCAACTTTAAGAAGCTCTACACAAAGGCGCTCTTCACCAGGTGTTTCAATGTCACTGAGGAAACATCCTTGACTCTGGCAGAGTTTTGGAAGAAACATTTCCATGTCCTCCACTGCATCGGCCTCATTGACAAAGCCTGGCAAGATGTCACTTGCCGGACCTTAAACTCAGCCTGGAGGAAACTGTGGCCAGAATGTGTCGCTGAACGTGACTTTGAAGGGTCTGATGCAGAGGTAGTGGAGGAGATTGTGTCCATGGGCAAGAGCATGGGTCTGGTTGTCGATGGTGCAGACGTAGAGGAGCTTGTTGAGGACCATGAGGAGGAACTGACCACGGAAGAACTTGCTGAGCTCCAGAGTGAGCAGCAGAAAGCGCTTGGCCAGGAGCATTCCACTGAGGAAGAGGAGGACGGGGAGGAGGTGAGCAGTGCCGAGATTAAATCCATTATGGAAAAATGGAATGACTGCCAGCACTTCTTTGAGAAGCACCACCCCAACATAACTGTCACGAACAGAGTGTTGAACATGATGAACGATAACGTGGTCTTTCATTTCCGGAGGGTTATGCAGCACAGGAAAAAACAACTGACTTTAGACAGGTTTTTCCCCAGAACTGAGCCTGCAGCTAAGAGGCAAAGAAGAGAGAAAACCCCTGAAGGAGATCTCCCCGAAGTCCCTTTGGAGGGGGACTCTCCCTCCAAACAATAACTGCCTCCCCACCCCATTCTCCCTCTTCATACTGTGCTTTTTTTCATGTTTTTGTGGTTTAAAAATAAAATGCATATGTTTCAGAACTGTTTGTATTTGCATTGAACCTTATGGGGAAATTTGCTCTTTCCTTTGGCCATAGCCCTTGACCTGGTGATTGCTTTCATTGTGCTTTTGTCGCTATGGAGAAAGGAAGGAGCGCGGAGGAATCAGTGGGGGGGGAAGCTCCCGCTCCCGGCTGTGCGTGCACGCGACATAAGCCTTCCCCCCATTGCTTTCACTGTGCTTTTTTCGGGCATGCCAAGGGCTATGCACAAAGGAAAGAGCGTGGAATTAAGAGGAATCAGCACGGGGGTGGGGAAGCTCCCGCTCCGCTGTGCGCGCTACATAAGCCTTCCCCCCCATTGCTTTCACTGTGCTTTTGTCGCGCGCGCCAAGGGCTATGCACAAAGGAAAGAGCGCGGAATTAAGAGGAATCAGCGCGGGAGTGGGGAAGCTCCCGCTCCGCTGTGCGCACTACATAAGCCTTCCCCCCATTGCTTTCACTGTGCTTTTTTCGGGCATGCCAAGGGCTATGCACAAAGGAAAGAGCGCGGAATTAAGAGGAATCAGCGCGGGGGTGGGGAAGCTCCCGCTCCGCTGTGCGCGCTACATAAGCCTTCCCCCCCATTGCTTTCACTGTGCTTTTGTTGCGCGCGTGCCAAGGGCTATGCACAAAGGAAAGAGCGCGGAATTAAGAGGAATCAGTGCGGGGGGTGGGGGGGAAGCTCCCGCTCCCGGCTGTGCGCGCGGGAGCCTTTCTCAGATTTCATTAGCACTTCCTTTTTCTGCGCTAGGGCTGACTAAAGCGCGCCTGGGGAATTTCATAGCCGTGCAACGCCGGCTGACACATTGAACCTTATGGGGACATTTGCTTCAGGATGCGACCAAATTCGGAGGGCGGATTAGCCATATTTACATTGAACCTTATGGGGAAATTTGCTTCAGGATGCGACCAAATTCAGAGGGTGGAACGGATTAACCGTATTTACATTGAACCCTATGGGAAAACGTGCTTCAGGATGCGACCAATTCGACTTGCGATCAGAGTCACGGAACAGATTAAATTCGTATCTTGAGGTACCACTGTACTTGTAAGAAAGATCATGTGGTGTAGTGATTTAAGTCCTTCCTTGGCTATGGATGATTCACCAAGTGATTTTGGGCTTGTCATTCTCTCTCAGCCCAACCTATTTCACATGATTATTTTGTGGAGGAAAAATTGAGGAGAGACTGTTACGCATGCTGCCTTGAGCTCCTGCAGGAAGGGTGGGATCTAAACCTAACAAATGAATAAAAATCAATACCTTTTCTGCAGATCTTTTAAACAATATTGACATAAGTTATAAAAAATGAACAGGTGATGGAAGACAGCTGAATCTAGATTAAGATAGCCATATCTACCTTAATGTAGATATTGAAAATCTCACATTCAGCCTGCCTCTCAGCATCTTCAATATTTGGTTGAATAAGTGCACTTTCAGTAACAACAGTTCAATGTGCACAAAAAAACACCCCCGCCCCCGCAAAATATAAAGCTATTATGAAAAGAGCACAACGAAGCCAAATAAAGCCTTATCTTATAACCCATAGTGCTAAATATATTTTCCTTGAAGTGCCAATATGGACATGACCTGCTGTTTTTGACAAGTAGTTATTCCTGCTCATTATAAAACTATTTATATTATGAATCACAGTAGTTACATCCTAAGCATTTTCCATAAATAAGGACAAAAATTTTACACACACCCCCACACACAAACCATCCCAATACAAGCTTATTCTGTTTTGTTTATTCAAATATTTTATTGTCTAATACAGGTTGTCAACATGATGCTTGTGGATATAAATGAGATCATGGAAATCTCCTTTGGTGCCACCAGACTCCTTCCCTTCCTTGCTTCATGTTTTAAAAGGAACTTGGTATGCTACAAAGTAAGGAACTACCTTTTAACATCTTTATTTGCAAGAGTGCCTCAAAAATCCACAGACATTCTTAGAAAATAAGAACGGCTACAGCTCATTGCTTTTTTTTTTTTTTTGAAATGGGCCATCAGCCCCCAAATAGACAAAGGTAAGATAGGGGGAAATGGTAGACAGCATTTTTGGAGTCTACAGGAAACAGGAAAAGCAAACTTACTAATTTGCATTGTGAACTGGTGCCCCACCTAGCAGAGGTTTTGTGTGAGCTCGCATGAAGTATCAAAATTCCAAATATTTCTATTACCCTAAAAAGTTGTCTATCCTTATTTTAGAGTATCTAGTCTCCTAAAGCAACTTACAGTAAGCAGTACTCAAATAACCACACAGAAAAACCCTAAAAACATGAAATGTAAAATTCTGCTAATAAATAATATCAGGAAGGCTAAAATCATCCAAATGTTTAGGACTTCCCTAAGAATCAACAGAGAAAAAAGGCATGCATTTCCCTGGGAGGAGAAGTCCACTCCAGCAATCACCCTGTCTCTTATACTCACCATCCCAATAGCTCTTTCTAAAGATGATTACAGGACGGAGGTGGATTGATCTGAATATAAGTGACCCATCAGATAAACTAATCTCCAATAGTTATAGCCTTTAATGCTTTAAATTAAGCCTAGAAACTAACTGGCAGCTAATTTAGCTGGGACTGAAACATTTGCAGACTTTCTGTTCTTGTCTAAGTGATTGAAACAAACTCTTCACCATGAGCAGGGAACAACAACTACTATTCTAGACACTGGGAAGGAGGGGATGGGATCACTGAGCAGTCATGTGACTCTTCCAAATAATGTCTAGATTGGTCACTTTTTACAATTTCAGAAAAAAAAATCTTCCCTCCCCTCTCTTCTTTTGCTGAACTTTTCTTTTTCAGTTTCTTTTCAGAAGGCAGCAGAGGCTGCCTTTCCCAGTGCATCTCATGGACGTGGATCACCTTACACAGATTACAGGAGAAAAGGTAAACAGGCACTTAACAAAACCACAAATCATATTGACTCTTCCCAAATTTTAGCGATATCATGGTTATCCTTTACACTTCTAAATAAATGTTAGAGGGGCCAATGTGAAAAGTAAGGGAGCCAAGTCCCCCCCCCCAATAATTTAAAAGCTGTTTTAATGTGGGGAAATCTGTAGGTATACATAATGCTACATATGAATTATGTACATGTTCACACATGTGTGCATTATAAAACCATAGGTGGCCCTTCCTGTTAAGCTCTAAAAGGAAGAATATCTATTATTCTCAAGGAAGCTGTCATTTTCTGGAATAAGGGATGTTTCTTTAAAATAAATTATAACTGGCAATTCTGGCATATATGTATGTCTACACCTGCACTCCTACATATTCTGACAGGACAAGTTCCCAGCTGAATGCACAAGTTGACAGTTAAAAGATGATTAAATTGTAAAAGGAGTAGAATAACTCAGTTTGTCTGTTTCAGCTCAAGAGCTATGGGAAAGTGTCTTTGTTAATTAATCAATAATTGAGTCAAGGACTATAATGGCTCATTCTGATCAGATACAGTCCATTGGGCAAGTGTTCAGTAAATGATGACATACTAGAAACCTTTATAGGTTCTCTGTTCATCCAGTCACACAAATTTAATTCAGTTGATTTTCTTTAGATTGGATTCCATGAGAAGCTACAAACCCTAATTACATATTTACAGTGCCCTAAATCTGAACTACCTTGAAAAGTAGATTCTCTGTGAATTGGAAGATCAATCTCAGAAACTCTGTCATCCTTAGTGATGCTTCTTTATTGACATCTTCTGTGAAGAGACACACCCCCAGCTTCCCTGCAAGATGGAATTGGGGAGATGTGCTGTCTTTGTAAATCTAACAGAAATGTAATATTCAGATCACAGGACTAATCCCATTCTATTCTGCATTAGCTATTCCGCATTTTGAAGTATGTCCAGGTCTGGCCTGGATGCCACATTTTACCAAGAACATTGAAAATGCATCCCCAGAAGAGTGATCAGAATAGTGAAGGGTCTAGAAACCAAGCCTTATGAGGAATGGTTGCAAGAGCTGTTTAGCCTGGAAAAAAGATTGATAGGAGACATAATATTTCAGATATTTGAAGACAGGATATTATTCAGAAAATGGAGCAGAAGGCTAGAGCCAAAGGGTAGGAATGGCTGCTAAGGGTACAAATTACAGCTAAGTGTAATCCCTATCTGCAGACGCTAATTGGTAATACAGCTGTATCAGAAATTGGTGGTTCTCCTTCACAGATTATATTTAAGTAGAAGATAGGCTGTTACCTACCAGGGATGCTGTAGATGCAAAGTCAGAGCAGCAGGATGTTGGATTTGAAAGTTTTAACTTTTAACCACTTGGGAATCTTTAGCTTTGTTTGTTTTACTATCGTATCATACTTTTGTTTGTTTGGAGAAAAATATTTTTTTTCATTAACCACACTGGGTATATATTTAAAAGAAATTGGGCTAGAGAGTTTATTCAGTGAGAGAGCTGATTCAACTCGTTTCTGATGTATACCTTAGGGGGAAGAACTATCAGCACCAATCAAGCTGCAGCAGAGATACTCAGTCATGGTGCATCTGTGTACAAACACATATCTTTGGGGGAAGGTCTTTAAATTCAATAATGTATTATATTTATTTTAAGATTATATGCTATTTTCTTGTATCCAAGGGACGTACAAAACATTTAAGAGTATTTAACATCAAATAACAGTGAATTTTAAAGTCAACCAAGGAAGCAGCTTGATAATGAAGATGTGTCTTAACTCATACTTTGTTTTTCCTTACAATCAAGCCCTAGCTGGCCATCTTCATGCTACTAGTGGAAAGATAGACAAGGAGAGGTAAAGAATACTTAACTAATTTAAGTAAATTAAAGTCTCCAGGACTAGATGAATTATATCCGATGGTACTAAAGGAACTAGTTGAAAATCCATATAACTTGAATCTTTCTAAAATCCTGGAGAACTGGTGAGGTCCAAGAAGACTGAAGGAGAGGAAATTTTGTTCTTATCTTCAAAAAAAGGGTAGAAGGAGGACTCAAGAAATGGCAGAGCTATCAACTTGATATCTGTACTGGGCAAGTTCCTGAAACAGAATATTAAACACCATATTTGTGAGCATTTATATAGGAATGAAACAATTAACAAGAACAGCATGCATGGGCTTGACACAAACAAGTTATTTCAGACTAACCTTATCTCCTTTTCTGACAGAGTTACACTGCATCAAGGAAATGCCAGGGATGTAGTGTACCTTGAGCTCAGTAAAGCATTCAACAGTTTGTTGGGATAGCTTCATAAGCATAATGATAAAATATGGGCTAAATGATACAACTGTTAGATTCATAATTAGTTGAATGACCACATCCAAAGAGTACTCATAAATGGCTCAACATCAACCTGGAGAATAGTATCAAGTGGAATGCCACAGGGCTGTGTCCTGTTCAACGTTTTCATTAATGACCTGAATAAAGGAGTTGATGGGATGATATCAGATCTGCAGATGATACAGAATTAGGAGGGGTGGTTAGAGAAAAAAAAAATTCAAAAAGATCTGGACAGACTTGAACACTAGGCCAAAATGTAACAAGAGGAAATATCAAATCTTACATCAGGAGAACAAAAAAAAAAAAAAATGAAAGGCATAAGTATAGAATGGGGAGACTGCACTTGGAAGTAGTACATATGAAAATGATCTGAGTCTTCTAGTAGATCAGAAGTGGAACATTTACCAACAGTTTGATGCAGCTTGCTAAAAAGGCATATCTATTTCAGGGTGCAGTAATAGGACTGTGGAGTCCAGATCATCAGAAGTAATTGTTCCACTTTACTATGCCTTGGTGAAGCCCCATTTGGAATACTGTGTTCAGTTCTGGACACCACAGTCTAAAAAAAAATATTGAGAAACTTGCACAAGTTCAGAGGAAAGCCACCAAAGTAGTGAGAGGATTGGAAACCAAATCCTACAAAGAACAGTTAAAGGAACTGGAAACGCTTAGTCTGGAGAAGAAAAGACTGAATGCAGGGGGAAGGAGCATGATAGCAGATATCTAAAGAGTTATCATATAAAGAAGGGAGTAGAGTTGTTCTTTGTTGCCCCAGAGAGAAGAAACAGAACAAATGGATTCAAACTAGATCGAAGTACATTCAGGTTAGATATTAAAGAGGAATTTCCTGATGAGAAGAGGTATTTATCAGTGGAATAGGCTGCCTCATGCAGTGGTAAGTTCCCTTTCACTGAAGAACTTCAGAAGCTAGGCAGCCAAGTATTTATTTTATTTATTCATTGTTGATGCCACCCAATTCCACAAACTCCATCTGATTATGGCAGGCCAATTGTCCAGAATGGTTGAGCGTATCCTACATCAAGAAGAGGGTTGGACTAAAGGACCTCTGATGGACCTTCCTACACTATGATTTCATTATTCAATAAGACAATTCAAGCATAAAAAACAACTAAAGAAATTGTAGTTTGCCAAAAAATTGTAGCCAATCGCCCAAGGTGATTTACTTATTGCCCTTTACATCCTGACTTTCAGTATTCAGCAGATCAGAGCAACAAGTATGGCCCTTCCATACTTATCCCATTTTATCCTCACAACAGCCTGGGAGGCAAATTAGATTAACAGACTGCAACTGCTTTGCAACCAGTACAATACCTGTTTTGGTCCAATTTCAATGATATGCATACAGCCTCTATACATTAACATTTGAAAATAAATACCAGCCTTCCAGCTAACGGGGAAGATGTTAACAGGCTTTAAGAAGTACGACAAACCAATTCATCTCCATATTCAACACACACAGTAGCTTCACTAATGAATCTGCCAAACTAATCACCTAGAAGGAATACTTATTCTCTGAAAATGAATGTCTGGTTAGAGAAGTCTGCCAAAGATACAAGAGGGTACTGTAATAGGTAGAATTCCTTCCCTACAATCCTATGCCTATTAAATGAAGACAGTATCAGGCACTTCCTCTGAATCACCTTAAAAAACGTTTTACTTTCCTTAAAGTAAGGAAAAGGTTTAAATGGGTTCAACTCATCTGCTAATGAAACTTGCTGTTAGTTCACATTCTTGCACAAGAGACACATTTTTGCTACAGTCAGAAAGTTGAAGTCTGCTATTCTGTCTCCTTCAATATTGTCATTGCTTTTATGCTGACAGCCTTTTCCACTCAGACTGAACTGTCACACAAACATGTCCCTAGCAACATCTTTTTCTCTTGTATCCCCAAGGTGTTGCCCTCATCTCAACCACAGCCCATGGGTGAAACAGCCTCATGTAGTGTTTAGCTGTATTGATGTCAAAGTAGTCTTTTCCCCTTAAACTATGCTGTTGCATGGGTGTCTGCAAGAAAAGATGGCTGCCATTTCTTTGTGACTGAATTCTCTCCCTGTTTTTATATGTGTCAAAAATATGATGCATGTAAAATAGGGGGCTTCCATCACGTGGTTGTGGCCACTGTCTTGACTTCTTTATTCCTCCTGACATGCCCCTTCCCATCCAATCCCATTAACCCCATCTACCACCATTCTGCCATTGTTTCCCTAAAGAGCTGGATATAATGGTACAGAAAACTTTATCCATAAGCATAAAGTGCTTAAAGTGGCCCTATATGGAAACAGCCAAACAGGCTGAAATAGTCTAACACTAAAATAACAGGGCAACCCAGCCCTTTCCACTGTCTCTTGAGCAGAACACAGTTGAATCTGGAAATCAGTATTTGTTGCCTATATGAAGAAAAGAAATGAAGGTAAATAGAAAAATGCTAAGTAAAAGTACTACTTGTCATTTATTTTCCTTTGTGATTCAGGTTGATTTTTTAAAAACTATACTCAGTGCAGTTTACAACAGAATATGAAGTAGGAAGAAGGGCAAGAGAAAGATCCCAGAGTTCACAAACCATTCCTATTTGAGTGCCATGAATGGTTTTTCCTCTTGGCTGGAGATATGCAAAAGATGAAGGCAAAACCTGAGGAATTAACCAATTATTTTGCTTATCAAACAAGCACGACATTGGGACTGTGTGGTTTGGCTCTGAGTCAAGAGAAGGCAGGACTGGAATTGGCAACAGGGGCAGTATGTCTCTTACCAGAATGGTTTTCAGCCAACTCAAGTATGGGTTCTTTAATTCAGCAGTGGGGAAAGATCCTCAGAGGAAACAAGTGAAGATGGATTCTACAGCATTTTTCCATCTCAGGTAAAACTATTTTAGAAAATGAGCAGTATATAAAATAATGAGCCTAGCTGAAGAGGAACCAATAGCCTGAGGCAATAAACTTACAATGTCTAATGGTAGGGCTGGTCCTAACAGATAGTGAGAATGAAAAAGAAGAGGAGCAGGACCAGGAGATTGCAGGAATCAGAAATGTAGTCCCTGCTAGGGAAACCTTGGGCAATTCTAAAGAAGACTGGTCCTAACATTAATCTTAGATAACCATGTTAATAAGCGAAGTGATAGAACAACAGAAGCAAGGATCTGAATGAACTATAGATATTAGACTCACATGGACAAGCCACCTTTCTTCAAATGAAAATCTAGGCCAGAACTAAAATACTTCATGGACTTTTATTTGGGTTGTGCTGAAATGTTCTATACGTTTAGACTATTCTCAACCATTTTGAGGTAAAGAAACATTTAAAAAAAATTATTTTAAATGAAAATTGAGTGAAATTCTCATGGCAATTATGAAAGGTACTTCTGTTTATTAGGTGATTGAAGAAAATAAATGTGCTGTTTTTTATAATTCATAGGGGTATCTGCTGGAAGAGATTGTCAAAATCTGCAAAATGGTGGATGTGGTGTCACAACTGAAGCTCTGCCTGCCACCTGGCAGATTTTTATCCTTTCCTCTGCACATGGAGGCCCCAGGGTGTTTAGCCATCCATCTCTCCAATGCTTTGCATCCTCTCTGGCAGCCTACATTTCAATTAAAACCCAAAAACAGATCCTCCCATGGGACTTTTTCTTTCAAATTAGAAAGTTTGGGCACTCAGGGAGGCTGCAACATTATAAAGATGTAATAGAAAAATAAGCAGTAGCATTCTGTGCCACCCTGTAGCAATAAGGTAAATGCTAAACAGCACTAAAGCAAACTGAAATAAATTTTAAAACACTCTGAGAATAGAAGGCAATTTCACAAGGGAAAAAATGTTCAGGAAGTTGGTAGACAGATTTCAGAGCAGTTCTATGCGGTTTGTATTGTGCATAGTGTAAGTTTAGCTTAACAGAAGGACAGACTGTAACAAAGTATATCTCCAACTGTGTGGATGTGTTTACATATTCAGTCAAATGTCTACCTTAAGAAACATATTCTAGCATGTTTGAAGCATTTGCTCAAGGCAAAAGAGTAGACATAAAGCTTTTTCTTACTTTTTAGAATATTAAATGGCAATGTAGAAATCAAGTCATAGTGCTGTTTACTTTGTCCTATCATGGTAATATGCAATTCCCAGAGATGTAATTAGTAAGGATGTAGAGGAGTATTGCTGAAAAGAATTATGAAGGCCAGCAATACCCTATAGATACTCTACAAAACTATTTCTCAGATTGGAAATAATGTAAATGTACATAGAATTGCAGCCAAGTTGAGCACGTGGTTTCCTTCCTGTGTTAACTTCATTCCAAGCTGGAATAAACTCTGACTGATTTAATACATTGGTCAATGAGTATCTGGCCCTAATCAACAATAACAATGATGGTAATCATGAAGCATCAACTGTAGAAATAATGCTACTGCTTCCAGGACATCAGTAAATATAAGAATAGAAGAACAGCTAGATCAGGCCAAAGGTTGAGCCAAGAAGCTCATAAGGAGCGCATGAGTTCAACAACACTTTCCCACTGCTGCTTTCCAGCATTGGATATCTAATGCATACTATATGTGATTCAGAAAGTAGAGCACTCTCACCAAGCTTAATAGCCAGTCAGCCACTCTCTCCTTCATGAATTGATCTAGCACCCTTTAAAACCATCTCAGCTGGTGATCATTACTCTGTAAATTCTACAGATAATCTATGTTTAACAAAGTATGTATGTATGTATGTATTTATTAAATTTGTATGCTGCTCATCTTCCCCCAACGGGTGACTCTGGGCGGCTCACAGTTAAAATCAAAATCCCCATCACAATTAAAAATACCCCATAAATAATTAAAATAAATTAATCCATTAAAAATCAAGTATAAAAACAAACCCTGTACATAAATACTAGAAACATTCAAGATGACGGGAGCGGGGCAAGGTCAATCACCTCACAAGCCACCTCCACTGGTGCGAGCCCCCATTCACCCCGCAGGCCTTCTGGCACAGCCAGGATTTCACCCCTTTCCTGAAGGCCATGAGAATGGGGCCTTCAGTTCTGGATATCCCTGTATTCTTTTTTGATGAGAAAACCTATGCCATGCCTACTTTTGTATGCATTTATATCTCTTCTTCCATACCTTCTCTTTATGCTAGAAAGGAATAAAATAAAATAAAAACTTTATTCCTTTTTGGACGGCCATTTTGGTTCTTTCCTTTTGCAACTTCTTCATGTCTGCAATATCCTTTTAAAGGTGCAGTGACCAGTCTGACTGTGTGTGGTTGCATAATGGATTTATGTAAAGGCATTAGCTATTGTCAGTTTCATTTTCAACAGCTTTCCTAATGATTCCTAGCATGAATTAACCTTTTTATAGCAGTCATACACAAAGTTGACATATTTTCCCTGAGATATCTATTATGACTACGAGCTTACTATACTAATCAATCATTGTCATTAGATGTTTGCAATTAATTAATTAAATGTTTATTTTGGCAGTCATAAGCATCATGTTCACCTGTTTTCATTTTGCCCATTTCTCCAATTTTCCATTAATTCCTACTTTCTGCTTCCTGTTATTCATCCACTCAGAAACAGTTACTATGGATTTCGTCAAAGTCTATAAGAATAACAATAGTGACAACAGCAGTATAATAATTTGTTCATTTTCCATGAACCAAAAGCCTTGGACTGCTTTAAGCACAAGCTACTTCAGAGCCTCTGAGTTTTATATGTTTCCTGTTAACAGTAAATTCAGACCTAAGTTAAAGTGGGTTGTGCTTAAAGGCTCTTGGTTACAGGTCTTTCAAAACACTGATGTGGATCTGAATTGAAACTACTCTAAAATTTCCCTAAAATCCAATAATATATTATTTCCCCACTTCCAACCTGAATGGAAATAATGGGGTAAGAGATTAATTTGTAGACCAAGCTGGCCCTTTAATTAGGCAGGGTGAGGTAGTCATTTCAGTTGGTGGATTCTAAGTTTATCTGCTGTTGTCAGGTATGGTGGCAAATGCTCCAATATTAAAAGTGGCTGAAGAAAGTTTAACTGTCAATGGGAGGGGTACTGTAGAGGAAAGAGGGAATGGCCTTGAAGGACAGGAAGAAGAGCCACTACCAAGGCAGAGGTCAGATAAGAGGGGCTTGACTAAGACCAGGCCAAGAAAATAATGTGAGGAAATGTCTCAGACAAGCCCCTTCCTAGTTCACATGAACATGTGAGGGTGGGAAATTTACATTCAGACCTGCAATATTCTGTTACTATAGCTGTTACAATACAGGTAGTCCTGACCTACATGGCATTGGTTTACCTTATAGGGCTGACCAGATCAAAGTATCTTTGATAGGTCCTGTATCTAAAAGAATATTCCCTCCACTTTTTTTCCCTTAGCGTAATGAAAGACTAATTCTATAGTTCATTATTATTTTAGTGAACATCTCTTTATCTCTCTCTTTTTCAAATTGGAATATTGATTAAAATGGCACCAGTTCATCTCAGACTTCAAGGTTCAGTTGGGATTCTTTCCATTGCTTCAGAAGATACACCAAATGTATCTTTAATACTTTTTGCACAATAGGGATTCATGCATCAAAAGATACAAACAATTAGTACATTGGTATGAGTTACTATCACAGTTAAGAAAATGCCAGACAAAAGTATACCATCTGCTGTACTGTTGCCTCACTTTTAATTATGTGGAGAACAAATAATGCAAATTAAGATTCACACTAGCATAAATATCTGGCATAACATTCACCCTATTCTTATAGCGTGTCAGCTAACAACATTAGATACAGCAAAATTCAAATGTAATTCTATCTTTTTCTGCGTATTCTGCCTTCCTTCTTAAACCATTCTTAAGTAGCTACTGAAGGCAAGTTAAAACACTATATTATCCAAGCCTTCAATTTTTGATATCTGTGCAGGAAGTGTTGGCAATTGTGTTTTTGACAGCAACAAGACATTCTGTAACTCAAAAGTCCTAGGCATTCTGTTCTGCTGTCACCGAATGTAATGAAAACATATTTCAACAGCAGGGAAGGAATCTATATCTCTTTTTTGTTGTTGTTCCATTTAAATGGCAATGTTTGTTCTTTATAAAATGTTCCTACAAGGTTTCTGGTTCTGACCATCCCTTCTGGCCATCTAATTTAATTTGCAGTTGGGATCCTGGATGCAATTCTGACAAAGCAGTACTTGATGACTGTCAAAGTAGAAATTCTGGGCTGGTATTATTTTTGCATCTAATGTATAAACTTCCTTAACAGCCAATCAGTGAGAGAGCAAGTTTATTTTCAGAGTTAGAACTAGGATTCATAGTTGCTGACCTATGATTATTTGTGCTGGATTAAGGGAGATGTGCTATAATTTAATGAAGAATGGGTCTTTCTGTGCTAGATTTTGCTGTGCAATGTAAATCCCCAATTTCTGTTTCCCTTTTGGCTTATAGATAGTGAAGGGTAATTGTAATGTAGCAAAATTATACTTCTCAGCAAAAAAGACAAGTTCTTACTCTGTGAATTGTGGGGCATTATGTCTTGAGTTCAGCAGGACAACCTCATTTAGCCAATATATTTTTAAAGCAATCAGTGGTGATGCATCTTGAAAGTTCGGCCATGGTGGCATTCTGAAAATATCCCAGAAAAATAATCAAGATAACTAAGTACTTATGATTGCCAAGTTCACAAATATTAGCTCCAGTTCTCTTTCACAACTTATCTAGCGTTGATGTAACCATAAGTGGTTCTTTTTGCCAAGAATATGTTTATCTTTTATCAAGAATTACAGTCTTATTCAACTGTGGCCACAAAAGAGATAGTTTGTGCATTTAGCAGTGTCGAAATGGCTCTCATTTAGTATTTCCAGTACGTCTTTATCTCAGCTGGAATAACAATTCTGTTAACATGAAGAATTAGTTCCTGTGTTAGTGTAAGTCTTCTTGTCTTCAAAGAATGAACGGAATATGGTAGGCACGCTGCCTGTATTTAATGGCCAAACATTTTGTATAAGGTTCAATATTGCAGAATACTAAAGAAACCAGTCAAAATAGGCTTTGAAGCATACAGTATTTTTTTATTAGGTCTCTACTTCTTCTAAAAGTTAAACTGAATCTAAATCAGAGAATTTTAATTGCTGTTTGGGGAAAGAATCTACTATGGTAACAATTTTGACTGGACGATATTTATCATAAGGGTTATATCTCATCATCCAGAAGAGAAGTCTCTGGCATCTCACTGGAACTCATCCAATTTTTTTAAATTTTTTTTTTGCAATTTATCAGAAGAACCAATGTGTTCTGATCTGTATATAGCTTGAAAGATTTCAATCCATAAAGACATTTAGGAGAATCAACCACACATACACTGAAGCAAGATACTCTTTCTTAATTTGGGCATTAATTTGGCCATGGAGCCATGTTTCTGGATCTATGAATGTTCTGGAACAATAGGTTATTGGCCACAGTTCTTTTTCATGATCTTTCACCTATTCCATGGCCACTAGTATCAGAAAATACACAGGTTGATATCATAAAATGCACTAGGGCTTTGGTTAAGAGTTGTTTGATATTCATGCAGATTTCATTTTGGGCATGTGCCCATTGACAACTGATGCCTGTTTTAACCACTTAACTTAAAGGGGGCAAGAACTCTGCCAGTCATAGTACAGATGTTCCAAACATTGCACCACACCCCCAAATTTTCAATATGGATTTTAAAAATAGTTTTAAATGGGGGAGGGGGATTTGTGCTCACTCCATAGTCATTCATGTTATGTCCAACATATATGAGTTCCTTCAGGCATAGGAACATTTGCTCTCCCTCTATTATGGTTGCTAGGACTTTAGACAGTCTCTAGCCATGTTCATCTCAGTAAGGCCATAAAGCAAGGTGTTATCCATCACTAAGTAAATATCCTCTTGGGATTATAGGATAGCAGACATTTATCTTTAAAACAACCAGGGTTTGCTAGAAAACCCTAAAGGTTCTATTGTGAAGGAAAATACATGAAAGGGTATAATAAAGTAAGTTGGCACAATCTGGGTCTAACTGGATCTGCCCAAATCTACTACCAGATTCTTTATTCACAGGTAGTGAGAATATGCAAGCATCTGCAAGATTTGGAAGAATGTAATTTTTAGTAGGGAGGAAAAGATGTCTGTCTTTTCACAGCTTTGGTCAGCTATTTTCAAACTATATACAAAATCTGTCACTTTTCTTGAACACTTCCTATTGGTGCATACCATTCTGTTGGTTTAGGGATTGGTTCAATCCCTCCATGTTGAACTATCTTCTGAATTTCTGCTTTTACTGTAGGGGATAGTGGGACTGATATTTTTTCTGGCTGTATGGACTGTGTATAGAATAGCTCCTTGAGTCTTAACTTTATTGGAAAATATTTTAAGTTTTCAATTTCTGTGTAAGGCTAAGTAGAAGGTCATTTCATGCAGACACTAGGTCCACTGCACAAGATATTGTACAACTCAGAAGTTTGTTTATAAAATCCTGAAGCACATATACTTTTAACTCATATTCTTTGTCTATGTAGTAGCTACTGGCTTGGAAATACCCTATACAATGTAAATTCCACTCACCTGGGCCTGCAGGGGATGTGGTAGTCTGTGGAGACAAGCCATGCTCTGGAAACCTCTCTAGACAGATTCTGAAAGCACAGCTACATGAACATCTTATCAATTTTAGAGTATCCTGCATGGCCATTGACTTGCCAAGACACATACCATGATCTGGTAGAATGATCTGGACATACATTTGGTTGCCAAAAGAAACCCTAACCTTAACCCTATTGATTTTGTCATGTTTTTCAATCACTATAGTATGCAAAGTTACTCAAGTTCTTACATTAATGGCATTCAACAATTTTAACTACCTTTTGCACACATCCAAACTCAGAATTATCTGTTTTCTTTTTCTTGTATTAAGTCTCATCAGATTCTCTATTCTTCTGTTTCTTTTGGTGGCAAAAAGACAGTCATCCTTATCTGCTGCAGCAGCAAAAGAAAAAAAAAAAGTTGAAAATGTTGCTCTATTGCTCTGCCTCTGTCCCTGTGAGATAAATGAACATACATATCTGGATTTCTCATTTTGCATTCAGTTTGGTAGCAGTTCTAAGTGGGAGATTCTCTTCTTCCAATCAGGTCGTCCAGTATGCCTGCTAAAAATAAAAAGTCTAGAGTGGGAAAAATCTTGCTGTGCTAGGCAAGAGGGTCCACAGGAGGGGGTCAAAATCTGCAAACTGGCAAGCGTGGCATCACAGTCCAAGCCCTGCCTTTTTTGTATATGTGTAGCCCCTGCATGAATGTACAAAATGGGCAGCACTTGGATTGCGATACCACACCAGCCACCTTGCAGATTTTGACCCCACCTGCAGACACCTGTGCTGCGAGGTCTGAAAAGGACTTAGGCTTCAGATGTAAGTTCCATTTATCGTATGCCCAGGAATCTCCAAAGCTGAAAACTGGTTCAGATTTCTTACACCAAGATATAAGACTTACAGGCATTCAGCCTTAACTAGGTTTATTTACAACAGCTATGTTACATATGGTATATTCATTGCTTAAAAGTACTTATCTGTTTTTTCTAGTATATGCCCCAGCTAATTCCAGGTCCTCTACTTTCTGGATTCTTCCTTAATATGTAAGGAATTGGCTCCTCCTTATCATACTTACTTGCTGTACAGTAGTAGGATTACACATTTCTCTACAGTGGTAAAGTAGCACGCTGCAAAGCAAAAGAAATGTTGCTTTCCTTTCAAAGAAATAATACAGACAGAGCAAAATGAATGAAAAACAGCTTAAAAACTTTTTTTTTTTTTTTTTGGGTAATGAGAGAAAAATATAAAGTAAAGGCTACTTTTTAACAGTTATTTGCTCTGTATTTATGTATGTGCACTTTCATGCTTAATGTTTCAATTTTCTGTGGAAGGCAGTAAGTGAGTGGAAATAATTTTAAAGTAATTGCCTGTGATTCTCCTATAGTAGTAATTACAGTTAAATAATTATTAGCTTCCTTGAATGTTACTTTGAAGTACTACCAGTGCCTCTGAGCAAAGCTCCCTGTTGTAAAGTATACTGTAACTGTCTGCTTTGTACACTAAGAGCCCTATAGATGGTGCTATTTTCTCTTCCTATGATTTCCAGATAAACTAGAAATTCTGGACACATTCTTAGACAATGCAGGATCAAAAATGTATTCCTCCTATGTATAAGACAGAATGGCTCACTTAATCAATTAGAGAAAACATCAGGAGGAAAAACAATCTGTGTTACTACATCCAATGGCAAATTTACTGTGGTGGTTCAGTTCACTCACTTTGACTCTTTGTCTAAAAATAGTAACTATAACACTTAGCATTTTTTAAAATGTAGAAGTCATCCTCCTTTATTTTCGAAAAAAAGTTTTCAAACATTTTAATGTCACAGTTTAAACAGTAAGTTAAATGCAGCAAAAAGTACAGTCTATAACCAGCAGAGAATAATATGGATTAATTAACAACAGCAACTCATTTTTTTTCTTCAAATAGAAACCCAGAGAATTTTTTTTTTTAAAGTTTGCGCCTGACTGCAAAATGATAGCAAACCAAATAAACCATAATAGAGCCTGCTTGAGCAGAAAATATCATAAGCAGTGTATCGCATATGAGGAGAACCTCAGATAAGAGATTATCTGAAGGTGACTGAGCTCATACAGGTAATTCTTTAGGTACTCTGTTGTATCTTGCAGTGAATAAATCCATTGGGAAGTCAATGCTACATTGCCTGTCTTGTGACAAGATAAAATAAGTATCCATACTTCACAAGGGACAATTTATTCTCCATCTTCTCCTCTGAAGAAGCTCTAAATGTTCTTCTGAAACCCTGCCTGCAATTAGCTAGGGACAATGTGGAACATATTCTCTCACAGGCTTTTTTTTTTTTTTTTAAGGTAAGGAAATTGTACATCAGAATGATTCCAAGTTCTTGAGGGAAAAATAAATAAAGAAGAGCCTTTATTTATTTATTTATTCATTCATTCAATTTGTATGCTGCCCATCTGCCCCAGAGGGTGACTCTGGGTTTATTATTTTATTTTATATTATCTATATTATATTATTCTGGTTGGGTTTGTACAATATGCTAGACTCGAGTAAAATGGATTTTGGCAGTTTATGGTCCAAAGTGCTGTGAGAACCCTGCCATTGCCCTAGCATATCACCTGAACCAGCCCATCATGTTAAGCTGTAATATGATTTATTACATATACAGTAATAATAATTTCATATGGGGCACCACATATTATATGAACATGGAAATTATGCTTCATTAACCTCAGTTTAGGATTCAGTATGTTGCTTGAATCAGCCCCATGTTTTTAAGCCTGGGAAAAAAAAGAAATGGCAGCCAGTGTGACACATACAATCCACCAGCATCTCTTTTGAGGTCCCCAGTGGCAGAGATGATGGGCTGAACCCTTTTATTCTTTCCAACCCAATGGAACAATGGAGAGAAATTATGTAAAGTGGGTCAGGATTCTGGCCATACTGTATGCCCATTAGCATGATAACTCTGAAAGCTGACTAGAATGGGACCAAATTTTTTGTGGGGGAGAAGTTAGAAGAAAAATCAGGTTCAGGCTTTGCCACAGCAGGGAACTCAGAGAAAATAAAATCCAAACATTTCCCCAATTCATCGCTATGGGAGACGCAGTTGGGCAGACAACTCAGAATGTTGGTGACACCTCCATTCTAACTTCTTTGCCTCCTCCCTCCCAGTCAGGTGACCCCAAGTGAAAAGCCTGATCCATACTTCCTGGTGCACATGTACACTTTTTTATAAGCAGTATCCAGTCAGGAGGAACATGTCCATGTGTGGATGGAAGATAATCTTTTGCTATGGAACCTTTTCCTCTCACATAACAGCTTTCTGTTTATTTAAGGAATTTGCATTCATTCTCAAGACCCTATATTAAAAAATACATTTGAAACCAAATAGGCTGCTGAAATTGTTTTTTAAAAAAATATCAGCTAAAACAAAATAACATTGTCCTAATCCTTCTGCCCATCAAATAGCTGACTCACATAATCACAAATTGTTTGAGAAAAGATGAATGTTTGGCTAACAAGCATATCTGAATTACATTTGCCATCTATATGAAACCAATTCCAACAGTTCCATTTCATATGTCCCAACTGCACATGCTAGAACCATTAAATTCATGATGTGTATTACCCACTACTACTAAAATCAGGTTGCCTCTGAATTCCAATTTTATCTGCCTGGAATGCTTTATCATCACGGGCATCTTCATGGGGCGCCTGGTAGAGTGGAAAGTCACATGCACAATTACATAATCATGCAAACAGTGTGAATTATGTATTTGCATCAGACTTGCTGATACAAGTATGTAATTGTGGCATTTGCATGATTACATGGTCATGCAGGTGTCAGCATATTGGTGTCATTGTGGTTTCTTATGCTGCTGCCTATAATATTGTTGTCTGTTTGAAAACGTGATTGCTTGAATTGTCAGACCCTCCCTCCCTCCCTCCTTCCCTCCCTCCCAGATCTTTAGGCAATAAGATTTCTGAATTAGGAATGGATATAACCTAAAGATATACTGTTAGGCAAAATGAATCAACCATGTTATTTCAATTATTTCAGCAAAAACAAAAGAATGATCATAGTAAATATGATGACATTTTTGTAAGGAAGGGAAGAATGCTTAACAATTTTGTGTAAAAATAACATTGCTGCTTTTGTAGAACAAGGAAGCCAACTGCATGCTGTTCAGTCTTAGTGGGGAGTTATACCTTGGACTGTCTGTGATCTTATTTCTGTTTTACCTGAATGTAAATATGAACACTAAGAGGACAATCTTATCTGTGTTTATTCAAAAGTGAGCTCCAGTCAGTTCATTAGAGTTAGTCTGAAATGAGGGGTATAAGATTTAGCATAAGAAAAGTGTACACAGAATACTCAGATATTTTTTTGAATGAAGGAATGTTGGACAATTTTATGCATAGTCCCCAAAGCCAATGCTTTATGAGGGACATATTAGACAGCCAGTGGTGTAGTGGCTAAGATGCTGGACTGAAGCCAGGAGAATGAGTTCTAGTCCTCCCTTAGGCATGAAAGGTGGCTTGGTGACTTTGGGCCAGTCACTCTTTCTCAACCCAATCTGCTTCTCAGGGTTGTTGTGTGAAAAATAAGGGGAGGCAGCATTCTGTATGCTGCTTTAAATTGTACAAAATAAAGGTGGGACAGACATCTAAGAAATTCATTAAACCAATAAATCCAACACACATTGGAATCACCAAAAAAAAAAAAAAGTCCAGAAGCAGAGCCCACAGAAAAGGCATTTGGAGTCCAGCAGAGAGGCATTTTAAAGATGTTGTCTACATCTTATGCTGAAGTACACTCCATTACAACCCAATTGAAAAATCTGCATTGGTTAAGCATCATATACCATTAATGCAGTTGCTCCTTACACAGCAAGTTATCCAAGGCAGGGTTAGAGCATCACCATCATTTCTCTTGCCTGTCTGCATCCTGTCTATTATTTACTGATTGCAAATTGCTTATTTTCCGAGCACACAGGACAGCTGAGTGGAGGCTTCTGAGAAGACAGTTTGACAGCTGACTTTACAACCATTGCATGTTATGAGCAGGATGCAGATGGGATTAAAAACAGCTTCCATGGTCTTCAATGCACTGCATTTGCTTGTACGTAAAGCAATGAATATTGCAGTTAGTACAACCCATTTTCAGGATTATTTGGCATCCAGGATAGAGTCTAGGCACAAACATGTTTTCACCTGAATTTATATAATTTGGAGGCGATCACCTACCATTCAAGACAGTGCTAGTACTCATGAAAAAAAGCAACTACCATTGGATACAAACTAATTCCCTTTCATAGCTCACATTTATTGCAGATAAAAATGTGTCCAGATTTAGGAAACAAGGACACAGATTATTTCCCAGGGCAGTGCCCTCAATGATGTCTTAGTTATAAGAGACTTTTCTGTCTACAGGGACCGAAAGAATTTAACCAGGTTTGTGATTTTCCAGGCAGTGGAATTCAGAGGCAACCTGATCTTACTAGTAGTGGATAATACACATCATGAATTTGATTGCTCCTCTTTAGAAAGCCATCTATGTTAGTGTACATCACTACATCCTGTAGAAACAAATTCCAGAATTTAATTAGTTGCCATATAAAGCTTTCCCCATTACCTGTATTCTGAACCTCCTAGCACTAACTCTGCATTGGTATCACATCCATAGGGCTAGCCTTTGTTCCAGAATACATGGCAATAAAGACTTCATGGCTATACACTAGAGAATTATTGAACAAGGCATTGACTGTTAATGAAATTATAAAGGCAGCCTATTTTCCTTAATTTTTAGGCAAAAAAAAAGAGCAGACTTTTTGCTTAAATCTTCTTGAAAGTCACTTGAATTTTCATCCTAAACACATCAACAACAGAGCAGCAAGACAAATATTAAATACAATTTGGACTTCACAATAAAATTTCTACATTTATGTTAATATCTATTATCCATAGTTTAGATTTTTTTAGATAATGTTTATTTCAGTCAACTACCAGGTAAAACAGAACATATATAAACTAAATACAGCAAAGAGAGAAAACAAATAAACAAACCATCTACATAGCCAAAAGTTAAGTGAATCAGGTATAAGGATGTCAATCATGTGCAGTAGTCAGTTATTTGCACACATTCACAGCAGCTATACAGAATTTTACTAAATTATGGGTATTATCCATAGTAAATATAGTAGAAAGACAAAAGTATACAATTTCAAGACATATGTGACTCTATATACAATAAAATATTATTAATTTTCAATTTAAAGAACTATATTTGCACCTTCATATGTAAATTAAAAGAGAGAGAGGGAGAGAGGGGGAGACTGGCTATTTTGCTTCATTTTTTTTTTTAATCCTTTCCCCCAAATTATCTTTAAAGGCTAAATATAAATGAATGGGCCAATACGGTCTTCACTTAAAAAAACAGCCTAGGAAATGGATTTTGTTCCTGTCTTCAAAATCCAATGGTGGAGCCTTTTAGAAACCTTCAGCACTGGAATGGGTAATTTGTTGGCAACAGTATCAAAACCACAAATAATGATTCTCACTGCAGAATAAGCTTTTAAGTGGCTGTCCTGGAATTCCATCCTATGATCAATTTGACATTTTTTTTTTTTTGTCTGCGCTCAGTCATTACTGACCCTGCAGTGACTGCCTGAATGAATCCTTGCCTGGACGAGTCCTTGCAGTTTTCAAGGCAATTGTTTCGGAAGTGGTTTGCCAGAGCTTCCTTCGTAGAGCATAGCCCAGCTGGCGAGTGCAGGAGGCGGGATTTCCGTTGCTTCGTGCCCCTTTTCAGGCGAGTGCGGTTTCGCGCTTACCGGCAACTGGTCCCGTCTCTCTGTGCAAGGCTCTGCCAGTATTTTTCCTCCCACCGGAGTGAGAGTACCCATTTATCTACTCACGTCAGTTTTCGACCTGTTGGGTTGACAGGAGCTGGGGAAGAAACAAGAGCTCACCTTGTTAACGCGAAGGCTGGACTCGAACTGCCGAAGCCGTCAGCCATTTCTGGCCGGCAACTTTCAGCGTCATTAAGCCGCTGCGCCACCGCATCCCCTTTTCAATTTGACATTAACAGAACACAAAACAAAACAAAACACCAGAATCCTCTACCTTTCTAATCCAATATAAAATAATCTTCCACAGTAGCATTTGCATCAAATTGGATTTAGACTTTGTCCTCCTCTCCTCAACGATACATCAATTTAACTATTATAGCTTAAAGAAAATAGTCTGGTAAAGGATCTGAGAATTTTCTCTGAGACATTCTTTCTTGGGGATTCCCTCTCCCAACACTTCCCCCCCCCCCCCACACACACATACCATTTCTCATTTTTTGTTAGGTGGAATGGCTATTAAAAATAGTTTAATTCTGTTGTAGTTTTCATTCAGTATAGATTTATACTTTCTGTTGCTACAGGCATGCAACCTACCACTAGAGGGAATCAAATTACCCTAAACTTACTTCCCCCCAAGAATGTGTCAAGAAAATTAGATCTGTGCATAACAAATGCGTCTTTATTTATGCCATCACTTACTCTACGCCCCACAAATGAGAGAATATTGATGCAGAATAACCTGCGTGTGGTAGGAACTTCATCTGCAGATCATTTCAGAACTGAACTTGAACATAGACACTACAGCCAATAGCACCTGCTCTTTGCTATAGGTGTGATCATTTAGTTGTCAGAAAAAGATAATGAAAGAGAAAACAGCCCATTGCAGTTTCCCTCGGGTTTGGTTGGCTAAAAACCTCAGCTGTTCCTGCACATATGGCTCTCCTTTTGTCATAGTTCATATTCTTTGTACTTTTCTAGATTTATTTATGTCAGATGAATCTCTGGAGTTCTGAGAAACATTTTTTGTTGTTTTGCTTTGTTTGATTATTTGTAAGTTTGGCAATCCATCTGGAATCATGTTCCTCCAAAACCGGTCATCCTTTGCATAGTGCTAGAATACTTTTGATATTTACAATGAGGCAGCACCAGAAACCCCTGACTGCTAGAAATCACCATGTTTATTAGAAGGCCAGGCATTCATCAATGGATTGCTTTCCTCCAGCACGTACCAATTTGTTGTGGAACAGTGATTCCCCAAAGGAGGATCAGAAAAGGCCAACAGGTAAAGAGAAAAGTTTACTCAACAATGACCGTTGATTCTGTCCCACAGGAGCAAATACCAGCATTCAGATGGTTATAGTAGTTATAAACATGCATAGCCTACATGTGTACATTTCCCATTTGTTTAATATCTGCTTTTGCTTTATACAATTAAACTTTACTTTCCTTTTTTTTTTTTTTTTGTGCACATACAAGACATTTTGTTCCCTATTTGGTCTTTAAAAATGCTGCTTTCCCTTTCCTAGAACATCCTGGTATGTGATCTGTCTGTTTACAGATAATGGAGAAGGGCCTTTATATGTCCAGACAAGTGGTTTTACAATGTTCCTGGCTGTTTCAGGAAGCCATTTATGCAGGTGGATGTGTATCCAGGTTAACACGTTGCCTTTGAGCTGAAAAGAATGGAAGAAGGGTGGGTCATCAGCTGAGGTTATATTGGATTAATTCAGTCTGAATTGTTGCTGCCATCCTTCATAAGTGTAAAAGTACCCTTTAATTCTGTCTAGAAACAATAAGCAGGGCGTAATCTCAGACAACATAGCGCACTGATAAAGAGACAGGCTGCTTACTCAGCTGCTGAATTCTTCACTGGCTTTCACCTCTTTTGGGCCTAAAGAAATAATCCCTGCATGAATACATGATATTAATTTAATCTTATTTGGAAAAGGCTGTGCCACAACATGCATACTGCCCATGCCATGGCCATCTATCCCACTTCAAATGGGGAGAGGGCTCGGTGATTTCCCCAAATATATTGCTGTATTGTGCACTTGCTGGTTCTCATGTCATATTAGGTTTATTAGAGTAGAAGCAATATTATGATGATCATCATCATGACTCTGGACGTAATTCATTATGGTCTAGCAGGTAAATAAAGCTGTGGGCAGCACACACACAAAGGGGTGTGTGCTGCACACACACACATCTAATTTTAGAATTTATTCGACTCTATACAAATATTTTTTTTAGTTAAAAATGAACATAAAACAAGAAAGGAAGCTGTAGCTAAACATCCAAAAAACTCTAGTCTTATTGGGATAATTCTTCAGATTTCTGGAATATAAAATTCTGGGATTCTTAGGGCTACAGTGTTAAAAATATAATAAGTAGTTTCCCTTAACTGAAAGTAAAAGGAAAATACTGTGATCTTTTTAAAAAATAATTTAATTAAATGTTACAATTAGAAAAAATAAAAATGAATAAACTACAAAAAATATAAAAAAGAAAAAGAAAAATAGAATGTGCAGAAAATAAAAAAATAGAAGAAAAATTAAAAAGTTTTAAAAAATAAAGAAGTAATTTTCCCCTTCATCATAACAAGTACAAACAATTTTGGTAACTTATCACCATCTCTTAAAATATGACAAATGCTCTCTTCCCATAACTCATCTCTTAACTATAAACAAAATCCAAACACCTTGTCATTCATTCCTAGTCAGCAAAAGTCCATTAAGGGCTACCAGAGATACCTAAATATCTATTTTAACCTTGATCAAATAAGCCAACTCTATATTCCTTCCCTGTACTTTTAACTATTTTAGCTTTTAATCCCTTCAAATAATGTCCTCAAACTTGATTTCTTTTCATCTTGTCTCCTCTCAGCAGATCCTTTAAAACTTTAACAGATCTCTTTTGTAAATCCAGTAAAAGAAAGTTATCCAAATCTCTCTTCTGATTTGATATTTGCATGTTCTTTTCAAATATCAAGACATCAACCAGTTTCATTTGTATATCCAGTATATCATCTTCTTCCATATCATTCTTGTAACTTGTCATATTTAAATCTACATTCAGCTCAATTTCAGTTTTATCTGGTATACTTGTTCTACTGTAACAACGTTTGCACACCATCTATCTATGACATTAGACATTCTTTAAATTAATTTGAGTCCATAGTTCAGAAATCTCCATAAAAATATCCACTGTTAAAGTGTTTTGCTCCATTCTGTAGTACTGTTTCAAAATGAGTATTCTTCTCCTTTAACTGTAATCTTTAGTTTCTTCTGGTTCCCTTATCCAAAATTCAAAGTCCGATCTTATCATGTTTTTTCCCCCTACAGTTTTCCATGGGAAGGTTTCTTATAATTAATTTCAAATTCCTATTTCAAATCCATCTGGACCCTTAGCCCATTTTTAACTTTCCAGAATCAATACTCTAAATATCCTTTTGCTGTTTATTCCAAAAAATAATATTTTTCTAAATCCTTAAATTCATATTTAAAGTTTGTTTCATGAAAGAGAAGGAAACCCACCCAGTGAATGGATTGCCATTCTGAAAGATCTTAATATTTCAAAAGCAGTAAAAAAATAATTCCAAAGGTGATTAAGAAATCAGGTTCTGTTGAGCTTTTTGTCCATAAAGGCTGTGTTACAATTGTGAGCTTCGATGGAATTCCTTGACTCCCAGTCACTCGACTCGTAAGCCAACTGCAAAAACCTCAGTTCCTGCAGTCTACTCATGAGGAGTGGCTGTCCAGAGTGCACATGGACCATCTTACAATCTCTCCTTTCTCCAGAGAGATTTTGCTGGCCACAATCCAGCATCCGGCTGTGATCCCTGCCGTAAACACTGTCTCACTTAGACAGGGACAGCTAGCGCACCATAGACTCACCAGAAGTCTGAAAATAATGTGATCTAAGTGGAACTCTTCATCATTCGCTCCTCTTAAGGATTTGGGGGAAAATATAAACTTTGCTTTTTCTCTGGGTATTTGATAAAGCCAGAAGCAGAACCCTAGACTTGTTTGACCTGTTGACCTCCAGGGCTGGCCATGTCTCATTCCATCAATATATGTGTGTCCTGGCATGTGTGCATAATTTGCTGAAATCTTCTTACAGATACATTTGGGCCCAGTCAAGATCTTCTTGCTGCTGCTGCTGCAGCTACTACTGCATTCCCCCCCCCCCGCCTCCTAACCACCACCCAACATTATTAGTAGCATGAGATATATTCACTCTCTTTTTTCTAAGTAGAATATAAAGGCACATCTGTGTGTATACTATTTAAGAGATTTCCGTACATTTCCTGAAGGTCCAACTCATATCTTTTGTGATGTGGTGTTAGCCGGGAACAAAAACCTTTTCTTTGTCAGGGTTCACATTTCCTTGAGTGTAATCAGTTGGGACGACATATTAAAAATAGGGGAGGCATCCTCAGAAGGTAAACATGGTGGCTGATTAAAAACCTTCATCATGCAGCATATCTAACCAAGGGTTTAGGGTTGATTTGTTTGTTTTTGCTTTGACATTCCTAGAAAGTAAGGCTGAGATACAAGGCTATCACTTTATCACTGGATGAGACAAAGCTAGTTTTTTTGCCTTAGAGGTTTGTTAATTTGTTTGTTTAATGGGGTGGGGGGAGTGTTGGCACTGAAGAAGTTTTAAAGGCAAAACAAATCTAGGAGACATTTAATGGCTCGATTCTAGCCCTTAATATAAAAAAGGAATACAAATTAAGCTGCTCCAAATTGCCATTTTTGCCATTTTTGGATGGGGATTGGATCCTGAGGGGAGCTATATTGGTACAAAAATAGGGCTGAAGCTACCAATTGGTCATTTCAGATCTAAGTCAACTCTTTCCTGAATAGAGCAACAACAGAGTATATCATTTTCTGTGTTAAAGGATATCAGTTGTCAGTGATATCCTTTGGCAGTATTTAACTGTAACATCTACTGATATCTTGATTTGCATCCATGACATTTTCAGCTTTAGAGATACCTGAAATATTAGAAATAATCAATAAAACATCAGAAAAAAGCTGCCAATTAGTCTTTATAAGTACTTGTTATCAATAAATCAATTTGATTTACAAATTTTAAAGACTGAATAGAACAAGAAATTGGAGATCCCAGCTTTGTCTGAACAATGTTTTAATGTCCATATAACATCCATATAAAAACATCAGTAGATCTTAAACTATAGCTTATTCAACAAAAACTATTTTGGGCTTATTGGACCTTATTATGTTTATATAGAAAATGAATCATGTTATTGGAGATACAATAAGAATATCACTTCATTAAAATGCATGTTTTTCTGATGTCCTAAAATAGTTATATTCTGAGAAGGAGATATTAAAAATATTCATTTAACTTTGAAACAGGGTTCAAATCTTCATTTACACATATTAAATGTGTGTATGTGTATGTCTGTGTGCGTGCATGTATGTATGTATGTATGATTGTTGTTATTTTGATTTCTTTTTTTCTGTTTTCTTTTTCTGTTCTATTGGTTAAAGAAGGGAATATTTAAAAAGTCAGGATAATAGCATGGTATGGTGATGTTAGCAATGGTCTGCATCTGTTTACAGCACGTGGCTATCATATATGTACAGACACTGAAAACTGGTATTTCATTTTTGGCTGTTATGACTAATAGATATTGACAGAAATGTCCTCTATTAATTTTATGATCCATCTTAAAAACAAACAAACAAACAAACAAACAAACTAGAGATTTATACCACATTCTGCGCTGGCAATGGATTCTATAAATTTAGCTGATTTTTTTAAAAATTCCATTCTTAGAGAAGATATGATTTTAATGGATTTTTGAAGCCTAATTAGAGAGGGCTAGTACATTTGTTAAATA
Source organism: Liasis olivaceus (assembly GCA_030867105.1). Classification (NCBI taxonomy): domain Eukaryota; kingdom Metazoa; phylum Chordata; class Lepidosauria; order Squamata; family Pythonidae; genus Liasis; species Liasis olivaceus. The sequence goes on along the minus strand of CM061350.1, from coordinate 163,541,109 downwards.
TGTAGTTTTTCTTAAAAACTGAAATTGTCAGGGAATCATTCCCTTTATTTTTAAGGGACCTGCCCAGGGAAATACAAAGGTGCTGCAAGGCAGCTGAACTTCAGCTGAGGGAGGCCCCTTGGCCATAGATTTCATGTGCCTTTTAAGGATCTTTGTGTCATTCTAAGGCCTCATCCAACCGCTGCTGTAGCTGAAGAGGCTTCCAGCATATATTATGCAGATGCAAATACCTCTTCCAGTAGTTCCAGAAGCTGATCGGAAGGGTCAGAAGAGGCATAGGCAAAAGTTTCTTCTTGCTCCTAGAGCCACCAGATGTTAGCAGAGAATGGCACAGAGAGGAGCAACCTTGCCATTGGTTTATAGAAGCAGAGGTTGGATTGCCTGGTGGAACAGCCACGGCATTCCTTTGAAGCTTTTCACAGCCCTGGTACATAGGTGGCTCACTGAGAAAACAAACCAGATATCAAGCCGTTTTGGAACTATTAACATTTAAACATAAGGTATTTATTTATTCAATCACTTCCCATCACAATCAAAGGACTCTTGGCAAGCTACAGTTCCATCAAGTTGTGCTAAAATACCCATGGCGCAAAATATTTTTTTTAATTAGATCAAAATAAGAAATAAAGAATAACAATTAAAACTTCCATATACAGGTGGTTTAAAAATTAGTTCTGTTCCCAAGGTCTATCCTTAAATTGAATTTGTACCTACGCTGGAACAGTATTATTGTATAATACTGATTAAGTAGTGTTGTGTAATGAACTCAAACCATTGTGTATTTAATTCGAATCACTGTGTATTTAACTTGAATTTTGCTACAATAGGCTCCATTCTTAACTATGGGTCATCTGTAACCCAAGTGTTCCTAACCCAGGGACTACCTATAATAGCTTATTTAAAAAAAAACAACCTAGAAAATAAAACCAACAAACAGACATCAATATTCATAATTCAAAAGCTCTCCTCAATAGCTCTGTTCTTAATAATGTGTGTAAATCTAATGAAGTGGGAGCTGATCAAATATCTCAGGAAGGGTATTCCAAAGAGCAGACACTACAGCAGAGAAATCATACTTATAAACCTCCATCTGCCTTCTCCCCAAAGTGAAGAACTATTAGCAAATTTTCCCAGAAGCTGCGTATTGGATGGGTAGATACTGGGTGGAGAGGGCAGCCTTGGAGCTCCCTCAGAACCAAGCAATATAGCCTTGAATTTAATTGTACTCAGAAGCCAGTAATATAGGGACTGGAGCCATGTACCCACCAATAACTGGACCACTGCATTCCAGATTAATACATTTCTGGGTGATCTTCAAAATAGCCCCATTGGAATGCATAACAGTAATCCAGAAAAGTGATAATGAAAGCATGAGTCATTGTTGTAAGGTTCTCACATTCCAGGAAAGGCTGCAACTGAGACACCAGCTGGAACTGTGCAAAGCCCCCCTCCCTCCCCAGCCACAGCTTCTGCTTGCCTATCAGGTGGTAACTATGAGTCCAAGAATATCCCCAGATCTTCAGGGTGTGGAGACCCACAGAGATGGCTAAACTATGTGACAACAATTGTGAAAACACATTTTAAGTCCAGAAAACAAAGAAAACATGGGAAAGAAACTCAAACTGGCTCCACCTTAACTCCATGCGGTATAAGAGGGAGGAAAGGGAAAACACAAACTTCCAAGATTCTGTTACTATAGCCTAGATCAATAAAATGGAGTTCCAGTCATGGAGTGACCTGGCCTACCTCAAAGAGCTGACACAGGGACCATGCTATCCCCATCAAGGGACAATGCAGGATATGGCAGAAAACTGCAATGGAAAATAACTCCACCTTGCTTAGATTCAACTCTGCAGCCTCCATACACTGGATTGAGATCTTGGTAGCATCTCTTGTTCATCCTGTGGTAGCTATATACAGTATCACTTGCATATTGATGATACTGCACCCTGAAATGATAGTTGACCTTATCCAACAACAATACATAGGTATTAAAAAGCAGAGGGAGAAGAGCAAGCCCTGTGGCACCCTACAAAGAGGCCACCTGATCTCGCCTCTCTCACTACAACCAAAACTACCCATGGAGGAAGGAGTGGAACCAAAGCAAAATACTGCCTCTCACCCCCAACACTCACTGCTGGCATAGAAGGATATCATGGTTCACATATCAAAGTTCTACTCTGAAATCTTCCAGCAGAAGAAATATATTTTACTCCTGGTTCTTCCCATCCTTTAAAAGAGGAAAGAAAAGACTGAGAGATGATCATCAGAGGGAGGAATATTAGAGGTAGTCTCGTGTTTCTCATAACTCTGCTCTATTTATTCTATTACTACTAATAATATGTATTACTAGACAGAGAAAAGCTCTTGTATTTTTTCTGCTCATTCTCATTCTGTGATGACAGAGAATTTGCTTTAGAAATTATTTCAAAGCAGGGAAAAATGGAGAAATTCTCAAAAGTGGACTATGGTGCTGTACTTACTTAGTTACAGGCCTCGGCAAGTGATTTACCTGAACTTGGAAGCTCAGCAGGGTTGGCCCTGATAAGTATTTGGATGGGAAATTACCAAGGGATGGTTAGGTTAGACAGTGAAGTTGAAAAAAAAATCCCAGAAGAAAGTGATTAGAAGAAGAATGAAAATTTATTCTATAATATATTATCACCAAGAAAGCTGCATAAGTGTAGTCATTAGAGCTCAGCTTGAGGGCATTTTTACCTTTAAGGTAAGGTAAGGAAGAAAAGATGTTTTGCTCAGACAGGAATGATTTTATCAACAGCTGGCATAGAAAAGAATCTTGGGTGTGTCCAGGAAAAAAAGTTATACACATTTCTTTAGGCCATGATATGCTGAGATGCTTAAATATGTATATAGCTGCTTCTAGACAATATTATGCCATCAATTATGTCACGGTCATTCTGACTGATTTTAGTGAGAAATTAGATATGCATGAGTCATTAACCAAATATAAATTTGTGCCTTTAATTAAAGACTTTCCCAATAGATTTTTTTTTCTTGTATAATAATTTCATAATTGTTAGTTCTTGCTCAGGATTCCAAAAGCTTTTTATAATATCACTTTTTTATTGGAGGAAGTTTAAGCCTGGAATAGAGCTTTATTAATGGAAGAGTGTTTTCCTGCCTGAATATTTTAGTTATGTGCTGAGACCGGAAGCAACAAAAGAAAATAATACAATATTTAGCTGTAGCCCTATTTGTGGAAATGCCTCTCCAAAGAACCTCATTTGTTCCTTCTTCCAGGCCCTTTGGCATGCATGTTAGGTATGCTACCTTGCAATCCTGCAATCTGTTGAGAAGTACTCTTTGTCCCACAGAAAGCAATAAAATTTACCCATGGACTACATCCCCAAATATACTTATTTAGGAGCTAGATCCACTGAACTTAGTTGAACTTTACTTCTAAATCAGAATGAATTGCTAAAACTTGTGGCTTGGGCCTTCTCTCTGTTCTATTCTTTTTGTCCTTTTTAAAGCATATTAAAATCTATATATGTTTAAATGCATTAAGCCTTGCTTGATTTTGCACTGATTGATAGTTCTTAATGTATACTTTTCAATCTAAGTTTCATTTTTGCACCTACCACAGCTACATACAGAATCTATCCCTAAAGCTTTCTTGATAAGCATTTATTTACTTAAACCTCCTTCGGTACACCTTTTAGCTCTGTTATTTTGTGCCTGAGAAATAGTCTTTCCCTCACTTTAGGCACCAGTTACAAAGCATCTACTGTATATGAATGTCGCTGCCTTCTGCACAGGAGTTGTGTAACCCCATTGGTGATGAGTGGCAAAGTTCCTTCCCTCCCTCAGGCTGGCTCAACTTTGTGAAAACTTAAAACAAGATTTATTTTAAATTCTTTAGAAACTGACCATTTCCTTGCTGCATCACTCCAGTGCTTTAAGCTGTCTTCAAAAATAAAAGCTAGGGGTAGAAAATCCTTTGTGCAGCAAAACTGAATAATTTGTGGATTTGGAAAGCATACTTAACATGCTGGTTTCAGTGATTTGTTTGGCTTTAGCTTAGTATGTTGTGTAAACTCAACCACTGTGGTTTGTAAACCACGGCTTAGGGCTTAGTGTGCAAAACCAGCCAATTATGGCTTATTCAATTAACCATGGTTATACAAACTATCACTCAGCATGATGTGTGAACCAGTCACTGTTCTGGCATGAGGCTTGCGTGGGAGACCCTGTGCTGAAGCCTTTTCTTTAACTATAATAAATAACAGGGTGTTGAGATTTATACTGAATGCTTGCTAGTCCTTAAATCTCCCCCTAATTGAGCCCAAAGCTTCTGGCTGAGCAGATAATTTACAGTGATTCAGTGCCAGAATTTTCAAGACAGCCTGTGTGGGGTAATGGCTAGAATGCTTGATTTGAACCCTGGAGACTTGGGCTGTTGTGAGTATAAGATGGGATAACCTCACTGGATATTTCTCTGGACTTCTTGGCTGGACATTATGCCAGAAATGCAATAAATAATCATACAGTAATGTTGCCATTGCTGTAGAAATGATCAGAAGATAAGAGCCTGGAATTCTTGCAGGGCGGAATTCTACCCTTCAGCTCTCTCTCCCTCTCTCCTCCACTGGCACAGACATCCGGCACCAGAGGAAAAGGTTGGAGAGAATTAGTTGAACACGAGCTTTCTGCAGGCAGCATAAAGACTGAATTTGCACAGCACCCTTATTTTCCTTGGGAAAATAGAGGGGGATGAAAGGGTTACCCTCCCCTGGGTGCTCACTTTGCAAAGCAGCAGGGTTGCAACGTCTGACTCTGTGTACAATCAAGAGGTAGATGCAGCCCAGTTTTGCTGGCTTTCATTTGCTGACTTTCCCTCTCCCTTTGGCTGCTGAATTAAAAGAACCATCTGCAATCAGAAAATCCTTTTTGACTGGAAGAGCAGATTGATTAATCACTTTTTAATGTTCTTTTTCTTCCCTGCTCCTTTGCCAAAGGATCCCTAAATCATGTTTGTTTGTCTAACAAAGAGGTTTATTCTTGCGTGCATTTTAATGTTCACGTTTCCTAATCTGCTTTTTTAGATTGCCACAAAGATCTCCTATGAGCGATGCCTCTAGGGCTGTAACATAGACACTGTATTTTTTTTCCCCGAGTGCTTTTCTAACTTACAGTACTTTTGACTTCCTTAATTTCTGCTCTTCCTCCCAGACACCTGCTCACCTTATTCACTGAATTTTCAGAGAGATCAGGTGAAAATTGCTGTTTTCTACTTTTGAGAGTGAAGGAGAGATTATTACATTGTCCCCGCCTCCCCTCCCCCGGCTCAGAGGTCTGCGCACCTCAATCTGAGAAATCTCCTTACTTGCAGGCAGGCAGGATATGACAACTTGTCAAGGCTAAGCCCAACAGCCTCCCATATTAGAAACTTCAACCCCTCCATTAAATAATTGCAACTCTCGCTGGAGACTTTAATTAGAACGCGCAACAAGCAGGAAGGAAGCTGAAAAAGCAGGAAAGACTCCCGCGGGTATCCTTAGAAGGCGGCGATCCCACGCCCGCCTGCTTACTCGGGTGAAAGATGCAGCGGAACCCGGAGGCGCTTGCTTCCGAGTAAACCCGCCGGGGATCCGAGGACAGCTCTCGAATAACCGCAAGGCGGCGAGATTCCTCCCGCACCCTTGTTACTCTCTTAGACCTCCTTTTAGCCGAATAAGAGCGGCCCAGTTGTGTACCTGAGCAGGTTGGGCGACGAGAGGTTACCCGCCCCTTTTACCTTTCGGCATTTTCCCCTTCGACTGCCTCGAAAGGTCGGCTCTTGGGCTGTCTTGGAGTTGGGGTTGCCTCCTTCTCTTCCCCCTCTAGATAAGCAAAGGCGCCAATCTCCCCGCCCCTCCCCTCCCCACGCCCCAAATAGCTGCTGTCGATCGATGGGCGAAGAGGGCTGTTTCCCGTTGACCCCTCGGGACCCCAATTGCTGCGGCGCGGACCTATTTTTGAACGGTCGCCTGCCCCTGTTCCCTCCGATCCAGTCGCGCGCACACACACACACACGTTTGATTTCGCTTGGCTCTGACGTCGCCGCGAGTGGGAGAGGGAGACAGAGAAAAGAAAGGGGGGCCCGAGACTGCAGCAAATTGGGAAAGGCCTGGCATCATCGAACGGCTGGCTGGGGAAGGGTTAACCCGCTGTGACTGTATGTTAATGAGCACCACAGCGATCCAAGGAGGCCGGCTTTAGCCGTCAGGCTGCTGGCGCTACCGCCGCTGCTGCCGCCGCCGCTGCTACTCCCACCGGTGGGGGGCTGATGAGCGTCGTGCCAGTCTAGAGCCGAGGAAGGAGTGCAAAGCGGCTGTGGCACTGGCAGAAAGCGAGCCAGCGAGCCGCAGGCTGAGGGAAAGGGTGGGAGGGGAGGGAGAGGGGGAACTAGGCGACCCACATCCCCGGAGGAAGCGGCGCTGGAAAGAGAGCCCGCGGGAACGGCAGCCAGCGAGGCAAGGCAGGGCTTCTGGAAACTGCCGATGCCAGGCAGGAGTCCGAAAGACACCGGGCTGGGCAAACCGTTCGCCAGCCCCAGCTAGAGCGCCGCAGCCGGCAGCCGGCTCCAGCTGCCGCACACGGAGGAGCTTCTGGAGGCATGACGGACTGAAGGCAGGCAGGCAGGCAGGCGGGCAGGCAGGCAGCGGCAGCTGAGCGACTTTAGGAATACAGATCGATGCCAGCGCTGGGGACTTGCGGTGGAGGATTTCGATGACTTGGGGATCTGGGTGGATTACCGCTCCGTAATTCCGAGGCGGAGGAGGAAGAGGAGTGGGGAGGAAACGGGGTGCCTCCCCCCTCCCAAGAAAAAGGAGCGCAACAAGAGAGTCGTTCTCCGAGCTTAGGTAAGTCGCTGGAGCCCGAAGCCCGGCCGGCTCTGGCATGTTGGCGCCTTCCGCCGAAACCTGCTTCCCGCTTGTTCTGCCTGCCGCGGGAGGGAAAGCGGTGGATGGAGCTCGTCCCCTGATTCTGCCCTCGACCTTTGATTTTGATTGTATTGTGTGAGGAGCGTAGCGCCTGTCTAGAGCCGGCTGTGTGATTCTGCTCCAGATGATGATGATGAATGAATGAATGAATGAATTGAATTTAGTCCTCTCCGTGGGCAGTTGGGATTCTACACCAGCCAGTGTTACGACGGTTAATTTCTAAGTACCGTTAGGACATGCGCCCCGCTTGCATTGGCGCTGTTCACCGGCAGCTTTCTAGCGCTGCAGGAGAAAGGCTTTTTCGCGTCCCGCACCTCAGCAACCTGACCCAGGTGAAGGCTCGCCCGGTTCGCTGTTTCACTGCCAGACCGCCGCTGCTCCATCCCAAACCCAGAGGGCTGAGTCTTTGCCAGCGCCCGCTTCCCATCTAAAGGTGGCAAGGACTGTAAAGCGGAAGCAAACAGGTACAGAAAAGTTCCCAGAGAGAAAGAGCGCGCGAGCGCGGGGCTAGTTTCCAAGGGCTTTCGAATGCCAGCCTTCTCTTCTTAGGAAATCATCTTTTTCCTGACCCCGAAGCTTCTCTTGCGGAAGTGAATGAATCCGAACGACGTTGGCCTAAACGCTGCTGCATGTATTTTCCCCAGAACCCAAAATTACGCTCTTCCTAGAGCAGCCTGCCACGGAAACCTGCCTTATTTCGGTGGAGTGCTTGGTAGAGAGAGCACTCCTCGCTCTGGCCTCTTTCCCAGTTTGCCTCCTTGGTAGGGCAGCTCGCTGCAGAACTTCATCTTTCCGGGGAGTATAGATGGTTACCCAAGAGAGTAAAAAGTAAAATAAAGTCCCTTTCCATCTGAGCTTTATTCCTGGCGACTTACATGGATGCATCCATGCAGTTTTCTTGGCAAGATGGGGGAATGGCTGGCCATTGCCTTTTTCCAGAATGTTTTTGTTTTGTTTTCCTTTTACTTCCCAGTCTAGCCCTTGATAGTTCCCCCATCCAAATGATAACCAGGGCTGACCTTGCTTAGCTTTCCAAAGTACATACTATCAGTACATGGATAAAAAGAATCCTATAAAGGAAGACTCATTATACACCCATAAGCACATATGCCCATCCAAGGTAATCTTGTATTTGCTTCCATTTCCCCAGGTTTTGTGTAATGTGTGACTTGACTAGTTCTGATTGTGGTTGATGTACCATAATTGACTGGACTGTTTAATTGATGATACTGTCTCCCTATGATAAGTCAGTGACCTACTTTTCTTCCATGATCAGGAGATTGATAACTGTATGTTGGAGCACAGCAAATGTCATTCAAACCAGGTACATAATTATCTTAAAGAGTTAATTTCCTTTTCTGCCCTTTAGGCAGCTGAGTTTCATGTTCTTTCTGTGAATATCTCCAGGAACATTTGCTTAACTGAATTAAAATCTCCCAGGTGAACCAGAAAGTAAAATCCCGTTGAAGATAAAAGTGCAGTCCAGAGCTTTAAGGGCTTAAAAAGCAGCATATGGGAAAAAGTTCTCATTCTATCCAATGCTCACTGCATATTTATTTGAGGTGTCTCTCTATCCTACCTCAACACATTTGTAAAGTTCAAACAAATGACAGATTTTTTTAGAACCTTGAAATTATTTCTTTTTTCTCACCCCTCACCTTTACCAGCTCTACTTCTCTTGGGTATCTCTAATCACCTCCTCCATTGAACCTGCTCTCTTGCTTTTTCTAGAATATAAATACGAAACTGCATAAAACAAGATACTAATTCCAACAGTTCCAATCACTCTTTAGCTGGTGAGCAAATGTCTCCACCTGTCTTTGGCTCTTTGATTCTGTTTTAGTAAATCACCTTTTAATACAGGACAAATTGGCTCTTGAAGCAGCTAAATGAAAATAATATCTGTACTGGTTGCAGTGGAGACACATGGACCACAGAGCCTTTTGAAGGTATCTCTTGTAATCTGAAAGTTTTGGTGCTGAAAGGAGCTTTCTGCTCAGTTTCAAGATTGCTTGAATGCTCTAAGAGATGTTAGTGAGTGTCCCCCCATTGCAATGTTTAGAAATTTGTGCAGATGTTGCTGAAAAGTTGCTGCTTTAAAGCCAATGTATAATACTTGAAAGCAGTGATAAAAGTTATGTTAGGATTCATCAACCCCTCATTACTATTACACTGGTATCTCAAGCATTGTGGTACATGTGGATGAATGATTTTTCTGGAAGTCTCAGCAATGCTTTGGATCTGGACACTTATTCTTAATAAATGAACTTTCTTTTGAATCAATATTGGTTGCAAGGAAAGTTACTGGTTTTAAGATCAACAAGTGGCAGTTCGTTACACTCAGATACCATATTTATCTTTTTCTTCCCATTTTTGCAATTGTTCAAAAAGTTGACCCTCTCAAATGTGTTGCAGAAGGGTATTGGGTTCTAGTAGAAACAGTGATGTAACTCTCCCACCCTTACTTCCCTTTATTACTCATTTAGGGAAAGATATGGATCAGTGTATCCTGAAAATTCACTGCCCCCACTTTTCTTCTTTATTCTTCTCTTTTTTCTTTTCTTCATCTCTGCCTAAGAAATTGTACCAGCTGTAATGCTTCTGTTTCTTACTACTAAGCTTCTTCTCTCTTTGGGAAGATTTACTTCTCTGCCTGTTGGTGTTATAAGTTATAAGAACAAAGCAATCTCCCCAAATTGAGCCTGGGGTGCTCTTGAGACAGACCCATTTTCTGTTTCGAAACATTACTGATTATTCAACTAATCTTTATTTCACGGGCACCTTAGAAGAAACAGACAGACAGAGGGAGAGAAAGTAGAAGGCGGTGACACATTGAAAATACACAGAAAAGGTGCTGGCAGGAATATAATTGCCTTTATTCAGCTGACATAAAATATTTATACCTCTTAGTTATGAGGATCCCTCCTCATCCCATTTGCTTCTCAAGCCATTACTACTACTACTACTACTACTACTATTATTATTATTATTATTATTATTATTATTATTATGCATTCCCTCAATAAAATAATATTTAAACCATTTAATATGGGACTGCTCTTTCTGATACTTTTCCCCTCACCCAGCTGTCTCTGCATGTAGCCACACACAGCTGTCTACACTCATAGCCAGGGGGTACAATGTACTTCTGTCCATCACTACAAATGGGAAAGCCAGGAACTGCTAACCAAACTACTACATCATAAAGGCCAATGCATTGTGTTACCATCTGTTAACTAGAAATAACAGCCACCTATTTAGCTAGCTAGAAGAAGGGAAACCCACCACCTCTTCATTTCAGGTGCCTGTATTTTGTACCCAGGGTTATATTTCCCCTTGAATATTCTGCTATTGATCCATAAGATTTGATATTTTCTTCTTGTTTTTGCTTCTCGGTATCCTACCCCCATCTACCCCTTTACTTTAAACTCCCTCCCCCCCCCCCCCCCCCAATAAACACACAATTGAAATGGTAGCAAATAGATAGAACTCCTTTAAGGGAATTTTTTTTTTTCACTTAGCTACAAGTATTTCATGGCTAATTAAAGTAAATGTAGTTTTCCAAGTGTTAAGCTCTTAACCACCATGGCACTTTCTTGTAAAAAGGAAAGGCTGAAGAGTATATATTGGAAGGGGTGAATGGGCTGGCTTTCTCCAAAATCAGCCTTAGATAACATCCAAGTTATGTTATTTAGCTTAACGTATACTCTGAAGCATAACCCAAACCCATGTTTGAACCTATCTTTACAACACACTCACTTAAATCAAGTTGAACAGGTTAAGCATAACCACATTCTATTGATTTCCCTGAGTCTGTTCTAAGCACAGCTTTAGTTCAGATTCAACACATTGTCTGGGAAAAAGTATGCAAACTGAAGTTCTTCTGTTATAAGAAAATTGACTGCTAAAAAGGTTCAGCACAACAAATAGAGTCAAGGCAGCATATGGTCTTTGTCAGGTATGGACTGCTGATGAATGGAAAATTCATGTGATGCAGCTAAAAATCTGTCTGAAGTAAGACATTGTTTTAAAAGCTGTCTCCAACCTGGTGCTCTGTAGTCCTGTTGGATTACACCTCCCTTCCATCCCCATTTGCTGTCCTATTGTCAGTGATTTAGGGAGGATGGATATTGTAGTTGAACACATCTGGAGGGCACTAGATTGGGGAAGGGTACCGCAGAGCCTCTGAAGCGAAGAGGCTGATCATTGGTCTAAAACTCTCAGCTTGGTGCTTTGATCCCCATGGGTAACATTTGATGAAATGTAGCTTTTGCTGAACCCCAGTTTCCAATTTTTATAGAGGAGGCTTAACACTTTTGTCTCATAAAGATGATCAGGAGACAAGTGCTTTATAAACAAGAGCCATCTGAATGCATATACATAAATAAAAATAATAGGAAAATTGAAGTAACCATACTTTCAGTTTTGCTCCAAAGTCCAATTTATATTAATGGTGGGGAGATAATAAACCAAATATTTAGAAATATTTTTCTAAAGCTCCTTTCAGATCTGTTTTTTAAAAATCCTGCCAATTCACTTATGCATGAACAGCAGCTAATAGTGATATATTTTTACTTAAAAAAAGAAAAAAAAACTACCTATTTGAAGCAGATGGTTCTTGTCAGACTTGCATTCCATTGTCTCTGTTATAATAATTTGAATATAAACCCCATTTAAGAGGCCCTAGGTCATCAAGGCCAACAGAACCTGCAGTTGGCCAGACAGAATTCTGAATTTCAAATGCTAGGTGTTTATGGTTTTAGTTATATCTATCATCTATCTCCTTGTCTTTAAGATATTTAAAGTTTTTTCCAGTAAGTTAACATCTTTCATTCTCTTTGTAAAAGCTTGAGGAAAACCTCAGTGCCACTTTTCCCCACTAGAGGGGGACTCCTGCAGAGTAAAGTTGATATACAGTATTTTGCATGGAGTGTGAGGGAAAGACCCATCTGAAGAATCTGCGACATTTGCCATTAAACATAACATCTTCTGTGTATCTTCCAGCACAGTGAGGTCTCTGTGTGCCTGTGCACACACACACACGTTTGTGAGTCTAAAAAGTGTAAGGAATTTGACTTATTGTTTTGTGGAACCCTAGCTATGAATGAAAATTGCATGATTGCGGGAGAAAGCAATGGGTAGTTCCTGGATAGACTAGGTTGATATTTTCTCCTCTGATTTTATCACGGATATTGGAATCTTTCTAGATTGGTTTCAATCTTCTGCTTCCCCTGCTGTGGCTGTTCTCACAGTTGATGGTCAAATTGTATTAGGAAGATTCAGAGATGTAGCAACGTAGTCCCCTAGTAAACCAGCCTCAGATGCAAGTTCCTCTCTAATCCAGTATGAACCTACCCTTCCACTATGCTGCCTGCTTCTTTGCTTGAATTCTGCCCCATGCTTGTACTACTTTATTGATTAGGAGAATATTTGGCTGCTGTTGCTGTGTGATCATGGAAGCCAGGGGTAGGGTGCTGAGAAAGAAGTGGTCTCCCATGGTCTGATCTGATCTGGCCCAGCTCATGTTTCTGAGTTTAATCTCTGCTCCTTTTTTTGGTTGAAAATGAACCAGGGGAGGGGGGAAGACTGAAAATATGAAAAGAAAGATAAATGTATCATGTTATGAAAGTTTAATCCTGCTTTGCTGTGGCTAAAATTACATTCAGAGCAGGAGATAAAAGGCATTGGAGTAACGTTATAAAAAAGCAGATCATCTTAAAAGGCAAAGCGATAGTGAGCCAAGTCAGACAAGCTATCAATCCCTTGCTCACACACAGAGGCATTTCCTGGGGAAAGAAGCAAATGAATTATGCTGCCTGTTTTTCTCCTGCCTAATATTGCTGACTTTCTGCGGGGGGGGGGGGGGGGGGGGAGGAGCTTGGCACAGAAACCAGGACCTGGTTGATATTTGCTCTCTTCAGGATATTGGCATAGTCTGTGTGTATGGTAGAACCTTGAATAGGAGGTGCTCAGTGACAACAGTTCTACAATCGGCTAAATTAGTCATACTGGGGATCACAAAAGTTGCTAGGGACCAGAGTTAGCTCACACATAACTCTGCTCAGAAAGGTCAGGTGAAGTAAGTGGGAAGGAAGAAGCACAAGAAAAGTGAAACACTGGAATGTTGTCAGTGGTTTGTGTAGCTGAGGAGGTTTGTTCAAATAAGGTTATGTGTGCATTTAATTGCATCAAATTCAGTTGTATTCAATTGCTATTATTCACATCTTTTGAAAGAGCAAAAGTTGGAAGAGTTCACCACCAGTCTAGCTCTTGATATTTCTAGGACAAGCTTCCTCAACATGTCAATCTTCAGAAGTGTTGGGCTACAGTTCCTAGAATCCTTAGCTAGTGTGGCCAATGGGAATTGGAGCTATGATCCTAAAAGATGTTGAGGGTTTCTAGATGTGATTATCAGACATCTTGGCCTTCCTCCATGTCTGTTGTTCCCAACCTATGAAGCCCTTACTTTATTGTACTTCCTAACCATTCCTAGGTGATTGAATTGGTCTACTGTCAGCCATGAATATAGAAGCTAAATGGCACAGTATGGAAATTGTCCATCCTGTTCTATTTACTGAAATATGATATATGGATTAATTATAAAGTAATCCTTTCCAAACTGGGGCTTTCCAGATGTATTTATTGTATAAGCTGCTAAGACTTCCAGCTGTTAAAAGGACATCAGGTTGGGGAAGACTGATTTAGGGCTCAATGGATTTCTAATTTCTTCTGATATCTTAGTTGGAATTAATATTATCTACTAAATTGTTATTAGACTGAGTCAATAAGTGATGCTGTCAGTTATGAGTATAAAATTTCATGACATCCCCTACAGACTAAACCAATTCCTGCTAAGTGCTAATGAATTAATTTAAGCAAAGCTATCTGTGGGTCACTCATAATGGTTACAACTGAAATAATGATGGGTTTCCTTGTTTTTCTTCCTCTGTTCCTATACCATTTCTGTTTGTGTGTGTTTTTTCAATTAGAACTAACATTTCATGTAAAGGGATGAAAGATACTTGTACTTACTTGCATAGTCCTATTAGTGTTTAAGATTCTTCAATACTCTTTTCCTGTTTTTTTATGAAAAGGACTAAGATGGCTATCCCTCTGAAATTCATTTTTTTCATTACCACATTTTGCAATTTTGGCAAAAAAATCACAGGGTAAAATGCTATTAAATGGATAAGGACTTGTGCTGCCTTTTAGCTGACTTTATAGGCTATAGGATGTTAGCCAAACACCTTCCTAATGAGCATTATAAGCTGGTTTTGAAAGGACTGATCAGTACATATGATGGCAACCTTCTGGTGACTGACAGAGAGCAGCTTGGTGAGCCTTGCATTGCAGCCTTTGTGAAAAAAGTCTTTTGCTTCACTTGTAGTTTACATAGCAGCAGAAAACCTTGGTTACCCCACGGTTTGCCCTTGAAAAAATGATATGGATCTTATCTCAGCCTTACCCAACAATCTTACATTCTTCCTTTCATATCCATAACAATTGCTATTAATTTTTCCCTGTTTGCTCCATCACAGAATTAAAGGGTATAAAGTTTACACTGCTCTTTCTATGCTCTGGGCAATGTGTTCATATAACCAAGCCAGCATTCATCAGTCACTGGAAGATTTCTAGGAGATATTCCTCTATCTTTCAGGGTATGTTAAATGCATGCCATTAGCTAGTCACCAGACAAATAGCTTCCTCAAAATATTCTCCCTTTCCCCTGCTAATGAGGACAATATATTTTGTTAACCAACCAGGACAGCAATATGAGACAAGATAGACTATTGTTATCCTGGTAATACAGTATATTGAAACAGGAAAGATTGAGCTATGATAAAGATCCCTTAGAAGGAAAGATTCACACATCACTAAAACATACACAGGTAGAGCCTTTGGGTAGGAGAACCCAGTTAGATGGATAGCAGCATGAGGGTTTTGTTTTGCTTTAACTTATTTGCTATGATTGTGGTTTTATGAATGTAAACCACACAGAGTCTAGAGGGTAACACAGAGAGTCACATACAACTTGTATAAATAAATAAATAAATAAATCATCCTCTGCTTGCTTACCTGGAGGTAAACTCCATTGAACTCAGTGGGATTGGCTTCTGTTACGGGTGCACTGTAAATCTTGACCAATGTGTGTGGCTGCCACTAATCCATTTTTAATCCTAACATTTTATAGTTGGTAACTAAACAGAAAACAACAATACAGCTTCCAACTGCAAGCTTACAATTGAACTGATTCAATAAAAAGGGAATGTGAAACGCTGGAGGAACAAGAAAGCAAGCAAATTCAGAGTTTCCACCCTGCATGAAGTAACATACATTTATGCTCATGTGGTCACTAATGGCTAATAAAGGAGATGGCTTTCAAAAGGTAAAAGAGGGTAAACACCACTAGGTCCCACTGATCCTCTTGAGAGCTGTGCTATCAATGCCACTCCTTCTGAGCCTGGTGTAATGGCTGCAGCAAATCAATAAACAAACTAGATGTCAAAAATGCCCATAATAACAACAAAGTTTCCATTACAGATGGATCAGCATACTTATATTTATAAGTAAATCTCATCTCCTCCAAACTAGCAAAATGATATTTCAGGCTGATAGCTTTGTTTGGTTTTAATGAACGGTGCAGGACCACAAACCGATCCAGCAGGAGACAAGGGAACAAAAACACACTAAATGTAAGCCAATATTCTGAAGTCATGATGCAGGTTCCCCAACTTGGTGCTTTTCATATGTTTAAAACTATAGCTCCCATCACCCCAAACATGCTGGCTTGAGGAAGTTAGATACTGTTGGATATACCCATATGTGCCAATTTGAGACAGAGTACAAAATATATGCAATAAGAATCAATTTGGACGGTTTGTATAAAAGAGCAGATGGACCAGTGGTCAACAGAAGAACAGGTGAGTGAGTTAATTTGGGTGGAGAGTTAGTACTATGCTGAAGCAACATCAGAACAGAAACTTCAGAAATTGATGGCATGCAAGTATATATATATATAGAGAGAGAGAGAGAGAGACAGACAGACAGACAGACAGACAAACAGATAGATAATAGAGATAAATTCATGGTAAGTCACATACTTAGATAGATCAGGATAGCAGATCAAGAGCTAGAACAGAAATAGAAAGTGAATGATAAGCTCAATGAAAACACGAGGCTGGTTTTAAAAATCAGAGGTGTATTGGGCAGGGCTTCTGCATTATTTTTCCCTGCTACTTTTGAATCCTGCATCTACTACGCCTGTGCTTGAGCATGATAGTCAACCAACTCATGGTTCATTTTCCCAGGGCATAGCACCTTATGTGAACCCAGCAGTTACATTTTGTTATATCTGGTTTAAGGTTTAGAGCAAGCCTGCATAGTTCATAGAGGGGAAAGGGCCAGACTGATACCTTAAAAATAATTATGGGCCATAAAGGAATAGCTGACATGATGATCAGCTGTTTGGCGGCTAGTGGCAGGGTGGCAGCATTGGAACTGGCAGCGTCATTGGGGCCTGGAGGCATTGGAGGTGCTGGCAGTGTGTCCTTCAGGATGGAAGCTGTTGTGAAAATCTAGGTGGTAGATCCTTCCTGGTGGCAGCAATGTTCAGCAGCAGCAGATTATTTTTCCAAACAAACTGGCAGGCCGCAGAAGGCTGCATGTTGTGCTGTATGAACCAGTTTATAGATTGGGGGACAGAGCTTGCTTTAGGACCACCTGGTAAATTGATGATTGGGGTATGATTTGAACCAGTGAGTTTGCTCTCAGCTTAATTCTTTGTGATTATATTTGATATTATATTGATTTTTAATAGCTGTTGGAAAGATATTTTTAATACCTCCTCCTCCTCATATCCACTGAACAGCATAAGAGAGCTAAATTCCCAGTCTCTTTACCCTTTTTCAGGAAGCTGAGAAAAACAGGAAACTTCTAGGAAGCAGTGCATATTCACAGGCTGTTCTGCAGGCCAGGATTCTCAAGGAAAGTATGTGTTCTACTCATGTATTCAGAAATATCAGGTCTTGGTATGATACTGACTCACTTTGGAACAGTTTATTCTGGGTGTTTCCAAGCATGATCTCTCAGAAATAAATGCCTCCAGGAGAAATCTTCATGCTTGCTTGAGATTGTATATATTTAGCTAGAAGTCATTTCCCCTTTTTTGTTGTGAGGGAGCCTATGAAGTTTAACAAACACTTATTTTGCTTCTTTGTTCAGTAACATCAACACTAAAAATTGGGAGGCTTTTTAAAAGAGAGAAGTGTTTTAAAAGCCCTCTTCATACCCCCAACTGACCAGAACTTTGCATAATATGCTGCATCCTGCATCCATATCTACCAGTCAGGGAATCTCATTGGCATGATGTCAGTCACGGTTAAATTATTTATGCATTATTTATTCATTAGCTTTATATCCCATTTTTCTCCATGGGCTCAGGATGGTATAGATAGTACTCCCTGATCCATCCCCCACCCCCCCGCCATATAATACCATGGAAGTTAAATGGAGCTGAGAAGCTGTGGTCATTCCAAAGTCAGAGAGATTGAAATGGGTCCTAGTCCAACAGCTTAGCAGCTTTGTGTGTGTATGCTTTCGAGAAAGTTTTGACTCCTGGCAACTGCCTGGACAAGTCCCTGCAGTTGTTTTGGTAACATTTTTCAGAAGTGGTTTGCCATTGCTTTCTTCCTAGGGCTGAGAGAGAGTGACTGGCCCAAAGTAACCCATCTGACTTTGTGCCCAAGGCAGGACTAGAACTCACAGCCTCTCAGTTTCTAGCCTTGTGCTTTTAACCACTACCCCAGACTGGCTCTCTTAGCAGCTATAATCCTGACCTGAAAGTGAAATCAGGTCACTGAAGGTCACCACGCAAAATCTTGCTTTTCATTTATAAACCCTGCTGGTAACCAAAAGGCAATAGAAAATCTGCATATATTTTTACTGTCCTACCTTTGCCACAAAAGTGGGAATTTTGAAAAGTAATGATCACACAAAACTGGGCATGCAGAAACAAAATCATGGCTCTATTCTCTGACATCTAACAAATCCATACTAAGTAATTTGCCTTCATCCAAAACAATCTGCTTCTTAAGCCCCAGACAAGTAGTTTCTGGGGGGATTAAGAGAAATTCTGCTCCCCGTAGTGGGCTTATTTACAATTACCTTTAGTTACAGCCCAGTAGCATATTATCAGGTGGGAGTAAGTTGTAAGAAAGTTTAACATGCTGTTATTTGGTAATTAAAGGCAATGGGCCATGGTGGCTTTTAGATGTAGGTTTCTTGGCCCTGAGGCTGTTTCCTCCTATCTACCTTTGGATGGAGGAGTCTTTCATAGCTATCAAAACCATATATTTGGAGAGGGAACATATGCTTCAGCCTAAGGCCTTAATATTTGGTCTTTGTTAATGTTCATAATCTTATGAACTTTTATCAAACCTCAGTTAATATTTCTTAGTAAGCATGCACAGCATTATGATGTATGTTTTTCACTCTTTGGTATGTTTCTCCCTGCTTCTGTTTCACTTTAATCTTTTCCTTTTATAGTGTAAACATTTCTATTTTTATTTAATGCATGTTGGTGCTCTTCAGATAACCTAAAGCACTTTTAACCTAGACCCATAGAGCAGCACAGATATGCAGGGTATAATTTAATGGTTTTGCAACAAATGAACTGTGGCTGCATCATTATGGCTGTATAGAAGGGAAGAAACAGAAGCCACAGTATGCCTCCTTTAACTTGCAGAAGGGATTAATTTAAATTATTTCGGCTATGAGTTTATGTTACTAGTGGATCACTAAGCCATCTCAACAGTCTCCTAGAAGTCTGAAGCAAGAAGCAAATTATGAGAGTTATCAAGGCCACACAGCATTGCAATGTCCAGACAGCTCACGAATGATGCAAATCTGCTAAAATGCAAAAGTATGTCCAGTGCATCTTAGGTTATAGTATTTATGCATATGCACAGGGCACATTTAGATAATGTGACAAGTTGTCTTATAACTTAGCTGCACATATACCAAGAGGATACTCTCTCTCTCCCCCCAAATGGCCCAGCTACAAACTACCCATCTGTAATTTGCTTTGAGCTGCCATGTTATCCAAATGAAGCATCGTGGTTTGTTCTAGCCAGACCAAGGCAGAGAATGCAGAATTATTTAAAACTTGCTTGCTTGCTTGGAACATACCATAGCACCATATGGCAGCATTAAACTAAACCATGGATAAGCAGTGTTCCTGTTTGCATCCATAAAAGTTAGAAGGCATCACCCACAGGTTCATCTACAGGTAACTACAGAACAGGTTTCTGTGCAGTCCAAATGTGACCATAGCAAAGCATTCATATCAGCCATTTTTAAATACTTTAGCAAGTATTTTGCACCATGCCAAAATCCAATAGCATTTCTTGCTGGAATTCTTCCTGATCATATTTTGGAAAGCACTTTATATACATTACAAGAAGCTTTCAAGTTACCAAGTACTTTTCACTGGGAAAGATGTTTAATATCCCATAACAGATTTGGGGAGGGAAAGGAAAGATGCCATTGATTTTATGCCACGTCTATAATTTAATGAAAAATTTTTGGAAATGCAGAAACCGCACAGTTTCATAATCCTTCAATTGATTGAATAAATATAATTCTTCCCTATGGAGTATGTATGCTTTTTATACACTTCCTAATCAATACAACTGATTTTCTTTTTCAGCTTATAGAAGATTCACACTTCTGCCATACATGTCCTTCTCCAATGCCTAATGCTCTCAGTGTAATGCCACCACCTCTCTAGGCAAAAACATGCCACCTTTAAAACTGTGTAGCAATGGTGGAGAGTCTGACATTTCTTTGCAGTGAAAGAACAGTGTAGGAGTTCTTACTTGCTTGGCTGCTCTCCATGTAATAATGTTCTGATAGAAAGGTCTCTGCAACGCAGCTTTTCAAAGCATAGAAATCACATGGCATGGACAATTCTCATGCATCAGTTCCACCAAATGAAGTTTCTGACTTGGAGATAGTCACAGATTGTGGCAGCCTAGGCTATAAAGCACCACAACCAATTCTCAGGTCCCAGGAAATTGTAAAGACAGCTGCTGTTTAAAGACTCAGAAATTGGGGTGGGGTAAAGTAGAGGACCAGCAAATAATTACCGTATTTTTCCGTTAATAAGATGCCCCCATGTACAAGACGACTCACACTTTTCCAACCAATCAAATCAATATTTGATTCAAATCAAATCCAAATCAATATTTTAAAGTTAGTGCAGAACACATTTTTATTTAGTAATTAGGTAACATTTACTGACACACTCGGTGGGAGGAGGTCCAAACTGTCTCTCTGCAGCTCTATTTCCATGCTCTTTTGCATAACTGATTACATTCAATCACGAGTGAAACTGCCTATAGCTTGTCTCTGCAAACAGACTTCCTCCAATTGGTTTGTTCAGCATCAGCTGACAGTTACATAAGGCTTGTGATTGGAGGAAGTCTGCAGAGACAGTATGGGCAGGTTCACTCGTGATTGGAGGCTCATGATTGGAGGAAGCCTGTTTGCAGGGTCAAGCTATTTCACTCGTGATTGGAGGCTAGCAATAGGAGGAAGCCTCTTTGCAGAGACAAAGTATGGGCAGTTTTGCAACCACGCGGTTCTCTCCTCGACTTACTTCCTTGCATAAGACGCCCTCCAATTTTTAGCATAAGGATTTTAGAAAAACGTATCATCTTATAGTCGGAAAAATACGGTAAGCCCCCCTGCCCCATAGAGAAGTGGACTGGTTGAATTTTCCTCCTCACTTACCACTGGCTTCTCAAAAAAGACAGTGGTTGCTTTTTTTCTTTTCTTCCAAGCCATTTCTTAGCAGGAATCCCAGCTTTTTAAAACCTCCCCCCACCCTTTATTTTCAAATGTCTTTTTGACATTCAGTACACATTTTTAAAAAGAAGAGTATTCTGGTTCCAAGTGAAAACACTCCATTAGAACAAATAAGCTGGTACAGCAGTAAAAAAGCTAGAAGCAGTCAGATCTATAAACTTGCAACAGAAACAAAAGGAATTCTAGGGAATGGTTAGAAGAGTCTGTGTTACATCATTAACCCTTAAGCAGGCTGTTCATTGCCTGGAATCAGGGACTGTATGGGAGTCCCTGTGTGTGAGTTATGAGAAATGTGATCCATTTGCTATATGGAAAGCATACATTTGTCCTTAATACAGGACTTTGCTTTTCTTCAGCACTCAAACTATAGTGGTCTTACTCAATTTCTGCAATTTTCACCCATCTCATTGCAGTTGCAAATTTAACACAGAATTAGATGGTATAACTGGTGAGGACTAGTATTGGACTGTATCTATGATTCCACCATTGCCAAGCACACAAGTTTCATTCCTGACCCCTTTGCAAACTGATTTTTTAATTTAATTTTTCAGTCAATCTTTGGCACTCTGAATCGGTGCTTAGTTATAAATGTGTGTACAAGTGTTCATAAAAACAATAAGTACAGTGAGGTTATATTCTTCTCCGGTGCTTTATAGTACCTCTTTGCTTGTTTGCTTGCTATACTGTAACAATAGCATTCAGGTTTGACTGAAATCAGAAACAGAGAGAATAGTTTCTGATTTGGTCTGAATCAAAGTATCAGGTAGGGCCTGAATCTTAATCATGGAAACAGTTCATCATATCACTCCTATCCAAAGCTCAATCTGGACAATCATGTAGATCTTCCTCCTCCTCCTCTTCCTCCTCGCCCCCACAATTATACTACCCTTTTACGTGAATGGGAAGTGAGCAGGCATGCACATCCTTACCATGTTGAAAGCCTCCATGCAACAATTTGTGTCTGTAATATATTTTCCAAATCAGGAGGCTGAGTCTGGTGCAAGAAACTGCTCCTATTGTTTGAGAAATTAAGTCAAAATGTCAGGATATATTATTGGTCTAATATTTGCTTTAGAAGTCCTGGGTCCTGGGAAGATGCAATCCTGTGCTCCATGGGAGGGTGGTTATGAATCTGAAAGATGTTTCAGCCTCTGTGGGTAAAAAGGCAGGTTCACAATTGGAAGCCTCCGTGGTGCTGTGATGGCCAGAAAAAGATTTTTATAGGGCAAAATAGGGAAGACACTGATCCCAAAGATCCTTTGTTCACATGTCTGTATCTCAGAGGGTTTTTATTGTGAGGATAAAGTGAGAGGAGAACCTCTTCCTCCCCATGCCATGTTATGCTCTCACAGAAAAAGAAGCTATAAAGTGGGGGAGGGAGGTGCTGGCAGGCTGTAAAATTGTACCAGCCCAAGAGCCAGCAGAATTTTTTTGCCAGTGTCTTTCAGTGGGAGAGGAAAGTTCAAAAACCTAAAAACTTCTGGCAAAAGAATGAAGCCCACCATTCCCTTGTCATCCTAACCGCTGTGGAGTGACTTCACCTCAGATGTCCCTTAGATATGTAGGATTGTTTTGCAACTGTAGGCTCTGTGCATCCTTGTAAAGTATTTCTCTGTACAAACTATGTTCAAGCCTATTTGTCTTGCAACAGCAGACGTTTCCATATGCCATGTCATACAGATTTTACCTGAGAATATGCAGAGCACAATTCTTTGATGCTCAGTAACCATATCTGAAGGATTAGGGATTCTCAGCTCATAACACATTGCTTCCAGGCTGGTTTTAGTGCTAGCCACTTTCTTTTCTGGTTATTAACTGCTGTAGATCAGAATGTTTTTACATCATCATTAATTCAGCCAGTAAATGACTGTATGTTTGAAAACAAACATCCTCTAACATGTCTGACACTAGTTCCTTCCTCTGTTTGTTTAAATTTGTTTTTAATGATGAAAAAAATGTAAGAATAAACCTGCAATATACTGATTCACAACATGGTCATCCTTAATTATTCCTTTTCATGATTTTTTTTTTTTTGCTAAGCAGCACCAGCTGTAAACAACAGCAAGTGCTATGTTTTCTCATCAATGAGCCATCTTGCTACTAAGTAGGATATTCTGTCACTCTTCTTCAGCTTCAGCTTGCTTTCTGTTTGAAAGTTATTTAAGTCCCTGCAATATAAGACTTGGGATTTTATAACTCCTGATGTATATTTGTGCATTTGTATGCAAATGCTGAATATTGGACCACATCTGCAATAAGAATGGGATTTTCCAAATCTATTCAGTCACTTCCTTGGGAGCGTAACCTAAGATTGTTTTTTGACTGGTGATAAGAGAGGGAGTATTCTTCTTCCCTCCCCTAATACATGCATGCCCACATTCAGAAATCCCTGATCTGCTGGCTAAGTCTCCTTGTTCAATCACAAATGCTACTTCTGATTAAGCAACAGGATGGGAAAAGAGCTCAAGGAATTTGGGAACTAAGCAGGTTTTCCTGTGTTCCCATGAAGAAAAGTCCCATCAACAAATAAGTAGGTTTTGAAAGATTTATCTGCATTTCAGCTGATGCTGGATTCAGTTTCTAGGGTTGGACAGAGGAAGGAAATGAGTCACTTATTCTGCAGTCCAAAGTAACTTTGACATGTACTGTACAGAAGATTGACATGGAGCTAACTTTCTTAAACTTGCTTTGTTGCAAGGCCAGTGCAGAAAATGATAGTTCTGCTCAGGGCATAGCCAGTAAAATACATTTTGGTCCCAGGGCAATAATGTCCCTGAAGACAATATTTGCTTTATTCCCATCAGAGCAGAGCTGGACAGTTTTACTGACCAAGGTTGAGGATGCCCAATGTCAGGTTCACCCCCAGACATGGGTATTCAGTGAGTCCATCTCCCTTGTCAAGCCAGTCCACCTCATGGTTCTTGTTGTATGGACAAAATGATGGGCTTCCTCATGTCAGCTACTCTATTTTCCTGAAGGAAGGCAGGATATAAATCTACTAAATAAATTACAAATTACAAATAACTTGGTGGCAACTTTTTTTGAGGGGTTTTGGAGGAGGATTGCAGGTTGCATACTACTGATATAAATTCTCAGCTGCATCACATATCCCTTCATTTTGTCCACCCAACAAGAAGATGGCTAAAAATGAGGATGAAAGGAAAGGAGATGAACCTTTCCTCTTACCCTCATTTTTAGCCATATTAATATAAAATTACCAGGTTATTAATCCAAATTCATTTTCCATCTGGACACACTAATTGGTTTAGGTATCAATGTGTATAAGGCTTTTCTAAATGGTTTCAAACAATAGGTATTATTTAAATGAACGAACATTTTGGCCATTCAGTTCTTTTTGTCCAACATAAACATCTTTCGAAACCTCAGTCGCATCGGAGCACACAGTCCCTCTGACCTCTATTTTTTTTTCATGCTTCTTTTGATCCTCGGTCCCTTTCTTCTCCCTGAAAGAGAGTGAAGAGCCGGAGTGTTGACAGACAGCAGAGTTGCATTTCTGTTGCCTTTGTTTGGTGCTTACTGCTCAGAAACTCCAAACATAATCCTAGAATTATTTATCCAGTAACCTGAGAGAATCTTTCAGGGCTTGTTTCTTAATAATATCAGTGCTGGCAGCAGAATGAAATCTATAGCTGCACAGCCAGAATTCAGAATTTTAGAACCTAATTTAAACAAATGTACAATTTCCTGATTTACTTAGGTAACAGCGCTGTGGCTTCTGTCTAGCCACCATGAGGAGCATTCAAGATAACTAACACCACTCTCTTTTAAGGAGTTGGCACAGCCAAAGGCTTGTGTTGTTTTAATGGGGAGCCTGGGGACTCATTTAATTTGGTGCTGGGAGGGATTGTTTGCTGCTGGTATTTTTTTATTTTATTTTTTTTACCATGCAGCTGGGAGAAAACAAATATTCTCTTGGACTACTTCTGTGATGTGCCTTGTGGCAGGCTAGCAGTTTGTAGGCTGAACTTTGACACCTGAGTCTTAAATTCAATTTATTTGAAGTCAATTTTTGATATAGATTCTCTTCATGTCCTTGGACAAGGTTATGTTACTCAGTATCTGTTTTTTTTCTTAAATGCTTCCCTGTTGCTATCTCTGTTCACAGTTGCCAAAGAACTCTACACTTGGAGTACTGGGACAAATCTTGTGTTCTAGTTTTCATGTGGAACTACAGAAGCTTAGTTGTTATGTTATGGTATATTCATAGTAAAGAGTATATCGTAACAACCCAACATCTTCTTTTTCTTTGGCCTAGAAGAAACCCATCTGGACGCCTATGCTGAAGCAATTGTTAGGAAACTATGCAGAACTGTATATTTTCACTGATGTACAGCTGGAAGTAAAGCAGCTTGTCATGGCATCCTCCATGTTCATGACTCCAAGAAGTGTCCAGAAATGTAGGCAGCTGTATAATCTGTACACACACACAAATACTATTCACATATATAGGTACTTGGGAATAAAAGTGACTGGACTCAGTGGTGGTGCAGTATTCTTACTGCATTAAACATGTTGAGCAATAACAAAAGATTTTTTGCAAGGTAAAATGCAACCTTTAGCTTTTAATTAGAAATGCCAATAACTTTTAACTACTACTGAAAAGTAGAAACTCATCTGAGACAAAGTATCGATCCTTTGATTATCTGTGCTAAATTCTCATAAATTTATTTTTCTTTAGATTTATAGCCCATCTTTCTTCCAGGAGCTCAGGACAGTGTTCGTACCATTCTAGTTGCACTAAGCTATAATGCTGGTTTGCAACCTACAAAGCTTGGTTTACCCATCATTGCTAAACCAAAACCAAACCCTCTTGTGTGGTAGCTGAATGCAGTGTAAGAGTCCAGCTTTAATCATATGTTGAGTGACCCCACTTAACACTGATTTCAGTGGCCTACACTAAGTACAGCTAAGGCTGGATAGAATCCATCATTCATTTACATCTTTTTTCTTTCTTTCTCTTTGTTCCTATATACTTTTCATACCCAAAGATATAAAATTACTTGAAAATTCACTTCCAAGTGCAAGAACATTTTAACATAATAATAATAGTAATAGTAATAATAATAATAATCCTCTGATTCCCTATCTAGAATTGCCCTCATCTTCAGAGATTTGTCCTTATAAAAGACTGACTTCAAAATTATGAGTTGTCTTTTCAGGTCACTCTGAATCAAGTTTATCAGATATGTCAGTTCAAGGCAGATGACTCTGAAGTTATGGAAACTCCTGCTAGGAATCAAAGCTGTAATTTAAGTCTGGTTCAAATGAATCTTAAATTATCTCAACAAGCATCATGTAGCAGATATGCTGTTGGGCAAGAGTTCATTGAGCTGGTTGCAGCTTTCTTCAAATTAGTGTTTACTTAAATTCCCTACTGTGCTAAATGTTGTATGTATCTGGATCACAAGCCTGAAATTATAACCTTAAGTACCAAGTGACACAATGTGTTTGGATAGGAACTCATGGCTCAGCTAGATATAGTCATCATTCTGAGGAACTGAACTCTACTCTTTCCATCTGTACATTCAGGGATTTCAGGAAATTCTGTGGGATGGAGCCCTCTGTATTATTATCACAATAGATGCTAGATTGTACATCCTCCCTGCATTAGAAGAACAGAACACTCAAGTAAGTGTGTGTGTGTGTGTGTGTGCACACTTTGTTCAAGACTAGCTTTTCCTGACATGGTACCCACAAAATATATAGGGACTTCAACTCCTGCAATTAATTCCCAGACAGGATAGCCATGCTAGCTGGGAATTCTTCACTTGTGACTCCAACACCCCTGGAAGCACCAAGCTGAGGAAGGCTGCCCCAAACAACGCTTTCCACTTTAGGTAGTTGAGAAACATGCTTTGCATGAAGATGGCTGCTGGTTCACTTCCTGGCATCTGTAGTTGGAGTGAAAAAGGAGTCCTATCTAAATTGTAGAGACTTCCTGCTAGTCATTGATAATACTGAATTAGATGGCCTAATATTTTGACTCAGTAGAAGGCAGCTTCTTATTTGGGTTAGCTTGGGGAAGAGCTCTAATGCAACTCATTTTGGACAGTCTACTGCTTGTCTGAACATTGGAACATTTTCATGCTTTGTGTCTTATGCTCTTTCTGCAATAAGATGTCTAGACCATAGCAAGAAAAGCTCAATTACCGGAAGTAACTCATTCAGAATCATTCAGTTAGTCACTGGCAAAACTGGAACTAGACCTCTTTGGCTGAAAAACACTATTCTTCCAAACAATATTGTTCCAGCTCAATGCTGTCATAACTTGCAATTTGCCCACAGTGATGCTTATGGGCTGATTCTACTTCCTCCTTTCCCTCCAGACAAGCAAATGTGTGCAAAGCAGAGATATGGGGTAGAGGGTAGGAGACAAAAAAGTAAAGGCTCATCCGGTACACTTGTTGG
Organism: Liasis olivaceus; assembly: GCA_030867105.1. Lineage (NCBI taxonomy): Eukaryota > Metazoa > Chordata > Lepidosauria > Squamata > Pythonidae > Liasis > Liasis olivaceus. The sequence goes on along the minus strand of CM061350.1, from coordinate 163,513,867 downwards.
AAAAACAATAACTGAAACTGGGACAATAAGTGAGAATTAAGTCCATAATTCATGTGATTATGTTTGTTATCAGGGAAATGCCTTTTCACAGCTGGTTTTCATTCTTTCCCTCCAGCGCACTCCTCTTTGAACCCCTCCTCCTCCCCTGCATTTTTTCAGGAAGCAATTATCGCAAAACCGTACTTATCCTCCTAACTATTTCTCAAACTTGAGCAGACAATGTTCAAAAATATTATCCTGGTATATAAGTCAACACTGAGAGGGAGAGGTAGATCAGCAGGTACTGGGCACTAAATGCTACTATAGCTATGCAACTCATCTATCCTTATTACCAGTACAAATGCACAGTCTCCCTAATGCTTTAACTATTCATCAAAATCACTGGCAGCTTCAGTCCATTTGGACCAGCAGGTTTCTCTTGAGCTTGTTGCCAAGAATGGAAGAAGCTAAGGTTGCTTTTTGCACAGTGCTAGCTGCAGATGGGAAGTCTCCCTCCTAGCCCCAAGAGAGGGGGTAAGGCAAATGGAAACTCTTCCTTCTTACTATTGCCATTGTTTGCATACTTGGAGATGACAGGTCATTAAGAATAACATGGGGAACCCTGGCTGCTCTGTTGGCTGTAGACCTTGGTTGGTCCCCACCAATGATGCTGATCTGTGAGGCTGTTCCTTACACTCCCTTTACTTGCTTGTTTGCTTCCAGAGCTAGCCAAGGGAAAAATAATAAAGTCAACATATATTCGTGAATGATCATATGAACATTAACATAGGGAAAGTCATCCTGCCCAAATGGACCACTTTTCTACAGCAGCGTTTCAGTGAGCAAACTGAGCTTGGCTATCCTTAACTCTCTTCCACTAAAATCAGTGGGATCCCAATTGCTTACTCCTGGGTTGATCATGCCAATTTCCTCCTCCTTAATTTGGCAAATGTGGCCCATCCTAGAAGTAGAGCTTTATTTCTGTCTTTCTCTCAAGCCTTATAAAATGAGGCAGCTATATAGAAAGCAATTGACTCCACTTACTTTATGGCTAGGAAAATGCTCCTGCTACTTGACTGTTTCTACTGCTGCATTCTTCAGCTTTGTCTGAATCCTGTCATGGGAACAAATGGCCATTCTATATTGTGACAGACAGGATTCATACTCTGCTATGATATACTGGGACTACTAGATCTGGGCTGCAAAAATTCATCTGTCAGCAGAGATACAGAAAACTTTGCTGCCACCTAGTGCTTGTCCAGATTTCTGCAGCCCAGACTGGTAACATTAGTAAAAACAAATAGAAAAGAACTATGTTAGAATCAAAATTAGAATACTATTCTTCTTATTCTGCCCTCTGGGGGAGGTGTATTGACAAAGTAAATGTAATGGCAATTCAGTTCCTGTCATTTTTCACTCAGAACTACATTTACTTTATGTTGCAAATTGGTCATTCTTCCATCAGCTACTGCAGGGAATGGCGGATGGGGCCTCATTTGAAGATTGGGTTGGCTAAGACTATTAAGTTAGACTGAGCTCCAAATCCAGAGATCTTGTATCTTTGAATTACTGGGGTTCTTTCTTAGGGATTTTTGACAAATATTATTTTGGTTTAAGATTTAACTGAATTCCAAAACTGTAACACCTGCAGCTTCCCATCTCTAAATGGTAAATATAAATATCCAAATTCCATATCTGTTTTAAATATTCATCATTTTGTATCCTTTGGTTGGAAGGATGATGTTATTAACGTGAGAAGAGATAAGTGTGCTATATCTGAACTTACAGACATACTTACTGAAGCAGTTACACAAGAAGAAAACTTTTCAGTTAAGAAATGTAATAAAGAATACTGGATTATATCAGTAGTATTGCTGTACTGCTGGAGGTTTCCTTCATCCAGCTCAGGGGTAGACAACCTGATCCCCTTCAGAAGTTTTGGACTACAGCTCCTAGAATTACTAATCGTTGCCTTTGCTGGCTAAGAGTTATGAAAGCTGTTGTCTAAGATATCTGGAAGGCATCTGCATCTTTTTTCAGCTCATTTAATTTGAGTTTTGTCCTATTCTAAACCTCATGTTGCTTTATACTGAATCACACAGTTGGGCCATGTACTCCAATCCTATCTAATGGTGGTTTTGGGAATCATTTTTCATCACTTGTTGAAATAAAAACAAATGATACTAAGAACGAACCTGGATTTCTTGGTCCTTCACACTTACATACTCCCCAGCCTCAATCCAGCTGAGCCCTTTATATCCATTTAAGCCACTAGGAGTAAACAGGAACAGATAACACAGCTTCATAAAAGTGGGAAAGGTTGAAACTGCTTCAGGAAGAATTTTCATATTCATTTTTTTAAGAGTTGAAATCAGTGAGCCTTGTAAGACCTGCCCTTTTGGTGATCCTTGTTACAATATATGGAATTCTAGGGATTTTCTGACAGGCTGGTGACATATAACTCTGGTCAGTAGTGTGAAACAGTGCATCCCTCTGTTCTTTGCTAGCCAGTAATTAATCATACTTTGACATAAAAAAGTGAGTGAAGCAAAAGTGTCTGGAAAATTAGAAGGTACTTGCTGGACATCAATTCCATCAGAGTTTTCTTGTGATGGTCATCTTATCCATCTATTCTATGTCCATTAATACAGTTATTTTCAGTTTCCTCCTAGTAACTTGCTTTCTTTCTGTTTCTTATATTGCTATGCTTATTTCCATTCTGAAATTTTTAAAACAATATTGTTGGCATTTAATGTAACCAAGATTCCTGAGCTTTCAGAGGAAATGTACATTGAAATATGTATGGTGCTTGTATTTAAAAATGTAGTGCACGAACCTCTTTGAGCATAATCTCTTTGTAGAAGATGCAATATCCAATTAAACTGACTATTGCTATATGCCTACATTAACACAAGTAGCACATTTCTAGCAATTCAAGAACCCATTTGAGTTGAGGTTAGAAAAAAATGAACAAAAATGTTTCTTTTTGAGGATGATGGGGATACTCTACAACATTGTTATTTTTTCTTCATGTACTGTAGATTTGGAACATTATTTTGGTAAGCCAATCTGAAAATATTATGTTGTTTAGAGTGGACAAGATGATAGAAACTTTGGATGAAATAGTATTTTGAGATTAAGAATGGAAGTACATAGATCACTGAGAAGAAATCTATATCTACATCTTACATAGGTTTATATATAGCTGCAACCTGATACATTGAGGCTTATGTTTTAGTAAGCATTCTAAGGGTTGCAATGTACATGTGTTTATTTTCTCTTTCAGATGAATCCTCAGATGTAACTATTTTCCAAACTTTGGTGATAAGTAAGAACATATAAACACAGAGTATTTACAATCCATCACACAAAATTAGGATTAGAATGCCAGATCTCTGTCTTTTGTCCATTCTGTTCTCTAGATCATGGATTGTTAAAAAGAAGTAACATCTCCTTCAACTCAAATTCTGGTGAATTCATAGAAATATCCATGTAGTTTTCTTAGCAACAATATGGAAGTGGTTTACCACTGATTTCTTCTAAGGCTTTTGTTCCCTGCCTAGCCTATTGTATTACTCCCCTCTAAGTACCCAAACAGATCCCAAATTACTTTTTGAGATCAGCCAAGGTCAGCAAGTTGCTGCTATAAGATTGCTTGTTTTGATATTTTGACAGATCATGTGTGAAGAATGAAAAGCTCACCGCATGTAGCATAATCTAAATTTTATAATTTCTTCAGAATGTCATAAATTGTAAGAAAAGGCTATCAAACATGGTTTTATAAACCTTTAAACTATTTATCAATCCAGAATTGGTATAATTTCAAATACATATATAAGTATTTGTAGGAGTTGGTGGGTAAGTGTAGTTTCTTTTTTAAAAAATTGTAGTATAGCCATCTATTTTGGGAGGAGGGGGAATCAGTGAACAGAAGTCACGTAATGGGCTGTGAGAGTAATCTTGGGGAACAGAAGAAAGAGTTATGACCAAGAAAATGGTCAGATAAAGAAAATCTGAATCCAAAGCAGGAATGGGATTTGAGAAAACATCTCAGGCTTCATCCTCCCTAGTTCTCTTTAGGATAAAGGCAGGGATGGAGGAGGAGGAGATTATGTTACTGTAACTCTATAATAAAAGTAGTATTAGTATTCATCACTTTGGTTTCCTAGTCTGGTCTTCCTTGAAGGGCTGACGGATCGACACAATAGATTGAACAAAATTAAGGTTAGCAGGAGGCTTTGGTTTAATGTTCTGAAAGCAGAAGCTACCTGAAGAGTGAAATACACATATACTTGTTCCTATTGTAAATGCTTTACTGAATCCTGAACCAAATGTACTGTGGTGGAATGGAATTGTGGAGGCCAGAGTCAGGGAGACGAAAGAGGATTCTTGACTCCCCGACTCTGGCCTCCACAATTCCATTCCACCACATCTACAATCCTAGGCACAATTACTTGGAAGCACATTGCCCTGAGTTTGGAGAGCTTTACTTCAGAGTAAAAATTGTGCTGTAAACCAAAAGTTCAGTTGGAATATAGTACTATATCTCTGATGAGCAGTTTTAGGTGTTTTTGACTCCTAACAATTTAACATTAGCAAATAAAGTTGGAAATGAGGAAAGGTTGATCTTCTGTTAATTGTTTTTGATCAGACTCAATGTTTGGAAAATATGATTTATTTATTTATTACATTTATGTAGCCGTCCATCTCACAACAAGTGACTCTGGGCAGTGTGCAACAATATGAATCAACACTTGTTGATCTGGTTATCATTCAGTTGCACTATCCAGTTTTAAAACTTTGTGTTAGAATTTATGATCTACGCTAAATGGGATGTAGAACAGCTCCTGCATATGCAAGCTATTCCCTATGTATGGCTTATGAGATACAGTATGTAATTGGCTCAATGCCCTCTGAAGCATCACTTCCCATCTGGTTCTTGTTGGTGGACCTTAGGATTTTAGCAAAAAGCAAAGTAGATTCCATAATCCTGACATCCACTCACCCCTCCTATAAATCATGTGAAGCAGAAATGCATTGATGTAAGATATTCAGTGAGTATTGGCTGCTTCTTACATGATGACTTATGAAACTTGGAAGGACCCAAAATACATTTTGGTGAGGGTGAGAGAAAGTAAGTTGCTCGGAAAAGTATTTTCCCCTTTGGATTTTATCAATATTTGCATATCTCTGAATATTATCAGAGCTTTGTGTGGGTCTGCTTGGTATATAATAGGAATCTGAGTAAATAAACCTGTTACATTTATTTCATAAACAAAGCCATTAAACATATGATTCACCAGTGTGAACAAGTAATAATCTCCTTACTTTAGCTGCAGTAATTACAACCAAACACTTATTGTGATTATCTCTCTCTCATAGTTGTATGTGCATTTTGTCTTATTTCTCTATGATGAATTGTTGAACTCAGTAAAATTTGGTGGCTTTCCAGTATGAGCTGCTTATTCCACATCCTGCCAAAGAAATCTATGGGATTTCTTTCTTTCTTTCTTTCTTTCTTTCTTTCTTTCTTTCTTTCTTTTCTTTTCTTTTCTTTTCTTTTCTTTTCTTTTCTTTTCTTTTCTTTTCTTTCATATATAATTTTTACTAAAAAATTTGATTATAATAGTAAAATCTAATACAAACTAAACTTAAAGAAAGAAAAGAAAATAGAGAGAAGGAGTAAAAAGTGCAAGGAAAAAGAAAGAAAAAAGAATGAAAAACAGAAGAAAGAGAAAAGTAAGAATATAATAAAGAAAAAGAAATGTATAAAGAAGTGACTTCCAAACTTCATCACAAGTATAAACAAATTTAGTAACTCTTCACCCTCTCTAAAGTTACCAACATTATCTCTTCATCCCATATCCCAACCCTTATCTATTCACAAATCCATAAAACGTCATATTTTCAGTCCTGGTGTCAGTAGAGAGTCCAAAAAGGGTAGCCAGAAGTAACAACATATCTTATTTTAACCTTTATCAAATAAACCAACTTTATATTCCTTCCTTTTACTTCTAACAGCCTTAATCTTTAGTTTGTTCAAATATTGTTGTAGGATTTGATTTCATTTCTTCTTTGTCCCATCACATAGAGTTCTTCAAGATTTTAACAAGCTTTTTTTGTAAATCCAGTAGAAAAAAATTATCCAGGTCACTCTCTTGGTTTGTCATTTGCATTTCCCTTTTGAATTTTAAAACATAAACCAATTTTTTTTGAAGATCCAGTGAAACATCCTTTTCCAAGTCATTCTCTTGGCCTGTCAGTTGTAAATCCACTTTCAATAACATCTCTGTCTTGTCAGATAAAATTTGTTCTACATCTGACATTTCTTCAATAACATCTTTTGGCCATAGTCTATCCACAGAAGCAGACATCATTGCTAACATTGTTGATACTGTGGCTACTATTTTCTGATTCCATTCTTCAAAAGTGTCCTTCAGTATTTCTATTGTTGTAACCATCTTGCAGGCCTGTATATCTTTCCTTTACCTAAAATCTTTAATACTCTCTAGTGTCCAGTTTTTGAAATCATGAAATTATTTATCTATGTTGTGTCTTGTAAGACCCAAAACAGGATCTATTTGTAATGGAGGCATGTGCGGGGAGGATACTGGAATGGAGGATCAAGGTTATCAGGAGGGAGGGGGAGCATTCCTGGAGAGGTTACAGAACAAGTGCTTCCTCAGCCCTCAGCAGGACTGTGAGAAGATGAAGAGGATGAGACTGGCCCCTCCCTAGAGTCTCACGGGGTATAGCCACTAGTTGCTTTAGCATAGGCTTAGTCTGGTGAGATTCTGTCTATTAGATGCAAGCTAACAAAGGAACTATATTGGACTAGACTGCCTCGTTGTCATTCTTGGGCTGGGCCTGACACTATTTCCCATGAGAAGCTGTTTGTACTTTATAATTAATTCCAAAATCATATTATAAAAGTTTCAATATTCCAATTTTATCTGGACCCTTAGTCCATTTATAACGTTCTAAGATCAAAATAAAAATTAAAAAAGACTTGAATAATTGTGGACTAGAAAGTAAATTTGCATTTCCCTTCCTTTCAAAGTACATCTAATCTAATGAACTGTACATAACTGCAGAATATCCAACATTTTGTCTCATTTCCATTGTTTTTTTGCAGGAGATTCTCACTTATCTATTCCTAGTAGTCTTTGTATGATACTGATGGGAGTTCATAGAATCTGTCTGCTACTAAGAGTGAAAGGTTAGAGAGAGACTAATCATACCTCCTGCTGTCACGTGATGATTAAATGACCCTTTCCTCTTCTCCTGTCTCTGCCAAGTCTGATTCCTGCTTTTTCCTTCAGTAAGAATCACAGTCCTTGGAAACAAAATACTATGGTCTCCATTAAGATAACAGTGGCAGAAAAATCAGCTCTAACCCTGTGATTATGCTTTCAATCTAATAATTATTTAAATACCAGATAGCACCTTTTGAACTAATTGAGGCCTTTCAGCTGCCTGCCTGTGATAACATGTCTGCATTTACTTCATCTCTAGTTCCTTTACCAAATAGGTCCAAATTGCTTTTAAAGTTGCATTTATCTGCTACATAAATTACAGAGCACTCTCCTCCCCACAGAAGTCAACCCCATGAAGTGATTGAACAATATAAATGATTTATCTTGCTTGTATATTTGCTTGTATTATTCTGTTTGCAAAATAAGGCAAAGGAGGAGGATAGTGGGTAAATTGGGTGCCATACACCTCAAGCAGTAGGTTAAACTCTATTGCATCAAGAAGATAGGAAGAAAAAATATTAGTTCTAAAGATTTCAAGCTGTTACTCCTTTTTAAATTAGGGTGAATTTCTTTTCTTTTTCATGATTGTAACTACTAGCTCTTGCTATTACTAAGTATTTTATTTTTTTCAGGGAGTTGGGGGTAAGGAGGCTGTCTTAACTATTTTAGCAACATAGGAAACTGCTTATAGGGACTCAGTCTCATATAATTGCCCATCTAATCATGTATTATTGACTGGTAGCAGCTCTTCATTTCTGGTTTCAGGAATGATTTTGGCCAGCTGTACCTGTAGATATTTGGAACTGAACTGGGGATCTTCTGTACACTAAACAAGAAGAGCTTGGCTTTATAGAAAGTTGGGCTATATGTTTTAATGATATAAATTAAATACCATAGCTTTCTTCTTATAAGTGAAACTTTCACAAATAATTCTTTAAAAATTAAGCCATGATGACGCAGATGTCAAGATGGCGTCTCAATGGTATCTGAGCTTTCCTTCCTGTCTGAATGTGTTTAGGGTAGTGATACACTTAAAACTAATGCAACCGAAGTAAAACATTGTATAGATCCTTACAGTCTTAAAGATTTACATATCAAAAGCTACCTTCAACTCCAAATAGGATGGATGGATGGATGGATGGAATTTGAACTTCAAGGGCTCTAAGTGTGCCATGCATCTTTTGTTTTGGGGACAAATAGTTGCATAGGAGAAGGCATTGTACAGATTCACCTTAATAGAGCTGAAAAAACCCTGAAATTTCCTGAAATTGCTGAAATGGTCATAGGATTTCTGTCTTCTTTATCCCAATCCCGCTTGCAGTTTTTATTTTAAAAAATCCTGAATCAACAGTAAGAAAATGATAGTCAAGACACTGATGTGAATCATGTTTGATTGGTTTGCTTGACACACACTTGTGTTCCAGCCTAGCAATTGAAAACTGAGTTATATGGTCTTATAATGACTTTCTATGCTTCTATAATGTTCAGGCAATAGGTTCTGCATTAAAAGTCTCCTGCTATAGATCTTGGGTCTGTATATTAAATGTCACTATTGACTTTCACTGAATTATATATTAATAGATACAGCCAAGTGAACAGGCTAGAGAGAGATGGAATAAATCAGATGTTGATTTGTGTCATAGATAAAGAATTATCATGCTATTACTTTCAAAGGAAGTAGTGTTATGCAAAGCACTGAATAGGACTAAGAAACAATAAATTCTCCCCCATCCCAAAAGTAAGGCATGAGATAAGAAACAGAAAATTAAATCACCAGATGGGCCCATAGATATTGACCTCTACTTCCCATCATGGCTTTGATCCATCATTGGTTTCATGTAATGCTATTTAGTAAGACAGAGTGTAATCTAGATTGTAGACTAGATTACTAACCTTAACTGCACTTTTACCACATGCATCATGCCCTGCTAATGGTAAGGAAAATATTGCTCAGTTCTGGCACATTTTGACTAGTATGCCTGAAATGCATCCAGTTTTACCAAGCATGCTCATGCTATTCTATGCAACCTAGGTTCTTTAATCTAGAAACTATTTTACAAGCCAACATACTGCAACCTGTATCCCACCAACCAGGATCTACATGTCAGGGTGCAATTTTTTTGTGATTGAGAAAATCCTTTGTTGAAATAATCTTTCTAATAAATCTAAGAGAAAAAAAAAATCACCTATCTAAATTCTCCATCTGATTCTAGCTCTAATATTAGATCTCCTGACAATGCTATCAAATTCATTAGCATATGAAAAAATAAAGAAAAACATTAGAATAAAACAGGTAAATATCAATAATCAACAACTACTAGTCACAGTACAATGTATGTATGTGATTTGTTTTGTCTTTGTATAAAAACCAGGATAATTTATTTTGTAAACTAAAAAAATTATTGGCCAGCAGCAGCATTGCAAGCAGCAGGATGTTCACATGAACTGCAGCTTACAAAATAATTCCCATATCTGTTCTCATTGCATCTTGGAATTTGAGGTAGAGTAGGTTATAGAAATGACATCAGAAATGACATGTTATATCATAATTTTTTTGTTTCTTGTCTTAAGGCCAAAGTAAGAGGCTACCTTTTGGTGGAATGGGAGATGGAGTGAATGAAAAGATCTGTACTCCATTTCCTGACACACGGAGAGGCTTACTGTTTGTTAATCTTCCATTAATCTGATTTGACCTACAAATAATTTCCATACAAAGGCAGAATGCAACAGAGAAGAAGAAGTATTTGGAATTACTGAAAGTTGCTTTTATCATATGGAAACCCTTCCAGATGTATCTCAGGTTTTCCTCTTGGAGATCTGGTCACCCTATGTGACTCCTAAGCTAGTGTATTCCTCAATCTTGAGTCCTCTAACAAAGCCTGGGGGGTTGAGGGTTCTGTGCAGTATGTTAGCTGTTCCTAGCGCTGCATTCTTCTGGACAGCTCTGATATTGTTCCTGGGAATTGTTGGAGCCACTGTCCCAGCTTAGGAGTCACAGCCTTGAGTGCTCGTACCACCACTGGGACCACTTTGGCCTTTATTTTCCACATCCTCTCTAGTTCCTCTTTCAGGCCCTGGTACTTCTTCAGCTTCTCATATTCCTTCTTCCTGATGTTGTTGTCACTTGATACTACTACATCTATCACCACCACTGTTTTCTAGTCCTTGTCTACTACCGCAGTGTCTGGTTGATTGGCCAGTACCTGCCTGTCCATCTGGATCTGGAAGTCCCACAGGATCTTAGCCCTGTTATTCTCCATGACCTTCTGTGGAATCTCCTATCTGGACTTGGGAGGGTCTAGCCCATACACTGTGCAGATGTTCCTATACACAATGCCAGCTGCTTGGTTGTGCTGTTCAGTATATGCTGTTCCTGCCTGCATCTTACACCCTGCCCCTATGTGTTGGACTGTCTCTGAGGCCTCTCTGCACAGTCTGCACTTTGGGTCCTGTCTAATGCTTCTATGGATCTGGTGTTTAGTGCCTGTTCTTGTGCTGCTATGATTAGTGCCTCAGTACTGTCTTTTAGTCCAGCCCTTTCTAGCACTGATAGGATTTCCCAATGTCAGCCACTTCAGCTATCTCTCGATGGTACATTCCATGCAGGATCTCGTCTTGCCATGGCATTTCCTCTGCTTGAACTTCCTCTCTTGACTGCTGCTGCCTCAGATATTCTCTGAGCAGCTCATCTTTGGGTGCCATCTTACTGATGTACTCCTGGATGATCTGGGTTTCATCCAGGACATTGTGAATGGCTTTGACACTCACCAGACCCCACCCTTACTCTTTCAGCTGGTGTATAGTCTCTGGGTGTCAGACCTGGGGTAGAAACCTCTGTGCATTGTGAGGGGCTTCCAGGTCTTCACAGTGACAGCCTCCATGTCCTCCTTTGGCCAGCTCACTATACCAGCAGGGTATCTGATGACGGGCAGGATGTATGTGTTGATGGTGTGGATCTTGTTCTTCCCATTGAGTTGGCTCTTCAGGACCTGACTTATCCTTTGGTGGTACTTGGATATTGCTGTCTTCCTTGCTTCCTCATCATGGTTCCCATGTGACTGTGGGATGCCAAGGTACTTGTAGCTGGTTTGATTTCTGATGCTCCCTGCCAGCTTCCCATAAGCAAAGTCAGTGGGGAAGCTGGCAGAAAGTCGTGAGTCAGTCACACTCACACAGTTCTTTTCTTTTTTTTTTTAACTTTGGTCATTCTGTTTCCATCTCTGTTTAGGTAAGGAAATATCTCTGAAATGATGACCCAGTGGGTCATGGGTTGTCTAGTGCCCGCTATGTGGCCTGCTGGTAGTTCTACCTGACTCCATCTGAAGCCCTAGAGATTGATTCTATCCAGCCACACTTCTCCAGTCTGAATGGCATCCCAATGATTCACTGTAAATGTGTGTCAGGTGGATCAGTGAGTCAGTGTCTCATTCACTCTTAGCATACAGCTTGATGTCATCCATATAGAGGACATGGCTGATGGTAGTTCCACTCTTGAACGTGTATCTGTATCCAGTCCTCGTGATTATCTGGCTGAGGGGGTTCAAGCCTATGCAGAACAGCAGTGGGGACAGTGCATCACCTTGGTATATGTTACACTTGATGTCCACTTTTGTGAGCTGTCTATTATATGGCTAGTTTAAAAAAATGGCTTTTTACATGCTGCGGTTCTGCCATTGTAAAAGGGGGGGGGAGTAGGAATGAGAAACCATTTAAAGCAGATGGCTCCTTATCACAGGCTCTGGCATGCTCAAGGACATACCAGCAAGGGAATCAGAAGACCAAGAACTAAGGGTGATGAAGGGGGGGAGAAACTAAGGGCGATGTAGGGGGGGAGAAAGTAAGAAAACAGCTTTTGGCGCGCTTTTGCTCAGTCTTAGCAATGCTTTGGATCTGTACACTTATTCTCAATAAATGAACTTTCTTTTGAATCAATATTGGTTGCAAGGAAAGTTACTGGATTTGGGATCAACAGGTGGCAGCTAGTTACACCAGTGTTGTCTTCCACAGTCCCATAAAGCTCTTGAGGAAGGTCCCTAGTGTCCTGTTGACTTTGTGTAGTGCCAGGCATTCTTAGATCAATGTGTGTGGCATTGAGTTATAGACTTTCCTGTAGTCAGTCCAGGCTGTGCTCAGATTGGTCTGTCTAGACCTTGAATCTTGTGCGACTGCTCTATGAGCAACTGGTGTTTTGAGCCTCTGGTGTTGTTCCCAATGCCCTCCTGAGTTGTGCTCATGCACTGGCCCATGTGGTCCTGTAACTTGGTGGCTATGATGCCTGATAGGACTTCCCATGTTGTGAGGCAGGTTATTGGCCTGTAGTTGGATGATGCTATTCCCTTGTGGGGGTCTTTCATCATCAGTACTGTCCTTTCTTGTGTTAGCCAATTGCGTTCATCTGTGCTGCTAGGCATTCATGCACTGCTGTTAGTTTTTTAGCCAGTAGGTGTGGATCATGTCCAGGCCAGGTGCTGTCCAGCTCTTTATGTTCTTGACCTGCTGTTGGATGTCTGCTACTGTGATGATGACTAGTTCCTGTTCTGGGAGATTGCTGTGGTCTGCTTTCAGGTCCTGCAGCCACTTTGCACTGGTATTATGTGTCTTCTGTTTCTCCCATATGTTCTTCCAGTACTGTTTAGTTTCTGCTGTTGGTGGCTCTGATGGTACTGTGTTGTTGCACTGCAGTTGGGAGTACACCTTGGAAGGTTCATTTATCTTCTTGGCTTCTGCTTCTCTAGTGTATCTCCTTAGCCTGGCAACCAGTGCTGTGAGCCTTAGTTTAGCAGTCTCTAGGGCTTCAGATGGAGTCAGCCCCTTGTATTTTTTCAGTAGCTGAGTCTTATCCTTAATATCCACACCCAGCTGTACTTCCACCAGCTGACTAACTTCTGTCTGAGTTGCCCTGATCTTAGCCTCCAACCTCGTTTTCCAGGGAGATATGCACTGCTGTTCTTCTTGATTGTGTAGCCAGACATCTCCAAATATGCCAGTTCATTGGTTTGAGTAATGGTGGTATTAGGGATTGTCATGAGGGCTCTATTGGCATCTTCTAGCATATTATCTGACGGTACTTCTCCACTGTGTCTTGGTAATCAGTTTCAAGGGTTGACCGTAGCTGGTTTATCCATGATCTTATGCCTCATATCAGCTGCTGTGCTCTGTAATGGAGGGGGTGGCAATGACGTTCCAGCTTCAGGTGTATGCTGCACATCCAGTTGTTCTTCTGGGTCTTCTTGAGTCCAGGATGTAAATGTGTAGTTGGTCTATCTCAAGTTGTGAGAGCAGCTTCCTCTTCACTATGTTGAAGTGTTGGGTAACTGGCTGTTTCTCAGTTAGTATGGATGTAGGTCTTCTGTCCATCCATAGTTTTCTCATATGTTTCATATATGCCCTCTCATTAGGTCTACTGTTGTAGTAGCATTCCATCAATTCCAGGTTCTCTTGTCTTGTCCATGTATGGTTTGTTCCAGTAGCCCACTTATTGTCAGATTGTCCTGGTTCCCCAATGTCTGGCGTGGACCTTTTTAATCCGGGTGATATTCAAGTTAGGCAGGTAAAGTGTTAGGGGGGGTCTTTGCCCAAGGATCCCTACTGGTAAGGTAGGTATCAGCCAGGATTAAAACCCTGTACTCCCACTTCAAAGGGTGGCACTCAAACCACTATACTATCCAGCCGTATATTACAATTTTAGATTTCCCCAAGGAAGAGGTTATTTAAAATTCAAATGCTCTAGATTTCCTGTATGTTACTTGTTGTTTGAATATATTCATACCCTCAACAATTGCAGTATGGAATTATTTCAAAGGAAATTTTTTAGGACTATAGAGTTTGCCCGAATTTCCTGTTCCATCTATATGTACAGTCCAATATATCAATTCTTCCACTGTAGAACAGCAGAATAAAGGCGAATGTCTTATTGCATAGGTAGGTAGGTAGGTAGGTAGATAGATAGATAAATTTGTCTGTCCTTTCTATGTGTGTGTATGCACACTCCTTGCCACCTTCTTTCAGGCTGTACTGTCATTTTATCAGAGAACAAAGCTGCTGAGAAATGTTGGGTCTCCTGTTCAGGTCAGTAGTGTTTATTGCAGGTTATCAGGCGCCTTTTGTACATTTGAAAAGCAGTTAGCAGCCTCAAATGTCTTCCTTAGAGCAGAAGCACCTGAGCCACTTTGGATTTTGCCCTTTGGAAATAATCTTTCTACAGTAAAGAGGCAGGCGAATTTCATTTTGAGAAAGTTGTCTTGGAAAATTAATGAGAGGAAATATGTGAGTGAGGTTGACTAAAAGGTGAGTCAGTAACCTTGAATTCCAGTCCCATTCTGTTTCTACCCTCTAATTCATGTTCTTCTCACAGTAACTCTCCAACTTCACTGCTGCAGTCTTCTTTCACATAACAAGTGCTACAGTTGTCCTTTCATTAGCACCAAGATATATCCATTGCTGCAAAGAACAAAAAAAGAAGCCTCCAAGAAGAGAAGCCACTTTGTAGCTTGCTGAACTGACTTCCTGTGCTTATTGTCCTCTCAACCTCCCCTGTCTTGTCCCTGACCCCAAAATGTGTCTTAGATCCTTCTAAAAAAACACCTGTCTCCTTGTAGTTTCCCTGTTGGGGAAAAATGCTCCCAAGGCTTAAAGGAGAAACCATTCAGTGCATTTATTTAACAAGTCTTGTTTTAGACAGAGCTTGTTGAATCTATTTAAAAAGAAAAAAAGAGAAACAAAAACAAAATCAAATTGTTTACAAAGTCTGTATTGGCACTTTGGGGATTGCTGCTACTGTATAGCCATTCTTGTCTTGCCAATTCTACATGGGTATATGAGTGCTGGAGGAACTTTAGGTTTCTGGAATCTCCATTACCTGAACATAAGAGAAGGTTTAGATGTGTTACATGCCTGTATACAGGGCAGATGTGGAAACATGACCAAGATTCTTGGGTTCTGCTGCACATACTTCACAAGAGGGCAACTGCTCACTTCAAGACCAACGCCATATTTTGTTCGAGCCCAAAAAGTGGAGTTCACAAGAAGAACATTAGTTGTTCTCATTCTGCCATGGTACCTTCTGATACTTTTTGCCAGGCCCTTTTACATGCATATGGGCCATGTAGTCCAGCAAAGAGATTCTCCAATTAGAGTAATCTAGTTCACATTATTAAATACTGAGTGCTAATGAAGTCATGTAAATGACTTGGTGGTGTTAATATTTACAGCACAGTATAAACTGCAGAAGATACTGTTGTGAAATCTACTATTCAGGATTAAAGTGCAGCTGACTTGCTTGATTTTTTTTAAAAAACTCCAAAATAATTACAAAAGGACATGATTGGGGTGTGGGTCCCTGTGGATTTGAAGAAGAGGTCTAATTCTCTCCTTCCCCACCTTCTTGCTCCATTTGCAGGGCTGTTTATTTAAAGCCACAGTTGATATCTTTCTTAAAACTGCTGAAATAGAAAGTGGATTTAGAGTGATTAGAAGGGAAAGGCTAAACTTCCATCTCATGCAGGATAGTCCCAATCCAAACCAACATCTCTGCTTACTTTGGTGTAAAAAGAGTAAGAAGCAGCTGCACATTTCATAATTGGCATAAAAGCATAAATATATAGTTTGCTGTTGTACTGTTGAGAAAATGCATTTTTTTAAATTATTCTCATTCATGCTAATGTAAAGGAAATTGCTTTGATTGGTTTTTCCTCATTATTCCATGCAGGGTTTTTGTACTTACCTTAGTGACCAATAAGATGTGTGCATATGAATATTCTTTTTTTCACACTCTGGTCATCTCTCCAGTGTTTTACAGCTTTTTGGGTTTCTCACACTTTAGCTCAATTCTAGAGAAAGAGATCTTCAGAAGACTTCTCCTATGAACTTTTTAGCAAGGCTAAGGAGGAATAGAGAGGTGTACAACAGAAAACTAAAATACCAGCACCCTCTACCTTTTAGCATGAGCTAAAAACTGCACCAAAAAAAAAAAAAAAAAAAGTTAAAGTATTTTAATAGTAAGGAATCTCTTAGACTTGAACTTTTTTTGTCTTCTTTTGTAAGGGAAGAAATCTTTGGAAAAATTAGAAGACCACTTTTGACATGTTACAGCATCAGATACAGCTTTTGGATCAGATGGTAGAGCAGTATAATCTTTCTTTAGAAATGTGGCTAATTGAGATACTTAAATTTTCAGTATCAGTTGACTCAGACATGCTTATTTGTGGATTGTATAGCCTTAAGATTTTGGAAATGTCATCTGTGGTTTAAAGGCAAGGAAGTTAGTGTAAAGGAAGATTAAGCAATATATCCAGCAATCTGGGAGATGTTTCTGTGATCCAGTAAATTCTCTGCAAGCAAAGTATAAGATTAGTGTGTTCAAAGTATTTCAGATGCATTATCTCTGTAATCCTTGTCTGAGTTCTTCAAAGTCAGATCACTGTTATTATACTTAAAATGGGAGAAAGCCAAGTATTGCAATCCACCCATTCTGATGCCTACTCTTACCATTCCTGTGTTGCACCAACTGTGATGCCTACTGTCATCATTCCTCATTTCTAGGTGAGTCTGGAAAAACTATTTTAAAATTCCCACAGAAGCCCTGAGTAGGTTTGTTGGAAATTTAAAATGATGCTTCCTAGCAACCCAACATTGTTAGGTAAGCATGCAGCCTTCTATGGCACAGACATAAAAGATCTGTTGATGAGAATCCTCTAAAATCCAGAAATCTGTGGGGTAATTCTGGGAGTGGGGGGGAATCACTGTAGATTCTCTTGGACATATAGATCTTCATTAGATTATGAAGTGCTTCAGATTTTACTGTAAAAAGTGCTTTGGAGTGTTTTCTCAGGTTCAAGCAGCTGACTGCTGCAGCCTGATTCAGAAAAAGATATGTTTGTATAGGAAGTTGCAGACTGGTGCCATGTGTACAACCCTGTGTCCTGCAAGACAGCTTGCAAGATTCTGTTATCATGATCAGTCTCAATCAGAGTAGCTTTAGCTTTCCTGTGGAATTGATTTCCTGGTCTGGTCCATCCGGTGGGGCTCACAACAATCGCGCAAGTCTTATTGTGCTGTAAGTCCTCCCCCTTCTTTTACTCCAGTGAATTAGGGAGGTGTCTGTTTTCTGTCTGTTGTGGACTTAAGATATATTTCACCCCTCCTCATTTTGGTGACTGAGCTTGCATATCTCCATTAAGGTCCTCTTGCTTACTCTCTTCAGGGAGGGACTTGGGGGGAAGTTGGAGAGCAGACTAGAATATTGAGACTGTGATGGGCAGAGGGAGATATGGCAGAGTCCTGGGGGGTGGGCTGCCTTCAGAGAAGATGCTGGATTTCTTCTTTGAGAGAAATCCCAGCATCCAGCTCCAGGATCCCCCCTCAGGGCCAGGGTGTTGGACGCTTGGTGGGCTCAGGCTCCAGCTGCTGTTGTTGAATGCCAGGTTGGTCTGCAATAAATAGGTCCTCATCCACAATTCAGTAGCATTTGTGGCAGTTGACCTGGCTTGCATTATCAAAACCTGGGTGGCCCAGGAGTGGAAGGTTCCCCTCTTGAAAATATGCCCATCTGGGTTTTGAGCCTCACAACTCTGGGTCGCAGTTATAATTCTGCAAGAAGTGGACGATTTGGGCTTCAGTTAGCACCAGGTGTGCTAACTCTACCTTTCCTTGCAGAATATATAATCAGTTTGATTTCAGTTTGCACATCTGGTGTTGTTCATGTGTAAAGTCAACTTTTAGCTTGTGGGAAGAAAGTATTTGCTATAAACAATGAATTTTCTTTGCAGAACTCTTCTGTCTCCTGCTTTATTTCACATTCTGAGGTCAGATTTTCCCATTATCTCTGATGCATTATCTCCAATGCCTTTCTGAAGGCAGCCCACCCCCCAGGACTCTGCCATATCTCCCTCTGCCCATCACAGTCTCGATATTCTAGTCTGCTCTCCAACTCCGATGCATTTTTATTTCCAAATGTAGGATTACATTCTCCTATTATTAGTATGATGCCTTTTTTAGCACTGTATCAAGTTCCAGCTTCTATTTCCTTTGGATCTGTGATTGGAGCATAGACCTGAATCATCATAATATTGTTGGGCTTGCCTTGGACTTAAACTGAGATCATTTTATCATTTGGGGGTGGGGGGTGTATCTGAATACTGGTTTTTGACACCTTTTTGTTAATAAAGATTACTAATGAATTTGTCTTCACATTCTTGTCTGCAATAGAAGATATACTGCTCCTCTGATATGAAATGACCCATTTCAGTTTGTTAATTCCCAGAATGTCAGTGTTCAGTCTTGACATTTCTGCTGTGACAACATCATTTCCTTAGTTCATGATTCTAATATTCCACATATCAATGGTGTGTGTGTGCTTAGATAGATAGATAGATTTTTTTTATCCTTTATTATTTTTATAAATAACTCAAGGTGGCGAACATACCTAATACTCCTTCCTCCTCCTATTTTTCCCACAACAACCACCCTGTGAGGTGAGTTGGGCTGAAAGAGAGTGACTGGCCCAAAGTCACCCAGCCGGCTTTCATGCCTAAGGTGGGACTAGAACTCAAGTATCCTGGTTTCTAGCCTGGTGCTTTAACCACTAGATTGATATCTATCTATCTATCTATCTATCTATCTATCTATCTATCTATCTATCTATCTATCTTCTATCTATCCATCTTTGCTGCATAGGACTTTTATTTTGCCTGTGGATGCATCAGCAGCTAGGCATCTTTAATCCAGCCACATCGTAAGCAACAGTGCTACTTATAGCTGCTCTTGCTCTTTTCCAGTGGATATTTTTCATTGGGGCAGAGGTGGGGAGCTAATCTTGTAATATCTTGGCAGAAATCTGGAATTAGTTGCCATTTCCTTCTCTAGTGAATTGCATTTAGACTAAATGTTAATATTTACTATATCTTCCTTCAATATCTTGTTCACAGAGTAATAGGGTACATATCTTTACTACTACTTCCTTGAAAGCCAAATTGACTTGACACTTCGAGAAAGTTGACTGTCTGCTGTACACTGCTTCTTAACCTACTTTGCATCAGAACTGCTGAATCACAAAAATAAGGTTATTGCAGAAGGTGATCTTTATCTTGAAGCACTAAATCTTATACTGTGACTTGCTGTATTGTACTTTCAGCTCCTTTCTGCTTTTCTTCTAGCCTGAGGGACAGCTCTAAGCTACAGGTTTGAATTAGGCTGAGCTGATGCTGCAGGAAACAATCAGATTCCAACTGAGTCAATTCATTCTGTCTTTCTAAGAAGGATAAACAGACTAACAAATGCTCTTCTGATAAAACTCATCTTATTATTACTGTGCAGGAATTTTAGAAATATTATATGAGAGGATTCATGTCCCATGTGTTATTGAACATGGTAATTTAGAGCTAGAAAAGATATATCTTCATCAAAGGAAAAGGTAAAATATGGCTTTAGTTAGGGAAAATAGATTACTAAAGTGGAATAGGAAAGTTATAATTACAAAGAGAACAATTGAAATCTACAACAATGTTGCAGTAAGGAACATTCTTCAGGATCCCAGTCATTCCATCCCAGGACTGCTTAAAATACTTGCAGGCTTTGTTTCTGTTTTTGAGAGGCGAATATGTTTTATTTTGTAAAATTTGCAGCTCAGTCCTGGAAATATTCCTTTCTTGTGTATTCAGGTGCTGTTTCATGGCATAACCGATGGCACTCACTGCTGGTAAGTGATAGAAGGAATAATCAATAGAGTTTGTTTCCTCCTAAAGAATGCTGGGAATTAGGCTCATATGATAAAGTTGATTTCTGATAATGCTTAATTTGCTATTACAATGTCATGATATTTTAAGATATTATAATTGTATCAATGTATTTGTGGCTATTCACTATGACAACTAAATGGAACCTCCATTTTCAGCACTAGAATGTCTCTATGTATCAGATGCTGTCAATAAAAATAGCATTATTTTCTTTGTGATTTGATCTAGTGGTATCAGTTTGGCCCTGTTGGAAACAGAAACCTGGATTAATCTTTGGACTATTTTCTCTCTGTAATAGTGAATAGTTAAGGAGATGAAAGCTTTTTCTATAAGATGGTGTAAACTGTGGCCCATGGAACATGTGAACCCCCAGCCCTATTTTCAGAGCTTCCCTAGATGACACTGCCAAAATTGGCTGCAAAATAATCAATTTTCAGCTTGTGATTTCTCAGAATTTTTGCATAAACATAAGGAAGAAAGGAGAGTTGCTATTGCATTAGTATAATGGCACCAACTTTCTACTCCATTTGTATGCTACGTGCCTATCAACTATTATCTTCAAAAAAGGTCACGTTCACAGGGCAAGTGTGGAAATGACTAGGCTTTATGGAATCTGCAAGTTGGAATTAAAAGGAATGTTGCAGTGTGGTGATCTCCTGTTCAGTTGACAGAATTTTTCTTCCCTTGGTTTTCTCTTTCCTTTTCTCCACAGAATATTATGCACCCCAAATATATTGAGACTCTTTTGGGCTATTGGAAAAAAGTTCATTATTTAGGTTTTTCCCCCTGAATACTTTTGTACTTCTATAACCTTGAGTTCTCCCAAGCCTCTTGCACAATGATAATGTCATTTTGGCTGCTTAATAATTCCCAGCAGAAACATGTGCAAGTGAAAGAGAGAGCGAGTTTCTCAGCAATTCAGCGTAGTTCCCACTTGTAAAATGCAGCATACAAAGGACTGGAAACTGGTGATATAATTTTTCAATACAGAAAATTGCAGTAATTAGAAATAGAACTGCTTTTGTCTTGATGAAATACTACCCATATCAAGGACCCTAGTGGTTATGGTGGTAATAATCATAGAATAAAAGTTTATAATTTCTGTTGCTTTTATGGCCATACAATTCCATGAACTGAAACTTAAATCATCACAGTAAAAACAAACAAATGCACACTCCCACCCCCAAGGAATATGAGAATATATTGGAACCATCACTCAGATAGGAAGCTTTTTTGAGTACTTTTGTTAAAGCATATTCACAGGATTAAGTTAAAAGAAGTTCTAATTTCTGCTTGGCTATTATTGTTCTGTAAATAATATTGGATAACTGCATTCCAAAGTGTTTCAGGTAAGCAGCAACTTCTTGGGTGAAAAAGGGATTATGATGCATGAAGCATTTCATTTTATTTGTCTTATCCTTATTGTTGTTTTTCCTTTGTATAGCTTGAGGAAGGGGGTGGATATTTGTGGAGAAAACACAGAGACACACAGAAACATATCTGGCTTTGAATAAGTTCATATTCCAGAAGGGTGATTAAAAGGCTCTCTGATATAAGTTAGCACTATACAACCAATTTTTTTCTAGGGCAACTTCCATTTCCTAAGGAAATCCTAGCCTTATGATATCTCATTCTGTTTGACATGGCTATTTTTAAATGAGAAAAAGTAGGAGAAAGGATCTGGAAGAGGTCCAGTTCTAATCTCACCTGATTTAGGTCATCAGTTCAGCATATCAGACACACAACTACATGAACATGTGGTAGCTGACTGATAATTGTAGCCAAACTCAACCTCTTGGGACTATATAGACATATCCACTTGTTTTCTTCACAACAATATGGATATAGTCATTACCTCTTTCTCAGATGGATGTCCTGGTAGTCTCCCAAGTAAGTATTAATCAGGCCTAATTCTGCTTAGCTTTGTTGAGATCAGTCAAGAACAACTAGGTTCTGCCATCTGCTAAGAAAAAGGCTGTTTTAAATGCCTTAATTTCAGCAAGTAAAAAGTACATATGCATGCATCCTTCAGTATCTGAGTACACACATCTGGGCAACCTAATTCAAATACCCAGGGTACTGGATTTGAAGATAAATTTGCTTTGCGTATGAAAATCTGGTATAATTGTTGTATTTGCAATAATTATAACCTTTAACTGAGCCCTAAACTTTAAGTTATTAGAAATAGATGCAGTGAGTGCTGTATAGACCAGCATCTGAGCATGAAAACTGATGTCCATCACCACCAAACTGAGAATCATAGCACTTTCTGATCTTGCCTAAATAGCACTTTCTTTTGCATGAATCCTGCAAATGTTTTTGATATGAAGACTTCAGTGCAGCTGCTAAATTCAACCCTTGCAATTAATGTTCTTTCAGACAGGTATGATGTCCAGCTGAATGGCCACCCTACAGATAAAAAAAGGATGCAAATTAGTATTGAAAGAACCATACAGTGCTTGCCACAGACTGCTGTGACAGCAAGAGCAGAGTTTGCAGCTAAGAGCACAGCATCTTACTAATTTGCCACTTCTTCTATCTTTCAATTTGATTTTTGCAGACTGGTTTGCTTAATTTATTTCCCTTAGTTCATCTAATTATTAGGTAGAAAGTATTCTTGTGCAGTCCTGGAAAGACTCCACTATTTTCCTCAAATTATTCTGGTACTGATACACATTAATTTGGATAAACCTGCTCTAGGGGATGAGTAGGGGAAAAATACAATCTTGGCAGATGGTCACAGAACTCAAATCACAACCATTTTTAGTTTGAGCACAAAGGTGGGGCAGGAAAAGGAATATGTAATGACAGATATTAGGTCTTCTAACAGAGGAAAGAGTTTGGTCTCTGTGTGGGAAATCTTCAGTGCATCCTTTTTCAGGGAAGGACCATAAGGCAGGCACAAGATACCTTATTCAATCTCAGCTGAAAGGGCCTAGGTAATAAGAACAGAGAGACCCCTGGCACTATCACTAACATGTTAACATTTGAATAGCTACTGTAAATACGTAACTTTGTGGACTAATGCATTGTCTTGTTAAGAACAGCTTCATGTGTTCATATGATGGTGCTCATGTAGTGCAGCTAAAGTTAAACATCTTTAGGAAGAAGAAGAATTACTTGTCTAGAAGTCACCTAAGTAGCTCGGCTGAAGTTGGCCTTGGCGTCTCAATAAACAACCTCCGATGTATCTTTTCTAACCATGCAGAGATTAAGCAACATTAGAAGTACAAATTGAAGATCTCTTTTCTGAGAGAAATGAATGCCAAATAATAGAGATATTACTGAGTGTCCTTGATCAATATTGTTCTCTCCTCTCTTTTTATTGGAATAATAACAAACAGCAGCAATGTTTTTATATCCTTCCAACAACCCAAAACTCTGCTTGTACTTTTCACTGCTGTCATGGAAGAAGAGAAACTTGGCAAACCATTATAAGCTATAATATAGATATTCAGCAGCAGCATTTTTCACTTCACTCAGTGACCCTTTCCTAGATAGGTGCTTGTTAATGAAAGCTCACACAATATGCTTAACAGACTTTTAGATGTTATATGAAGGTTTTGTGTGCGCAATTTGGGAGTTGAGAAGTTCTGATTCCCGTGCCTGCTTGACTGCATATTTCTGAGTGACTGATGCATATTTGACCTGCCCCTTGATGTAGACTATGCCAGCACCCTATGGACTTGCCAATTACAGATAGTGCAAATGCAGCCTAAGGCATCAAATTTCCTGTGCATGTGAATACGGTATATAAAACCAGCAGGTACTGCAGATAGTTGGACTAGCTCTGCTTTGGATATCTTTCTCTTTAATTAAATTGTAATCCACCTGGAAAAAAATCCTTCTTGCAGAAAAAGGGGGAAAAAACACACCCACACCATTTGAGTTTTTAGATCTGATGACTGGGTAGGTGAATTGTCTGCAAAACATTTTTGTTTTTAAAATCATGGCTCAAAGCGTATCACGAGCAGTTAAATTGTGTAATAATTAATACATAGATGCAGAATAGAGCATTAAAGCGTGCACTGCTTACCCAAATGGGAACCTTGCTTATGGGTGTAGAAATGTCTTTGATTTATTTCAAAGAGTCTTTAATGGAAATGTCTGCTTCAATTGTAACTCTAGGATGAGATCCATCTAATCTTTTGCTCTGTGTATTTTGTTCTTTTTCTTCCTTTCTGTAGAACCATGTAAGGAAAGCTGCTGTGGCTAGAGACGCACACAGGGAGTTTTGAGATATATGCTCCCTTTCTTCCTTGCTCTTCTCCACAGGATGGAACAGAGAAAGCTCTGGCCTCGGACATGGGACTCCGATGGCTGGTCAGTGGCCTTGGTGTTTCTTTTCTTGGTCTTTTCACAGAATATCAACAGCACCCCTGTCTATAATACATTTCATCCTGAGAACCGTGACTGGACTTTCAATCACTTGACAGTTCATGAGACCACTGGGGCAGTCTATGTAGGAGCCATCAATCGGGTTTACAAGCTGTCTGGAAACTTGACTGTCTTGGTAGATCACAAGACAGGACCTGAAGAGGACAACAAGTCCTGCTACCCACCACTTATTGTACAACCCTGTACTGAGATCTTGACTCTGACAAACAACGTTAACAAACTGCTGATCATTGATTATTCAGAAAATAGGCTGCTGGCCTGTGGGAGTCTCTATCAAGGAGTCTGCAAATTGCTGCGCCTGGATGACCTCTTCATCTTGGTAGAGCCATCTCACAAGAAAGAACACTATCTTTCCAGCGTTAACAAGACTGGCACTATGTATGGAGTTATAGTTCGTTCTGAGGGAGAGGATGGGAAGCTGTTCATTGGCACAGCAGTGGATGGTAAGCAGGATTACTTTCCCACTCTCTCCAGCCGGAAGCTGCCACGTGACCCAGAATCCTCAGCTATGTTGGATTATGAGCTCCACAGTGATTTTGTTTCATCCCTAATCAAAATCCCTTCAGATACACTGGCCTTGGTCTCTCACTTTGACATCTTCTATATCTATGGATTTGCCAGTGGAAATTTTGTCTATTTTCTGACTGTCCAGCCAGAGACTCCTGAAGGCGTGTCTATTAATTCAGCTAGTGACCTTTTCTACACATCTCGGATTGTGCGTCTCTGCAAGGATGACCCTAAGTTCCACTCTTATGTTTCTCTGCCCTTTGGTTGTGTCAAAGGTGATGTGGAATACCGTCTACTACAGGCAGCTTATCTTTCTAAGCCAGGGGAGGTGCTTGCCAGATCCCTGAATATTACTGCTCAGGATGATGTCCTTCTTGCCATTTTTTCCAAAGGACAAAAGCAATATCACCACCCCCCTGATGATTCTGCTCTTTGCATCTTTCCCATCCGTGCTATCAATACCCAGATTAAGGAACGGCTACAATCTTGCTACCAAGGGGAAGGCAACTTGGAACTCAACTGGCTGCTAGGGAAAGATGTTCAATGTACCAAGGCGGTAAGAATGATCACTGTATTTTAAATAAGCTTACTTTAAAAAAAGGTATGGAAAATATTAGCAGTAGCAATATTAGAAATTCTGGAATCTAAGAATTTGCTTTGGCAAGTAGCTTGAGGAGAAGTCCTCTAAAGGAGAAAACAGATATAAGTGCTAGCTCAGGTCTTGACTTATCTCAGAACAATGTTTTTTCAACATGTTTTCAGGCAAGAATTAAAAAGACTACTGCTGAAGTTTCAGCTTGACTTACCCATTATGTAGAATAGGTTTGAATGGGAATGTTCAAACATTTTCCCACTTACAAGTGTTTCTGCCTGAAATTGAACACTGTAATTCCTTCATTTATCATGATAGGTGATTTTTTTTAATGGCTAAAGGTCATTTTGTTACTAAAGCAATGGGGGACAAAAGTAAAACGTAATTGGTTTGAAGGCTTTATCTATCTATCTATCTATCTATCTATCTATCTATCTACCTACCTACCTACCTACCTACCTACCTACCTACCTACCTACAGTGGTACCTTGGTTCACGAACTTAATTCGTTCCGCGACTCTGGTCGCGAACCGAATTGGTCGTGAACCGAATCAAATTTTCCCATAAGGTTCAATGTAAATACGGTTAATCCATTCTGACCCCTACGAATTTGGTCGCCAGCCGATTTTTGATCACGTCCCGAATCAAATTTCCCTATAAGGTTCAATGTAATTACGGTTAATCCGTTCTGAACCATATGTTTTTTTTTTTTAAACCGCAAAAATATGACACAAAGTACAGTACGAAGAGAGAGAAAGCTAACCTTGCTCGACGCGACTTCTGGTGTGGAGGACAGGAAGTCGGGTGGGGAGGCGGTTACTGCTTGGAGGGAGAGTCCCCCTCCTTACAGGAAGCCGCAACCACGTGTCACGGGAGGGAAAATGGCTGCGGATCCTGTTCGTAACCCGATGCGGAGTTCACGAACGGAGGCAAAATTTTGCGACCAGAGCTGTTCGTGAACCGAATTGTTCGTGAACAGAAGCATTCGTGAACCGAGGTACCACTGTATCTATTTATCTATCTATCTCCTCTCACCCCTGTGGGTGGTAAGCGAGATCTGGGAGTTTGAGGGTTCTGCACAGTATCTTAGCTGTTCCTAGCACTGTACTCTTCTGAACAGAGAGCTCTGATGTTGTTCCTGGGATCTGTGAGAGCCACTCTCCCAGCTTAGAAGTCACAGCCCTGAGTGCTCATATCACCACTGGGACCACTTTGGCCTTTACTTTCCTCTCTAGCTCCTTCTTCAGGCCCTGGTATTTCTCCAGCTTCTCATATTCCTTCTTCCTGATGTTGCTGTCACTTGGCACCACTACATCTATCTATCTATCTATCTATCTATCTATCTATCTATCTATCTATCTATCTATCTGTCTATCTATCAAAGAAACTCAAGATTCCTGTGAACAAACCTCAAATATTATTGACAATTTTAATGACATTTTATCCTCTTTGTCTTGATTAATACAGCTGCCCTAGGATGATAAATACAAAAGAATTGTGACCGCCTTGCCTTGGTCAGAATAAAAACAAATAGATTTCTAGTATCATAGCATATAAAGAAAATAGAGTGGTTCTTAGAGGCATTGCTTTTAATGTTTTACATGCATGCAGCCTGACTGCACTCCTGGAATAATCAATAGTGTTAACATGAAGTTCCTTCACTCATATTCTGCTTTTGTGCCCCTCAAGTATTTGGTTGATGGGGAATGGGGAATAGGATGCTTAACAAGACAGACTCTGATTAGACAAGGAGAGTTGTTTAGGATAGCCTTCTCCAACCTATTGCCCTCCAAAATATTCAACTGCATTTCCTGTTACTGACAGCAAGTATAATCTAGTCTAGCACACTTCAAATGCAGTAAGATAGTTTGTTTACAGCACTCTGGTGGAGTAAAATGATGCAGTCATCCCTGCTGCTATTCCTCCAGTTGCCGTGTCCCTAACTAGCTCCTTGTTAGAAAGGCTGTCAGAAAGAATGGAATGTGAATCCTTCTTATCAAAGCCGACTATTGTGGGATGGAATGGGCTGTTTTTAGGAAAAGACAGAATGGCCACAAGAAGAAAATCACAATTTGTTTTCTTCTTCAGAGTGCAGGGACCTGGATTACTTTTAACTTGCCACTAACCATCAAGTCATTCTTCTTTTGGGATGACTGGGAAGAAGCAGGAAATATATTATTGCATTGCTTTATTGCTGATGCTGGTTTATATTGTATAATTATATTTATTTACCAGTACTGCACTTAATTATTAGTATACACAAAATAAAAATTACTCCTCCTTCTCCCTGGCTTCAGCCATCATATCTCTGCTAGATTCCTTCCTTCCTTCCTTCCTTCCTTCCTTCCTTCCTTCCTCCCTCCCTCCCTCCCTCCCTCCCTCCCTCCCAAAGCAGAATGAATAAAAAAATATTCGCTGCATCTGAATAGGGAGAATCAAATGTAATTGTGAAAATGACAATAACAAACTAAAGTCAGTTTCAGTTGGATAGATACTTGACTGAATCTTGGACCTGCTGAATCATGGAAGTAAAATATTAACTAGGGATATAGATAGAAAGACCTGTTCATGGATGTGGTTTAGGGTGAAGCATGCACCTTTGGCTTCTCATAAGTGCAGGGAATGACATCTGAATCAATTCTGGACATACTTCTGGGATCATTTTAATTTCTACACCCAAAATAATCCACTTATTTTATGCAGTCCTCTCGATGACTGCATAAGTATGCACTGTATACTTACAACAAAGTGGGAGAAGAAAAGTGTATAGAAGTTTTTTCAATCATTTTAGCTTTTGAGTGGGTAACTTTTAGATTTCAGTCCAGTTGATACTTCTACAGGATAAAGTTTATGGGACTGAGGGATTCAGCTGCATATTAATCAAATAGGCAATAGAATCTGTTTTCTTCTGAAGACCATGAAATATAATAGGTAGGAATCTAGACAAACATCGAAGGTTACCCAAGAGTACTTTAGAAAGTAAGTCTAGATTTTCTGATATTTAACAGAACAAATTGCTCAGAGGAAACATCAGATGCTGGAGAAGTTGCTGCTGTTTTTGTTTTTGTTTTCCCCTGCCATCTCACTGTTTTTGTCATTTGCGATAATAGTTTTTTGTAATAAATTTTATTAAAGATTTTACAAAGAACATAAAAACTAATACAAACTAATAAAGAATAAAAAGAGCAAAGAACATTTGAGATAATAGATTTTAACCCTATAATCTTATTAGGCCTGTGTAAATCATTTGATGAGGCACTCCTCTAGATTTGCTTCTCACAGCTGCAAAGCACAGAAAACCTTGTGAGACCAACCAAGTTTCTATGCTGAGCCTTTTATTCATTTTTTTCACAACACTAAGGAAAGCCCAAAGAGGTACTCCACCAAACGACATGCACAGGCCTGATTCTTATGCAATTTTTGGCAGCCCAGCATTCATTCCTAGTGCAGATTTTGTGAAAACTGTATACAGTGTATTTGTCATCACTCAAACTCAATCTCACTGAAGTTGAAATGTGAGAACTGGCTGACAAGCTTGAATGAATAGAATCCAGTGAATTTAATCTAGGGACACCAAGGGTATGAAGGTCAGTCATAAGTTTTTGAACCCACTGAAGGCTGCAGAAAACTAAAAGTCTAAAGGGTTACAAACCAGAGCTGTGTTATCAAAGAGGTAAATGCTGAGATGTTTGCATGCATGTATGAACTTCTACATGTGATGTGAGTAGCTCTGTAAAGGATCTTACAAAAATGGGACACAGTGAACAGAAACTTAAATATAAGCCTTTTAAGAAGCCTAAAATAGAAACAGTGATGCAGAACACTTCTGGGAAAGACTTTTCTTTGGGGGGGGGGGGGGGTGCAATTATTCTGAGCCAAGCAAGAGATTTTAGTAGAAATTCTTATGTACTTTTCTTATATCTGAAATACTTCCATATAGTCCTATTGCTGCTGTTTTTTTCTTACAACAAACAGAAAAATAAATGGATCATAACAGAAGAAAATATCATTTGCACTTACCTCTTTCCCCATCATCTGAACTAGCTGGCAACCATTTTCAGAAGATGACATTGCCCTCCACTGATCTTCCTCTTGCCCTTAAAGCAGCCTCGATGTCATCTGTTTCTGGCCACCAGAAATGCTTGCAAGCCATTCAGACAACAGGGCAAGAGGTAGGTGTAGATACAGCCAAAGAAAGGAATGCAAGACAGAGCCTTTAAACTTAGTACTAGGAGTGCATCTTGTCAAAAAAATCTAATTATTCCAGATTTCAGACTCCATAATGTTGATTATACTTCAAATGAACAATGGTCTGTCAGATGTTACTTACAATTGTTCAAAATTTCTACACCAGTTTTTCCATCTTGTTGTCTTCCAGAGACATTGGGACCAATAGCCATGTTGGCTGGGAATTCTAAGTGTTGTGGTCCAATATCATGGAAGACACCACATTAGGAAGCTGGTCTACTGTTCGCTGATTTTTGTGTCTAAATATTTCCTCCCTTTCAGCCAGTTCCAATAGATGACAACTTCTGCGGATTGGACATTAATCAGCCACTGGGAGGCTCCATACCAGTAGAGGGAGTGACCCTTTACACATCCAGTCGTGATCGGATGACTTCTGTTACATCATATGTCTACAATGGCTACAGTGTGGTGTTTGTGGGTACCAAGAGTGGCAAATTAAAGAAGGTAAGACAACTCTTTACTGTTAGGCATTTCATTTCTCTATGGGTATTGATGTTAGAGGTTTTACAACATTTTATTTTGCATATTTTCAACCAATATTCAGTTATTTGTTATATTTTTATCCTGCTTTTATTTTTGGTCAACTCAAGATGGCATGCATATGTAATGTTCCTGTTTCCTATATTCCACATGACAACTACCCTGTAAGGTGGATTGAACTGAGAGACAGCGACTGGCTCAAAGTCACCCAGCTGGCTCTCCTGCCTAAGGATGTTTATGTTGCTTTAGAGCAGTCTTTCTCAACCTTTTTATCCTGGAGGAACCTTTAAAATAATTTTCAGGTCTCAGGGACCCCTGCATAAAAACCAAAAACTTCACAAAACAATTTACTTTTAACCTATTCAACCCACATTTACACTATTTACAATGCTTACAACAACAACCACCACAAAGTAGCAGGCTGGCAGCTGAGTTGCAGCATAAAAATTCCCACCATTGTGAGTGCTAGCATTGTGTGGCACATAAAGTTCAAATAAGACATTTATTTTATTTTATTCAGTCACGATCTCTCATGGAACTCCTACCAAACCCCAGTTGAGAAAGGCTGCTTTAGATTATTTTTCCAAAGAAAAAGAGAACTGAGAATTCTGGAACATGTTTTGAGAATTTGGCATGTAGTGTGGTGTTTTTGTTCTTACCTTAACTTTGAAGTAACTGAGGAATGTGTGATTCTTACATACCTTTTTTCTTATTCAAATCATCTCTCCAGTCAGCCCTGACTTCCCTGGATTCTTATGCTTCCATTAAATCCCCATATCGTAAGGATCCATGGGACTTTTTCTGATCAGGAAGCAGGGGCAGCCAAGGAGGATGAAGAGTGATGGAGAAATATGTAAACTGAAATCAGCAAAAAACAGGCATTGAAGATATATGAAAGTAAGGGGATACCAAAAGCCTATGTTATATAGGAATTAAACATTCAGATTCTTGTGGTTTCAGGTTTTGTTTTGTTTTTTAAATAAAAATACTCCTGGGTTAATGGTAGTCAGTATTTCTGCTTCATTTGCTTAATAGTCACCTTCATTTGCAATTCCAGTTACATTTTTAAAAGGCAAATTTATTTTTGTGTACTTTTTAAACATGATCCCAGTTTGATTCTATGTCAGCTTTGGGGCACAACATTTTTCAGGGCTATCCCAATTATTTGCATTGGTTCTTCTGAAAACACATACTCTTACAACAACTCTGTGTTAATGTGATTTTTTGCTGAAACAAATAGCTTTTGAAAAAGTGGCTTTCATTGGAGTAAAAAGATATTCTTTATTTTTTATTCTTTATTCATCTGTCAGCATATGATGGAACAGAGCAGTGAGAAGATTCAATTTATATTCCTCCTGGAATTATCACATATTCTCAGAAAATTTTTCATAATGTCCTTTTGTGGCCTTTTGACAGCATAGTATTTGTGGATTAGTTTGTAAATTTGTATCCAGAATACAGCATGCCTTAGTCAAATACTTTTGCAACAGTAATCAAAACTGCCATGTATTATAATAGTAACTGAAAGCCTTTGTTTACAGCAAATATACTCTTACGAGGAAAAAAAAATCAAATGTGAACATTTAAGAAATAAACATTAACATATCTGATATCAATGTACTATGTAACTACTTCAAGTAATACTGGAACAAACAGCTGCTAGAATGAACTATGGAATTTGGTCAGATTCT
This sequence comes from Liasis olivaceus, assembly GCA_030867105.1. NCBI lineage: Eukaryota > Metazoa > Chordata > Lepidosauria > Squamata > Pythonidae > Liasis > Liasis olivaceus. Next base: position 163,481,985 of record CM061350.1, on the reverse strand, counting down.
TGAATAAATGTGGAGAAATAAATAAATAATATAGAAATTCCTTTGTTAGGGATGCATTTTAGCCTGTATACAGTGCCCAGAAGCCTGAGCAACAAAAGTAAAAGAAAAACTGTATAAGTAATAAATCAGTAATTTTATTTTCTACTATGAGAAATCAGTTAACTGGCTTTTACACTAAAAAGATTGTGTTCAAGTGGAGAAACATATATCTTTTCCAGGTTTTCAGTATTAAAATCACATTTGGATACTTTCATATTTCTGTAGAATATGGATACAGTAATTAATCTCTTCTGAATTATCATCTATAGATGTTTGTCAAAATCTAGAAAGAAAACAAATTCTTAAATTTCATTTTTGCTTTTTAGCAGTGGAAACCTTGGTAGCAACTCCCTTGTAATTTTTAAGAGAAATATGAGTCAGTTGGCAACGGTAGCCTTTCAAAGGCCATAGTCTAACACAGGCATTGCTGTTCTACACTCTAGTCTTGCTGCTCACCATTCTGCCCTTTCTATGGACTTTCTCCTGTGACAAACTGACTCATTAGATAAAATTCCTTATGGCCTGCATTACAAAAGCAGGCCACTTGCCCAAGGGGCATTCTACATTCTTTTGCCTTTAAACAAAGGCTTCGTTTTGTGAAAATAGGGAAGCTGTGATTCATTGTGGCTTTTTCTTCACACATATTCATGGTAAAGCAGTAAAGCTCTGTGGTAAATTAGATATTCATGTAAATTTAAACTTTCCATTCCACTGAGTGTTAACAGCAGCTTTAGTTTTGAAATTGGTGATTTTAACCAGTCCTGGACATAACCTCACTGCTGAGTGATATCATTTCCCATTTGACTGTTGAGAATGCATCCTGAAACCCCAGATCATAAGCAATGATAATATTCTCTTAGGAGTAAAAGAAGGGAATAGGACAGTGATTTTCAGCTTTGTTTGCCTCCCAGTACAGGCTCCATGCCCCTAAAAATCTGCTCTGGAGAGTTGGATAAAGTTTCAAAAATCACCATTGTATAGCAGCAAAGAGATACAGAAAACTCTTGACTCTTTGCTTCTATCCAGAGGTCATCTGGATTTTTGCAGTCCATATACAGTAGTGCTAGAGTTGCAGAACATGCTGGAACAACATATGAGGTGAAATGAGAAGTTACAGAAAGAAGGAAGGATGATCAAATGTAATGAATTAACTAATTAATGTAATGAATCTTAGCTAAGGAGGTAGGCACGTTATGGCTTAGTTCGCACTGCATGCTAGGCCATGATTTGTTTTGTCACAACAAATTAAATAAACCATAGTTGGCTGGGCTCACACAATATGCCAAGACATAAGCCATGGTTTCCAAACCACAAATCTGTGTTCATATGACATGTTAGAGCAAAAACAAGCAAACCCCATTATGGCAGTGTTGTATGAATCCTGCCAACAGCTTTGCTTTCCAGTTGTGTCATCATGTGAATGTATAGTCATAAGTATGTTTTAGTCTAGGAAAGCAGATCTGCTCTGTCTTTTTTCACCACCATCCCAATAAAATAAAGTGATACCAGACTAAATGTTTACAAGATGGTGCATGAGATCAATCCCACATTGCATAATTAAACTGTGTGTGTGTGTTTAAATAGTGCAATCCTTTGCATGATTATTCATAAGCAAGACCAGTGTGTTCCATTGGACTTAATCTCATGCAATTGTTAATGTATATTTGTACAGAATTTGTCTCACTGTTTTCAATTAGCCTACAATTTTATAGACCCATTTCCTGAAAATATTTGCACTGAACATGCAAACATCTGAGCTGTTGATCTCTGGCTTAATTTCAAGACTGTAGATGGTTTGTCACTTCATAATTGTGTTTCCAGTAATGCTCTTAATATTGACCACAAATACTAGAACTACTGTATAGTACTTAGTTATTGGTTTGGTAAGTTCTTATGTAATTCATCTTTACTTCTTTGTCTCTATATTCTGTTTGAAGCAACATTTTTCAAAGGTATGTGTGGGTGTGCTTAGGCTACTGCATTTTTGGCTGGAAAAGCTTTACTTTAAAATGCTCTTAAAGAAAGTAGCTTGTATCTGAATTTTGATTATTTAATGTACCAAGGGAAATTGTGTTCTATTAATTATGTAGGATTACTAAAGGAATGTTCTTTTTGGGTTGGTTTAATCCCTGATGACATTTCTATAGTGGAGGCTTTTTTCAACAGATGCATTTTTGATGCCAAGTAGATTTACAGGAAGTAGGCTGCTTTGCTGCATTTATAGAGTCATGTAGGGTCATCACATCTGGGTTGCAAAACTCCAGATGACCACTAGAGTTTTCTGTACCCCTTTACAGATATCTAATGTTGGTTTGAATGTTTGCAACCCAGATATGGAAGCCCTAGAGCAGTGTTTCTCAATCTCAGCAACTTCAAGATGTGTGGACTTCTACTCCCAGAATTTCCCCAGCCAGTTGAAGTTCACACATCTTAAAGCTGCTGAGACTGAGAAACACTGTCCTAGAGTAATACATAAAAAGAAGAAATGTGTACCAGTGTTAATCCTTTCTACATTCAAGAGGTCAGAAAATATTTGTTGGAAATCAAAATTCTAAAAATTTAAACAAAAATGTTTTTATTAGCACAGGTGTTTAGCAGAATTATTAGGAGTGGGGTGGGATGCTTTTCTCAGCAATCCTGCTTAAAATCATGTTTTCCAAAGCAGGAACTAAGCAATTTGTTGCCAGGAACCAGGTTTCTGGAATCAAGGGCAGGGGGACTTCCCTCTCATTCCCTTAGTGACCCTGTTTAAAATTGCTGATTTTCTCATCACTACATTTTAATTATGGGAAGAAACTCTGAGTCTTGATGGAATTTGCCAGGATATGGTACAAATGTGCCATTCAAGCAAGGGTGAATTTATTTAAAAATGTACTTATTGGGTTGAGCCAATGACTTCTCCCTGTAAAAAAATCATTGCACTTTAGAGCCCGGAGGTTTATGTGCTCAGTGCTCTCCTAGATCACAATTTTCAGTATTTGTTTCTTACCTTAGGGGAGAAGCAATAACAGATGGAGTAGTTTTTGCTATTTTTAGGATAATAATGTACTCTAAATGAGAAGAATGTAAATGTGGAAATCACTGGATGAGGAATGAATTATTGGAGAAAATTACAAAGGACCCCCCATAAAATCAGAAAACAAGCTTTTACATTAATTGTAAAAAATCATCAGCATCCTAAGTCCCAAAACCTTTTAAAGCTGGGTTTGGCTGTGCATATCATTTTTACTACCCTGTGTGTTTCTGTTGATATTAAGATGTCTGAGTACCTCTAATCTTAAGGCTATGCCTGCTTCAATTCCTCCTTCCTCCTGGAACAGTGACTATGATTCAGGAGAATTTCAACGGTTTTAGGAAATGTTTCTCTCTGAATTTTTATTTATAATGGGAACAGGATCAGAGTGTTAACAGTGGATGGGACACAACTCTGCTACATTGTGGAATTATCCAGATACTTTGCAGCTACCTGCCTCAGTTTCCCAAATGTGGCAAACAGAACTTGCCAGTCAGAACGTTATGGTGTAGAAGTGATTTGTAAAATATAAACACAATTTAAAGCATTATTACTTGATGATCAGTCTGAGCCAATAAAAGTTCAGAATTGGGAGTCTTGATTGCCACAATAATCCATTAAGTATGGTCTTCTGCTGAGTTGATTTTTTTTTTTTTTTTTTTTGCCCTATGGGGATTTTCTTGTTGGAAAGGATTTGGGATGCTGATTCTGACTATATCATTTTCTAAACATATCTCTGTGTCTTCTGAGGATTCATCACTGAAAACACTGCATTCCTTTGGTGATGTGCTACTTCTTCTTAGTCAATTAGTCAATATCTATGAAATCCTCATTACTAATCTATTTATTTTTTCTCTTTTGGCTTCTATGCTCCAAAGCATCTAACAGTGGTTGAAGGAACTGCAAAGCTTCCTTAGTGTAGGCTATGTCATATCCTCATACAGTATAATGGATCACTTTTGTGGACAATGCTTTTTGTGCCCCACTCCCCCTTTCAATATTTTACAGAAAGACCTGTGAAAATCATCTAGGATGGTTTCAAATCTTTATTTCCAGTAGTTATCCTTTTGGGTAAAATCAAACTGACAATACTTAACTTCCTGGTTAAACATTGCTTAAGATGAAATAACAAGTGATGGGTACTGCAAAATCAATGCTTGTTTATGAAACTAACATAATCACATTTTGTCATTGTGAATCAAGCCTGATTCTTTTGGAGATGTGGAAATACTTCAGGTCTGCCACCAACTGCAAGGAGGCGTGTGACTGCATGTGTCTGTGTGAGTTGTGATGTGACATTCAGTGTTCTCTTCTCTATGGCTATAAAACCCCTCCCCCTCTCTTTCTCCAGCAACCTGCCAGTCACAGCTATAACTGGCTTTTGGAAAAGAGGGGATTCTGTCTGCTCTAAAAAAGCCAGAGCTTAATGCTTCTTCCCCCATAATGAGATTGGCGAGCTTCCCAGACTCCTGCTAGTGAGCTTGCTGTTTGTTTCGTTATTTTATGAGCCCCAGAGGACTGAGTGAGCTGGGCCTTTGGAAGCTGGACAAGGCCGGTGTTGGCAGTTTATTTACAGTTTACAACCCGCCTATGGGGGAGCTTTATTTCTGTGACAAGTTTAGAGACTGCTGGATCCTCCAGGGACTAGGCCAAACTTTATCCATGTCAAATCGCAGAACACTTGGCTCTCCTGAAGCAAGGAGTGAGGTGGACTGGGTAGATCTAAATTCTGGCAAGGGACTAGAAGCTTTGTTCAACTGTTTGAAACTGGGTATCATGATGCTATCTGGGTAATTCAGCATAATATTTTCTCATGATCCTTTCCCATTATTTTTGCAGTCTCTCTACGACCAGTAATTGTAGTTGTCTTGGCATGCTTCCATATGCACATTTTTACATAAGGCAATTTCAATCATGTTCTACACATGGCTTTAATATGCAAAAGTAGCCAACTTGTAATTTCAGAAATGATGATAGGCACTTATTTAAGTCCCAGAGGAATTTCAGTGAGATTAAACCACTTTAAATTCCTTAGAAAATTAGTTTAAAATAATAAAAGCCCTTAGCAAGCGAAGAGATTTGCACCAGCATTTAAACAGGTGGAATAATAGTAGATATCTGAGAAAACTCTGCCATGGAAAACTTTTCATACTGTTTGGAGACAGAGGAAATCTTGGTGATGTCAAATCAGAGACAACTCCCTAGTGAAAGAATGCTGAGAAAATTGTTTCAGTAGATAAGGGCAAAATAATCTAGACTCCATGATAAGTTGTGTGTCCTTTGGTGGTTTTTAACTAAAACACACTGGGCATGTTGCATCTTGTGAGAAAAGTCTTTTTGGGTTCTAGCCAGAAGAGATTCGATGTTCTCTCTCTCTGACTTTATTTTTCCCCCACATCCTAAATTGGCATCTATTTCATTAATTTCAGTAAGCCAGGAGAGCCTATGACTCCAAGATCAGAAGTGGTCTTCTAGATACTTTGTTGAGATCCACTGTGAATGCTCAGAATTGCCCTGCTTTTCTTCCATTTGCTTGTTCCATCTGACCTATCAATGTTTCTATTTCCAAAGCCCTAGTAATGGAGTCTTCTCAGTACATAAGACAATGCACCAGCTAATGCCCAAAGTAGATGCTGTGGTTGCTGGGCCTTTCCTATGAGCCTTTCCAGAATAGCTAGAAAAGTGGTAAATCAGGAGAGGAGGCTTAATTTTCCCTCCCTGACAGTCAGTTGAACTGAAATCACTGGGAGGGCAGGGAGAAGACTGTATGTGTGCCTGTTTGCATACATATATATAGCCATGCATATGTATGGCCCCTGGCTAAGGTTACTGGAAGCCTAGCCAAAGGAGGGCATGTCCTCCTTTCTGACCTCATGTCCTCTGTCTGGCAGGCATAGCCTTCAGTGAAATATTGTCTGACTTTTTGAGTGTTTTTTGTGCTTTTTTGGACTGTTTTCACAACAGTAGTCAGTCAAAATTTCATGTATTGTGACCTCGTAAATTGCCTGCTTCTTTCTTTCCCTCATTTGTTGACAGACTCAACAGCCTAGATTTATGTTATTTAATTTATTTCCTGATTCCAGTAAGTGGCTTTAATCCAGTCTCTTCAAATCTATGATCACTACACTCTGTAGATCACATGATTCATCATAACTTTCTGTGGTGAAATTTTAAAGGCGTGTCTTCATCAATTTGATATTATCACTAGCATATCCTCTTGAAAATAAAGATTTGTTGGAAAAATATTGTGATCAAAAGCATCAGGCTTTCTGATGCTGGGGAAAAAAAAATCATATACATGTGGACCTAAGTAAATTTTGGGGGTTTTTTTGCAGATTTTACTGTAATTTTTGTTGTGGATGCCAAGAAAGCTAACCAATTAGTGTGTCTTCCTTTTCCCTGTTTGTCCTCCCTTCCAATTGTCCATGCCCTCCTTTGTTTGCTTAGATATCTAGTAACCCCACCCCTGATCTATCACTCTGCAATACATTCAAATCTTAAAGATGACATAGCTTCCCATCTTGAGATAGACAAGGTGCTCTCACCTTGTAGATAAACAATCCTGCAGGGAAGGAAAAAGCATTTATTCCATAGCTATATTGGCAGCTTACACAACTGCATTAGAAAATCATTTCTGAAAATGGTTGAAATGTTCATTCTTATGAAATTCTCACATCCACCATAATCTTTTTCCAATGTGAATATGGTCATTCTGCTGGTATGAATGATTGTATTACATTAAAAGGCTGAACCAACTCTGGGTGATTTTATGGATGCCTCCATGTATCTTTGAGAAACATATAGCCATTAATTTGCCATTACCTTCTTCTAGGATTTTTTAAATTTCCCAGTCTAGCCTATAGCTTAGAGTAAACTAGGAAATCTCAAAGTCAAATAATAATCACCACCATCACCATCACCACTACCCTTTCACTCACACACACAAATATATACAGAATACTACTACTTAAAGTCCTAAGAATCATATGAAACTAGTGAAGTATTACATGCAAACCTATGTACACAGATTTATCTGCAGCAAACTTGGAAAGCCCCTTCACCCTTACAACAAAGATTTAAAACATATTGTCAGTTTCACCCGTTAGTGACAATGGTTTGCAAAATTGCAGCAGAATTAGGGGGCTTGCTGGGCTGTTGGTTGCAGTCTTTCATATAACCCACCAACGTAAAAAAAAGCATGCTGCACTTATCTAGACAATGCTGGATTTTCCAGGTTTCCAAATTAATTCTGAATTATACCAAACCATTAAACTCTTATGCAAGGAAAAGAATGGCTTTTCAGGAGGACAGGAGGATAATAACCATTAATATGCAGATATTATTTCAAGAATATGAGATTTTCTGCAGATAAGGAATGAAACCTTGGGAAGAAATGCAGTCCTTCTTAAAAGATGCTAACAAAGCATAATCAATAATACAACAGGGGAGGGAAATTGTTAAATATGTTGGAAGTAAAAAAAATAGAATTGTATTTATTTTCTGTCTTGGCTTTTTGAATAATAATAATAATAATAAAAAAAATCTCATGACAAATCTGAATTCCAGTGAGTTCTTTCCTTTACTTACCCATGGCAAGTTGCCCATATATACATACATCTCTCTCTCAGCAACTTTCCATGGGTAACTAAAGGAATATAGCAAATGTTTGGTTTTGCTGGAAAATAATGTCTTGATTTTTGTTTTGCTAAAAGCATCAAATGACTGAGCTGAGTGTATCACACTAGAAAGGTCAGTTTTAAAAGCTGGGGGAGGTGGGGTTTTTTCCCCCAAGTGTGAGTCATGGGAACAAATATTTAAAGCTCTGGTCACAGTCTGAGACTAATTAATTCAATCCTGTTGTATCTGATTTTAAAATGATATTTTATTAGTTCTAATGCTTTTTAATGATATCCTCTTGTTCGATATACCATTTCCTAAAATACATTGTGATGGCTTAATTAGAATAAAGAATAATATTGTTAGAATGCAACATGTAGATAATCTTCTGGGAAACACTTTGTTGTAGTTGTGGTTCAGATTAATGAAGGGAAACCTGTTTTTAAAGCTGATGTACTATTTGATACTCATTTGAGAAAAGCAAGAAATGCACTCATGCAACTAGGCATGGGATAATATCAATCTTTTCCTCTATGCCAATACATTAGAAACATTATATGACAAAAATATTATGAGTAATATTGACTAATGTTACTTTAGCTGCGTGTGTTTCACTTAGCCTTCTGTTAGATTAAATGTAGATTTTACACTTACTCCAGTTTTTCCTTCTACTCACTAAGTCCCACATGCTTTGCATTCCTCATGTTGGGGTCATGTCCCCTGTTGTGTTGCAGCAGGAGAAATGGAATGACTAAGGTAGATTGTGTAGCTCATGGGTGAATAATCAATCTTGCCTTTCATACCAAGAAGTAGTGTGTCTTCTTATAGCTAATAAATCAGTGAAGTACCCTTCATCCAGCTCGTCAGTGGAGGACAGTGTTTGTGTGATTGAGAATAAATGAAGGCCAGAGTACTATCAGGCACAGGGAAGTGTATGTATAAATTTGCCATCTTGCTGTTTATACCTGCTGTCAGAAGAAGAATGAGACTGCTTGGATAACTTCAGCCACACAGATCATAAACTGTTGGGGTCACAGAAACACCCAAGAAAAAATATTACATCAATAGCATTGCTGGTGGTTTTGCCTCCTTGTTTGAATAAAACTAATTCCATGGCATGAAACTTGATCTTTGTGTTCTAGTAGGAATTTTGGATTAGATAAATGATCTGAATTTTCTGCCTAAATGAGTCAATCCTTTTGAGCCCAAGCTTCTGATATCACAAAATTTCTAGTCAACCTGTACTTTAAAAATGTTGTAATTGAATAGCTTTTAATGAAGTTAAGAGTCAATTATGCAAAACTGAGTAATTTGCTCACTTTGTTTTTAAGAAATCAGGATTTACTTTCTGGTCACAGAGTATAGAAGCCAGTGAAATCCTCTTCAACCATATTTCACTGAAATTCATTCAACCAGTCTATTTTCCAGACTTTAGTAAACATTTTGTTTCACTGAGAAGCTACCACATTGCTTGGACATTTGCACCATGAAATATGCATTTGTATGCCATTAAATAAACAGTGATACGATGCTTGGAAGTTGGCCAGTTTGCCTAGAGAGTTTAATAGAACAATGTGTTATGAAAAATGAATCTCTACCATGACAAGCCCAAGCAATTTGGACCAGGCACATTATGCTTGTTTTCCTCTGTAAATTTTTATTTAGCTTTTACCTTCCCCCATCTTTCTTTAGTTTAGTAATCTGCCATCTTCCCACCTCTTTATGATGTCAACTGTGAATAACAAGTCCATATTGATTTTTTTTTTTAATCTCAGCCTTCTTCCAAGTAATGTCAGTGGTATACATATCCCCTCCACCCAGCCCTGCTTCCCCATTAACCTTACAATCCTTTTGTTTTGGTTGAGGGACAGTGACTGACCCAGATGAGCCATTGAGCCTCATGGCTCACCTGGGGTTTGAACCTGGATTAAAGTCTAGTCCTACTCTAATCTAGACTGCCCTGATCTGCTGCCCTCCATGTAGTTTGTAACTTTTATATTGTACTGGAATCTCATACCATAGAGTACAGTTCCAAGTTTCCCCAGTCAGCATTGCCCCCACACGAGCATGTTGTTTATCCTTCTTTATGATGAAAGATGATAAGTATTGAATGCTTCTCCTCAACAATCTTTGCAAAGCATGCTTAGTGTATTAGTCTAGAGATGCAGGGTAGGATGGAAGGAGGAGATTGAGGTCCCTTTTGTATAAAAATTCTGCACCAATTTGAAAGCAGATCCAGATTTCTGTGATCCTATGATGTCAACGGTATTTGAAAATGGAGCCAATATATTTCTGGCTCAGCTGTAATGTATTTGAAAACACAGTAAAACTGCTGAAGGCTTGTAGCTTTCTGGAGCTTATGGACAGTCTATTTCCTAATTTACAGAAATATTTGTTTCATCCGCCCTCCAGTTTTGTTTTGTTTTTTCCTTTTAATCATACAGTAGTACTTTCAAGAGGAAAATGGCTGAACAGCTACAATATTCTGCTCCCTGCTCTCTCTTTGCTCCCTTGCAGCAAATGCTTGGTGGTGATATCTGCCTGTCTATCTATCTATCTAGTGATCAAATGCATACCACATGAATTAAGAACAAAGATAGAAAGGAGTCAGACAAGTAATATTTTTATGTACCTTTTGTGTGGAGTGGAGGTGAGAGGATTTTTGTTCCTTCAGGACCTCAGAGCAGGCCAGTCACCAAACGAAGTTCTTTGCCCATTTTTCAGCATTCTGAAGTTGGAGAAAGTGAAGGCAATTCTTCATAGGATTCAACTGTTTTTGAGGGATTGGGGAGTGGAAACTGAAACTGTGGCAGGGTGGAAATTCTAGAGATGATACAGATTTGGACAAAAGAGATTAGGCATGGGAGCTATTATTTAGAAGGTGAGGCTTTGTTCCTGTTGGGCAAGGAAGCTATGCTCTTTTCTGTGTCTTTCATTGTTGTTTGCTGAAGATAATTCTTCCATACATGCAGCCATTAAAGTGTGATTGCACTGAGACATTTTTATTTTATCACTCTAAGTCTCTATGCAGTTAGCTTTATGTAACTATTGAATATTTCAGCACAGAGTAGTTATTGCTATCTGTATTCATAAGTCAATGGGCAGTGGACAATAGCTTCATTTTCTACTTAGCTAAATAATAGTAGGAAATGAGGATATTTGCCTTTTTCTCTTGACTAGGTCACTTTAAATGTGAGGCCTTTCCACAGGTGAGCTGAATAGATCTTGTTCAGTTGGAATAGCTTAAGGGCCCTTAAGCACAAAGGTCTCTGATTACCATCCAGAAAGTAGCAAACAGGTCTTTTCACTGAGGCTGGCAGTGGTTGCTACAGCATCTTTTCTATATTCCTCTTCCTCAGAAATCATAACCCAGGAGTGGCTTTAGGTATGCATAGATGCTCATATCATTATGTTCTAAAGTTTTTTAACAACAAGGAAGCAGGAACAAACACAATTTTATTTTTCTTGTCATGATGATTTATGCAAACAGGAAAGTTTGAAATGCTCAGAAATTGTATTCTTGTTGAACAGAATGGTTGGCAGGAAATCAGAAATGTCAGCTGTGTTATACTTTCAGCAGTCTGTAAGGGCACTTTAAAACCATTGGATCAAAAGTATAAAATTACATTGTAAGCATTACTTATGATACATGTAATTACTCAATATGAAACCTCCATGAGAATTTTAGCAGTCATCGTGGAAGTGTTGATCTTCCATATATTTTATAACATTTTTAATAGGAGTTGTTTTGCAACAAAGGGGAAAAAGACCCAAAAACAATTCATACATGCAACAGCACATGAAGTACAAGAAAAAAAATACATATGTTGTCTGTTTATGAAACTAAGAAAAAAGGTAGATATAATTAATTCAGTGAAGGTGGCCTGTTTTAATATAAGACAATGTTTACAGAAGGAAATTGTCACAAAGACAGTTTTCATCTTAATGCTTTGGAAACTCTTTAATTGTTCTTTTTGACATCTGGATCTATTTTTTACTGCAACATGCAGAAGCCAATATATGCTATGGACTTTCAGAATAAGTTACATCTTGGAAAGGGAGAAATAATAAAGAAGTAGCAAGGACTGTTTTACACATCTTTAATCAGGGATAAAGATGCCATAGTCTGCCATCTCCAGCATGGATGTAGACTCAGAGGTAGAAGGTCTAATACAGCCGGATGATGCTGTCTGAGATTTGTTTGAGTTTGTGGATTCTGAGGAAGTGGATAGTGTTCTCTGAAGTATGAGCTCTATCACCTGAGGGCTGGATCCATACCTTATCTGGCTTCTTCAGATGGCTGGTATGTGCATATGGTTGGATTTAAGGGATGGTAAATAGCCCTTTGGGATACAGGTTGGTACTAGCTGTCTTGACAGAGATGGTGATGTCCCTACTCTTAAAGAAATATTTTGATTCAATCATATTAGATTATTTCCACCCAGTCTCCATTCTACCCTTTTTAGAGAAAGTAGGAGGGCATCAGTTACTAAATATCCTAGATGAAGGAAATTATCTGGTCCCATTTCAGCCAAAGTTCAGCCCTGGATATGAGATGGAATTGCATTAGTTATTCTGAGTAACCTGTATTGGGACCTGAACTGAGGGAGTGTGTCCCTCCTGGTTCTTCTAAATTTCAATACCATAAAGTAGAGTATCTTTCTCTAGAGTCTTCAATACCATAAAGTAGAGCATCTTTCCGCACCATCTGGGTTGGGGTGTAGAGCCACTGTTTTGCAATGGTTCTGCAACTTTCTTAGTGGTCAGTTTCAGATGGTGGCTATTGGGGAAGAAAGGTCAGCCCAGTAGCAACTCCTAGATGGGATGGCATAAAGATGAATCCTCTCCCATTTTTAAATAGCTGCATGAAATTTCTGGGGGAGGTTATCTGTAGGTTTAAGGTGAAGTATATTTATGCTGATGATATCCATTTGTATATCTCCATCCTGAGCCAAGCTGGAGATGCAGTAGAAGTCTTGGCCCAATAGCTGTAGGCTGTAAGGGACTAGATGGGATAAAACAAGTTAAAACCAAATGTTATTAAAATAAAGTTACCCCCCAAACCATATGACTCTCTGTTGGTTCCTGTCTGACTCTGGCTAGAGTGGCACCCCTCCCTCCCAAAGGAACAAGGAGATTGGGGGTTCTTCCAGACTCATGGCTACTGTATAATCAGCAGGTGGAGACAATGGCCAGACAAGCCTTTGCCCATCTTTGGCAGCTACAGCTCTATTTGGAGTAACAGCCTTGGCAACAGTGACTCATGCCATCATCACCTTGAGGTTGGACTATTACAATGCATTGTACATGCAGTTGTTGTTAGAGGCTACCTGAAACTGCAATCAATACAGAATTCACTTGCCCATGTGTTGGTGAAACACATTGCTGTCACAGCCACATGACACAAATTCTGCATGCACATGTGCGGGTGCATCAGTTACTAATAGTTTTCTGAGCACAATTCAAAGTGTTAGTTTACCTCTAAAACCCTATATGGCTTGGTTCCTAGATAAATGTCACTCTCTGATGGAATCCCCTTGTCCTGTGTGCTCAACCAAAGAAGGCATATTTGGGACCTCCTCATGAGATTTTGGGGAGAAGAAGCAAGTTTTCTTGATGGCTACTCATCTGTTTTGGGACACCCTTCCCCCAGAATTCAGGATGGCTTCTACTATGCTGTCATGCAGGAAGATTATTAAAACATAGGGCCTTTGGGTTTAATGGTCTATTAAGATTCCTTCATCTGTGAGGGTATTTTATTTGGTTTTATGTAATTATCTGATTTAACTTTCATTGTCATATGATGTTTTATGATGCTATCATTTTGTTTCTATTTTATGGCTGTAAACTGTCACTGTCCAGAGGTGGGATGGAGTTGGACTGTGTAAATAAAAAGATAAAGAAATAAACTGTTGAAAGTCATTTTCAAGTTGACAGTATATAAATAATGTAACAAATAAATATCGCTTACTGCAGATTCCTGGTGAGAGACATTAAGAGATGATAAAGTACCACACTCGTCTTTTTAAGATTCTCCATTTCCTAGCAATGCAATGAACTGGATCAGCGAGATAGTCAGACCTGGTTATGTAGAAGGAAATATATTTTCATCCAACAAGCTGACTTTTTGCTGCTTGGGAGCTGTCCAATGTCCTGAATATCTGAGAAGTCTTTCCTGGTTCTCCTGAAACTCTGAATCCTAGTCCCTGCCCCTTATTTCTTGCTCTGGTTTTCTCTAGCCTACTGAAGAGTTTTTTTCTTGAAACACCTGGTTGGGATTAACATCACCAAAGTTACAGAGAAAAGCATGCTGTAATAAGTGTGTCTGTCTGGAGACACACCACACCTTTTACTATATAGAAGTGATTACATATCACCTGAGCTCAGAAATATATAATCTAAGCCCTTTATTCCCATTGATTTCCACTGCAGAAATTAAAGAATGTGAAACCCTCCCACTGAAAATAATTGGTTTGAAAAGTGCTTAACTTTGGCTAGAAAATGCTTTAAATCATTTAAAACCTGACACTATTATTTAGGTTCTGAACCCTCCCACAGTTGTTGCAAATCCAATAGTAGTTACCATGATGAATGAGCAATAAATTACTACATAAATGTCAATACACTTCATAGAATTTAATTGGAAAATATACATTGGCTATGACTTGGAACATTCTGCTTATGCCTATTAGCTGTAGCAATTCCATTCTGCCAATAGTGAAGGTCTGTTTAGTGATCTAATCCAGAGCCATAAAACACATTTTTTAAAATGAATTCTGGTCCTTTTTGAAAATTGGTTTTCTAAATTTCAAGCTGCTTGAATTTATACATGAGATAGATCACACTTTTTTCCCTCAACACTGAGGAACAGAAGTCATTGGTTTGTTTATTTTTAACTCTATGATGTCACAAACTATTGGTTTAATTCATACTCCATTTATTTTAATGGCAAAGCTGTCATGTTGCAGCCATTATAACATGGAACTGAAACATTTAAGACACAATACACTTCACAAAATGTTGAATATGTAATGGAATCTAAGCATAAAGATAAGTCATGGAAGTTTGGGGGGTGAGAGGCAACAGCAATCCTTTGAATAGAAGGAAGCTGTTTTCTTTCTTTCTCATTTAAGCAGCTGACAGAATCTTAGAACTTTCTGGGATTTTGAGATCTTTGCAGGCAACCAGGAATAGCACAGTCTTGAATCTAGCCCTAGTAACATTATATTCTGGACCAATTCAATAAATGGAAAGGTAGCTTTGCTACAGATGTGCTGCCAATGCTGCACAGGCATTGTTTTATTTATTTTTTCCCTCATTAGTTGTTTTGCTTATTAGAGAATAACATGTTTCACATACTTTTGCAACAATATTATTTTGTATTACTGTAATAGCCTATGATCACTATGAAAAAAAAAATTATTCATTATTTAAGAGTACACATACATATAGGAATGACACAGTTAAACCAAATGGGACTTAAATCTGCTTAAACGTGCATTTGCATGGTTGCAATAAGCATACTTTCTTGGGAAAAAAGAAACAATTACATTTGAATCAGTATTTGGGGGCTAGGCAGTATGGCAAGGAAAAAGAAGACAAGGATTGTAAATTACAATAAAAGGTCTTAGAATTAGTGGGATTCTCAGATAAGAAGAATGTGCCCTCCATTTTAACTACAATTGACTTCAATGTTTTTACAAGAGCAAAGTCAGTTTGGCACTGATTGAGTATATGGCTTGTCTTTTGAATGTTTAAGCAAATAGTTGGTATGGAAGGGAATAGAAGTGATACTTCAAAAAGATCAAGAAAAGAGAAAATATTATATTGTGGCAAATGTTAGAGATCTTCCACTGGCTGTGCATTTCACTACTGTAGTTCAAGAGATATGAACTACAACAGGGATAATAAGTATCAGCGTGAATTGCAAGTGATTTGCAAAGATATGGCAAGTGGATAAGAGACTGCCTATCTCCTGAGAGTAAATTTTGGGGAACTATTACAACTAGAAAACTGTTCAGCAATATAGGTTGTAAGTGCTGATACTATTTGCTTCTCTTGCACCATCATGTCACAGGAGATCTTGTTTGGACTTAGTACTTGAGGCACGTACAATAAACTGAGAAGTTAAAAAAAAAATCTAGAAGAAGACAGTGGCAAACCTTGACTCAGTGGAGATTTTAGCTTAACTTGCACTAGCATAATTGAAAAGTATAAAATTCCCTAAGAACCTACATGAAACAGAACATATCTGAAACTCTTATTGGTGCTCCTATAAACATGCCCCTTATTACATCATGTCTCCCACACAAACTTTAAAATTGTATCTTTTAAAAAATCAGCAGAATAGAACTCATGTTTCTTCATTTCTTTTTTAGCCAGCCTTTTTCACCAATGTTCAGGCATCCTATCACACTGAGAATGGATTAGCATTAATGTAATTAAAAGAATGGTTGCCAAGGTGTTCTTCATAATGCTTAAATTATCTTCCTTCCCCCTTGTGCTTCTGTGCATGTTCATCCTTCTTATGATCGAATCATGTTTCTTCTCTTCCTTGTTTCTCTTGGAACAGACTCTTATTTCTGCTATTTGAAGCAGTCCATGAAGGTTCAAAATGCACATCAGGTATACTCATCATTTGGAGAAAAGTCTATAGAATGCTAGGTGTGTTTTCTTAGTCCTTAAGAGAGTAACTGCCAAATTGAGTGAGTTTTATCATCATCTAAAAATGTAAAGATGCCCTCCAGTCAAGCTCGACTCCTGATCACTGCATTCATGTCATTTTCTTGACAGTGTCATGGTAGTGATTTCTTCAAGAATTGTTCAGTTGTATTTCCCAATTTTAAACAGTCCTAGAATTCCCAGTCAGTCCTCCATCCAAATACTAAACTGATCTTGCTTAACTTTTGAGTTCAGTCAAGAATTCATAGGTGCTGCTTTTTTTTGGTAATTTGCTATGCATGTCTACATCTAAAATACATGCTTGCCTACTCAGTTATGCTGGACGCATGAACATAGAATTAGGTGCATGCTTGTTTTAAAACTTCAAAAAATATACTGGAGAGAGATCACTACAAGTCACTAAAAGATAAAGAAAAGTCTGGTTTTATTTAGTTTGTAATCATGTCTCTGTCGATGGCTAATACTGAACATTTCACAGGTTAACTTAATCTTCATACCTTTCTACTGATACAGATATATGATACTATTGTGTTTCCCCCCCTCCAACCTCCCCAAGCAGGCTTACCCTTAAACACTCTCAGTAGACTGCCTTGTTCCTGTGTATAGAAGCAAGTGCAATGATCTCCATTGCCCTCTAACCAAAGATATTTTTGCTATGGATGAACTTTGTGACTCCACAGTTCTTTGTCCCTCCTTTAATGGAAGCTGAGAAATTGTACAATCTTCCATTAAGTCAGAGATTCCCACATTTTCTGAACCAGAAAAACTAGATTTTTCAAAGAAGCCAGGATATGTAGCCTATTATTGCTTGTTTTGGAACAATAAAGAATTGTTTCCTGGTTCAAATGAAATAACTTATGATCTCTGATTTGTTTTCTCATGTAACTGGAGTAAGGAGTGAAGTGACTCTCTCTCTCTCTCTCTCTCTCTCTATCTATCTATCTATCTATCTATCTATCTAATCTTATTAAACTGAAATAAGATCCACTGAATGCAGCCATGGTTCCAGTCTTATAAATCTTATAAATATTCATCCTGCCACTTAGTTTTGGGGTGAGGAATATTATGTAAAGCACTGAAAGGGAGTAAAAAATAGTGAGTCACAGAAATAGAAGATGTGAGATAAGAAAAGGAATATAGCTAAAGACAGTTTAAAACAACTCATTATACCTCTCCATGGAAATCATCTAATCAACATTTAGGTTTTCCATTCACAGTTACTACCATTCCCTTTGTAAACGGGGACAATAATAGAATTTTAATTGTGAGGCACAGATGCAGTCTATATACGCACTTAACCAAATTATTTCATTACTTTTATTTTTACTTTCATTCACTCTGCTGGAGGCTCTTGTTTAGTACTTTCTTCCACATCCAAGATGTTTTTTTTTTTTAATTTCCATCAAAATTGCTCTGAATTTTCTCTGCTTCTTTTAATCTTAACTGTTCCTTGCTCTGTTTTACCACATTCTTCGCAACATTTCTCTCTCTGTGTGTGTTATTCTGCACAATACTGTTTTTTCAACCTCATTTACTTTACAGCAACCATTTTCTTACATACATTTTTTTCCTTATCCATTGCCTCTTCCACTTCATCATCAATTTACATATTTCCTATTAGCATTATTTCTTTGCCACTCTGTAAAATAATTCTTTTCATTGTAGTCAGCTTTGACATCTTCATTTTTTTACATTTACTTTCCATTCATTCTGTTGAGAGATTAATCTGCTTTTTAATGCTTTTTCACATAGGACACATACTTTCTCTTCCTCCAGACTAGTCTCTTTCACATTTTTCCTTTTCTTCCATTTCTATTTTTTTCCTATGATCCACTCTTGACAGAAAAAATGGCTGAGTGACCCAAAACTTCACCATTCTTCATTAATTTTCTCAATCTTTCATTGCAACAATCAATATTGTATGTAGACTTGTATGCATTTGTTTGCCATATGTACATATGAATAGACATGCTTAAGCCATATGTTCACAATAAACAGATTTATTTTCTAAGCAGATACTAATCAAACTGTCACAATTCCCATTCATTCTTAGGTCTCCGAATGGCCCTGTAACTTTTTCTTATTTAGTTGTCTTATTCCCACCCATCTATTATGCCAAAACAGCAGAACAGAATTTTGTTTTGTTTTGTTCTGGATATTATTCATTCAGAATGCTGCACCATTTTCCCCAAAAGTAATTCCTTTTCCATTATCACTGCTTCCTGGAGTGTAACACACAACTATGAATACTTACTTTCATACACACCCACAACAACTTATATGATGCAATTCATACTTTCTGACATACATTTTTGTCCTTTCAGTAATAATTAAATCTATACCTTACTCCCCTTCATGTATTCATCAGCTTCATTCTGCATGTTTGGACCACCTTCATTCAAGTCAATTATATCCTTATCCTTTCTCTTAGTATCACCAACATACAACAATCTATTTTTTTCTTTCTTTCTTTCATTCATTTCATGTATTGGTTCATTTTGCATCTATTCTTCTTACATTCCAAGTCACAATCTTTCATATGCCATGGTCATAATCAGATGTGACTATAGAGATTAATCTTTGCACCTATCATGGCTTTCATCAATCAAGGTTTTCACATAAAGCTTTTTAGCAAGAGAGAGAGCCTAGGTTACTAGCCTTGGTTGTATCTGTTCCACTAGAAAACAGCAGTATTGTTTTGCCTCTGTCTATTGTTCATCCAGATTTTTGTAGTCCATATCTGGTAGCCCCATTCTTTCTTTTTTTATTACTGCCCTTTTCATTTCTGGGAATACATGCCTTGAAAGGCAGATACCATGGTTTTTGGATAGTGGCATCTGCAGGGAGGGGAAGGGCTATGGGCTAGGGGTTTGGGGAGAGAGGGAGGGCAGAATTATGAAAATAACATTATGATATCACAATGTAAGTGCTGCCCCTTTTGTATGTGTGTCATGATGTCAGACACATGCATGAAAGGGTAGAGCTTGTCACTACCATGATGTTGGTGTTCCTGTAGATACCTGTATTTGTGTACCTGAGTTTTGTAATAAAAAAAAAGCATACACATGGCTTGTGATACAAACTCTCTTTTTCTGAAAAAGATGAAATCATAGAAATAGTTGCAGGATAATATATATATATATACAACAATGAAATTAAAGTAGAATCAAAGGAACAACATGAATCTAGAATCTATTAGGAAGAACAAAAGATATACAAATGGACGTAAAATATACCCACATCTTTTTAACTCCTAAGTCTGAATTTGGTATGCTCTAATCCAATGCAAGATCACTTTGGTATGCTTTAACTGCACTAAGTGCTTTGCACAGCAACATCAACCTGAGGTGAAGAAGTGAGGGGGGGTTGTCTTGACAAAATGCTTTGCAATGCTTCCTAGTCTCTTCTTAATTTCCTCCAGCACTTTGAAAAGGCTTCTGCATGGGTGCAGCACATGTAGGGTATATCATGGTCTCAGTGGAGATATAGATATATTCTGTCCATAAATATTTCTTGTTTCCATTTTACAACAACAATTTCTCCCTGTTAAGGAAATCCATCAGAGTTTTGGTAGCTTAAATACTGTATATAAAAAATCAATTTTGGACCTGAGGTGTTAAAAAAATTAAAATAGTTTGCATCCCTTAATGTATAATGCTGATAGAAATTCACTTTCTCTAAGTTATATAGGACTACTTGACATCATAGCCCTTGTTATGTCTGCATCCAGACAAACTAAAGTTATTCTGAACTATGTTTTAAGGAACAAGCAAATATCAAATTGTCCTGATGTGTCCACTTCGACCACAATTCTTTGTTAACAAAATATGTAGGGTGAAACAGAAGGAAAAACTTCTGATCCTTTCTTCCTAATGGTAGTGTCAAAAATCTGGATTCTAGATAATTAATAGACAGCAGCAGAGAGAACCTCGTGGCCACAAAGGACTTGCCACAAAGGCCTGTCAGGACTTACTGCCTTCTAATAGTCATTCAGAATTCTGCATGCCATATCTGGCAATCATTGTTATTCTGTCAGAGGGGACACTTTATGACCTAATGGACATTTTGGCCAAGACCACTCGGCAGTAACTGCTTCTTTGAGTTCCTGCATGCACCATCAGTGATTATAGCCACTTTGCCTTCTGTCAACTTCTTTTATATTGCCTTTCATTTTTCCAAGGACCAAGGTTTTCTCCAACGACTCTTGGTGGTTATCCCTACCCAAATTAAAACTGACCTCCACAAAAAGGCTTTTAATCATCATACCATGCCTTGAGAAAGAGCTGGAGTTTAAGTAGTTGCTGTCAGCCTTTTGATGTAGGCAAGGTTGAGAAATAGGGACAATAGGGATTCCATGAATAACATAATATCGAAAGCTCTCAAAGTTTCTCTCTATTTCACCTTAAACCAAGCAAAATCAAAGTGGACTTATTTTTAATTTCTTTCTCATGCTTTCTTCTTTCTAAAGTCTGAGTACAGGTAGTCCTCATTTAGCAACCACATTTGGGACTGGCAACTCAATCATTAAACAAAGGGACAACTATGCTTACGACCTTCCTTCAGCTTTCCTTTGCTTTACAGACTTGTGAAGGTCATAAATGCAAGGATTGGTCATAAACTTACTTTTTCATCACTGTTGTAACTGCAGTCACTAAATGAGGCAATCACTAAATGAGGACTACCTGTAATCTTTTTGGAAACTTGCCCCTTAACAGTTCACTCCTTCCTTCTCCATTCTCAAAGCCAAGTCTATATTTCTTCATAGGAGATGCTGCTGAAAGTCCTGAGGCTGGTTAGGCAGCTCTTGATTATTCAAGGGAAACATTCTTGGACCTGCATCTTTTAATGTGGGAGTTCTCTCTCTGATTCTAAAAAAGTCATTAAGATGCTGTTCAGAATCCAGGAATAGAAATGGTAAAGGGGACCAGCAAAGTCAGTGGCCAAGCAAAGAGCTGCTTGTCTATGAAGCCAGGGACAAAACCCTTCCTGTTAATGGGCTATCTATCAGTGAAAAGCCCCAAAGGAAACTTACAGCTGAGTAGGGACAGGAGGAGCTTTAAAAGTTTTCTGTTTCAGGGCAGCAGTTCTTGAAACAAAGTTTGTTCTTCAGTCTGTTGATGTGTTGGTACTATTTATTTTGATCCTTGGATTTCATTTAAGGACATAGCTTTTCCTTAACTTCCACAAGTGAGAATGACCTAGCACTAATTTCTCTTCTGTCTGCTCCAATTTAATTGTCAGTTCCCACACTGGGACTTTAAAAACAATGTAGCTTTGTCCAATATAAAACATTTATATCTGGATGAAGCTTTTAATTTCTTTAGCAAAATGAAGCAGTTGGCACTCTATTAGGCTTTTCTTTTTCCCATCCTGGTGATCTCTAGATTTATCAGACTACAGGACCCATGAATCCCAGCCATGGTCTGTCATGATTATGGGTGTTACAGTCCATCACATCTGGTAGTACTAGGTTGAGGAAAGCTGCTTTAGATAATAATCTGTTTCATTCAGAGCCTGCATTTAACTATTGCTCCACTTGCAAACAGGTTATGACCCTGTTTAAACTTTGTAAATAAGTGACATTCTAGAAATAAATGAAATCAGATGTAATGTGTTCACACTAGTAAATGAATGAGCTCTTTTTACAGACTCCAGCAGGTCTTGGGCCTGAAAGTTCATTTAGCATTCAGTTATTGATGCTTGTAGGGCATCTCAGTGAGCAAAAGGTGACGGAAGCCAACTAGTTCCATTCTGCAGACACAGTTAAAAAAAAATCTAGAAGAGATAACAGATAGAATGGATAACTTGGCTCAATGAGAATTTAATATTCTTCCAACATTTTCATCAGCAGCCAGAAAAATGCTAAGAAGCTGCAACTTAGAATAATAACACATATAAAATAATTAGTGGATGAGCTGACTCTACCCTATTATCGCAGTATTTACCTTTTATCTTTTTAATTGATAGAAGTTTAATTCTTCCATTTGTTTCATTACATGCTTCTGCAACAAAAGGATAAAAGTGGGATGCGTGTAAATGCATATGGACACAATGAGAGGAGATAAGAGAGGTGATTACTTACTTACAATATTTTGAATTATGTAAACATGCTGTCTAAAGGTCTTATACATGCTAACCTGATTTTTCTCTAAGGCAGCCAACTCCAATCTAACTAGAAGTTGTAGTTCAGCACATCTAGAGAGCATGAGGTTGGGAAAGTGTATTCTAAAACATAGAAACAAAACAACACAAACCCTTTGATTGATTATAAATGGTAATAATGTCTACTTTGCCTTCCTTTCTCCAACCCTACTGATTTATTGAAACTGCCAAACTTGTTGAGTGGTTACTCATTTGGCTCCCTTTACTATCTTAGAAATCTCAGCAGATGGCAGCACCTGCTGAGCACCTGTCCACTTGTCTGGGCTTAGCATCTCAGCAGGGTTTGGCTTGGTTAATACTCAGTCAGGAGATCACCAGGACTACATATTAGACAATGAAGTCAAAAAAGCATCATGGAATAAGGTAATGATAAACCACTTCTGTATTGTTGCTAAGAATTGTTGTCTATCTGGTCGTCAAGAATCTAGCACAACTTGAAGCAGATCTTACTTTTACTACTTTTACTATTGTAGAATTAAATGTGTGTTCTGAATCTAAGATTGCAGTTCCAAAAGGTGGATAAAGATGAATTCTTCTTCATAGTATCAGCTGTTTCTAATGAAATTATCAGAATTTAACTTTTTCCGTACTTGCTATTTCCTCATTCCATCCTGCCCCTTGGATAGCTTTTCTTTTGAACAATTGGCTTCGAGTAACTTGAAACAAGACCTATCTGATTAAGAGTGCCTGTTCTCAACCATGTTGTTTTTTAATTCCAAATCATTCCTGTTATAACAAGAGCTACCTGTGGTTGGATGTAACCTAGGGCTACCAGATCTGAGCTCCAGAAATCCAGATTGCCGTTAGATAGAGGAGTTACATCTATTATATAATAATATAATGAATACTAATTCATATGTAATGATTGCTCATTTCTTCAGCAGTGGTGACTCCTGATTTGTAGCCTATGAACTGTGTGATACTTTTACTTCCAGAATCTGTCAATCACATTGGATGTGAATACAGGTTGCAGTGGTACAGAATGGTCAGTGTGGGTTCCCTGTATATAAGTTGCACAATGTCCAAAGAGCTAATTGACAAAACATGCAACTGATACACATTAATGCGCATGTACATACACACATAACCACATACCAACAGTATGATTTAAACCCAAGCTTCAAAAAGAAAACAAAACAACCCCCCCCCCCTGCAAATTTCTGGCTTATTGGAAAATATGGCAATTAATGACCTTGCTTAGGAAAACTACTACAAAAGTGTTAACTGTTAGTCTTTTATTGGTCCAGTCTATGAACATCGCTTGGGGGACGCGGTGGCACAGCGGCTTAATGACGCTGAAAGTTGCCGGCCAGAAATGGCTGATGCTTCGGCGGTTCGAGTCTAGCCTTCGCGTTAACAGGGTGAGCTCCTGTTTCCTCCCCAGCTCCTGTCAACCCAACAGGTCGAAAACTCACGTGAGTAGATAAATGGGGACTCTCACTCCGGTGGGAGGAAAAATGCTGGCAGCGCCTTGCCCAGAGAGACGGGACCAGTTGCCGGTAAGTGCGAAACCACGCTCGCCCGAAAAGGGCGCGAAGCAACGGAAACCCCGCCTCCTGCGCTCGCCAGCTGGGCTCTGCTCTAGGAAGGAGGCTCTGGCAAACCACTTCCGAAAAACAATTGCCTTGAAAACTGCAAGGATTCGTCCAGGCAGTCACTGCAGGGTCAGTAATGACTGAGCGCAGACAAAAAAAAAAAAAAAAATGAACATCATTCCTAGCAATGAAGTTGCTTGATTTTGATGGTATAGCAACAGTGGTTTCAGGTAACAGGATATACAGGCCCAAGGAGAAAGTCTTTTCCAGAGGTGACAGTTCTGAGACTTGAGTAGGTATAAAGAGGAAGAAGTGGCTTCTTTTCTGCATTCATTCTCAGAGAAAGGCTGCCTGTCGGGGTCCACCATCCTAGTATAGCCTTCCACTCCTGCCTACCTTGTTGACAGCTTTACAGTATTTGCCAGCACAGATATGGGGGCAAAGAAGCATTACGTCAGGGCTGACCTGTTGATTAGCAAGCATTACTTTTGTTTAACAGTCTGGTGGTAGGAATTCTAGCCCCCTGGAGAAAGCAATTCCTCCTAATTTCAGTGCTGCCATCCTAATTATGCTCATACAAAATAAAGTGATCACCAGGAGGTTTATACTCCTCAAATTCTGTTTCTGTTATGTCCAAATAGGAAGGGACAGATGGAGCCTATTTCAATAGATGACAAGATTTAAAGGAAGAAGCTGGGGTAATGAACTCATTTTTACACCTAAAGCTGATAGCAGATTTTGCCCAGCTTATGAAAGGCTGTAGACTTTTTGCACCTTATTAATTCTCAGAAAGCTGATGCCCTGATGTCCAAATTGGACATCTCATGGGAGGTACTGTATGTGCTGCTGCCAGGTGTAATTCCAGAAGAAAGGAATGCTAGTGTAATTGAAAGAAATGTTGATACAACTTGTTGTTTTGAAGTATAATACGCTGGGATGGTTTGAGTGCAATGGCAATGCAATGCCTATAGTGAAGCATGATTACCAGACCTTATAAATTCTTAGTACATAATCACTTGCCATAAACGATATATTCAAGGAAGTAGTCCAAAGACAGAATGCTTGGGATCAATATGCTGAATTCATTTATTAATGTATTTAGATGTATTTAGACTTATGAGGCCACCCAACTTGTCATTGATTCTGGGGGATGTACAGATTAAGTCAGATATAATACTTAAAAACAACAAAAGTAAACATAACAGGGGAGAACAAACATGCTTTAATCAAAGCATACACTGCACACCAAATAAACACACCCTGGCCTATCCCAGAGCTTGGGAAAAACTCACTGCAGTCACTCTGTAGTGAGATGGGCAGTGACAAATTTGAAATATAAATAAATCAATGCATAAATAAATAACACGGGTTCTCTAAAATCATTTCAGGATTTGTAGGGTGATAGCAGTCTGAATCTTGGAAGAAGGGGGGATGCTATTCCAAAGGCAGGTTCTGTTATAGAAAAGGCATGCTGTTTAGACCCCATCAGATGGAATTGCTTAATGGATAGGGCAGAAAGTCAGATCTTATGGGTCAGGCAGAAAAGATGGAAGAGAGGTGGTCCCTCAGAGAGCCAAGCCCAGTGCCACAAAGGACTTTATAAGAAATAACCAGCATCTTGAATTGTACATGGAAGCTCATTAGTAACTAGTGCAGCTCTTGTAGCAGAGATGTTACATGGGTGAAGGGTATGAATAACTGCTCACACAGTTCAAGAAATGGCACAATTGCTGTAGCAGATGAACCTGTGCAAAGGCCTTCCTGGCTACAGCTACCATCTGATATTTGAGTTGGACAGTGAATCCAGGAGGATCCCCAAATTGTGCATAAGTAAGTATCACACAATTCAGAACCAAAGAAGGAGAATCTCCAGCACCAAGAGAACTAGGCATTATAGCCACTTGGTCTTGTCAGAGTTGAGTTCAAGCCTCTTCCTCCCCACCCAGACCCAAACATTCCCTAAACACTAGCACAAGACTCAACAGCATCACTTGGTCAACCAGGGTGGAGATATTCAGCTGAATATCATCTTGCCAATGATACCTGACTCCATGTCAATGGATGGCCTCTGCCAGTGGCTTCTTTGGATGTTAAACCTAAGGGGCAAGAATGTTGAGCTCTGAGGCACCCCAACAAACTAGGGGCTTCAGGTTAGGCATGTCCCCATTTGTCAATACCAACTGGAATCAGCCACAGAGAAAGGAGGAGAGCTACTGCAACACTGTGCCTCCCATTCCCAAATCCTATAGCCAGTCCAGAAGGAATGGCAATAAAAGCTGTTGAAAGATCAAGAAGACCCAGGACGGTCACACAATCCCCATCCCAGCTCTGCCAACAGTAATAAGTATAATCTTGCCTGAAACCTGATTGAAATGGATCCAGGTAGTCTGCCAATTCCAGGCCCTCCTGGAACTGTTGTCTGACCACCATCTCTACACCCTTACCCAAAAAGAGAAGGTTGGAAACTGTCAGCTCCACTAGGTAGACCAAATCAGGAAATCAACTACACAGGAAGGCTAATACTATGTTTACTGAGATTGGCTGTAATAGCAGAATCTTACAAGTTTGATTGTGCTGTATCTCCTCCTCCTTCTTTTAGTTCAGTAAGTTAGGTGGGCACCTGCCTGAGCTGCTTCTGAATGTTATCTTATTGTTTTGGACTTAACAAAACCTTCAGCCCCCTTTGACAAAGTAATGGCTTCTTTATATTTATTTATTTAAATTTATTGGCCGCCCAACTCCAATGGACTCTGGGTGGTGAACAAAACTAGGAAAAACAAAAAAAACAGCTAAAACATTTAATTGCACAGGCAGCCCAGGCTAAAATAATCTAATAGACAGCAAAATCAATGAAACAAAAACAGGGGCTGTTGAACAAATAATGAACCTCAACCCCAGGCCTGGGACCAAAGCCAGGGTTTCAAAGCTTTCTGTAACCCTAGGAGACAGAAGCTGTCCTTATCTCTGGGGGGATGCTGTCCACAGGGTGGGGATCACAACAGAGAAGGCTCACTGCCTAGGTCCCACAAGGTGGCAATGTTTAATGGAGGGGACGTGGAGCACACTCACTCTGCTGGATCGTACTGGGTGGCAGAAAGAGTTAGAGATAAGTGTCCTCTCAGATATCCAGGCCCTATACCATACCATACCTTCACCAAGGTCTTCTTCCTGACTCTCTAAAGAAACTGGACAAAAATTGTCCAGAACCATTGGGTCCAGCAAAGTTTCTTGAGTGGGGCGGGGGGGGGGGGGGACACACCATTGCCTCCTTCAAGGCAGACAGAAAGACCAACTTTCTCAGTAACAAGATAATATAAGAGACAGGAATATAATTAGAAAAAATATAGGTTTGGAATGCATACCCATTTTCCACTTTTCCTTTTTTCAGAATCTTTTGAAAATATTATCATTCAGGACTTAACTACTTATGATGCTAATTTCATCACATGTTATCACATTGTCGGTTTTACTTTTTTAATTACAGCACAGGGAGCTTTTTTTTTTTTTAATCAGGAACACAGCTCATGGAAAGACAGATTTAATTCTTCCTTTCCCTACATTGCAACAAAAAACACCCTCCTATGGCAATTAATTACAGAAAAAATGTAAATGTTCCCAGTGGTGTCAATGGCAGATTTTTTCTGTGACCTAACCCCAAGGGGGATATGGGGATATGAGGTATTTAAGATGTGCTTGTAACCAGAAATGGAAGGGTTGCTTATCCTTCTTATTATAAAGTCCTGATGAAATGGGGGCCTTTCATGCCAATAACAACAACAACATAGTAATTTTAAGCACCGGTTCATGTCACGAGTAGATATACGATATATTAGGTAGCTAAATTAGTGCAGAAAAAATTATTTTAGATATGCTAGAATCAACTTGTGCTAAATCAGGAAAACTCAGACTACATGCTGGAGCCCCTTATGGTGAGCTGATCAAGGCTGCATATTAAAAAGAAGAAAAAAAAAAACAAGGCAGCATTATCCTATCTAAAGAACTGTCCAGACTTCAACAGCCATTGATTTCCCCTAATCTGGAACTTTGGACTTTTGCCAAGGTAGTCTTGTTTGGCCATCCTGCTGCCTTTATCTCCCACCTACCTCTTGCCTTCTGCTCCCTTGGGGCAATTATCCTAATTCTGTGACCTCAGCCAAATCAAATTCTTCTCTTTTGAATGGTTGATGACCTTATCTTCTGGCTGATCGCTGCTAGAGTTGTATGACTCCCCCGCACACTCAGAAGCCATTTGCTCTGGCTGCTGTGAAATGTTTCATCAATTATTCTGGCTGCAGTTCTTGTGGGGACTGACTAATGGTATTCCACATTTAGGTTGACGGTCTGCAGAGTCCAATTGGCCGTGTAGGGCTGCTATCTAGATGTTGAAATTTTGCTTCCTTTTGATTGGGTCAGAAATAGTGTCCAAACCAAAATTAGTGAGTGGCCATGCATATGTGCTGACCTAAGTGGCGCCCTTCTAGACAGCTTACCTTTGGGTGCCTTGTACATTTGTTCTTTGAATAGTTTTAGTTTCCTCTGGATGACTGTGGGAAGTTTCCAGGAACCGAACAGAGAGTGGCTAACCACTGCAAATTATACATTATTCATACTACACCAGAATACTTCCCCCCGACCTTTTCTAATGGAAAGTAAGTATACACAGTCTTTTTTCCACAAACTGAGAAATGGACAGTGTGTTGACTGTCTTGGATGTTTTAGGTTTTCCATTCTTGTTCTCTTCTTTTTACTTGAGATCACAACTGATAAAAGGCTTATATTAATCCAAAGGTTAGGTTAAAATAGAGAGTAGCTTTGATTTGGGTAGTTGATATGGGCACAGAGGGGAGCCAGAGACAGAAAGGGACAGAATAAAATTCAGCCTTTCAAAACCCCCTGTTTGGATTACGGCTTCCTTAGCTTTCCAAAGAGATCTGGATTTGCAATGAGTGACGGGAATAAAATTACCATGAAAATGGATAAAGCCTTTTTCTTTTCCAAGATATTGTCAGTATACTAGCATTAAGGAATTAACAGTTTTTCTGCCACAAAATCATTTTATCTCTCTATCAGTTCTACTTTCCTCCCAGAGTTCAGCTTAATCTTGGTCGTTCTTTAAAACAAGACATTTAGCTAATGTTTAGGAACATTCAGAACAGAAGAATTAATCTTATGATTTCTGATCCTAGAAAAAGAAGTAAGATAATGAAGATTACATTATCCTCTTTCTGTGCAGGTTCAGGTTACATTTCAGGGAATGATATACATCTCAATCTTTTAAATAACAAGACATTTTAAATTCTAAAAGAACCAACTGTATTAGGGCCAAAACTTCCCAAATTCACCTTTATCCTTTGGAAGGTAGTTTTGGTGGATGTGTAAAAAAGCCAAAAAAATTTGAACACAAATAAATACACTAATTCAGAAAATTTTAAAGACTAATATACAATTGAAACCAGAGGCTTTTCTTTTGGGATTAATTGACAGACAGCTAGAAAAAAGCCATGGAACTTTGTTTTTATACATGACAACTGCAGCAAGATTATTATATGCTCAAATGTGGAAAAGTTTGACATTACCCACAATGGAGGAATGGTTGGTAAAGATGATGGAATTAGCAGAGATGGCTAAATTGACTTCCTTGATTAAAGGAAAACAAAAAACAAAAAACAAAATCTACATTTATGGCTGCCCTTATGGTGCCCTTATAGACCTTTTACATGAAACATAAAAAATCCACTTATGACTTGTGGTTTTGATGATTAGAAAAAAAAAAAAATTGGATAATAGAAAAAAGTGAGCTTTTGTGTAATCATAGAGTAAGAGATAACTTGTAATTATATTTGCTGCAAAGGAAATCAGAAGCTGCTTCTTTCTATTTCTTTTTATCTCTTCTTCCTGCATTTTTGTCTTTGTTCTTTTCTTCCTCCTTTTTTCTTTATTTTCTTTATTCTGTATTAGTTTCTGTTAGCTTTTATGTTGTTTTAAAAACTTTTAATAAAATTTGTGTGTGTGTGTGTGTGTGTGTGTGTGAAGATAGTTTTGTCTCTACTTTTGGTACATTTTGAGAAGTTAGTTGTTTTTTTTCCTGACAGTTTTTTTAATTAACTGAAAAACAAAAAAAATATACAGAGTTATAAAAGAAGGGGAAAAAGCTGAAAAAAAAAAAGAAAAAAGATATAAGAGGTATATTTACACACATGCATATATCAGTAAATTAAAGATTTCTTAATCTTCAGCTTTATTAACTAGAAAAAACCTTTGAAGATTCAGATTGTTGTGAGTTGCTTGTTCAATATCAAACACTGATGAGGACAGACAGAATAAGTTGTCTCTTGGGAAAAATATAGATACATATATATACAGGATTTGCTCTTAGCTACCAACAAATAGACAGAAAAATACTCTTTTATACAGACGCAATCCATTATTTCATGCAAACACAAAGCACAAATGTATCCAGGTATAAAACTGAGCCTGGTCTTTTGGGCTAGTGTCTGAAACACTGCATCCTCCAATCACTTTCTGTGCTTGAGATGATTGATTGCAACTGGAACAACCTGGCAGGCCAGTCTTATATCATAGCTGTTGAGGATAGGAGTCCCTGTTCTTGGAGCACATAAATGGTTGGGCCATTTCTTTTCTGGACTGGTTCTGCATGTTTTCTATTTGCAAGATGTACAAAATGTAGATTTGGATTTCAGCCTAACTGGTTGCTGTAGTGGAGACTGTGGGCAAGGAGAGAAAGCAATCTACCAATTGGCTATAAGGATAAGCAGGGTGTGTGAGGACCCTGCATGCTCTTGCACTTTCAGGACTGGAACACGATCTGGCCCAAATCTGGATCCTTCTTCAAAGCTACTTTGTGGGCAGGATCATGTCAGAACCCTACTCCATCATATATATGTCATTCGGTTTTCAGGAAGAACTGAGTCCTTTCTGGGAGCTTGGACCTGAAAACTCTCTCTATAGGCACAGTGCATTTGATGTTAGAACAGTCGTATTAAGCCTCCAGAAACTTCCCTTGGTCCCTATAGAGTCTTTTAAAAATAAATGAAACAGTGAACTAGAAGTTATGGTACAAAATAACCATTAGTATAATCTTTATTTATCAAAAATCCTCAGAGTTCCATGTGGGCCTCATAGATACTTTGGGGCAATGTATAGAACAGTGTTTTCTGAGGAAGTTAGCTCAAAAATAAAAGTAGCTAAAGTGAAAGAAACCATCCTGGATGACTACAGTGTGTGTGTGTGGGGGGGGGGGGGAGGGGGATCTTGCATTTTGTTAATGGGCATTTACCAATTTGGATTATGGAGTATTCTGGATTCAGTTAGGAAAAGATATTTTGGAACATACATCTCATCAAAGCATCTATTTTTAGGTCTGCATGGCTGCATGAGAAGCCTCCATTGTTTGCTTGGAATTTTTTGCAATTTATATATATGTTTTACACACACCATTCACACCAGCATTCTCCTACTGATCATTAGCTATAGGTTGGAAGCTTGATATCTACTGGGCTAAATTCTTGAGTGAAGCTTAGGTAGAAAGGAGTCCTGCCTCCAACTAAGTATTACCCTCATTTCCATTAGCATTTGAAAAAAAAAAACTGTGAATTGGTAGTAGTAGTAGTAGTAGTAGTAGTAGTAGTAGTATGCCTACAGAAGACTTTTTTTTTTCCTTGACAGGCTTCTCTGCAGTATGCTTAGCCTGTGACTAGTTATGAAATATATATCATAGATCAGAAAACCATGGGATATTGTTGTGGCAATTAACTTATTATCGGCAGTGCAATGTATAGTGATGTCAGAACTCAATTTCATAGCACTGAACACAGTTGCGTACGTGGGGCATAGCAGCTACCTCAGGAGAGGAAAAGGATGTTATGACCAATGTGTTTGTGGATGTATGCATGAAGAATGAGCTCCAGGGAATTGTAAGAAAAGGTCAACAGGTTTTCTGGTAAAAATGATGTGTTGTTTGCCGCTTTCTGTGTTCTGTTGTCAGGAGAAAAAGATGATGCTTTCCACTTAAACTTCTTGTTAAGGGAAGAGTAAGAAATAGCAATCACAATATAGCCTTCAATCACTCTATTAACTTACAGACAGGTAGGCTGTTGATGATATATATGCTGACCTGGCATTCTGAGCTCTTCTTTCTGGGACATGAGGAGTTCAGAAGGTCCCAAACACATTTTTAACTTAAAATCAAAGCAGTATTTGTTATGTAGAAGGCACAGCTTGCTTTCAGTCCTATTGTAGCAGGAGTTGTGTGTGTGTATTTTCCATCTGCATTGCAAGCCAAGGCTTACACACTCAGAAATAAATCCCACTGAGTACATTCAGTGGGATTTACTCCAGACTAAGTGGGCACAAAGTCACAGCCTATGAATTAAAGAAATATACCAAGATGGAAGGTACTGTTTTGACTAGACTGCAGTCTTGAAAGTAATTCTTAGAGAAGCAATAGCTGGATTCTGTTCATAATAGCGACTACAACAAACTCCAAAGGGTATGCAGATTTTTTTCCTTCTATTTTAAAGGAAAGTATTCACAGCAAAGATGTGGGTGTTTTGTTCAGTACGTAAATCAGAAGAGGTTAGAGTGATAGGGATGGTTATCAGTCAAAAGTCATTCTCTGGGATCATACATGTTGCTAGTTTATAATGTTTGTTTTGTTTTTAATTAACTGATGTTTGAATGCACATGTTATATCTAGATATATTTTAGCTTGTCTGGTACTATTGTGGACTACTAATTAAGGAAAATAGACTATCTTGCTATTTTGGGTGTACCTGGAAAGCATCCCACTATAAAAAAATTGTAGGAGGCAATACCTTCTCTAATACAAGGTGCATTTTTACTACCATATTCATTTCCAGACATTTCTTGTGATGTTCCAAGTTGGAGAGGATTCAAGCAAGCAGTAAAAATGTTGAAGAAGCTAGAATTAGCTCCTGAAGATGAAATATGGCTTGCTTAGCCAAGTGATGAGTAAGCAGGACTTGACAAGCATCTGCTGTGAATGTGTTTGAAATGTGCTACATCCAGACTTTCTGAGCTTACTGGAAGAATTGCTTGGAAAAGTTTCCAGTGGAATAGTTGTGGTAATTCTGTGCTACAGCAGAGAAAATAAAGACTCTTGCAGCAACTTAAAACAGTTCTTCCTATTTGGTTCTATCCAGAAATGTTTAGATTAGAATTTCCAGAACTCTTTACAAGCACAATTCCAGGTGTGGAAGGATGCTGAGAGACTAGTAAAATAGTATTATGACATTGCTCATAGTAGTGTGGAGCAATTATATTAATCTGCATTGGTGAGGTGACAAGTCTTCAGTCTTGGCCTCCCAGCCATTCTAAAATCATGGTTCCAGCTGCCAATAATAAAGGGAAAATGGTAATCTTTATCAGGATCACTGCAAGAGGGATGAAGTCAGAACCAGAACCAATAGAAATAGAGGAAAAGTCATCTTTGAAAGGATTGCTGGGATGGGAAGATTTACTCCCCTACCCACTGCAAGCCCCAAGATCTCATTGCCATTTGAAAATGGGGCAGCAGGAAGGATGAGTATGT
Source organism: Liasis olivaceus (assembly GCA_030867105.1). Classification (NCBI taxonomy): domain Eukaryota; kingdom Metazoa; phylum Chordata; class Lepidosauria; order Squamata; family Pythonidae; genus Liasis; species Liasis olivaceus. The sequence goes on along the minus strand of CM061350.1, from coordinate 163,448,366 downwards.
GTTCCCCTTGAGACTCTGTACATGCAGGTGTAGTTCATCTCAAATGCTGGTGTCTAGGTTAAAAAAAACAACCCAACTGACAATAATTCTTTATGGTCCAAGTTGGGCTGTTTGGGAGTGATGTCATTTTTAGTCAACTATATTGAGAGAGTGCCTGTTTGAGGAAAGTTGAGCTAGGTTTAGCAAAGAGAATCTTAAAGGCTGGAGTTGAAAAGAAAAACGAAAAGATGGGCTGGGTAAAAGTCTGATGCTAAGCAGGACATTTCCTTTCAAGTCTCTTTAGTTCCTGTTGCACCAGGCTAGATTAAATATTAGAAAATCTGATGTAGGCAAATGGATTGTTTGCGTTGCCTCATAGGGAAGGAGAGAGAAGCAGAAAGAGAAGGAAATCAGAAGCAGTATATACCATATTGTGAAACACTTTTTCTTGAATGCACTGGCCTCTTCCCCCCTCCCCCCACCAAGAACCTGTAGGTAAGTGTGCATGCCATCTAAAGCAGCAGAAGAGAGATTCCTGTTCTGTCTCCAACAGTATCTTTTCAATAACTACATGCCTGTCATAATACAGGTATAGAGTACAAAGTCAAGACATTTCCCTATTGCCTCAAATCCATGTATGATTGCTATTGCTGTGCCTGGTGTGAAAATGCTTCTGAAGAGGTGCTTTGGACTTCGTCTGAGCACAGCTCTCTACTATTCCTTAAAGCAGCCCCATTTTTTCAGGCTTGTGGGGAAACCCAGAAAAAAGGTGCTTTAAAAGTCACATTAACTATAGAGCATTTCTTAAAGCACCAAGATTTTTTTTTTTACAGGCTTATGAAGAGTAGCAGAGAGGTTTTCCATCAGGTCCAAATTACTACTTCCAAATAATTTTTGAAGCAAGCCTTCTACACTGTGTGCATGTTTTTTTTCATTATTATTATTTTTGTTTTTAAAAAGTATTGTGTCTTAATGTTATCCAATAGGAGTGAATATTTGTGCATTAAACAAAACTGGACTGGTAAGTTAATTGTAAGTATCTCTCTCCCTTCATTGGAGGAGAGTCCAACTGTGAATTTTCAGAAGTGAGAAAACAAAAGATGCTATTGGAGCCTATGATGGCATTTTGCTCTTCATTCAGAAAAGTGAAAAGACTCCCTCCAGTTGAATTGAATTTCTGGTGACTACATGGACATGCCCATTATTTTCTTGGCAGCAACACTATTCCCATTGCCTTCTTGAGGGGTGTTTTTCAACTTTCCAGTTTTGCCTAGAAAGCCTACAGGCCTAGATTATTTTTTTTTTAGATTTTTTTATGCCACCTTTATAATTTTTATAAATAACTCAAGGAGGTGAATGTATCTAATATTCTTCCTCCTCCTATTTTCCCACAACAACCCTGTGAGGTGAGTTGGGCTGAGAGAGAATGACTGGCCCAAAGTCACCCAGACACCTTTCATGCCTAAGGTGGAACTAGAACTCAGTCTCTTGCTTTCTAGCCTGGTGCCTTAACCCCTAGGCCAAACTGGCTCTCTTTTTTTGATAGTGATAGTGATAGAATTTGATAGTGATCTCCTGTCCAAATACTAACCAGAGCTAAACCTTCTTAGCTTTCTTTGGAATCAGCCAAGATTGGCAAGTGACAGCATTGTCACTTGCTGAGGCCTAAAAGGAGTTCTTATCACTGTACCTCCCATCATCTCTCACCATTGGCCATGGAGACTAGAGCTAAGGGGGTTTAACAACATCTAAAAGAGAAACCATTGTTTATCCCTTGTTTAAAAGATGGAAGTTCTCACTCTGGGGTTTCCTCTACTATGGAGTACAGGAAAGGAAAGAGGAAGTTTCAAGGTATGTACTAGAGTGTGACCATATAGCCTACTTGACAAATGATTGTGTCTTCTTCAGAAGGTCCCCTCTTGATAACTGGATTCAGGATAATGATCCATAACAAGAGAGAGCAGGGACACTTAGCAGCAAGACAGCAGATTGAGCAGGCACACAGTTTGCCTGGTTCTTTTTTACAGTATGGCAAGATGCATTTTATAAATGTATACAGTGTATGTATATATAAATTAGCATGTATACATTCACACCCTCTTTTTGTGGTGATACATTTCTTTTCTTTGTTGAAGTATAAGTGGCCATCTTATAAACTGTGGCTTTGTTACAACAAATAAAAATGCCACCCTTCTATTATTAATCTGGTACTTAACTCTGAGGATGTCCAGCAAGATGGCAGTATCTATCTGATCTTTGCTGACCATAAATAGCTATGGAGACTTGGACCTGATTCCTATTCAATGTAGAGGGGAGCCCACTGGAGTGCCAGAGGTATAGACTAAATTAAGAAGTAGACACAAATGCACTGATCTGGATTTGAAAGGGGGAAAGTGATTTGGAGCACATAGAGGCACATACATTGCTCCTGTCACCTTGAAGGTCTTTTTGAGATAACCAAAGTTTGGCAGACATAAGGGTAGGCCTATAGAGCTCATCAGAAAAAAGTGGAGATTATCAGCTTTAAACTTGACTGATGTAAACAGTTTCTAATTTTTAAGCACTTATGGTCTCAGATTTACTCTCTGTGTGCTGTCATAAAGTGGAAACAATGGACAGATTGCATACCTATCCCCACTAAAACTGCAGTATATGCACCTAGGATCCTTTCTTCCAGAAAAACCTCAAAACTGTCCATCTGGCTTTTGGGCTACAGTATTTGCTAATATGGTAAGTCTAAGGAACAAGTAACCTTCAAACTGTCCTGACTGGTGTCTTTTAATCACAATTCTTGGTTAACAAAATGCTTAGGCTGAAACAGTAGTGAAAGCTTTTAATCCACAGTGGTCAAAGATGTCCACACAGGAAGGCAAGGGGGCAAGTGATGAAACCTGTGTTGCAATGTCATGGCACAAACTCTGCCTATTATGTATGCGTGTGCAACATCACAGTACAAGTACAAAAGCTCAAATATTGCATTATGACATTGCTATGCACGTTTTATTATTTTGGTGTCATTGTACCTAGCTGTAGATGTACATGTATCCACTCATTCTGTGTTAGGGCAGCCCAAAAGTTACATTTAATTGAAAAGGACCAAGAGTATATTTTTCACACTCCAGATCTCAAGGAAAATTTAGTTTTAAATCATTGTAAAGCAATAATGTGAAATTGTGTGTTGCACAGGGGATGTTACTTGGCTACTCTTTATGAACATTAAAATAGTTGCATTCTTTTTAAAAAAAAATAAAGCATGGGTGAGAAAAATTAAAAATAATCTATACAGCTTGCAGACTTAACAACTTATTTAGATTACAAGTTATAATCACACTTTTACCTTCTGTGTGATGATTTTGAAAGACCCAAAGGAGATGAATATGACATCTAGTTTGACATAATCAGGAGGGGATCATACATTCTTGTTCTGAACGTTGTTATATTTGGCTGTCCATATGTTCCCAGCAAGCACAAACCGTCTGGCCAGTGGTGAAGGATGCTTGCAATTATAGTTCAGCAACATCCAAAGGTCGGCTGGCCAGGACTATTTTGAGTCTAGGCTAGAGTGTTGTTTATTGTTATCTGAAATACTCCCAGTGGATGAGGGCACCCAGAGGACCATCTTCATTGTGATCTGGTACACCCATTGATGCAAGCAGGAGAGGTTCTTGTATGTTGAAAATACAGTGGGAGAGATGCCTTCGTGTTTGCACTCCAGCCCTTTCCTCAGTTGTCTTCTATCATTTTCTATTGTTTGCTTCTGCATTGTGATTTTATTTGGGGGTTTTCACGTTTTGTTTTTTAACCTGGTTGAATGTATAATTTTTGTGGATATGGACATGCTGAAACAAATTGCCCTGTGTGATCTGTACTCTCAAATATGCTAGAGCAGAATATGAAATGAGGAAGTTACTCACTGTATGGGGCAGATTTTTGAAAAATAAAAAGCATCTGTTTTGTGAAAAGCAAGCAATGAATATTTAGTGCCATGAGCTCAACTGGTTTCCACCATTCTGTGACTGTTTCCAAATGGTTTCTGATAGTCTCAGTTTAATGTGAGATGGTTTGTTTAATTATCTTTATTATTACTGATTCCTAACAGTATTCATATTTGAAAGAAATTCTCCAATTATTGCAAGTAAAGGAAGGTAGAGGGCCCTTTAATACATTGTTTCTCAACCTTGGCACCTTTAAGATGCGTAGACTTCAACTCCCAGAATTCCCCCAGCCAGCACACTGCCTCATGAATTCTGGGAATTGAAGTCCACACATCTTAAAGGTGCCAAGGTTGAGAGACACTGCATTAATAAATGTACAAGTCTACCCTGTTCACACACAAACACACCCCATTTCTAAGGAAACAATGCACCCTCCCTTAGCCTTTTTTCAAAAGTATCTAAGTAGTGCTCAGAATAAAATGTGTTCTCAGTTCTCCCCCATAACTTAAGTACTTGTGGAGCATCTCTCCCTTTCTCTCTCTCCCTTTCTCTCTTGCCAGGTGGGATTTGGAACAAGGGTGAAATTCTTCACCTGTGACACTATGACATTTCTGGGGATTTCAGAGATGACCTTTCAATGACAGGACTAATACAGTGGGGGCAGGGTCAACCTGAGGAGTTCTTTGGAAACAGCAGCTATTTGAAACAAAGGGTAATAATGCTGAGAGTGGGCTGAGTATGTAAGCAAAGTTCCGTATGTGCTGCTAAGTCAGTGGGCACAGCTGGGAAATCTCTGTCAGACAACATTGATTTTTGTTTTAAAATATTCTGGTATGTGTCATTTCCTGAAATTTAAAACCTACAGTTGAACTCTCATTTCAAATCAGAACTGCCCAGAATTCTCTCATTTTTCTGCCTTGGTGTTCTCATATGATCCTTTGCTTTCTTTGGCAATGTACTGAAATTGGCTTTGGGGATGGAGATGTGACAAGACGACAAAATCTTCTAGTCAGCAATGTGCTGTGGATAGCAAAGCAGATGGGATTCCATGATACGAGAAGCTGTCATTTCTGTACTTTGATTTTCTCAATCCTACTTGATTCTCAAGAATGCACTGGGTAGAATCTGTTCAATTACAAGGGCATTGCCTTGTGAAGTCACTTTGGATTCATTTGAACTATGAGAAAATGTACAAGATTCTCTGTCAGTTGAGCTCTGCCACATACAGGCTGAATCCTTCTGAATACTGGTTTTATAGAGGGGAAATGCCTCTCTGAGGGACAGTGTGATGCTGCTAGCCTGACAAAAGGCAGGGATTTTCATGAATCCATGCTTCAACCCAGTTATTTTGGATAGGTATTACTGTGTCTCCAATCACCCCTTTATCTGGTTCAGGACTTTGCATGGGATAGAAATGGCATTGGTTACCCTTATGGATGACAAGTAATGAGATCTAAACTAGAAGGATCTCTGTGGTGTTCAGTACCATCAACTATGGCATCATTTTAAGCTACCTGTGATCATTGGAGATTGGAGGCACTGTATTGCAATTATTCTGTGCCTTCTTAATGGACAGTCCCAATCAATGTTGGTTGGGATGGAGAAGGTGAGCTTTTGGTCACTCAATTCTCTTTAATGTCTACATGAAACCACTGGGAGTGATCACCCTTTAATTTGGTGGGAGGTATCATTAGCATGCTGATGATACCCAGATTTACGTATCTACTTCAGACCATACAAGAGATCTCATGGACATCTTTACCTGGTGCCTGGAGGCTGTGAGGCACTGGATGAGTCAGACTTAGGATGAATCCCAACAACATGGAGCTGCTGTATGGGTAGAAGCCATAGTTCCAGGATAGTCCTGTATCTAGTTCTTGGTGGGGTGCCAGTATTCTGAAGGAGTAGGTATGCAATCTGTGCATTCTCCTTGACTCTCAGATCCTGCTAGATCAGGAGGTGGAGGCCATGGCCAGAGGAGCCTTTATCCAGGTTTGGATGGTATGCCCCTTGTGGCCTTTTCTGGATCAGCAATGTTTTCCAAATAATCTTAGATGCAGAAGAGACCATTTACTTGAAAGCAATTTCTGATGGGGGATGATTGTATGAGTTGAGATGATGTTATATTACTATAATTGTTTTTCATAATTGTTTTTATTTGTATTTTATTTTGCTGATTATAAGTTTCCTAGAATCTAGAATGAACTGGACAATGTACAAGTTTATGCAGTGAACAAGCAGACTGTTCAGGCAGGTGGAATCACCTTGTTTTCCCAGGAGGAAGCAGTTGCAGACTCAAACTCCAAGGAAAATATTAATTTTGCTAAATATTTTTCTCTTGCTGAATAAGTTTTTTAGAATACTTTTGTTTCTCCCAAAACTTCCAATCACTGACTTATTCCCAGCAAAATCAGACATACGCACTGCAGCAATTTCTAAGAAAAGTTGTGTGTTGCTGCTTATTTCATAACAGCAAACTCTACTGTGCAATCAATAGCTTTCGAGAACTTGAATTGAGTTCATCATGAAAAAGAAGATAACTTTGAAGAGGGAGAATTTAATTCAATTTACATTTTGATATGAACTCACCACATTTATGTTTCCTTAATCAACTGGCAAAACATAGTAGCTGTTCTTTGGTACTCTCACTTTTCAGTTGTGCAACATATTTCTGCAAGCAAAAATGCATGCAAAGATGTGTGCAGTATGTTAAGGAACAGTGTACAGAAAATAGATAGGTATTCCTGAGTCCCATTCCTAAAACAGAACTAGATCCTGAGTGTTTTGTGAAATATTTCCCCAAGTAAACATTACTATTCTCACCCCAACATTAATGGGAAGAGAACATCACAGATGCCAGAGCTTCTTGTTTATCTAGATGTGTCACCAGAATCTTGGGTCAGAGAGGGGCCACAAATCTATCACTTTCTCTTCTTGAGCTTGGGTGAATTCTCCTGCTGATGGCTTACAGGCAGTGTGATTCCCCTCCACCCCTTCAACTCCACTCCCCACAGTCTGAATGGATTTACCATGTGTGCCAAAACTTCTGACAATGCTGAATCCTTCCACTACCAGGAGAGAAATGACCTGTCATGTGTGTGCTTTCACCTAGGTAGGGAGAGTGCTTTATGGAATATGTTTGATGCTGCTAAATGTTAAAATATTGCTTCTGCTGAAAATTTCTCAGCAACAAATTAACGTAATATATACAGTGGAGCAGGCATTGCATGACGTGGCTGATAGGACCTATGCCTCAGATCTATCATGTGGCTACTTTTTAATGGTGTTCAAATCCTGCCCCACAGTGAAGCTGCCTGCATAATGGATGTAGTTTCTTCCCTGAACTATCAATGTGGGAGGCCCTGGCAGTAGCAACTCTCTCAAATCTTCCTTTTCTTCAACCTCTTCTCCCTCCCCCCTCCCCCCATGAGAGGTCAAATTCAGCCCCTGGTTATTTCTGCATTCCAACTCACCCTATTGCTGTGGTTAATGATGTGCTGCCAGGGACTCTACACTTCCTTCTGTTATCGCTTCATTTATTCCATCTTGACGCTTTCTTCTCTGCAGGCTGTGCTCGCTCATAACAGCATAAGAAGCCAATGGCTCATTCCTTTAAGTGTCTTATTCTTGTGGGTGATAGTGTTTCCCTTTTGAATACCAATAGAAATTACCATTCTGTTTCTGGGGAAAAAACCCACCAAGTTCTTTTAAAATTGTACTTTCATCTGCATTGGCATTAAAAAAAAATCTTGATTCCTTTGAAAGAGGTTATTCTTATGTGGCACACTGCAAAGACCTAGAGTTACTTTAATCAGGAACCACCATCCTCCTCCTTTTTTTCAGCCTCTGAGGGCTGTAGATGGCTTTACAAAGGTATCACTGGAGAAGAGGGAGATTTTGAGCTCCTTTTTTTTTATTTTGAGACATTTGGCCCCCCTCCTTTCTTAAAAAAAATATAAAATAGGTATAGTACATCTATTACAGATTTAATGTACCTATTTTTAGTTTGTTAGTTATTTTAAACAAGGAATATCAGGAAAAAATCCTGCTGCTGAACTTTTATGATTTTGGGATCTTTGGAGGCTGCAAAATAATTTTGGGGACTGCATATTGTCTGTGGGATGTTCATAATGTTCTAGTAGGCTTCCCGTTAACACAGAATCCTGAAACTAACACATATCTTTGGAACTGAAGGTAAAATAATGTATTAAGTACCTCACACTATAGAATATGTTTAGCTACAGCTAGCTACTGTTTCACATAGGTCAATGACTACTGCAAAGATAGCAGTTATGAAAAAGAGTAATTATGTAATGCTACTGCTTATATTTATATTGAAACAAACAAGTTTACATCTAGAATAAAAGGAATTGCCTAACAGGAATAAATCTTATGATAACAGGAAATTTTACCATCTTCTTTCAAATTTTATTCCATCCACTATACACACACCATTCTGCTTCTTTCTCTCTCCCCCCTCTCCTCCCCCCCCCCCAAAACAGACATATATATGCACATAAAAGAGTTGTCTAAGTTCCTAGATCTGTTTTGTTCTTTTCACACCTTAGTAAGGTTGGGCATATGTGACCTTATCCACGCTTGACAGATGGAGACTGGAATGTGTTTAAAGTAGGCCTCCATGGTAAAACTCTTTTTTCCTAGTTATTTTTATGTTGTTCTGATTTACAGCATATTTGCCTGCCTTCCTATTCTTGCTATCCCTTGCACATGTTCTCCTCCACTTCCCTTTTGATGCTGTGTTCTAAAGCTAGTTGAGTTATCACTGGGGTGGACAGTAGATAAATGAAAGTCTAGACTCCCTGGGGGACTTTGCAATAGATCACCAAAAGTTCTGGAATCCTATTGTTTAATACTGGGGTGAAGGGCCAGATTGCTCCCATATATCAGCAGTGAGCTAGCAGTTGTCATTAGGTGGAGTTTCAAGAAAGGAAAGCCCACCCCTTGATCTTATCCCTCTGTTTGAGACCACCACCCATCAGAAATAAACTCTGTTTCTGGGAGTTGATGGGGAGACATTCTGAGGAGGAAAGAGCAGGAGAGAGAGAAAGCGAGAGAGAGAAGTGAGTTTGAGGCAAAGGGCAGAAGAGAAGGAGCCATGTGGGGGACCTCTGCAGATCAGTTCAAGGCAATAAAAATGGACCTAGTTTAACAATGACAGCAACAAAGGATATGGTCTTCTCCAAATTTAGCTGTTAATATCGCTGATATGATGATGATGCTATCCATTCAATCATGTCTGATTCTTGGTGATTCTATGGACCAGCTCTCTCCACATTTTCTGATCTTGCATGGCTTCTTTTAGTTGTTTTATGCTCTGGTTGGTGTTGGCTTTGATGATGTCTAGCCACTATGTTTTTTGGTGGCCTCGTTTCCTTTTACCGCTGAGCATTCCGAGCATCACTGCCTTTTCCAGTGAGCTTGATTGCATGACATGGCTGAAATAACTAAGGCAGAATTTTGTGCTTTTGCCTTCCAGTGATATGTCTGGTTTTATATGCTCCAGAACTTGCTTGTTTGTCACCTTTGCTGTCCAAGGAATGCGCAGGAGCTTTCTCCAACACCACAGCTCGAATGAGTCAATTTTCCTCCTGTTTAGTTTTTTCATGGTTCAACTTTCACAACTGTAGGTAGCTATGGGAAACATAATAGTGCAGACTAATTTGCATTTAGTTGCCAGGCTGAGGTCCTTGCTTTTCCATGTTCGATTCATGCACATCATTGCTGTGCAACCTAGTGTGATTTGACACTTTATTTCTGGACTGCATTCACCTCTTTGATCAATCTGTGATCCTAGGAAAGTGAATTCTTGTATGCATTCAATCTCTTCACCGTCAATTGCTATTTTGACATTTCCATTTTTCGCACTGGTCTTTTTGATGTTCAAGAAGAGGCCAAATTTCTTGCTTTCTTCTTTAATCCTTTTGATCAGATGTTTCAGGCTTTCTTTGGTTTTTGAGAGGAGAGTTGTGTTGTCAGCATATCGAAGATTATTGATGTTCCTTCCTCCAATCTTTACTCCAAATGTTGATTCTTCAAGTTCCAGCTTCCTCACGATCACTTTGGCATACAGGTTGAATAAGAAAGGTGAAAAAATGCAATCTTGCCATACTCCTTCCTCTATCTTAAACCAATCAATGCCTACATATGGTGTTTGCACAGTGGCTTTCTGATTTGTGTACAGTGACTGCACCAACTTGACCAGATGTGTTGGTACCCCCAGGTATTCTAGGGATCTCCACAACTTGTCATGATCGACACAATCAAAGGCTTTCTTGTAGTCAGTAAAACAGATGTAGATGTTCTTTTGATATTCTTGAGATTTTTCCATGATCCAACATGGATTTACAATAAGGTCATGAGTGCCACAACCCCTTCTGAAGCCAGCTTGAACATCTGATAATTCACTTTTGATGTGCCAGACATTGTATGATCTTAAGGAGACTCTTGCTAGCATAAGGGATGAGGGCAATTGTGTGGTAATTGCAGCAGTCCTTGTAGTCACCCTTTTTTTGGCAATGGAATGAACACTGATCATTTCCAATCCTGTGGTCATGTGTTCATTTCCCAAACTTTCTGGCAGAAGGCTGTGATGGTTGTGGGTGGTACAAGCCATAGCAATTCTGCAGGAATGGTATCAACACCTGGGGCCTTGTTGTTTGGCAGTTGGCTCATCCTTTCTAAAGGATGGCTGGTTCTATTTCTGCTTCCCTTTCCTCATCATCCTGAGGAGGCTGGGCCTCTTTGCTGCTGGCATATAGCTCTTCTGTATATTCTCACCATCTGTTCTTGACTCCTTGTTGGTCAGACAGTTCTTTCCCTTGCATGTTTTTGATGCTTTTATGAGCAGTTTCAATGATGGTCGATTTAATGTTTTACCACAGTTCGTTGGCCATCTTCTCAGCACTGCCCAGCAGTTCAAACCTATTTTTCACCTGAATTGCATATGGGAAAGGGATTTTGGTGATGTCAAACTTCTTTGGTGGTGCTGTCTTTTTGATGTTGCATAATTTGACTGTGATTTTAGCCAACCACAAATCATGATCTGAACTGCAATCAGCACCTGAATATGTCTTGGCATTGAGGACTAAACTGGTATAGACCCCTGCTATATAGTTACTCCAGAATAGATCCATACTTTTGTGTGTAGGTTATTCTGAAGTAGCAGGTAATCAGTTCCAACTCCTGAGCTACCCTTTTGCATTTTGTCATGCACACAAACAGGCATATACACATACCGTTCTATGGTTTTGGTAATAAAAAAGACAAAACAGACCTTTTGATCTTGAAGACAGTCTGTGCAGGTGAAAAGGGATAGTTTCCTTACTTGATCTTTTCTCCAACTATGGTAATGATTGTATAGTTGGAATCTTCACCATACCAGTGTGGTATAATTTCAACAGTTTATTGTCTTTTCTTGTTCTGATATCATAATCGGACAGAAGAACATGAGATATACAAACTGCAAACAGGCCAGGCTATCAAATGTCTGCAAATTTGTTTTATACAGAAACTGTATCACCTTTTGTATCTCAGAAAGTGGAGAAATTCATTAGGATGGTATAGCATGTTATAAGCACATGATGGTTTCATGTGCTTATAATGTCTATGTCTATGTACGACTCAAAGATCCAATTTCTTGGTCCAGTGTAGGAGTTCGGTCTATACCCTGTTTTGCACCCATGCAAAATATATAGCACAGAGTGTACTAGGTCTTCACACAGCTTACTGTACTGGCTTCAAATACGTGAAGAGCACTGATGAACAGGCATTAAATAAATATAACAAATGGCATTAGTACAGCCATGCTCCTGGGAAGTTACCTCAAACGGCACAAAATCTGCAGAAAACACAGCCACACATTTCCACTACCAATTATATCCCCTTTCCCATGGGCAATTCCATCTGAAAAGAGAGATCAGGTTTGCTTTGAGCAAGCAGGAGGCTACTGTCTGCAAACACCCATCTCACAATTGCCTCAGGTGCAATCAGCTCATCTCTGTCTGGGAACATTGCCCAGGGAAAGAACAGCAGGACCCCAAACACGGTAAGCTTCTGCAGCTCTGGTTGCTACTAACCTTTCTGTGTACATCTTTCGTGCTATAGAAACAAGAGATTCTTTTCCATCTCACTGTCATAAGAGGGTATCTCTCTGGCAGGCATTAGCCTGATCAAGAGCATGTTCCTGGAACACACACACTCCTGAGGAGCATTCAGTTTCCTCCCTGACAGGTAGGGTTTTCCTTTAATAGAATCTTGTAGAATTCATTATTCTAGCAAAGAAGGGTTTTAATGCAATACAAAGCTTTCCCTCCCCCACTTTGCCCCATGTACACATAAGCCCTGTGTGAATAAGGTTGCAGTAAATGTCTCCCTTTCCTAGATTTATTCCTTCATTAGTAATTTAAATAAATTCCACTGTATAGGAGAGACTTCCATAAAACTGCTGCATTTTCCTCTCCCTGCAGAATAAATACTGAGGCTATGTCTCTGATAACACATAAACAGCTCTTTGCGCTCTCACTCTCTCTGTTTTCCTGTTACAAAATTGTAAAGAGTAAAAGATTTGTTCCTAGAATCTACGTAGGATGGCTTTATTCAATACAAATCCTCTTTCTCCTGGCTGGATAAAAGAAATAGTTTTCTTTGCTGCTCTAGTTAAGATAGATGCAATAAGTGATGATAGTATCTGATTTGGTTGACTTGAAAAGGGATTATAGGCGTTCAAGAATTCACCAACAGATTCATCATGATAGCTACATGTAATTTCAGTATACAAAGCAATATGCCACTCAATGTCCAATGCTGTGGGGGGGGGGATGGGGATGGGGGACTGTGAGCGATCATGCACTGGATTTTCTGGAAGTATCTGGATGGTCTCTGCATCAAATGGCTTGAACTTTTAGTCTAATCCAGTAGGCTTCTTTTATTCTTATCCAGCCTGGAACCTATAACATATTTATAAGACTGATGTTATCTTAGTATTCTTAAAAGCAAATATATTATTTACAAGGGTTAAAGGACCATCAAGGCGTGTCTATTTTTATAAATAGTATTAAGATGAAGCACACAGTTGAATTTTAAAACTGCCCATCCCCTCTTTCATGTCAGATGCAGCTTGCTTAGAAAGTCTTCCAATTATTCTGTTACATCTATGGGAAACCTGAACCCAACTCCCCATCTTCCATTCCCTTCCAACATTTCTTCTTGAAGTTTGAGTCTTTCTGTTATAACAGAACTTTCCCCAGAAGACCAGTACAAGCAGTCACTGAACCAGACAAAACAGAAGCCAAAAAGGAAACTAAAATTAGTCAGCAGAGCTGCCTCAGGCACTGGATCACTTGGGGATTTCTTGATTTTACTTTTAACTTCCATCATCTCTATTTATAATTTATAGATGATTGATTTTTCCTCCTCTGCATGTAACAGTGAAGAACATTATTAGCATTTGATAGCACCTTCTGAGTCAAGAGAGGCCAAAAAAGCTTGCGCCCAGTGCCTTCTCTCAATGTATGCACCTTAGTCATTTCCACTGCTTCTAGTTTTGCACAGAATCTGTACAAGGTATTTGGGAGAATGGAATATATATCTAAGGCTCAAGGCTAAGATCTCTACAAGTATTCAGAATCTTGACATGGAGAAACTGATTGTGGAGCTGATGTGCATGACCCAGGGTAGAAAATATATAGATTTCTTCCATAAATACATAATCTATGACTTTAGGTTAGAAAAAAGCATCCCTTTTTTGGAACTACAGATTTCTATCTCTGTGATGGAAGGCAGAAATGTGCAGTCTTTCATGTCCATCTGTTCTACTGCAATCCATTTAGCTCAGCCTGGGAAAGAGTTGAACTGCAATTCCTGCTTTCCCAAGTAAACAGTCCAGCAGATCTGGAAGGCATCAGGTTAGGGAAGGTAGCTTAGTATAAAACAAGTATAGTATTTGTCATTAGTCCTCCCTCTTAAACATTGTTTCATATATCAAGGCATGCTACTAGCTTCTTCAACATACCAAGTTTGTGTGTGTGTGTGTTTGTGTATGTTTCATTTCTTAAATCCTAGTTCATCTCCAAGGACTTATCACACATGTCAACCCTCATGTTGGGAACTGGGCATCCTTTATTTTTTGAGAACAGATACATAGATTTGATGAATCTAAAGAACTCTGCTATTTCTATACATATTTTCCTTTTTAAATTAATTCCCTATCACTCTTGAGAATCTAATGTTCTTTGTTCCTATTGTATTTCTAAATCTAGTTTGTCAAGAATGTGTAAGCAAAATATACAGTATTTTCAGTAAACATGTAGTCACTTAAATACCTTCTTCTGTACTAATATGCATATGAATGAATTTTCTTATGGCCTTTGACTAACCAAGCAAGTGCACTAAACTCCATAACTGGAATATCATACTTAGCATAAATAAAATTAACTTAATATATTCAGTGCAGTTGCATCAAAAATAACGGGATTGCAAATAAAACTTTGCAGCCATTTTAGTTATATCTGGGCTCACATCTGCAAGACAGTAAGTTACATAAAATGAATAATTTCTTCCTGAGAATCTAGTGGTTTTATAAGTTTCTTCCTTATATCCCAATAGAGAAAACAGTATAGCAGTGTCACAATTTTGAAAGCACCAGAAACACAGGGACAGATACCACTTGAGGATTGGTGCCTTGGATATCTCTTCTCTAGGATGGATGAAGGAAGTCCATTTAGACAGGGCTTGGTGAAAGAAATCCCCAAAGACAGCAATTTGCCCCTTTGTTGTCCAAAGGAACATTGTGCCAAAACCAAGGGGAGAACAGATCCTCTGGGCCTGAGCTGGTAGATCTGATATGATAAAGATGTTGAAAAAGGGCTTCTTGTACTCTTTTCCCCTCTAGACTAAGTAAAAATGAATTATTTAGTCTACATGGACCCCATGAAGAAGCTGGGATAAGTTTTTGGAATGAAAAACCTGAAGCACCATGGGAACAAACTGATACCCTTTTGAATAGTGAAACTGTAGGATACAGCTTAGTATTCCTCACTTGTGATAGTGCTGATGATCTGTGAGTATTCCAGTTCAAATTTTATAGAAAATACCTAGATATTTATATATCTGCACCTGTTCAATATTTTTATTTATTTACAAATATTTGTATGTTACTCATTCCCAGACTCAATATAAATAAATAAACCCACTGGAAAAAAAATTAATAAAAATCTCAACAGCAACATAAGAGAATATATGAAAGAGAGATTAGCTCTCTATGTGTGTCAGTTCCAAATAGTGGAGACAGCAGTCTAAAATGCCTGTTTCCTGGGTCAATCTGATGGCATTTTTGCAGAGATGGGAGTTGACCCTATTCAATCTGATCAGATGGGCAGATGGATAGACAAAAAGGTCTGGAGTCATATAGGGCCTTAAGGGTGACAACAATCACCATAGGTCCAGATAATATGCTTCTAGCGTCCTCTGAAGTTGTAGCACCAGGGACCTCCAAGGGAGGTATGGCGAACTGAAGACAGGTCTGTGAAAGCAGAGTCAATGACCATGGCAAAGACCAAGGAACCAGTGAGTAGACCGGACCCTTGGAATCTCTCTGGATAAGGAGAGGACAGGAGATCACTTAGATGTACTCCAGACAGCTGTTTGTCATGAGGAGACTGCAGGACATCTGTTTTCCATGGGTTTGAGTGCTGGGAGATGAAGGGATTAGCCATCTTGCTCACAAATGTGGCAGAGCCTTTTAAAGGACACTAAGTTCTCAAACCTCACTTTCTATTCACTTTTGGAAATTGCCTGTTAACCACTTTAAAGCTATTAAAGACCTTTGGAATGACACATTTGAAAAGTCTTCACTGGGTGAGTTTATCTTCAACTCTGAATAAAAGAAAAAAAAATTATAAGTTTAAGAACTTAAAGAATTAGAAATAAACAGCAAAAAGTTAAATATTTTGATCTTAGACTAAGGATCCAGATAAATTTGGAATATTGAAATTTTTACAACAAGACTCTGGAATTAATTATTGTGGGACAAAGATCTGTTTTGGTTTTTAGAAGGCATAAAAGTAACAAGTAATTTCATGATTTAAAAACTGGACACTAGAGGGGACTAAAGATTTTAGGTACAGGAAAAAAATGCAAGCCTATAAAACATAACAGAGAAAATACTGAAGGACACTTTTGAAGAAGGGAGTCAGAATTTAGTAGCCACAATCTCAAAAATGTCAGTAATGATGTCTGCTTCTATGGATAGACTATGTCCAAAAGAAGTTATTGAAGAAATGTCAGATGTATAACAAATTTTATCAAGATAGATGGTATAAAAAGTGGATTTACAACTGACAGGCAAAGAGAATGACTTGAAAAGGATGTTTCACTGGATCTACCCCCCCCCCCCCAAAAGGCTGATGTTTTAAAATTCAAAAGAGGAATACAAATTATAAACCAAGAGAGTGACCAGCACAATTTTTTCCTATTGGATTTACAAAAGAAGCTTGTTAAAGCCTTGAAGAACTCAGTGCGATAGTACACAGAAGAAATGAAAAGAAATCAAATCCTATGACAATATTTGAATGAACTAAAGATTAAGTCTGTTAGAAGTAAAAGGAAGGAATATAAAGTTGGTTTATTTGATCAAGGTTAAAACAAAATATGTTGTTACTTCTAGCAACACTTTATGGACTTTCTGCTGACCCCAGGACTGAAAAGATGATGCTTTATCGATATATGAATAGATAAGGGTTATGAAGAGATCATTGTTTGTAACCTTAGAGAGTGTGAAGAGTCACTAAATTTATTTATACTTGTGACGAAGGTTGGAAGTCACTTCTTTTTTCTTTTCTCTTTATTATATTCTTTTCTCTTTATTTCTTTTTGCTGGCAGTTTTTATCCTTTCTCTTCTCTTCTCTTTCTTTAAGTCTAGTTTGCATTAGATTTTACTATTATAATCAAAATTCTTAATACAATTATATATTTAAAAAAGGGAATGAAGTTGCAGCACCAGCAGTTTCTCCACCACCTTCCCCAACATGGGAGGTTAGAAGTTGGTATCAAGTTGGCCAAAATAGTCAGAACAAGCAATAGTTTCTTGAGCAGAGGGTGCACTACAGCCTCCTCACCCAAAGCAGCATTAACTACTGCCCAGATCCAACCTCCTGTCCCTTACAGGGGGGCTTAACTAGCCATAAGGGGTAAGTATCCAGTTGAGAAGTAATGGAGCTGACACCACAGAAAGCCAACTCCACTCAAATTGATTCCAGATACTTCATAAAACAAAAGCCCAGTCATCTCCATTGGCACTAAATAGTCAGAGTGCAACTCAGCTTGGATCCAGGCTGTTTAATTTGCCAAATGTCACAGGAGTCTTTCAACTGTTCTTGGTAATCATCCTTCCCTAGAAAGGAATGGGTTGCCTTAGAAAGGGCACTCAGCAGATGCAATAAGAGTGGCAAAACATTTCCTTTTTGCTACCTATATTGCTACTGCATAGGCTCAAACATGAGCTCCTACCAGTGACCAGTCAGATTTGAGGTGAATGTTCTTCCACTGTGCTCTAAGTGTCTCCTCTGCTATTTCAACTCCCTAAGCTCCTCAAAGAACCAATGAGTCACAGTGTATCTGGGGGAGTGGAAAAGCTGCTCTGGTGCAATCTGGTCTAATGCCATGGTTGCTCTCCTATATTCCAACAGACAATCTGGGTCTTGACCGAAGAACACAGCTGGTCTTCAGGAAACTCTCCAAGTGCTCCCTGAAAACCATCAGGATCCAATAGGTGCTTGGGGCACACCTATCTAATAGGTCATTCCCAACTGTGTGTGTGTGTGGGGTGGGGTGGGGCACTGCAAAACCCTATAGTAATCAGAGAGCGATCTGTACATGACAAGTTGTTAAGCTTGGATGTCCCCCACTTTCAGATCACATTGTGCATATCCCAAGACAATGCCACTGGAAAAAGCTTATTGATGCCTGTGGAAGTAAAGATAGCCAAGCCTACTGGAGTACTATTTCTGGGGCTATGGAAAGGTGGTGGCAGATGATTATTTAATCCCTAATAGTGAAAGATGTTATTTCAGAAAATAATTTTTCTGCTATTATTACATAGTCTATAACACTGCTATCATTGAAGGAGACATACATATATTCTCCATAGGTACTCAAGGGCAAATTATAATTCAGAACTAAGGCAAAGCATCCCAACTAGATGGATCAGGTCGACTCCTGAACGATTATACTGCAATCCATAGAGAGATGCAGAGAAGCAGGATACTTATCCTTCTAGTCACCCCATTTTCAGTGGCTGGATGTTACAAAAGTTAAATAATCAGATCTACACCTTGAATTAAAATCACCTAGCCTGGGAAAAATAGTCATAATATCAGTTATATATGAATCTAGATGTTCCCAAGTAGAACTAATGATACTGGCACTTTGTCTAGATGGAAGATGGACATTAATAAGGAAAATCTCCCTTTTCCTGGTCTGAATCAAAATAAGGGAGCAGATAAGGTAACCTAACTGTTCCCATATTCAAAGTCAACCTCACACAGCATGCCAGCCCTGTCTTAGGCCTATCTTTATTGCTGAGTGGGTATACACAGAGTACATTTCATAACCATTTATATTCATTTCTTCTTGAAGCCTTGTTTCTTGAAATAGTAGAATACCCCATAGATGAATAAAACTCCCTATCATTCTTCTTCCTGCTCCAGTCAGCTATATTCCACAAAAGTAATTTCAGAGTTTGGCTTTTATCATATTCCCTTCTTGGTACAGTTTGATTAATCACTACACTTGGGCCCATGGAATGTAAAGGGTGGCTTTTATTAGGCCTCCCTAAGTAACATAATCCTGCTGTCAGCAAATCATTGCCAGGAATTGCAGCATTATGTTTGTAACATGTCTCCTTAATGGAGATATTCTCCTGACTGTTATCCATGTCTGGGGATGTTGAGTTAGCACAGTGGCTTTGCCTTATGATATCTGATGTTAGGTTGTATTTATCTATACCATGTCTTTCTTTTTTATGTCCAACAAATTCAAAACAAGGTTACAAATTTCTCCACTTTTCATTTCATACACATCCTATTTAAGTTGTCCTGAATAGCACTGGCTGGATTAGGAAACATAAGATCAGAATGATGATTATCCATCTGTTTTTCTGACTGGGTAATTACAAATCTTTGGTCTGTCCTTCTTAGGCTAATATAAAACCCAGGTGTTTTCTAGCACCAACGTCAATGCAATCTGGAAGTGATGTAATTGGAACAAACTCCATCCTCTTCATTTCTCATAATAATTTAGCCATTCCAAATATCATTTGAGACCTTGCTTGCTTGAGTTAAAAATAGAACAGTGGATTTTATAGATCTGATTAATTTGTTGCTAAAGATATCCATTCAATTGCTTTCCTAATATTCAATATTCCAAGTATATTAAAATTAAAATAATTTCATAAAATATCAGTCAGAAATATTAAACAAGCCTTAAACTCCTGTTTTATCATTAAAACACATCCTTTGTAGGAACTTGCTACAACAGTAGTTTCTGTTAAAATACCTTGAGAAGTAGAATGAATGGGAAGAGGAAGTATGCCAAGTTCTTGAGGTCTAAAAAATTATATTTGCATCCATTTTTTTCAGGGAGTGGGGAGAAGAAAATAGGTGCTGAGATGCACTAGCCACTGGGGTTGTAGACTCAGCATTTACAACATTCCTTTTTTTACATTTTATTGGTTATCTTGAAAAGAGCAGGAGACACATTAAAGTGAGAAGCTCCCAACCTTGAAGAAACCATTGCTACATTTTTTTTTGTGCAAAATTAATGTTGTGGCTCTCCATTAGGCAGTACCATGGGCTTAGAGGGTTGTACAGATGAATAAAAGTTTTGGAAACTCCCGAATATTAGCTCATGCTAATGGGGGGAAAAAAGCCTTCAGTCTAAGGACCTTCTTCACAAATTTGTGTGACGAAAAAGTTCCTAAAATTGCTCTGTTTAAATTATGGTTTATTATAATCATTATAATAACCTTGAAGTAAAACACCAATGAGGAGCAAAGAATGATTAAGATGGAGCAAATCAGTTCTGGAGTCTGATTGTGTTAAATAGCTATTTGGCTTCAGTTAATTAGAAACACTAACTTGCTTGTGCCAATTTGCAGTTGCCAAACAAAATTAAGCTCTTGTTCCTTTTTTGCCCGCCAAAAGGTTTTCATGCACCAATCAGTTATGTCTGCTTATTTTGGCTGTCTCGTGCTTTTTGCCCTCCAAATGGGTTAGGGTTAGGGTTATCAATTGATGGCTGACAGCTACCTCTGCAAATTGATGTGCCCACACTGTAGTCACAACACAGATATTGCACAAATCAGTTACACCTGCAAGGGGCAGAAACTTTTCAGACATGAGATTTTGACACTAGTGGCGGGCAAAAAAGGAACAAGAGCCCCAAATTATTTACCTCTCTTATAGGACAAAAAGTGCTGTGATTGGCAGAAGATATGTCAGGCTATGTAATAAGTCCTTCAAGTCTTTATTCTTATTATTTAAAGATAGTTTTCCTGAAGTAGTAGGACTGGCCAAGTATGCTTAAGATTCCTGTCCCTGCCTTTTGAATCAGTCTTGGGACCCTGATTTGAGTCTTGGTTTTTTAGCTGGTTCTTGGTATTTCTGCTTTGTTCTTCCTGGGATTGTGCTTGTCTTTTTAAGGCTCACTTTCTCTGTCAAGAATATTTTCAATTTTTTAAAGTTTATCTTCCCTTCTAGATTATGATATTAAGATAACTTAAAAAAAAAAAAAAGAACAGTAAAAACTAACAAAAACTAATATTAAGAAAGAAAATAAGAAAAAAAAAGAATTGGAAGAAGAGAAAACTGTAAATATCAAAAGTGCAGAAAAGAAAAAGAAAAAAACAACAAAAGAAAAAAAAAAGGACGTCCGACCCTCCCTGGAACAGATATAAATAACAATATACATAAAAATCTTGTTCTAAATTTACAACATAACTTCCATTATTTCTATTAACTCATATTATTTCTAATCATCAAACCCATACAACATAATTTCATTTTTTTCTATATCTCACAAAAAGTTAAAAAAAGATTTCCAATTAGCACTAAAATTGCAATGTCTTATCTCAGATCAAAGCTTTCAACTTCGCCATCTCAGCCAACTCCATCAACTTCACCATCCATTCTTTCACTATAGATAATGTCTTATCTTTCCACCTTTGTGCCTTTAAAAACCTTGCTGCTGTTATCATATATAAAAAGAAAGGTATAGATAATGTCATATCCTTCCAATTTTATACCTATAAAAACCTTACTACTGTTATCATATATAATAACAAAAATTCCATGTAAACTTTATACACAGATCGTTAAAGCATTGTCATTCAATCCTGGTCACAAAAAACAACAAACATTAATAACTACTGAAAGACTCAGCATATATATTAACCATAGTCCAGGAAGCTCACTTTCAAACCTGTTTACTTTTGAAAAGCTTAAACTTTATTCCTTTCAAATAATGTCCCATAAGTTGATTTCCCATCATCTCCTTGTCTTCTCCCAAAAACATCCCCAGTAATTTCTCTTTGTTCTTCCCAGGAACAGCATCACCGATTCCACACATTCCTTTTGCAAATCCAAGACAAGAAATCTTTCCAAGTCATTCTTCTCCATTATTTGTATGTCCCCTTTAAACATTGTAACATCAATTGGTTCCATTTGTAATTCCATTCTGGCATCTTTTCCATATCACTCTTATTTTTTGGCCAACTTAAATCCATGTTTGAATCCACAACTTCTTTATTCATCCCACCTTCATAGTCCACCATTTTTCTGAACTCCAGTTCCATATTTGAGTCAATCTCCACCTCTTTTTCAAAGTTAGCCATCTTATCCACTCTTTCCTCTTTTTTTTCAAGGGGCTTGAATTTAGCTCTTAGTTCATCAAACATTGACTGGAGTTAACTTAAAGGAGTTATTTCATCTTCTAACAACTGCTCCACAGGATCTTTTCTAGCCTTTTTTTTTTTTTGCCCAAAGCACTGTTTACACAATAAAATGTATAGCTAGATAGAATTAATTACAAGTGAAAGTAAATGGACAGTTCACACTCTCTAGTGCCTTTCAAGCTAAAATTGCAGGCACGCATCAAAGAAAAACATATAGGGATCAAGTTGTAGTCTACTTCTGTTTTTGAAACCCAGCCAATCAACAGACATAATCCACAAAACAAAAAATACTTTCCCATGGAAAAAGCAAACCTCATCACTGCAAATGGAGTTTCATAAAATAATTAACTTCTAACAAATAAATTGTCCCTTTTCACTGTAAATAACTTTTAAGTCTCTTTTAAATTCTGCTTGTTATCCAGCTTTTTGCAAATTAATCAGATTCAAATTAAAGCTCTAATTCTTCCTGTAGAAGTGTAGTCCCCAAAATAAGGATAAGCCCGAAGAGAATTATTTATTTCCTGTGAAAGAGGGTCTCTCTTAAGTTGCAAAACAGTTATACTCCACTGTGTTTAGAAATGGGGTTTAGTCAGCTCTAATGTCCACAAAAAAGGCTATGTCACAGCTTCAAACAAAGATGGATCAGCTGCCTCCTGGCCACTTTACTCAAAAGCTGTTCACAGAAGCTTCCATCTCCATGATTAGCTTACAAGGAACAGCCATCTGGAGATCATATGGGTCGATTCCTCGCTTCCTTCTTAATCCAAAACAAGTTGGGTGGCCAGTGCCTGCTGCCAGCCTCCAGTCCAGCTGTGGTGCTGTCTCCCCTCTCATGGAGAGATGATTAAGCCACCATTATCCCCACCAGAAGTCCTCTTCTTCCCACTTGTGTGTTTCGTATGTGGTGATGGACTCAGCATTTGGTAGCTACTTCAGTCATCCTTGTTAACAAGGTTTTACATTCTGCTAAAAAATGTCTTTGAATTTCTGAATTCCGCACTGAAGCAAAGTGCTCACCCTTTGCTCCTCTAATATATGAGAGCTCAGACTCACGCTGGTCATCAGGATAATCAATCTCAGTATCAGATTCTGAAGGTTGGTTCTCGTGTTCATTTGTCCCATCTAGTTCGTTAGTCACCACTGTAGTTTGTAGTTGGCTCTTTGAAGAAAAAACTGTATTGGCTATCAGGGTAACCTCTTTTTCAACTTGTTT
Organism: Liasis olivaceus; assembly: GCA_030867105.1. Taxonomy (NCBI): domain Eukaryota; kingdom Metazoa; phylum Chordata; class Lepidosauria; order Squamata; family Pythonidae; genus Liasis; species Liasis olivaceus. The sequence continues at coordinate 163,425,273 of CM061350.1, read as the reverse complement.
ATTTCATTGGCCCAATTATTTACTGCTTCATCGTAAGCTGGGGAATACAGAGGAAAGTGGTCCAATTGACCAGTCATTAGGGATTGACTCTAAGGTAGTCTTATCCACAGGCACTTAAAAAGTACCACAAGGTGAGAAGTGTGTAACCTTTTGCTAGTTTATACAATGGCTGTTGTTTTTGCAGAAAACATTCTTAAGTATCTTCAAGGGCTGGTCCAAACCCAATCTCTTAAAACCTCCTCTTGTAAAAACCATTCTAATGAATCTTCAGATAGAGACATGAGAAGCAAGCAGTGCAAAGAGAGAAAGCAGAAGTGAGAAGAAGAAGAAGAAGAAGAAGAAGAAGAAGAAGAAGAAGAAGAAGAAGAAGAAGAAGAAGAAGAAGAAGAGGAGGAGGAGGAGGAGGAGGAGGAGGAGGAGGAGGAGGAGGAGGAGGAGGAGGAGGAGGAGGAGGAGGAGGAGGAGGAGGAGGAGGAGGGTTAATGAATAAAGATATTTCTTTCAAAGAAATTCAAAGTTTCAAAGAGGCAGTCCTTGCTTATCTGAAAAGATAAAATTAGAAGAAAAATATAGTTGCTTGCAAATTGTTGCCCCTTCTTCTGTCCTAATAAATCAGCTGTGTGGGTTGCATAACCATATCAGTTTTAGAGGCCTTTCTGAGATTAGCTTTCAACAACTTCTCCAGGGCTTAGTAAAGTGGCCTTATGCTCTGACCTCCATTCACTTCATTAAAATGGCTATAGAAAAAAAGTGAGATAGCAGCAATGAGGTTATATTTGCTGTTTCTAAAATAAATTAGCAGAGCAACTCTGCGAGCTAAAATATACTTGAAACATAGACCAAACAAACAAAAGCCCCAGCCCACCCCACTCCCCAAAATGAAAGGCATTTGTATCTAGCTCAAAAAAACACAACCTTCCTCACTGCCATTTTACCAGAGGTCTCCTATACTGTACTATGTAGTACATGTAGCCCTTTTCTGGGACTAGTTCTATCTGATACTGGTGCTGAACTAATGTTACAGTTGTGCATCAGAAGCACATTGAGAGGAAGATTTTCCCAACTGTATACATCCTTTGCAATGTCACTTCAGCATAACTTCTTTGCAATATGTGAGTGAAGACCCTGCTTTTGGAGGAATTCCTGACTGAATAGAGTTCATGTGTTTAAAATTTGTGTGCATGCAGGCATACAACTGAGAGTAAAGATATCCATCAATGTGATCTATGTTCACTTTACACAGATCTATTTTCCATAAAGTTAAATTTGGGATAGCTCTACAAGTCTTCCTCTGATTTAAATATAAATTATATCCTTTTGTCTTCTGTGTGCCAAGCTTAGTTCACATGGAGTTGTTAATTCTTCAGAAAGAGTGGATTCCTTCCCCCCACCCCCATTGCCTTAAAAAAACAAAATCCTTTAACAACTTTGCAGACTTGACTTGTTCTGAGGACCTCCTATTGTTTTGCAATTCACGCTCACAGTGTGATAGATAGTCAGCAGTCTTTTTAGATGTCTGACACACATGTCTAAAATGTTATTAGTAATGTATACAAGTACAGTAGTTATTTTTTGCAGTTCCAATTATCTAAATAGATAAAGGATGGTCAGAGTTCACAGTTAGCTTGAAAACGACATTGGTTAGATTCTGGTTCATATTATTAACAGGAAACTTCCAACAAATCTGTAACAGCAAGATTGCTCTGCAGCCATTATGATGCTATAAATTATTCTTCAGGATGCTAAACTTTAAACCCAATTCTCAGGCTATGGGAAGTTTCTAACTTGCATTTTTATTTTCTCTTTAAAATGCATTGCTTGCCTCATCATGTAACTGAGTATGCAGGCAAAGACAAAGTAAGGCAGATGCAGGCAAGTTATTCTGAGTTTATCCCAATTGTCCATGACAAGTTTTATTTCTGTTTCTTTATGGTACTTCACAACAGAGCTGCTTCCTACTAATAAATCCATGATTTCATCTGTTTTGAATTGATCCAGGATTCTAAAAACAGTCCAGGTAAACTATCTTTAGATAACAGGGGGAGGGGAGGAGACAAGACATGTCATCTTGCAATATTATACCCTATGCATTTTGTTTTCATGTATATAGCAACTAGACTGTGCTGCAATTCAAGACAGGATTCAGTTATCCAGCTTCCCAAATTTGCAATCTGAATCTAAAATTCAAGACATTTTCATTCATGAAAGTGAGAGAGAGAGAGAAAAAAAGTAAGACAAACAAGGATGATGGCTAAGAGTAGGGTTAAGGAACAGAACTTTAACCACAAATTGTAATTGTAGCTTGCATTTCCCTCTGCAAAACAATGTTAACTTGTGGGACCCAAGAGACATGCCTTCTCAGTCACAGTGCCTATACTTTGGAACAGTCTTTCCCCTGAGATCCAGATGGACTCAACCTTATTGGCCTCCTGGAAGGCTGTGAAGACCTGGCTTTTTCCTTAGGCTTTAGGGTCAGGACATGCTCTAGGTACCTGATATGCCTGTTAGTGTGTGAGTTGTTTTGAGGTCCCTTGGCTAAAGTACTGTATTTTTAATAGTACACTGTTTTATATTTTATTAGTATGGTTGTTTGCTAGCTACCCACAGTTACTTCTTTAAGATTGGTGGCCACATAACTTTTCTAGACTAAAAAAATTATAAATAAATCAATAAAATAAGCCTAATCACAATATGGCCTGGCATATTGTACAAAACAAGGGAACTGATTTCTAAAGTTGTTTTAAAGACTTTAGGTAGAAGCATATAAATCAGTGAATATTTTAAAGAGAATACCATGGACAACCAAGAAAGCAAACCAATGGATCATCAAACAAATCAACCCAGAGTTCTCACTTGAAGTACAAATAATCAGGCTCAAATTATCCTACTTTGAACACTTTATGTGAAGACCCAGCGCTCTGGAAAAGGCTCTCATGCTGGGAAAGGCAGAAGGAAAGAGAAGAAGGGGATGACTAGCACAAGGTGGATGGACTCAGTTACAGTGGCAATGAGTGCACAATCGGGAGACTTGAAGGAGTGGGTTGGGGATAGATTGTCATGGAGAAAATCTACTTGTCTGGTTGCTAGGAATCAAAAATAACTTGATGGCACATAATCAATCAAATAAAACAATATAAAATAGTGTATTTTCCAAGCAAAGATTTTATTTGATGAAATCATGTAGACATATGGCTGTGCTCTGCCACATCTCTTTCTTCCAGGGGTATAAAAGAGGTCCTTATCCTGTGATGCTGACTTTGATGGCACCATCAGTCTACAGCATAATGAGAAAAAGACAGTTCCTGATTCATCCAAAGGACTTATAATACAACAGAGGGCAGAGTAAAAAAAGAAAATGGATCTGATGATGGATGTAGAAAAAACATGTTACAACTCCTTAGGCTTTGTTCAGTAGGGATGATGACATATCAATGGAACTGTGTATTGTAGAAGAAGAAATGATATAAGTGGATAGCGTGTCAGATTGGATGACTGGGTTATTTGTATTTCAGCAGATTAAAAGAAAAAGGAAAATTAAAGTGTGAGCTCTTTGAAGAAAGCGTAATAAATAAATGTGGTATAAACAAATAAACACAGATCCAAAAATTGTCTCCATTTCTACAAAAAGCATGGGTTTTTCTTAGAATTTCCTAGAGAGCATAGTCTTTTTGGGGAAATTGAAAACCAGGCCTTTACACATATTCTCTGTTTAGGCTATATGAAATATCTTCTTTTAAGGGGGATCATTGCATTTTTTTTTCTTATTGGTTTTAAACATTTCTTAGAATCCCATTTAGCCTGTTCAAAATGATGGATCAATCCTGGATTCATTATAAACTCTGTCATAAGCAAAACTTTCAGTATTGTATGGGAATGAAGACCATGATGATTTCTGTGCTTTTAGTGCAAAAGTTTGAGAGGCATACTTGTTTCTTCTTCAGATTGTACAGTATGGGTGTCAGGAGAATGAGGGAGTTCATTGCAGAAAGCACAGAAAGGCTCAAAACAGAAATAAAAACCTCTGGGGAAAAATATTTTCATGTTGAGCCTGGAGAAGGGACATGAGTAGGAGTGTTTCCACATGAAACTCATTCATGACATTTTTCTGGAGCCCAGAAAAATAATATTCCACTTGGTAAGCTTTCAACTGCCCCACTGCTTTTCCCATCTTTTTTTTCTCATCAGAAAAAGTCCACAAAGAAAGAAAGACTGAATGCCTTTTGAATGGCAGTGCTTGGACATGTCCATTAGAAACACCCTCTGGGGAATTTCCTGGGTGTAAAAATGTGCAAGAATCAAATACAAATATGTGAAGGTAGTGTCAATGCACTCTACACCATGACAAGGTTTTTTTTTTTTTTCCCTGCAGGAAGCAGACATCATTCATGATAAAGGAACACAACAAAAGGGAGACATTTTTTCTCCATTTAGCATGCAACTTTGTATGTTAGAGATTGTGTTGATGACATTTCCAAGCAAATAGCTGTCCCTTTCATTGATCTTCAGAGTTGTTTTCCATGTTACTTTGCAGGGATGATGGCAGCTGTGTAGCACATCTCCCCTTTTTGTGACATAGCTATAAACTTTTGCTAATGCTTACATATTGTTTCTGGTCATGGTGAGAATTGTCTGCATACATAGTAAACAGACTTTTCCTGTCACAACGATTGGATTGGATGCCATTGTCGATGCCAGAATTGTTTTAATAGCTCATTCTTTTTCCACAGAAACATCCAATGAGAAAATTAGCACCTGATACTAACATCTGTATACTTTTGCATGGAAATTGACATTAATAGAGGGCTAAAAGCATTTAAATACTGTGATTCTTCACATTCTTATTTATGTCACTGCAGCTGTTGGAGCAGGAAATATTTGAAAGCCAACTGAATTTACCATGCTAAGCTTGTTCAGATTCAATGTGCCCAGTTAAGCCTGGGAATCATAATCAAAAAGCTGACTAACGATCCTATTGATATCAACACACTTATTAGAACCTTTACCTTTGGATATTAGTGAGGTTGCAGTACACTTTAGACAATTACAGTATCTACCACTTTAAATTGCCCAGAATGCAATTTGGTTCAATAGATTCCTATAGAAAATAAAATCAAACTATAGGGAAAGCAGCATGTAGGTGAATGATGAAATAATAGAATTGGCATGTGTAGACTTTAGCAGTTGTCCAAGGAGGTCCAGCGATAATGCTAGGTCCTGATAAAGCTGTTAGCCTCATATTTCTTATGAATTGTAAAACAATATTGATCCATCATAGACCTTCGAAGACATTTTTGAAAAGCTATATTATAATAGTGCTATGGGTGCACTGGAGGCTCAGGAGGCATAAGTGGAGAAAATTATTATTAAAAATCACTAGCTAAAGAGGTGAAAGTTCTGACTAATTACAAGAAAATTCTAGTTACAGGTCAAGATGAGCTGTAAGTGGCATATATGATTGGTTGTATGACATTTAAGTGAGGACTTTTTCTTAGCAAGTTTCAAGTCTAGTTTGAGGAGTTCTATATTCTGCAGTACACTTACTTAGAAGTAGACTGAACAGCATCATAGGAGCTCTAAGATCTGGATGCATTGTGGAAACTTTCTCTTAGCAATTCAAGAGGTTAAAAGTTGAAAAGCCTAATGTTTCATTCATAATTTAGGTATCAATGAGGCTTTGATCCCTTTCAGGTTAAAAGGAGTGCATGCTGATAAGGTTACTACTGTGATACAGTTCAGAACTTGTGTAGGTTTTCTTTGTCAGGTTTTCTTTTCAGAAATAAAAGCAAATTGTGTGTGGCTCTTCAGGGCTGGTGAAAGGCTAGAGAAACTCCTCTGTTTTGGGTCACTGATTTGACCTTTGCCCAGGTCAGTAGTTGTCAAAAGTCATTATTGTCAGTTTGCTGTTCACTGGTCTGTGAAAATGGACCCCTAAGTCTTAGTTTAGTCCAGCTATCATGGACAGATGTCCATTGGATGGTTTCTATTTTAGCTAACCAGGCAGCTACTGAACTGGTGCCCTCTAGAATCTGAACACAAGATTTGTAGAGATAGGTTTGGTCTGTAACAGATTCATATTTTCTTTTGAATAGATGATACGGAATATAGCAACTTGGAAATCACTTGATATCAGAAAGTCTACTTAATTGGTCTGCTTCTTTACTGTTTTAATTACTAACTTAATTACCAAAGTTATATTTCAAGACATTTTACTTGAGGTTAAAAAAAGGTGCATGTTATTTTTAGGCAAAAGTTACAATAACTCAACCGCATAAGGAACTGGAAGGGAACACTGAATAAAAAAAGGAAATGTCTATACATAAATACAATAATAATTTTTCCCCTTCATTACTTATTTCAAGACTTATTGCAACTTTTGCCTAAAAATAACATGCACCTTTTTTTAACCTCAAGTAAAATGTCTTGAAATATAACTTTGGTACCTCAAAATGATATCAAAGAGCCAATTTGGTCTAGTGGTTAAGGCACTGGATTAGAACCTGGAAAACTTCTAGTCCTGCTTTAGCTACAGAAGCCAGCTAAGTGAATTATGGCCAGTCACTCTCTCTTATCACTAGGTACTGGCAAGCCACTTCTGAAAATGTTGCCAAGAAAACTGTGGGGACCTGTCCCTATAGTTATTGGGAATTAGGGTTGACTTGATGGACCATAATAACATAACCCCAAAGTGGACAGAGTCCCAGGTAGCTTAGCAAAGTTTAAGCTGAGGACCACTTTTGGCATTCCAAAAATGTATGTTACACTGTATGACTAGGGCCTAGACAAAAACTACCAGATTTAAATCAAATTAAAAATTAATTTCCATCAAATATATGTACATCCCTTACTACTGAATTAAAAACTGTGGTTTGGCAGCAACTGTTAGTAAGAACCTAGTAGGTCAGATCCCTGACCTATCTAGCAAGCATAGAAACAGTAACATCCTCTGTCTTTGAAGCCTAGATTAATTCAATGAATTTGATACAGACTTTTCTTATTGATTGTGCATAGAAGAGGAAATTATAAGCACATACAGTTTTTCCTCAGTTAGAAAATGACTCTGTATTTCCAAGAAGCAAAATTCCTTGTCTTTTATTTTCACACCTGTTTGGTACTTCCTCTAAGCACATGGTTTCAGTGTATGGGCTTACGGATTTTTTATGAATGGGTATTTTTCTGGCAATCTCTAGCCTATAGCCCCAGCTGGTATGGTGGAGATTACAGCAGAACCAGCCTGGGCTAGCAGATGCTGCACTCAATTGATCCTCTTGGCTTGCCTTCATGACAGTGAAGCTTCATACCCATTCCATCATTTTTAAGAGGTCAAACTGATATTGAAGGGATTAATCTAATCCCACCCTTCTTACCCTAAGCTTATTATGCAGCTGGTCCAGGCTTTTCAGCTGCTAGTGTTTTATGGTCTTTTTTATCAAGTGTTCTGAAGCTTGTAGTAGAAACCTCTAGTCTGTAAATGATCATTCTTGCTAAATGCAGCCTGGGGAGGGTGGCTGGAATTCTTACAGATCCAGATTGCATGATGAATTAGTAAGAATGTTTGGCCAGATGAATGGGAAGCTTGGAAAGAGATTTCCAAGAAGATTTGGCAATCTACTGTTTGTTTCTGTAGAACTGGAACATGAACAAGTCATGAAAAGGACAATGTTAAAAGATTTGTTATTGAATGACACACAAGACTTAATTCCTAGCTATTTCCCAGAATTCCACAGTATACCTGGTTGATTCTGTTACCACTTTACTTTTCAACCACATGTTTAATCTTCATTTTTAATCCTTAGAAAGAAAAATGGATTTGTCATTATCATGGGTGGTCAAGTAGAATGGTAGAAAGCAGTCTTCAGAAGGTTCACTATTATGTAAAATAGTACATAAATACTATTTATATAACTACTATAAGACTGAAAACTGGTATGCATCTAACATGGATTATTGATGCTTCAACATACAGCTGATAGATAGGGTTGTTGCTTTTTTTTTTTTTTAATATAAAGAAGTACTATTTTATAAAATCCGTGTTAGGGATGGATAAATATATAGCTTTATGTCATGTTACTTTCATTGCGTTCCTACATATAGACTATTTTTTAAGTAGTCTATTGTGTCTCTAGAAGCTTTACCCCCATATGTTTTAGTGTCAGCATCTTTTTTTGTGGGCTATTGACTTATTTACACTTAACCTACTCTTTTGGAGATGCTGCTTCTCAAATTGCTAATTGAACCTTGTAGTAAGAATTCCCTAAAACACCATAATGAGAATCAGAATGACCTTACTCTACCTCACTCTCCAGTCTTTCCAAGAACAGGACCTATAATAATAATTTTGAAAAGTTTATCACTTCTTACCAAACTCAGTAGTTTTTAGTTTAAGCAATGAATCTCACCCTTTCAAAGAATACTTTTAAACTTTGCAATGCAACTAGAGTACATATTTGAAACTCAATTCTGATTAACTATATGAAGGGATCAATCATCAATTTCTGTGCAAAGACTGAACCCGTAGAAATTCACCTGTGTGTTACTATGGCACTGCTTTTATGACATTATTTATTATATATGATGAAGTTAGCTTCCCACCTACTTTTTAAGATACAGTGGTACCTCAGGTTACGAACGCCCCTCCTTACGAATTTTTCGGGATACGACCAGCTCCGGCCCCAAAAATTTACCTCGCCGTGCGACCTCCGCCTCGAGCTACAACCGGATCCGCGGCCATTTGCCCTGCTGCCACGTGGTCGCGGCTTCCTGTGGGCGAGATCGCGGTAGCGAGGAGACGTTCGGTGAGGCTTGTGGTGTGTTTTGTGGCGTTTGGAAGGTTTTTGGTGTGCTTGTCAGCATGGCTCCAAAGAAAATGCAGAGCAGGCTTGGCAAGAATAAGGCTTTGAAGAAAAAAGTGGGGAAATTTGCCTCGTGGTGCGACCAAATTCGGAGGGCGGATTAGCCGTATTTACATTGAACCTTATGGGGAAATTTGTCTCGTGGTGCGACCGAATTCGGAGGGTGGAACGGATTAACCGTATTTACATTGAACCTTATGGGAAAATTTACCTCGCGTTGCGACCAAATCGAGTTGCGATCAGAGTCACGGAACGGATTAAGTTCGTAACTCGAGGTACCACTGTAATAAGAAAACACTGACTTCTTTACAAAGATTGTGACACTGGAGAAACTCAATATTTTTCTTAACAGTATGAGGCAAAATCCTATGTCTATATATTCAGAACTATGTTTTACTATGTTAAGAATAAATTTCATTAGAATAGTAGTTGACTGAAAACTAAATATGAATTAACAGTATAATATGGACAAACAAAAAAGATAAATGCATTTTACATACATCAATAGAAGCGTAGTAATTAAATCATGCGAACTAATAATTCCATTTTATTCTGCATCGGTTAGATATTATGTCCAGTTTTGGACTCCATATACTACAAAGGATTCACAGAAACTGGAACAGGTTCAGAGAAGGGCAAGGAGGATGATTAGGGATTGAGAATATTAGTGAAGGAACTAGAAATGGTTAACCTTCAGAACAGAACACCTAGGAAATATATGATAGCATTCTTTAAGTACCTGATAGGAAGTCACACAGAAGATTTAAGTTCTGTCCAGAGCGTAGAACATGGAATAATGGATTTAAATTATAGTAAAGTACTATATTTTGACAATGAAAACAATTATCCAGAGTTTGGTTTATTCTGCTGTTATCCATATACTTACTGCCTTCTTGATAAAACAGAATGGAATCTCTTGTTTTTTCTATCCTCTCTCTCTCCCCCCCACTCCCTCTCATTTAGAACTGTGTTCTTTTAGGGCAGTCTCAGGTTCCAAGATGTCTTACAGTTCTCCAGTCCCTCACTCAATTTCTTTCTCTGTCTTTCTTGAAATTCCCGGAGCACTTTTTGACCACAGTTTCCAAAAAAATCAGCAGCACGGTTTCAAACATAAACTGTGGTACAAATTAATTGTGTGTTTGTGTGTATTTTAAGAAAGAAAAAAAAATTATGACTCCCACCAAATCATCCTCAAAGTGCCAAGAATGATACAAAAAGCCTGGCCCCACTATGCTCAAGACATGACCTAGCTACTTTGCATTATATATGCTATAGTTTTTGGTCACCCAAAAACATTAAATATGGACTCTGGATACAAGTGCTCCTCTGTCTGATTTAGTCTACTCCGTAATCTTGGACTGTGTATATTTAACAAGATGAATCTGCAAGGAATCTATCCATTCTGATCATGGGAAATCAGTCACTGAACCCCAAATGTCACAGTGATATTACAGGTTTCCCAGGATTCAATGCATGTTGTCCCCTAGCTTATTGGAGCAAAAATAAATCAGCAGTTGACAGTAAAAGGTCTTTGTGAATAGCTTTTCATCATTCAAATCTGAGAGGTCTGACTGAGTCACCTTGATTTGGGATTAGCAGCTTGTATGCAAATCATATGCTGGAATGAACCAAAATGTTATCTATTCCAGCACCATGCCAAGAAATAGGAACTTTTAATTTATTGGTCCACCACACATCAGTCTAGGCAAGACAGATCACAGCATGCCACAAACCGAGACTACCACAGAAATTTAGTGTGAAATGATGAAAGCAAGGGGAACCACACACCGCGTGGGAAAACAGCCAATGTGACCGCAAGGAAAATTCTTCCCCTTCATAAAATATAAAGATTAGTCATGCCTGTATGAGTAACAGCTAAACAGATCTTTCCAAAGAACATTTCATAGGCAGCATACCATGTCTGAGACATCAGCACTCAAAGAACTGCACAGGATTTGTCAGCCCTCCCAGGTAAACCAGACAGGAAACACGACTAGATGAGCTAATTCTACTTTATTGTAAGGCTACATTAACAGAATCTTGCAAATCTGAAAGTACAAATCTCATGCCGTCCCTATTTGCCACCTGAGTAGTTAGGGCATGTCCTTCCTAAGCTTCTTTTTCTGGCCCTTACTCTGCTGCGGACTCCTTTCTCTTTTATTTCATTGTTCCCTAGGTGGCCTCTCTCCCCCCCCCCCCCCCGCTCCCATCTTCCAAGGTCACCCTCACATTCCATCACAGGATCAGAATGAGGTGGTGATGATTTACCATGATCTACAAAGATGCTGATGAGGCTCAACCTTTGAGTTCAGGGTCCTCAAACTAAAGTCCTGAATCTGTATTGAATAAGAAGCAAGCAGCTCCTTCACCCCTTCCCCAGTTCTGGAGGTCATACCTTTTCCTCCTTATCTTTGGCTTCTTGCTGTTCCCAGAATTCCAGCTAGGAGAGTGGTTTTGTAAGCAGGAGGATAGTGAGGGGTGGAGGAGGAGAAACCTTTGAAGAATCAGGCAATCATTGACAATCAAGGGAAAGTTAGGGATTTATGGAAGGATACATTTGGATTTGGTTTGGAAATAAGACAAGCCCTCTTCTCTCTTTCTTTCTCTCTCTCTCTTGAGGTAGAGAAGAAAATTACATTCATGGTTTTGAAATAATCCAAGAGAAGTTTGGTCACTACAAATGGCATTTTTTTCCCTCTTTAATTAAAGGTAATGAGCCAACTTCATACAATCATATTCCCAATTTCTCAACAATAATTATGTTTATGCACATTCTCCACAATGTACACATTTCATCATAAGGCAGTCCTGCATGACTTGAAACCATACTAGCTGCATATGGTGAACTGATGAGTGTTTGACAGCCCCTTGTTTTCATAGTCCCAGGTAAGCAGTAAAAAATTAAAAGAGGTTTATTGAGACTCTGGGCTGCCATACATGGCAGATAATCTAAGTTTGGCATGACAGGTCACAAGTTGTTCACGCTTGCTCCAGAGACCTTGACAGATGCTCCATACTGCTTGCTAAAATAAACACTTCTGTCTTTTAAAAATGGTAGAAAAATAAGAAAAAATCACAACATTTTAGGCTTCTTCAAGCCCCCTCCCCCTTTTTTAGCCAATATAACTGATAGTGCTTTTTCTTTAGCATAGTATTTTTGCTTCCCTCCTTACTGCCTTAAAGATTTAACTAGTCTTTTTTGTTGTAGTTTTGTTTTTACTCTTCAGTATTTTTAATTGTTTTATATCTTGGCAGCAGCATGGAAAGTTTTCAAATCTGGGTGCACTTTTTTAAATAAGAAGGTGACACAGACTTATAAAGAAATAAGTACTGGCCTTGGAATGTCTCTTTACTCGAATGAACAGCCTCTTCTTCAGTGAATATGTGTTGTGGTGGCTGAAGTTCTTATCATATATCACAAATTTCTTTCAGGTTTAAATAAACACTGCTCCACATCAGCTGCTCTATATCGGGCTTCAAAAGTAATCTGCCCACTCCACTGTTGCATCTCCCCAGTTGATAATAATTGCTTCATGTCACTTCAACTCTCATTAAAGTTCCTTTTCTCAGTGCTGGGCTGAGAATTGCAATATTGTTCTAAAACCACAGAAGCAAAGGTGGTAGTGGTAGGAAAAGTAGCTGGGGGGGAAATAGAGTACTGTAAATCTGAAGACAGAGATGAGAAACCTCCATGCTGTTAGGAAGAAAAAATATCATTTGACTATCTGCCTCTAGCAATCTGTTGATGCTGTCTGTTAACAGTTTTCCTGTCAGCACCCATCAGAATGAGTAAAGTCAGAAGAAGAATGCCGTGTACGTATGGGAGAATGAAAGGATATTTGCATGAAGAGGAAAAATTCAATGACAGCTGTATTGTACTCACTTGTGGCATGGATATGTCTGGACAGGGAAGCTCTAATGGGTGCTTAGAAGTCTGTGCATGACCCAAAGCACTGTATTAAGTCTCCCCCACTCCTCATACAGATAGTCCCTGGTTCAGTCCCTGATAACTCCAAGTAAGTGTATGAAAAGCTCATATCTCAAACTCTACTTTGCTAGAGGCATTTCTTACATTTCTATGTTTGTTTCAAGGTATTTGGCACACATGGAAGCCCCTTGGCCTTTTATGTAGAGTGTGGAGTATTGTTTTAATTGTTAGTTTTTAATCTCTGTATGCCTGCCAGAGTTACTGTTGTAAAATGGGCAGCCATATAAATTATAAGTAAATGCTGTAAATAAATAAGGAAAGGAGGAGCTTGAATGGACCTATGTGCCCTTGGATAATTCCCCTAGTATCTACTAGGTGCCCTGCACTTCCTAACATTTTTAAAAGATAAAATAAAAACTAAACTATCATACCACAAAACAAAGTAGTTGCTTATAGAATATTTATGTGCAAGAATGCTTTTTGAACCCACAGAGGTCCCTCTGAGAGGGCTTCTCGAACTTTATGGTACCATGACCCTTGAAAATGAGAAAATGAATTTGTGCAACACTCCCCCTTGAATAAAATGAATGATTAGAGTTGGGCAATATCTAAATATACAATTTATTTTAACAGCTAATTTTTAATCTATACAGTATATAAAATAATTGTATGAGAGAACCTTAGGACTTCAAAAAATAAAAGTGCTTCATTAAAAAAATCATGGTGAAATGTAAAATCTTGTTTTTAATTAGAAAATTGAACTTGCTTACTTTTGCATAATTCCTGAAATCTAGATTTCATTCTAAAGACAGCAACTTTCATTCATCAAAGAACGAAAAGTGAAAAGGATGCTTCCTTGCATTAAATCACTTTGTCTTAAACTGTCCTATAAAAGCTGTAGCTTGCAAAGCACTGGCAGGCTGTGAGTTGCTTTCAGCACTTTCTTTCCCAGTGTATCTGCAGCACAGAAATAACAATCACAAGCCTCATTTCTCTTCCCTTCCTATGTGTTTTAATTCCCTCTGCAATGTGAGCATCAAGCAAGATGCTCAGAGCTTCACATTAACACCCTCTGTCCTCCAGGCCTGATTACTGGTCCTTTGAAAGACAAATACATAGTGTTAAAAAAAGCAAAAAGAACACATAGGTATTATACAGGTCTATAGAACCATCTGTATTGCTTTGCATTCAGCATGTCTTTGCACTGAAGTGATTGTTGTTGTTCAGTCGTTAAGTCGTGTCCGACTCTTCGTGACCTCATGAACTATATTGCGCCAGGCCTTCCTGTCCTTCACTGCCTCCCTGAGTTTGCTCAGTTTCATGCTCATTGCTTCAGTGATGCTATCTAGCCATCTCATCCTCTGCCGTCCTCTTCTCCTTTTGCCTTCCATCTTTCCCAGCATCAGGGTCTTTTCCAAAGAGTCCTCTCTTCACATTAGGTGACCAAAGTATCTAAGCTTGAGCTTCATTATCAATCCTTCCAATAAGCAATCAGGGTTGATTTCCTTTAAGATTGACTGGTTTGACCTCCTAGCAGTCCAGGGGACTCTTAAGAGTCTTCTCCAGCACCACAGTTCAAAGGCATCAATTCTTTGGTGCTCAGCCTTCTTTATGGTCCAGCTCTCACAGCCATACATTACTACTGGAAAAACCATAGCTTTGACTATGCGGATCTTTGTCAGCAAGGTGACATCTTTGCTTTTTAATATGCTATCTAGGTTTGCCATAGCTTTCCTCCCAAGGAGGAAGCGTCTCTTAATTTCATGGCTGCAGTCTCCATCTGCGGTGATCTTGGAGCCCAAATAAATGAAGTCTCTTACTGCTTCCATTTCCACCCCTTCTATTTGCCAGGAATTGATGGTCCAGATGCCATGATCTTAGTTTTTTTAATGTTGAGTTTCAAGCCAGCTTTCACACTCTCCTCTTTCACCCTCATCAAGAGTCTCTTTAGTTCTTCTTCACGTTCTGCCATTAGGGTGGTATCGCCTGCATATCTGAGGTTATTGATAATTCTCCCTGCAATCTTAATTCCGGCTTGTGATTCTTCCCGCCTGGCACTTCTCATGATGTACTCTGCATATAGGTTAAATAAGCAGGGTGACAGTATACAGCCTTGTCATACTCCTTTCCCTATTTTGAACCAATTGGTTGTTCCATGACCAGTTCTAACTGTTGCTTCTTGGCCCACATACAGATTTCTCAGGAGACAGGTAAGGTGGTCTGGTACCCCCATCTCTTTAAGAATTTGCCACAGTTTGTTGTGATCCACATAATCAAAGGCTTTTGCATAGTCAATGAAGCAGAAGTAGATGTTTTTCTGGAACTCTCGTGCTTTCTCCATGATCCAGCGAATGTTGGCAATTTGATCTCTAGTTCCTCTGCCTCTTCGAAACCCAGCTTGTACATCCGGTAGTTCTCGGTTCACGTACTGCTGAAGCCTAGCTTGTAGGATTTTGAGCATAACCTTGCTAGCATGTGAAATGAGTGCAATTGTGCGATAGTTTGAGCATTCTTTGGCATTGCCCTTCTTTGGAATTGGAACATAAACTGACCTTTTCCAATCCTGTGGCCACTGTTGCATTTTCCAAACTTGCTGGCATATTGAGTGCAGCACTTTAACAGCATCGTCTTTTAGTATTTTAAATAACTCAGCTGGAATACTGTCATCTCCACTAGCTTTGTTGTTAGCAATGCTTCCTAAGGCCCACTTGACTTCACTCTCTAGGATATCTGGCTCAAGGTCAGTGACCACACCAGCATGGACATCAGGGACATTAAGATCTTTCTTGTATAGTTCTTCTGTGTATTCTTGCCACCTCTTCTTAATCTCTTCTGCTTCTGTTAGGTCCCTGCCTTTTTTTTCCTTTATCATGCCCATCTTTGCACTAAACATTCCTTTGATATCTCCAATTTTCTTGAAGAGATCTCTAGTCTTCCCCATTCTATTGTTTTCCTCGATTTCTTTGCATTGTTCATTTCAGAAGGCCTTTTTATCTCTTCTTGCTGTTCTCTGGAAATCTGCATTCAGTTGCTTATATCTTTCCCTTTCACCCTTGCTTTTTGCATTCCTTCTTTCCACAGCTATTTGTAAAGCCTCATCAGACAGCCATTTTGCTTTCTTGCATTTCTTTTTCTTTGGGATGGTTTTAGTTGGTGCCTCCTGTACAATGTTATGGACCTCCGTCCATAGTTCTTCAGGCACTCTGTCTACCAAATCTAATCCTCTAAATCTATTCATCACCTTCACTGTGTACTCATAAGGAACATGATCTAAGTCATACCTGAGTGGTCTAGTGGTTTTCCCTACGTTCTTCAATTTAAGCCTAAATTTTGCAGTAAGAAGCTCATGATCTGAGCCACAGCCAGCTCCTGGTCTTGTTTTTGCCGTCTGTATAGAGCTTCTCCATCTTTGACTGCAAAGTATGTAATCAATCTGGTTTCGGTATTGACCGTCTGGTGATGTCCATGTGTAGAGTCGTCTCTTGTGTTGTTGGAAAAGAGTGTTTGCTATGACTAGCTTGTTCTCTTGACAGAACTCTATTAGCCTTTGCCCTGCTTCATTTTGTACTCCAAGGCCAAACTTGCCTGTTATTCCGATTACTCCTTGACTTCCTACTTTAGCATTCCAATCCCCTATTATGAAAAGGACATCTTTTTTTTGGTGCTAGTTCTAGAAGGTGTTGTAGGTCTTCATAGAACTGATCAACTTCAGCTTCTTTGGCATCAGTGGATGGGGCATAGACTTGGATTACTGTGATGTTGAATGGTTTGTCCTGGATACGCACTGAGATCATTCTGTCGTTTTTGAGGTTGTAACCCATTACTGCCTTTCCCACTCTCTTATTGACTATGAGTGCAACTCCATTTCTTCTAAGGGTTTCTTGCCCACAGTAGTAGATATAATGGTCACCTGAATTAAATTCACCCATTCCCGTCCATTTCAATTCGCTGATTCCCAAGATGTCGATGTTCAATCTTGTCATCTCATGTTTGACCACATCCAGCTTGCCTTGGTTCATAGGTCTTACATTCCAGGTACCTATACAATATTGTTCTTTACAGCATTGGACCTTCTTTTCGCTTCCAGATACATCCACAGCTGAACGTCCTTTCGGCTTTGGCCCAGCCGCTTCACTCTTTCTGGAGCTACTTGGAATTGCCCTCCGCTCTTCCCCAGTAGCATATTGGACACCTTCCAACCTGAGGGGCTCATCTTCCGCTGTCATATCTTTTAGCCTTTTAACATTGTCCATGGGGTTTTCTTGGCAAGAATACTGGAGTGGGTTGCCATTTCCTTCTCCAGTGGACCACATTTTGTCAGAACTCTCTGTCATGACCTGTCCGTCTTGGGTGGCCCTGCACGGTATAGGTCATGGCTTCACTGAGTTACGCAAGCCCCTTCGCCACGACAAGGCAGTGATCCATGAAGGGGACTGAAGTGATAAGCCTGGCCAAAAAGGAATGTGAAGACAGCACTCTCTGGTGACCCTCAATCTACTACCTCACATTTTGCAAAATGCTTCCCTGTGGGATGACAGAGAGCATCTTGAGGACTCCTTCATGTTCAGGTAAGTGAGTGTTTTGAGACTAGCCATGCCCATCATGGTAGTCATACTGTGAATCAGCAAGTCTTCCAGCCATTTTGTGAGTATACCCATCACCAAATCCCAATGTACCCCTCACCCAAAAAGCTTGCCTAAAGCACTGATTTAGGGAAGGAGTGTCACATAGCTATATGCACATGCTATGATGTAGAAGTCTCTGATTCAGTTGCTGACATCTCCAGGATCTGTCCTGGATTTACCTATTGCAAGTCAGGGTAAAATGTACTGAGCTACATAGATCAGTGATCTGACCTGGAATAAATAGGTTCCCATGTTCCTGCATTTCATATTACCATGGGAAAAGATGATGAGTACAGCATAGCAAAGAGGCTGGAAACAAAGAAGAAACATTCAAGCTATTCCTACAAAGTATTATGAGATCTATGAAAACATCACTGACAGCTGATATTTAGCTTGCTTAAAGGAACAGAAAACAAATCCACTTGTGGTGTGAGGTTGAGGTGAGTTTCAAAGTAATGCCCAAATCATTGGATTCTTTCCTATGCTATCAACTTTCTCTAGCTCCCTCTCCTTTTTTGCTTTCTCCATTTCCCCTCCTCCTCAGACTGTAATTCTATCCATCTCTCCCTTTTGCAGCTGCTGACGTATAGCAAATCTAATAATCCATCTAGATGTTCTCTCCAGCATTTCTGTGGCTGGATGGAATCTGCCATTATGTTGAGGTTTAATGCACCCAAAATAGCATGCTGAAGCTCTTTAAAATGAACATTTAAAACCTCCAAAAAAAGAATATTTCAGCCATGAAAGAAACCTTCTTAAGTCAGAAGTGTGTCAACTCTGAGTTATTAAATCTTGCCCCTTTTAAGGCATGTCAACCTCAGCATTCACAGGTAAGATATTATGAACAACTCTTAAGTGTTGTATCTTTTTTCATTTCCCTCCCACCTATTATTCATTATAAACCATAGATGTCTTGCAAAAATTAATGTCCGACCTTTTCAGCATATCTAACTAAGAGTAAACAATGCTGGAAATGCAGGTGAAATGACTTATTATTCCTTTAGCTCTGGAGAGGAGTTCCTGCATCTTACCCAATCAAGTAGCAAAGAGTTGAGGCAATAAAAATCCATGAAAAAGTGATTGATTAAACAGTGGTGCTAAAATATCTCAGTACTATTCATATTAAGGAAATCTCTACTAAGCATTCAAAGCAAAACCACATCTGGTCTTCCAGTATCATTAGAATGAATGGTGCATTATAAAGCACAACTTGTATCATAACATCACAATTGTTTTCCTGAGCATTTTCTCATATCTTGTGAATTGTTTGTTGATATGTCCTGAATTCATACCTAAGGTGGAAGCTGCAGTTTAAAATTACAAAACTGGGTAGAATTTATCTTCTCTAGTAAATAGTGACTAACTCTGTGTTTGCTCAACTTTGTTGCTGCCTTTGCATCCATGCAGAAAAGAGGCTCTGTGAATGGCATGCAGTTGACTAAATAACATATGGCAGCCATTAAAATATATGAGAGCCCTGCCCCATGATTTTAATGATTGTGAAGTCCAATTCCTTATGGCTGCATGCATATCATTGTAGCAGGAGATAATCATGTGACACATAGGATCTCAACAGTCTTAGGGTAAAGTCCACTTGGACGATTTATGATAAGCAACTGCAAACACTAACATATGTACCCCAAGGGAAATCAATTGACATTACTCAAATGGACCCTAAGAAGCTGTATTACTGCTTTCAGGATCTTTCCTAAGTCCCCTGCCCAGCTTGTACATTATTTATTTATGTGTATATGTGTTAGATTGATAACTTTCAATTCTTCTCCAAGAGCTCAAGGAAGCATGCAAGACTTTTTCCAGCTTTCCCTCACAAAAACCATCCTGTAAGGTAGCATTTGAGAGACTTTTATCTACACCCAAATCACAAATCTGATAATTAAATCAGCTACCATTGCAGGAGAATACGATGGCTTGGTTCCATTTCATTTGGGAGATCTGGGTTTGTTTGTAAGTTTGTTTGACTAAATTTATCGATCAATTTATGTTGCCAGTAAAACTCTTGGACCCAAAGACCCACTGAATTTAAATAGTTTTTAGGGTCTTCCTGAATGCAAGGAAGGAAAGGGCTAATAGTATCTCAGGGGAGAGCGTGTTCCATAAAGTGGGGGCTGCTACCAAGAAGGCCTGTTTCGTAATCTAAGACCCCTTGACTCCCCTGTGGGCTAAGATCCAAAGCAGGCCCTCCCTCAGTGTCTGAATCAGACAAGCAAAATCTTGCTTGGTAAGGCATTGTCTGATGTATCTCTGTGCTACATTACATAGGGCTTTGTAAGTGATGACCACCACTTTGAACTGGGCTCATAAATTTACTGGCAGCCAGTGGAGTGCAATAATGGTGTTACCCTACAGTAATGGATCTCCCCAGTAGTAGCCTGGCATGAAATTCTATTTCATACCAGCTACAGCTTCTGAGTTGTCTTCAAAAGCAGCCCTTTGTCTTACAGTCTTTGTGGCTTGCTCTGCTTTCAAGTTATTCTATGTGATAATTCCTCTTTTGCTACCAGCTTCTCAGACTACATATTGTCTTGGAGCCCTTCAGTCTTTTTTCCCTTTTTTGGCTATTACAGTTTCTGTAGGCTATGTGAACTGACTTTGATAGAAATCTGTAACCACTGGTGCCTCACAGCTGCACATGTCTAAATACAGAAATAAATAGATAATATTTGGAATCACTGATGTCTCAACATCATGCACATTAGAAACAAGTTGCTGAAGACATCCCTCAAAACAATCATCGTACAATTCATGGAGCTAGAGTTATAATAACAGATCCAGCTAAAGTTACTGTTGGCATAGGTAATGAATAGATGTGGAGTAACAAGTCCTGAATTTCCTGATCTTTGTTGTCTCTGGGAACTGAGTATGCTCCTTTGTACTACTCATATTGGTTTAGTATGTATTTCTTCTCCTAGGACCTCCTGAGCATTGTACATAGAGGTTAGAAATCTTTGGTAAAATAGTCTCAGCACTCACCATTAAACCCCTCAAACAGCACAGAATATATTTGAAGGATGTTCCTTTAGTATAAATATGGTATGGGGAAAAGTGAGTTCAGCTGGATCAAAGTAAACTGTGTTCTTGTGGTATTCTTGGAAAAACTTGAAAAATGAAAATAATGCTTTATAGTCTCCATGAAAAGCAACTATCCTGTAGTTGCTTAACAGTACTTTCTGCAACCTTTCCCATTCCATTTTGAACTGTAGACTTTTGTGGGAGTGTGTAAGTAAATAAATCATAGATTGGTGTTACCTCATTGTATTGTCTAGAGAGGCCCTGGACATGTGAAAGCTGCAAATCATGCAAGATGACACATCAAGAATGTAGGCTTGCTCATTATATCCTTCCTGATTGTCTGCCTCCTCCATTCAAGACTTTGCTGTGTTGAATGAAAGGTCTGAAAAGGAGTTCTACTGGTATTTAGTTAAACAGTAGAGCTGTTCTCATGGACACCGCTCCTGATAAATGGGGATTGATGATGGGCAGGGATGATGTAGGGGTAAGCCAATATGTCTGTAATGGTGTTGTCTGATGCAGTTTATAGCATTCGTGCATTTGGGGAAGAATGAGGTGTATAGGATTTTGGAAACTCAAAATTCTTTATAAATGAAAGCAGTAATAACATTAAAGATAGCTGACATCTTCTGTGAAGCATTCTTTTCCATATCATTGATATGACCCACTGTGATTGGGAATAAGTAGAGCCATGTTGGATTAGTTCCAGTTCACTACTCTTTTTCCACAGTAGCCCTTCAAGATGCCTGTATGAATTCCAGGAAGGAAACTTGATTACAATAGTCTTCTCCTGCTTGTTTTCCTCAGACGCCAGTAACCAGAATAACTAGTAATTACTGATAACCTCTTCTATTAATTTTTCTAATCAACTTTGAATTAAAAACTAACTTATACATCACTATATTTTGGGGATCAAATTTTATAATTTAATTACGCACTATGTAAAAGAGTACTTAATTTTATCCATTTCCAATGGAGTAGCTGTATTAGTAAAAACAGCATCTATTCCTAGCCAAAATGATGAAACAGGTTGCAATATCATCATTGCAAGTTTCAGCCTTTCATGTGTGCAATATGACAATGCCCCAAGCATTTGGACCAGGAGGTTAGGCTAGCCCTGTTGTTGATGTGCTTTTTGGAAGATGTCATTTACCCATGGCACCATGGGGTATTGTTTTAATTGTTGGGTTTTAATCTTTGCACATCACTCAGATTTAAACATATACATATAGACAGTATGCAAGTACAAGGTGTAGAGTCTGTTGAAGTATTGCAATGTATGTTTCATCACTTGCCCTCCTCCTGTGGATGTCAATTAAAAGTAGCAAAGCATTCTGTGGCACTATATGTAATATTTACTTACTTACTTACTTACTTACAGGACTTATATGGCTGCCTATCTCATACAATGACTCTAGGTGTCTCACAACAATCCATAAAACATATTAAAAAATAAAGGTACCCTTCACTTTGAGTAAATGTGTTAGACTAGGTTCCTGCATCATGCTAATCTAAAAGTGATTATTTGTGGTTTGACATACAATCTGAACCCAGCATTGTGGTTTAGAAACAATGATTTGTGGTTTAGCATTTTTTATTATTGTCAACCCAGTCAGTTGTGCCTTGTTAAACAAATCATAGTTTAGTGTGGTGCATGAACCTAGCCTTTGTCCTTAAGATGCCAGAATACACATTGTTATTTTTTCCTTTCATCAGCAGATGAAGTCTACCAGTGTCTCTTGCTGAGATGTATTTGTTTCAGCTACATCTGTGGCAGTAAATTACAGAGTTAAGTTCCCAGCCCACAACCATAGAACACTGCTTCATGTCTTTCCATTCTTACATGATTGGGGATATGTAGACGGAAAGGCTTGACTGTTGTTTTGCCTTCCCAGCTGTTTCCCAGCTGTGTTGCAGTCCAAGGCAGATGGATATTCAACTGGAACACACACTTTCCAGGCAATAAGTTCTCCCCCTCCTCGCTTTTGTTAAAGAGCAGAAGTGTAACAAATTATAGCCTACAAACATTACATCTAATTTAAAACTGTGAAAATTATTATTTTTTAAATAGCAATAAGTTATTTTAACACATTAATTGAACCAGGATGGTTGACTTTATCTCCCCCAGCTTGTAGCTTTTGCATTGTGCATTATTATTTTTCTTTGAAAGTGATGGTCCTACTCTGATTCCCCATCATCTACATTTGTACAACTATTCTTTCCTTTTATGCACACAAATCAGCTTGTCAGCACAGCTGCACTTCTGCTGATTTTCTCTGTTTATATACAAAATCAGACTCACACAGGTGATACTGTATGTGCCATAACTGTTGGTTCTTTTTAGTTGATTGGGAAACTGTTGCAATAATAATAATAATGGGCATTCTTTTATTACTGATACTGTGAACACTGCAGTGGGAAGATGAGTCATGAAGGTCCAGTTCTAATCCAATGAATTCTTAGCTGATCATTTTACCAATGAAGTCAGAGACCTAAAATAGCTACTGTATATTAGAACATATGACCCCTAGCTAATTTAGTTGAGAATCCTTGCCAACAGTGGCCAGCTTGATTGATGTATTCATTGATTTAATTTATACATAATTGTATTTCAATCAACACTCCAGGTGGTATACAAAATACAATTAAAATATCCACAATTAATTGTATAAAAATAAATCCATAATAAATTAATAGTAGCAATAAGAATAAATTAACTAATAACACATCCCCACTTGATTAACACTATCTTCTTCTTCTTCTGATGGTGATGATGGTGATGATGGTGATGGCATTTTTATCACACCTTTTTAATATATAATTCAAAGTGGTAAAGAATCAAACCTGATAGTGACAACTTAGTCTATAAATCTTCTGTGAAAGAAATTGGTTTTAATGCTTTGCTGACTGATATCAGAAAATGGTAGGTCAAAATTCAATTGGAAGGATATTCCAAAAAATAGATGCTGCCACCTTCTAGATTCTACCACTTATTTCCCAGAAGTAGGACACTGTTAGCTGTCTTTCCCAAGATGGCTGCCCTGGCTGAGATTATTCTAGTTAGAGTATTTGATTCTGGAGGTACCAAGGTGCCAAGTCTATAAGGTTTTATAGATCAACCCCCCAGTTTAAATTGGACCTGGAAATCAACTTGAAGCCAGCATAGAGCTCATACCACAGAAGTAATGTGTTCCTGGCAATGTTTGCTAGTTAACACATGGAGCACTGCATTCTAGACCAACTCCAGCTTCCCAATCATCTTTAAAGGAATGCTATGTGGAGCACATTGCAGTAATCCAACTGGGTAATAATGAGGGTACTAATTACAGCGGCAAAGTCCTCACATCCCGAGTAGGGCCAGAACTAGTTCACTAGCCAAAGCTGAACAAAGATTTCCTTGACCACAGCCTCTACCTGCCGCTCTAATATGAATCCAGGGGGACCCTAAGTCATGGACATGCAGACCCTTTCAACCTTCAGGCACTGAAACAAGCATTTTTGGAATCCCCTGAATGGCCCTGGATGGTAACATGTCAGCATATTGATGATACTGCACCTTTTCAGATAACCTCTCCCAACAGCCTCATGTAGATGTAAATAAGTAGAGGGCCAACCCCTGTGGCACCCCACAATGGGTATCCAATCTTTCTTCCCCAATAATCACTGGTTGGAATTCCCTGCTAAGGACCTGCTAAGGACCAATTCCCTGCTAAGGACCAATTCAAAATGCAAAGTCAGTCCAGAAGGATACCATAATTGATGGGCTCAAAGGCTGCTGAGATTACTAGAAGGATCACAAGGGGTGCACTCTTTCTCTCCAGATCAAGATAGTGTACTAAAGTAAGTAATGCCATCTCTGTTCTGTGCTCAGGCCAGAAATGTGACTGAAAATAGTCTGCAAAATCCATTTTTTGGGGTGTGCTCTATAGCTGATTAGCCTTCTTCCATTTCAAAACCTTCCTTAGAAAGGGAAGGTTGAAGACTGGGCAATAGTTGTTCAAATTAACCGGATCCAGGGAGGACCTCTTTAAAAGGGGCCACACCAGACCCTTTTTAAAGGATGCTTGGCAAAATTCTCTCTGGGATGACATTGATAACCTCCAGATCAGATGACCATGTCCCCGCAACTCTCAAAGGAAGGGCATGGATGGAGCCCACACATGGCAAAGCGTATCCATATTTCTGGAATTCTGTCAGGATTAGCCCAGGAAACTCCAGGAGACAGTACAGATTTAATCCAGCAAGGTTTAATGGCCTTTCTCCTGTTACAGAAATCTTCTCAGAGTGAGAGCAAATTCCAGGGTCACCCTCCCAACCTCCCTTGCATTCTTTAGGGAGGGTTCAGTCTCATCCTCTTATCAGTTCCTCGTTGCTCTGGCGACGAGAGTAAATTCTTAACTCCTCTGGTCCTGACTCTCACAAATTCACAGGACAAAAGGCGACCCAGATAACATGACCACATATTGCCCCTGTCATGACATCAGACTGCTCATGAAGAGCCAATTCAATGAACTGACTTTATCAGCAAAGTGCTGCTCAAATTGGTTACAATGGCTAGACTAGGACCTTGATGTAAGCTCCTCCCTAATAGGGAACTGGCCACCCTAAATAAGACTGCTGGATGGCAGTCCCCAATGCAATAAGAGGCCAAAAGCAGAACATGAATGCAATTGTCTTCTCCCACTATTGCTTCTTATCAACTGATATTGAGAAGTAAACTGTCTCTGATGCTCCAGCAAATATGTTGAATCTCCTTTTAAAACTGGCAAGCTGGTAGTCATCACTACACCTTTTGGTAGCAAATTCCACAGTTTCACTAAGTATTTAATGAAGAAATTCCTTATCTTTATTCTGAATCTCCCACCATTGGATTTCATTGGATGACCGCATGTCCTGGTTTTATTTGAGGGGAACCACCTTCTTATCCTTTCTCTCCACACGAAGCATATTTTTTATCACCTCTATTATGTTCTTCCACATCTGACTTCTTTTCTAAGCAAAGAAGGTCTAAATATGATTAAACAAACATACTGTGGAATATACACTGAACAACCACTGCTGCTTTCACCTCCAGCTGCTTGTTAGTGACACCATCCCAGAAGTAACCACCCCAGGACTATATCTGCCCCACTGGTAGCACTTGCTTCCGTACAGTACTGGATCCTCCAAATGCAAAACCTGCAAATCTACTTCATACAAAAAGAGCTGCTGTTCTGCTGCCCAGCCATGGTGTGAAGGACTGTGTAAAGAGCCCTCTTTGGATAAACGAAGCTGTTGCTATTGAAATACAGTCTATTCTTCCCTGTAGAAATGCTCTATGGAAAATTCAATAGAGATGAGTTTTCAGAGTACAGTGAATAGTCTGTAATTATTACTTTTCAGAAAGAATGAAAATAAAATATGATTTCAGAAAAACAAATGTTCAATGAACTTATAAGCCATTTCTGTGTTTTACAATATATGGCATTGCTCATTTATATAGTACTAAAGTGACATCTTTCAAATTAAGTTTGTACTCCTGAAATTTCTCCCCAACAACAAAAACTCAGTCATCTCTGAACAGGAATCATGAATCATGAAAAATTCTTCCTGATACATATTTATGAACCAAATAGAGGATATGCTAATCATTAGGAGATAGTTTAGCATTGGGATGTGCAAATACTTCTAAAGAGGTGCTTCAGAATGTTCAGTGTATATGAACAGCTGTTTCTGAACTGGTAAAACAGCCATGTCTTTTTCCAGTGCCATGCAGCTGCTTTGCAAGCTGTTCCTGGTTTCTCCATATGTGGATACATGCACAGCAACTTTGCTGGGAAAAGGCAAAGCACAGTTGCCATGCATGCACACATATGGGGAAACAGCTGAGAGCTGCTTACAAAGCAGCTGCACAAACATAGAAAAGTACACAGCTGTTTTAACTCATTGATAAAGAACGCTTTGTACATTCTGACACTCTTTTGAAGAAGTTTGGTGTAGTGGCTATGCTGGCCTAGAAACCAGGAAACTGTGAGTTCTAGGCCTCCCTTACACACGAAAGCCGGCTGGGTGACTTTGGGCTAGTCACGCTCTCTCAGCCCAATCTACCTCACAGGGTAGTAGTCTGGGAAAAATAGGAGGCAGGAGAATTAGGTATATTACACACACACACACACACACACACACACGAATAAAAGTGTAGGATAGAAGGAGGAGGGGAAGGGGAAGGGGAAGGGGAAGAGGAAGAAGAAGAAGAAGAAGAAGAAGAAGAAGAAGAAGAAGAAGAAGAAGAAGAAGAAGAAGAAGAAGAAGAAGAAGAAGAAGAAGAAGAAGAAGAACTTTCATTGCATCTTTTAACTTTCCCATTATGATTTTCATTACATATTTAATTTGCCAAAGGGTTCCTGTTAGCAAGATGATCTTGTAAAACACTATCAGTCTCAAGTCTTACTAGAAAAAGTGCATTGGTCTCCCATATTTAACACTTAGTTTGTGAGGATTAGGGTATCTTGCCTAGTATTATAGCAGTTGTGTTTTTAACATTGGTGACTAGTCTGATTCAATGAGGTTTTGATACAGACCATTGTCTCTGCTGATCCCAAGTGAGACAGAGCTGTC
The DNA here is from genome assembly GCA_030867105.1 of Liasis olivaceus. Taxonomy (NCBI): domain Eukaryota; kingdom Metazoa; phylum Chordata; class Lepidosauria; order Squamata; family Pythonidae; genus Liasis; species Liasis olivaceus. Next base: position 163,398,244 of record CM061350.1, on the reverse strand, counting down.
TATCTCCTGTGTTCTTGCTTAAACCAGTCCTGGACTATTAGAACAGTGGCTATCAACTCTCTAGATTAAAGGTGGGGAACTTTATATTGCTCAGACATTGCTAAAATGCAATTTGCAAATAAGAGCTTGGGATGGCTGAAAGTTGGAGTCCATCTGATGGAGATGGAGCAGCATCTGCAGGACAGGTCTTCAGCTTTCCTTTATATATTTAGAGACATATTTATTACATTAATGGATTCCTAAAAAAACCTTCAAAGGGTCTCATTGCCCACAAGAGAACTCAAGGCAGACTGAGATGCAGATTGATTCTGTGCATTGCACTAAACCATAAAATTTTGTTTTGTTTTTTGACTCCTAGGACTGATCTGTAATCCTCACATTTGGAATAATGTAATGTTGAACAAGTTTTGACTAAAAACGATTGGAATTGACCATTGTTATTTAGAATATACAAACATGACATTCAAACCTCATTTTCTGTTACTTCGATCAGGCTGAGAATATAATTTAGTACTCTGGAATGCAGCAGACTTCACTTTGATCTCTTCACCAATCTCCAAGGATTCTGTGAAGTACTCTCCCAAATAAACAAATTAAGATGAAGAAGGTAGTCAAGGGACTCTACGGTGCACAGTCTAACTTAGTACTGATTGCATTGAGCAGGAGTCCCTCCCTTGGTGATGTGGCACAGTTCATTCACCAGTTTATCTATCTCCAATATGAACAGCACAGTTCAAATAATGATGAATTTATCATTTCCAGAATGTAATGGATGATTACAAACAGGAGAGAAGATGCCAATAATTAGATATTTAATTACAGTCTGCCTAAAATAAAGCTGTACTAACAAGCAAATTCCAGATAGAGAATCCAGGGTTCAGATGTTGCATTTAGGCAGTTCCAGGCATTCAAACTGAAGTCCGGTTTAGGCAAGAAATATAAATGAATCCATATTTGGTATATTGTTACACATACTAGGTACAATCTCTCCCAAACTCACATTTTGATTCTTTCTCTTTTTCTCTCATACAGATATGTTGGTTTACGTGGACGTATGTGAGAGACAGAGATTTTTTTGCAAGCATATTTCACCAGAGAAAAGGGATAGTTGATTCTCTAATCTGAGTATCCTGGAACTTTCAGCATGCCCTCTGATTCTGAGTTTTACTTCTCATCTATATTAAGGGAACGAAGTCCACGTTTTAAAACTCTTGAGCTTTATGAAATCATCAGATGTCTCATTTCTTTTGGCAACCTGAGAGTCTACCGCAGAGTTAGCTGTATCTAAATATGTATGACTTTAATGTGATTCCAATCCCACATACTGTGAATATGAATGTGGGAGAATGTAGAGTTTGGGGAGATGACTGTGCACAGAAGTTTAGAATTAACCATGTCACTTGAGAAAAGACAGAAAAGGCCTTTATACTGACTCAGGCAATCAAATCAGCATTTATATTGACTGGCAGTAGTCACCAGGGTTAAAGACAGAGCCTTTCTCTAACCCTGCTTGACCATGCTGAGATATCTGAACACTGCACATGGGCTCTGATGGAGGGCCTTTCAATAGAGTTATGTTGTGATAAGCAGCAAAGATACTTCTAATCTACCAAACTTGTGAAACTGAACAATATTCATGAGTTGTTGGGGTGAGGGTGGGGAGAAGTAAATACAAATGTAATACCTTCCCCCCCTCCATGCAAAAAATATATGTCCTGCACATATGTGTATCAATAGGTGAGGGTGAGAGCCCTTGTGGAGTGTACAATAATCACATGTATGAGGTGGGTGTTCATAAGAGATGAAGTACTTTATTATTTATTTTCTTTAAAGAGTTGAAGAAAGTGCTGCAGTAGGACCTGAGATTTTGCTATCCAAATTTGTGTTTAAAAATACAATAGTTTAAAAGCATGTTTCAAATGTTGTTGGGAGATTTGTAGGTTCACATCCTAATTAACACAAGCAAATGCAGCAATGGTGTTAAACAAAGGATACATCTGTCAGCATTTAATTATATAAGAAAATCCAAGTCTGTGATGGTTGCCGTTGGGAACAAAAGTAGCTAGCAATATACAGTGGACTAGACTTAATTTTTGTAATGTTATAATGAACTGATTTACAGATGTATTATTGGTTGTTTCAGGGAAATCTAGAAGTATAGGTGAGCCATGGAATTTTGTTACTAAGGTTAGCTAGCTGCCTGCTTCCTCACGATTTTGAATCAATGCCTAGGGAGAAATTGTCACCAGATTCAGAAAGAAGTAGGTATGTTGCTTTAAAGAGAAAATTAATTGATTTGACAGATTCAGTGGCACTTTCTGCCATAAGGAGCATATTGAACTTTATTGGTAGAAGGTACACAGTCTTGCAAGGCCTTGTATGAATACTCAAGTTGTGCAGCTGTTAGTGATACTGTTGCCAATATGCCCCCTTCCCCACTGAAAATGAGACACAGTCTTGGAGGAATTAAACAAATGATGCTATGAATGTCTGCTTTTGTTCTCTGAGCAGCTTTAAAAAAACAAAAAACCTTGTACTTATTAGTAATGTTTCATATTCTAAGAGAAAGAACCATTTTTGCTTACAATGGTCTGCTTACAGTGGTTGTGACCTAGAAATGTGATTGTGTAATTCCAATGCTCTAGTGGTAATGTTTTTGTCATCCTGTGAATAGATCGACTCTTTAAGAGGTGCATTATCAATTACCAATCCCTAATAAAACAGCCCCAAAATTCTCTTTCAAAGGGAATGGCCTCTAGATCGTAAGGAGTAATTGTGACATTTCTGGAAATATATACATATTTAGAATTATAAATGACTTAGCTTGAAGTGTTTATGCTGATATGTCTGTAAGTGTTTTCTAAAAACAACTTGTGTTATCCTAGCTTCTGTTGTGAGTGGCAGTGAACCTAGCTTCATTGCTAGCTGTGATAGGCTTACCATGCAGGTTAGAGGGTCAGACAGAATGCATACCTCCTCCTATAAGAATGTCTCTTAGTCATGTACATAGTCAGATTTTCCAGTCCTTGCCTCTATTGGAGATACAAAGGATCACTTTAAAACTAGTACAGAATTAAGAAAAGAACTCCAGAGAAGCTGGGGGAAGAGACTAAGTAAGCAACAGGGCCATCTCTCTCCCCAAAAGCCTCTGAGGAAAGCTTGTAACCCCCAAGGATCTAGATCAATCCAAGGACCCTGAAGCAGAGGATAAATTGGTTTAATAAACAAACAAGCAAACAAACAAATAATTTACTTCCTGAACCCTTCTACTTCTAGAACTGTCTAGTCATTAGGTTTAATTTTTGTTTCTGAATCAAGTTTCATGGTCTAATGTTTTTATTTCTCTAAACCAGTGTTGTCCAAACTTGGCCACTTTAAGATGAGTGGACTTCAACTCCCAGAATTCCCCAGCCAGCCATGCTGGCTGGGGAATTCTGGGAGTTGAAGTCCACTCATCTTAAAGTGGCCAAGTTTGGACAACACTGCTCTAAACCAGTTATTAATGTCAGCCTTTCAGTCATACTTCAAGATATGAGTGAACATATCACATTTTTCTCTAGAAGGTTCTTATAATCTCTAATATTAATTTAAAATATCTAGCCCGTCTCTTTTTATGGAGTTTCTGGGGCAAAGAATGAGCTGTTTGTGGCAGAACAGTGTCATCACATAGACTGCTTGGAGCACTGCATTTTCTTTCATAATTTTGCTTTTTAACTTGCTGTTTTCCTGTTATTTGAAAAGCTTTTTAAAAATTTACCACCATATTTACATTTTCATACTTATAGTTAATAAGCTCCTTTCCGTTTTTCTTCTCTTTAAATATTCTCTTGATTTAAAAAAAAAAAAAAAACCCTCTGGTGAGATTGGTCTGTCTCCCAAGGAAGAAAGAAAGGGCTGAACAATGTAGTCCCTTGCCTCTACTGTGCACAGCCAGGAGATTGTCCTATTGAAAAACTATTTTGCTTTTTTCACATTTACCTTTCCATCACCAGATGAGCAACAAGGGCTGTGAGAATGCTCTCTCTCATACACTGGAGTTACAGTGTAGAGGAGTAAGCATAAGTACCCGCCTGGAAGATAGGTGGTGGCATCTGGAACTGCCAAGCCAATACCCCAAACCAGGTGGCTGAATGAGTTTTGCACAAGCTTTGAATTCACTAAAAGAGGATATGGATTAAGTTTTATTCTAATCTAAGATTAAGATGCAGTGGCGCAGCAGCTTAATGACACTGAAAGTTGCCGGCCAGAAATGGTCGACACTTCAGTGGTTCAAGCCCAGCTCCACGCAGCAGAGTGAGCCCCTGCTTCCTCACCAGCTCCTGCCAACCCAGCAGCTTGAAACTTACGTGAGTATATAAATGGGTACTCTCACCCCGGTGGGAGGAAAAATGCTGGTGGTGCCTTGCAAAAGGAGACGGGAGCAGTTGCCGGTAGCGTGGAAACCGCGCACACCCAAAAAAGGTGCAAAGCAACGGAAACCCCGCCTCCTGCACTCACCAGCTGGGCTCTCCTCTAGGAAGGAGGCTCTGGCAAACCACTTCCGAAACACCTTGCCTTGAAAACTGCAGGGACTCGTCCAGGCAGTCGCCGCAGAATCGGTCACGATTGAGTGCGGATAAAAAAAAAAAAGATATTTAAGGCTGCCCTTGAAGATAACTGCAAATAGTGCAAAATCTATGTGCTTGAATGTTTCATTTGTTCCCCATAGTTTGAATTGTTGGTGTTAAGTTTAAATCCTGCCTTGAAATAGGGCCTCTCCCTATACAAACTGTCTATGTCTTGAGACCTTCAGAGGACTTTAAGTTATATAAATAAGAGAAAGAAAGGGGAAATGAGAGAGAAAGCTTATGGAACTCTCCCCATAAAGCCAATATTGAAATCTTCTTAGTACAATATTTTAAATTGTCCAAGCATTTTAATTTACATATGCCTATTTGTTCTTATTTTAGCTGCTTTTCAATTATATTTGATGATAATGTAGCTGATGATGTGTTTTTTGTTTTTTGTTTAAATCATATATGCCCTATTTTGGTCATCCTTTGTTCTTATTTTGTATGGCTTGTTGTTAATTCTTTCTATATATGATCTTGGCATAAGAAAAAAGACTAATTTAGAAATAAATCCTAATTGGAATTCAGGAACAGTCAGCTAGTGTTTGTTGATACATTCTAGACTTTATCTGTTTATCCACTTCAATTTTAAATGACTTCACCTAATATATCAAAAACTTTCTCCAAATATATAAATATATTTATTTATTATTTAATGGTGTTTGTGTGTGTGTGTGTATGTGTGTGTGTTTTATATTTATTAGCTACTTTATAATGATTTCTCTAGGAGCTGATGCAAAATTTAGCTTCATAAAATTTCACTAATGTTTCTTTTAAACGTGGCAAGCTTTGCATAAGTAAAATCTGAGCTTTTCTGAAATTTGGAGATTTAATTTTTTGTAAGTTGCTCTGTTTGAATGTAGCAGGTTAGTAAAAACAAAATACCTTAATACTTGTTTATATTTTATTAAAGCTATTTTAATCCGAGAGTAAAAATTTTGGTGGCATTCACCATCCCACCACCTCATCCATGCCACCAAAACCAAGGATTAGACAGGCAATATGCCATATTGGGGGGGGAGGGGGGAACACCAAAAACAACACAGTGGTGAACTACATCTTTTTCACTGCCAAGTAGATTACATGGATGTATCTGTTGTTACAGGTGCTCCAAGGTTTGGCTCATAGTCACTCATTCACACATTCACAGCCTGTTGAAGCACACAGATCTTGTAACCCCCCCTTACTTTCTACCTGGGTTTTCCAGATAGGTGTGGCTACAGCAGACAGACACGCAACCCTGGTCAACAGCTGGGAAAGAACTAGGAATTATCACAAATCACTTCCAACTGAACACTGATGTACAATAGGTTCTTTGGAATACACAGTGACCCAGTGAATTTAAAATAACAGCAAAACTTTACTGATTACAATGTACATTTATTCTTTCTCATACACATGCACACTCATCCACACTTACCCAGGTCCTTCTCAGCTAGGCTGCCAGGCATTAGGTTGAGGAACAGAAGCCACCAAGTCTGGATCCAAAGATGACTCAAAGAGTGGACAGGCTTCAGGACCCCTTTTTTATCCCCCAAAGTTCTTGTTTTGTTGATTAGCTGGGACTGGGTTTTTTCCCATGTCCTCAGGCCCAACTTCCTTTGTCTAGTTCAGATGACATTTTTTTCCTTTGTTTCCTTAACAACTTGTTTCCTTCTTATCTACCTCCCCAAAGGGATTTCATAGACAAGATTCCTGGCTTTTTACCCTCTCTGCTTACGTGCCTGCTTCATCTTTAGTTATGGCAGCTTCAGTCTAGTCTCACACTGTAAAGTCATTAGGGATTGAGCTTGACTTGAAGGCGAGTTTATCCTTTTTATATTTATAGCAGCTATTTTAGCTTCCCACAGTGAGCTTAAATAGCCACTTTGTTTATCTTTATTTCTATTTAGTTTTGTTTTTGTCAGAAATATGGCAAGTAACTTTAAAACACATGCTTTAAATTATGTCCTAGTTCTGCCTAACTGGTTTTTATTCTGAATTCAGTGGGATTCCACTTAGTCTCTTAGGATTTCATTATCATAGCTTTTCTATGTGAATCCAAAGGACCTGAAGGAAAAAGATTCCTTCAGGAGTACTGCAGAGAGGGAGGGATGTCAGGTAAGGCAAAATATTCCAGAAGAACACTGTGGAAAACCACTTCTGCATGGTTGCCAAGAAAACTACATGGTGATGTCCATGAAGTCACCAAAAATCAAGTTCAGCCTAGAAAGAGACATTGCCATTTTTCTTTTACCCCAACACAATAGTGGAGAACAGAATAATTGAATAATAGTAAAACTGGGAAATCTGTACTTGAATCTCACTTTTTGCACTGCAACACAGGGTGGATTTGCCCAACAGCTTTACCAATAGGAAAGCTTTATTGCTTGGTGCAGAACTGCACACTCAAATATGCAGCTATATATTCCCTGCATCAAATGAATTGAAATGTGAAATGTTTTATCCCTTCAGAAGGATATCTGTTTTGCAATATGATTCAGTTTTGCCAATATGATAAAATAAGACTACATAGCTACTTGTTATTTAGATACATGCCGTAAATTACATGCAGTATTAATCTGAATCTCCAAACCAAAGGACCCACTTTAGGACTGTTAAAAAAAAAAATGAAAATGAAAAACAATTTCATTATGTTTGAATAAATAAATGAAGGGCTGTCCTGTTCAAATTCATTGTGGGTGCTGAAGCATTTTTTTTTCCGCAATGAACATGCAGGTCATTATATATGTCTTTCAGGAAGTTCTACATCTAGTGCCTCTCAAACTAGCTGCCATCATTATAAGGAATAGCATCGATTTTATCTCCAAATGAAAATTAAAGTTGTTAAATTTCAGAGAGTCCTGATTTTCAGGGGAAAACAAGTGATAAAACATATGATAAGGCTTTCCACTTGAACAGATATTAGGCCTGTGCAAAACCTCAAAAGGGCACTTCAGTTCAGTGAAGCCTTTACCGAAATGGTCTTTTGATGGGGCTCTGCAAACCAAAGAAATGCCCCATTTGTAGGTGCCAAAGCAGAGCAACTGTGTCATGCTGAAATGGCTCTTTATTTGGTTGTCAATAGTCTTCTGCCTATGCAGATACAGTTTTGTTGAAGCAAAGTGACCAGTGTGGCTTAGGGGTAACATTGGACTAGGACTGGGGAGACTCAGATTTAAGTTCAGCTTCAACCATGAAAATTTTTGGACAAGTCACTCTCAGCCCCAGAGATTTAATTGATCTTCAAACCTGGATACATACATGAACACCTGTCTGGTGGTTTCTGCCCTTACAGTAGGATCTAGCAAGGTTGGCATGCTCTGGATCTCATCTGTGAAACTCCAGAGAATCAGGCAGATGAGCTTGAGGGAAATTGGCAAGAACCATTATATAAGCAAAGAGGGCTGAGATGTTCCTTAGTTCTGGGAAACAAGACAGTAATTGGAAGATATTCAAGCAGGCTCCTCCTGGATTCATTGGAATATAAGAGGGAGGGGAGGTAAAACACAAATAGGCCTGCATGGTACTGTTATTATAGCCTATTTCAATAAAGCATAGCTCTAGTCTTCCTGTGAAGTCTGCTTCCTAATCTGATGTATCTCAAAGGGCTAACAGAAACAGTACCATCACATGGAATCCAGAGACATATCTTCTCTGTGGCCACCCTTACGTTGTGGACTAACAGCCTCCTGGAAGTCTATATGGCCCTGACCCTGCTGGACTTTAGAAGAGCTGTACAGTTCTGCCTTTTCTTGCAGGCCATGGGCAGGGTTATGACGTGGATTAAATAAATCTACCTACAAGGATAGGAGAGATATAAATCTAACAAATAGATAGTGAAGCACTGCATTTCAAGGTGCTTCATTTTCCACATCACAGCACTGCTTTGTTCCAGCCATTGGAGTTAAGGTGGTTCTGCAAAGAATCATTTTCTACAATCTCAAGCCTATCCTTGCCAAAGCTCATATGTTTTCAGTTTAGTTCTAGAATGGCAATAGGCCATGGAATTGCTCTAATTTATACTTTGTATCCAAAGCTTTGTCAGCCTCAGCAAGGGCATTTTGCCTTATCCACTGACATAAAGAAAACATCTATCTTGTTATAGTTCAATGAAGATTAAATGTAGGGACTTGGCTTAGATCAATTGCAATGGCTTTGATCTGACCATGTGTAAAACATCTAAGGCAAATATGGAATGACAGGTTGGAGTCACTGATCTGAGACATCAAGAAGCAGAAGAGATAATAAGTGATAATAAGCAGGCTCTGTTCCAGGTGACTGCAGTGCAGCACCAGCCATAAAGCCAGAAGACAGAAGTTCCTTGACCGAACTCAGTGGAGGCAAGGAGACCACTTGTAGATCCGTGTTTAAATTATCTCTAATTGGATTGGAGAAACAAGTTACATCACCCTCCCAATTTAACTTCTTTCTCCAGTTAAATCATGGAACCGATGAATCTGGGACTGTTCAGTAATATTTCAATACATTACTTTCCGCTTCCTGGATTAGATGTCTCTGTGTATATAAATTGAATAGATACCTTTATTATTTGGAAAGATTTCAGGACAAAAGGAGAAGGTCTAACATCTTAGGATAAATGATTGAGTGGCTACCATAATGTAAGGCAATAGAAAATCAGCCAAGATCTTGCAATAGAATTCTTTGACCTCAAGCATTGTGTCTTATTCTGAGCAAAGAATTGTGTGCATTTGTTTTGGAGCATTTCATAACAATCTAACTTCATTAGGGCCCTTCTCATATCAGTCTGAGATCACCGTTGCCTTTGTGTGTCCCCATGATGCTTTGGGGTTCACTCTATAAGTTAATCAGTCCGGCTCCTATTCTAGAGAAGACACTGTTAATTTTCCTGCCTCTGCTGTTAATCATGCTCCCTCAAAAATTCTCCCTTCCTCCCAGAAGCCAATATGCTGTGGTACTTTGACTTTATCTTGCTCTCACAGCAGTGGCCTATTTCTTTCTTCCCCCTTCTGCTCTCACCACAGAAGACCAAAAGAGTGAGAATGGGCCTGAGTGCTGGCAGCACTGGCTAGAAGCAACACCTTTCCCCTCTCTTACTGGGCTGAGTGAATCAGACTGGGGACAGCTGACCATGGTGTCTTCAGAGCTGTGGGGAACAACTGTTTTATTACCATGACTGCGAAGACCACCAACATATCAGTTCTGAAGATTGAAAGCGTAAATGCAATTTTCCCATAATGTGTGGGGCATCTGAGGAAATATAACATCTGCATAATGATTACAAATTTTTGCAAACAAAGTTAATTGGTAAGACTGCCTGACTTTTTGGCACTTTGAACTGAATGTTCATTCATGAGATATGTTTGGGGTTATGCAAGGCTTTTCTAGCTCTGTGGGATGGCACTTTGATGTTCCTTGTCTCAGATGTTCATTGCCGCTTCTTACTTAGGAGATAGGAGTATGTTATTGATTAAGTTATTTTTAGTCTTTTAAATCTATGATTTTTTTTTTAAGAATGGGAAGGGCTGTGTTAATATGTTATTCTTGCATTAGCAATGACTGATATAGAATATTTTGTATGTACAGACTCATAAAAGTAGAAAATGCAACAAGAAAAAATAAATAACTAGATATGACTATAAGCTGTCTTTTTACTTATTCACCTAAGAAATATATTGATGTTGTTATTTGGTTAAAAATCATCTTCTCTTCTGGTTGATATCATCATGTGAAAGATTCCTTGCAGGGAATATTTTGACAGAAAGTGCGATAAAGTATAATACTGTGGATATCTCTCCCATTTGCTATTTATGAGAAATTTTGTAAGCTAGAGGGATTAATTCTATAGCATGTTGCAATACAATATAGATCTCTCTGCTTTTCACTGTTGTTCCTTTGCATATGTAATGAGTTAACCTTCTTAAATGTTCTACATTATATGGCAGATTTTCTGGCAGTCTTTTAGTTCACACGCTATTACAATCGTTCTCCTCCACAGTCTGTAAGACACTGACGCTAGCTGGAATTTCAGGATGAGAGAGACAGAAAAATGATTTGTTTCACTTTTGTGATATCTAAGGGTTCTTTTAGATCGCACCACTGCATGAGTCTTTTGGTTCATCATACAAACATGACAGAAAATGTGCAACAGCCTATTACCTTTTCCTGTGTCAAAACTATGAATCTCGTTTTTCTGCATGCAAGGCTTGTGGCAATTCTACTGTCATTCCGAGACACGTGGGTGGATAACATGGTATGGATGTCCAGAAGTTGCACATCTGAGTCTCCTTAAATTTATAATGCTTTTTCACCCTTCTTGAAGACATGAGATATTTTTCTTCCTTTCCCAGTTTTAAGTCTTTCCTCATGTGATGTTCTAAAGAAGTACTATGAGATCTTATTAAATCAGTAATTGCATATTTCATTGAATGGTGATTTGTACATTGAGTTTTTTCATCCTTTCTCTTGGCAACTATTCCTGTCTAGGACATGGCATTATAGGTAGGCTTCACATATTGACTGCCTCATTCAGTGACCATTTGAAGTTACAATGGGGATAAAAAAATACCTTTATGCTCACATTTATGAACTTTGCAGCATCCCTCAGTCACATGATCGCTGTTACAGCCAGTATGTATTGTCCTGTGCCTGACTTGTTTTTTCTTTTTTCCTCCTTGCAGAGTAGAGAGATTGGAGAGGAAGGGATTACAAGAGAGTAAGCAGGCACACAATGGGGAATACATGAGGCTTTTTTGTGTAGTGAGCTCATGGCTGCTGGTGCCACCACATTCCTTTTGATGTGTATTCCCCATTGTGTGCCTGCTTACTCTCTTGTAATCCTTTCCTCTCCAATGAATGTAATACAAATATTAATTCCTTTCTTGCTTATTATCCCAGTGCTGGGGTGAGCATTCCAAAGGGTGGGGGAGTGGGGAAAAGGAAAGCACAGTTGTGGTCATGTGATTTCCCACTTAGTGACCACTTCACTTAACAACAGAAATGCCACTCCCAATTGTGGTAGTTAAATAAGGGCTACGTCTATCATCTAGTTACGTTTAACTATAAAGTGATCCACTGGTGACAGGGTTGTGATGGGGTGGTGCAGGTGGGCTTTTGAGAGAACACAAGAACTTAGACTGAATACAGGAGTGGAGCTAGAAAAGCAGAGATCGTGCAGTATAGAGAGCCATATGTTAAAGACCATTAGCCCCCTTTCCATGCACTGAGATGTTCAGAAGACACTCATCTCGATGGGTATCATTGTTTATGTATACATGAAAGCGTGTGTCTTTTCTATGCTGGAATGCCTTAATGCTAGCTCTATTTTTTTTTTTTTTTTTTGGTACCAAATTAAGAGATTTTAACACTTTAAAAGATTTATTTTTAATTTGGTGGTGGTATTATTTTTTTGAACACTGCTCAGGAATTGCTTTTGCTAAAGAATGCAATATGCATTGTTAACAAATAAATAATATATAAATATTGACCATAGTTCAAATAGATGATCTCATGATTGTGCCATATCATTTTTTAATTAAGCATGCATTGTGATCTTTTTTAATCTTTTAGATCTCTGCTGCTAAATAATAGACTACACTTGCTTTCATGCAAGACACATGGATGGTTGGAGCAATTTTTAAAAAGCTGCTCAGTTGATGTATTAGACTGACTGATATTCCTAAATAGTAAGGAATTTCTCACATTGCTTTAAATTTGTTGATTTTAAAGAAACTTACATCTAACAATGTTGCACTTAGGAATGTTGCTCCTTTTTTTCTTGTCAAGTCTATCCTGAGTAATCTGTTATGTCATTTCATAAAATCTGCAAAACAGGTGATGCATAAAATGCCTTCCTTCAAGGTAACATCTTGCTTTTAAAGATTAATGGTTTAGCAGAACCTCATTGTTCAGAAACCATGGTTTGAATCAGTATGCGTGCATATTCTTTCTGCAAGCCTTATGGTATATAAATCTAGCCTAGCCATATTGGCACAATTGCCTTCCTTATGTATATGTTGGCAGCTTGTGTATTCACCTAGGGCCAAAAACATACTTCAAACAGCCTTTCTTGGAGTTTTCAGGGCTTCTTTCCCTGTAAATCAGGCCACACAGAAATATGTCAGGATAGGCAGGTTTCTCTGATTCCATTTTGCCGTTTCTCCATAGCCTGGCTCAAGACTACACTATGCTTCAACTGTATTCCAATTTACATGGAGAATTCCACATCTGGTGCACATAGAACTTGATCGTGCACTCTTTCTTTCTTTCTTTCTTTCTTTCTTTCTTTCTTTCTTTCTTTCTCTTTCTTTCTCTTTCTCTTTCTCTTTCTCTTTCTCTTTCTCTTTCTCTTTCCTTCTTTCCTTCTTTCTCTCTCTCTCTCTCTCTCTCTCTCTCTTTCTTTTTTTCTTTCTTTCTTCCATCATAATATCTAGGGAAACAGAAAAAGACTTTCTGTTTATGGAGGAACATGAAGGAGTTAACAGAGGTGGTATCACACAGGGGTACTGAATAACAGTTCTAAGCATTCATGGAGCCAAGAGAGAAAGTACAGAATCATTACTGAATTCAGTATAAGTCTTTTATCACTTTTTAAAAATTGTTTTAATTCTTTTACTGGGTTTATAATTGAAGAGGTATCTTGTAGTATAGGACAAAAACAATAGTTTGCCCAATTGTGTGGGTTTCTGAGGCATGCTTACATTTAAAGATTTACATTACCTAAATATCTGTTTTTTCACTACAGAAAGTCTGTCTTACATAGGATGTAATTCTCACTCACCTGGGATTTTTCTTAAGTCCTCATTCTGACAGTTGTGATGTGGTTCATCAAAGTCTTCTTTCTGCAATTTAAATGCCTCCATTCAAATGTGTGAAAATAATTAAGCATTAGGAAAAGGAAATTCAATAACTGTGGGAGGACATGCGAGGAAATCATTACATTTCTAACCTCAGCTTTCTAGAACTGTTTCCTGGTGTTTCATGGAATCTTTGAACACATTTTCTTTATACTGTGTCATCTAACATTTTACATTTGGACAGATTTGCTGACACATTTCTCTCACATTAAATTGCAGTGAAATAATTCTGACCAGTACTTTGGTTCAAAGTTTGTTTCCATATGACATCCTAGTTGAAAAGAATTTTAAATGGGAAGATGTGGACATTTTTCACATAAATATAAAAAGACAGAAATACTCTGTAAAGACAGATGAGTCAGTAACATGTCATATAGCATAATTTCCTTTACATTTTGGGAACCACAGCTGTAGAATAGTAGAAGTAAGATCTAGGCTAGGGATAGGCAATCTTGTGGCCTCTAGATGTTTTCACTTTACCAGTCCAAACTAGCATGGCCAACATCAGTGGATTTGGGGAGTTCAATCAGGTTGCCTTCCTGAGATCTTATTTCAAGCGGTCTTCAGTATGCCAAACCTCCCTCTCACTTCCACATCAGTAAAATGGATACTATGTTCAATAACCATGACCTCATAACATAACTTTGGAGTAAGGAAATAAGGAAAAAGTTGTAAAGCATATCAGAAGTTGTTGTTGTTGTTATTATCATTATCTGCATTTTTTAAGAAAAAGGAATCTAAGGCCCATTTTTGTTCATGGCCCAATTCTGTACTATAACACTATCCTAACTGCTCTTCCACTCTGTGTGCGTGTGCCTTCAAGTCAGTGTTGACTCCTGGCTACTCCCTGCATTAGTCCCTATGGGCTTTTGTACTACTACATGCTATAAATCAAGTGTACAAATTGAGATCCATGTAGATTAAGCCCAGATAAACAACATTCTTCATATTTGGCTGAGTTTGCTTATATACTTATACATTTGTGTGTGTACATGCGCACGCCTTCAAGTCAGTGTTGACTCCTGGTGATTGTCTGGACTAGTCCCTGCAGTTTTCTTGGCAAGGTTTTTCAGAAGTGCTTTGCCATTGCCTCCTTCTTAGGGCTGAGAGAAAGTGACTGGCCCAGGGTCACCCAGCTGGCTTTGTGCTTAAGGTGGGACTAAAACTCTCGGTCTCCCAGTTTCTAGCCTGATGCCTTAACCACTACACCAAACTGGTTCTCTTATATTTATTTACTTCCCTCCAAATATCTAACTAAGTGGAGACATAGCCCTACTACTGGGATCTTTGTCATCAACTGGAAAAAGATAACAATGTTTGAATTGGATGCAGTAATTATTCATGTACAGTTCCTTTTGCATCATAGTCAAATCTCCTTTCTGGCTGGTTGCAGCATGATCCACAACACAGAATTTTGTGGCCCCCAATCTTTTGCCCCTTTTTCTTCTTTGCAGGCTTCCCTTGCTTCATACATCCTACTTGAATGTCCAGCAGAATCACTGCAGTTGGGTGGACCATGGATAGAAAGCAACTAAGAATTAGCTTACATGTTGGGGGAAAACAAATAAAAGGAGCTCAGCAGAGAGGTTATGCATGAATCCATGCTGTAAATTTAAAATCAAGAAATATGCTTGAGGTTACCAACATTTCTATGGGATTTATTTTGGAAATGGAGTATTTTACCTCAGGCAATAGACCTGTCTTCTTCACCCCACTAGCTTCCAATCCAATGCTGAGAAAGCCAATGGATACATTTTCTGCCAGCTCCATGAAACAAGTCTAGCTTGCAATGCAATATTGAGAAGTTTAATTTCATGCTGGGTACAGCAAGCGCATGCACCAGTAGCAGCTGTAACATTTTTATAGGAATAGATGTACCGTATTCAGAAGAGGAAGACCCTTGTCATTCAGGTTTCATTTCCTCTGGCTTCTTTACTACATGCATATCATCCTTGTGGTCTGCTTCTCACAGCATTTGCTACAGGCCAAACTCTCTTCTGCCAATGGGGTCCAACACTATGAGCAAGTCTGGAGCCCTTTGTTGCCTTAGTTTTCATGAGAAGATCCATACATGATAACATTTTGCTTGAAAGGTAATGTTTTTTCACATCCTGCTTTTCTTGCTTCTTAAACCTGAAGAGCAGTGGTAAAACACCAGAATCCATTAGTACTGCTAGGATTAGAGAAGGTTGTTAACAATTAACTCTTTTCATATGGGAGCATTCAATCTCCTTCTCCTCAAAATGCAAATTCAGCCAAGAAAAAAATCAAAACTGCCCTCTCTTCCAGATTTTGTTTGGGGGTGGGGGCAGGAGAGGGTGTGCAAGACAGAGGAAAGGACAAAGATAAAGACAGACACCAACCAATTCATACCTACAGTAAATGTAATAAGCGTTGCCAGATATTAATGTGCTGAAGGCAAATTAATTGTAATTTTTTCATTGGGATCCCTTTAGAAGTTAGAGCATGTATTTAAAATGGGTGAACAACTAGTAGTTCTAGACCAGGAAATGGGCCTTGGCCAATATCAAAATACTGTTTGCAACTAACAGTTTACTACTCAGTAGAGGGAGAAAAGCGAAAGAAAGCCGGGGGTGGGTGGGGGGAAGCAAACTATTCTCAGTCACTTTGGGCTTAGGCTGTGTCCATTGTTAATTTTGACCATATCTCATAATAAATTCATTTGTATTTGAAGTAAAAAGATTACATCTGTATTTAAACAATACCCTTATCCATAATTAATGAAACATGGTGTATTCAATTAACTCAATTTTCTGGATATTGTAGGAGGAGAGATGTGTTAGCCCATGGTGGAAAAAACCAGGGATCTGATAGCACCTTTTCCAACTAGCAAATTTTTATTAAAAAGCATACGTTCATGACAGTTGATGCCTTTTGATCAAATGTGTTAATCAGAAAAGGTGCTACCAGACTCCTGACTTTTACCACCGTGGATTAATATGGTTCTAATCTGAAGATGAAATCTGCTGATCTGAAATTTGAACTTTGCCAGAAATTTCAGCTGATAAACCTTGCAAAAGCTGCATACATGCTCAGGGAACCAATGCATTTCCCCCCTAACACTTGATTTGAAAAGAGAAGCTTTTATATGTTTGCATATTATATTGCTTGTAAGGATAGCCCTATTAGCATGATCACCCAAATTAATGGACCTAATTCTCAGATAAATAATCTTCAACTATGCTAATTGTCCATATTAGTAATGTGTTGTAATTTCCTGAGAAGTGACTACAAAGGAGAGAATTTAGGGTCTGAGGGAGTCATCAGTACAACTAGCATAATTGGCTGGGATAACTATGTTTGCAAATGTGATGAGAAGTATATTCATGAACCGAGCTCTTTTTTCATCTTCTCTCCTTGTCAGCCCTTGGCAATGCATTTAGCTGAAACATAACAGTAACAAGAAAGCTTTTGCATATCCTGCCAACTTGCTTGAAGGATGGTGGAATCCAGCAGAATCACCAGATGGACGTAGCTTTGTATTAATTAACAGCCCTGATAGGTTTGTCAGGCCACAGGACTGCAGATACTTAATTCCCAGCTGTAATTCATGTTCAATCCACCAGGCTTTGCTGTCACAGTAAAAAGCAACTTTGGGCTTGATTTGAGGGTTACACAATCTCCTAAAATGGGTATGCACAGAGGAAGCAGTAATTTGATCCATGATAGGACCTTCTCCTATCATTAACTCTACAATGTGTGTGTGTTTGGAGATTTTTTTTGAAAGACAATTATCACTTGTATTTGATACTACTGATTCAAGGATTTCTAATAGGAAACACAATAAAGTTTCAGTGTAAGAACTACTCTGTGAATTTGACAGAGGATTAATACATAATACCAAGCTAATCTCTGTCATTTTTTTCTGGATTATTGGTTCTGTAATGTTCAAATAGAAAATCTCCAGATTATGATGATCATTCTGTTCTTTAAAGGCTCTTTCACAGGAATGTTTCTTACAATCATGTTTTCTTCCGGAAGAAACAGGGAATTAAACCTTTATATTTAGAGTAAATATTTGGCATGAAAATGGAATTTCACACACTCCAGCATCCAAATATCTATTCTGTGTTCATTGATTCTTCCTCCTCATAACAGCTCTACTGCACAATGAGAAGTATTTTGCTAGCTTAAAATAATTCTGTGGTTAGATTCACATATTGTGTTAAGCCATATTCTATTTTATTTGGTTTAACCCAGTTCTTTGTGCTTTAGTCAATAAATTATGATTAATCAAACCATGGCATAATGTAATGTGTGAGCACACTCTGTTTTCTACAGATATATGCATGAGACATAATTACCTAATATAATTTATTTTGATTTCTTGTACCACTATGTAGATTCTAAGCATTATTTGTCTTACAAAAATGAATGTTAAAATTGTCACAGGTTTTATCACAAACTTCTAGAGCAAGACAAAACCATTTTTCATTTGTGTTGCATGCATCTACATATAGCTACATATTGCTATAAATCTGCATGCTTAATTTCTGAGTGATGAATGCATTTTAGCACATTATCTATATGGACACACGAACTATTTAGACTAATGGCTATGGATTATACAGCTGGGGAACTCATTAAAGATTTGAACAGCAAAGCAGACTCATAATTAATAAAATACAGACTTTCATTTGAAATCGTTGCCCAGAGTTGCTTGGTAATAAAGGCAGAACCATCTGCTTGGTCCAGTCAAGCACTCAGTTTGCACTATTCCTGTGGCAAGCCATAGTCTCAAGATGGTTTCTTCCTCCAGATGTTAACTGGAGGTACATATCATGTCCAACAGTATTCCCATCAGTTCTAGTTCACTACATTGTCTTTTGTAATGGTTGTGGTACTTTAAAGGAAAAGTAGCATTTTCTTATATCTTATGCATCTGGAGTAATCTGAAAAGAACATTATCAACAAGAAAATTTGTTTTTCTGGAAGAAAAAAAAATTGTCAGGCATATACTGTGAGAACATAAGGCTTACAGTTAACAGGTTTTATAGGTAAACAGATTAATAAATGACATCAAAAACAACTACTCTGTAAGTTGCTGCTTCTCATTTGCTGAACTATTACAGCTCTGAGTATCAGTATGTTTGAGATAATAGTGCTTTAGAAATTATGAGGGTAGGTTCAAACTTTGGAAACAGCTTTTACAATCTGTACCAGCCTTTCTCAGTCTGGTGCCCTCTCCAAGACTGTACAGCCATGGCCCATGCAGCCAGTTAAGAAAGGCTAACCTATACCATAGTTTTCGTGGTAGGAGAATTTGGGGGATGACCATGGCCAAATGTAACTTTTTGGTTGCTCTACTTTTGTGGTATCTAATATTCATGTTATTCTGTCACTGTTCACAAAAAAGGGTTACATTTTGAAAGCATGTTTAAGTGTTGCTGCAGCATGATCTACTAAGAAGTAAGACAATTCCAGGGGAATATTTCTTAAATCATAGTATGCTCTTAGAAACTCAGATTCAATTCCCTCTGTACAGAAAACTTTATCAGACATTTAGAATGTTTTGTATCCTGTAATTTTGTAAACTATTTCCAGTACTTCCCAGTGAGTGATCTAATGGGATTGTTTTGCTGCCCATCTCTGTCAGCATGGTTACTACTATTTAGAAGTTGGTACATGCATGATTTCATTGGTAATAAGTGAAATAGAACTAGATCTAACAGTGTGCCATAAATCTGGTATATTTTGCTACATTTTTCAATATTACTACTTAATGGCAAAAGCTTCATATCAATATGACTGGGCTAAAATATGTTTCCATCACTTTTACTATCTAGGATTTGTTTTAATATATGTGCAATTTCATACAACACATTCATTCATAACATTTTGCTTAGTCTTGGCTTATGTATGAACTCTGCATTTTTGGCATGTAAAACATGATTTATCATTTAGAATGCTATGCAAATGTTGCCAGTTGTGGCTTGTTAACCAAGCATCATTGAATCTACTCAAAAGCATTAAAATAAAAGTGGTAACAGGAAAGTAAGAACTTTGTGAGGCAAAACTTTCCAATTCCCAGCTTTCCAATCCTAAAAATCCCCAACACGATGCAAAGAAGGTAAAAATGTGTGGCCATTTCCTCTCCCCTCCAATGTCTTGGATCAACTGACTTGCCCCCTGCAGCCTCCAAGACAGAAGTAAAGTTAAAGTGAAGCTCATTGTCTGAAAAACGTTTCCATTTCTGTTCTGGATGGTTAGCACACATTAAAAGATTTAATATTTAAATATTTAAGTTAAAGATTTAGGACTTTCCCAGCACTCTAAACCACAGGAAGTTGGACCTTACAATGTAACTTGTCAACAAGCCGTTTTAGGTCTTCATTCTCTGTCCTTAAGAGACTTTAGCTATACACTAGAGGAGCTGAAGTCTCAAAGTTTGGCTTACTAGCTGTATTCTGTGAAGATGAATGCAAGCCACAACATGTTCAAAGAAATATGATATTGCAGTAACATTCCAGTCTTGAAAAACATAGCTGTTTTAGTTAAATGTAGAGTTTTAGAAAATAATGTAGAGAAGTAAAACAAAGTTCTTAGAAAAACCAGCCATAACCTAAAAGTAAACACATTGATGGGAAATTGGAAAGAACTGACTGAGATGGTATAAGATCCTTCAGTGAGTATTCCTGGTCAAAATTTACAAAAAATGTTGAAGTGATAACTTATGGAAAATATTTTTAAAACCACTAATAAACATCACTATTTCAGAGAGTCATGTGAAAAAAATAAACACTAATGTGCAGAATAGTAGCATCTTTTTATCATGAAAATATGGTAATATAATATTCATTACCATTGAAACCATAGAGCAAGACATAAAATTATACTCCCAGCCTCCAGATTCCTCATGTTTGCTATGTTTTTTTTTCTTTTTCCTTTTTCTTTTTCAAATTAGTTTATTCTTCATACAAAGTAATATTTCTAGTATATTCTGACTTGGTCAGAGCTTGTCTCAACTATTGTGCATAGTTTGGATGCCAATAGAAGCGAATATGTGTAGCTCAGGGTTGAACTGTGGAGTCCTTGAGGTTCTCTGAGCCTGGTTGTTTTCTTGCAAACGTTTCGTTACCCAGCTAGGTAACATCTTCAGTGCTAGAATGGAATGGGGTTTGCTCTCTGTTTATATACTGTGGCATGCCCTGCCAGTGTTGGTGGGGGTGGGGATTTTGTTTTGTTTTATTCTTTCCCTGGTAGTTCCTTGATTAGGGTATTGTTTACTGCTTGATCGTATGTCTGGTGAAAATCTTGGTGTTAATCTCTGTTTACCTGGGTGATGATTGCTGGTGAGGAGATGTTCTGGTCTTTTGTTTTCCTTTCTATTGTCTCTCTTGAATAATGTGTAGATGTTGTTTATCTCTGTGTGCCTGTTGATGGATGCCTTGTCTGAATACCAAGCTTCCAAGAATTCCCTCACATTTTTGGATTTAGCTTGGTCTAAGATGCTGACAGTTTCCCAGTTGAAACTATGGTTAAGTCTGTCCATATGTTGTGAGAAAACTCCTTAATCTCACAGTACATGGCAGGGCATGCCGCTGCATATAAACAGAGAGCAAACCCCACTCCATTCTAGCATTGAAGATGCTACCTAGCCGGGTAACGAAACTTTTGCAAGAAAACAACCACACTCAGAGAACCCCAAGGACACCATAGTTTAGATGTTACATTTTAAGAAAAGATTCTGGTATGAGTATACAGAAGGGCAGTGATGATAATCTGAGAACTAAAACTAAGTCTGATGAGAAGATATTGAAGGAACTGGATATGTTTAGCCTTGAGAAGATAATACACTGATGGAATTTGATAGTGCTTTTCAAGTACCTGAAGGAATGTCACATGGAGGACATTTAAGATCAGTTATCTATTTTCCCAGAGAACAAGTACCAAAAAATGACCCAGAGTTATAGGAAAAATATTCTTCTTGACTGTTAACAGAAATATCCTAACAGTAAGGAAGTTTGATAGTGAAATCAGTTATCAAGTGAAATGGTACATTTCTTCAACGGATGTCTTTAATGCAGAAACTGTATAGCCATCTGGCATGGATACTTTAATTTGAATTCTTGCATGGAACAGGGAGTTAAACTTGATGGTCTAAAACATCCCTTCCAATGTGATGCTTCTTTGAAATGTCATAAAATTCTCCCCACAGCTCTGCATAGACCTTAATTTTGCAAGGTTTCCAATCATGTATGAAAATGTGGAAGGATTATCTTTCTAAAGAGTCATGCATTAGCCTGAATATATAAGAAGAAAAGTGGACATTGATGATGTGGGGAATCAATGTTCCATATTTCACTCCCTGTTCCATATCCATCCCTCAGAGGAAGATGCTCCTCAATCAAAATAATTGTTCCTGGAAATCTCATGGCAGAAGAGGGACTCCTACTTTGTTTTAGATCTCCTTCCTTTGGATACAGAGTTCCCCCTCTGATACCAAATTGCCATTTTAGCCACAACCCAGCCTTAGGGAATATAGGTAGCAGAGAGAACAAAATCAATCAATGGCCAGAAGAAGTCACCAAAGAAAAAAGTATTAATTGGGAGTAACAAGCTACTCATGAATAAGGCCCTCCTTAAGTATAGCAACAGTTCAAGGTCATACCTTTTGGCTCTTAGCTGAGGCTTAGACAAAACCTGAGAGTTCATCTTTAAAAGCCCTCAATTTAAGAGTTCTGGTTGCCTGAATAAAGTTTGTCTCTTTGTCTACTGTTTGTTGACCTGTTGCCTATTTTTTTTCCAGGCTATTTGTCCCTTGGACTTTTTTTTTTTTCTGATGACCAGTTTTAGCTTCATTATAAGCAGAATATAATGTGTGAATTGATCACTTTCCAAAACTCACTGTGTTTTGAGAAACAATATAAGCAATTGGTTAGCAAAAAAGTGCTGAATAAGAATATGGATACAGATCTTTCAAAATGCCATAGGAAGCATTTATGTAAGAGAGATAGGGCCAAGATTAAAATATATTAAAATCTTTCTGAGAACATATCTAGTCTTCACTAAGGAAGAATATCTCCATCTTATTTGCATAGCCTTCCGTTATAGATGGTACTACATCACAATTATAAGTTTGGAGCATCTTATTTTAACTTTATGAAAGTCACGTACTAAGATTACCAATCTGGGCTAAAAAAATCTAAGTAATCACTAGATGGCATTGAGTTGATAAGGTGTGCTGTACCTCTTTGCTACCATCTAATGATCATCCTTTTTTTGTAACCGAGATCTGGTAGCCTTGGCCAGTGGGACCTGTTCTTTGGTTAGCTTTATCCATGAACCTCCCTTATTTCTACATTCCTATGTTTTTCCCCTTAATCATTTATATCTCTACTACTTTAAATGTTATACTTCCATGACAATTTTGGTCACATTTAACAATTACAATATAGAACTGCTTTTTTTTCCCAGCAATTTGGAAGAAAAAATTATTAGCAGTGTTGATTTTCTGCTAAATTATTAGTGCAAAGAAGCCTATAATTGTGTGCCACTAAGAACCTATTACCACTCATTTACATATTGCTACCACCACTACTGGTGTTACTCATTTTATGAAGTTGAAATACAAAAGTGATATAATCCATGCCTAAGCTTAGAAATCTATAATACATGGTACTAGATAGGGAGAAAGGTGAGTGACTGATGAATGAGTTCTAAGCAAAGTGTCAGTGGAACTGATTATCTGGTGAGGAAGGTGGTTTACAAAAAGCTTTGGTGAAGATTACAGTCTGAAAGAAGCCATTTATAGAGGGAAAGGAAAATAGCTTACATGAGAAGATATTAGGCTTCTTTGAAGCCTCAAAGAGGTGCTTTGCTTCAGCCAGAGTACCCTTATGAGGGTGCTCTGCAAAACGATATGGCTGGACTGGTCCTCTGTGCACATTGGTATTTCCAGCATAACAGCTGGATAGTGTGAAAAGGCTGGCCACAGCACCTTGACTGGAGATGCTGAAATGGTGTCTGAAAGTGGATCACAATCACATATTAAGTGGAGAAGATGTGCCTGAGGTCTTCTCAAATTTTTAAAGGATTGAAAAGTGCGATAATATCTGCCTTCTCTATGTCCTCCTGCTTCAGAGAGTTCTTATACATTTGTGCAATGTGCCACTTCATATTTCTCCCTTCTCTTTTAGATTCTGAACTTCTCTCAGTGGCAAGAGAAAGTTAGAGAATGTTTGGCTTCCAGTTAAAAAAGTTGTGAGCCGCCATATTTCGCTACTGTTTAAAACTGTTATAAAACTGACGTGCTCAGTTAACTTGGTTTATCACAGGAGGAGAAAAACGAGTCATATAGTTAGCTGGGGAAATTGATAAGTAGCATTGAGTGGATAAGATTCAGAATGAGATGAATAAACAATGCATAGTTTAGGCAAGCTCACTTTTGTCTGTAAAAATTCTGTTCTCCACTGTCTGTTTCCTATAATTAAAAAGGCGATTGCCTTTGGCTCATTATTTTCTACAGCCAGGTATCTTAACAGATCAAGCAAGTACTTACACTGAGATGGAGCTGTCAAGAAGAGGCTCTATCAGCCACACTCTCCCCTTTTCAGCAACTGCTAGCTATTTAATGTTTAAATAGTCGCATGTCAAGATAGTTGTGTGGCAGCCGCTAACCTTATGGCTTTTGAAGTGTGATTTGAAAAGCAGCCACAATCTGTTGTTTTGTCGTCCCCAGGACTTGACTTTAGATACAGCTCCACTTGGCTCATAAATCAAGCATGTCAACTCCTGGTTGTGCGTTTGAGGCATCTCCACCATCCTCAAGATGCTGTAAAAGGGCTGTTGAAAAATTATTGAACTGATTTGATTGTGCTTGCTACTTTATCACCTGCCAAGTAGCTGTGCAATATGCTGGAGAGAGGTCAAAGCCAGCTATGTAAGCTTTATCCACTTCACCTTAGATCTCTGTCCAGGAGTTGAGCTTTTTCTGACCAATCTGCAACCAAAACCTCTGGGATTCAGAGGCAACAGAGGGAATGGGTTCTCTCCCTACCAAGCAAATCTGTTAAAAAAAGAAACAGAAAACTAGGCTTTAAAAGCCTGTGTCTTTTTTTTAAGAAGTCATGTAAGATAAGGATTGGGATGGGAATTATGCTGGATGGCACTGATGCAAAGAGACCATGGACCACTGAGACAGAACTTAGGTTACACTGGTATTCTGTGGTGGTTGCTTTGGCGGCAGTAGTTTCCCAGCAGTTCAGTTAAAATTACAACAACTGCAAAGAGGCAAAAAAAAAAAAAAATCCCTTTTGAAGTAAGTCACTCTGCTGCAATCACAGCATGTCAGTTTGATATCCCAACTGGTGTGTGTTAGCAATCCAACACCTCCCTCCCCTCCACCAATCCTCATGTGTTTAGCTTTAACATGGCACTTGTGGCTAAGGAAGGAAAATTGGCAGCATAGAGAGAATGACTTGCTTGTAAGTTTCCTATATTGCTATCCTTGGAATATTCCAGGTTCCTGGGAAGAGGCTTGCTCTGGACAAATTTTGCATTCTCTCTCTCTCAAAATCCAAGGAAAAACAAAGTCTTCCCTTTACATATCAGAGAGATTTATAATTCCAAAACAAAGTAAGCAGTTAGGGATCGAAAGAGTCATATTTCCTTCACAAAGAGGCTCTCTTTGTGGCGACCTATCCAGTTTCAAACACCCGCTGCTTTGAAAAGTCATGGTTCTCTGAAGCTGAATATAATTCAGAATTTTGCAAAATGTAATTGTTTGGGCTGGCTTGTAGAAATTAGTGCAGGAAATTTATTTTCTATTTAAGGAGGAAGGGGAGAGTTGTAAGATATTTTTATTTGTTACCTTTGGTTGTTAAGATATGCCAGACTGACTACTCTTCTAGCAAAAGCTAAAGCAGCACAAAGTTGTTTGAGAAAGGAGACTTTTCAAATCTGTTTTGGAGTTTGGTTAAGCAGCTCAAGATACTTTCCATCCTCATTTGGTATGAATGTCTCCAGATAACATTAGATTTAAAAATAAAGCTACCCTCAAAGATGGTTGAGACAAAATTTTGTTCACACAGTTATGTTGCTATACTACTACATTTGATCATGAGAAACAGCCAAGCAGGATGCTGATTTACTTGCCCTTTCAAGTAGTGGGAAAGATGGCTGAAGCTGTAACCCTCTGCCAGTTGTAGGAGGAGGTCCTAATTAAGACCCTGGGATTCACTTTTGAATGCAGATGCACAGAACTGTGAGGTAAGCAGCTACAGAAACTCTGCAGTTGCTTCTCTCAGTCAAAGTTGGTCCATTACAGAGGATGGAGGCAGCTACTAGGAGTAGTTCGACTGAAGTACCTACCAGGGAACATAGACAGCTGGATATATACGTAAATCACCATGACAGCATGCAGTAAAAATATGTCTCTGTTTTGAGGCAAAGAATGCCATTCCAGAGTTGTGTTAAATTGCTTAGAAACATTGAGATTTTCATTGTACTTGTTTATAAGCTCCTCTGTAAGGCACAATGTATTGATTGCACTGCATAAATGAATGGCACTGATGCTACTCCCAGGAATGCTAAACTGTAGCTGTAGACCAATTGTGCGCTACATGGAATTCCTCTGAACCGTGTGAATAGATACTGATCACTATTAGCAGGAGAAACAAAACAGTGTATGTTTGAAGTGCCAACTTGCTTATGAGGCCTCAGGAGGATAGCCATTCAGTTATGGGCACTTGGGAGGGAATCCCATTTCACTTTGGAGGAACACGGAATCTCTCTAAAGTGGTCTATATTGATCTGGGATTCAATATTTGCCCAGATCAAATACTTTTTTATGTCTTGTAAGCACATAGTCCTAAATTGCTGTTTTCTAAAGCCTGCAAAACAAGGGGAACTAAATAGCCCTGATGTTATCTAAGCTTCTAAACTGTATATCTGGACTGTTTGCCTTACAAGCTGATCTGCCCAAACTCCTTTGGGACAACATATTGGACTTTTTTTCTGGTTCATTGAGGGTACAGAGGGAGTTGTTACATATTTGTTGTTGCAAGCTAACACTACTATTATTGAAGTTCTGTCATCAAGCCAGAAGGCTATAATCAATGTCTTGTTTCTTGACGCTTCTTAAGTGTAAGAAATATGAACACTGAGGTGGAAGACGGGCTCACCTTGTGCAGTGATGGGTATCAACTGGTACTTTGCTTTCTATAAGTCAAACTTTTATCTGAAAAAAAGAGATATTTTTATACAATTCGTATGATTATTACACAATTTAGTATAGAGCAAGTTCTGGATTGGCAATAAGGAGAAAGTGATCAATTTCAGGAGATTTTTAGGCCTATAAGCTTGAATGGGGACCTATCAAAGAGAAAGAAGTTTTCATTTGAACAGCCTGGTTTTCAGAAAGGGACAGAAATCAGAATTAAGAGCAGAATTTACAAAAGGAGTCTATTTGGGATGTCTTGTTTATAAAAAAAATAAATAAATGGGCCACTGGGGTGAATTTAGACACAGTATTTTTAGAGAAAAGGAATTTGAATATTAAGGTAAAGCAGCAGGTTTTAACAGGATTCTACTCCACTTCCCGCAGTCATGCCATCTGATGTCATTGGAACAAGATCAAAACTTGTGTCATCACTTCTCCCATGACATTATATGGCTCTCTGAAAAGATCCAGTTCAAAGCCCCAATAGTGCTTTGAAGTGATTCTTCTCTGAGAGTTGTTTTGGCAACACCACATCTTATCTTAAAGCCATATTTGCAAGCCATCTTTGCAAGGGTTGATATCTGTGTAATTTTTGGATGGCTGGTGACATTTCGGGAGCAGATTGATGATATTGGTTTGGCCAACCTAGGCCTTTCCCAAGGGGTTGGGGAACTTTGCACAGGAGCTGAAGCAACAGTGTCCTGGCAGGTGGTGTATCTGTGGATGTCGCTACTAAAGATGGGGAAGAAAGAGGGCAAAATTCCTTATTCCTGATGTAAGATGGGCAATTCAGCCTTTCCCTGTCAGTTTTGCATCTGTTCAGTTGCACTCATTCAATTTCCATATGTCTATGACTTTTTTAAAATGCATAAAAATATGTATCCTTTTTTATACTTTTTCCCTAATATGAACACTTGTATTAAATTTTGAACAAAGAACATATCACAAAATTTAGAAAAGTATACAAGCTAAATATGTCTGTCATGATTCATAAATTACTCCAGTAAGTGCAAATTAGATTGTTTTGCTTGAATATATATGCCAATTCCCCCCCCCCCCCCCCCCTATTCCTACAAATTGGGTTTCCTAACAAAACAGCATTACTTTGTAGGGAATCCAATAGAGCAACCTTATATAGATATTCTATTAGTCTATAGGACATCTACATAGAATTTGTACTGGGGAATAGGCTAAAGAATTAATTGAATGCCATGAAGTTCAGAACACTTTCTATCAAATATATAAAGAATAAGCATGGAGAGAAATCTTCTATTTTCTTTTTTTTTAATATAAATTTTATTATGTTTTCCAAAAAAGTTAAAACACAGAAAAATCAAGAAAAAGGGAAAGGAAAAGTGGGGGGGGGGGGGGAGAGGAAGGAAGAAGAGGGGGCATAAGAAAAAAAGAGTAGCTTCCGACTTTCCTTGGTACAGGTATAGATAGAAGAAATCTTCTATTTTCTGGTGTCATTTGTTAGCTAATTCTTTCTCTTTGTGTACTTTGGTTTCTGGAATTCTAGATACTGATTTCTAAAGTTCAATTTTTTCAATCTTTTACTTCTTTCTAAATGTCTAAGCTCATTGGTATATTTTGCAACCACATAATTGGCATATAAAGTTCATCCTTTTCTGTTTACGTAAGTTTTTTCCCATCTCTGTCCTGCCCTTCTGGTTTGAGTTTTCCATGCTGGTTGGGAATCTTGCAAGTTGTAATTTGAACACATCAGAGAAATACAGTAGTTGAATACATGGGAGTTTTTTCAGTTGTGTTACAGCATGGTGATAGCATGACTATACAGTTGTTAGAGGCAGCAGTAGATAAATAGAACATTCCTTACAAAGTGTGTTAGCACAAATAAAGCACCCTTCCTCAAAGTCCTGGGAGGACTGTTGGGGCTGCTTCAGAGGCATTCCCTGGCAGTCTGCACATGTGTGTGCACAAAAAGACAAGATTCCACTGAAATGCTAGCAAAGGAAATGGGTGATGCCTGCGCCCACATGTACCAACAGCCGAAGACAGTCTTTGAAGTGCTGTTCTCTTCCTCTAAGGAGGGGTTCTTCACTCATGCTGGAGCCCAGCAAGATGGGTTGTAGATGTATGGGAGAGTGTTATCCTGGGGTGCCAGTGTTTTAATTGATTTTTGTTTCATGGTTTGGAGGTTTCTGTTGTTTTTACCAGGGTTGTGTTACAATATGGGTAGCTATATAAGTCTTTTAAAATAAATAAATGGCAGTGCACTACATTGGAATGTTTTCCACAGCACAAATAGGCAGAAGATCTGGAGTTCTTCACCAATCCATAATTATTGTTTTAAAATATTATCCATTGAAGAGAGATCCTGTTAAATCGGCCATTTAAAATTGTACAGGATAAGTTCTATTAAGTGTCACCTAATTGCTACATTGTGACACATTCTAATCTATATGAAGCAAATAAGCTGCTTGCAGGTGTTAAATATGGATGAGACTGCTTAGAGCAGGAAACAAAATGATCATAAAATCCATTTCAGCCTAATAATTTTTAGAATTGTAAGAATTATGGGCTCCTGTATATCAATTATGGCAGATGGAATAGAGAATAATATATTTCCTTCAATTATTGCAGAAGTTTGAATTACAGTATATTTCTCATCAACCTTCCTCATCCCACCTACATAATGTGTATCAAGTATAAAGCTATGAAAGAAATTATGAGTTTTATTATTATGTAGTTAGCTAATGTGCTTTGTTTGAACCTTTAAAATGTGTCCCACTCATCTTTGTTTGCACTCTTTACTACATGGAAAAGCACATAAGATGTTTTGAATGGCAATACAATGATGTAATTACATTTTCTTTTCATTCAGCCTCACATTTTTCAAACCTGTCTCTTATTAATAACAGCAAAACCAAACAAAAAAGCCCCTTGGAATTCTGGAATTCACAGCTGGGCTTCCAGTTAAAGTGGCTACATTCTCCAAAGTGTTGAGCATCTGTCACTCTCTCCATCTAAAATCAATCAGAGCAGCTTAAGCTCTGATGCTCTGGGAACCAGGCCATTTTTTATGCACAGACCTAAGTGTAGATTCTTGATCCAGCTGTAGACAGATATGTTTCAAGAGGAAAAGCCTGGTCTGAGAAAAGTGGTGTGTGAAAAAGTTAATTTGCAATTTTTGAGGTGCAGATGGGGGAAAAAGTTGCCCATACTGGCAACACTTCCACTTGAGTTTGATCTGCCAGGTTTATTTACTTATTTGCTTCCCAACAGGAATTAAGTTGCAGTCTCTGCCTGGATGAGACAAATACTGTACAGTAATATTCTTTGAAATTTCAGCCTACTGCACTTGAGAAATCATTCAGTGCTATTTAGAAAAACCAACCTACAAGGAGAGTAGGAAAGAGCAGAGAAGAAATGTGAGGTGTTTCTTTGTTAAACTCTTGAACCATGCACTTGTATTTCCTAGCTAGCTGTACCTGAAAGACTGTTAAAACAGTGTGTTTCTGCTAATGTTGGCAAAGAGGAAGTTAATTATGCTGGATTAGAGATTTCTGTTTAATTACATGAAAAATAGAATGAAGATAACAATCAGTAGGTTATGCGGAGACTGTGTTTGCAATTTGGTTGATCAGGTAAGGTGATCAGATTACCAATACTCCTTTCCTATGTTTTAGATAAAGAAGGAGTGAAATGCACTCCTGAAATTCCTAGCGCTATTGTTACAGTTAAAACTAGAGGACTGTCCTCTCCTGCATTTGATTACATTAAATATACCTTGCTGTGAAGGTATATTTCCTTGGCCTTTTGGAGAGGATCAGACTATAATAATTAGATTCATATTAAGAAGACTCAAGAAAACAGAGGAAAAATCTGAGCAAAGAATCTCTCTAAGGGGGAAGAAAGCAGGATGAAAGAAAAAACCACAAGAACAACTTTGCTGAGAGGTTTAGAGATGCTGAACACAATAAGTTTGACAGAAGGGTAAGCATTTCTGTGTAGCCTGTGTCATATTTTAATTTTAACATGAATTGAGATGGGTGAGAATGATGGAAGGCTCATATACTCTTTAGCAAAGAAAGCATCTGACTATTTTCTCTGCTCACAAAGATAATTCTATGGGACTATTGTTTCTTCTTATTTGGAATTGTGTGGATTACCTAAAAGCTTCATGTAATTCCCACATGCTGGTGAAAATGCTATTAAAATCAAACCACTTAGGGAGTGTCACTACCTTGGAGGTTGCAAGCAGAAAAGCTAACAGGTATTACCTTGTTATCTCCTGTAAGGGAGCTTTGAACCTGGCCTCACCCTTCACTCCAGAACTACAGGAACTGAAGGAAGTCAGTGTAATAAATTTCTTCTTCTAGCTTGGTATATCTGTGCTCTGTGTTCTGACCTGTGCTTAATTTATTCACATTAATTTTATGGTAAGAAGAACATAAGGCAACTTTGTCAATCTGATGCCTTATAGTCATGATGGCTGGTGATGATGGCAATATTCATCCAGTGTTGATGGAGTCCACCAGGTTGAAGAAGGCTGATTTAAGAGATGCATGCTATGTCTGAATTCAGTCTAGAAGCATTGTTTGCTACTTCGGCTTTGGATTTAGAGGGTAAAAGGTGTTTCAGGATGCATATGGGCATTCCCATAAAACCTGCTGAAAATCCCTTAAAACAGCTGCATCTTCTCCCAAGATCATGTGCCTATCTTCCACGACTGCAGTGCAATCCTGGGAAAACACACACTTGATTTAAGGAGTTGCTGACATGTACTGTTAGAAGCACTTAGAAGCATCTTTCCTCTTCATATCCACATTGCTTCAATTCTCTATTATATAGAAAACTTTGAACAGGATTTTCACTAACATTCCACAGCAGTGTTTCTCAACCACAGCAACTTAGACTGGCTGGAGAATTCTTAAAGTTGCTGAGGTTGAAAAACACCATTCCACAGTATTACAGGAAACAATTGCTTTCATGAATGTGTGAGATATTGGCCAAAGTTCCACTTAAGGATGAGAGATGAAAAGTGTCATGTCTAATCCCCCAAAATAGTGTTGTGCTATTTTGTACATCTTTCTAGCCTTCTGCACTCTATGTCATATTCCTTGTTAACATACTATGCCCAGCTGCATGATTTTTTTTGTTTTTCCTGCTGCTGCTACCACCATCTACAGAAGTGGTACTAGAACAGACTTGTTGCCACCACTGATATTCTTCATCATCAAGTTGCAGTTGGAGGCCTGATATAAAATGCAACTGGGGGAGAGAATGCCTAAGCCAATGTTTTATCTAGGTTAAAGTATCTTATTTAACTTGAACGCCAACTCTGTGATAAATTTGAAAGTCCTGCATATATTTTTGTCCACAGCAAAACACACACACAAACACACACACACACACACACACGTTTAGAACAGAAAACAAAAAGCTCCTTTAGCAAAGCCAAGTTTCTCTCTGTAGGTAACATTTGGCTCCAGCAGCCAATGTGATGGTTCTGTCTGTTGTGATTCTCCCGCACAAGAACTCTGGGTCATGCAAAACTGTCCCTATTATAGTTCCTTTGGGCTTTGAATTGGAGCAGCTCCCAGAAGTCATATGACATATCCTTTGTGAGTGTGATGCAGGATGCGGGTGGAGAAAATAGTGTGAAACATTTCTTCCCGCTAACTCACTGAGATATTTTTCAGATGGGGTGTTCAACATTAGGTAATGATCAATTAGGGAAAACTTCTGAGCAAATATTATTTATAATGATATTAATAACATTTCCAGCTGCTACCTTTTAATTTAGATCCTTCACAACAGGAGGTCTGGCTGCATTAGCAATTACCACTTGCATTCTTTTCAAGAAGCAAATAAGACATTTGAATTTAACATTTCAAACAACTCTCTAATGATTGAATCTTCACCAGGAAATTCTCCAGTATCATGATGATGAAGATGATGATGATGATCCTACCTTATAGGTGCATAAAAATGAAATCTTACAGATTTATAACGATAGTTTGGAATATACTTCCCATCTTTCTGATTTGATGCTTATTTCAATATATGAAATCTCAGCATTAAAGCTACATTGGTAGTATTGTACATCAGAATTCATGGCTGTATCTTACCAGGAATGTTTTGGGTACAGGAGAAAACATGATTCTCAGGAATAATTTTTGAAATGTTGATCTAATAAAGAAATATCTAGCTCCCAAATTACATTTTGATGCTAGATGCTAACTTGTCCACAGTATCCTATGGAGATGAACTGGCCCAGGCAAAGAATTCATACTTGATTTTTTGTCAAGCAGTACAGTGAACAGTGATTTATTCCATGTTGTCTAGCCATTCAACCAAACTGAGTTAGTTCAGGCTGTATTGCTGTCTTCTCAGCTGTGAAACCTGTTATTGTGAATCAATGATCTTCTGAGAGAAAAAAATGACACTGACTGAAGGTCAGAATATTATTCATGTCAATAGGCTTAGGGAAGCACGAATGGGCAATACTTGAAGGGCTTCCCATACAGACTTCCTAGATTAAAAATGAGAATCCTGAAGTAAAGTGATACCTCTCTATGCTTCTTGAATAATGTTTTCTGACACTAACATATACAAAGATTATCAAAAAGCCATAAACTGTACGGTGCTAAGGCCATTTCAGATAGGGATAAAGGTAGTATGTCCACCGTAAGGCTTGGTATCAGTATTTCTGTTTTAAAGGTCCAAATTTTGCTATAACTAATTCTCCTAATTGAATTGACATTACTGAGAAAGATTTATGCAAAGATGCAGATATCATCTTACTGTGTTGGAATCTTCAAGGAAATGTACAGAACTAACAAAGCTCCATAAGATTATTAGGCACCATCAATTTGGTTCTTAGCTACTGTCACCTGTATAGAAAAATTTGCTCCATCTTGAACTGTCTCCAATGACAATCCATAACTCAGTGATTTTATTAATCTCATCCATACACTGTATCTGCCTTCTTCCCTTTCGATTTCTCTCAATGTTGTTAAGCATAGTCATTTTTCTAGTTCATCATCTACTTACATCTTATGCCCAAAGTATGTGTGTATCTACTCCAAGAAAGAAGTCAGGTTGTAACTGATCCAGGATTAATTGATTGGTTCATGTTCTAGTCCATGATATTTTTAGGAACCGTGTCCGGGTTCCCTAAGTCAAAAGATTTATATCTCTCATTTTATCTCAATGTAAAGATTTTACAGCCATACAGTATCACTGGAAAAATAGTTTTTAATTGTTCTAGTATTGATTGTCATTGAAATATCCTCCATACTTCAAACTTCTTGTCTAAGCTTATTGTCATCTTCCTTCTGAGGATGGGCCTCTCTTTACTTCTCCATTACATTGTCTGTCTTTATCAGATCCTATTGCCCCCCCCCCCACAAAACCCTATCAACAGGCTTTCATTTCTTTGTCATCCGTTATAGTTCACTAAGCGTATTGGTTGACATTAACTGTATTTTCCTAATATTTAACATTAATCAGACTTTTCACTTTTCATTTTTACTTCACTCTTTTAAATGTCCCTTACTTTCACATTACAAAGTGGTGTGGTCTTCTATCTCAAACTGTTAATTTTTCAGCCTCCATGTTTGATTCCAGTGCCATTGCCTCCAATTCTGCCATTCTTATATTAATTATATAATTTAGATATGGGGGCAAAATTCATCCCTTCCCTATTATGAATCAATATGTAATTCTTACAGTAGCTTATTCTTCACTATAAAATGTCCTCAAGATAAAAGCAGCTCAGGTGTTCTGGCATGCCCATTAGACTTAATATGTTCCACATTCTGGCATGATCTATACAATGAAAGACCTTTCTTTTGTCACTAAGGCAAATGTAAATCTTCTTAAATTCTTTTGCTCTCTCCATTATTCAGCATTTAATTTTGTGTTCTTCTGCCTTTTATGAAACCTGACTGTTCAGTTGGAATTTCTCTGTATAAGTTTGGTTCTGTTCTTCTGTGTAAGATTTTCTGTAAAACTTTGTTTGCCTCAGGAATCTGTGCATTGATTCAGTAATGTCCACTTTCTCTAGCATTGCCCTCCTTTGGTATAGGTATATACACAGATCTTTTCCAATCTCAAGGCTGCCCAGTCTTGTTCCATACTTATTGACACAGGGCTGTTAGCACTCTAATTGTCTTTTGTCTTGCAGCTTTAAACAGTTCAGTGAATATTTCATCTGCACCTGATGTTTTCCTATTTGACAGCTGTTCTATTGACTGTTGTACCTCACTATATAGAAGAGTTGGCTCTCTATCTCTGAAAATGTTTCTGTCATTCTGAAATCCTGTTTGTAAAAGATTTTTGTATAGTCCTTTTATATTTAATATCATTTGCCTATACTAGATCTCAGTGATTGCTCTTGAATGGTTCTTTCTTACCTCTACATTTTCCTGTGATTTCTCTGAGCTTTCTTTTTAAAAAAAATCTTTAATTTTCCTTTTCCTATTATTTTCCTCTATTTCTTGACTTTCTCAATTGAGATATTCTTTGTCCTTTTTCCTTTGACACTGGAAGTCTGTGTTCACTCGTTTTACATAATTCTTGTTACTCAAGGTTGTCATTCTTCATTTTTCCTTGGATATCATGATAGTGTGTTCTGAAAGACTATCTATGAAAATTATATGATCTTCCCCAGTAACTAGAGAAGTGCCTTACAACCTGGGGCCTCATCAATTGGAATTCATATTTGTCTAAATGTTACAGATATACCAATTTTCTTCGTTTGCTATTGCCTTCTTCAAGGTTTCATTTTTAAATTCCTTTACCCACATGGCTTGACTTTCTTCACCATGCAGAGCCCCATCTGCCCTCTTTGTCTTTGTGAATTACTGTTAGTTTCACTATTTCCCTTTGAATCATACCGCCAAGAGTGACCCAATCACAGGCTCCCATTCTCATTAGCATCATTCTTGAGGTTAATGAAGCTACTTAGCCCTTCCACTGTGTTAAGCTGATAATCCTCTGGGAGAAGTCATAGGACCATGAAGGGGTCCCCCCCCCCCTTTCTGTCTCTCGGTGACTAAGTTGTTACAACTTAGTGTGTTGTGTAAACACAGTGAGTGTTTGTTGGGTGGCTTAGTTGAATTGATGAACCCAACCAATATGTTTTTATGCATATAGTTTGAGCCATGATTACTTTCAGTCTTTGTTGTGCTATTTTGTAAAGACAAATTAAAGGATTGTCCAAAGTTGAAACAAAATAACTGAATCAAGTTCTTCTCACTTGCAGTCAATCCATTATATCTTGTCTTCAGTCACATGTCATTTTCCAGATACTTTGGACTTCTATAACCAGTATTCCCTGGGACTGCAGAAAATGGGGGGTATATCCCAGAATATCCAAAGAGCATCAGGTTGAGAAAAGCAGTCATCTTGATCAACAGACTCGTGGGGAAAATAAAATATCAGATCCTGATAAAACCTTGTCAACCCAACTCCCCAAATTTTATTCAAATGAATCTGTCCCCAGATGAATCGTAGTTAATTAATTAGGAGCTCATTTACATGAAGGTGGCACATTATTAAACTTCCTGTACTGTAAGCTGAGATATGACATGTTGTAGTCTGACAGATTTTCAAATTAAAAGAAGCCTTTTAAAAGGTATGAACTTGCTGAACTTCTGCTTTGTTTTCAGTAAGCTTTCTCATGGTAATAAATTAAAAATATGGGGATGCATCTTGTTAGCTTCTTCCTTATTTCATCTCTGAAATAGTTGTTGAATTAGAATAGGAAGGGAGGGCAAGAAGAATGAGAGAGGCATTATATTTGAGCTACATTCAATCTGTCTCTATACTAGCTTTGTTATAGAAAGGTAAATGAGGGGGAAAAAGGGAAACTGAATCCAGATTCCATTTAAACTAAAAGGGAAAACGTTATTATTCTCCCCAAAAAAGGGACATTGCCTTTCAGGATTTGGACAATTTCAATCAGTAAAATATCCTTAAAATATATGATGATGGTAATGGTGGTGGTGATGACAATGATATACCATCAAGTCAGTGTCAATACTTAGCAATCCCATAAATTTTCTCCATGATGATTAAAATACATAATGTGACTAAAATTTTTCCCTTTTTATTGGTGGGGGGAGGGGGATTGCTTCAATTTGAAGTATCTATTTTCTTTTGCTTTAGAAACATTGCCCCAAATGGCAAAACTAGTTCCAAGGTTGCTTCCTTATTTACTGGTGTGAAAAGATGCTTCCCTTGTGTTCTTGGCATGGCTGACAGACAGCAACATTCCTCTCTTCCTTTTGTCCTCAGAATCTCTTTGACATGCCTGTGCCTTTATCTCCCTTCCCAGACCTGCCCTTCTGCTGCTACCCTAAGGAGCACGCCAATACGCATATTGGGGTGTGTGTGTATGTGTGTGTGTGTATGTGTGCACGTGCCAATATGCACATTATGTCTGTAGACATGGGATAGAATTAGTAATTTTCTTGCTCATGGTTCAGCTGTTTTTCAGTTGTAGTGCAGAAACTATAATCATAATTGCTAATAAAGTGGAATTGAATCTAAGTCTTCCCACCTTCCCAGCATTCGAATTATTTAGTGATTTTGTACAAACATTTGTTCTTATAATCAGATGCTACTTGTGCTGTAAGGGTTGACACAAGCAGTGATTCTCTTCGTTTTTCTCTCAGGGCTCTTCCACTGAGAGTGGGTAAATCTTTCTTTATTCTTTATACAATTTCTCATTTTCCCACTCTTTCCAGACTTTTCAGGCTATTCCCAGTTCAGCTTACCTTTGAAGGTTCACAGAAACATTATCTAACTACTTTATGGATGTGTTTTCCAATATGCACATTTTTTGTACAGATTTTGTTTATACTTTTTTGTGGGTACAGGTAGTCCCCAGTTTAAGAACAAGTTCCATTCCCAAGGTCTGTCCTTAAGTAGAATTTGTATGTAAGCTGGAATAGTATGATTTTATAATATTGTATAAGTAGTATTGTGTAATGAACTCAAACCATTGTGTATTTAACTTGAATTTTACTAGAATCGGCTCTGTTCTTAACTATGGGTCATCCTTAAACTGGGCGTTCTTAACCCAGGGACTACCTGTACTTCCAAAACTAATGTATGAAAATCTCTTTTAGCCTGTCTTATTTATTTGCAGCTTTTCAGCCAGAAAGTCTTTCAAAGAGTTCACAGCAAAAGCACTATTAGAATAATTAAACAAGGCACCCTTTTCATTCTTTCTTATAGCTTATCACTAAAGTCCTAACAGTGAACATTCTGGAAACCATCTTATCTTACTGGGCATTATATTGTTTTATTTTGTAACTAGCTTGCTTGCTTGCAAAACTGCCAGACAGATGTGTATTGGCCCCAATTTTACTTAACTATTATATAAATTTGCTGGTACCTCACCTTAGTAATTCTCCCAAACTAAGCCATCAGCATATTAGTGTATTAATGTATGCTGATGATGCAGTAATTTTGCCCTTGGTCCCTACTGGACTTAGAAGAGCTTTGGGACCACTCATCAGTTTCTGTAATGAGGAGATACTAACAATAAACTTTACCAAGGCCATTCTTACCTTTTCCAAATGCCCAAAACAATGAATTTGGAAGTTAGGAGAAGGCTAAGGACTTTAAACATTTAGGAGTAGTTTTTCAAGCTTCTGGAAGCCAAAATGCTCATTTAGATTATCTCAAAATTGACAGAAATCAGCGTCAGCCATCCTTATTATTTCACCCAAGGGGCACAGTTCATACCTGCTGCAAGTAAGTTTTCAGCTAAAGCCCAAACACAATTACTATATGGGGTTCAACTAGTACCATATAAAAACAAAGTTACCCTAGAGAAAGTCCAAACTAAATTTTTAAGAAGCATCTTCCAGGTTACCTGCTATGTCCCAAATGCAGTACATCAGCAGGAATCAGGAGGCAGTAAACTTGAATTCAGTCTTTCGATAAATAACTTTACTTACCAGCTGAAACTACTCCACAACCCTGTTGGACTGTTCCACCTAATACCAGCAAATAACTCCAGATCTTCCTGGGAAAAAGCAATCCAAGAGAAATTGAATCATGACAGCTTTTCCAGTGGTACTATTTTACTATTAGGGCCAGAACAAGTGAAATTAGCCTTAAAACAAAGGATTTTAAAAATAGAAGGTCATATAGAAGCTGCTGCCCTCCAGTGGGTTAATATTAAATGAGCAAATTTAGCTCCCAAATCAGTTTCAGGTACCAAATGTTGACCCTTAAATTCTGGAGAGCTTTAACTCTAGCCCATTTTAATGCCTTCCCCACAGCTGTTTTGGAAGGAAAATATAAGGGCATTCCTTCCGAAGCATGATATTGACCCTGTAGCATGGGTGCAATAGAAACCACAGCCCACATTCTTCTTTACTGTCAGTTTTATAGGGACCTTCATCACCAGCTGATTATTCTTATTTTAACTAAATTTCCAGGGCATTCTGGTGATTTCTGTTTACATTATCTATTAGATGATCAAGATAACCCTATCTCTTTAAAAGGAGCAAAATTTTGTTATGTTATGTGTAAAGTCCACTCACAAATGGCCAACAAGAGATATTGACACAGTTAGGTGCTAATTTTACTTTTGTTTTTTCAAATGTTATTTTCTATATAGGGTGGTCTGTGACTGTAATAAAGATTTGATTTGCTAGCTTTCTCAGCATTAATTACTAAAAGCCATCAAAACATATTTTCTGTGTTCATTGAGGGTTCTACAGCTGGTGATCAGTAGACTCTATGGTAATCCATTCTGTTGATTTTTGCAGCAGTCTTGGATTAAGAGACCTGTTTTATAACAAGTGGCACATAATAATCTCCTCTAACAAGCCATATAGTAATGCCAAAATGTACTGTACAATAAAGTGATATACAATAATGAACATTTGTGTATTCATGCACTTGCATGCATAGGTTTAATGAAAGGCTTAAGACATGCTCTGGACTGGAATCAATTTCAACTTTCATTTTTTATTTCATGAAAATATTTTTGTAACCAAAGTAAAGAGTACTGGTTGTACTAGTTCTGTTCTCTCCCACATAGGCTGCTACTGGCCAAAGGGGAAGCATGGGCTTTTGCTAAATAAAAACCGTCAGTGCTACTGTCCATGTGACATTCATCTGGACCCAGTACAGATAACTTTCTCTCATGTTTTGCCCACAGCCAAGTGCCCTTGAAGGGGTTTGGCCATAACTAAAGCTTGTAACAATCAATGTCTTTTCAGTTTCTATTTCTATAGAAGACCACTCTATACTATTGGCTCAGAAAAAAGGGAATGTTCTCGCCTTGATTTTTCAAAAAAAGAAAAATGAAATAATTAATAATTACACTACCTTGTATCAATATCCATATTCCAGAATGCTAGTTTGGAGTTATGATAGAATTGCTGGAATTCTGATGTATTTCTCAAAAGATACCTCCATGTATTTATATTTTTCCCATTGGTAAACAATGGTCATGTATAATATAAAGTATGTAGTTAAATATTATATATAGCAAAGTGCAAGCAAACAGCATGGTAATTATTAGCAGTACTTCTAAATAGCCTTTCATGACTATTAATGAAGAGAAATTATCAGTTTGTTATAATACTACTCTGTGTGTGTATGTGTGTGCGCGTGCCTTTGAGTCAGTCTTGACTCCTGGTGACAAGTCCCTGCAGTTTTCTTGGCAAGATTTTGGAAGTGGTTTGCAATTGCCTACTTCCTAGGGCTGAGAGAGAGTGATTGGCCCAGTTGGCTTTGTTCCTAAGGTGGAACTAGAATTCATGGTCTCCCAGTTTCTAGCCTGGTGCCTTAACCACTACACCAACTGGCTCTCTTATAATACTACATCTAATATTAATTTCTTATAGAAAAGTGTCTCAGTACTGCAGTTATATCTGCATATCCTGACAAAAGTCAAATTATTTTTATGTGTTAAGTCCATTGACCGATGCTCAAAGATAGAGATGGGTACATACTGCTTTTCATATATATTACATTTCAGCTTCTCCTAGCCCAAGTAATGTGGTTAGTGGCATTGAGCTATGGTATTGTATTCTGCATTATGTGGAAAAATCTAGATTGTTTCTCCTACTCTAGAAA
The DNA here is from genome assembly GCA_030867105.1 of Liasis olivaceus. Lineage (NCBI taxonomy): Eukaryota > Metazoa > Chordata > Lepidosauria > Squamata > Pythonidae > Liasis > Liasis olivaceus. Next base: position 163,357,556 of record CM061350.1, on the reverse strand, counting down.
ATGGAGACCCAATGCTCCTAAACTGTAGTCTGTAGATTATAAATGGTCAGTAATGTGGTTTATTTGGTGGTTGAGAAAAGTTTTGATGATAATATAATGATTCACTGTTAGGAAAAAAAAAAAAATTAGGGACTGACTGACCTGAATAAATATGTTCCATATTCTTCAGCTGGGGATGTGGCACCATTGTGCAGTAATTGTGCAGTTCCCTGTGTTTATCTACATTTACCTATATTTAAGGATTTCAGCAGAAAACATTCACTTTTCCATTCATTCTTTGGAGAAGTTGCACCCAGAACGGAAAGCACCCACATTTTTAAATCAATAAGATAGGCTAATCTTTTGGAGTACAATGTCATAGAAAATAGGAGGGATAGTAAAGCAACAAAATATATGTATCTTAGAAAATCTTTGTTAGAGAAGGCAGATTAGAAGTTATAAGAAAAGTACAGCTGCCTAATTTGTGAACAATCCTAAATAAGTATAGATAGATGATATTTTATTTATTTTTATTTTATTTTATTTTATTTTATTTTTTTTAACATACCTCTAAATTTGAGCTCTATCTCTTAGTTTTAGATAAATAACACTCTGTTTTTTAGTTCTAGAGACACAATTTACACTGGTAATAATAGCGATAATAATATTCTGAACTATTTATTTAGCTTGTGTTTTATATTTAGCCCTCCTCTTTTACTTTAAACAGTATGTTAATTAATTGTTTTGTTCTGTACTGCTCTTTGACCAAAATAAACTTTGACTTACTAACTGACTAGCCACCTAATCTATTTAGTTTTAAGTTTTCTCTCCTCTGCTATTTTCTTGGATTTAGGGTCAAACTACAATTGTTCTTGTAAAGAGTCTTAGCGTTCCGAGTTAAGACTTTGAACATTTAGCTAACTTTTCCAGATATTGGGCTTGTGAGACATGTATGTGTTCAGACCAAAAAAAAAAAAAAAAAAAGCACAGCTGTATATCTTGACATGAGTGTTGAATTTACAAAAGCCTTGAATCTATAAATAATGTGTGTCATAAAGATTTATAAAAATAAACCTTGTGGTTCCATTTTTTTCCTTGTTCCCAGCACTGATTCTGCTGTTTTACTCCCATTTCTACCTCTTCAGCTTGTTCTCAAGTTTCTTAGATCAGGTTCCCAGTTTTCTTTGTACTTTGTCCAGTGCTACTGCTCCTATAAGGGTAGCAAATTATTCACAAAGCATGCCTGTGTTTTCTTCCAACAAGGATATGCTCGCATACACTGATCTTATAAGCCAGGGGTTATCAGAACATATTATTAAAAAAAAAAGAATGTGATGAAGAGGTCAACAGTTATATTTTTTCCTTGAGCTCCTGAAAGAAAGATAGGATTTAAAACTAACAAGTAAGGAGCCTTCTTTTTAAACAAGGCATAGCAGAGGACAAGAATGAGAAGGAAGGTATGTCAACAAATGACCAGGCCTGCACAGCAGAGCAGACAAGCTTGCCTGGCTTCATGCTGGTTTACTGCTTTGTTTATTTTATGCCCAGCAGTGTGAGGAAAAGGCTGAGATGTCAAGCTGGATTTGCAGTCCCAGTTCAATTGTCTGCTTTTGGTTGCAGTCCCAAATCACACTTTAATATTCATGGTTGCCCATCACTGTTGCTTTCAGAAGCTTTTTGCAGCACAGATGTTACCATGTCAATACAGGTAGTCCCTGGGTACTGTATAGGCATAACCAAATTAGTTCTTTAAACCTATTTATTTAGTATATGACTTTTTTATTAAAATAAAAACCACCTCACTTTGCTTCCTAATCAGATAAATCATTAGCTGCATCTAACTCTGCTATACAAAAGAAGAGAGGGTACAATTCTGTGTTTCTGCTTCATCTCCTTGCAGCTTTTGATGCCATGGTGTGTAGTATCTTACTGGATTGATTCTTTGGGTTGGATGTCAGAGACATGGTGATACAGTGATTCCACTCTGCCTGCAGGGTCAGAGGCTATCCACGCTAGCAATTTATAGCATTAGCCAGTCATTGCTGTGGTGATATATCACTAATGTGGGCAGGCTTTTTATCGCTACAGCGATGGCTGGATGATGCTATAAATCACTAGTGTGAATAGCTTTTAGACTCAGAAAGTGACATTGGGGGAATTTTGCTCAGCCACATAACATCTGAGATGCAGCACCTACCTATTCTTCAACATCTGTGTGATGGCACTGGGTGAGGTCATCAGAGAATTTGGAGTGAGGTGCCATCAATAAGGTGATGAAACTCATTTCTCTTGTCATCTGAAGCAGATGAGCTAGCCCAGGCACTCAACTAGTGTTAGGAGTTAGTAATGAGCTGGGTGAAGTTCAATAAATTCAAGTTGAGTCTTGATAAGACAGAGGCCCTGTGGGTAGGAATTGAGTGTGCAGCCTGTTTTAAATGGCATTGTTCTCCACTGAAAGAGCAGATGCATTGCTTGGAGGAGTTCCTTGATCTCTCTCCTCATGGAAGTATAACTGTTGCCAACATTACAATTGCTTTGTCATCAGTTAAAAAATGGTTTTGTTTACACAATCATTTTTTTGAATTGTATTTGCTTCCTTATCTGTTTCTGTAATTTTGATTTTCAATCAGATTTAATTAATGAATTCAAACTTTCACGGTGCCTGGAGGCTGTGGGGGTCTGGATGGGGAACAACAAGCTTCAGCTAAACCCTGGTAAGATGGAGTGGCTGTGGGTTGGGGGCTCCTCTGTATCTGGAAGTTTACCATCTTTGGTTCTGGATGGGGTCACACTACCCCAGACAGACCTGCTGCATAACCTGAGGGTCTTCCTGGATTTACAACTCCTGCTCGAAGAGCAGGTGGCAGTTGTGGCCAGAAGGGCCTTTGCTCAACTATGTGTTGTGCACCAGTTATGCCCTTTTCTGGATTGGGAGTCCCTCCAGTCAGTCACTCAGGCCCTCATTATCTCCCATATAGACTATTGCAATGCGCTCTACATGGGGCTACCCTTGAAAAGTTTCTGGAAGCTTCAGCTGGTTCAAAACACAGCCGCGCAGGCAATTTTAGGTGCCCCAAGGATGGCAATGTTACACCTTTGCTACGTGAGCTGCATTGGGTCCCAGTTTGCTTCTGGGTCCAATTCAAGGTGTTGGTTATCACCTTTAAAGCCCTACATGGCATGGGACCGGGTTACCTGAGGGACCATCTCACCCCCATTATATCCACCTGTCCCCCCCGGTCAGGTAGGGACGGTGTGCTGCGGACCCCATTGATGGAAGAACATTGACCGGCAGGGTCCAGAAAGAGAGCCTTCTCTGCCGTGGCCCCCACCCTATGGAATACTCTCCCCCCAGAGGTGAGGCTGGCCCCAACTCTCTTGTCCTTCCGGAAAGCAGTCAAGACCTGGCTCTGCCAACTGGCATGGGGTGCAAAAAAGGGCAACCAACCCTGAGGGTGGCTAGCACCCTGAAGATGCTCCCATATGTTAACATCTTACTGACCATCAACATCTTGGAAGACATTATTTGCATATGTGTTTGGTTTTTATTCTATTTGTATTGCATTTTATATTGTTTTTATTATATTTTAATATTTATTGCTGTTTTATTGTGAACCGCCCAGAGTCACTTTTTGTGAGATGGACGGTGTTTAAATTTGAAATATAAATAAATAAACAAACAAACAAATAAATAAAATGTATATACTGTCTTTCATCTAAGAATCACAAGGCAGCATTGCAATGTGTCTTTCTTATTTTAACTTCCCACATCCCTGTGAGGTTCAACTGAGAGAAAGTGATTGGCCCAAAGTTACTCAGTGGCTGAATCTCCTTGGTTCAAGTCCAGCACTCTAACCCTTTACATCTTGGTTGTGCACCACTACAGTATCTGCAAGCATCAATAAGAACATGTATATACATTAAATAATTAAACTGTGACAGAATCCAGATCCCCACCCTCATTTAACTCTGCAGCTACTTGAAAAAAAAGGCGTTCTGCACATCAGCAGAAATCTTTGTTATGTCATTAGTGCTCAGGGTAGGAGGAACAACAAGAGATAAAAAAAGAAAGGTACAATTGTTGTTTCCCTGAAGTGGGTTTTAGCAATCTTATTGTTATTTGCTTGTTTTATTTTGCCTTGTTGTTTTAATCCTAATTATGTATGCTTTGTGAGCCACCTAAGTTACTATTGTGATTGAACTAACCAATAAATTGATTACATAAATAAAATGAGAATGCCTTTAGAAAATCTAGTACTTTTTGAATTGCATAAATGTATACATATGAAGTCTTTGAAGAATCATTGTTGTTTAGAAAAGCATTCCTATGTAATGATGTAGTATAAATCATTATACTTTATAATTTATCTTTGTAATAAATTTAATAATTTATCTTTGTAAGTGTGGTTTTTTATAACTTTTAATCATGTATTTTTGATTTTAATTGTTGTAAGCCGCCCAGAGTCCCCCCATTGTGGGGAGATGGGTGGGGACAAGTCTAATAATAATAATAATAATAATAATAATAATAATAATAATAATAATAATAATAATGTCTACACTGTAATCAGTATGAGGATGATAGAGATTATTTATCTTCCATCCCAATTAAAGGAATCAAGTGTGTATATTTGGTGTTTTTATCGTGACTAATATATAATCCTTATGCCTGAGCAAAATACAACAACATTTGTAATGGAAACGCAATACTAGCTACACGGTCTCAGTTCTTAATGAGCCAGTAATGAGTAGGAAGATTACAAGAAGATTCTTGAATGTGAGTAGAAGCTTTCTCCCAGCCAGGATCCTGGTTTAGCAAACCTCCTGAGTAGAGTTTGTAAAACAATCTTCATCCAGTTTCTCCACTCAGTGAAGGAAATTGGGGCTATAAGCGTGAAGGTAGCAAAAGCAGTGATATGCATGGCCCTCTGCTCCTTAGATAAATTGCCATGAATAGATCTTTAATCTCTAATAACATCTGAAATGACTTCTCTGATCATAGATTTCCTTTTGCTTTAGGGAGAACTTTGTTGCACATTGTACACTTTTTCACCTTTCACACAGAACATATTTTCACAGGACCATTTTCATATAACCTATTGATGACCTTTAAAAAATGAAGCTGATGCCTTCACAACAACAAAAGGAGATGGTGTTCCCTATGAATGATTTTATTCTTTCATAATTCAGGGCTAAATAGTGAAAATATGACAGAGATGCTGAGTTGAGGGGGCCTTCAGGTAACTCAGTTAATTGGATACGCTGATGTGAATTGAATATGCGTGTAAAGAGTTGTCATTAATTTCCTCATGGACATATCTGTGAGTTAAAGGGAAGGTTTTTAATAGGATTAGTATTTCACTTCTAATTTCAAAGTGGAAGCTTCCCACATAGAAAACAGATCATTAAATCACGTCAGGGTGAGGTGGGTAAATTAAGTTGCAACCATTTATGGGGGCTGGGTGCTTCCAGTTTTTGTAGTAGTGATATTAGCAACCTTGGCAATTGCTGTAGTAGTAACAGAAAAACAGAAGCTATGTGGTTGTATGTTGTAAACATCAAAGAATCTGGTATTGTTACAATATTGTGATAATTAGTCACATGCCATGTCATGACATGCCTCATATATAAGTTTTCTTACAAGTATGATTGGTATGGGTGTTTAATTTTTTTTTCTTCAAGATATCAGAAATTATGACTTAAAACAGGGCATGCTGACCTACAAGTTTTTTTTTTTTTTTTTTTTCATGGATCAGAAAGATTCAAATGTGATGTCTATAAGAACTGGGTAGAAAAGCAGGAGATTAGATGGCATTTTGGCATCTTCCAAATTATATTAGAACTGCCTGCTGTCAATAAAAAACAAAACAGTAGTCTAATTATTTATATATTTCTCCTTCCGCTTCCATTTCCTCTTCCTCTTAGGGCCAGTTGACACTGATAAAAAGAAAAGTTGTGGGCTCTTTTTCCCTTTTTTTGCCTGCCATTCTAATTTTTGAATGATTTTCAGAAACACATTTATCATGACAATAGTAACATGATAAATTCTTCCCTTCAGCCCACCTTTCTTTTTATTTAAATGCTTGCTGCTAGCTATGGTAATGTCAGGAGGAAAAGAATGCTTTTCAGAGGCAACCAGTTGAGAACTTCCCTATTCCTATGGTCCTGAATAATTCCTCTGAATATTAGATAATTATTATTTAGGCTTGTATTCTGCCTTTCCACCAAGAGCTCAAGGCAGCCTATAAGAGGAAGGGGCTGTCTCAGTTTTGTCCCCACAACAGTCCTAAGAAACTGCATCCAGATTTAGAGGCTTTTCTCACGAATGATCCTTAGCAGAACCCACCTCTTGTAAGGATGATAACAGAAGCCAATGGAAGCCATAGCATATATATAGTTCTTCCCCCACCCCCCACCCCCATAGAAGAAAAATAAGGAAAATGTTTGAAAAATCTCAGAGTAACAATATTGTTTTGTCCACTACTAAGTTTGCTCTTGCAGACTTTGATGTGGCCCTATTTGGTCCCTCAGCATAACTCTAAGTCCCCCTGTCCCCCACAATGCAAGTACAGATTATAACCATTTCCTCTCAAGCAGCAGCATGTGCTAAATGCTTTGTGTGAAGGGTGTCAGAGGAACATTTCTGACAAAGGCTCAGATCTGCTTGTGAAACACACTCATCACCTTCCACTGGGCAGTCAGTGCCATTGCTGGATGTATATGATCACACCTGGTCATAGTGTACTTCACTAAGTCCCATGCACAACCCAAGCAAGTTACAGTTAAGTGGGGGTGCTCAATCAACATGGTGCAGCAAGGGAATGGGAAGCCTGCCTTAATTATTACTTATACTGATAGAAAGGAGTTAAGGAATTCTCTGGTTGTGTCTTGGCTCTCAAAGGTCTGGAAGTAATCTATGTTGTTCGCCTTTCCACTGTTATTCATTTTGAATTATAGTCCCTGTATCTCAACAGGGTAGGCCTCTCTGAGTTACTTTTCTGCTTTGTTTCATTTTTTAAGATTTTTGAAATAATTACATGGAAAGGTAGCATGCTATGAAGGACCTGCCACTATCATCATGTTTATCAGAATGTGAATTGCCATACATACATCCCTCCAACTTAGGCCTATTAGTCAATCTCACAAAACAATAGTGCTGGATAACTATAATCCAGGATTTATTGTAGATTTGGGGTCCATTGTGACAACTAATATGATAATTTGTATTAAGTTTAGTGTCCTGTAACTAGCTATAAGGAAAATATTGATTTATATCTAGTCATTTTAGTGTGGAGTGAATATTTTTAAAAGGCTTGAAGTGAGGATGGGAAATTCACAGAAGACGCACAAAAGCAAAAGATGTGAACAAAACGAGCAAAGCTGAGTCCACAGATGAGAATATTCTTCTCATCAATCTTGAAATACACCCTTGATCATTCAATCCTGTTGGGAGTAAAATAAATTAAGTTAAAATTACATGCACTGAGTACTTTCTTTGAATGTGCACTCATATGCCCAGAAAAAAGACAAAGTTGAGATGGTAAAGAGCATTTTAAGAAGCTAAAGGAGGCAGTGAGGTGCAACATTGCCATGTTACTTTTGGTAAATGGATATTTTGTGATTAGCTAAGCCTCCTATTATCCCCTTATCATATCAAGGCACCCCCCGCCCCCAATAAAGGTATTTTGGGAACAAGCAAGCCACTATATGACAACCTTTTGGCAAGAGTATCCCAAATATATTGTAAAATCCAAACATTTCCACAGCTTTCCCTTCAAAAAGTTAATTTCACCTGAATCAGTTGGGCTTTTAGCAAAATTATTGTCCTTTACTCTTCCATTAATATTCAGTGGGTTAAAGTTATCAAGAACTGGTGGTGCTGGAGGTGCAGGCTGCAATAATGGATCCTAAAGTAAAAAAGGCATCTTTTTTCTTTATACTTCTGAATGTGTGACAAGTAGCTGCTTCTATAGAATAAATGCTATTTTTTAAGATATGAAGCTTGGTGTACAAGCAGGCATTTATTCAGATTTTTTTTTCTCCTGACATCAAACACTTTGTCATGAGATCCTGTCTCACTGAAGAATTCATAATGTAAAAAGGTACATAATTCAATCATGGAAAGTTCCCACAAAGAGTTTTTAGCATCCTTTAATGAGAGCCTACAGAGAAGAACTAGATGGACTTGCATGCCCATTGTAGCTTAGTTATAATGACAGTTATGGCAGTGAGTAAAATGCTGAACAGAAGAATCAGTATAACAGGCAAGTAGAAGCTTCTGTATTGCATTAGCATATTGAATAGATCAGATACTATCACCAGGGGTGCTACTCTGCAACATAGACTCGACACAATGTGGTGTTCTGCTAATCTTTTAAAATAATGTTGAGTTTATGCCTGCAGTCTGCACTGTAGGGGTATTAGCTAGACAAATCTCCTTTGAAGCATTGAAATTTCTGGAATGCATTTTGCTTGATCATGTGCAGATTTTGTTCTGGCCTTAAATGCTTTGAGCTGGGATTGATATTTGGATTTGCAGATTATGTTGTTAGGTTCCTTTCAAACTGTATTTGCAAACACACATGAGCACTGATTCAGGAAAGAAACTCTTTCCATCCCAGGAGAGTCTTTAGCATCACAGCTGAATTTGAGTGTAGCCTCCATTCTTTATAGCATAAACAATTATGTGGGTTCCTATTGGCAGAACTCATGCCTTTTCTCATAAATCTTGTCCAGAATTCTGGCAGATAACTGAATAAGTGGGTTTAGCTTAACCAATACATGGTTAAGGAATTAGTTTTTGGGAATACAGATTTTCAAGTAGATACATTAAAATGTTACAATGGCACTCATTATCTCATATAATTTAAAGCATTATCTCTCCTTGCACTGTCATCATCTTACATCTATGATCAAGAATACTGCTATTTTTTCCATTTTTTTTTTTTTTTGGTGCCAATCAGATCTACTTCCTTCTTTGCATATTTACCCTTTCCTATTTCAAGGTCAAGAGAAAATATTAAATATGCTGCTGGACTGCAGTTGCCAGCATCCTCAGTTGGAATGTTGATGCTTGCGGACAGTGATGCTGCATTTCCCTTAAAGAGGGGAAACAGGAAGTACAAGCTGAGTAGGTGTGTCAGACTCTCAATATATCTTTTTAAAGAATTGATCTAGCAAAGCAGTTTTTGTGCTCTTAAATTTTTAGTTATAATATATGCTTAGTTATAATATACGCTGACTGATATTTGACTACTTATAAATGGATATTTGATACTGAAGTTCAAGCTCAGATACTTTGGTCACCTAATGCGAAGAGAGGACTCTTTGGAAAAGACCCTGATGCTGGGAAAGATGGAAGGCAAAAGGAGAAGGGGACGGCAGAGGGTGAGATGGTTAGATAGTATCACCGAAGCAATGAACATGAAATTGAGCAAACTCCAGGAGGCAGTGAAGGACAGGAAGGCCTGGCGCAATATGGTTCATGGGGTCATGAAGAGTCAGGCACAACTGAACGACTGAACAACAACAGCAGCAAAGGGATATAGAGAAATCTGTCAACTTTCTGACAAGTTTTTTTAACCAAAAGTTTTTATTTTATTTCCACTTTCAACAAAAATGAAACCCCCAAAATATCTGCATGCATTTTGATAAATGTGTCTTAAAATAAATGTATTTTGGATGTAGTTTTTAATGTGCAGGCTTTTTGAAAATGTTTCTCCTTAAGCAATTTCTTGTGCACCTTTCCCTAATACACATATTTTAATTCACACCTTCCTTAGTATAAAGTTTTGTGTTCACTTCTTGACTTGCAAACCTTTTGCAAAATTCTGAAAATACATATGTCTGAAAGATTTAAAGTTGAGCACAGCTGGAAAAAAAATCAGGGTAAACTGTTTTTCTCCCATCCCTACCTATACAATATCCCATCCTGTACTGGAAAACATGTCCATATCCAGCAAATGTGTGCCTTGCTGATTTTTATTCAGCAAGTCAAAAACAGATGTATGAGAAAGATCTTGGAAACAATAAGGTGTTAAAATGTACTGCTGTATCCATTGTATGATTTAGGGTGGTGGGTAAATGGAAGATAATTTGATGAATAATATAATACTCTTCTAAACCTTGTTCCTAACTAAGAATTTTGTGCATCAAAAGGATTTCTAGTTATATAAAGTGGAAGGAAGCATATCCATCAACAGTAGTAATGGGTGATTTAAACAACAGTTTTTTATCACATAGGTCACATTTACACACTGCTTCTCCACAAGTATGTATACATTATTCCTTGAAAATATTATTTATTATTCTTCCCTACACATTATTATTTATGCAAATATATAAATATGATTATGCATCTTTTTCTCTCAATATTTATGCATTATTATGCATTATTTATTGAATTTTATAAAAATATTATTTATGCATTATTCATAACGTAAAAGCTGTATCAGTGTTTTATAAACTAAATCACTTGAGCCAAGTTCAAATCTTTGCTTAGCCATTACACTCTATTTCTTTATCTGGCATTCTTCCCATTTAAATGCTATCTTGAATTCCTTGGGCAACAAACTAATAAATATACATATACATATATACATATGTACACACACCTTAATCAATCTAGATATTCTAGATATTTTCTACAGCAAGTAGGCATTTTGCTGTGTGGAAAGCAGCTATAAAGTCAAGCATTTTAAGTCTGTTTTGATGTGAAGGTCTCTCAAGTGAATTTACATAAAGAGTCTGATGCATGTTAGAATGTCATTCAAACTAGTCACTATAAAGCAACTTATCATTGAAATGGATCTAAGACCTCCTTTTGAAATAATGTGCAGATAAGATCTAGATAATGGGGTGGCATTTTAAAAAACAGCACCTTCTCAGAAAAGATTAGCTGACATTGCTGGCATAATACTATAGAGAGTCTCTAGCTTTGGGTGGGAGATACAGCATTATAGTTGACTTAGAGATTTTTTTTCTCAGTTGAAGAGGAAGAGTATTTCCTTTTTTATGGGGAACTGTAGATTATCTGTTTCTGAAAAGGAGAAGACAATACAGAAACTTCAAATTAATCATGTCTTCTAATCAAGAAATGCCACCATGCCGGGCCTAGCAACACATTGCCTGCTGGCCTATGAGGATTAATTAAATTACAATCAGACATTTTAATGGAAGGACATTGGAGACTGTTGTCTTGGCAACAGTTTTAAACAGCTGGTTTAATGATAGGTGGAGAAAGGGGCTGCTGAAAGACTTAGGCTTAGGGACAGAGTTGTCTGCTTCCCCACAAATAGTAAAGCGGAATAGTAATATGGGCCTTTTCAAATGACTTTAAGCTTGCTTTGTCTGTCAAGCACCATGAAACCCTTTCTCTCTTTTTGGATGTAAGCAGCATTTTTAATAGAATAGTACATGTATTATTTCTATTCATTTAAAACAGGAAATTAGTTGTATTAATGTTCTGATTTTCCTTCTTATACATTTCTCTTCTATGCTTTGGTATTTGTTTTTGATAATGAAAATAGAGTTTAAAATAAGTAATTCCTTTTCTGGAGATTCAGCCTACACTAAAAATTCCTTTTCATATATCAGCCTTAACACAACTATCGGAAACCAAATCACTGAGCAGCAAGATGGGATGATGAGTAACAACTGGGCATGAGACTGAAGCCCACAGATTCTTTGTGATGAGCAGCCCTTCATGAACAATGGCTTAGTTTCCATTCCCATCTTACTTGCATGGCAGTGCATCCATATGCTTTGAAGCTTTCCTGCATGACAATGTTCTGCTCAGCAAGTAAGAGAATCCCTGCCAGTGAGTACCACTGAGAGATCAGATGGCTTCACGGAACTTGGATTCCCCAACCTGATGGTTACAATATTTGCAATTTGGTGCTATGTAAACATCTCTTTGTAATAAACTCATATTCAAATATGTAATTCCTGTTAGAGAAAATGCAGTGTAGTGTTTGTTTCTCCTCTCCTCTTCCCCAAGGCCATCAATTATTAACATTTGAAAAGAGAGCCAGAAGATGCTCAAGCAGTGGGGTGGGATACTAGAGAGTTTTTCTCTTGCAAGTGAGATTTGTAAGATCAAACCTGAAATATCACCAATATGAACAGACCAAGAGACTTTCATAAGAAAGTAGCCAAATAGTCTTCTCAATAGTGTATGTGCTGAAATCTGAGTTTTCTTTCCTCCAAAGAGCACATTTTAGGAGTGAGGGAATTGGAGATGTAGATAAAAATGCAATAACATTAAAACAAAAATTATAGATGCTAAATGATATTTTGACCTTGTTATCTAAGGCAGAAAAATTCAAATGACAATATTATTTGGGGGTCCTCCTGGACTCACGGCTCCTGCTCGAAGAGCAGGTGGCAGCCGTGGCCAGGAGAGCTTTTGCACAGCTTCGGGTTGTGCACCAGTTATGCCCTTTCCTGGATCGGGATGCCCTGCGAACAGTCACTCATGCCCTTGTTATCTCCCAGATAGACTACTGCAATGCGTTCTACATGGGGCTACCCTTGAAGAGTATCCGGAAGCTTCAGCTGGTCCAGAATGCAGCCGCGCGAGCAATTTTGGGGGCCCGAAGAAGGACCCATATAACGCCTTTGCTCCGTGAGCTGCATTGAGTACCGGTTTGCTTCCGGGTCCAATTCAAGGTGTAGGTTATCACCTTTAAAGCCCTACATGGCATGGGGCCAGGTTACCTGAAGGACTGCCTCGCCCCCACGATTTCAACCCGTCCCACCCGATCTCACAGAGAGGGCATGCTCTGGACCCCCTCGGTAAAAGAACTCCGATTAGCGGGGTCCAGAAGGCGGGCCTTCTCTGCTGTAGCCCCCACCCTTTGGAACATCTTGCGCCTGGGGGTGAGATGGGCCCCCTCACTCCAGGCCTTTCGGAGGGATTTGAAGACTTGGCTCTGCCATCTGGCCTGGGGCAGGGAGGGAGGATGTCAGAAATGGGGTTGGCTGGCCCCTTAGCAGCCTGGTGTGGCCTCTATCGGCCTCTTGGATTTTTTAGTCTTTTTATCTCTGTAAGTGTGGTTTTTTATAACTTTTAATCATGTATTTCTGATTTTAATTTGTTGTAAGCTGCCCAGAGTCCCCCACTGTGGGGAGATGGGTGGGGACAAGTCTATTAAATAAATAAATAAAAAATAAATAAAAATTATTGAAGATAAAAATGTAATAACAAGCAAGACTATTCAGAATGAAAGGTATCAAGTAATCTGACCTACGATTCATTCCCAAAGGGGGCATCAGATTTAAACATCTGCTTTTTTTTCTCCCTAAAAGCAAGCAAACAAATAAGCACTAAACTTATGTTTCACTTATGCTGGGGGTACTATTGTCCTTTATTTTATTTTCAAGTACTGTCATCTCTTATTTTTATTATGGCTAGAGGTCTCAAAAGCTGGAAGTGGTCCAAGCCTCTATAGATTGCTGATAGGGCCTGATAATAAACTAAACCCTTCACTGGTCACATATCCTACTTTACAGAAGATACTTCATATGAAAAAAAATGTCTAAAAATGTAAATATTAACACCTGCCATTTGTGTAAACCTGATGGTCCTCTTTTTCATCATGATTTTCTCCTTTTTTAGGTGATTATAAATGACCACCCCAGACATCCATCTGGCATCCTAGTGAGAGCCAGGTTTTTGTTTCGTTAAAATAATGAAATACACATTTCTGCTACCTTGTCATTATTTAAGCTTCCAGCTATTATTATTCTTAAAGTTCAGTTATATTGCCAACTTGGGTATGAGAACTGCTGTGATATTTGTTTATATTTTGTATAACTGGTTCAAGTCTTATGTAACTATATACCTATATAGTTGAATATGAATATATATATATGTATGTATGTATGTACACACACACACACATACATACATGCATACACACAGAGACAAACTTGTTCTTGTTATGTTCATGCTTTGGGGAATACTACTTGAAATTTTAGAATGTGACAGATAACCATACTGAAGAATTCATACTGGCTAAGGTGTGCATTCAAGGTGTGCACTTTCTCTCCCCAGTTTCTATGTATTCAGCAGAAGATCTGAAAGTGAGCTATCCTCACAATGTGGTCCCTGATTTATTAGAACTTGGACTGCATAGGAAATGGTACTCAAGTTGAGTCCTGCTGTCTTTCATACTGAATGCTTAGAGATTAGGATGAGACGGTAGGAAGAGAAAGACTTCTTTGTGACCCCAGTTTGTTGTTCATGCATTCAGCAGAACTCTTAAGGGATGTTGTCTAATTAGATGGCTATTTATTTAATTTTTATGCTGCCTTTCAGAAAGTTTCTAGGCCATTTATAATACAGTAAAATAACAAATTTCAAAAGTGATTCCATGGATACCTATGTTTAGATTCAGTTCTGACAGATGGTATATGAAACTAGGTTTGGCTTCTGTTTGTATTGTGTGGCCACATCTGCCTAAATTTTCCATTAAGTTTAATGACAATGACTAACCTGTAGTATGTCTCACTTTATCCTAGATCCGAGCAGATGGGCCTCCTCATGGTGGTATTCAGTATGAAATGGTGCCAATTTTCAAGGATGGGAGTCATATCCTCCGTGACATGGCCTTTTCTACAGATCATAATTACCTCTATGTCATGTCAGAAAGACAGGTAATTTTTACTTTTCCACACTTGTGCTTGTATGTTTTAGCTTCAGAGCAATGGGGAAACACTATGCATTCTATGGTGTCCTTTAGCATTTATTTCAAATGTGGAGATTGTCTACAGGAGATTTATTTTTATCTTGCTAAAGGCAGGTGTTAATGCACAAGGAGAGGAGGAGTTTTCCTTCTCATTGGCATAGGATTATTTTTAATAAATGGAAGTTGAACATAGGCACTATGAATAAAATAGAGTCTGTGGATATGTGGCTCATTCTTCTAGCAAAGCCCATCTTGTTGAACAGAAGTTTCATCCATTCATTTTTTTTGCCAGATGTTTGGCAACATAGGTTACATTTGCATAGAATTGTATTCAGTTGTATTGTTTTTCTGGATTTAATGTGAGAAAAAATGTTTATGGTGACCAAATCTTACTTTATGTGGTACATTTGGATATTATTAGTTAAAAAGCACAAAGTAGCCTTTTTAAAATCAAAATTGATTTGATATATTGGTTAATTTTATTTACAAATATAAAGGCTCCTCTGATCTCCTTGCAAACCTACTGTTTAGCAATCCATTGGACTGAAACTCTTTTTGCATTCAGTTTAACCAAGAATTCAGTTACATTCAGAATTGAATTCAGAATTCAATAGCCAAGGTTCAGTTCTTGTATTTAGGACCCATACATATATGCATGTCGAGTTAGTGTTGCTTACATTCTCCATCAAGAGGTGAAGGTTTAGAGATAGAGACCTGCTTTGCTAAACCATTGAATCCCAAGCTGTGTCAACTTTTTGATTCTTTGATATTTACTGTCAGCAGAGGCTTGCTCTGAACATGTTTATGATCCTGATAAACTGTCCCCCTGAAATAGGAACCAGATTGTACCTAGCAATACCAAAATGATTGTAATGGAAATTTATATCCTTTGCAGTCTGCTGATGTCTCTTGCTTGCAGAGCCAATACCATGTAAATAATCCAGAACACTGACTCTAACAGATTGACTATATTCCACTCCTGTCGGAAATGAGAAAATGCACAAGGTTCCAGTCATGAAACCGTACTCTTGGGTTCACTGACTCTGTTAAGCATTTTAGTGGCTATCACTCATGACTCGATAATATTGAATAATCTCTTTAGTACTGTCTGTAGGGCAAGCAATGAGGGTATCCAAATTGCACTATATATTTCTGTGTTGAATTTAACACGTTAGATATGCATTTTCAGAAGCCAGAGCAAAGAACCACATTCCCAAATCTAAATTAGCGCAAAGTAACTGAGAAAGAGAGAGGGAGAGAGAGACTTTTGAAAGTGCCAAATATGAAACAAGTCATATTGTGTCCCATCTTCACAAAAAAAACCCACAAGAAGTATAATAGATAGAGAATAATCCAATGCAATAATTGAGTTGCCAACCCATTTTCCCTGTGTTTTTTTAGCTTGTTTAGTCAAAATTTGTATATATCTAATTGTCAGATGTTGTTCATTCATGACAGAGAGTTACTCATTTTTCTAGTGAAAGAAAGGCAATGATAGAGCCCCTTCTCCTTCCAATTATAAAATAGACAAGGCTATGATACTTGCTTTTCAGAACTAGACAAGACAGCTACTTTACTTGACTAGTTTGATAACCCCCCAGCCAATTTTAATGCACAGGTTGACAGGACCATACTTAGATATTTTATTGTTTCAAATGGGTCTCCACCTTCATCTCTTGACCATTATGCTATCTTACATATAACAAGGCAACCCTTTTATTCCATCCCTGCATACATCTTATGAAAGTAAGGTCACACAGGCTCATTTTCTTATGGTTATTCCACAGCTAAGCAATTCCAGTCAACTGATCAAAAAATAATTCTGAGTTTTTAGTAATGCTCCAAAATGTTTCCCTCTGTATGTCTGGAATGGCTTCTGATTTGACCAGAGTGATATTTTCAATGAAGGCTAAGCTTTTTTGCCAGTCAGACAAAGAAATCATAGTATGTTTTACATTATATGAATCATATTCAAAAATCATGGGAGAAACCCCGTAGAGTTATTAAAATCATAAATGTAATAATAATACAGGTTTTCCACCTGATTTTTAAACTTTTAATCAGTTTTCATTCTAATGACCTTCCTTTAAGAAATTTGAGTTCACTAGAAATCCATTGCCAAGTATGGTTAGCTAAAAGCTAGCTTGATTAATATCCTTTCTATAACTCTGCAAAGGTAAAGATAAGATTTTGCTCGGCTAATGTCAAAATACACTCAAAGATTTTGATGGATGTGAATTGCATAGTATATTTTATCTTCAGATCCACAATTCATAGGCCTGTTCTGTTATTACTTATCTATAATGAGCACAGGGAAAATTTTCTTTTTTTTAAAAAAAAAGGAAAATTTGAAATGATACATTATATGTGATTTAATTCATTCATACAGTGCATGATGCTATGCTGTACTTGTGCATTTTTCTTGAATGTCTTTGCATATTTTGTCACAAAGAGTCATGTGATATTTGGAAGCCTGTATAAATTGTGAAATTAGAAGAGCACTTTTTTCAATCTTCATATAAACATGAGATTTTATTTGCAAAGAGGAATATTGATAAAACTGAAAAATAACAGCAAAAAGGCTGACATGGAACCTTTTTACAGGCCTGTAGGTATTAGTTGCCATCCTTCTTCTTAGTATACAATTATATCAGGCCTTGAAACAATTAAAGTGCACTTGTAAAGAAAGGTTTAATAGCATGTATGTCACAGAAGAAAACAGTAGTACTACTTTAAGCAAATTGAGAGTATTGCTTATTGGTGATTTAACTTTTTTCTTCTTGCTCTAGGGAAATCACAATTTATGTATTATTGTGGATTGTAAACATTCAGAAGCAGGTGGTAAAACATTCCATAGCTTGGAGGCTGCCACCAAGAAGGTGTGCTTCTGGACTCCAATGTGTGTAATTCCACTCCAGTGTGGACTGAGAGAAGGACAGGTTAATTCTGGTCAGGAGAGAAGATCCACTAAGTGCATGGATGCCAAGCCACACAGGCTTTACATGTTAAAACCAGCACTTAAACCAATAGAGAAACCTCCACTTAGGTATCATACTGCTGAACACTTTTTTCTATCAGCAGTTAGGTTGTTATAACCAATTGCATCTTCAAGCCCAACAATGCCAATTGCGTCTTACAACCTAAAAATAGAAGGAGGTGGAAAAGAAAAGTATATTCCAATTCTGAAAGCAGAAATTTTACTATTTTGATGGGAACTTGAACTTTCAGTGAGACAAAGGCAGGAAAGGAAAATAAAATGCAGTGATACTAATATATTTGTTTAAAAATTGCATTTCGAAGTCATCTAATCTGAATAACAGAATGCTCCTGCTGCTTTGAAATAGCAATACTGACTTCATTTGCAATGTGGTGCTATGGCCCTCTTTCTTTGTGAAATATATTTGATAATATCTGGGATATCTGGTGACCACAGTGTATATCCTCCTTTCATGATGGTTAAATAGTTTAGTTTAGTGCTTAGTGTTTGGTTTGTTAGTCTAAGTCAAATGGTTTACAAAATATTAAACCATAAAAGCAATCATTAAGATACATCTATGATGGCTAA
Source organism: Liasis olivaceus (assembly GCA_030867105.1). NCBI lineage: Eukaryota > Metazoa > Chordata > Lepidosauria > Squamata > Pythonidae > Liasis > Liasis olivaceus. The sequence continues at coordinate 163,339,322 of CM061350.1, read as the reverse complement.
AAGCTTCCATAAAAGAAAGAAAAGAAAAGGGAACTTATGTTTTCCACAACATGAATAGCTTTTTTCTTTTTTGCAATTCTTTCTGACTTAGAACCATTTCTCAGTGTGAGGTGTTATATAATACTAAATCACATATTAAGAAAAGGAAAAAGTAAATCGTCTCAGGTCAGTTTTGACTCTGATGATTTCATGGACACAGCCACGTCATTTTTTTGGCAACAGCAAAGCTGTTGCTTTCTTCTGGGATGCTTAAGGACTTCCCCATCTATCTACAGACCTGGTGTTCTTTACAGGTCTCCCATCTAAGTACTAACAAGGCTTAACCTTGCTTAGGTTTTGAACCCAAAGGTGGTCCAGTGCTTTTGATACTTAATTGATATCAAATATTTGATTTCAAAATCTTCTGTGGAACCATCATTCATCACAGCAGGGTTCTGTAATTCTGTAAATGTTGGTCTTTTTATTCTTCCTACCTGTACCTGTTCACACAAGGAAACTTCTGTTCAGAGTAAAATGGTCTTCTTAACATAAATATTATCTCTGAGTCAAAATCTATGTTTTTAAAAAGAATTTTAAAAGTGTTTCCCACTTTTTAGAAGAACAATAGGACATCAAGACTTCAAATCAATGTAAGGTGCAGCATTCTTGATGTAAAGAGATTTGGTAGTGAGGCACCATGTGCAAGTTCTAATTATTCTCAGTTGAATATTGCATTTTTATGAAGCTATTTTATGTATGATTGGCAGACTTTGATTTTTATTATAAAATGTTAATTTCTAGACTTATTCAAATAGTTGGAAAGGATTTCATGATAATAACTAAAATTTCCAGATTTGCAAAATCCAGATAAGGTACAAGCAATTTTTAACATAATTACCACTAAAAAAAACTATAAGGTTTTTTGTTTGTTTGTTTTTTACATTTTGACCCATGATAACAACATTCACACAAATCCAACTGAATTAAACAGAGAGTGAGGCAGCATTATTCTGCTCCTGGTGAGGAATAACCACAACTTTAAAGTCTTAATCTTCAGCTTTTACACTGATTAAAACAATTACTATCTCATAATTGTCTGCAATTATGAAACATTAATAGATTTTTTAAAAACTTGGGCAAGTGCTTTAAGGAATCACAAGTACTATTATGTGTCAAATTACAGAGGCAAAATTATCTCTTTGTTGGCCTGGGTTTCTCTACTTTCCTCACACTGATCAAGGCAGTCTTAAAATAGCCCCACTGTTTAGGTCAGTGATGGCGAACCTATGACACGCGTGTCAAAGGTGACACGCCACAACAGTTTGGGTGACACACCAGTGTTCACCAACACTCAACAACTATTCTCTCTGCCTGAGTTACCAAAGAAACTGAGTTTGTTTTACTCATATTTCATTTTTGTAATTATTTGACGTTTCTTAATATAATACATAGCACCACACATGACTGGACTGTATTTTTTAAAATAAATGAATAAGTAAAGAATTGTTTCTCTTTTGTTCATGTGTGACATGCCAGCAGAGTCAAGTTAGGCATTTTCTGAATTTTTGACACACTGAACCCAAAAGGTTCACCATCACTGGTTTAGGTTTTGTCTGCCTTGCGATCTGTGAAGGAACTTGTTTTGGCCACAGTGTTAGGTGACTGCCAGTTTTAAGGCTGCTTACTTCAGTGAATTCACATGTGATATGCAATAGCAGGTTTTGTGGTGGGGCAGTTCCTCCTGAGACAGAACTTCTTATGTATGTCTTGATTGGTATGCTGAGCTTCACTTTGGAAAATAATGAGATCTCATCCAGCTGTACTAGAATCCATTTAAACCAAACTTCTGTATTAGGTGATGAACAGAAAACCATCTATTCCCCCATGTCTTCCTTTTCACAGCTTCTTGGAATGACTCCTCTATAGCTGATGCTAATTACCTGGTCCAGTGAAAACTTCCCAGAATCAAGTAGAGAAATCTTCTCCCTTTCATAAACCTTGGCAATTTATGCGAAGTTGTTCATTCCAATAAAGTTTCGCTTGAACTGAACGATGCATGCAATCTGTCTTTTTAGCTGCAATTTTAAAGGGAAAGTCTGCCTATCATCTTTTTCATTTAAGTAACCTTCAAGAGTCTATGCCCCCACCTCTTCCATGCAGAGTTTACCTGCCCCCTCCCAGACTTGGGATAAGTAGTTCTATCATTTATACAGGCAGAATCCTAACCTTCCCTTTCCTTTGACTGTTTTGCCCTTCTGGGTGTGATGTGAGGAAAATCTTTACAGAATGGCATTAATCTTTCCCAACCTTTCACAGAGTGAGGCATGACTGCAGCTCTGACCATAATAGTTTGCATAAAAGTCTTTGAACTACATCAGACCTGTGTAAAAATGTCACATGAACCATGATAAATAAGTTTCAGGAGCAGTATTGTCCATCTTCTTTCTTTTGAGGATTATTTCCACAGGGGAACTCTAGGAAATCACCTAGTGTTCTTAAAGCAATCGCTAGGAAGAAATTGGGAATAGCAAGCCTCCATTTTATGTCACAGCCTCAATGTGCTACTGTGGGAAAGCAAAAAAAAGTTAATTGTGGAACATGAAGACATGTTTAATATTACAGGAAAAAAATTCTCTTCTTCCCATTTCTCATCCCTTAACAGTACCCAAATTATTAAAAGTCAATCAATCATTAAGTAAAAGCATTAAGAATACCAGTAATAATAACCTACATATTTTAATCTTAGACAAATAAATCCATTACGCATTTTGACATAACTTTCTGTTATAAGTAGAATATAAAATATTTATCCCCATAGGCATAAAAAATACCAATAATAGTAACATATATATCTTAAACTAAATCAAGTAGGTTCCTTTTACATTCTAACTTATAACTTTTTCTAACAAATAGAACCTAGAAAGTTTATCCCCATATGGAAAAAAAAAATCTTTATCTTACAGTCCTGGTCAAAAAAATGATTCCAATAATAACAGCCTGAAAGCACAACTTATACAATTTAACCCTGATCAAATAAGTCCACTTTGAATTCCTTTTCTTCTTTTTTAGAGGCTTGATCCTCAGTTGCTTCTACAAATAAAGTCCCATATGATGATCTCTTATTACTTTCTCCCTGTCTGTTTTCAGGAACAACTTCAGAAATTTAATACTTCCCTTCTGTGGATCTGCAGTAAGATAATTCTTGGAGTCACTCTTCTGATTTTTAATCTGGATGTCCCCTTTAATTGTTAAAACATCAACTAGCATAATTTGTAGGTCCAATGCAGCTTCTTTCATTCTTGTACTTGAACACTTTTAAGTTCCTTTTCAAATCTACATCTTTTTCCATCCCTTCCACGTAAGTCAAATATTGATTGATTGATTGATCAATTGATTGATTATGTGCCATCAAGTCAAGTGCCAATTCTTAAAGACCACATGGATTTTTTCACAATGGTCTGTCCCAGTCTGGTCCCTTCAGGTCTTCCAACAGTGCACCCATCACTACTGTAGTTGAGTCCATCTACCTTGTTGCTGGTTGTCCTCTTTTTCTCTTTTCTTCCACATTTTCCAGCATTATAGACTTCTTCAGAGAGCTAGGTCTCCACATAATGTGTCCCAAGTATGATAATTCAAGCGTGGTCATTTATATTTTGAATTAAACTTCTTGGTTAATTTGTTTGATGAAACATTTGTTTGTTTTCTTAGCTATCTATGGTATTCTCAGCTTTCTAAAAAAAACAAGAGCTCAAAAGTATCAATATTCTTTCTATCTGGCTTCTTCAAAACATAACTTTTGTTTCCATAGGGTGTCATAGGGAATACCATTGCTTGCATATTCTGATCTTTATAGGTATAGACACATCACAGCATCCAAATACTTTTTTCCAAAGCTTTCATTGCTATCCTAGCAAGTGCTATTCTGTGGTATATTTCTTGATTGCTGGTTCCTAATCAATCCTAAAAGACAGAAACTATCTACCCTTCGATATCTTCATTGTCAGTTCTAAGGCTGGTTACTGTACCTGTTGTCAAATACTAAATTAAATTAAATTGTCAAATACTGCATAAGTCAAATACTACAAACCACTTTGAGCCAGAACTCATTTAAATCTCATTATGTAAAAGCCAGTGATGGGAGTGAAATTCATTTGATTCACAACTGATAGAAGTTAACTTAAGCCATACTTCTTGAACTGATATGCAAGTATACAGTACAGTATATATTATTGAACTAATATAACAGTAAGTGTAATAATTATATTATTTTGTAATTTAGTTCTCAAATCAAAAAAATCCATACACAGTCCATAAAAATTTGTCCATCTTTAATGTATTATGGGAAATCATATATATATATATATATATATATATATATATATATATATATATATGTGTGTGTGTGTGTGTGTGTGTGTGTGTGTGTGTGTCTGCACACACACACACACATGAAATTTGGCACACTTAGCCATGTGCATTCCTATGTAGCATTAAGAAAAAACTGATGAACAAAGGAATTCATAATAGAAAAAAGTGCAATAATAGAAAGTGAAGCAGACATGCTCATACATCCATAGTGAAACAATTTTAGAGATTTATTGCACATGTACAGATGTACATTTAGATTGCCACTGATTCAGACTCTATTTACTCAATAGAAGGGAGTTTGATTAATTTAATGGAATTTGCTTCAAAAAGTGTATCTTTAAGACTGCAGAATGAACTTGCCTCTCGTATACAAATCTTCAACTGCTGTTTTCTCTTTAACTCTTCAACTACTATTTAATCACTGGGTTGTACTCTAAGCTCAGGTCTAGGTGCAACATTCTTGATTGTGTATTCTTGAGGCTCATTAATTTCTGTGGAAACAAAATAATATCTCCAACAGGAATAGCAGCAAGTATCCAAAATTTAGACTGCATTTTGTTTACACAGCACCAACTTAAAAACATGGTAATTGAATTTGGATGTTGCAACACTGTTGCTGCTGGGAAGAGAGCTAAAAATAGCTCCTCACAATTTCTCCTCTATACATGCCTCCCAAAATTTTAATTTTGGTTGTAATAGCCACTGTTTCTATCAACGCTTTTTATTGTAAACTGCCTAAAGAACTTCGGCCAATGGGCAGTTTAAAATGTTGAATAAATAAAATAAATACTGCATATTTTGTATCTTTATCCTGCTCTGAAGAATCACCAAACATCTCTACTAAAAATACCTTTAATTGCACACCATCAGCACAGAGACCATTAAATCATTCTTGATGTAACATAGACCCCTTAGCTCTAAGATTCTTCAACAACATGCACAAGTGTTAAAGATAAAATTTTGCATATGAAGACCAGATTTTTTTAAAAAATGCACAAAATAAAAATGTATATGTTTATAGAGTTGGTGCTAGTTTTAGCCACATTTACAATAAATTCATTCTGTCCTCAAAGAGTCTTGACCTAAGTAATCTTAACTTGTTCCTTTGATTTGAAGAGGGTTACTTCAGATATGATTAAATTTGGCTCCAATCTTTCAGCAAATACAAAGAATACAACTTACATTTTAATCATATGGAAATGAACCAAAAATTGCCAAAGTTTCTTCTTCCACATAGTAATTAAAGATAAGAAAGCCTTTTCCTCTGGTTATCCTGGATAGATAAATAACACTGTCTGTCCTTTAAGCTACATCTTATGTTACAATAGAAAGGCCACTGGCAGATGAAGGATGATTGGTCCTGATAACAAGACGAAGCAGATTTAGTTCAATGATAGAACACAAACTTTCATATAAATGGTCCAAGACTACAATCAGCATCTCCAAATGTAAACAAATCAAGTAGATGTTATGGAACTAACTGGTAAGATTATTATTGCCACTGATATTAGGCTGGGTGAAGCAAGGATCTGACTCACTTAAAGCAGGAGAAGACAATTTGCTGCCTTGCAAATATTTAGCACTCCAGTATCCACCAGATCCAGTTAGCATGTTGAATAACAAGGGATTGTGGGAGTTGTCCATTGCCACTTTAAGGTAATAGTGGTAGAATATAAAGAGGTGCTGGATTCAACCTCCAACAATGTAGGAGAAGCAAATGTAAGTAACAAATTGCAGATGTGCAAGGATTGTCAGGAGAAAATGCTGACAAATTGCCTATTGTTTTGATAGTTTATAACTTTGTGGAAGAAATTCTTATAAACTATGAAAACCTCTGAGATTCATTCAGGAGTATGATATCAATCAAGCTGTTTCAGTGTCAGAGATGGAAGGTAATGTTACCTTTTCTGATAACAGGGTAATAAAGAGCAGTATTTTAATTTTCCCTGTGGAAAGAATTGCAAACACTTAAACTGAGAAAAGAAAGTAAAAGGGTCAACTGAGAGAAGGTGCTAGAAATTAAATTCATAATCCCAGCCTCTAAAATCCCACTCTTCTTATCTGACTATTTTTACTCCCACATCTACATTGCTCTATCCAAGGCTACAAGTAGTCCTTGACTTACAACTGCAATTAGGAGTGGAATTTCTGTTGCTAAGTGATGCGATCATAAAGTGAGATATCATGTGACCGCATCACTTAGTGACCTCAATCCCAGTAGTCCTGGTTGCTGTCGTTAACTGAGAATCATGGGTCATTAAGCAAGTACCCACCCCAATCCAAGCTATTCCAGGTTGGTCCCTCCCAGACATGAGCCTCAGTAACACAATGGACTGTCTTCAACTCCCCCCACCTTCCTATCTCACCCCCATCTCTGCCCTTCTGGCTGCCCTGCACTCTGCCTTGCGAGGTGGCAAGCAGCCGCAGAACTGTGCAGCTCTGGGCTGTTTGCCACACCCTGGGAAGCCCCAGCTGCCCCAGCCCAGTACCAGCCACAGTTACCCTTGCCACCCTGAACTCTGAGACCCCTGCCGCCCTGCGCTCCATCATCCCATTGACCTTTACTGTATTCTTGTTCCTGCTGCTGACAAGCATGCCTGGCCTGGCTGCTGGGCTGGGCTGGGCTGGGCTTTGGCTGCGGAAAAAAAAAAAGAAAGCTAAAAGCAGCCCCTGAGCTGCAGTGCACCAAAACATCCCTTTGCGCTGCTCTCCTGGGTGGGGCTGGACTGGGCTTTTGCTTTGTGCTGTGAAGAAAAAAGGCTAAAGGTCATAAGTTGAGGACTACCTGTAGATTTCATGGTTACTGTAAAACACTGATGTAGATATTATGTACTATTTATCCTGAATCATTTTTTTTTTTTTAATGACTTAATGTCTTAGCACATGATAGCACCAGGGGTTGTCAGGGAAATAAGATAGACTAGGAAGATTTTTGTTTTTGTTTTATTTAAAAAAAAAAAGCAACCCTTTCAGGATAATGGCAATCGCTTCCATACTAAAGCTGCCAGAAGCCAAGGTTGACTAGAGTATATATTTACCTTTTTATTAGAACTGTCACTCAGAAATAAAGTTTTCATGTTATAATCATATGACATTCCATACATTAAATGATTTGTTAGTGGACTGAATTTACATAAGTATAGTAATAGTTATGATAAAAAATATTTAGCTCACTTATTTTACCTTAAAAATAAATGTCTAGAATTACATTTTATTTTATGCCTTCTGTTGCTTGGTATGCTGCTACAGGTACTCAGAATTAAATTCAGAACACGGAGTTATTATTTGTCTTCTTTGTCTCAGAGTCATACAGATCTCCAGGTTAATACAACCTTCAGTGGCTTGCAGCATGATGAAACCGTGACATTTGGTATAAGTCACAATGTCACTGCATGAATGACACAAATGATCTAATCTGTGTCAGTTGCATCATGGTGCAAATGACATGCAATACGTGATTTGAAATATTTGCGTGAGGACATCATGGCAGGTGTGATGAGACTTGCTATGTTGATGGATGGATGTCTATGGATGTCCCTGTGGATGTCTGTGACTCAGAGATTGCTTGACTTTTTCCTCTGTCAACAGCGCTAAAAGGAAACTCAACTTTCTTTGCTCTTTAGGCAGGTCTACTGGACACTCAGGATAAGGAAATGAAGAATGATTGTTATATAGGTATTGCTTATTTAGGTACTATGAGATTTGTGCCATCTCCTTTGAGTTTTAACTGGGTTTAGATAAGGTTTATTTCCAAAGTTTATCATGGTGGCACAGACCAGCTTTCAGTTCTCAGGCTTTGAATTATTTCTTTATTGGTTGAAAGGAAAGACCAGCCAAAATGATTCTCTGTGGTCAAAGTTTAATTTGTAGTTTAAAAATTGAGTTCCAAAGAGTGGTCATCGAAATAAGTGTCATTTTAAGTTGTCAAAATCACAGTTGCAAAGCATTTAAACCTACATTTTACCTGTTAAACCAACACATATTCTGTAAGCTTATTGTAACCTAGCTGTTTTTTTTTTTTAATTGCAAATCAATTTGGGGAACAAAAAGCAATCATTGCTATGTCCATCTTTTTCTTGGTTTTGTTTTACTTTCTTTTTCCTTCTTTTGCTGCTATGAAGCAATTGCCCATCAAATGATTCTGGATCAGAGCAGCAGAGGCATGAAACTCTTTAGAAACGCCTTAAGATATGTAAATTCCATGAGAATAATCTGATTGTCTGGCTGTTGAGTCTGGATAGTGTTAGAGTTTTAGTGGGAGGAAGGAATAAATGTTAGATGCCCAGATGATTTACAAGGAATTAGGACTGGATTAAGGCTTAAGAAAAGTAAAGAACTGTCATTAATCTTGGAGCAGAAGAGCCATAAATGTTTCTGGTGTCCTGAAAAGAACTGAAAGAAACAGCCACCCAGAAATACAGACAGCTGGAAGGCTAAGGGATTAAAAAGGAAGAAATGAAAAGGATAGAACCCAGTCTTTCAAAATTTGAACTTCATCTGTTTTTCTGTATGGCTTTTAGACATGATCTTGAATAAATTTGTTGCACTGAAGCAGCAATACTTGTTTTTGTTAGCTTAAGCATGTATTTTATATCGAGTATTTATTATGACTATGCAAATAATTTGAAATAAGTCTTTTGAAGCACACAGGAGAATGTACAAAGCACATTGCTTGAAGAATTTGCATCAATGCTTGCTTCAAAAATGAATTGGAAAAGTCCTTTGGACCTTGCAGAAGGAAGACCAGAGCACTGCTCTGCTATTTTTTAAAGCAGCCTGTCATTTAAAGGGATCCACACAAGCCTGAAAATTAGATGCTGTAGCTTTAACAGTCAACTTCTTGAAGAATTGGCATATTTTTTCAGACTTGAGAAGACAAAAAAATGATAAACTGTTTTAATAAACAGCAGAAAAGTGCTGTGCTCACACTTCTGTACGATCCAAAGGACTTCTTCCAAATCATTTTCAAAGCTGCACATCCCTAATATTTATACTCTTCCCTTTGAGAGATCTCATCCAATAATGTTTATGCTGAATGAGTAGGTAATATATAACCCTGGAAATAGATGGCATTTTGAAAAGGCTGTTTTAATCAGGCATTGGCTATATATTTAAAATGCAAAAGCTGAATATTTAATGGCATTGAAAACATACTTTTAAAAATTGAAATATGTTCCAGTCATGCCAACTTTTATGTAGTCATGATATTAAGCCACTTTTTGATCCAGTACAAAGAGCTCAAAGCTAATAAATACACACGTTGTATAGATGTACAAAAAAATCATTTAAAATTGGATGAAAACCTGTCCAAATGTTTCACTGAAATAGCCAATGCTTTCACTGATTAAAATTAGGATTTGAAGATTTTGAGAAAATGTAAAAAGCTTAAAAGGGAGTAGCTCTTGGATTAACAGTTGTAAACCAACCAAGAGGAAAGAGATGATGCCATGATGTGAGAAGGAACACCTAACGGAGTCTCTATCAGGATTTTCTCATGGGAAGAAGGTCATCCCGTTCGCTATACAAAAACAGGTGTTGAGATTACAAAGTATCTTGTGATTCTGTTATGATTTTTACTGCCACCTACTGACATGTGTGTTAGTTATTCAGTGGGGGTGTTATACTAGCAATATAAGGGGAGGGCTACAATGCCCAGCCTGGTTCAGTGTATGTTTTTGCTTTGTACAGTTAACCATGTAGTTTATAGGTTATGTAGTCCTAACTAGTAACCAAGTAGTGAACCTCTTCTCTGAGAGTGTTTTTTAGCTAGAGACTTTGTTGTGGTTAAGTCTTGGAAGCTAATATGAGAAGAAGTCTTTGTTATATTCTGTATTTTGTATGCAACTTGTATTTTGTGAAGTTTTGCATTTTTATCAATAAAGACCAGTTAGTTTATATTTTCTGACTGGATTTTCTTTGGAGAACAAAATATGGACATTACATTTTGCAAGCTCTCATGCTGATGTGTAATTTTCCTGAGAGCAAGATTTATGGGATTTTTTGCTGCACTCTGCGCAACAGTCTCAATGTGTTAAGGGTTTCTAAGGAGATTGTCAAGGTGTAAAGCACTTTCTATCATGGTAGTTGGAAAGTAGCTCCAAGTTAAATTAGAAAAGGATTCTAACTCCTAATACATTGCCTCCCTCCCAAAGCTTTTCCTGCCCCAGCTGTGCTCCTGCAGATATGAAGGAAATTTCAAGGAAAACAGGAGTAGTTAAGTATGCAAAAGGAATTATATATGGACTGAGTTCAGGTACTGAAAACAAAATTCAGAGAGAACTGCCCAAGGGCATCTCATTCATCAATCCCTTGTCTTCCTTCAGGGACCCCTGTTGTGTACTTGGCTTTATTAAGTGATCCTCAGAGTTCCAGTGAAAACCAAGGTAATTCTGGAAGGCTAAATTCACCTATTCCTGCTCTACAATAGGCCCTTTACACAATCTAGTCCTGCAATATAGGGGATTAGAAGAAACTCAAAGCAACTCCTGAGAGAGGCTTATTTAAACAGTATGGTATAATGGTTAATGTTTTAGATTAGGACTGGGGGAATTCTGTTCTAGTCCACCCTCAGCCATGGCCATTCACTGGATGACTTTGGGCCACTCTTCCTTGGCACAGCCTACTTTGCAGGTTTGCTGCTGTGCATATAAAAAGAAGCAAGATCCCCATGCATGTTATTTTCAGCTCTTGAAGGAAAGGTGAGATATACATCTAGATAGATAGATAGATAGATAGATAGATAGATAGATAGATAGATAGGAGCTGGGAACAGCTGCCTGATTGTATTTGACTTTTTTCCCATAAACTGCTGTATGTGGATAAAAAAAATTGTTTGTTTTTTATTTGTTTTTGTGATGCTTCCTAAGTGTAGCATAGTGTTCTTGTGGAAAAGATGTCTGCTTTTCTGCAAACCATTTCCTTTGTTTCCAGTTGTATACTATAGTATTAACCTGAGAAGCTGATACCAGGATAAGTGCTGGCTTGTGCCTTTGGACACTGTCTTACTTAACTTTGCAAAATGGGTCAAAATAACTTACATAGAATGCTATCATTAAGACTAAAGAGTAGTTTCATCTTACCTGCCCTTCATATACTGTATGCATAGCATCTATGATATGTTGGGCACAGAAGAGCCAAAGGTATTGCACAATCACACCCGCTCTTCAGAAGGGGTCCAATTTAAGGACTTCTACAATTCTCCAAGAAATATCTCATTCCATTAGAAAGACATTTTACAGAAAGGACCGAAACTTTGAAGAAGGGACAGTAGAGGACAGATAGGAGAAAGCCTTAGCATCTCAAATTCTTCATGTCACAAATGAAGAATTTCAAGTACATTAAAGGACAGAAAAATAGGCTTAGCAACACTGTTAGGTTAGTGGTTTACAACAATACTTCTATAACAATATACAGATTAAAACTAGATTGTTTGCTTATTAAGGCTTCTACTACCCTTTCCCTTTTTACTATGATTCTTAACTACAGGTTATACATCAAGGATTTCTTTTTCTTGTAATCATTTAGTAGTAGTAATAGAGCAGTCTAACTAAAATTAATTTCAGGTCATATAAGCCAAGCTACCTGTCAGGTAGGATAGGTTAATTACTTTTTATTTATTTATTTTTTTTAAGCCCAAGCAGGTGGCATAGCACAGTGCTTTTTCTCTTCTAGTAATAGACAGTGTGTCATATTTTGGAGCAATAGCTATTAAAACACTTGTCCTTGTTTAATACATGCCCTTGTTTTAGGGCATTTCTAAATTGTTCCTTGATTTGCAAAAGCGTACCCACAGGCATTGTTCACTATTCTGAGAAATAACGTTTTAATGCAAGCTTAGTTTATACATCTTTCAAATGATATATTTTTGTATGATCATATGTATCTGGAAAAAAGAAAATGTAATTGGTAAGCCGCTTTTGTTATGGAAGGTTGGAGCTGGACTTCTCTTTAGAATTGGGAAAACCAAGCAACATTTTCTTTCCAGAAGAAACAATTGTTAATGCCTTCACCTGATCTGGCTTTTCAGATAAGCAATTTTAAACTAGAGTGGTTGACTGTTGGTCTTTTCTTTTTTCTTTTCTAGTCTGTTATTTAATTTTCCCCTTTAATCTTTTCCTACATGGCTGTCTCAGCTGCAAAGTTTCTAGCAAGAATTTACCTTGAAGTTCATTTCCTTTGCCATTTTTATCATATCCCTGTTGTTTCATTTTCAGATCAACAGTCACTGCCCTGAGAGATTTCCACCCTCTCAAAAGAAAAACATAGTCCCTATGAAATGTCAGCGCAAAAGAAAAGGAAAAATGGCAATTGCTTTTAGTTACCTAGAAAAATTAAACTTTATTTTGAGTTTGCTGCTACCTTTGCTGCTATTATCACCTGCATAAGACTGGGGGTTGACTTGTTTACTGACTCCATTCCTCCAACAAATGAAAATGAAGAATTTTGACCCAATATCTTATATTCAGGTGAGAACTGCTGCTGCTTTTTTAAATGGCCAGGCTGGGTAAATGTACGAGCATCAGTTTCATGTGTTAAACTCCAGAGAAATCATAGCCACATGGAGACTAGAAGGGAGATGGTGAGAAGAGAGGAATTCTGAAAAAAAAAAGTTGAGAGTGGTGGATGAGAAATACCTTCCCCTCTTTTATGGCTTACCTCTCTGCATTCCCTCTCCCCAAGGAAGACGTCTTGATAGTGCTGGTAAAATGACTATCTTACAGATATTAACTGATGGACAGGTTCATATGGGGAATGATAATCCATTAGTTAGTCATGTCCTAGTCCACTTAGGGAATTATAGATCAGTACCCTTTAAACTGGAGTCTGTTGGGACTGTCAAATAGAGCAAGCATTTTAATATAGACATCATGTGATTCCTATGTCTTGCAACAGTTAGCAGCTTAGCTGCCACATTTTGCACTAATTGCAACTTCCAGACACTTTTCAAGGGTAGACCCATGTAGAACTCACTGCGGTAGTCAAAAGACAATGCAACCAAGGTGTGAATGCCCATCACCAAATTCAGCTACCTGAAAAAGCAGCTAGCGTGCTAAGGATAATTATGCAAAGCTGTCTTCACTATAGCTTCTACCTATGAATCTAATTATTGTTAAGGATCACAGAGCAGTCTTAGAATGTCAACCTGCTTTTTAAGGACAAGTGCAACCACATTAGAAATAGAATGAATCTCAATTCTAGTCTGATTTTGTAACTCTAAAACTTGGGATGGTTTCAACATTAATTGGGGTCAGGGGGAAACAAACTGGAATCCTGGTCAATAGCCAAATGTCAAACAATAGTTCCTTAACACCCACCTTCTGTTCATGACTCAACAGGATGGATTGGAACCATGGTAAATCAGTGATCCCCAAGGACCAATGTTATTAGACAATACAGAAGGATATTGCGGTCATTTGTATTAAAATATGTCTAGAGGTCCAAAAGAACTAGCAGGGTCACACTCCCCCATGCAGTTTCACTGTAGTTCATTCCCCAATGTGATCAAAGCAGTTTTAATCTCATACAAAAGTCTACTTGAAATGGGATTAATAAATTTAATTCTGCCCAGAACTGTGAGTTTTCTGTTATTTTTTTCGCAGAACTTGAATATTTGAGACTGACTCTCCTGGTTAAAGGGTTGGTTTCTTCAGCAGAGATCTTTTTGCTGTGTCCTTTAGACAGGAGAAACACATTCCTTTTGCAAGAAAGCTTTGACCAATTTCTTTGATTATGATGTCTTAGCAAAATTTAATGGGCCAGGAGGTCAAGTAACCCTCATCTCTCCACACATTCTATCTACATCTTTGAGTTCTACAACCCCAAAAGAATCCAAAATAAGAGGACATACAATTGTCACAGTTACATTTCTATAACTGCCCCACACTGGAGTTCAAATGAGATCAGTCCAACTGACTTTATCCACAAAGAAACATGCAAATTGCCCACAGTGAGTCACCAACTTTTCCAGCTCATTTCCTCCAGCATCTTGGAGGGGATGAAACAAGGTATGGAAAAGTAAAGTCAACCTTGTTCTGTGTGGAAGAAATAAGCACTCTTTCCTCCACCCACTGCAGCAGGGCAAGAATTCAAATTGAATTTTTGGTGGGTCTCACTTTCTAATGATCCAAACTGAGAGTTCTCCCATTTATCCTCCAGCTGACATTCGATGTGCCTTATCACACTTAGTTCCCAGAGCAGATTTGGCTCTGTGATAAGAAAGACAGCTCTTAGGAACAATAATATGAGCCTTCTAGACTGTCTTCATATTCCATGGATCAGTCAGGCTATCAACACTATTGCTGGCAGACAATGTGGGAAATTCTCCCAAGACTTGCAGGAAACCCTCTGAACCATCAGGCACCTAGAACAGAGTATTTTAACTGGTTTTCCAGCCACATGAATATACCAGCTGTCATTCTTAACTTACCAGAGAGTGATCTGTCCATGAAAAAGGGGTCACACTGGGTTCTTCCACCTACAGATTACCATTCCACCTGAACAGAACACCAATTCCAATGTGTGCTGTGCTGCATGAAGGAGAGCGGATACTAGTTGCAATGAGTTCATGGTCATCACAGAAGACATGAAATCCTGAGCCACTCCTGACTGGCAATCTCATCAAAAACATGGACATTTTCCAGAGAAGATGCCTAGGATAATCCAATATCATGCTCAAGACCCCCACTGCTATTTAAGAGGTGAATCTATTAGGCTTCAGCATCTGCAGGATGAGGAAGGAAGGTTAAACAATGACACATGCATGATGTTGTCATTATGCAAATGCCATGATTTACATACTTGCATCGGATATCAAAATATGAGTAGACAATGGCATCATTTATAGAATGATGTCACCATGAATATATTATCATTTTGGCACATTGTGGTTTGCTGTGGCCATCGCTACTTTTGGACAGTGGGATGGATGGTATATTAACATTGTCCTGGTCACCTAAACAGAGTAGCATACACTTCCAACTGAAGGACTGCTAGATGGAGAATTTGATCAGAAGACGGAATTTCTATAGATCACCACCACCATCTCCTCAGCTTCTAATCCTAGCCTGCTGTATGGCAGAGTAGTCCAGTAGACAGAGCTGAGAAAAATGAATTTTCCCCCTTTTCTTACAGATAGGTCTCCATGTAACTGTCATATTAGCCTTCAGGGTGAAATCCTGGATAATAGAAGTTTTACACCAACTAGCCCTTTTGATTTCTATGTATGAATGTAGTTCCACATAGGCAAAAACAGGGACTCCCTGGTATAGAAAAGATTAGCCTTCATGGTTTATTATGCTTGCTTTGTTCCCTAAGGAATTCACTTAATTAGGTGTCTTTCTCTTTCTGTTTAAAGGTTGCAGAATAATTATATGTGGGGGGCATCAGGATATTGTTTATGCATTACTTTGTGCATCCCATTTTAAAAATCAAACAGGTTCAGATTCAGTCACCAACACCATTTTAATCTGAAAGCTTAGATATCTTATTTATCCACAGCCTATTAAGAAGATCCTAACTGCATGCTATCTAAGACTAAATGCAAGAATACTCAAATTTCAGATTCCATGACTTGGATCTTTCCTATTTATTTGTTTTAAAAGTTCAGTGTTAGAGATATTCCTAAGTTGACTTGCAGAATAAAATAACACAATAATGTATGTCAAAATTAATAAATACCAAAGAGAATAATAGGAAATAAATTAGTCTTCCAAGATTCCCTAAAGGCCTGACTGTAGCCCTCTTCTTTGTGGCCACTAACGGTTCTCAACAATGGACAAGCCAAGATTGTACTTGTTGGAAGCAGACTGATATAAGATTGGCTTTAAATTGGGCTCAGAAATGCACTAAAACTACAGTAGTATCACTGGTGCCATATAGATGCTCCATGAACCAACCAGCTCACCATGAACCAACCAATTAACTCTCAGCAGGCCTTAGATGGCTGCATTCTGCACCCACCATAAATTTCCCTATGTCAGTCAGCATAGTATCAGGGGAGGGAGGCAAGTGAGAAAAGGTGACACACTTTGCCACATATGAACTTGTATGCAGTGCTATGATAGAAGTATGAAGAGTTGGACCACAATGCAATTTCATTTTGGCATCATTGTAGTTAGGAACAGATGGTTATGTCAATCAGTTCTACTTTCATATATCTACAGCTAATATGGTTGTGGGTTGTTAGATTCACAGGTTGCCTGCAGTGGTTCAGGGACTCCCACTTGATGCAGTGACATGAAATGTTATTTTAAAAAGACCTTTGTCCCATTCCTTGAATTTCACAGCTGGTCTTCTAACCACTTACATATTTGGCCATCACTGGATGAAAATGAAAGTAAAGGTATCTTCAAGCAAAGTTGGGATATATGAAACTATAGTGCCAAGCTGCCAGTCTGGGAAGTGATAACAGGTCCAGGTCTGATTAATACTCTTCAACCAGTTTCACAAGAATATGGATAGCAACATTGGAAAGTATATTCTCAACTTAGGTAATTACTTTAAAGACAAAACTGAAATATCCCATTGCACAAGTCAAAAAGTATTCAACAATGAGGTTTAAAAGCAAACCCCAGACTCCTCCTCTCTCTATTAGGACTTCCTTCTCCATTCTGCTCCCTTTCAGTGTTACTATTGCTGCTAGAGAGTTGTCAGTAAATGGGTTTCAAGTCTACTCAGCTGGTGAAGAAGGGGAAATGTTCACACTGGACACTAACAGAAAAGAAACGTAACTCACAATATGGAGAAAGGAGCTCTGAAATTGCGCAAATGATTCTATTTTATATTTTAATTAGTTTGAATTAGCAGTGGGAATAGATGCACAAAATGATCCAGTGAAGGATGAAATGGGAAAAGGGATATAGTGTAGTGTACTATGAAGTTTGCAGGGAGTGAATATAGGCAATTCTAGCTGCTGAAATTCCAGTCATGCTCAATCATGAAGACAAATAAGGATGCATGAAAAGTTGTCTTATGAAGAATTGCAGGCAGGTTCATGAAGGATTACCTATGATCACAACATTTTGCCTTTCTTCACTAGGAGGCATCCTTTAAAAAAAAAAAAAAAAACAAGCCCATCAATTCGTGTCATCATTGGAAATTTCCTTACAAAGGCATTGTATAAGTGATGGTTTCAGAGATTTCACAGATGTGAGAACACTAGCCTTCAATTGAGAAACAGCGAGAAGAAAATTGATGAAGTTTCAAGCAAAGCAGCTCCTTTGGAGCTGCTTTGCAGAGCAATGTAACCATCTCATGTCTAAGGGTGAAATGAAGAGTCCATTTTGCTTTGCTTTGCTTTACAAAGCTTTTGGTGGATGCTACAAAGGATATGCTGCTCATCTCCTCTGGATTGCTCACCAAAAGCTTTTAAGGAGTGGCCTGGAGGAGATGAAAGAGGAAAACAGTGTGTCCTCAGTACTTGTCAAAGGAGGAGGCAAAATGGCACCTCCTCCACATCACTCAGCAGGCAGCACTGAAGAGGATGTGTCACTCATCTATTCCAGTAAAGTTCATCCCAAACTGTGATGAGTTATGTGGGAGAACTCCAGTATGCTCTTCCCCAATCCAAAGATACCTTCTGGCCAGTGTTGTACCTATGCTGCAGTCTTTTCTGACCTTGGTAAAGGATAGGAGACAATGAGATGCATTGAGGCAATACAAAGTAGTTTATCAAAGCATATTGTTTCTTCTGTGCTTCAACATAAAGAATCATGTTGCCTCTGTGGTGCAAATCTTTTTCTCAAAACAAATCTAAGTTACCTTGCATACTGCTAACAGTAAGCTTCCGAAATATGGAAACTGAGAATTGAAAACATACTTTGATCTACCAAAAGTTTCTGAAATACTTGCAGATAGCAGATTTTAGTTTAGAAATTATGTACAATGTTGAAGTGTTCAGCCATAAGCTAGAATGCTGTACTGGTTAAAATATGGGATTGGGACAAGGAACTCTTCTGTTCAAGCCCCCAACTGTCTGTGAAGCTTACTGGGAGACCTTTTGGGTAAATAATTGTCTGTCAAGCCAACATACTTCTTGAGATTGTTGATGCAAGAATAAAATGAATGAAGATCCCCTCTATATAACCTTTTAATTCCATATATACATGTGTGTGTGTGTGTGTGTGTGTGTGTGTGTGTGTGTGTGTGTGTAAATAAATAAAATCCCCTCTTACCCCCATGGGTGGTCTGTGTCTTCCTCAAACTTGGGTCCTCTACCAGAGGCCTGGGAGTTTGAGGGTTCTGCACAGTATCTTACTGCATGTTCCTAATGCTGCACTCTTCTGGACAAAAAGCTCTGATGTTTTTCCTGGGATCTGTTGGAGCAACTCTCCCAGCTTAGGAGTCACAGCCCTGAGTGCTCCTACCACCACTTTGGCCTTTACTTTTCACATCTTCTCTAGTTCCTCCTTCAGACCCTGGTACCTCCACCTTCTCATAGTCCTTGTTCCTGATGTTGCTATCACTTGGCACTGCTACATCTAGCCCCACTGCTGTCTTCTGGTCCTTGTTTACTATATATATAAATAAAATCACACATACTCACACACACACACACATACATGCATATATATATAAGAGGTTAGCCATATTTCCATATTTCTCATCAAAATAATGCTGGTCATTACCATCTCTTATTTTGCAAAATGGGAGAGGCACTGTGTGACTTGCCCAAGTCATGTTGGAGTTTATGGCAGAGGAGAATTATATCTCATATCAGTCTATATCCTTTACAACAAGCTAAATCCTCTGAATCAAGCTATATGCTGCAACAAAACTTTGGTTGGCAGGCCAGTTCTACATTCAGTCCAAAAGAAGGAGAAAAAAAAAATGTTTGCTTATGAAAAGAGTCACTCTAGTCCATTTCCCACAGAGCCTTTGACATTCTTCAGAACTGCTTGATAACTTTGGCATCTCCTGGTGATACTGCTGAGGAAAAGCAGCTCCACTTTTAATCTTCTGTTTATCATAGAAATCCAGGAATGTGCCATGCAGACTAAACATTCTGGCTTCCCCTCTCTACCTCAAAGCTCATAGGAGTAAGGAAGTGAGCAGGGCAGGATGCCAGCATCAACAATGCCCACTGCTAAGCCTGCAACTTTAAATCTGCCAAGTTGCCAGTGGCCTTGCTGAGTGTGGAATGTAATGCTCACTAGCCTTTATATAGTGGGTGTCTGGTAGGACTTGAATAGTAGTAGCGTGAGAATCTTTCAGGGTCTTAGGCACACAGCTTTAGGATTGAGATTTGGTTGGGAGAGACAATGAAGTATACAGCTTGCTGTCATTTGCCTAGGCTTTGAGCTTCATTTCCCCCCTCTTTGAAAGAAGGTAGCAGTTAGCTAGATCCTAAGGTATTACTGCATTCATGACGATGAACCCATTCATATTAATGGAATAATTTGGGATTTGGATCTGTAAAAATATATATTAGAAGGTATAGGTGCTTCCAGATGTTATTGGATAAATGCATGATTAGTACTACATGGTTGTCGTAAATATCCCTTTATGCCATTGCATGCATGCTGAAAACATCTGGCTGAATTATCTCCCCACCACCACCTGAATTGCATGTCATAAAAAAGATAGCAGCTTTTCCAGGTGGGCATTAGCAGATTGAGCCAAATTCCTAGTTTATATGATAAAGCAGTAATTTAAATGCATTATAAGCTTCTTGCATGCATTTGAACATCTTCAGGAAAATCAAGGCTAAGCCAGGAATATTTCAAGGGCAATTGAAACTGCATAGTTTGAATCTAGACTGACAATTTGTCACATCCAGATTGTTGCTTAACCTAAATTCTTTATTCATCTATTTGGGAGTGAACCTCACTAAACTCAGTGGGACTTCTGAGCCAATATTAATAGGAACCCATTGAAAATAAAATACAAACCTGTGCATGTTTACCTCAAAGTAAATCTCACTGAGTTTAATAAGACCATCTGTTCTGTAAAAGATTATATCCCTATTGCTATAACTTTCTTACTACAATAACTGCAAGCCAAATATAATCAACTCAATATGGATAAAGAATTAAATTTGCTGCTGGGGTCCATTGGAGTAAAACATTGTGTCTGAAAATGATTCTGTCTAATTTACAGCTCATACATATATATTAAGATAATACATTTTCAAAATACAATATATTCAATATTCTTATCTATCTATACTCTTATCTATCTATACTTATCTATTTATACTCTATTGAGCATAGATACAAAGCCAAGGGTTTCAGGCCTGGAGACAAGTCTGAGGGGTCCCAGGCAAGGACTCTCTGGGTTAGAGTTTAAAGTATCTTTAAAAAAGGAATGAGCATTCTTGGCCCAAATGACATGTGACAGACATAATTCATTTTCTTTATCTTGAAATCCTCCAGCCCTTGATATAATGCCACTATAAAGAGGAAAAATAGATAGGGAGTGCGTCCATATACAGTTCACATTTTTTCTTTCTATCTCTGTCCTCCCATTTTTAAAGTTTAAAAATTAAAACATGTTAAAAATAATCTTGGTCTCAGGCCTGGTGAACCTTCCAGCGTCCACCAATCCTGGCATTTGCCTGGCTATGTTGAGTGTAGATGCTGGCTCCAATTGCTTCGTTGAGGTCATACGGATGAAACATGACGCAGCTCAGAAAAAAAGACTGCATCCTATTCTTATGGCACAGTGCATTTCCTTAATTGTTTTAAATGACTTGTTTCTGTTTTCGGAAATAAACTATCAAGTGACAAAAATATATTGTTGTTGTTGTTGTAGCATAAAGCAACAATTTAATAAAGAGTTAAAAGAAGGGAAGCTATTAAAAACAGCCACAGGCAAACCTGTGAAACATCACAGACTTTAAAACACAAAAATAAAAGAGCATAATAAGGGGAAATATATCTAAGAGAGTCATGTAACTAGAGTGCCATCATGGAGAAGGCCTTTCCAGAAACTTTGAACTCAAGATCACCTCCTTAGGGGACATAAAAGAATTGATTGACTGCCAGGTTTGTAAAGATGACAGTTCTTTACATTCTGGAAGCCAAACTGTTTACTGAGCTGAAGGTAAAATCTAACACTTTGTGGAAAATTCAAAGAAGCCACAAAAGATCTTCCAGCATTCAAGAAATATGTTCTCAGTCAGTGGGCTCTTCAGTATAACAGTCTTATAGTTATGTACCTTCCCAATGTCTGCTGCTTTCAGTTTTCAGAAGCAATGCATTGGTAATGCATAGCAACATCCTAGCTTGACATTATCAAAGGATAACAAAGACAAGGTTAAGCTGTAATGTTTCTTCTCTAATTATGTATGGAAGAAATATTCAATAAGAAAGGTTAGAAAGAGGCGTGAATGTCCTGTTCGATAATCTAACTACATTTATTTGACCCTGACTGATTTAAGCAATCAGCAGTCAGAGAATAATTTTTTGCAGAAGCCTTTCCCATCTACAGTGCTCTCCTGCCAAAACTGGAAAATGAGAACAACTAGTTTGATGGCACTTAGTGCCAGATAAAAATCTGAAGCTGGGAAGTGTACTTGACACACTGGCACAACATGACTTGCTTACAATTTTTCTGTTCCATTCCATTTTTCCTCCTTTTTATAACTTACACTTATAAACCCAGATGGAGCTGGTAGGGTACTAATGTTAAACCAAGCTAAAAGAGCAAAACTAGACAGGGAGTTCACAGGGTAAAAGTTGGGCAAATAAAATTCCTTCTGCCAAATCTGACTTTTAGGGTAGGTGGAAAATTAGGTATATTGCCCTTTTCTTGGAGAATGAGGAGGGGGAGGGGGAGGGGGAGGAGGATGGTGGGATGAATGGTTGAACATATGCATACATAAATAAACAGTAGTACAAATTGCAGGCACTGGGTGGAAGAATGCATTGTGCTAAATCATGTTTTGTTAATAACTTATAATGAATGGGGTTACACAATGCAGAAAACCTTAAACAAACAAGCCATAATATCATGTGTAGGTGTGTTGTGCGAGCCAGCCATTGTCTAAAACTGTGCCATCTACAGCCAAGAGTTGTGGGTTTTCTGATACAAGAGCAATCTTACTGAATAGATACTTTAAACTTCTGTTGTATAATAGTAAAACTCCCGATCTCACTCCTTCCACCTTAAGAAGTTTACTATTTGAAGTAGGCCTGTCAGCCCTTCAAGGTAGGCAAGGTGCGGAAACGGGCAGCTCACGGATTACAGGAATACTACTTTATTGTTGTAGGTATAACAACAGGATCTTGAAAGCCTGCCAGAGCCTTTCCCTCTGCCCCCTCTGATACTAAATAGCATCAAGCTGTGGTTATCTTGAGTCTCTTCCTTACAACTTCTCTTTTCCAGAACTTAGCTGCCATTTGTTTTTCCTTAATTGCTCCTGTATACGAAGGCTGGTGTGGATCTTCCAGGCTGTGTGGCCGTGTTCTGGAAGTTCTGTTTCCTAATGTTTCGCCAGCATCTGTGACCGGCATCTTCAGAGTGCAGGAGCACAGACAGGAGCAGTTCTCTCTGTTCTCTCTGGGCACAGAGAGAACTGCTCCTGTCTGTGCTCCTACACTCTGAAGATGCCGGTCACAGATGCTGGCGAAACATTAGGAAACAGAACTTCCAGAACACAGCCATACAGCCTGGAAGATCCACACCAGCCTTCGTATGCTGGCCGTGAAAGCCTTCGACAGTACATTGCTCCTGTATACCTTTTCCTCAGTCCTTACATACATTAATCCTGCTTCTTTGAAAGGAAAATACTTTTTTTAAGAGATGAATGAGGTAGGAATGAATTCATAATCAATTTGAGATGGGTCAGAAACTATGTAAATTCACTCTCAGTGTCTATGGTATATTTAAAATTAACCACAGAAACTTCAGTTCTGAATATTAATCTTATAGAACTGACTGCAAATCTGAATCCCAAATTTCTGTCTGATTGCTCTGAAATTGAGAAAAAAACGCAAATAGATCCCTAACTAGAAAAATAACAATGAAATTGTGTATCTTTTTACTCAAAAATAAACCCTGCTGTATTTAATGGGACTTCCACCTTGAAGTATACTTAACATTGCAACCAAAGAATGACATTGTAAATTGTCTGCCGAGACAGAATAGAATTAGCAGTCCAAGCTAAAAGAAAATAGTTGAGTTTATATATCACCCTAAGCCATAATGTGGTTTATGCAGTGTTGTATTTGCATGTTATGTGAACCCAGTCATTGTGGCTTTATGGTTTAACTCAAAATGCAAATTCAACCCAGTATGATTTAGTCAACAAATCATGGTTAAGAAAGATAACTAGCATGCTCTGTGTACCAAATCATTGAAATAGTTCTATAAAGTGAACTATCAACTGTCAAAGCCTTCTGTCCTTTTCTCTCACTTATTCCTCTTTCCACCTTCTACTTTGCTGTCTGAAGTGCTTGAAAAATCCCATCGTTATAGACATTCCTCATGTACAGATAGTCTTTCAGAAATTGTGTTTTGGAAAACTGAATGCATTGATTTATATTCTTGGCAACACATTCATTCTCAGGATAGATCTGACTAACCTTCTCACAATATGAAGCATTTTGCACTGGCAAATTTGATTGCGATGTACTGATGAAAGGTTATGCAGTTGGGCAAAGCCACCATCTAAAATCCAATCCTCCTGCTGTGATTGCTCATCTCTTCTTGTTGGATGAAATTGGGCTATTTTAGTACATCCAGAAGACAGCAGGAAAGAGATTATGCATCAGATTATGGTTATCTTCCAACTTTGAAGATTGCTGGCCCAAAAAGGAGTTTGTCAAAGCACTCACTTGCAGAGAAGTCTCTACCAGCATTTCACAGTTAGCTGGGAGTTAGTGCATAAATAGCTGCTTTACATGGACTTTGACAGAAGGAAAATACTATTTATTTCATGTACATGTCACTGACATCAAGACAGTAGTACTGTATGTATCACAAAGAGAAAGAGAAAGATTGGCAGGCATAAGAAGAAGTCAAAATACAGTCTTTCATGTAAAGTTGCAGACTTTGCTGCAGGGCTGGTCTATGTATGGTCTGTGTTCATTCTAACAGTGATTATAAGCTTCCACTGATAACATCTGCCATCAACATTGTGAATACCTTGGGACATGGTTTTCTATTCTGATTTTTTATATATACCTTATCTCTATGTGCTTTATGCTCTAATTTTTAATTTTAGTGCAAATGTTCTCTTTTAATGAAAATCAGGCTAAAATCTTCTGTGAGATTATGTAACTTCTCCAGTTTTTTAATATCAATGCTCAGTATTCCGCACTTTTTACAGATAGTGGAATACTGTGTTAGGTTCGTGAATTTTTTTGTCAGTGTATGTATTTTTTAATTGATGTTTTGATACTGTAAACTGCCAGGAGCCTTTGGAATGCAGCACTATACAAAAATCAATTAAATATTTGGTATCTGAACTGGTATACTTCTAGAAACTCTCCTAGTACCATCCATTGAGAAGAATTAAGGGGATAATTAAAATTAATAAGTATGCTTAGCATTTGAAGAAAACATACTTGAAATTGGGATTGTTGAAATTGCCCAAATGCAAAATGATGAAAGAAATGCGATGATCACAGGGATAACATTATGATTGCTTTACTGCTAAGAAGAATTCCATATACATTAAACTGTTTTAGAAGGAGCCCTGTTCAAAATTCATTCTTTATTGGAAATAGTAACAGGCATTGGCAAGTCTTTTTTTTTTTTAAATAGGACAAATACTTTCTTAACTATTCTCCTTCATCAGTCCTGCAAAAAAGATGCATGCTTATTTAATAGAATTTTAAGAAGAAATCTAAATATCACTCTTAACACAGGGATAGAATCTGAAAATGGGAAATGGATTTGAATGAATTTCTGTGGCCTGCTCAAAGAACCATTACAGAACAGTAGTGATGGTGGGTGGTTTAGGGAAGTATAACTCCTGTGATTTTAAAAAGTAGGAATAGTGAAACCATTTTCTGTAGAACCAGAGTAATTGACAGACTCTCTTTGCTCTGACAGCTGAAAGAGGGGACAGCAACACTTTCATTCTTTTTTGTTTGTGACAAATTAACATATAGTCAGAGAACATGGAGAATATTCTTACTGCCCATGACCAATTTAAATTGTGATATTTCAATTCAAGGTTGCTTGCATTGCTAATTAAAAGTTAGAGGTTGTATTTCTGCTGGCTGAAGATTTTCAGTTAAAGGTCAATGTATTTTAAAAGTCAAACTGTGCTCTCAGAAGTAAGAACAATTGAGTAGAACTTCTCCTTGGTAGCTATGAAAGAATTATAGTTATATTGATCCCAATAAGTTGGATATTATTTATGTACTGTTACAGTTTGGATTGTAATTAAATATGTGTGTATATCTATGTATATACATTTCTCATTCATGAGCATACATACAGACACACACACTCCTTACTAAAAAAGGTACTATTATAGACACTGTACAAAAGTTCATACTAAATGGAGTTGGTTTGGGCAGCTTCATCCTTCCCCAAAATTACAGCAGTAAGAAGCAGAAAAGCAAGACGCATCATAACTCTATGAGTTTGGCATTCTGACAAATCAGCCATCAACAAGCACATAGTGATAAATCCCAGTTACCTACCATTTAAAGGATACAACCCAAGAAGGAAGGAAACAAACAGGCCAGAACACATCCACTCTAATAGCCAATTTCCAGATAAGCAGGAAACAGCATTAGATAAATCATCAGGAAAGTAATAATATCCTATTCAAGGAAGAAACCACACCCCAACCAAAATTGGCAGGGCAAGCTATTACATACTGCACAAGCAACCAGCAAGCTCCACTCTCTGATGAACTAATGATGTTAGCTAGCCTGGTAATGAAATGTCTGCAGGAAAACAACCGAGCCCAGAGAACACTAAGAACCCAGCAGTTTCAAGATCTGTAAATCACCACTAACCATCAGGACAGCATTCAAGCATGTTGTTCTCATGTGTGTTACTTTGGTATGGCCACCAAAATCATATTTTTCAGCCACTGTAGACCTCTCATATTCTGAATACATCTATTCAGCAGACTTCCATTTAATCCAGTTTTCTCTGCAGTGCTTCCTGTTCCATAAGTAATGGCTGTTATATCCCAATTATAGCTTTGGGAAGGTCCATTTATGTTATGATTGTATATATTGTCTTCAGTTCATTAGTGCAAATATAAGAATCTCAAAACAGATTGAAAAATAACAGAACTCTTGGGCTACATCACATTTCAGGGAGCACAGTATTTCTTGTCCAAGCACAATTCTTAGATTGTGAGTTTGGGAAGGACCTTACTGGAGGTAAGAGAGGCTCTGAGAGTATTATCAAGCATACAGTGCATGACACTCATTCATTCATATTGGTTGACTGATGGGGAAAACACAAGGTCATAATTGGCTGATGCTGGTGTAATTGTCCAGCAAGTTTTCTAGTTTTATATTGCCTCTAATAGCTACCAGTTCTACACATTACATATTGCTGCTCTGAGTTCATGGAATGGCAACTATGCCATACTGCTATAATGACAGATGAGACAAGCAAAATGAAATGATTGTATTAGTTCTTCTAGGTGAGTCCGATAAAATGCTGCTGAGCTTTTATTCCAAATGTAAAAATTATGACCATTTTATACAAAATAAAAATGTATTTCATAGAGATCACTCTGTGTAACCTCCATTTTCCCGCACCTGGAAGAATGTACCCTTTGCATACAGGCTGAAATAGATACACAAGAATTATAAAACGAAAAGCTTTGCACATTTGATTCAAGTCATTTTGTACAAGGAATTGGCTTGGCCCTTAAGCACTGGCTGCATCTGGCCAATACATCTCAACTTATCCATATGCTGTGGTAATGTTAGGAGAATGGCAAATATCACTTAGCCTCTCCACTGCTGATTTGTGGTTTTACACATACCCTTACTAGCCTGACCTAAAGATGGAGTGGGTTTTTTTTTGGGGGGGGGGATAACTTTAAGGGTCAGCTGAAGTCAAGCTGTAATTCTATAGAAGGTCAGGCTTTATTTCATTGTGCACTCTGTGTATAATCATATTGATGGCAGTGGCATAATGTGCTTGAGTTATTGGTGCATGAAACAGAGGGCAGCATCTCCTTTCACTTCCTGTTATTACTATCTCAGGATATAAGGAGCAAGATATGCAGGCTCTAGAAGAGAATATATAAATCGTAGTCACAAACCATTCCGGGATAATGAAGCCCTGGAAAAGAGGAGATGGATTTCCACATTTAAACTTTGCAGCAGAGGTTCTTTCTTCTCCTGTTGTTTTGCCTCTTGTTATTGCAGTAACAAGAGTGGCTTTGTTGCTCTTGAATAAGTATTTCAGACTAATATTTTGTTTTAATGTATACCTTTGGTGAAAATTGCAATGTCTTTTTCTGTAAAAAAAAAAAGTACAAAGGAAAATGTGAAAATGGCTAACAAAAGCAAATCAGTTGAACTGGACAAAGTTTGCATTTCCTGCTGTTCAACCTCTTTCTATATATAATTTGAAGCAATAGAACCTTGAACTAATCATCTGAAAGAAAAATGCTGGATAAATTGATCTCATATTACATTTTCTCTGTTGGTGGGTCTGCCCATACTCTAGAATTGAATTGGATTGCATTCAGGGACATGCTTGATAGGATTTTATTTTGCTGCTAGGTACCATCCCTTGCTATGTAAAACAGGATTGTCTTGGTTCTATTTCTTTATGTTATATTTGCCTAAATGTATGTGTACATTTGCATCATTATGGAACTTATTAGAATAAATCCTAATAAATTATTGTGAACATAAAGACTAGTTTTCAGGTCCAGGCTGCACAAAGGCAGTGTTATCCTTGTGGGAAATATCTGTATTAGGGAGACTTGGAACCCCTGAATTAATATTTAAGCATAATAATTTGAGAGGTATTAGAGTTCCACTTGTTAATTACTAAAAAGCCTTTATTAAGGAGGCACAATGTAGTTAACTATACTGATCTTATGATATGTGACTACAGAGGAGTAGGGAAGAGATGATACTGTTTTTTTATACTGATAATATGCAATTGTTTTTAGTTCTACTCTGGCATTAATACATCATAAAATTACAGGGAAATCAAGGGCACGCCAGGACGGTATGAGATAGTAGTTCCATTAGCCTTAAAGATTATATTACAAGAGTTAAAATCAGTACTGGCGTTCCATAGATTCAGGAGCATCATTCGTCCTAGATGGAAACTGCCAAGAATCAGACTTCAGATGAAAATGGGTTGTATAAACACCAGATCAGTTGTGCTGTTCCATTTTTGGGAAAAGCAATGTAATGCAAAGCATAGAAAATTAGTAGGAAATACTAATGGTTTTCTTTGGCTTACTGAGATAAGAAAAAGAAAGAAAAAAAGGATGTAGATCTAGTTTAAAGCAACACCATTCATTATTCTTCTCCATACTTTTCTACCCTTCCAAACCACCTTTGCTTCTACCCTAACCTTAACCTTTATTTCATCACACACACTTCTTAAGTACCCAATTCCTATTGTGTTGAATTGAGTTTTACGCTTTGCCTGACATGCCCACTTACTTCTATGTAGCAAAGTGGGCAGAAATGTGTCTTTCAACAAGCATTCATTCCTTATAGCATACCACATACTAGCTACTACATTTCTACCGGCATTTGCATGTCCTAACTTTCCCTAAGTTTTCCCATCTCAACTTCAGTAAGCATTCCACCAAGGTACACAAATTTATCTCCTTGCTCTAGTTTTTCACCATTTATGTATAATTTGCCAAATTATAAACCCAATACACACAAACATACTTTCTTTTTAAAAGAATCCCATTGAAGTCTGTGTACTTACTGGAAGAGGGTTTCTCTGAATAGTGACATGTATCCCTTCAAAAAGGGATGTGAGTGGACCCTTAGACACATTGCAAAATGTTGTGGGGATAGCATCACTAGCTGCAAAAAGAGAATATGAAGCCCAATGAACTAAATGTAACAGCTTATATACCATATCAGCAATGAAATAACAATTACTCACCTGGTAGCAACATCTTGTCTCTGCTTTATGAATTAGCTTATTGTGTTTTGCCATTCCTTGTCTTAACTGCTGGCAATTTAAACTTGACCTTTGTCTGACTCTGAATATTGATCTTTCTAACAGGCACACCTTTAGACTGACAGCCTACTTAATTCACTCAGTATTCACCACATTTGCAGTTGCAGCTGATGTTCTTGGAGAACTCTGATAACTGATTTAAACAACCTAGTAAACGGCATGCTGATAATCTTGTCACAGATTGTGTATTCCACTGATGGAATCTTTTAAAAAAGAAAGAACAAGAAACAGAACAACTTAATCCATTATATGATTTCAGATAATGAAGCTATCCTATCCCATGGTAATATATATTTAACAATAGTATGACTGTCTTAATTTATCCTGGCAGAATTTTTTTTATATTTATTTATTTATTATTTATTTATTTATTTATTATTGAAAAGGGGGAAAAAACACATAGAAAGTGCTTTAACAAAAAAGTGAAAGAAATATAATGAAGAAAAAAATGTTAATACGTCATTATAACATACCCTGGCAGATTCTTAATGTATATATGATTTAATATATTGTTGTTCAGTCGTTAAGTCGTGTCCGACTCTTCATGACCCCATGAACCATATTGCGCCAGGCCTTCCTATCTTTCACTGCCTCCCTGAGTTTGCTCAATTTCATGCTCATTGCTTCAGTGATGCTATCTAGCCATCTCATCCTCTGCCGTCCTCTTCTCCTTTTGCCTTCCATCTTTCCCAGCATCAGGGTCTTTTCCAAAGAGTCCTCTCTTCGCATTAGGTGACCAAAGTATCTGAGCTTGAGCTTCATTATCAATCCTTCCAATGAGCAATCAGAGTTGATTTCCTTTAAGATTGACTGGTTTGACCTCCTAGCAGTCCAGGGGACTCTTAAGAGTCTTCTCCAGCACCACAGTTCAAAGGCATCAATTCTTCGGCGTTCAGCCTTCTTTATGGTCCAGCTCTCACAGCCATACATTACTACTGGAAAAACCATAGCTTTGACTATGCAGATCTTTGTCGGCAAGGTGACGTCTCTGCTTTTTAATATGCTATCTAGGTTTGCCATAGCTTTCCTCCCAAGGAGCAAGCGTCTTTTGATTTCATGGCTGCAGTCTCTGTCTGCAGTGATCTTGGAGCCCAAATAAATGAAGTCTGTTACTGCTTTCATTTCTACCCCTTCTATTTGCCAGGGATTGATGGGTCCAGATGCCATGATCTTAGTTTTTTTAATGTTGAGTTTCAAGCCAGCTTTCGCACTCTCCTCTTTCACCCTCATCAAGAGGCTCTTTAGTTCTTCTTCACTTTCTGCCATTAGGGTGGTATCGTATATACATTAATACATATAATATATTTTAAAAATCCAGAAATTTTATTGTAACGCATTTTACTTCTGCAGATTTGTCTTCTATCCTTAATCATGATTTATTGAATAAACGATAATTGACTTAGTTTGTGCAATATAAATCAATGTTTATAAACCAGAGTGGTTAGGTTCCCTTACTGTGCTGCTGAAAACAAATATACCATCCTCCTATATGTATACATTTTGGTGTACCATGATGTGTATGGATCAGGAACGTACAGAATGATGCCAACTATTTGGTGATAACTTGTTTGAGTTGCCCACTGCATCTCTCAGTGATGATGGCAAGGATAAGAATGACAAAACCTCTTAAGTTCATTTATATACTGATGGGGTTTGAGCTGGTAATGACTAACTAGGGAAGGGGTCTTGTAATTGCTCTAGAAAAGTCAATAAAAGCATCAGTTCAGTATATTGCTGCTTTGAAAAAAATGCAAATTCTGTATGTGAGGATTGTTAGAGAAGAGATCAGAAATAAAACTGTGAGTATTTTAATATTTTCATGCTTGAACTTTTATGGTACAATCATAAATACTGTGTCTAGTCCTAGTCATTGCACACCAGAGAGAAAGGATATTGTAGATTTGGAAAAGGTATAGAAAGAAATAATAGAAATGATCAAGGAGTTGAAGAAATGCCTCTTTGCAGGGCATTTTACCTCACAAAAATGATGCCAGAAAGGGGATATAATAGAAGCATATATAATTATGCATGATGTAGAGACAACTAATAAAAAGGTCTCTCACTCACTCTCCCTTGCACACACACTCACAAGATCAAATCACATACAAAGAAGTACACTTTCACACAGTATATAATCAGATTAGATGTTGGTCACCAGTTTCAATGACTTTAAAAGGGAATTAGCTAAATACACGGACAATTCATCTATCAGTGGTTATTGGACTTGATAGCTATATAATCCCTCCAATAACAGGGAGACAAGAGAAAGAGAAGGCTATTGCACATATCCTGTTTGTTAGATTCCTTTATGAATCTGTTTGGACACTGTGAGAACAGAGTGCTGGACTAGACAACCCTGTGATCCGGGAATTGATCCACTAGGAGTGTTCTTATATTGGGTGGGAAGGAAAAAGTTCAATTAGTCTGCCTTCACTGGGCTGTTCAGTTCTTTCACAAACTTTGTGGTCCTGCTGAGAGATGCTTATAAGCCTCTGAACTGATGGTACTTCTGATGTACTGGGTGAAGAAAACCTGTCTCACTCAGTATTATTGATCAGCACTTCTAAGCTAAAAGTGCCATGTTCTTAATAGGCTGAGCATATGAGCAAGTCACCTTATTATTTCTTTCCATTGCCTCCTGAGTGTGTGCGCGTGTATAAGCAATTGTTGGCATCCGCATTTCCTAATGAAAGGGGCATAATAAAGATAAAACTAGAAGTACCTAGATGTGATATATGGCAAAAGGTTGTGATTTATAAGCTGTACATACAACAGAATAAAACTGCACATGGTGGACAGGATATAAATGCAGGTAGAATAAAAGCTTTCTATTTGGTTGAAAGGCTATGAAGTTTTCATTGTTTTGCATTCTCTTCATCTCTTGCCTGGCCCAATAAATGTGTCTTGTCCTTTCCATTTAAATGAAGGCTTTGAACATTTAATACATTTTTGTTTTTTAAAATGCCAACTAATCTTAACATTCCACACTTGTATATTCTGTAATTGAATGTGTTTTATTTACAAAATAACATTTAGGGCCACTTTGGATTTCCAATTATTTTTCAATTGGACTTTTGATTGCTTTGTCATTTTGATATGCACAAAAGAGGGAAACGTCAGAGAAGGCAACAGCAAATTATTTCTGAAGCTGATTACTAAGAACTGATAAAATAGGATGACACAGAACCAAGCAGATTCCATGGGAGAAGCGTACTGAAGCAAGTGAAGATTTAAGTCAGGGATGGGTTTGGTCTACTGTCCAAATGCTTGGGAAGAAATTGTGGCAATAGAAGAAGAAAAGACAAGACTGAGACAGGTGTGATGTGCTGTGTCTGCTGGTACAATGAAATCCTAGTGCTTGGGGACACAATAGCAACTGAAAATGTACTGGTGGTGCCAATGGCATACTGTATTAGCTGAATCTGAGTGGACCTAAAATGTGAGACTACAGCTCAGTGCTTGTGAACCTGGATGTGAGGCAGACAAATCAAGAAACAATGTGAAACAGCTAATTTCTCCAGTTGGTAACAGTTTAATTCAAATGCATAAAGCAAGAAAAGAGTAGTAAATGTTTCTAGAGAGCGAGGCTATGATTCGGTATACAAATGTTTCAGACAGTAAGCACCATTGATTTTAATGGATTTATTGCTGAGAGGAGATGTATAATACTGCGTTGTATGGCTGTAATCCTCTGTAATTTCTTTGGAAAACCTGGTTGCAGTCTCTTTTAGATAAACATTCAAAAACAAAAAAACGAAAACAAAATAGTCCAGTATTTAACTGAGATAGCTCCATTGAACTGACAGTAAGTTTAACTGAACTCAGTCTGATTTGTTTCTAAGTAATCATGTGCAAGATCAAGATACCAAAACAATTAAGTTGGAGAACATGGGTATACCTCATTGTGTTAAATCCCACCTTATTTTCTATGTCTGAACAAGAAAAGACCCATGAGTTACAGTCTGAATTTTTATATATAGAGCTTTATCTTGGGTCTCTCATCCCCTCTGCAGCTGTGTCATTTGCAAAATGCTTAGATTATTTGAAATTCAATCTCACCTAGGGTGATAAAATACTGTGAGCTAGTTCTGTTTACCTGTACTGCTTTATTTAGGAACAGTGAAACTAAATTAAAATATTTTAAGAGAAGATTAAAGATAACAAATATGACATAATTAATTGTTTTGCATAAATTATTGCTAGGCACAACTAGGGTTTGAGGAGAGTCAACTGGTATCCTGTTACTCTTTGATCTTAGGAGAATGAAGTTTAAGTTTGGATGCTGTAAAGGACATACAATTTTTGTGGCAATGTACATTGTACTAAGGTGGAAGTCACACATATGGAAACATTTCATTCTGTCACTGTTAGATACCCAGTATAATTTCTTTCTGTCTTTTTTTCCAACTACAATAAATCGTACAGGGAGTCTTGCTGGAAATAAAGGTCTGGTAGAAATAGAAGGAGTATTTAATTTTATTTCATGTTGGGAAGACTGCAGGGAGCTTCTGAGTGGCTAAAAAGTTTCTACAGACATAACATTTGTCCTCAATTTATAGCTCAGTGCATTGTGGACAGCTATGAGAAAGATTCTTAAACGAAAAATCAGTTTATTGTAAAAGCATGCAGAAAATTAAACCAAAACTAGAAACCAATAAGAAAAAATCAAAGTGTACTTTCGTTGTTAACTAACCTCTTAATATATCTAGTGGGATGGTCATTCTTGACTACAATGGATTTTTTTTTTATTATTATTATTATTATTATTATTATTATTATTATTATTATTTGATGAATCTAAGTAATCTAATGTATATCTATCCTTAAATGCATGTGTTCCTTCAAGTGGTTCCTAAGGTTCTGTACATCTCTTGCTGGTATCCTCTGAGTTGACTATGCACACCATAAGGATGACACAGGTTCTGCAGTTTAGCTCTCCACTCCATTACTTTATGCCTTTCTTTTGTACCTTCTTCTTTTTTATTTTTAGAATACAGTGAACACTCTGGACTTCCATAATGAAATGCATCTCAGAGCACTGTCATGAAATTACAGAAAAGTTTTTGCTAAAAAAGTAAGTTTGCAGTTTGCAAACCATTTTATCATCTGGAGAGATCTGAATTGTTTCAGTGGGGAGGCCACTTATGTTACAGTACTGATATTTTATCATAAGTATTTGAACTAAACTGAGTTTACCAGCCTCCCATTGTTCATTTACCCTTATAGCTCATCAAAACGCAGCGTGGTTTGTTCTAAAACACAAAGCTATTTGTTTCTGGCTTCAATTTCAGTCAATCTCTATAATGAAATCATTAATTAATGGTGTGTGCTGCACGGCATGTGGGGGCTTCAGCACACAGCTGGTTTTATGAAGGCTGAATAACCTTGGAGATTCTACAGTGGCCAATACGGAAGCATGTATATCGCCAGAAGGACAAATTGGCAAAGCAACATTGATATTATTAATTCAACTATCACATGCCAAACAGAAAACTGAAACGCAGTGTTTTCTTTCAACAATATGTTAATAGAAGAGCCCCTACAAATGATTAAAATAACTCACCTAGAAAGAACTTGGTATAAGACAATAAAACTGTCAGATGATAAAAAGAATTTTGCAACATACCAAATGCAAATGTAGCTATTCTGTGTTTGCTAGTTTTAGGCTACACAATCATTAAGGAGTTTTAAAATATTAGGCAATGGAACGTATTGCCACATGGTATTTCCAGTACCTGCCCAAGCACTGTTGTGTTGATCTGCATGTAGATATATTGTGATGGGCTGCAATGAAGTGAATAACTTGCCTTTGCCACACTTGCTATCTATTGATCTAAGTTAGAAAGTCTTCTGTCTGAAAAGGAAGATTGGATAGGATGTTGCTTTTAGTAATCATTCCTAAAGTTAGGATTTTTTATAGACACACACACACAATGACATTATGTTGCCCCAAATGATTTTCTGTACATTAGCTAGTCCTTAAATATCTTATTTAATATTATTTATTATTTAATTTATAATATTTATTTATTATTAAATTTGTATGCCGCCCATCTCCGGGTGACTACAACATCTAAGGAAAATAGAGTGAGAATAGCATTTTGTTCCTGTGGCAATTTTATTGTTCAAGATTTTGTTTTGTTTTAAGGCATGGATGTACCAACCTTTATAAAAATTATTTTATTCCTAAGACAGTTCTTCTCACAGTCTGATATCAGTGGATCTGAAAAATTACATTACAGACCCTTCTTGTACTGATGTAATTACATTAGTAGAGGTTATATGGGCATAGAAGGATAATGTGATTTTCTGTCAAATACTGATTATAGCCTATTTTAATATATAAAAACATCTGAAATCCATCACTAGGATTCCCATCTGATTTACAACAAAAAAGTATGTGCTTTCTGCATTCTTTATAATTTTTTCCCCCAAAACTACATATATAGTATTGAAAAGGCACTGGGTTTGTATAGAAACACCACTTCAGTCCTTTTATTTCTCAGATGCAATTTTACTTTCTCCAGACATTTTCTCTGGAGATTTTTCTCTCTCTCTCTCTCCACCACATTCATCTCTTGCACAATGTAATCGAGTATCCAGCAGTCTTGATTTCCTAGCAGATGCTGTGATGTGGCCACCTACTACAATGTTCCATTTTCTGCATGGATATCAGAAGAAGGTTCATACTTCACAATGGTAGTCAGGTTTGTAAATTGTTTTTGACAGCTAAATGAGCTGATATATAGAAGTGGGCAGAATGACAGACCAAAAAAAAAAGGGTGTTAAAATAACACAATGGAAGTCATTTTAGAAAATGACACCAGTTGTCGATAACCCAAAGGGTAAATGGACAAGTTATGAATCTTCTGGTCATATAAATTTCTATAAATTACTAGGATGTCACTGGAAATGGTTTGGACATTATTGTCAGTGATACGATGATTATGTTTCAGACATTTGAGATATGTTTTTGTAGTCTGTCCTTTTGAAGATTGGGAAAATCTTCTAAAAGAGTCTTTCTTATTTATTTATTTTTCCTTCAACATTTTATAAATATCTAAAATTCTCTTAGAAAAACTAATTAATTGTGCATTCATTAAAAGAACTTTCAGATAGTAATGAATGGAAGATGCTTAGCCTAGATATCAGCAATAATGAATGTGGATTTTTTTTAATGACCATTGTTTTCATACTTTTGCTCTTTACAAGGATTTAATTATTAAATTTTAGATGATTTGGACCTGTTTTGAGTGCATATGCAGTTTATGTATGGTCACGGAAACCTCCATGGCCTGGAGGTGCCACAGAATTCAAGAAAGTCTCCCCTAACCTGCTCAGTAGGGATGAAACTTTTGGGGGACAACCATGTTCATTGTTCTAGGCTTTTTCACTCAAGAACTCTTCATTAAGTTTATAACACAGTATAACAATTAGTGCATTAAGAATTTTGTTCACTATAATCTGGACACTTTCTTTGCTTTTATGATGTTCTTCGTAAAATCTCAAGACAAGGTATTCCTGTATGAGTTAGAATTTCCTGACACTGATTCCATCAAAAAGCAGTGTAGAGCTAAAAATATGTATTCTGAATAACATTGAGAATCACAAAGATTTTTAGGAAGGAGGATAAAGAATTATGTGAAATATTTTTCACCAGTGGAGTTGCTTTCTTTCTTTCTCTGTGTCTGTGTTATGTGCAAGAGAAAAAGGAAAAATGAGGCAGATTTCATCTTTCAAAGGTATACATAATTTTTACTGCTTCAATCTCACATTTCCCTCCTTTTACTATTGATCCAGTATATGTTATGAGCCAGTTTGGCATAGTGGTTAAGGCACAAGGCTAGAAATCAGGAGAGCATGAGTTCTAATCCTAAAAAAGCCAGCTGGGTGACCTTGGGCCAGTCACTCTTTCTCAGCCCTAGGAAGGAGGCAATAGCAAACCACTTCTGAAATCTTGCCAAGAAAACTGCAGGGACTCATCCAGGCAGTTGCCAGGAGTCACAGTGACTTGAAGGCACACACATACACACACACACACAAAAAATATGTATACGTTTTTATGTTTTTGCTCCTTATGATCCTGAAATATGGCCCCATCTCCTCAATATTGATATTGATATTTCATAACATCAAAAAATGATCTTGGCTAACCTGAAAGCTTGTTTTGGCAACAAAGATTTTGAAATCCATAAGAAGATGGGAGAGGCTATCAAGCTGCTTTGTTTAAAAATTACACAAAGAAAGGATCCTGGATTCTAGAATTAAAATGTGGCCAGATCTCCCATTATAGAGTAAAATTATTATTTTCTGTTGTGTAGAGGAACAAAGGCCAAGGAATTATTCACACTTAGGGTTAGGGTTACACAGGGATCAAGTTACACAGCAAAGAATGTTGTAGTTTTTTTCTCATTTTGCTTGTTCTTCATAAGGGTTTTCATTGGGAGGTTTGTAATAAGTCATTAATGAGGCAGGAACATGACCAGCCTGTTCAATTAGCTAAGATATTGTGGGAGAAGTTTCCAAGTCCCTTTCTCCCAGCTCCATTTATTCTGGACCCATATTTACTCATTTTTCATACCTTATTTTCTACGGCCTGCATATTTCTCAAAAGAGAAGAAACAGCTAAGTAAGATGGTTCTTTTGCTTTTGCTATGCAGTATAGTTGGCATGCTACAAATGGTCTCATCTGTTTTCCCCAACTCCATCTTAACTATCCTTTTCTCATGACCAGTATTACTTATTTATGCCCTCCATAAGCTGCTGAGGACCCTTGCTGGTTTTTCCTACCTTCGAGGCCCAGGAAGAGATGAAAAGCTGATTTTTGTGCATCCCTTTGCTTCACCTGAAGGGAAATTCCCTCATTCAACCCAGCGGGTGGCTACCAATCCACTGATGAAGGATGAGCTCAGCTTGGCAGGATGGACCTGCTTTATGAGATCTCCCTTCCCCCACCCTTCCTTTGCTTGGTAATTAGAGTTTTCAGAGTGAGAAGGTTGGAGCAATCTTGCTAACCTTGTTCCTGACTGATTGTCCTACAGAGATAACTCTCTGTATCAGTCAATTTTCATTTGGCTTAGATGGAGAAGCTACAAGAGGGGAATCAGTGCTTCAAGTCTTCCTATATCATTGCTTCATA
The DNA here is from genome assembly GCA_030867105.1 of Liasis olivaceus. Taxonomy (NCBI): domain Eukaryota; kingdom Metazoa; phylum Chordata; class Lepidosauria; order Squamata; family Pythonidae; genus Liasis; species Liasis olivaceus. Next base: position 163,300,738 of record CM061350.1, on the reverse strand, counting down.
CAGCAATAAGCAACCAGCACTAGACTTGAATGAACATAAGATGAATATTGTTTGGAAGAGGCTCTTATTACAGAACAACTTTTTCTTATTTTTAATCTTAATAAGATTTTTTTTTTTCTTTCATCTTTGACCTCTTCCCACATTTTTTGGCTTATCTGTGTACCTGAGTATCTATCCTGGCTATCCTATGAACCAGTTTGGAAAGGGAATAGGTAATTCAGAGACATGTGGGTGCTTGCATAGCACCTGTAAGCATTTCCTTAAATTAAATGTATATTTTCCTCCCTTGAATCTGGATCACTGTACAGCCTTATTATCTATGTATCTATATAGCATTTTACTAATTAATCTATTCAATAATGCATTTTATAAGTTATTTACTGATCATTTATTGATAATGTCAGTCTGATGTTTACACACATATACACACAAATACATATATTCTGACAAATATATCATAAGTCATATTAGCAGTATGTGAGTTTCTTAAAGTACAGTTATAGGTTGCCCTGAAGCTGTGGAGAGATCTTTCCATCTCATATTGCACTATTATTCTCTGGTACATTTTACCAGAATTTTACCAGAAAAAAATCTCATAATTTCTTAAAGAATTCAGGATTTTTTCCCCCAGTTTTGCTATGTTTTACCACTCAGACTTTGTTCTCTGTATTATTCATATTAATCCTGTAGCAAATGAAGCATAGAGTAACGGTGATTGAAATTGTACAGAATGAGCAAAAAATCCAATAAATAATTTTAAGTAATCTAACTATGTTTACATATATATAATAATTCATCAGCTTTCTCCAATACCAAAATATGTTCCAGTCTCAATCATATTTAGAGTCAAAATACTACCAAATACTGGTTATTTTTGTTTGTTTAGAGTATAAATAATTTGTATTTTTTCCTCCATAAAGGGCACCCAAGGAAGCATTAAAATTACACGATATATACAATACAATTAAAAACTAAAAAGAGCAAATATATAAAATTTATTTTAAAAAAAACCCAAGAATGAACTTGAAACAGGTCAGTTCTGTTTTCTAGTCAGCAGTGGATAATCTGGCATCTAAAGCACCAGTTTAGTTCCCCCTACTCCACTTTCCCTTTTGTGTGAATTGACAGGCGAAAGGTATTTGTTGTAGCAGAATCTGCAGCAACTCAGAACCGGAAGTGATTTTCACACCTTGCTCTCAGCTTATCAGACCAGTGGAAGTGCAAATAATCGCAGATCTCCTCCACATGATTCCTGAAGGTTTGGGGAATAAGAGCAATGGCATTGTTTGAGGTGCTTTTAGATTCTTGGAATACAAAATAGGGGCTCCAATTCCAGCCTGAGCTTTGGGACCAGGCAGTGACCGAAAGTCTTTTACAGAATCTCCCCACATCTTGCCTATCCAAGTATGATTGGACTTCATTAAACTCTGGTCAAGCTTCAGGAGACTTTTAGGCTTTTGGGCAGAGAGTGGCACTAAAACATCACAAAAAACTGAGCTTAAGCAATAAAAGGGCTTACACCAGGCTGCTTTTACACCTCTCAAAAGCTGTGAAGACTTGTTTATGACTTTAATATTAGCCTGTAGTTTCTCTGTTACAGGGTTTAGTTCATAGAGTTTTTCTGGGTACAAATATGCAGCCACTGGAGCCTCTTATGATATGATTGACTTCAGCATTTTGTGGCTTGAAAATCATAGAAAGTTGATTTTCTCTGCTTGAAATTGGGCCTTGAATCCCTAAAGATGACACGTAATAAAGCTGTCATGGCCTATCAGAAGTGAATGGTTTCCTTCATCAAATATATGAGAAAAATGTTATGTCAGAAACCAAAATCTATATAGATTTTGCAGTTTCATACAGCATATTGGCACAAAATGCTCCATTATTAGTCTTTTCAGAAGGAAAACAGCAACCTGGAACTGGTCATTTATATGATAACACTGTGTTCTATGTGAGACCAATAGGCGACACTTATTTGACTAACTCACTGATCAGCTTCCTAACCAAACTTCCTGTAGCTTAGACTGCTGCTTATATTTTTAAGAAGGCTAATAGGAACCTTTCCATACACTCTCACCTCTTGTTTCCTGGAGTGCTGCTGAACCACAAATGCTAGTAATTGTTTCTCAGTGTGCAGAAGAATGGAGGAAAAAATATTTTAAGGCACTGGACTAACTAGCAGAACCAAGAACTGTTCAGCTCCTAGAAGAAAAATTAAATTTATATAAAGGACTACATTTTGATAGGATGCTGCTTTGTATTTTTACATTGCTATACGACCATTTCTCATTGCTCCCATCCAAGGAAGTGGTACATATCAAAACTGAGCTCTATTTATAACAATTCATTTTGATGTCTTATGATTCTTTTTCCCACCTGCTCTACTTAAAGGGCTAGAAGAGGATCTCTTTTGGGTGGAAAATAGTTTCCATCTGTACCTTGTATTTATGATGGCATGATTTAGTAACAGGTTTAGTAACATTTTGATTATGGCAGAACTAATGTTCACAGGAAAGAAGACATTAATCAATATAAAGGCAAGTGAGTAAATTCTTTTTTTTTTTTTTATGAACTAGAATCTATAACAAAATGGTAACAGGGATATGTGGAAACATCCCTTTTCCTGGAAAACAGGCTTTGCCTATATTCTTCTAGTAATTCCTGCTTCTACATTTCAGACAACCAAATGGTGATCATTTTACCATCTGTCCAGCAAAGTGTGGCCTAGAGACCTACCAGACCCAAAAGTTATACCTGCCCCTTTTGGATAACCTACTATGCTACCCCAAAATCTTCCATGTACCTGCCATATAATGACCAAACAGCAAATGACATATTATCATAATGCTTGCAATATGGAAATACCCTGTCATTAGTCTGGGCACAATAAACCAAATACAAAATGACACAAAACAAATCACTTTTACTACTCCTATAATAGGCAACCAACTAGTCCCATATTATACAAAGGCAGGATGTGTTGCCACACTGAAACACAATGGGCAGGAAAATGGAAAGGCTTTATTTCTCACCAGTACCCTGGCATCAGATGTTAGCAATCAACTTTCTTGGGTTTCCTCCCCCAGAGAGTGGGAAGCAACCTCATCAGTGGAGTGATTTTGTTAGGCTAATAACTCAGAATGGTGGATTTATGTCTCTTCAGGGGAGCTAATTGTCCTAGACTCCTGAAACTTGGTACGGGTATACAAAGCTGCAGTTTAGGAGAAATAAAGAACAGAACAATGGCTGAAGGCACCTTGGTATGCAGATGATGTGTCCTTCTGGCACCAATGAGAGCTAGCAAATCTGCTCTCTTACAGGGATACCTGCTATTTCATTTTACTTGTGCTCTACTTGCATATTTGCAAATGAATCTGCCCCTATAATAATAAAGATATCAAGGCTAGGCAACATGAAACATTAATATGTGTTCTTACTTTTCATGCTGATTGCAATTTGTAATAATGTATTTGGGAGGAAAAAAATACAGCTTCTGTTTCCCCGTGCTTTATTTTTTGGTTAAGCAAATTCTGTTTCCAGGGCTACTGTCATTCATCCTCACTGGTTGAGAAGTCACTGTAGTTTCAAAGGAAAGAATGTGCAAGGCCTACTATTTGACTCACCCTTCTGTCTGCATACTCCCAAACTCTCAGCATAAATCTGTTGCAGAAAATGATTTAACCTGAACTTACTCATTTCTTTTGTAGGAAATTTCATTATTTAAGATTTATAAATGTACTGTATTAGAAAGGTCATCTGTCCCCTCAGCTACAGAGTAATAGTGCATGTGACTCTCCTGCCTTTTGGAATATTTCAACAGAATAGGAGATTAGAAGTAGGAAGTGGGAAGTTAATTTGTATTTTCCAATAATATGAATTTCATCTCCCTAGCTTCATTCATGGTGACCCTGCTCCTTTAGTGGACTTTTAAGAAATGATGGTTCCTACTTCTTTGAAGAACTCTGGTACTTGAACTTGATAGCTATATAGGCATAGTCAAACGAACTCTCTCCAGTTACAGGATGAAATAGATGTGTGTAATACTGTCTGTTTTTTAACCAGATTTGCCATAAATATTAGGAACTTCTTTCTCTAACTGATCAGCAGAGAAATACATTTTCTTGGTTATATGAAAAACAAGTATAAATTCCCTGTGATTGTCCATAAGGCATTCTCGGTTCACTGTAGTGTCTGGTCAATAACATTCCTAGATTTTTTAGTTCTTCACATGCCCACAACACATGCTGTATCAGTAATGACACTGAAACAGAACACCGCATGTGATGTCTCTATCACCCCACCTTCGACTCAGTAAGTAAATACTACAAATTACTATTTTCTAATTACAGCCTTACCAAAATTAGTCAGGTGAGACCAATCAGCTGTAATTATATGTCTTAAAAGATATGTTAATATTTGTCATATTTGGCTGCATTTTTCAGCATCTTTCTGTGTTGCCTGTATCTTTCTTCTCACCAAATCTCTTCTAATAGCCTCAAACAGCACCAGAAAAGAGTTTGCTTTTCCTAGAATATGGCTCTGTTATTCATCAATGACAAGTAACTGAAATAATTTTATAGAGTTTGCTAACACAGTGTCCAAGGGTCTAATCTATCTGCTGGATATTTATCGGTAATATTCCAAGGCTTCTTTCATTCATTACTGCTTTCATTACTGCTCTAATCCCATTTAGAGGCTTGTTTGTCATTTTAAGCTCCTCTGGTTAATCATGCTCCATCCTAATCCTTTTTTAACAGCACAGCTGAACTGGGAGATTTCTGGCAGCTGCAGACACCAGGAGGAGCTCCCTGCTTTCTAGCATATGGTGGTTTTAGAAATAGTTGGTCTCTTGTGAACTGATGGACCTTTCTCATTAAGGGCAATGGGCAAAGTTGCCAAACAAACTGTTCCTTTCAATTTATTTATTTTTTTCCTGAGAAGTTTAGTCATAAGGAACACAATAACTGGAGGGGAGGGGTAAGACTAATATTGTGGCTCTTTGCAACATGGAAGCTTTTCTTTGGATCCAAGTTCAAGTTGGCTTTGTGAAGCTTTATGAAACATACCTGGAAGAGTGAGATAGATAGATGGATGGATGGATGGATGGATCGATCGATCGATCGATCGATCGATCGATCGATCCACCTCTCTGGGAGAGTACATTGGAATAGGCACAGTTAGTCAAACTGAAATCTTGCCACAGAGGTTTTGAAATGGTGTATATTCTGATTTCAAGCAAAATGCCTTATGTATCCACTGGCATTGAGCAATGGAGCAAAGAAAATTCTTTCCAGATAGCTTGGACCTTTGGAAAGCGATTGTATTAATAAACTGCATTAGTGCTTCTTCCAGAACAATGGTCTGAGAAGCAGAATCAAAGGCAGGTTAAGTTGATTAAGCTACAAGTGGGTCTATATTTCTAATGTTGGCTGCTATAAAAAATATTGAACAATTACATTTGCTTGATTACAATTATATGTAAATTTTAGAACATGGAGGCATCTGCTTTATAAATGGATAAGACAAAGGAAACTAAAAAAAGAAACATAGATTTGTGGCCAAGATTTGCATGGGTTCCAATGAGAATAAACTGAGCAAAAAAAAAGTTATATTTTCCATTATTAAAATCTGAAGCATAGTACACACACACATACAGACATAGTATAGTTAACACCTTTCCAAGAGAAAATTCTAAATCAAGCACTACTGAGGATCATCTTCAGTCCTTTGAAACTAAATGCATTGAGAATCAGGATCAAAAAAGAAAGTATTTGTTTATACAACACTTAAACTATCATTAGATAGTTTATCTAGTATCTACCTCTACTTAGAGGTATCCATCTGGTCACCAGGTGACTTCTCAGGTTTGACTTGAGAAAGATTTTATTTTGTAAAACACAATGCCATTTTGTTAACTGAAGTAAGAAAAATATTTAGAAGAGTTCATTATGTAAGTAAAAATGAAAAATGCAAAATACATGTTGCAAATTAGGAAGTTACGTTGTCAGTCTACTTGCTTAATGATTTTGGAAGAAGTTATATAGTTTTATTTTCTTGGGCTCAAAAATAAATAGATAAGGCGCTTTAGAAATAAAGAAGATATTCATTCTAGGAAGAAAAGCAACAACAACCTTAGAAAAGATCATGAAAAATAAGGACATTTCTGTATTTACAAGGATCAGAACAGTAAAAGCAATAGTATTTTTGCTGTAATATACAGATGTGAAGCTGGATACTGAAAAAGAATGAGATAGATTGTCACTTCCAAATTATGGATTTGGAGAAGGTTACTGAGAGTACCATGAAAGAAAAACTAGTCAATCATTCCTAGACAAAAATAAAGGTTGATTGCTTCCTTGAAGCAAATTTCTATTTCAGCAAGTAGAAACTCACAAAGTTTGGGTATGTAATGCAATGTATCACACTAGAAAAAAGTGATAGTGCTTGGCAAGGTTGTAGGAAGCAGGAGTAGAAGAAGACAACAGATAAGATAGATACACAAAATAAAGAAATTATTGGAATATCTTTGGAAGAACTAAAGGTTATTATTATTAAAGATAGGTCAAAATAATATGTCCATGTAATCAAAAGGAATCAAATCTGATTCAGTGGCATGTAAAGATCAGACAATAGCTACTCGTCTTCGTGATTTTTTTCTTTTTTTTAATTATGGCCAAAACCAAGACATAAAACAAAATGTGATCAGAGAAAATTAATTACAGACAGAGATCTGGGCAGAGATCAATTTGCTAGCAAACATGGCTAATGTTAAACCTGAAAGTTTCTTATGGCAATTCTAATTGAACAAAATTTGGCAACTCTCCTAGATATTTCTCTAGACCTAGCAAAATGGAGCATTCTTCTCATTGGATCAGCATAAACATGATCCTAGTAAGGGCACAACTAATTCAGAGTGCCATGGGTTGATAAGAAAGACAGTTCAATTGAATATGCAAAACTGTCTCAATCACAAAGCACAGGTGATGTTGTGGTGATGGTTTTTGAATATGCTCCCAATCATTGATGGCAAAGCACTGAGTCCAACTAATAAAAATATTCTTTGGGGGTAGGGGGGACAGATAAGGTATTAGAAAAGTAATTAGGTAAGGAGAAAGGTTTACTACACAGGCTGTCATTGCAGTAATAAAAAGCTTTGTTTATCTCTTTGCATGTCCATGAGAAAGGACTTGCTGTTTAATCTCTAAATGGCTCTCTTAGGTCTTAACATCATCAAAAATTGGGCTGATTTTTGATGATGTTTCAGATCCAAGGCTATATTTTTCTTCCAATAAGAAATAAACTTATTTGAACAGTTTTAAATCAAATTAATTAAAATTAATTAAATTTAGCTTATTCAGCTAAATTAAGCCAATACTTTAGTCAGCAGACTCTTATGCAAGCCTCTAGGAGAAGCAATGCAGACTTCCAACCAAATAAGGCCATTAAGTACACCGAGGGGAACATGTAGCACAACTCATAAGAACTAGACGTCCCATTAAAAGTATGAAACAGACTATACACAAGTAGATGATTCGGTAAATTCCTTGGGCGTAAGGTATGTAAGGTTTTATTCACCATCTTGAGTACCTTGAATTAGGCTCAGAAGGAGAGGAACAATAGTGTTGGGAAGCTTGCCAGACATACCTGTATGACTACAGTATGTCACAGAATATTGAGCTAGACAGTCCTTGGTGTACTCCAGGAGGGCTCTTCTTAAATTTATCGCTACCTTCCAAACCAATGTGATAATTTATAATTAGTGTGGTTCTCTCCTTTTTAGTTTCACCAGATGACCTTGTGTGAGTTTAATAAAGTAGGTGTACATCTGTATAAAATTAATACATGAGTTGAAATACTACATGTACAAATTACTTTACAGTTTAACATGTTCAGATGCATGTTCAAATGCACACTCAAATCCACAAGCCTATAATCTACAACATAGCTCTTGTACTTGAAGTGAGGAACCAGTTTCTAGCTTGAAAGAATAGCTAGTAGGGCACAAGGCCAAAAAACAAGAAGGTGGAATTAAGAAAAGCAAATACATTCCTGCCTAGAGCTATCTGAAGCTCAGAGGAGAAGCATTAAAGGAGATAGTACAAAGAAGAGATTTTCCCTGGTTACATCAGGAGACAACAGTGTTACAGATCTGTTGTCTATAAGGTGACCTTTGCAGTCTGACCAAAGAAACCAGTTCTTTAGACTAAAGCAAACATCCAACCTTTGATTCATTCCCACTCCTAGAGGCAATAGTGTGCAATCCTTTAATATGTCAGAACAGCCTTTTCCTGTCTTTCTTCTCTGATATTTCCACAATCTCCATAGTCACCATTGGCTATTTTGGGCTGTGGTCCTGCAAAAAAAAGAAAAGAAAAAAATGGTGAGAACTTGACAAAACAGCATCCATTTCCCACAGGGATGCTGGAGAAGTGGGGGTGGATTACCTGTAGTTTTAAGGCAAGCTTAAATTCTCCAGGAAGTGTGGAGTCTGGTCCTAGTCAGGGTTCCAGGTAATCAAGGCATTGTGATATTAAAGATTCTCTGGCAACATTCTATTAAAACAGTAATTTTAATAAGCATAGTTCAATTGTTGTGCTCACTGAACACCTAATTATACTAGTTATAACTCCAAAATTACTTAAAATCCCTTTTCTTTTCTTTTTTTTCACATACCTAGAGAGGAAGAGTTGCCTGCCCAGTAATTATCCCTATTATTGTTGGTCGCACAGTCAGCCATATGTTTAGACTGGATTTGGCATTTTTATCCACCTATCGAGTCCTTCCCAAGAACCTGGGATGGGCAGATGGTAGCGTGGCTTGCTGGGGAATTCTGAGAATTGAAATCCACACATCTTAAAGTTCCTAAGGCTGAGAAACACTGATTTTCCATGTTATAGGAGAACGATCATAACTTTTAGAATTGATAGAATCTGTAAATCTAAGAACATTTTTGGAGAGTTGGAAACTTGCTGTATAGTACTGTACTTTGTTATGCAAACATATCAGCCTCTATAATCAGTTGCCTTTTTAGAAAAATTATACCTTTGCAAGATTCTCCTAGGGACACTGGGCTGAGTCAAAATGGAAAGTTCTAAACAAAAGAAGCAGCTGCTGTGATTTTTTGGGGGGACAGGATATGATCAAGAGAGGTGGAACTAAGTAACAAAAATAATTGTTATGGTTCCTTTGGTCCTAACAATAAGTGTTGGTAAAAGGGGACTACATTTTTAATTCTTTAGTAAAATACTACTTTATCATTTTATATCTTGGTATGTGAGTTTGTAGATAGACTTTTCCCCATATCAAAACAATTAAAAAAGGGGGTTGACTTTCAAGCATGCTACAATTTAATCTGCTAGTGGAAGTGCAGAATTTGGTGCTCTGTGCTGACTCTGTTCAAAATCAAAACAATGACCTAAAACAAAACAGTCCTAAATCACTACATCTGGGGATCAGACTCTCTGGTTTCTTTACTCTGATACAACTGCTGGTTCAGCAATGGGCTTTCATCTGTGACATGTGTATGCACAGGATTGCTTAAATAGCAACGCCTGTGACTGAGCCAGGATACTATAAAGATTTCAGCAGCTTATTCAGGTTGCCTGAGTGATGTGTCTGGAAGGAGCCATATGTTTACGTAAGGCCAAAGTTTGTTCAGTTTATGAAGCTTTTCTAAAAGTGATGCCATGGGTGGGTGCAGTGGGAGGACTGGAGGGAAATTTGACCCTTTATATGTTAGCCACATTTTAGAGCATATTTACCTGTGCAATAAGTTTTCAACCAGGATGAACCAGCACATATTACTGGAGATAATTAAACCAGCACATATTATTGGAGATGGAGATATTAATTATAAAGCAGTGGTCTGTCTGCAGACTAATGGCTGGATGATGAGTTCCACCTGCAATATGGTCACCCCTTCGTGGACTTTTCCCTGCTCCCAAGTGTTTGTGTGTTCATTCCACTTGTTGAGTTCACCAACACAAAATTACTCCTAACATATGCATATACTTGAATATATATACTTTTCCATTTTAATCTCACTTGTCGTCTAATCATTATCATGATTATCTTCATGATGAGTAGACTTTGTTCTACTAGATCAATATAGAAGACATTTAGCTTAGAATAAATACCATTTTGTGGTACAGGGTAGAGTGTGCATATTTTAAAATTGTCATATCTGTCAGTCTGTATAGGTGATCACTTTGGCTATAATTAAAAAAACAAGAATCAGCTATGTTGCAGTAAGCAGTGCCATTTCAGTAGTCCTAGTCATGCTGGCCCAACTACTTTTTTAAAAAATTTTATTAAGTTTTAATAAAAACTTTATTATATTATATAGAAAGTACAGTTAAAATACAAAATGGAAAGTACAGCAAAGAAAGAGGATAGAACTAAAAGAAAAAAGACAAAAACTAGAATGATGAGAATAGATAGAAAAATAAAACAGAAGGTGACTTCCAACTATCTCCAATACAGATATAGATACAAACTGAAAGAAAATTAATCTCTTACCACTAATTAATCCAAATTCACATTATTTCTATCACCACAAACCATCTAATCATTAAAACCCACAATCAAAGCTTCATTTTTTTCCCACACAAGCATGTAATCTAAGAAGGGTTGCCATGAGGAGGCAAATTTAGAAACAGTATTATCTCTTATTAACGCTGTTAACTTCACCATTTGAGCCAAATCCATTAATTTAATGATCCATTCTTCCACTGTAGGTATTTGTGGATCCTTCCATCTTTGCACATACAACAGTCTTGCAGCTGTGATCATATACAAAAGCAAAGTTCCATGTTGTTTCTCCAGTCCTTTTTCCATCAAACCCAATAAAAATAATTCTGGAGATTTTTTTGTTTTGTTTTTTTTAATGTTCACTTTAAGAATCTTTTGAATAGCAATACATATCTGATCCCAATTTTTTTAGCCTTTTCACAGGTCCACCAAAGATGATCAAAGATTCCTTCACCCTGCAAACATTTCCGAAAAACATTTGTTACACCAGCATACATTTTTGATAACTTATCAGGAGTTTGATTTTTCATTTTCCTTCCCCAGGTAATGCTGTATGGCAATGCTATACAACTTCCATTCACAATAGCAGACTTTGGATGGCATGTTAAGGGTTAGATTCCAAAAATGGGTGAAACCAGGCCTTAACTTTGGAGATGAATTCAAGAGTTTGTGAAATGGGAGGATATAAACAACCACAAGATTTAAGAAATCCTTTTTGCCCTTTAGAGTTCTGGAAAACACCAATAGAGACAAAAAGGATATCTTAACTTTGTTACCTAGCTGTATCATAATGAAATAAGAACAATTTCAAAAACTCTAAATACTTCATGTCTTACATAAATGAGGTGGCTATGCAGGTTTCCTGAGTTCAACTTCAAATGCAGTAAAGCAGAAATTAATTCAGTTGACAATAAGGTTAGCCTTCTACCTTGTCAAACACATGTTGTATAGGGAACCAGACACTTGCAGTTAACATTTAAAGCTTCATTAAGTCATGGACAGAAGTAATTGGCAATATATTGGAGCAGCCATTCAGGTGTTGCTAAAAATAGCATGAAGAAAGCCATTCCAATATTGTTGTTTTTAGTTTTCTTGTTTTCTTGTTTTTTTCTTTTTTTCTTTTTTCTTTTTTTTTCTTTTTCTGAAAATTGTATTTATACTGACTAAAGCAGTTTACTCCTCAAATTGGGCTTCAATGAATTTCAGAAATATAAACAGTGAACAATAGCTCAACATTCGTATGTTTCTTCTAGTTTATAGTTCTGTTACCTGCATTTTTTTTTTCAAAGCTAGGCTTCAGAACACCAAGGCTGAAAGAAAAGTAGTCATACTTGTTTGGAAGAAACAGGGTGAAAGCAAATCCCTTCACCTATTTCAGGTTAAAATTAGAGTTCCATCTCACCATTCAAGGTTATACATGAACCGACCAATCATGAGTATAAATGTGCTATTCACGGTTGTGTCTATTTTAGCTAGGGATTGCTAGAATAAAAGGAGATACTGGTGTCTTAAAGGGAGCAGCTACTGACCTGAACTTGAATGGCTCTTGCTCTGTGGCATCTTTTTTTGGAATTAGGAAAGTCTCTACCCAATTTTCTGTTTACCTCAGCATGTTTCATTGAACTTCCTCAAGCAACTCTAGTGATTCACTGGAGCTGTTGTAAACTACAGACAGGCAGAGTTTTTTACTCTAAAATTCAATTCAACAAGAATGCTTTTTACTGTTCTGAATTTTGTTCCTTAAGCATTCTGTTCTATTTTGAGAAACAGCCTGAACAGTTACCATAATCTATAATAACTTAGATAAAACAGTTGGATTAATCTATGGAATGCATAAGTGATGTGATGAATGTCTTCAAGCTTAAAATGCTTTAAAATGGGATTAGATAAATGTCATAGTGAATAATTTTTTCCTTGGACATTAGCCAAGCAATATTCCTCTGAGTCCCAGTTGGTGGGAAGGGAAGGCAAAAGAGGACAGTTATCCTCATGCTCTTCTAGCGCATTCCTAGAAGTTTCAAGCTTGAGAAAGAACACTGGACTATATAGACCAGTGTTTCTCAACCTTGGTGGCTTTAAGATGTGTGGACTTCAACTCTCAGAATTCCCCAGCCAGCCTGGCTGGGGAATTCTGGGAGTTGAAGTCCACACATCTTAAAGCCACCAAGGTTGAGAAACACTGATATAGACCTTTGTCCTAGTAGGAAGGGTCAGGAATGACAGGCAACAGTTATTGTCTTAGACAAGAGTTTTACTATTCCTCCCTGATGGTGCCAGTGATCGAATCAATTGCATACAACACATGCAGTCTCTATCTGTGAGATATGGCCTTTCTAATGTGTCCTTCATGCAGCGTATCTTTTCTATTTCTTTAGTCAAACTAAGAACTAGCTTGACCAGAGAAATAGGTGTAATAAAAATAAGTTTTCTTCTGCAAAGTTCATATAGTGCTTGCTTTCCAGTTTCTTTCTCACCAGCCTACAAAAAAATGTAGATGTGATCTCAGAAAACCAATCCAGCTACTGATTCTAAGTGAACTAGAAAAGAGAGCTTCAGTTTTGACTCATTTGGGTCATTCTTACAAGCCTTCAGGCTTCTTTGCAGATACAATCTATAAAATATATTTTGTAAAAAAATAATAATTTTCAGATAATAATTATTGTCCCAAAATTCACAAGGCTTGATTTCTCACTGTTGCTCCTAATAAAGACACACTAGCTGGTGTAATTAAGATTTACCAGTAGTTCATACCATGGGAAACACTGGGTCCAAAGCAATTATAAGGGGAGTTTGAATTAGGAAGTTACATTCCCAAAAGGGTTCTATGGCAGTCTTTGATAACCCAAATTAAAAGAGATGCCTTGTTGACCCTAATGAGCCACAGTAGAATTATTAAAATATAAATCATATTATCTTCTAAAATTAATCCAACTCTGTGAAGTTAGCATAAATATGCATGTTTAGTAACTGTCATAATGTCAGTGTGCAGGTACATACAATTACTGTCATCTGTGTGAAATATTGACCTTTAAGGACCAAAGAATTGAAATAACTGCCTTTGGGGGACTCCTGGTTTCAATTCTGCAAGATCAGTCAAAATCTGACAGATGCCTCTGTTTCCCTTGACCCAGTTTGATGCCACCTTTTTCTCCTGGATCAAAAATATATACAACAAACAGCTCTTCAGTTATGAGTTTTGCTAAAATGAAGCTTCTCTCACCCCAGTCCAAGCTTTATGCCAATTGCTGGTGAAACTGGCGTCCAGAGAAACCTTAGTAACAGACATTGTTATAAAGTGTTGACCCAAGCCAGTAATTTCTTGCAGATGTGAATTTAAGTGTACCTGTGAACTTTCCCATCTAGGTAGGCAGTGAGAAATGAAAATAAGATGAAAGCCATAGTGTGTTATGTTCAGAATTGGCTAAGTGTGACCATCCATTGTGCTTTATAACATGGGTTATGGTTTATCTTGACCCAGTTAATTGTAGGTTTTTCATTAAATTAAAACTTGTGACTTAGTATCATGTGTGAGTCCAGGAAATGATTCAGGTAAGTAAAAACTATTTAATGAGTTGATTATATGGGTACACATGGAATTGCATTACTCTTTCTTTTTAAGGATTGTATCTTAAAATCAAGCCTTACAAACCCAAATCTATAGTTTTCTGTCTGTTGAACTGGAATGACGCTAGCATATACATAACAGATAACTTTGTTCACTGTATTTTAGTACAATCCAGGTTTGCCTCTTATACTTATTTTCTCTAAGTTCATACTGCATGAAACACTAAGTACTTCAGAATGTTGATCTGTGCTGTCTACATGCACACAGCTACACATTGATTTTATTACTCCTACTGGAGTGTGTGTGTGTATGTGTGTGTTTGTATGTATACACACACACACACACACACACACACACATATATGAACAAAAATATAACAGGAAAGTTCATCAACTTCCAGCTCTTACTCACTGAGTGATAGATAGGTTTAATTACACTGAATTACTCAGCATCTCTCCAGAACTCCCCAAAGTCATTAAAAATAGATTTTCTGTTTGAACTCCTTTCACCACAACAGGTCTCCAAGGTGGTGTGCCGCTGACGGGAAGGCTCCTGGGTTGATTTCTAGTCAGAGAGGTCAGCTGCTTGTTTTGGTAGCAATCACAAAGGTGGTATTGGAGGAATAGGGGAGGGCGGTCCAGAGTATCACGCAGACAGACACATACTTTTATTTAATCCATTCTTTCCTGTATAATGGCTTATGGCTTTGGTGGCTATTCAAGAAGAAATGTGATTCTGAATACAAGGCTCTGTGGAATATCCCTATGGACTTTGAAAAACAGAGCCAATCAGCCAATCAAGGAAAACAGTAATGAATCTTTATCATTTAATTACTAGGTAGGAAGTTCTGTAATTAGGGAAGTAAAAAGTGAGCCTCAAAGCTGTTATGTCAACTAAACAAAAAAGGTTGCTGTGCTCTAAGAGTCTTGTGGAAAACTGGAAGGCAGAAATGCTAGGTTAATGCTGACATTTTCATGTTTGTAATAGAGAATGTTAAATAGCATTCATTCTGAAATGGCCAAAACACTAGCACATATTATTTTGGAAACATTGTTACATTCTTGTTCTTTTAATTAGAACAATTACCAAAATTGTTTATTACCAGGAAAAAAAAATGCATGCCATTTATGATCATAATAACAATGTGTTAAGGAAATAATCTGAGGATGTGTCAGTCTTGTTTGGCCTTTACTTTGAGATCAAATGTGCTACCATAACAAGCTATTACTAATGTATAGCAGATACAGTTTTAGGCAATTCAGCTTCTTCTAGCTACTTGTTTTGTATGGTACCAGTTATACCATACGCAGTACCAGCTTTTGATAACTTACAGTCATGCTGTTATCAGTTTGATACAATAAATCATATGATGATAGTCCTCATGGTTGAAGAGGTATTTGATACTCACCTGCAAAACCTCAAAAGCTGCAGTAGAGCACCAAAGCTGATTATATACCTTTACCAACCTATGCAAGCCAGCACGATAGTTAATACTTTGGAAATTTTAGTTTTCTATTTCTCACATGAGGATATAGTCAGAACTGTTCAGTGATTCAGATTTCAAGGGGAAAATGTGCTCAGGAGCATCTCACAATACAGATTAGCAGCTCCTTAAAGAACTTGTGTCTTGTCCTGGAATTGTGGAGTTGCTGCCATATGAGCCTGGGAAAAGGAACTGGCAACAGTGCTATGTGAGTGCCCACACATGTTCCAAATCATCTTCTCCCCTTTGAATCCAGATTGCTGCAGAGTTCTAATACTAGTCAGCTGTTTATCACAGGGCAGTTATGTCTCCTACTTGATATCAAGGGCTGTCATAGGAGATGGCTGAAAGAGGGTTCTCTCTTTAATGGAATCATATATTTGAAAGACTGTCCTCTTCAATCTATTCTAAAGAGCTGTAAGAAAGAACTGGAGTGTTTAAGTTACCCATTAACAGTTAAATCTGCACAGCAGGCTGAGTAGATGCAGACAGTAGTTGGCCATTTTTCCTCATTATTTGAGATATATTTCTTTTTAAATCATAGCACTTCTATATTTGCAATTCTCTATATAAATGCATTCTGTGTAAATCTGAGTTGTCTTCTTCCTCTTTTTCAGTGATGTTTCATGGCTTTCTTGATCGATGATTTTTTTTTTCAAATTAATCAGTTATTGTAGTATTACTGTTCTCTCCCTAAATTGGAGGAAGACTAAAGCTATCTTTTTGCCCATTGCAGTTTGAGTGGAAGCAGTCTAGGGCATTGATTGCCTAGGAGGAATACATTTTAACATTGATGAATGCAACAGAAATAGAAATATAAGAGATACAAAGTGGTAGGAGTTGAGACTAAGGTTCCATTATTCTGGAATTCTGCAGAAGCATTCTTCATCTTTAGAATTGGGTGGCCTTTTTAGCTCTTTTTCTTTCATCCATTTGCAGTTTCTAAGCCTGGAGCTATCTAAGCAGCTTTGTGTTCTCAGGATGAACTTGCCATGCTTTAGTGCAGGGAGAAGGCATCACTGATACTTTTGATAGAAGATGTAGAGGCTCTGATTTCACCTCTCTTTAAATCCCTTGCCTTCTAGCTTAGATCATCCATCAGGAAATAAGTGCTCCTTTTTTCTATGTCAGTTCCATACACTGAAATTCCAACACCCAGTTCCATTACTTTTTACCAAACATGTTGTGGTTCAGACATGTTGGCACTCAGCAGTGCCAACAGAGGGTTCTTCACGAAGCTACATAAAGTAAAGAACTCTTTGACCACACAGGAGTATTCTGGAAACAAATGTGACAAATATATGTACAGCAACTGTTTTGGAAAATATTGTAATCCAAATCTAATAGGAAAGAGTGTGTATGCGAAGGAGCTGTTCAGTTGCATATTCCATAACTAAAACACAGCATAGTGATAAGGCAACTGGTGCACGGATGCTGATTGCTAATTTGTTTTGATAAGCTTCAAGGGCATATTTCATGGAACTAACATAAATTTATGAGATTAAAATGGCTAGCCGAAAGTGGTAGAGCTTTTGTAGTACAGGTAAAAGGGCTGCTGGTAAAATAATTTGCTTACATAATCAAATGTCAGATTCTTCACATATGGAAAAGCTTTGCCTTTTCCTGCCTTTTTAAAAATAGCAGTAGGAGATAACAGTAAGCCAGATGGCTTCCATGCTATTTTTGAAGAAAGGTGAAAACTCTGCCCTGTATTAATTTGCCTGTGATCGTTGGAGACAGCTTCTTCCTTGACTTTATCATTTGTAGCATAAAAATGGAGATGGATAGAAGAAAAAAGTTGAAGCATTCTTTGTATTCTTCCATTTCTGTCCTCAGTGTCCCTGAGATTTTGTTGGGTGATTGACACCTTGTATCCCCTTTCAGTCTCTGTTGGAGAGCTAGAGAAGCTCAGGCAGGAGCAGGTAGATATGGGTCCATTAATAGGACCATCAAGGCATAGCAGAAAGACTTCTTGTTCCTCTGGTCAGGAAACTATTCCTGTATAAGTAGACAAAGAGTCAGGGATTCAAGTAGTTATGCATTTTTTAGTGCAGCAAAATGTAGCTAGATTTGAATGGCTTGTTTTTAAGAGATGAAAACATATGTAATAGATTAAGCATTGTTAGAAATAATAGAAATGAATTTCCCACAGTTATGAGTAAAACTGTACTTAGATTTTTATTCTAGGTTTTTATATGAAGCAAAATATTGGAGTTGGTCTGCAGGCTGATGACATCTAAACCTGAAAACAGAATAGTCATGCTTACCTCTGGTTAAAATTTGCTTTCTGGTCAATTGATGTTTCCTAACTGGCTATGCCCAGCAAGGCAACCATCTTGTGAATAGGCTAGGGCTCCATCTTCTTAAGGATGGATGCCATGCTTTTAAAATGTCAATTATACACAATGGCCCCCAAAATGTGGGTATTCATGGAATATGCAACATCAGTAAAGATGAAGTAAGCACTCTTGTTTATTCTGGAGCTTCTATTATGTAATACTTTTTACAAAGTTTTATTGTGTAAAAGGAATTACAATTTTTTAAAAAGATAAATTTAATATATCATTCTATGCTATGATAGAAATGGTGTGTCAGACAATTTATTTTCCTGCCAATCCATATCCAACTGATTCAGTGCTAGATGTGTGTGCTTGTATATACACGTGTAGTCCTCGCTGAACAACAGTTCGAAAAGTCTCAGAACAACTCTTTGGAAAAAGTGCTTTATGACCTGTACTCGCACTAATGACCATTGCGAACTGTCACACAACCACCCACAGTCACATGATCTTGATTTGCAACCTTTTATGATGGTTGTTAAGTGAATCACATAGTTGTTAAGTGAATTGTGTGGTTGTTAAGGAAATAACATGGTTGTTGAGCAAATTCCAGCAAAAAATGCCCATTGGGGAAGCTGGATTCTCTTAATGACCATGTGATTCACTTAATGACTATTGTAAAAATGGTCATAAAATCGGGTCCAGTCACGTGGTGACTCACTTAATGACTGCCCCACCTAATGACCAGTTTTCTGGTCCCTATTGTGGTCAGGAAGTGAAGACTATCTGTATACGTTTGGATTCAGCATTTCAGTTGGATAAGTCTGATAATGGGCCTTGAGGCAAATAATTTGTTATATTGTGTTAAAGCTTCTTCCTGCATTCAAGTCTCTGGTCTAAAATGGGACATTAGCTAAACAGTGGAATAAATACATGTTTTAATGTGTTAGCCACACTAACACTGATCCTGCTATGCTTATACTTTATGCCCAAATGTACATGTTTGTGTGTGTATATTTTCCAACCTCTTTTGCTATATATTTTTCTCTGTGTTGCATGTAATCTACATTATGGTTTCCAACAAACTTCTGTTAGTTCCCTCATCTGATATATTTACGACCTTTACTGGTTTATCATATCTCTCCATTCAACTCGTCTCCCTTAAGAAACACGATTATCAGGTTTGAAAGAAACATTACACTGGCCCAAGATTTATGAATTGGAGTGGTGGTGGAAGAAGTAGGATTTAAACTCAGAAATTTCCAAAAGCATGTGAAACAAAGAAGATAATCCCATCTCCAATCTGTGCCTTCTCAGCAAGAACTCTGTTCTTGCAAACATATCTGCAAATGAAATGCAAAGAAAACAGGTAACAATGAGCTCATAAGAGGACTATTTATGAAAAGTATAACTAGTCCTGCATAAAATCTGATGTTCACACTCTCAGAAATAGTTGGGTGTCTTCTGACGGCAAGAGAAGGAGATTCATGATTCAAATCGCCCTCCCTTTTCTCTGGAATTGCCACCTCCCAGCACTGGAATTCCTGTCACTCAGCAACATTGTGCTTACTGACATCCTATGGTGTTTTAATTAAAGCAATTGTCATGGGACACTATGCAAGATGCGAATTTTTCATTCTTCACCGAGCGGTAAAGCAAGAGCTGAGCCTGTCACATGAAATGTCTGCCAGAGGCCACAGAGGCTTTATAACCCTGGCTTTTTAATGTGATGAAGCACTTTGCAGTCCTGTCATGCCTTTCATCAAGGATCTCAAAGCACAATAAATTAGAACTTGCAATCTTAGCTGGAACATTAGGCACACAACAACACTGGACAAAGCCACTTGACATGAGAGTTTATAGCCAAGATGGGGTTGGGCAAACTTTCACAAGGAGGGAGCATAACGCTAATACTGAATTAATTAGCTACAAAAGCATTTCCGGGTTCCTTTCTTACAGCATCTTTGGGGTGCACTCAACTTTGCCTATTTAACATTGTGCAACCAAAGGATAATCCTTCCCCAGAGGTGTATCATAGCTATATGTAAAGATCCCTGACCTTTAGATACATCTACAGTTTCTGTGATACATAGGAGATCCCTGACCTTTATCTAGATCTGATTCCACAATTTTGTCCTAGATGAATTTTACTTCAAGATGTATTTCACATTATTTTGTATTTGAGTGTTTTCCCTGAAGGCAGTTCATACATTTCTTTGGAATGGAGAATGCATACCTAGTAACTGTATTTCATAAGTGCATGCACAGGAACTTGTTTCTGCCATATTCAAAATCTTTATTGTGAGTCAGATCATATACATGTAAGCACCTCATGCAGTAGGCACAGCCATGTCATCCAAAAAGGGCAGGGGGCTAGTCTGATCTTCCTCAGAAGACTACTCCAAAGCACTGGTGCTGCCACTGAAAAACAATGTCTTGGTTCAGTTCCCTTTGCCTCCTGGAAGTGCAGGATAACCAGGACTTCCCCCCAGGCTGAAACAAGCAATCCTACAGGTACTCAGGTGCCAAGCCATAAAGGGCTTTATAGGTTACTGTAAAACCAGCAACTTAAATTGTACCCGGAAACCAACTGGCTACTAACACAAGACCCACAGTATTGTTCCCAACACAGGTCACTGCATTCTGGACCAGTTGTAATATAAAGTGCATTGCAGTAGTCTGAATGGTAATGAAGGCATGAATTACTGTAGTTAGGTCCTCCTGTACCAGGTAAGACTTTGGTGCACCACACAGTATGGGCAAAGGCCCTTCTAGCCATGTCTTTCTTCTGCTGCCCAAGAAAGAGCCATGAGTACAGAAGGACACCAAACTGTAAATCTGTTCCTGCACGGGTTGTAGAAGCCAGCCCAAAGATAACACTGGTGTTGATAGAGAATCACAATACCCAGCAGTATTGTGTATCTGACTTGCATGGGTGAAACTTCAGCCTGTTCTCTTTAATCCAGATCCTTACAGCCTCCCAGCACTGGGATACGTTGTTGACAGCAGCCCCTCATAACCTGGAGTGGCAGTGTAAAGCAGGGTATAATCAGCAGTCCCACACCTGGACCTGAGCCCTGACTGAAAAGGGTCCAAATAACTGGCTTTTTCTAGAGTCCACATTAGGTGACTTGGCCCTACCTTGCCCCCAAAAGGAAAGAATGGAGACCAGCCAATAGAAACTCCATGGTATCCAGGGACAC
Source organism: Liasis olivaceus (assembly GCA_030867105.1). Taxonomy (NCBI): domain Eukaryota; kingdom Metazoa; phylum Chordata; class Lepidosauria; order Squamata; family Pythonidae; genus Liasis; species Liasis olivaceus. The sequence continues at coordinate 163,279,678 of CM061350.1, read as the reverse complement.
TCTCTTCAGAAAGGGACATACCACAGCCTCCTTCAAAACTGTGGGCAATTTCCCTTCCCAATATAAGACATTGAGAATCTTCCAGATCCAAGTGGTCACATCTCCTCCTGCTGTTCATTAAACCAAGGATGAGCAGGGATTCATGCTATAAGTGACAGTGGACAGTGTAGATCTCATTCTATCCATTTCCTTGGTGTTCACAGGCCAAAAGAATTCCCAGATAACACAGCAAGATGATGCCTAGCTACAATTAAAGATTCTGCCCATAAGAGGTCAACACTGGTGAATCTGACTAACTTTGTTGGCAAACTCCTGTGTGAATTGGTCATAGAGTTTAGACAAACATCCTGATACTAACCCCTCCTTAAAAGGGAGTTTGTAGCTCTAAGTGCAAGACACCTGGATGACAACCCACCAACGCAATAAGAGGAAGAAATGAGAACACTTTGGCTCTTTTATTGTCACAGTGTAGGCCCAACCATGAGCATATACCTGTATTCAGCTGGATTTGCTTTTTCTTTTCTTCCACTGGCACTCTAGATGTCATTTCTGGTGCTTCATTTCCTTAAGGGCTTCAGTGAACCACAGTGTCAAACAGGATCAGCCTTCGGAAAGATGCTGTCCAGGAATAAGCACATCCAGTACTCAGCTTGCCTCCTGTTGCCAGGGGCTCACAAGCCAAACTAAAGCACCAAACTAAGCCCTCCCCCAAAAAGCAGGGAAAATCCCCAAGTGACTTTTGGAAACCATCTGGATCTATAATTTGTACGTGCAAAGTGCACAGCTACAACATATATGCCCATTTTTTTCTTGCACTCCTATTTTCTTTCTTTGATTTCAAAAATAAAGTAGATCAGTCTTAAGAGTAGATTGGATCCCTTCTTACTGAAAATGCAACCTTTTCCTTAAATTTAGCAACTTACCATGATTGATCAGGAATCCCATATCTTAGAACAGGAACATGGGAATTTTCCTTACCCCAAAACCCAATGGAAACATTGGTGAACATTGTATCAATGGGTTTTGGGGTCCCCCCATATGAAGACAGGTTAGTCAAAAGATAAACCAAAGACTAGAGCCTAACTAATGTTAGTTGGATAGTTAGTTGACCCTGATCTATGATGTACTGATCTTTGCCTGCACTCCAGTACAAGATCAAGGTCCTGAAGCATTTAAATGAGAGGAGGAAAATCCTGATTAAAACTCTTTCACTGTTAACTTCAATTCTGTGTACAGTACCTGTATAAACATATTTTGCCTTCGAAAACCATTCTTGACATTAAAAAGAATGTCTTTCCTACAGTCCAAAGGAGAGCACAGCATTTTTATGCCACATGTGCTCTCCCTTCTTTTATTACCACCATCTCCTAATATCAACATTGTTCTAGAGAGAGTTGAGTTCTTGATGGAGTCCTCCATGGGAGGGAGTATCCATCAAAGTATTCCTGAAAATAATCCACTGGAGCAAGATTCTTTCTTCCTGGTTTTGTTAGGTTGGATTTGCTCATTTAATCCATAGACAGATATATCTTAATATTTTCATTCTATTTCATATACAAAATTTGGTTGACAGTGGATAATATTAACACAAAATTGGCATATTCTATTTAAACAGTGTGGCTTAGAAGCCTTTCAGATTAAAGAAAGAAAAAAAAAAATCCTGTACATTCTTGCTCTTTAGAGAGGCTGAACAGAAACACACTTATCTGGGTTCATTGTTTTTATGTTTGATACCCCTGTAATTATCATTCTGAGATCAAAGTGTTCCTGCATGTTAAATGCCATATGAGAAAAGGCAAAAAAAAAAAAAAGCTGTGAAACTCAAGATTGTCCATAGGACAAAATATATGATATTTGATTTACAGCAGTATAATTATGCAGACAAGAAATATCTGAACCATAAAAGAAACACTGAGAGCAAGAAACAAGCAGAAACTAAAATTATAATTGCAGAAAGATTGTGGTTACTATTTGTCACATTTTTAACACGTGCAGAGAAAAGCACAATTGAATTAGAAGCCTTCCCCATCTTGGTACTCTCCATATGGCTGGACTTTAATTTCCATAATTTTCAGTCAGCATTGACTCAGATTGCAGGGTGTCTTTTAAAAAAAAATCTGAGCACTGAAGGAAAAAAAGGTGCATCTTGGCTGAAAAAGAACTGCTCAAAGAAGATAGTAAATAGAGGGAAAGAGCACTGAAAACACCCACAGAAAATATGAAGCATGTGTTAGATACATCATCATCATCCATCAAATTGTTCTTTTAATGGTACAGAATAGAGGAGGGATCACCTGCTGCCCTACCCACCATCTGTAGAGCAATTAAGTTGCCTCCCAACTCCAGACTGACTCTATTCTGATATTGTATTGTATATAAAAGGGTTAAGACTGGGATAACCAAAGGCCACTTCCTTTAGGACTGTCCATTATCCATAGCATTTTTTCCAGTGGGCTTTGGAAAGTTCTGTGCCTTTTTGATATAGCTATATAGAGATATAAATAATGTAAATTCTTGCCTGTTCTTTGTGTCTCTCCCTCTCCCCCACTTTTTCCTGTCTTCTGTCCTGTTTTTGCCAGTTAATTGTTTCGATGTTTGCTGATGTTTGCTGATGTTTACTATAGCATCAAGCTATATTTTTGCTAGCTGAAGTGGAGGTGATATCTGTGTGCTTGCTCTGATCTCATCTGGTCGGGAAATAGGGACTGACTGAGAATGTGCTGGATCCAAACTGAACTGGAAATTGTCCACAATAATTTCACAACAATGTGTAATAATAATTATGTTGTGATTAAATGGCAAAGACTCCCTTGAACCAAGCTCAACTCCATACAGCTTTCCTGGCAATAATAATGGTTTGCCTTTTTCTGTTTTTTCCCCAACTTCCTAGTCTAGCCTATAGCTAAGGTGTTTCCTGCTGGTCTCCCATCCAAGAACTCACCAAATCTGACCTTGCTTAGCTTTTTTTGAGATCAGCCATGGTAGATAGATACTGCCACTTGCTGTTTACATTTTATAATAACTCTTGTTAGTGAGTCCTGGAGTGTGACACTTCAGTCTCCCGATTTATAGTATCGAGTATTGCTTGACCCCTCTATGCCAATGGAAATTCAAATGACAGAATGTCTTTGACCAATTAAGACTTTTATGCCAGTTGTGATTAATATCTCACCTTTCTGCTAAAATGAACCCTTAAGATGGCTAAAAAAAAAAAAAGAAAAGGTAAAGTTAATGTTAAAATCATTTAACTATTAAAAGCCTGGAGGCAAAAGGTGTCTCTACCAATTTACTAAATGTTGAGAAAGTTGGGCCAAATGCCAGTTCAGAGATAGTATGTTCCATAGTCAAGAATCAACTCAAGAGAAGGCCTTCTCCACTCTAAACTGTGAATATACCCACTTCAGCCTCCACCCTTAATGTAACCTCCATCATGTAATCCCTGAGGAAAAAGTGTTCCTAAACAGAAAATAGCTTGCCTATGACCTTGACTCAAGACTTTATTTTTATACCTGTACTATTCTGATCTAGTATGTATGGTATGTAAGTGTCTCCAGAAGTTGTAGTTAATGAAAATGCAGTTAGATGAGCTATAATGATCACACAGGACCTATATTATGCTAGCTGCTAGGCTTCATATGCAGACATGTAGAAATATTTCCTTGATTTTACAGCTTCATTTATTTACATTGCGATTGTTTATGTTTATTTATAAATTAAGATCCAGTGAGTCCAATTATTCCCAGATAAATTGGAATCAGATGATAGCTACTGATTTGATTGATTAATTGATTACATTTCTAGACTACCCAGTAGAAAAAAGTCAACTCAGTGGTTTACAAAATAGAGGGTTTTTTTTTTTAAAGAAAGCATAACAAAGTCTAATATCAAAACTTATAAATAAATAGGTCTACAGAATAAAGTAAAATAAAATAATAAAATTCACAGGATGGAATTATTTTAATTTCCCATTCCTGTGTAAACCACCCTGGGAATATAACTGAAGGATAATGTAACATATATCACATTGAGTAAATATACAAGTAACAGATATGGATGGGGGTAGTAGAAAAACAAATGATGTAAACATATTTTTAAAAAGTGAAATAATGAGGATAAAATTTCCTTTACAAAAGGAAACACCAAAAATGGTGTGCAGAAATAACAAAGGCAAATTAAAGCATGCCAGTTCATATCAGTTTCTAGCCAGTGTATGGCAAAAATTAAAATACATAAAAATAAAGAGAAAATATTAAGACAAAGCTGTATCTACACTGGCAAAACAGAATACAAATGGTATCCCATTAGATTTTCCCCTCAGTTCTGGAACTTGAGTGATATATAGATAAAGGAAGTATGGGGATAAAGCAATGCAATTTATAAATAGGACAGAATCTCAAGTAACAAATTTAAAAAGCATACAAATTAAGCCACTTAAATATTCAAATTCTAATTTAGTAACATTGGGGGGAAACTACAAGTGTTCCATAAATGCAACATGAAATGCAGATATAAAGACAAACCAGCTCTGTTGAGACTCCAGTTGCAGATTTTGATGGACAAGTTGTACTTGGGCCTAAGGACCGTGACTAATTTAAACATGTTGTAAAAGGTTAATTTAATGGGAAAATTTAGAAGAGCAATGCAATGATGAACGATATTACAAAACCTGCATTTCAAGACCCCAGTTGTTTACAAGAGCTGCATGCCATAAAAATATATCCATAGGTACCACTTAAAATTCCAGCAACACAGAAAATTCTGGTGGCACTGACTAAAGGAAATGAAAAAGAAATGAATTAAATGAAAATAAATAAATAAATAAATAAATAAATAAATGTGAAGAAACAAACTAGAAGAATCTACCATGTAGGTCAATCCAACAATTGATTTGTAGAAAAGTCTGGCAAAGACTAGATAAGAATGTGTTTGGACCCAGGAGATAAGAATAAAGCAATTCTAAGAGAATGTGTTCAGATGCCTTTTGTAGAACAAATCTTCAATCAGTTAATAGGAACAGAACTATTTATAGTTTCTTGTGTCAGTACTGGATTTCTACAAATTCATCCAAATGACAAAATTTTCAGATTCAGTACTTAAACCATTATTTGACCACGTTATTGTTTGCGGGCTAATAGGTTCAGATGTTATATAAAATATATCTTTGTAAGTAGGTATCTTAGAAAATGAAAATACAGAGTTGCCAGTTTGTCATGATAGAAATATTGTTACACTGTTTGTTTCTAAAAGTAAGGCAAGATTTCTAAGAATAGCAAAGTTTAACCAAAACTTAGCAACACTGACATCAAGGATAGGTATTGTGTAACAGACAATTATGCAAGTTTTTAATCTATCACAAAACTTAATTTAAACAACTGAAGGAATTACCAAAACCAAAACAAAATAAAAGTTATGTTCAAGTAGACAAATGGCAATAAGGCTTCAGTGCACACATTCCTCTATTATGTATAGAAAACAGTAGGTGTAGAAAGTCTACAAAGCAGGAAAGGCATTTGCTAAAAAAATACTGAACAATACAACTGGAAGAGGTCAAAGACAGCCGCTAACATTTTAGCAATATCCACAAGTGGTATGTAGACCATGCAGAATGCTATTCAATTCCTGTACTTTAGCCAGAAAATATGGGACAGCTAAGGAGTTCATGGCCACCATGATGGCCGTGGGCCTATTCCAGGTCATCCAGAGCCCAACATGGGACATTGGTCACACACCAGATCTGGTGTTCCTGTCAGAACAGTGGCTGATCTGCAATTGGGGGAGTTTTGGTGTCCCCCTTGTCATGGTCAGATCACATCCTGATTGCCACAGGATTCTCTGGCACCACTATCCACTGCAGGGAGGCTGGACCCATTATATTGACCTACCCCCTGGTGATTGGTGGACCAGAAGGGGTTTCCGAGTGAACTGGGGGTTCTTCCTGATGATCTGCTGCATGGTCCATCCAAAACCTTGATTGCTGCTTGGAATAAAGAGGTGTCTGAGGCCTTGGATCAGATTGTGCCTTTGCGACCTCTCTCCTCTCAAGGATCCCACCACTCCCTGTGGTTTTCAAAGGAGCTGATGGAAATGAAATGAGAGAAGAGACATCTAGGGTGCTGCTGGCACTCAACTAAGGATGAACTTGACCAAATACAGGTTAGAGCCTCTATTAAGGCCTACATTGTGGCAGTAAGGGTGGCAGTGGCAGTACTTCTGCGCCATTATTGCATCCACAGATTGCTGTCCCATAGCCCTGTTTCAGGGATGTGAGCCCTCTTGGGTAAAGGGGCCCCTGGGAACCTTTTGCAGGGAAATGCAGAGGAATTTGCTCAGCATCTGTCAGACAAAATTGCTTGGATTCACTTGCAGTTGGATGCTGGATTTGCTGCAGGTCTGGAGGAGATGCCTAGGGTGAAGTCTTGCCAGTTATCTAGAAATGGTTTGAACCCGTTGGACCTGAGGAGGTGGACAGGGTCCTTAGGACTGTGCACTCAACCACCTGCTCCTTAGATCCATGCCCCTCCTGGCTTGTGAAAGCAGCTGGAGGGGGGGTGTCTAGTGGTGATGAATTCTTCCTTTAGCGAGAGAGTTGTTCCTTTACCTCTTAAGGAGGCCTTGGCTCACCCCCTCCTCAAGAAGCCATCACTGGACACCACGATAATGGACAATTTTTGTACAGTATCTAACCTCCCCTTTTTGGGGAAGGTGATCGAGAAGGTAATTGTGTAACATAAAATCAAGTATATAATCAAGAATAATCAAGTATTCCCCTCCTGATTTTGCACTATGATGGGTCCATTCTATGTATGTTTTATTAGTATTATTTACTGTTTTATTATTTTGTTTAAAGTTGATTTAACTGGATAAATTCATTGCTTAACAATATTAACAATTAAATTGTAAACTGCTGCAGGCTTGCCACCAGCACACAGGTATATATTTCACAATAAAATAAATAAAGTTATGGAAAACAACACAGAAATCTAGAATTATAGTCTATCTATAACTGAGCAGCACCCATCTAAAAAAAAAGGATCAGCAAATACAGGACTTTGTGCTTATTTTATTTCATATGAAAAATCTCTGTATTATAGATGAGAAAGTTTTTGATTTTTAAGGAGTATGCAATATAGTGTGGCACCGATTACAAAAATGGCAGAATGGAATTCTGTCCACAAATTATGCAGCTCAGTTTATATGAATTGCCCAAACTCATCCAAGCTGAAATGCTGTAGTCAGGCACTTACAAATATTTTTGTAAATATGAAGTTGTCATACAAAATAAGCATATAGTTTGCATAGTTAGTAAATGAAGTGTGTTATTTAAACCAGGATTCGGGAACCAGAATAAGGTAATCCTATTCTTGTATGCGTCTCAGCACCTGCCTGACCATGTCTGAGTTCAGAAATTAAGCAGGGCTAGCTTTGGTTAGTATTTGAATAGGAGACTACTAGGGAATACCCAAGGATATAAGCTATGAAGACTGTGAAGACGAAAACATCTCAGAAGAAGGCAGTGACAGACCAGTTCTACAATGCTGTCCAGAAAACTGCAGGGTTATATACATGTACTTCCCAGGAGCTGATCTTGATTTGAGGACATCTTTACCATTACCTTTATTTTTGTGTCCTTTATTTATCATATTACATGTCCTTATCAGTTACTGCCATCGTAATTTACACTATCAGCCACAAATTTTGGCACAGATCAAACAAGAGCTTCACTTCCCCTACAAAAGGATTTAACACTATGTTTAACTCAACTGTGGCATAGCAGCAGGGCTCTTAGGATGTTATAGCTACACTTGCTTACTTGTTCCAAAGGGATTTGAGCTGCATCTGACTCCATATCCTATTGATTTTACTCTCTTAACTCATTTTTTTCTCCTCTCCCCTGGAAAAATCTGTTAAGTAGGGCCCAGGAAATAAGAGAAAGAAGGGCCTTATTGGTTTCAAATGTAGAGAGGAACTGAGTTCTCACTGTATCAAAAGTATTTGGCATGAAAGTAGCCTTTGTTCCAAGATACACTGATTCCTTTCAGCTTCTGACTCTCCAGCTGCTGGGAGCAGGACAGTGTTTTGACGGACTGAGCAAATGCAATGCAGTCAGTTGTTTTAATTCTCAGCCAGTTGCCGACATCACTCACAAGATTCAGGAAAAAAAATGGAAAAAAAAAGAGACTGGGTTCTTAACTTTTGTTAGCTCAGCATAAGAACTGCATTTGGATGGCAGCGTAGAAAGCGAGCTGATTGCTGAGTGTAACAGATACAGCAGGCAGCTCTTATACATGTAGGTGAACTGGAGCAGGAATCAGACATTTCTTCTCAAATCTACTGGAGCATGAAGACCCTTTTGTGGTTTGGGGGGGTAACATTTTCCCCTTCACTTTCATTTTAGCCCCAGGGAGCTCCTTTCTCTTTTAGCTCTTCCTGCTCCCCCCCCCCTTTTTTTTTTTATTATAGCTATACATATAGTGCCAGAAGAAAACACACCCAAATCTTGCTGTTTTAATGTAACCGTTATGCACATTCTTCCCTCCAGAACTTCATTTCTGCCTTGCAAGCTTCAGAGATTTTAACAAACTTCCTATATTAGATTCTAGGGCAAACATATACTTTAATAACTTAGGTCCCAAACTAGATCTCTTTGCAGTCATCTCTGGGAACAGACTTGGCAGTATAAGCAATATAATTGCAATAATGAAAATAAGATATTTTAAAAATTAAAAATCAGCACTGGATATTTTTTTTTTCATCCTAACACTTTCCCCACATGCGCAGGATCCTTCTTTTTTTCCCCCTTCGGATCAACCAAATGTTGATCCATTGGTTGTGTCAGGAACTGACCAATCAGCTTGTCATCCGAGCCTGATGTTGGGGGTTGAGAGAGAGTGACTGGCTCAAAGTACTTTCATGCCTAAGGAGGGACTAGAACTCAGAGACTCCTGGTTTCTAGCCTAAAGCCTTCACCACTAGACCAAACTGACTGTCATTAGCAATGGAGAATCTATAATAGCTCCAAATTTTTCTTACACTCTGATGTGTTTGTGTTGCAAAATGATTGTATATAATTCCTCATTTATTGTATGGATACCTCACTTCAAAATTGGTGGTAAAAGTGCTGGGATGTTGTTCTTTCTTTTAGCTTGCAGAACTTGATTGCTTGTTTAGTGATATTGTCCAATTATTAACTATTCTCATTTCAGGATCAAACCCTGACATAGCAAAGTATACAATTGTTTATGAGAGAAACAATTGAGCATCAAGCAGACTATGAAGGCATGAGAAAAATTCTTTTAGAGGCAAAATAATTAGCTGGGAATTATGGGAATTATAATTCAATATATCTGGAAATGGACTTTGAAAAAGCAGGATAGGAAGAGTATTGACACCTTTGAACTTTGGTGTGGGAGAAGACTCCTGAGGATACTATGGACAGGCAAGAAAACAAAGCAATGGATCATCAAATACAACAACCCAGAGTTCTCACTCAAGGCACAAATGACCAGGCTCAAACTATCCCACTTCAGACACATTATGCAAAGACCTAGCTCTCTGGAGAAGTCCATAATGCTGGGAAAGGTAGAAAGAAAGCAAAGAAGATGACCAGCAGCAAAGTGGACAGACTCAGTTATAGTGGTGATTAGTGCAGTATTGCAAGCCTTGAAAGACCAGGGATAAATCATCCTGGAGAAAATCTGTCTATGTGGTTGCTAGGAGTTGAAAACAACTTGATGGCACATAATCAAGCAAGCAGTATCTGGAAAACCCAGACTGAAGAAGGTGGACCTAGATGGTATAGGATCCCAGAAGCAAATGGGATCGATACTTCCAAGTAAAGAGAAGAATTCTCATTCCATGGCATACATTTATTTTTACTGCTAAAATATGAAAAAAAAAGGAGTTTCCAACAGAGAAAATGAAACCTGAATTGTTTCTATCTTGAAGCTTTTCCTAACCAAATAGTAAAAACAGTATGTAGATTAGAACTCTCAAAGAATGTTTCCCCCACAATTTTAACTCCATTGTTGAAAGATATAAATACGTCTGTTAATATTTTCATTTCTCAAACATGTACTCTATATTTCCTAGTCATTTTTATCTAGATACCCATGTCTTCCTAGTAAAATTGGCCAGAATTCTGCATATTGTGCTGGGTGGATGGTCTGATTCCTGAGTAGCAAACTGCATTCCTTGGTCTAATTTCAGAAGTCTTCTACAACAGATAGATTAGGCTTCTGATAAGAGACAGCTGTCTGTTTCTCACAGCATGCTCCTTGAGGGAAAGAAAACTGGGTATCACAAAGAGAATGAAAAATGGGGAGGTCAGAAAGAAGAAAAGACTGACAGAAAAGAATGGGTGACCTATCTACTGCTTGCTTGAGCCCTTCATATCATGCAGGCCTCAACAGATTGCTCCGTGATAGAAATGTGGCCCCTGACAGGGAAAAAAAGATGCCATCCCTGACATAATGACTGATATACAGCACAAGTCTAACCACACAACTCCTACTCTCTTGGTGCCTTATGCCTGTGAATTTTTCTGTTTATTATTAATTTTTAATAATATTTTAATGGATCCTGCCAACTCTGCAAAGGGAAATGGAAAAGCAGGACTTTAGTCTCCTACCTCCATTCCAGATGCATGGCTAAGATAGGGCCACATTGCCAAAGGCAGAAAAGATAGGGCATTCTCTGACATTATGCAGAAAGACCTTCAAACAAAATGAACTAGAACGATTTAGTCCAGCATCCTGTTTCCCCAGTGACAGACTAGATGCCTGTGGGAAGCCCACAGAAGATAGTCGGCTACCACTATTATTCAGCTTCTGAGATGCTCTTGTTAGGGAGGCATCCCTATCACTGAATAGCAATAAATATGCACCAATTTACCCTCTTAATTAGGCCAGAAAATTATATAAGGCCTAAAAATGGTTGGCAGAGACAACTTGCCCATTTTAGCCATGATTCAACCCTGTTTGGTACATTTGGAAAAAAAATCTGCCTTCATTAGGGGGAATCTGACTGGGATACAACCACCAATAAAACTTCATTTTCTCAAAAAGCTTGGAGATGAACACATTCTTAATTATTCATGGTGGTTCAAACAATATTTTTGTTGTTGTTGGTAATAATAATAATAATAATAATAATAATAATATTGTGGAAAAGCCTGAAGAACATCATCGGCTATAACAACCCACCTCTCCTGATTGAAGAGAGTCATCAATTGGCAGACGATCTCAACAGGTTTTATTGCAGGTTTGAGAATGAACTGTTATCTGCCAATTGTATCTCAGATACATCATCAGCATTAAACTTCTCTACACCTGTCCTCAATGCCCCAGGTCCCTTACCTCTGGTGATCCTAGAAAAAGAAGTGCGAGGTCTGTTTCAAAAGCAAAAGATTGGAAAAGCTCCAGGTCCAGACGGTGTGACCACCTCGTGTCTGAAAGCTTGTGCGTAACAACTGGCCCCCGTTTTCACGTATATTTTTAATAAATCGCTGGGGACGGGTTATGTCCCTTCTTGTTTTAAGAGCTCTACAATCATCCCAGTTCCTAAGAAATCCTCCATTAGTGAGCTGAATGACTACAGACCTGTTGCACTGACATCTGTGGTCATGAAGACCTTTGAGAGGTTAGTGTTGGCTCACTTGAAAGCCATCACAGATCCCCGTTAGACCCACTGCAGTTTGCTTATCATGGAAACAGGTCAGTGGATGATGCTGTTAATATGGCCTTGCACTATATTCTGCAACACCTTGAATTTCTGGAGTCTTACGCACGAGTTCTTTTTGTGGACTTCAGCTCAGCATTTAATACTATTATACCAGAAATTCTCTACAACAAACTGATCCAGCTTACTGTGCCTGACCATACCTGTAGGTGGATAATTAGTTTTCTAACAGGTAGGAAACAACACGTGAGGTTAGGCAAAACTACATCCAATACTCGGTTAATCAGTACAGGTGCCCCTCAGGGATGTGTGCTTTCCCCACTGCTTTTCTTCCTTTATTCAATGACTGCATTTCAAAAGACTCTTCTGTTAAAATCTTGAAATATGCAGATGATACAACTGTCATTGGTCTAATTCGAAATGGAAATGAGTCAGCATATAGACGGGAGGTTCAACAACTGGTCTTGTGCGGTCATAACAACGTGGAATTGAATACACTTAAAACCGTGGAGATGATTGTGGACTTTAGGAAGAATCCTTCTTATACTCCTCCCCTTACCATACTCGACAGCCCAGTTTCAGTGATAGAGTCCTTCAGGTTCCTGGGTTCTATACTTTCCCAAGACCTGAAATGGACACTTAATATTACAGCCATCATTAAAAAGGCATAGCAAAGGATGTTCTTCCTGCTGCAACTTAGGAAGTTTAAATTATCCCAGGAGCTATTGGTACAGTTTTACAGGGGAATCATTGAGTCTGTTATCTGTTCCTCTATAACTGTCTGGTTTGATTCTGCAACCAAACAGGACAGACTCAGACTCCAACGGATAGTTAAGTCTGCAGAAAGGATAATTGCAACCCGCCTGCCTTCTATAGAAGAACTGTATACTGTGAGGGTCAAAAGGAGGGCAGAGAGAATATCTGCAGACTCTTCCCATCTTGGATATAAACTGTTCCAACTTCTTCCTTCAGGACAGCGCTACAGAGCACCATATGTTAAAACATCTAGATATCGGAATAGTTTTTTCCCTTGTGCCATTGCTCTGTTAAACACTACATGACTCGATATGTGCTGGACAGTAGTTTCTCCCTTTGAAGAAGTTATTTTACTGTGTAGTGTTATTGTTTAATATTTTTCTGTTGCTATCCAAATGCACTGTTGATCTTGCTGTTTGTCACCGAAGACAAATTCCTTGTATATATTTTATACTTGGTCATTAAAGTATTTTGTATTGTATTGTATTTGTATTGTAATAATAATAAATGACTCTTGCATGCTCATCTATTAAATAAAACTGAAGAATGTTAAATAAAAGCATACAGTGAATTGCAAGATTTTACAGTAAGTTAAGTCTTTAACTTAAAGTGCTCATATTATATCAGATAGTGGCTTTTATATGTTTTATAATATTTCTATGCTACTTAATGTTTTATTGTTTTTATTTCATGTGTTAATTAACTGTATGTTCTGCCTGTGAATTGCAATTATTAAGCAGATTAAAAATACCATAAAGTATTACTACTATTACTACTATTATTGTTTCCCACCAGGAATTATTAGAAGATCCTACTGGTAGCTTCAGCCATTATTATTAATAAACATTAATAATATGTTCCTATATGAATTTATTTAATTCTCTTTTAAAACCATGCCAGGTGGTGGCCCTCACTACATCTTGCAGTAACTAATTTTATAATTTAGTTATGAGTAAATTAGCAACTCTGTCATGTGTCTTCCTGTACCCCCAGTTGCAGTTTTATTGAACTTGAAAATCCCAACTAATTTTACATTACGTGTAAGTCATTTCGGCTTCTCATGCTTACGGTCCATTTTGGTTGCATTTTTTCAAACCTGCAACATCCCTAAATGCTGGGAACTTTACCAATCTACTTTCTGAAATCATGGAGTGAAGTCTTCCTAAGAATGAAATGGCAGAGTATATTTTTCCTCCAGATGGTGTCAAATACCTTGTCATCTTCAGTTACACCCTCCTTCCTGATAATTCATGAGGTTGGGCATTTGGTAGAACAGCTTTTTAATCTGAAAGTCAGCCAAGAGAAGTATTGCTTGAGGCACTAACAAACAGGTTCCCCTTGCATAAGCCAAAAATTGATCCTTGATGTGTTCAGCTTGGACTGCTGGGCCATCTGTCAACACAGGCTGTACCTTGTTCTCTGGCCTTGCTAGATTACTCCATAATTGCTCAAAGTACCAACAGGCAGTAAGATGGCATCATTAATTTGTAACTGATCAGTTTTTGCTACCCATTTGCCATCCTCTTCATTTTAACTTCCCTTTCTATTACATTTGTCAGCTCCCGTGTTGATATTCCTTACTGCTGAGAAACAACATGCCACATAACAGCTTTAAATCTGTGGATTGCTTTGAAACTGCCCTGCTTTTAGGGTTACTAATAGGCCAAATGTCCATAGGCAATTATATGTATGTTTCTCATGATATGCCACCTGTGAAGCCAAGGGAGTCATCTGGATATGTATATTTCATCTGGGGGTCCTCTTGGACTCACAGCTCCTGATAGAAGATCAGGTAGCAGCCATGGCTAGGAGGACCTTTGCACACCTTTGGGTTGTGTGCCAGTTACACCCATTCCTGGACCAGGAGGCTCTGCTCAAAGTCACTCATGCCCTTGTGACCTCCCAACTGGATTACTGCAATGTACTGTACATGGGGCTGCCCTTGAAGAGCATTCAGAAGCTTCAACTGGTGCAGAATGCAGCTATATGGGTAGTAAATGGTGTCGAATATTAGACACATGTAACACCACTGCTTCGTGAGCTGCATTGGTTGCCAGTGTGTTTCTGGGTGCAATTCAAGGTGCTGGTTGTCACCTTTAAAGCCCTTCATGGCTTGGGACCAGGTTACCTGAGGCATCATCTCCTCCCAGTTGTTTCTATCCATCCAATTTGGCCTGGCAGGTTGGGCACACTATGGGTCCGGTCAGCTAAGGAATGTCAGCTGGTGGGGACTAGGAGGTGTGCCTTCTCTGCCATAACCCCTGTCCTCTGGAACATTCTCCCTCCAGAGATTAGGATAGTCCTGACCCTGTAGGCCTTTCATAAGGTCTTGAAGACCTGTGGCCCCGAGTGTTTTAAGGGCCCTGTTTACTGGCTATATTGATATCTACAGTTAAATTTTTCTCAGCTTATATATTTGTATTATATTTGTATTGGTTTTAACTGTTTTTATGAATGTTTGCCTCCCAGAGTCACTTGTCTGAGATGGGTGGCTATACAAATTGAAATAAAAAAATAAAAAAATAAAAATTAGCTGCAATAGGGAATTCTGTTTTTATTTTGAAACTTCAGCTATCACCCTGCACAAGTTTATTACATGTTTATAAGCAGCACAGTGGGATATCATATATAAAATGTCATGTACTTCTACAGGGTCTATTATTGTTCATCTGTGTACTAATATGGATTTGAACTGCTTCCTAATATGTTCTACTCTCTCTAGAGTTTTTGCCTTGGCTTTGCTGTTCCATAATCCTGCATTCAACCAGAATGGTGAAAATTCAGCCCAGTTGATAGGATGGTGTTAAAATAGGATCTTGTTAAATTTCAGCAATGGGAATATTGCTTCATATCTGGATATGAATGTCCAAAGTTTAACGTCTTTCAGTAAATGGAGAAACTCATGGGGTTTAGGAGTTCTGACATTTTCTTCTAACACTGATTCATGGTGTGGCTTTCAACAAATCACTTTATCCTCAGCCATTATACAGTATTGCAGAGTACTGCAGGTTGGAAATATCCTGTTAAATTGATATATAATTAAAAGATTATATATTGGCTTTCACTGCATTCTGCTGTTAATCCTTAAAAAACAATAGGATTTTCTTAAAGAGAATGTGCTTAATACAAACTTGATTGTCCTGCATACATAGTTCATGTAGGAACTATTCCAGAGACAGAATAAGAGTTTGGCATTGTTGCCACTGCTCAGCATTTTCCTCTTGCCATTAGCAGTCTCCTTTGGAGGAAAGATAAAGGAGAACGTTCAACTGCAACTCTTTTGTATGTGTGCCAAACGGTGATAGCTCTTTGAAATGCAACAAGAGAAGTGTTAACAGTGGAGGATGAGTTAGGAGGGCTTTGTTTAAAGAAGTTTTTAACTAGTGATTTTGCACTGTATTCATGTTTGGTCTTGATTTTTCGATTGTATAATTGAATACATGTTCTCTTTGTTGAACTGTTGATTTTGCCTTATTCTAATTTGCTATTAGGTTTTGTAGAATTTTATTTAAAATAAGATTAATATTTAAGCTTGATTGATTTTGAGCCACTTCTAACACAAATCACTATTGAAAAGTAGTATATATCCAAAACAAGTTAAAGGAAGAAATCATTAGTTATTGTATGACTGACACAAGACTTCAAAATTTCATGGGGTTTCATTGTTATAACCTGGGTTTTAACACTCTTGTATGATTTCATTAATTGGAGGGAAGTGGCAGCATGTTTTGAGGGGTAGAGTTGATCCCGTTGTAATTTGTTATAGCCTGGAATATTTTGTGATGATTAATTGGAAATCATTTTTTAACTGAATATATGTTTCATTTCAGCTCAGCAGCTCAGCAGAACTTCATTGATCAAGCATATTGTTTAAAGGATGCTAATATTTTTGAAAAAGAAAATATCCTAATGATCTGTAGAATAATCTGAGCGTGTATTAAGAAGCAAATTGGCTAATGCAATTCATATTGGGTTACAATAGACATAAAAATGACTACTTGTTTTCCACAGTTAGCACATTACAGCATGTTCTTTCTCCTGACAACCACTCCTCTCACAAATCCCTTCCACTTTATTTATAGTTAAGGGACACTTCAGCACCTCTTTAACTGTGTTTAAGGTTAAATATGACATCCTTGTAATAGGTATGTGAAGCATCGTTTGAATCATATTTCAAATATTAGTACTGTAGCTTCATACGTTGTGCTAAGCTTCACACACTGTGTGAACGTAACCATTGGATAAAGTGACATTCTGGTTAACCAGTTGTATCAAAATACTCCTTATCAAAGAATTGCATTTAGGTGGTGACATTCTCTCCAGAGGTAAAGGAGATATATGGAGCATACACCATTCATTTCCAAAGCTGTCTTCTGAATAGATAGCCACACTTAACAAGGAGTCATTGTTATATCTTATTTACCTTTCTGTGTGTCACTTTTCCTGTCATTTCACTGAAAGCAAAGGGAGACAAGGCAGATTATTTATCTATCTGATGCTATGAGTCTTAAATTAACATTGATGACTCATTTTATATATAAAATTTAGCAGTGTTAGGCTTGCTTTCTTGAATTATTGCAGAAACAATGTAAGTACCATTGTCTTAGGTGTTTGTTTTGTTCTTTGTCTCTGTCTAGGTGTCCCAGATTCCTGTTGAATCCTGTGAACAGTATACAACCTGTGGAGAATGTCTGAGTTCAGGAGACCCTCACTGTGGCTGGTGTGCTCTGCATCACACGTAAGTTCAATATCAACAAAAGATGGTTATCATAAGATCAACCATACACCTCTTAACTCATTCCACATGCATCCCCTGTTGTTATTTAATAAAACCCTTACAATTCCTGTAAGGATTTCTAAGCTGTACGTATCATTGGACTTTAGCAAATGTCTGCTTTATAAAGGAAACATAAACACAGTTAAGATAATAAAGATAAAACAACTGACTTCAGGAATGGAACCAAGAATATACCAATCTTTTAATCAACAGAATTATAACACGGTTTTAAAAGAAACTGAGCAGAATTAGTGTAATACTGTTTGTAGTGAGGCTGGAATTGTGATGTGTCATTTAGCCTTCTAAATAAAGGGGTGGTGGTAGGAGATCTCCAACTCTTAATTAAATTACAAAGATATGTATTTTTACTATAAAGTAAGTGTATTCATGAGGGATTTTATTTTAACATATTCAAGAAGCAACCACAATCTTTATCAAAAACAATTCATCTCAGGCTGAATTTGTAATGGCAGCTACCTTCCCCATACTTTGTTTTCTTCTCCTGTCTATTCTTTTCCACAAAGCAAGCTAATGCACACCTGCCAAGAGACTTTCCTAACATCAGTCACTTCTTTTCAACTGTAACTTAATAGAATCACTACTTAAATACTCCTTAGAATTTCAGAAAGGCTAGATACTTCAGCCTCTGGTTTAAATGAAATTGCCCAGGCGTTCTCTCCTGAGCTTGAGGATGTCTGTTAAGACAAAGGAAAAAGGTTTTTTAGGCAACATCTTAAGGGGATCTGAGGAAGATGTGCCCCTGATTTATTGAAGTGCTTAGCTTTTTTTTTTTTTTTTGCCTTAACAATGCTTCTTCTAGCAGAAGAGGTTTCCAAAATCTAAAAGAGGGAGAGGCCAGGAGTTCACTTACAGAAAAGAGAGAGGATTTGTCTATTTGTTTATTTTAAAAATCTTTTAGGCCCTCCTGACAACACTATTAAGTGTTTAGGAGTTGGGTAGAGACAAAGGGGACCAACACAATAGCAGCTGGCAAAAGGTCTATGCAACAGGTATTGAAAGAGGGATAAGGAAATAGTGGAGGAAGGCCTTGCTACAATATCCTGACTGGATCAAAAACCCACATGCAGCAGGTTTAGTGCAATGCCACACTGTGCCAGAAAGCATTGCATTACCCGTGCTTATCACCATCTCCTTTAAAAAGAAAAGAAAATACTGCTCCTCATGCCAATTTTTATCACTGCCTTGTACTCAAAATGAAACAATATACAGATTTCAAAAAAAGAAAGAAAAGAAAGAAAAGAAAAGCCAAGCCTCAGTTTCCTTTTTGGTATTAAAAAATAGTTTCTTAAAGTCCTAAAAATCTTATTTTGCACAGTGACTTCATAAAAGCTTTCCCTATTGCAGTTCAAGTCAACAGAAGCCCAACAGATTTCTCCCCATCACCTTTTTGTAATTCTTAAAGGTTCAAAAGCTTATTAAAAAGTACATTATAGCACTCTTACACATGTTTGCTAAATCCCTTTCTAAAGGAGGAGATCTAGATTTCTAGAAGTGAAACTTCTTGAGATTTTGCAACATCCCTATTGCCAACATTCTGTAAATATAAGGCAACAGTCCCAAGACTAGTTGGGAGATCAGAATTAGCAAGGATTTATCAAACGATGGCATAAATATAATTTGTATTCCTCTTGATCATATACTGTATATGATTATTTGTCCTCTCTTTTCCAGTCATCTCAACTAATGTGATGTGAAGTATGCCAAGGCAATGTTGTTCTTTTCCCTCTTCATACAGTATTGAAGAGTGCCTATTTGTGCTCATGAAATGCCCTGTGATTTTACTTTATTTTTATCTGGCAGATCTTGCTTCAATGTGAAGAGCATCCAGCTGTGTGGGCCTTCATGTATCCCATCACAAATTGTAGATCCCTTCTGTGTGTTTCCTGAGCAGGACACTCTAAACCTGCCTTCAAATTTCTTTCGAGCAAATAATCAGTAGCAATTCTGTTCTTGGCACAGTCAATGTCTTTGCAAGCTCATGACTCCAAAGATATGGTGCTTCTTTAGTAACATTCATTATTCAGCCTGAGAGATGGTAAACTTCTCAGTTAAACTGGAAGGCATTGGGGCTGTGCAGTGCTTTGGATCTGAAGGAAAAAACGGCGTGTCAGAGGTGTTCACACTCACACTGCACCTTTCAGCAGCCCCTTAAAACAATTGTGTCTCTTTTAGGGGTATCACTGCAGCTGCAGGAAGAAGTTGTACAATCCCAGGAAAAGACACATTTGGCTTAAGCAGTTGCCATAAAATGCATTATATACAAAATGTTCAACACCTAGAGGGCCAGCTTATGATGTAAACCTTTGCCTTAAGATTTAAAAGGGATGAAAGTTTTCTTCCTCATTTTCTTCTGTTCATTTTTATCTGGCAGTGGCTAGCACCCATGAGAAGACTGCTAAAGAATCTCCTTCATCCCATGATTTCTATAGCCTGCAGGGGCTCTTCCATATGCTGCCGTTTTTCTAGCATTGTGTCCAGATCTATTTATCTCTGTTAGGGCTGTTGCCATAAATAGTATGATGAAAAAAAGAAAAGCCACTGCAGCAAGTCAATGAGATAAAGGCTCCACTCAAGAACTCACAGTTTAGAGCAATCTCACAGATTCACTTAAAGCACAATAATTCTTTTCCTTGGCAGCATTCATATTTTGGTCTGTTATTCAAGTACTGGAGGAGAGGAAATAGCTGTATCATTTGCCAGGTATTTCTGGGGCTGTTTGCAAAGGAAAAATGGTTGGCGCCTCCCCTCCTCCCCCCAATCACTGAATGCTATTTCTAAGTCAGAAGCAAATGGGTTTTTAGTAATAAAGACTCCAGTTTTTGTGATCTATTCTTGTCACCTCATCTGGAGGAAGTTTGTCACGGGAAGATTAAGATTCTTTGTTGAGCAGTCAGCATGTCTACTAATGTAGATGTTTCATCTAAGGCTGAATCTAGCTGTACCAAATGGAAGAGAAAATAGAGGAACTGACTTTTGCAGTCTGCATCCTTTCCATTAAATGTGGGCTCAGCAGTAGGTGAAAAACAAAATCTCAGCATACCAATTATACAAACAATTGTTTCCAGAAAAATATGCTAATGGCTACCATGCAGCTTTCTCTAGCCTGGTGCCCTCCAGATATGTTGGACTTCAACTCTCATGAGTTGTGTTAGTTAGTGGTTAGGGGAGGAGGTCCACATACCTGAAGGGCACTAGATAGATAGTGCAAGCGGCATTCAGTGTCTATCCAGAACTGCAGCATAGTCAATACAGATTTTGAGGCAGGTCACTGGTAAGGAGAAACACTGGACCCAGTGGACTGCCAGACACCATGTTCCTGCAACACACTACAGACAAATAGTTCATCAGTAGAGGCGAATATATGTAGCTCAGGGTTGAACTGTGGAGACCTTGGGGTTCTCTGAGCTCGGCTGTTTTCTTGCAAATGTTTCATTACCCAGCTAGGTAACACCTAGAAAAAAAACCAAGGAACAACCAAGGGAAAACACACACACACACACCCATCAACTACTGTATATAAACAGAGAGCTAACCCTATGCCATTCTAGCACTAAAGATGTTACCTAGCTGGGTAACAAAATGCCTGCAAGAAAACAACCAAGGTCAGAGAACTCCAAGGACTCCACAAATAGTTCAACAAATGGGAAGAAGGCAGCCCCACCTTTGCCAGTGCTTTTTATTCATTCAGTGCTAGCATTTTTAAGTATTGGTTGCTTGAAACCCTGAGAAATTCCAGGCAAAAGATTATGTTAGTATTTTATGTACACTTTTAAATTATATTGTTAATCATAGAATCCTATGACTGTAATGTTGGAAGGAAACTCAAGATCATGTCATACAGTCTTTTTGACTACTACTATCTGATTAGTCAGTAACACTAAGAATATGGAAGTAGCTTAGAGTAGCCAAGAATAGACATAAACAAGATTTGTTGTACCAAGTATACTTGCAAGGTTTTAAGGTACACCCAAATAACTAAAATAAGCCAATCCAAATAGCAAAGTACAAGCTTAATTAATGTGATAAACAACAATGATGTGAGTGATAAGCATAACAGCAAAGCCCATTATTTAAGCACCCTGTGGAAGGAAAGACTCAAGGCTCCTGAGGTAAGTTTTCCTTCCTTATGGTTTTGTGTTCCCTGGGACTTTAAGAGAGCAAAGGACCACACCTGTACTGCGGGGAGATAAAAAAGGAAGGTTGAAGGCACAGAGTGTGGGTGTTGGTGGAAGACAGAAGGGGGGGGTGTTGGAGAGCTGAAGCAGCAGTTGTGCTTGGAGGAGGTGAGACCAAAACAGTTGGTGGAGTGAGGAAAGAGACTTGGAAGCTACTATAGCTGAGAAAGGAGCAGTAGAATCTTATGAGCCTGCCAAAGATGCAGACCAGCTATATCTAACAACAAGTAATTGTTTTTTTCTTTCTTACAAACTGATAAGGACTGAGAGGACCAGGGAAACAACTCAAAAGGGTATAATTATAAGGGTACTTCAAACTTCAGCAGCACCTACTGAAAAATAAGGGTTGGAAGATAGAGGACCATACAGGGCTACAAGTGTAGAGTAAAAGCACATTAAGTCCTGAGTAAAGGAACAGAATTCCTAGTCCTTAAAAGTGAGGTCTAGGGAAAGAACTGTGGCAATACTGCCTTTTTGCTGGAAAAGGTAGGCAGAGGAAAAAGGGAAACTTGTTAGTTTAAGTATAGTCACTTTTTACTCATACCTATGACTGTCATTTAAATATACCTTTAGGCACAGTTATATATATTAGGTTTGACAAAGGTTAGTTGTATATATTAGATTTAATGAAGGAGAAGTATATATTTTTGTATAATAAACCAACATTGTGTAAATATCAAATGAAAGCCTTCAGCTTCCTCGTCTGTGGTTTGTACTGTAACTTAACTGGAACCCTCTTACAACCCACTTTCCAATTTTTTTCTTAGTTTTTTTTTTTAGGACAATAGCATCCATCACCTAATGTTGTGCTTAGTTCTGGATCTTCTCTCTGTATACATTATTACATATCCTGCTGCAGTATCAGAGACAGAAAAAAGTCCATAGTGCTGGTTGGGTAGCCTCTCTTCTAGCAGTTTCTCAGAGTTGTCTCTTGGTGTGCTCAGTGACCTCTTAACCTCTCATAATGAAAGAAATGGAAAGATGAAAGGAGGATTAGCCTTTTCTCTACCTTTTTCTTCATCTTGATAGATCTTGAAGAGTTTCAGTCCTCTCTGGGGCCTTTCTGCAATGAAATGACTTTGGTGATGAGCCAGGTGTCCAATACATGCCAGCTGCAGTGCTCATAACTCAGCTTGTGACATGTAATGGCTTCTATTCAAGGAGGCCATTGGGGAAAAGACAGCACCTGGGTGATTCAGGCATGAATCTAATGCCTTCAATATGGAGGGAAGAAATCCAGACCTCAGGACCCTTCACCTTTATGAGAAGGAGATTAATTAACCACAGATTTGCTTTTTAATTAAAGGGTAGATGGTGCACTATTCCTACTTTCCTTTTCTTCTTCTTTTTTTTTTTTTTACTGCTTGAGAATGATGATTGGCTACCAGTAGGCACAGAACCCAATGGTGTCTATTCAGTTTCCATAACCGAGAACTTTTTTTCAAGTAATTATCATACAAAGTCTGCAGAGTGTGGTAAGGGTCCGGTTTTAGGCTTCAACATAGATAAACTTTCAAAATGTGATTGCCTCCCTGGAAAATCTGTTCCTAGCTAAGGGTGTCAAAGTCTTTGGAGAATAACTGCTTTGGAGTCTGAAAGCCTTAAAAATCACTTGTTTCCCTTCCCCCTATTTTCTCTACTGAAAATAGTTGCAATTCATGTACCAGATCTGGACACAAGTTCATACAGAGTAGCTTATATATAAAACAACTGAATTTCCCTCCACAAGAGGAAGGTAACATTTTTGCATGTGGACCCACGTGTGTTTTCTTTTTGTTTGTCTATTTATTTTGGTGAAGTCTCTCAAAGGCAGAGTACTTATGTGATATCATTGGATTGGCTGAGCCCACAATTTATAACCCTTTCTTATTTTCTTTTGAAGAGATGAGGGAAGGATAGCAGAGAGATGAGACTGAAGACAGTAGTATCCTATACTACTTGTTTTTTAGTTTGTGTTATCTAGACATTTGCTAGATGTTTCAGCAGTGTGATCTTTGGAGCAATTGCAACAAAGTGTTTGAAAGTGGGATATGGCCACCAGACATAGGTTGCCCACTCCTGCCCTACAAACTCAACAAAGTTTGAATCTAAGTCTCTCTATTTGAGCCTGGAGTGGGGCTACTTTATTTCCATAGAATAGTTAGAGAAATGAGCAAGCCATCTACTTGCTGGTAGTGAGGGTCTTTAATGAAGTCAGCATATTCTAGCAGAAAAATCTAGCCAGCTATGAAGCTCAAGTACCCATGCATGTCTGAGACTTTGCATGTACAATGTAAAAACAGCTATTAGTTATCTTTGATGACTTGAAAACAGTTCCCTCAACAAGCACACCTTGATTAAAACTCTACAGAAACAATTGGAGCAGATAAAACAGCTTCACTGACTGTATAGCCATTTTTACTGGCCACCCCTATTTTCTTTATTCTAATGCCCTGTTCTTGGGTATTCCATAGCTGAGCCATTTCTGCTTTATTTGATAGCTCTTTCCCTTGTTTGAGACTAAGGCCAGGTGTGACTAATCTATTTAACATCATGAAAGCATCTAAAATAACGTGGCTAGTAAGTGATTACATAAAACTAAGAAATGTTGTTCTCCAAGGCTAGTAAACAGTGGAAGGCATTGCAAATATGACAAATAAGACATTGCTGAGAAACCTTGTATTATAGCTAAATACACTCTGCCATCTCCACTACCCTCTACTCACAAAAATGAGATAAATCCTTAGAAGAAATGTAGAGAAACACCCAGCATATATCATAAAATGCTGGTAGAGGATCAATTGTTCCGTAAATATGATCATTTTTCTACTATCACAGGTTAACAGTTACTGTTGGAAGAAGAATATTAGGCCATATAAATAACTTTGGATGTACCCATCATATATTTACATATATTTATGCCCTTGATTTCAGATGTTCAAGGAGGGACAAATGTGAGCGAGCCAATGAACCTTTCCGATTTGCAGCCAGCATTAACCAGTGCATGAGTATCATTGTTCAACCTAGCAGCATCCCAGTTTCTGAGCACAGCCTTCCGGTAGGTAGCCAAGGCAGGTAATTACTTGCTTCTTATGCTCATCATTTGAGGTACTAAGAGGATGTGATCTCCTCTAGTCTCGGATAGTACCACTAAAATAATTTTACCTAACATTTCCTGCCTCAGCTCTGTATAATTATACAGGTAGTTATCACTTAATGACTGCCATGTTTAGCAACCATCTGAAGTTACAACAGCACTGAAGAAAAAACTTTACAACCAGTCCTCACAATTATGACCATTGCAGCATCCCTGCAGTCATGTAATTGAAATTTGGGCACTTCACAACTGGCAGGTATATATGACCATCACAATGTCCCACAGTCATGTTATCACCATTTTCATGCTTCGCAGCCAGCTTCTGACAAGCAAAGTCAATGAAGAAGTCACCAATAAAATTGCAGCTGGTCACGTGATGTCTTGCTTAATGACTGCGGGTGAATCACTTAACCACAATGGGACTGACATTGTAAGTCTGGTGTGGTCATTAAATGTTTTGCTTAACAATCTCTTTGCTTAGCGACAGTGTTGCCGATCCCAATTGTGGTCATTAAGTGAGGACTACCTGTAATACAGATTGAAACAGTTAATTTCATTTTGTGTCTCAAATTCCTGAAAGTAACTTTATTCACATCATTGTGAATTTGGCCTTTAAGAAATCTAATTTTGTTTTGTGTTTTGATGTATTTCTCTTTAAAAGTTTTTTTAAAAACCAATTTCCTATGGTATACACATTTTTAAAGTATTTTCTTCTAATGCAATGCAAATATTCTATTTTTTCCTGATTTGGACATTCTGACATACATTTTTTTTAACTGAAACCTGCTTTGAGGAATTCTAAAAAGAGCAAAATATGAGCACAAATACATTCTGGTTTTCATATATATTTGAGAGTGTAAATTGGAAAAGACCAAATAACTCTTGAAACAAGCATTTTTCTCTTCTCTTTGACAATTACACTGCTTTTTCAGAGGCAAGACTTATTCCATAGCCATTTCATAGAAGAACAGTTTGAATTATTCCATGTTAACTTTCAGCTGTAAGTACAATGCTTTGAGGTGACCACTAATAACCCAATGCTGATTAGCTTTTTGCACACCATTGTGAATGGGTTTGGGGGCATTCATTTTGGGGTATAAACAGCCAAGTCATGCCAAGTTCTGTATAATACATTCTGTATATGCTAATGAGGTAAATGGACACAAATGATGGGGAAATGGTAATTATGTAATTATGGACATAAATTACATCAATTCAGATTTGATGGATACCCCTTCTCCCAAATGGTCTGTTATATCAAGACTGTACTGTATACTGATTGGAGAAGTTTGTGAGAACAGGCCCCAAAGAAATATCTTACAGATCAACCTCCAATTTGTTTTTTAAAGTTCTAATTTCAAATGGCACATGCAAGAGATTTTCCCAGTTGAAAGCAGAGAAGTCTGAAGTCTTATTAAAAGCCTTGTACTTCCATGATATGTTAGAAATGCCACCTCAACTCTACCTACTGATATTAAGTCAGTGAAGCAACTGCAGTTGCAATATAATGACTTTAAATAATCAACACTTTGCTGTTTTCTTGCAGGATAGAAAGAAATGTGCATATTGCCTTCTACTTTATGCCTCTTCTTTTCACTTTTTTTTTTTTTTTTTTTTTTGTAGCTCAGCTTGCTGGTGAATGATGCTCCTGACTTGTCAACTGGCATAATCTGTGTATTTGGAAACCTCACTGAAGTGGAAGGCCAGGTTCTGGGGAACCAAATTATATGCATTTCTCCAGCCTCTAAGGATGTCCCTGCTATACCTGTGGACCAGGGTGAGCTGGCTTCTCTCTGGTAAACTTATGGTACTTAACAGCAAGAGTGTGGCACAAAGAACCAGGAGATGAATAGTTTATGGTCTGTGTTATGGGATTGATTTAGGTTTATTTTGTTGCTGACTTCTCCAGTTTTGGCCTACTGTCTACTCTCAGGCATTCTAGAGTGGCACCCATTAACTTGTGGAACACTTGCCAAGAATGACATCAATCTTGCAAGTCTGATTATGCTGAATCTCCTTCTCAGTTTTTTAGTTCAGTGAATTAGGGAGGCATCCGCCTGAGATCCATTCAAATATTATCTTGTTCTGGATTTTAAAAAATGCTTCAGCCTCTTTTGCTTAAATAACAGTTCCTGAATATCTTCACCAAGGTCATTTTCCTTACATTATTTGTAAAAAAAAAAAAAAAAGTCTAAGAATCCATTTTAGAGATTAATAGTTTTTTTGCAACATATATTGTCACAAACTGTACTTATTTAAATATGTTTCATGATTGCATATTCTAGAATTTCAGAGATACAGGTAGTCCTCAACTTACGATGGTGCTGAAAAAATTGACTTATCACCGGTCCTTGCACTTATAACTGTCATAGCATCCCTGCGGTCATGTGATCAAAATTTGGGTGCTTGGCAACAGACAAATATTTACAATGGTTGCAGCATCCCAGGGCCACACGATCACCGTCTGCAACCTTCCAAGCCAGCTTCTGACAAAATCAGTGTGAAATCAGTTTCACACTGATTTAATGACCACTGCAAAAAATATAAAATTGGGTGCAGTCACATGATGGCTCAATTAACAACCACACCACTTAACAAATTTTCCAGTCCCTATTGTGGTTGTAAGTCAAGGACTACTTGTTACATGCTAGTTGGGAATTTTGAAAGTTGTAGTCAAATAAACTCTGAAAGACTCTAGATTATTTATTTATTTCATTAAATTTATTATAGCCACTCACTCCATTCTGGCTGGCCTACAAAATCTAATACTAATTAAAACAATTAAAAGCATAGGTAAAACAAAACAGCCTGGACTAAAAACAGCCTGAAGCAGAATAAAATGCGGGAAAAGCAAACTAGAGCTTCATAATTGGCAATATGTGTATTTAGCGGGGAGCCAAAAGTTCATGAAGTGCAATGAGCGAAAGTATGTCCCTGACATTTCTACTCAGAGCCAGAATCTCTGTAACAGATGAACAAACTATTCACACCAGATCTGATGTTACTTTTCTAGCTGTGCATTGAACAGAATTGAATTGAAACTGAATTTAGTAACTTTACCTTAGAAACTTTCTTTGTACCATTTCCACTGAAATGTGATGTCACCCAAACCATAGGTTTCCCATAGCGCCCTGGGAGACTGAAATATTTTCCCACTGTTTTGTGAAGGTTGCCTCTTTTATGCCATATTAATATCCTTTTAGCTGCTTGCATAGAGAGAAACTATTTTGTGTAATGTAAACTGAAGTAGGGCATTGTTTTCAGGCAGTGCCATATATCACAGTAGAGAATGCTTAAGACTCAGTAAAGGCATGGCCAATGTTATTAGGATCTGTAATAGTGCTGTCTAAGTAGATGCGGCAGCTTGTTGGTGAGCCTAATCCTGAATCTCTAGTGCTCTGCTGATGCTGATAAGTAGTTGGTTTCAGCCACAATGCTGTCTACAAGGAAGTATATGCTTTCTATCTAAGACCTGTAACAATATAATATGAATGTCCACGGTGGACTTTTATGTTTGTATTATAGCAATGTTTTGTCATGTTGTTTGCTCACTTTAATTTCCAGGAGTGTATCATTCTAAAACTGTCCAGCTGCTTTCTTTTAGGAATGCCTTTCATAAAAAAAAATATTTATTACTTGATTTTGGTTAGTGGACAGAGCTTTAATCCCAAAAGCAGGCAAGAAAAATGCCATCTACAAGTCTTCTGTAGAGTAGGTGTAATCTGTTTCTAGCAGATTGTACACACCCCACACATTTAAAAGTCAGTCTTCAAGCCATCTGCTTTATAAGCTTACATATCATTAGGGGTCTCAGTCTTTGTATTTTGAGGCGGGCAAGGAAGAAGGTAATGTGGGTGTTACTGATGCTGTAAAGTATGACTCAGTCCCCATGAGTGGGTGAAAGTTTCTATTTTTTGGATTCCTTCTTTGTTAATATAATTGCTATCAAATTTTCTCTCATACCGTTACCAAACAGCTAATTGTTTGAAATTTGTTCTCTTGTTGCCTCATTTACAAGTTGCCATTCTTTCCTGCAACACAAGTATTTAATGAATGTGCACAGAAATTCATGAAAGACCTGGCCAGTGCTGTAGAGCAAAAATGCCAGCAAATGGCTGGAAGGAAGTGAATGCCATTCATGGCAGTCATGGCTATGTGCCATTTTACCTGGAGGAAGGATAGCAAAGATCAGCAATTTGCATACAGTATCATGATGCAAATGATTTTTTGGTCTATTTCAGAAGATGTGGTTATTGGCAGGTGTTGCCTACCACACTGCCAGCCAATTTCCATCAATCTTCCTTCACTGGTGCTGGATGGCATTACAATAACTGCTTCTGATTTGAACAGAACTCAGCAGAGAAAGTGTAAATTCATGTTGCAGTTTAATTAATGGGCACATTTCCTGTCTTTCAGTCTTTTCCAGTTTTTCAAGGACTGTTTCAAACACATCAAGGTTGAATCTTCCTCAGTTTTTCAAAGTCATTATCGCCTTTATTAGTGATTTTGGACTTTCAAAGGAATAGGTTCCTATAATTTTGCAGGAGCCACTGTGAATACCTTTCTTTGTGCCCCTGTCATAGGTATATGGTATTTACGCTGAATATTCAAGCTTTTACATATCAATTTTAGGGCATCAGTGTAAAAATTCTAGCAGTACCATATCATCTCATATGCTTGGGGCAACATGAAAAATCTTGGGCTATAGAAGCCCTAGCAACTCCCTGGCTTATTTCACCCAAGAAGCACAACCCTTAATGGGAATTAACACAGCACAGTTGCTGTGTTCATAACGCACTATGCCAAAACAAATAATCTTAACATGGATTAAAATGATTAACTATTTTTCACAATGTTAAGAGAACAGCTGGGTTTCCCATAATACTGATCCACAAAATACCCAATTAATTTTAGCCAAGACTAGAGTATTATGTGAAAACTAGCTCCCCTGTCTGCATTAGCCTCCCAGAAACCAGATTAACAATGGCATGGGAAATGCAGCATATATTTATTTTCTAGTGCTTCTCCCATAACTCTATAGCAGTGTTGTCCAAACTTGGCCACTTTAAGATGAGTGGACTTCAACTCCCAGAATTCCCCAGCCAGAATGGCTGGCTGGGGAATTCTGGGAGTTGAAGTCCACTCATCTTAAAGTGGCCAAGTTTGGACAACACTGCTCTATGGCATCAGAGGCAAGAGAGCTGCTTTGGCACTTATCTTGATAGAGTATTGTGAGTACCAGCCTTAAAGATACTGAGAAAACATAGGAAAAGTGGTCTTGTTGGTTTATAAACTCCAGTTTTTTGAGGGTTTAGAGTTCGAAAGACACCATTATTTTGTGACTTTAGAAAATCAGTGCTGAAGCACCGGAAGGGTGTAATCCAGTAAATCTCTGGAAACGGTATACAGGTTGCCACAGATTGTTCCAATAAAGCAGATCGGTCTAACATGGAGCTTACAGTGCATTAATTTGATACTGCCTTGTTTGAAAAGAGAAAGAAAATGCAAGTATCTCACCAAAGATGTGGGAAAGAACACTTTTGAAATATTAAAAAAAAAGATGAAGGAACAAGACTTGAAAGATAATTAAATGCATTAAACATCTGTAAAATGCCTACATTGTGCCTGTCCATCTTGTTTCAATAACTCCTTCCTTTCCTTTTTTCTAGACTGGTTTGGCATAGAGCTTCTGTTGAAATCCAGAGAGACAGGCAAGATGTTTGTCAGCACAGAGTTCAAATTTTACAACTGCAGTGCCCACCAGCTGTAAGATATCTCCTAATGCTTTTGTCACTGAATGCTTTACAATTACATAGAAATTTTTCCCTAATTTTTGCAGCAAGAGCTACAAAGATACTGTGTATAAAAGGGCCAGGTTTAGAACCTACTAGCTAGGATTCACTAATATTTACATGAAGAAGAATGGTTATTTCCCTGGTTCATTAGGATAATTGATTTTTAGGTGTGTGTGTATATGTATATATGTGCATGTATGTGTACACACACACACACACACACACACACAATGAGCATGACTTGGACATCTTGCCACTATAGCCATTATAAAAATGGTTAGATTCCAAAGGCAATCCTCTATATAATCACAATATTGTGATGTTAAATTAACATTTAAGCTTCTTCAAACTTGTTCTGCATAATTGGCTATAAACAGATGACATAAATATAACTAATATCATGTTTTATTTAACTCCACTTGTCGATGATTGGTACTTCACTAAACCCTCAGTTACTGAAAGACTAAACTTTAAAAGTAAAATTTCACAGGTAATTTACCTTTTATGAGGAGGTAATGAAAAAACTTCCAAAAAGCTAGGAATGCTACAGAACAATGGCCACTCTAAGTGTAAGAAGGGAATTCCAAGCTAACTCAGAGTAGAAAATTACATTCAGTGCACCATGTAATAAAATTGTATGCTCAGTATCAGTATCTAATAGCAGCACTTACATGCTAAGATCATAAAGACTCATTCTGATCTGGGAAATGGAAGCTAAAGAGCATGTGTCATTCAAATTCCTGTCAAGAGAACGAGAAAGAGTGAGAAATGTGTCAAATGAGTGAGTAATTAAATACATTCATGCTGCTTAATATTCCTGTCCCACTAGATTTGCATTTGTATGATTAGAATAAGTTTTTTTAAGGTCATTACAGACAAATCAAAAGCAAACTGCAGTTGAGGATTAAAGATGGACAAACAGGGTTAATATGTGTTTTTGCAAGTGAGGGGCTGGGAAGCTCGCTGTATTTTTTAGTTTGACAATGAAGAATTATCTGTCTGAGTTACTGAAATCCCTCATAGAATTCAGATTAAAGTGAAAAAGTAAAATCTCCTTCAAGCTTGACTCTTAGTGACTTTATGGGCATAGTCATGTCCTTTTCTTGACAATAGTATGGAAGTGGCTCGTTATGATCTTCCACCAAGATGTATTTTTGACTTTGACCAGTATAGTGTACAAATTTGTTATGCCATAGTGGCCTCCTATCAGGTACTTAGCAAGTCTGGCCCTGCTTGGTTTCCAAGACCAGAAGAGGTCAGCTAGGTGCTAAGGTGATAGACAGACAGACAGACAGACAGGCAGACAGACAGACAGACAGTTTAATCATCCAGAGACCTCCATGATGGCCTTAAAATTACTAAATTTTGCACTGGTATCAGTTGCTGTGGGAAAATAAACACATAAGCTTTTATGGCATGAAATAAGGAAAGTGGCACATGGAATTGACCTTGTACAACATGTGCATGTTTTTAGCCTTTCAAAATATAAACTTTCCCTTTTTCTCCCATCATTTGTAATGCTAGAAAGAGAAGCATTAATTCTTTCTTGTGGTAGAAGGAAAATGCTTATGATTCAAATGCTGTTTAGATGTTTGTCCCACTGGGAGAAGCTACTTTCAAAATATCCCAAAGCAAAAAAAAAAAAAATCCCTGAAAAGCACCATCGTAGTGATAGGGAAATAAAAACTGCATGCACTGCAGGATCTAACCAAAGCCCGGGGCAGAATCTGGAGCATATATATATATATATATATATATATATAATTTCTCTTAAGCTTGAGCTGACCTAGATGGCATTAAACTACTGCTATTGCTGTCACCTCCCAGAGTTATTCCTTGCTAGTCCAGTACCCACCTGGAATACTGTGAAACCTTCCAGAGAGAAAATGAGATTATATGAAAAGCCAGTCACTAGAAGATGGGCTGTTAAGGACCTGAGCAAAAGTTGACAGTGTTCTAAATCTTTAGATTAATTAGCCAGAAGTCCAGGAATGGGAAAAAATCATAATCTTGCAGCTGTCATTTGGATAAAACTGTTCTCTCGGATTAAACTAGTGAACTCTCCCTGATTTGGTGGGAATTAGTTGTGCTTAAGGACAGGCTAAACATGTGTATATCAGGCCAGTGATGTTTTGGCACAACATACTTGGGCATGGTTCATTTTTTGTATATGCAATTGAGAAAAGTCTTGAACATTCCCAGTGAAGGAGAGTTCATCACCTCTTATTGTTCCTTTTTTGGGGGCGGGGGGTGGTGGTTTACTAATATTTCATTGGAAACTGCTTCACAAATTTTAAGGGTGCTATCATATGCCACCTCCAGCCTTTTCTTCATAATATTTAGTTTCTAATCCCCTGATCAGAAAGCAGAGGTCTGATTATTCATTCTGTTTTCATTACACTTTTCAGCCTTAAAGGTTCCCCTTATGTGAAGCACAGCCATTAAAATTTGATACACAATGTTGGTGGAACAGAAGGAACTCAGCTGGGCCTATCCAAGCACGGGGGCAAGATGCTTGGGAAGGTCATCTGCATGGGTTGCATACCTTGACAATTCATCCGGCTCAGTTCATAAACACTTTGGACCAAATAGAAAAATTTATCAGCAACATTTGCCTTTTTATTTGCACTGCACTTTTAAGACTCCAGAGTATACACTCTGAATTGGAACCAGATTTAACTGGGATATCAGAGTTTCACTGAATAACTGTCCATAATAATCAGGTGTTATTATACAACTATCATGGATACAAGCCTAAGACTGAGAGAATATCTTTGGCAACCTAGTGAATTTTTGAGAAGCATGAGATTTGAATCAGGAAATTCTCTTAGATGTTGGGATTCTAGAATACCATGTATTGAAACAAATGATCTTTGCAATAAACCCCATAATAAAAATAACCTCTGTTACTTGAACTTAATCGCTTTAGACTAGAGGCACTGGACATATGCAAACACTGGAAACTTACATGGTAATGCTTTTCATCAGCCCTAAGAGACAATGATAAACTCCATTTTTCCAGTCTTTATCATAAAGGCACCTTTGTGCCTTGAAGCTGTAGACCTTTTTTCAAACAAAGTTTTCATTCTCTTTACACAAATATATACGTAACTTTTGCTGACATCAATAATATTGCTACTGGATATTCCATAATTATCAGGCATTATCAATAATAAACATATTTGCCTGTGTTCCTTTCTTGGCAGGTGCCTGTCTTGTGTCAACAGTGCCTTTCGCTGTCACTGGTGTAAATATCGAAACCTGTGTACTCATGATCCAACAACATGCTCCTTTCAGGAAGGACGGATCAATGTTTCTGAGGTACAAACACTGGATTTAGGAACTAGACAACACCATTTGTTATGGTGCGGGTCTTAAATGTTACCCTTGTGATTCAGCTGGACTCCCTTTTCCCACACTGGGACAAAGGTGAGAGAGAGAGAGAGAGAGACTCAGGAGATCTAAATCTTGGTGGTTGGTCTCATTTCTAGGCAAGGGATATGTTATGATGATGATAGTAATAATAATATAATAATGATGATGAGATTGCAGACCTGCATAGGTTCATAGTACGGTTCAAGTGAGATCTGGAGTTATATTCGGAAAAGGCCCATCTGTGGAAAACACTAATGACTCTCTGTTGGCTGTAAATAACATATATTTGATATGATAACAATTCCCATCTATTTTAGGAAAAATCAGTTTTTCTACCTTTAGGTAGTAACACAGCATTAGTTTACACAGAGAGAAATCTCAGAGAAATTATTCTAGCAGCATTCTGCCACTGCAGAACCACGGGATATATATTTTGAACTGTTTTCACCATGTTTCTAACTGCGAATCTCAGTCATAGAACTAAAAAGAAGAGGATGTATATGTTATTAGGCAAAAAAGCAGTTGAGGAGGAAGCTACACACTGATGTACATTTCACCCTCACAGTGATTTGGTCATATTCTCTATTTCTTTAGTTTTTGTGTCTTGATATGGTTACAACTAACTGAAGTTTTTCAATATTGTTTATAAGCATATTTCTTGATGCTGATATGAATTCAGATTAAGAATATCTGACCTTTAGACTGAACCTGGGAATTATGGACAGTGACTGAAGAACTGGTGGTTTTAGATTTAAGCAGGGGCTAAGGTAACTGTAGCAGGAAAGGGTTTAGGGCAGGCAGCTAGCCAACTTACTGAATAGGTCATCTTCCCCAGACACCCGGGCTCAACTAAACATGCCCCTTCCTCAAAGGAATTCACAAATTGTCAGCATGGTGGAACTCAATCTGACCTGGGACCCTGATATGATGATAGAGGGGCATTCATACTTCGCTTCTTATTTTGAAATTGGAGAAAAAGACCCACAGCAGTAGTTTGCACTGGAAATTATGTTATTAAAGGCAGAGTTCATTTGTGGCTAATAATTGAGATGGATGGCATAGCATCCATGAGACCAAGGGAAGATTTTCATTGGGGGTCTTTTCACCATAAAGATGTTAAGCCATCAATATTTTGAAAAGATGAGAGGTGTAAAGTATCTGCCTTTGACAAAAAAATTAACACATATTTCAGATTGCCAGTAGAAATAATTGGTTTTAATTGAATCTCATAAATGTAAAGTCTAACCAGTGAGACTGAAGAGAATAAAATGCAAGAAAATAATAAGGAAAAATTAAATTTTCTTTCTGATTATAATGTAGTTATACTGCAAAGATACCCAAAGAGAAATAGCAAGCTTAAAAAAAAAAAGAATATATTTTTGATCAGCAAGAATAGCAGATGTATGTATGAATGTAAAAAATTATTAGGGTTGACAACAGAAATACATGGTCATTATCTTATTGATGCCTTTTATCAAAAGTGAAGCCAAATGACTTGCATACAGTATGAACTTCAAAGTGCTTTGTCCAGAAAGACTTGTCAGCTCTGAGGACCAACAAAAAAGTGTGAAATATTTTGATATAAAAACAAGATTCTTCTTTTTAAAGTGGCAATAAGTAGCAATCTACTTTTATGAATATGCACTTTCTCAGCTGTTCCACAGTGATATTCTATTTTGCACTTTGGAAGCAAAGTTCTTACTGTTGAAGGTTGCTGTTACCACTCCAGTAGAAATAGGATAAGCATAATTGTGATGATACAAATAAATCATTGTTCCTATTTTCTCTATACACCTATGCGCACACACCCATCTAACTCAGTAAACTCATTCGTTTAGCCTCTTCAAAGGAATTAAAATGCTGACTGAGAACTACAATGTAATCTAGTTACTCTGTCAAAAGCTCTTTGCAGATAGTAATGCTCAAATGCCAGAATATTTCTGTTTTTATGCTTTTAGCACTACCTTGCTGACAAACCTCTTCTTACTTCTGTCTAGATATATTATAACAGAACTCAAATGCATATCAACTTCATTAGCAAAAACTGAGTTGCATTTGGAAGCAAAGCAAAAACAGTAATATTTCCATGAAACTAGTTCTAGTTCCTAGAAAAGCAGCATACACAAAACTATTCAGGTGAATATTAGGTAGCATTTAGCTCAATATTAGAATGTATATGAGAGAATCTACCTCCAGAACCATTTGGTTGTGTTAGTTAACACATCTCTGAAAGGTTAAAATCATCCCTTTTATCAGATGTTAGCCAGTGGTAAGAATCATTACACATTGCTAGCAACTGTTTGTTTATGGCAGAATGAGAGCAACCTTAAGCCTTTTAAAGTAAGGCTATACTTTTCAAAATTACTGAAAAAGTGGCACTTTCATGTTTTACCATTTTGTTCTCTATTAATGCTTAGAGACAGATCTGCACTCTACAGCCACTCAAGTAAATCTGCACTGTGTGAATCCTTTTCCTCTTTACACTCTGGCAGACTTATTATTTAACACAGTTAAACAACTGTACACTTAGGGCTGTGAAACTAGCCAGCTCTGACAATGAGGATGTATGACTCAAATTTTGTCCAAGGCATTCACTGAAAACAGTATGATTCACTTTGTGGGCAGAATCAGTTGTTAGAATGCTTATTTCTTAAAGTGCTTTTATCCTTACCTTTCCATCTAATACCCTTCTAAATGAAAAACAGACTATTTAAAAAAGATATAAAACAGCCACAAGAGAATTTTTGACGTAATCCCCCAGCTACCCAAAACAGAAAATAATAAATAATACTTTTCTAGAAGAAAGTTTATTAAAAACCCAAGTTTTAGCTCGTCACTGAGACATGAGCAATGAAGTAGCTGTAAAAGTTCTTGGAAAGGCATTCCATGGTCCTTCCTGTCTTATTTTCCTACCTACTGAATTTCAGAAATTAGATTTTGCAGAGAATAGGGATAATCTATATGCCAAGCTGTTGAACAGAACACTTGAGCAGACTCTCGTACAATAAAGCAATTAATTCAATAACCCTTTCTCAGATACTTATTCTACTCAATTTTTTCATTGAAGGGAGGGGCAGGAAGGACGGATTTCCATCCCAATAGACAATCCAATCATAATTCACACTTGCAGAAGTTGCTCAAGAACCATGTATTAATCTTTGTATCTGAATGGCTTCCATAGGAACAGTAGGGTAGGGGTAGGGAAGGGAGAATTATAGAAAAGCATAGAGATATATGGTCCAAAATGAACACACAAACACTGGCTTGGAAAATTTAAAAAAAAATGTATTCTCTTCATGAATTCAAAGTTAACATGGTGCTCAGCATTAAGTGACAAGTAAAACACAGCATGGACCTGGAGTCTGGCCTACAGATTTATCACCTCTGTTGGTAAACTAAACAGCAGTAAAAACCAGCTGTATTTTAAATTTCACACTTTTTAAAGGAAAGAAAACTAATTTTGTTGCTATGGAACAACCAGCAAAGATATATGGAAGGACTTGGTCCTCTTCATCTAATCAAAATTAACTATTCTGACTAATGCCTGGCTGTCGAAAATTACCTCTTGTCAATGCCATAATTTTCATATTCTGTCAAAGCAAGTTGTAGCAAGATTCCTGACAAATCTTTCCCATCTATTTTCTTTAGGGATTGAAAGTAACTAGTAACCCTCCAACTTTACTCCAAACTCTATTATTATTAATATTACTGAGAAAGTGGGTTACTTTGTTCATGTATATCTTGAATGTATATGCTCTCTTTCCACCAAACTATGGTGCCCAAAAAGGCTTGCAATATTACAATATTGACTGATTAAGTGCCATCTGTTGGTATTTACTCTTCGTGACCACAAAGAGATTTTTCTCCAGGACGATCTGTCCCTAACCTTCCAACAGTGTACCTATCACCTTTGTAACTGAGTTCATCGACCTTACTGCTAGTCTTTCCCTTTTTTTATTTCCTTCCTCCTTTCCTAGCATCAGAACCTTCTCCAGAGAGCTAGGTTCTATCTTCACATAATGTGTCCAAAGTAGGATAGTTTGAGCCTGGTCATTTGTGCCTCCAGTAAGAACTCTGGGTTGATTTGTTCAATGATCCACAAGTTTGTTTTCTTGGCTGTCCATGGTATTCTTCTCTACCACCAGAGTTCAAAAGCATCAATACTCTTTTTATCCAGCTTCTTCAAAATGCAACTTTTACTTCCATCAAGTGTCACAGGAAATACCATTGCCTGCATAATTCTGATCTTTGTAGGTATAGACACTTCACAGCATCTGAAAATCTTTTCCAAGGTCTTCAGGACTATGGTACCAGATGCTAGTCTGTAGTGTATTTCCTGGTGCTTTGTTGATCCTAAAAGGCAGAAGCTATTTTCCACTTCAATATCTTCATTGTCAGTTCTAAGGCTGGTGGTTGTACCTGTTGTCATTAGTTTAGTCTTCTTTATATTTAATCTTAGTCTCATTCTTTCACTGTGCTACTTGATTTTTATCAGAGCTTGCAGATCCTTTGCATTTTCAGCTATCAGGGTAGTGTCATCAGCACAGCACAGGTTATTGTTGTTTCTTCCTCCAATTTTAAAATCATGCTCTTATTTGTTTGTTTGTTTGTTTATATTTCAAATTTGTCACCACCCATTTCATTGCAGAGTGACTCTTCTTCCAATGTAGCTTTCTTTAATGTATATCCAGCATATATTGTAAGTTGAATAAATAAGGGGAGAGTATGTAGCCTTGTCTCACTGCTTTAGCAACCTGGAATTATACACATACACACACACACACACGTGTGTGTATATACATGTATGCATGCATGCATATACATACAATTAAAAGCACACAATAACAATCAGCTTATACAGCAAAAGTCATCTCAAATAAGATTAACAAAGAGCAGTAGCCAAGAAGATACACTTTCTCATATTCTCACTGAATTTACCTCCTGCAAGATTAGGAAAAGGTGTTAATATTTTAAAGCATGTTCAGGCTTTTGAGGAAGGATTCATTCTTTCAGATCTTGGCTTTGGGTTGTATATAACTTTATAAAGTCAACTAGTTCTTTACCCTAAAACAGATTATTGGGATTTATTTATGCATTTATATCCTGAAACAGTCATTAAAAAAAAAAAAAAACTCTCAGTTCATAACATGTAGCAAAATAATATTTAGTAAACACATGCACACACACACAAACATATAGTTCAAAACAAGGGAATCCAGTCCATCCTTTCCTACTTATTTCCATTCAATAATCTGGCCAAAGAATTCAAGTCTAAATGTTTTTCCCATATAAACAATATTATGTGCTCCATTCACTGTGAATTAACTGTAAAATATTTCAAATTGACTCCTGCTAACAATTGAAATCCATTCATGTATTTTGCAAATTTGAGTGTGTCACTTCTTGTTCAAGTACTGTAACCCATTCTGTTCAAGTTCCAGGAACTGGAAGATATAGTGGGAGAGTACAGAATTGGCTGTGGCTGGTCTTTGCCAGAGAGGAAAGTAATGGGGGATGAAAGAATGTTCAGTTGGAAGGAGGAGCAAAAGGGGAACATAGGAAGCTGAAGGAGATTCAGACTGGTGATATCAGAAGTTCTGATACAAGACTCAATTCCTATCATGGTGCTATGCTTTTGAGCAGAAGCAATCCTCATGAGTGAGAAAACTAGTGGCTACATGTCTGCTGTGTTGTTGGCACATCTGCCATGTGTGAATTCAGGAGGATGAAGGAAGAACATTGTTGACCCATTGTCAGTGAAGTAATAGTGAGAGCATGAACATCTTCCAAGGAATTGGATCTGAACTCTACACTTTAATTAGTCTTCTCAATCAGTGAGAGGTGATTGAGATATCTTGATGCAGGTATCTTCTGCTAAGCCAGTTGCCCCAAACCCTGAATCAGGTGGCCGAATTATGGGCACCTTTGTTCTTGGCTGCTTTTGGTGAACACTAGATCTGTGCAGAATAAGACTGCATCCATTTAAGCTATGGGAACATATGAACACACAGACCTGGCATTTATTACTGAGATCTGGATTAGTGACAGGGAAGTAACTTTATTGGAAATCTGCCCTCCCAGATTTCAGATTGTGCAGCAAGCATAGCACCAAAGCTAGGAAGAAGGGGAAACAGTGGTTGTAAGATATCTGCAGGCTTGCCAGATGAGTTTGTGGGTTGCCATGTGGGTAAAGGCAGCACCTTGCACAGAGAGATGGGACCAGTTGCCGTTAAGCACAACCGCGCTCGGCCGAAAAGGGTGCGAAGCAACGGAAATCCCGCCTCCTGCGCTCGCCAGCTGGGCTCTGCTCTAGGAAGGAGGCTCTGGCAAACCACTTCCGAAAAAACAATTGCCTTGAAAACTGCAAGGATTCGTCCAGGCAGTCACTGCAGGGTCAGTAATGACTGAGCGCAGACAAAAAAAAAAAAAGTTGTATGTATTTAGCCTGGCATTTACGAGCTAGATCCATGCTTTCCTGGATTCTTTGGGCAACTAGGAAGGATGACAGCAGCTGGGTTTGAGAGTTTCTTTGAAGGAAAATATGATGCCATATGCCTTGAAGGGGATAGTAGTCTTTTGATGAAATCTCTTGTTTTGGCCAAATTTGATAACTTTCTCCATCAAATATGGAATCTCCATCCCTTCCCTTTTTGGTTGTTGAGAATGGACAAAGGACTCAGCTTCAGAGAATTCTAAAGGCAAAGGTTTATCTGGATCCTTTTCAGTCAGAATTCAGACCCTAGCATAGGATGAAAATAGTTGCATGCATCCACCACTACAACACATTCTATATACAGCTGTCTTTGGAAATAACTTAGATGCTGCAATGTGTGCAGTATGCTACAGTCATACTACTTAAGGGTCAAACCCAATATTTCAGGGTAACATCAATTTTAAGGTTGTTGCATTGGCTACCAGTAGGCTTCCAAACCCAATTCAAAGTGCTAGTTATAATCTTTAAAATTCTATACAGCATAAAACGGGAACTGCCTTACCAATATTGAATCTACTTCACTGGTCCAAATTTCTAGAAAGGACCTGCTGAGAGTCCTACTTCCTCAAAAGGTACATGGGATGTGAGCTAGGTTTCAGCAGGGGATCCTATTATGTTGAATACCACCCCCCACCCAAATTACATGTGATTCCATCCTATTAATGTGTCTTTAGTCCTGACTGAAAGTTGCAACAATTGTTTTAAAATCTTTCTTGACTAGGATGATTCATAACTATTGTAAATCAATTAATAAATTGTCACAATTGACCTTTGAATTATCTATTATTTCTTTTCATGATCCAAAATGTAATAAGCTTTTGACCAGCCGCCAAAACTGATTGGACATGTTTGTGGAGATACTATAGTGAAGGAAAATAATTATGATGTTTTCCTCCATTATTGCCATAGCATGAATCTTCACTCAAGTTTCCAGCAATTAAGAAGATTATGCCACTGAAATAAAGGCACTATGGAATTTGTCTTTCCTACAAATGCAATGGATTGTTCAGTTAAGCTGTCACACTAAAAGCCTTTGACTGAAATGCTGTTAAACAACAGCATTCACTGAAGATATCTAGCATTAAATGAGTTCTGTAACATGAAACATTTATGTGGGGTGAAACAAGGGTTGTCATTTTATGCTAGTGTGGAAATTATAACAAAAAAGTGCCTCTGTAAATTTGGGGGAAATATAAAAGGTGAATAGGAAGTCATGGAAATATAAAATACTATTTTATTATTATAAAATAAAACATCTCTGTATAGTCTCATTTCAGTAGATTGATAAGAAGAAATAACTGTATTTTTTATTTTTGTTTGATGTATTTTTTATCTACCCCAAAATGAAACCTTTTGGATTAGTTGATAATTATTCTCATAAATTTGGGGATTGGTATCTTTTGGTATCCATTTTGTACAAATTGCACTTTTACATGTGTGGCACTGAATGAGACAAATGGGAGTGTTCACAGATTTTGAAAGGTTAAACTGGAGGCACATTCTATTTCTTTTCCATGGAAATGTTTAGATAATATTCTCACCTGGGAAATCTCCATACCTGATTGTGTTTTCAGCCTGATGTGAAGTTCCTTGTAATTATAATCATATTACAATCATTGTTGGAAGCATCAACAATAAAAACTAAAGCATCTATCTGACCTTTAAATACCTAGATCTTTAAGTTAGAGGCTGAAGGCCACAGAGTCAGGCAGCTTATTCATTGTCCTTTTTCCTTGACAGATTTTGCAAATGTATGAAACGTTAATATAAATTAACTGCACATAAAGTATATGATAGAACATCCACAGTCCTAGTCATACATGCATCTCATTATAGTTGAATATTGACTATTTGGGTGTGAACCACCCAGAGTCCCTCCTTGTGAGGAAGTTGGGTGGTGATATAAATTTGATTTATAAATAAATAACAAATTTCAGAACCATACATGATGTACATTAGAAAGAGCTATATATGCATTTGGTTGAGTCCCACTGAATCACTAAACTATGTTTTACATTTTTTTGAGAATGAAAAGGTGCATTGTAGGGAGATGTAAATCTGGAAAGGCTTCAAAACCTAGGTGTATAATCTGTTAGTGCAGACAGGTAATTCTAGTGATTTGTGGCCTCCATTTCTGTTGAAACTAGAAACCCTAAGCCAGAATTCATTCTGTGGACAATGGAGGTGCTATTATCCACAGGATCCAATGTCCACTCCTTTCAGTGGAAATTGAGCAAATCTACATTGATTATTGGTAGTAGTAGTAGTAGTAGTAGTAGTATTTAAACATGTGGAGTCCTTGGGGTTCTCTGAGCTTGGTTATTTTCTTGCAGATGTTTTGTTACCCAGTTAAGTAACATCTTCAGTGCTAGAAGGGAGTGGGTTTTTCTCTGTTTATATACAGTAGCTTGCCCTGTCAGTATTGGTGGGGGTGTTGTTTTCTTCAGGGTAGTTCCTTGATTAGGCTGTTGTTTACTGTTTGTCTGAGTTGGTAGTTCCTTGATTAAGATATTGTTGTAAACAATAGCCTATTGTTTGTTGTAAACAATACCCTAATCAAGGAACTACCAACTCAGACAATCAAGCAGTAAACAACAGCATAATCAAGGAACTATCAAGGAAAAAAACAACACCCCCACCAATACTAACAGGGCAAGCTACTGTATATAAACAGAGAGTGAACCCCATTCCATTCTAGCACTGAAGATATTACCTAGCTGGGTAGCAAAATGTCTGGAAGAAAACAACCAAGCTCAGAGAACCCCAAGGACTCCACAGTTCAACCCTGAGCTACATATATTCTCTTCTATTGGTACTTAAATATCTATGCCACCCAACTCTTGACAACTCTGGGCAGCTCACAACAATCAAATTATAATCAAATCAGTAAAACATAAAAGATAAAGATAAAAGATAGAAGCACAATGAGGGGTCCCACTGTCCCTCACCAAAGGCCTGGGTGAAGAGCCAGATCTTCATGGTTCTACAAAAAGAGACCATAGTGGAATTGGCTAGTCAGGTGAAGCAAATAGAAACATCTGTTCCTATAGGATCTTCTGAAATTCACACTATGAGATACAGAATGTTTTTTGTAAGCAGTATTTTTCTGAGCATTTTATTTAAAAAGAAAAGATGCAAACTGTCTTCTTTGATGGACACATGTTTGTGAGTAGGAATTAAAATAAGAATTTATGTTATCCAAATTTATTTTATCCTAAGTGTGTTTGTTACCATAAGCCAGTTCAGTAAGTTATACCCCCCTAGTGGTCATCAAAAAGTAACAAATAGGAGACATTGTTTAGTGTGTTTCCTTATCTTTTAGAAGAATAAGGATGCTTTAATTCACTTTAGTTACTTTGAGCTTGTCAGGGAAATGATTTCTATTGATTAGATTGATTAGATTTATGTCTCACATAATCTAGATTTCTAAAATGTGTCTAATTGAGAATCTCAGGAATAATGAAAATTTAATGTCTAACTGATCATGATCCAGTGGCATGTGTATATCAAACCCATGCCAGAACTATGCAGTGTTCACCGCACTTCAAGTTCTCCCTTGGGAGAGAAGAGAGCAGAGAATGAATGTTGAGAAAGAAAGAAATCCTTTTTCTTTGCATTGACTTTTA
Source organism: Liasis olivaceus (assembly GCA_030867105.1). NCBI lineage: Eukaryota > Metazoa > Chordata > Lepidosauria > Squamata > Pythonidae > Liasis > Liasis olivaceus. The sequence continues at coordinate 163,235,908 of CM061350.1, read as the reverse complement.
AAATAACAGAATAGCTTTTCTTTGCCTGTCCTAGCTGAACAGAAGCTTTTATTTCTCTAATATCACTTTTTATTCTGTTTAAAATGTTCACCTGGCCATACAGTGCTGCATAGTCAGCTGGTTATTATAAAGAGAATAACAGAAGAAAAAAGGTGGTGATGGCATGATCATTTTATGCCACTATGAGCATACATGATCGATGATCTGAATAAGAAAAGTCATTGGAAAGTAAGATGATTTTTCTGTTTCCCCAAATTCCAGTCAGAATTCTCCTGTGGCCTTTGATGGGGAAAATAAAAAGAAAATTCCTGTGAATATCAGGGTCTTGATTTGGCTCAGCTTTAATGCATCGAGAGCTGACTTTCAATAGAGTGCAGCAAGGGAGGTGCCCTGCTATGCACGAAACCCCGATCCAGAATCAGGTTGTCTATGAATGATTTAGCACCGGGTGCCCCACGGACATGCGTTGTGCTGCGGGCAAGAGGCCACCCCCATCCGGCTGCGCTCCACTCCCGTAACAGTTGGAGGGTCTGAATCCCACAATATAGTAAGTCAGAAGCAAGCAAATGACTTAGCAGAATTTGTGAACGTGATTGGTGATCACTCTGTGTGGTCTTTCACAGCCTTTGCTAATAACTGGTCTTTGGATTTGCCACTTAACAAAGCAAGTGTCACTTCTAATGATCACTACATTTGCTATGTAGTTGTACAGACGTGTAGCTTCTTTAAATTGGGATATGGCATCTTAGAGCTTGAACATTTAGTCCATCTTTCTTTGTGATTTCATCATTTCTCTTGCATGCTCTTAAGTAATTAAATTTGATTTATTAAAAAAAATCATGGCCAGTGGGATTTCCATAAATGCTGGCTACAGGGAGAACTGAAACAAGATAAGAGGAATTAGCAATGCTGTGCTTAGGAAAGTTGAACAGGGGGTATGTTGTATTTGGGGGGAAAAACTGAGTAAAACTATACACGTTAATGAGCTCAACCCAAGTTGCAGGTAAAGAGGGACATGTTTGTTCAAAAGAAATTGGTTGACTTGAGTTTTGAATTATTAGTAATATTTAATCATCATGGTAAAATGTGTTTGTCTGTTCGCAAGCAAAGGCCACATATTAATTTACAATATGCATTTGGATTTTTTTAAAATAGAGATTAGAGATAAGATGATTCTGGCATATTTTTTGGCTGCTTATGAATTTTGTCTTTTAAATTCAGCTTTCCAAAGGAGCACATTATTTCTTGGATTCAACCAAAGTAAATTAGGAGTTATGTTAGTGAAATCAATGGAGCCATCCATAACGCGCTGGGAGAATTTTAGATCATATGCCAATTAGGTTAGCATATATTAGTGTGCTGAATTAACTAATACTTGCAAATGTCTGATAGAAGGGAAGTCACAAATAAAAACAACCTGTTTTTTAGTCTTCTACTTTTCATATTTTTCAGATTGATTTAGACAACTAATCTCAGCTTGTGTTTCAAGCAATTTATGATGATCTTCTAGGTATATTGCTTAAAATATATAGCACATACAGTTTTCATAAAGGAATATGATCCCACAGTACTGTTGCTGATTCTGAATATTTAGATGGGATTCCTGGAGACAGGGAAAAAAAATCAGAATGAAAGCATGCCAAAGGTATTCATTGGGAGAAAACAAAAACAAAAGCCACCAGATTTAAGGACTCACAGCTTCTGCTCTGGCTAACCTTACAGAATTTATCCATACAGATGATTGCCAACCTACCAAACGTATTCTCTGTTACAGAGATGTGACAGAAGATGCTTGGCAGTTTGGGGATCAAGTACAGATTCTTTATATGCTGGCCATAGCAGACTATATATTACTACAATTGTAGTAGTGGTAACCAACCATTTTAAGCTATTTAAATACCCCACTGGCTTCCATCTAGTTTGATTATTAACCCTCTGCACTGAAGAAATCTTACGCAAGCAACTCTCTCCTAAGGGATCCTTGAGTTGCCTGGATTCTGATGGTAAGCTTTTAGGGTTAGACAGAGAAACCTTGGAGGAGAGGCTGATATTTGACCAACCTTTTTGTACTGCCTATAATGATGAATCATCCTGGAGAAAATCTATGTAGTTGCTAAGATTATGACATATAATCAAATCAAGTAATAATTAACCCCTGCACAGTGTTGCACTAGGATACTTATGCAATGGAAGCTGTTCAGTCTAAATTTTGAGATCCCTAGTTCGAATTCCCTACTCTGTAGCTAATGTACTTCTCCAGCTTGAGTTCAGCTGCATTTCAGCTGAAGCTCAATTATGACTCTGCCAGTTGAAGTACTGGCTTAAACAAATTGGGAGCAGGGGCAGGCAAATTTATAGTCCAAGTAGTTCTGGCAGAAAGATACCAGTCTTTAAATAATGGACAGTCTGGCTTAAAGATAATTTTAGAACTAGATTTACAAGAGATAGAACCAACATTTATCATCTCTATTACTATGAGCTCAAGGAACCTCCTTTCATTATTCCCAAATATCATTTTTAAGTCCTGTTTCACAGGAGGATCTTTACACTGGCAAATCTGGATGCTCTCCTATCAATTGTACTGTTGGACTGATTCAGTGGTCTTCCTTATCAAGAATTTATATATCTGCTCCAACACTGCAGTTGAAACAGTAGCGCATGTTCTTTTCCATAAGCCCTATAGATTTTGTTTCTTCAATCACTCATCTGATAAATACAATAAAGATGGCCAAGGTAAAGGTAAAGTCTTCTCCAGTTGAGCTCAACTTCCTGTGGCCATCTGGGCATGTCCATGTAACATTTTTTACAAGAGTACACAAGTTATTTGCCTTTGCCTTCTTCCAGGACTTTTTTTTTTAAAAAAAAATCCTACAAATGTAGGATTCCCTGATGATCTCTCATTCACATACTAAGTTCAACCCTGCTTTGCTTTTTCAAAAACAACCAAGGTTACCAGGTTACTCCATCTGCTGTGTCAAAATGGCTAGTAGTGTGGTCGTATTCTGTTGCAGTTGGTGATATAGCCTTGCCTTCCACACTTTTAGATCCCATTATTACTTCAATCGTTGAAGTACAAATGTTCTAAAATCTCCCATTTCCCAGAGTGGACTGTACTTATAGGATGATAGTGCTTTACATATGTCTTCTAATGAAACCTTTGCAATGGGGAAAAACCTCCATTATGTTCTCCATGGATTCAGTAATACAAACCCTTCTGCAAGTAACATTTCCAACTCTGCAGATCTGATTTATGCTAAAAGAAAAAGGGAATTATCACTATCTACATTCTTTTTGCTCTAGAAAAATGTTTTCTTCCATTTTATTTGTCTAACCAATTTATACAGCTAGCTACCTCACAGTACAGTGACTCTAGGTGGTGAACAAAAAGATTAAAAATAAAAGATAAACAATATAAATAACGAGAACCAAGATATAGCATATGTACAAGATCTAATTCCATGTCTAGTCCAAGGACTGGAACCAAACAAATCAGCCAGCAAGATTCACTTAACCTTCTGCCCCAAAAGCCTGGGGAACAACCAGATCTTTAATGTCTTATGAGAGGCCAATAGGGACAGGACCACCTGGATCTCTGTGGAGATGTTATTCCAAAGGGCAATTTATACATCATAGAAGGAATGATTCCCCATCATACCACTGATCTGGGGGATAATGGGACATATAACGTAGTTCCTTTACAAGAACTAATTTATTGCTTTATATTTTGTTGTAAGCTGCCCAGAGTCACTTTTTGCGAGGGGGGTGGCCGTATAAATTTGATAAATAAGCAAACTAAATTAATTCTATGCTAAGGTGCAGGGTTTTTGGTTTTTGTCTTTGTCTTTCACAGTAACCTTAATGTATTTCCACAAAATAGCATACTTTCTTAAATGTTATACTGTAAAGCTTTAAAAGATCAGAGGTTAATTACATCCCCATTATTTTCTCTCAATACCGTTTTGAGTAGCCTGGTCTTAAAAAGAAAATGAAAGAAATGATTAAAATCAATGCTGAGTATAGACAAACTATGGACAATCAAAGGACATAATAATAGATCAGCCTGCAATCTCTTTCTCTCACACCCTCTGCTTCTCCCTGTGTATTTATCAGTTTCAGGAGCGCTTGGAAGAGTTTTTCCTAAGACCTTACGATGCCAATAGGCTAAGCTCAACAGATAATTGAAGCATCATTGTGAATCTATGCAAGCTTTCCCCAATCTGGCATCCACCAGAGGGTTTGGACTGCAGCTCCCATTATATAAGCCAGATTGGCCAATTGCCATGTAGGTGATAGTATGATAGGAATCATAGTAGTCCTAATGCAACTTTTTGCCATTTCATTTATAATTATACCTACCTCTTCATTTCTTTCCATGAACCAAGTCATTAACCCCATTCCTCAAAATCAGGCCACCTTCATTAAAATCTATTACCTTCTTCCCCTATCTTTAAGTTCATTAATTCATGCTCTTCAGCACTTTTTTTCTATTACATGTCACAATCTTCCATATGCCATGGTCATCAACAGAGAGTCCCATAGACCTACCCCTGCTGCTGTGATCATGGCGATGGTCAAGTGAGATTTTCACATAATGCTTTTTAGTAAGGCAGAGAAGTACAGGCTGGAGTACCAGTCTTACTTGAGCCTATGTCAATGTGAACATATTCTCTGTGCAGTGTTGCAGGAAATTGCTACTACAGATGGGTGAATCTCCTCCCTTTGTAGTTTGTGCCACTTTTCTCATTTTTTGATTCATAATTATGTGGGGGGGTTTGTATTCTGCAAATTTTCAGAAATATTTTCCCCAAGTGTGCATGTAAATATGTATTTTAAATACAAATTTACACATGCATTTTAAAATTTCTCTTTAAATGCACATGTCAATATAGTTGAAGTGCCAACCATCTTTTTCAGGATTTGAGCAAATGAAACTGAATAGCTAAGTTTTGATCCATGTATTGATCCCTATATTGGATTAACATAAGTAGAATGAACTTTTTGCAAGGGAGAAGCTGCAGGGACAAAGTACAACCCGTACTAGAACAGCAATGTCATCAGAGGCCACAATGGAATCCCACTGGTACCTCAGTGGGAAAGATATTACAGTGATGTATTTGAGCTGAAGTTCAGTTCCCCAAAGTGAAGTCTAATGTTTAGTCACTTTAGTAGTAGGTAAAATCTAGTAGTTGAAAATATGCCAGTAACAGCAGCTGAATCCACACAACATGATTAGTTATAGTTTAGTTTATTTAATGTTGCCTTAACAGGTACTTTGTAAACCATAGATTATGGTTTAACATGATTTAGAAGGCTAACCAAAGTCAATCAGTCAATCATGGTTAAATGGACCAAATAGAATAGTTTTTAGAATAATGTACAAATGTAGTATATGAATCTCTATGTAAAAGGAAAAACCATATAGGTGTACATACAACAACATAAACATAGAGTGTGTTAATGCATGCAGTTCTTTTTCATCATTTAAAGCAGCTGCAGTCTTTGGAAGCTCTCGCAATTGGTTCAAAAGCTACATATTTATCAAATATGTACGGCCACCTATCTCACAAAAAAGTGACTCTGGGCGCTGTATTCATTTTCAAAAACTATTTAAAAAGCACAACAACGAGGGAAGATTATGTTAGCCACAGTAAGGGAGCCATTGCAAGATCTCCCCAGTCACCTGGGACCCCCAGGCCTGAAAGCAAAGCCAGGTTTTGGGAGACCTGCGGAATGTTAAGAGGGATGGAGCCCCCTCACTTCTGGGCTGAAACATTTCCATAAGGCAAGTGCCATGGCAGAAAAGGCCCACCCCCTGGGACCCACAGCATGCCTTCTGTGCCAGATCTGGTGGTATGGGCAGATATAACTGGGGAGAGGCGGCCCCTCAGATAATATAACCCCATGCCATGAAGGGCTTTAAAGGTTAAAACCAGCACCTTGAATTGGACCTGGAAGCAAACTGGCAACCAATGCAGCTCTCAGAGCAGAGGTGTAATGTGTGCCATTCTAGGAGCACACATAACTCTGCCACCACATTTTGCACCAGCTTAAGCTTCCAAATACTCTTCAAGGGCAATCCCATGTAGAGCACATTACATTAGTCTACCCAGGAGGTAATCGGTGCATGAGTGACTGTGAACAGAGCCTCTCAATCCAGGAATGAGTGCAACTGGCACACAACATGAAGCTGTGCAAAGGCCCTCCTAGCTATCACTGCCGCCGCCACCTTGAACAGGAGTCATGAGTCCAGGAGGACCCCCAGATTGTGCACCAGATCTGTTTGGGGCAGCACTAACAAATTCTCAAAATATCAAAGAATTGCACATATCTCACATGTTAATAGAAATGCTCAAGATTTTGCACATTTGTTCAACAATACATGGAAGAACTATTAGAGGTTCAAGTGGGATTCAGAATAGGCAATCACACTGCTAACATCACATTGCTAACATTCTTTTGAAAAAGGCAAGGAAGAGGGCTTCCGATGGGAATATGGTGGCTTAAACATCTCTCTGCAATAGGGAGAGATGACACTGCAGCTGGATTAGTGTCTGGCAGCAAGCGCCAGCCGTTCAGCTTGCTCCGGATAAAGAAGGAAGCAAGGAAATCAATCCATTTAGTCTGACAGCTGTTCCTTGAAAGCTAATCACAGAGACTGAAGCCTCTGCAAATGGCTCTCAAGTCGAGCAGCTAGAAGGTGGGGGAACCATCTCCGTTCACCACTGTGGTTTAGCCTTAATGGACATTAGAGCCGACTGATTCCCATTTCTTAAACGCTTTGGTCTATAACTATTTTTTTTTAGCTTGAGAGACTTTTCTTCACAACAGATAAGTAAATCCCTTGGGGGTTATCCTTATTTTTGGAACTATATTTTTAAATGAAGAAATAGAGTTTTAAATTAAGTTGATTAATTCGCAAAAAGCTGGAGGAAAAGTAGAATTTAAAAGAGACTTAAAATCTACTTATAGTGAAAAAGGAAGATTTATTTGTTAAAAGTTTATTTTTTGACTGCAGCAACAGATTTGTCTTTTCTATGGGAAAGTTTCTTGTTTTGTTCAATTCTGTCTGCTGATTGGTAGAGCTTTAGAAACATAGCTAAACTGTAATTCGATTCCTGTGTGATCCCTTTGAACCGAGTACATACGCCTGCAATTTCAGCTTGAAAGGCACTAGGGGGCATGAACTGCAGTTTACTTTCACTTGTAATTAACTATATAGGGCTATACATTTTACTTGTCACAATGGAAAGAAAGAAAAAAGAAGAAATTGCTAAAAGAGGTCCCTTGGAACAGCCGCTAGAAGTTAAAACAATTCTTTTAAGTCTACTCCAGTCAATGTTTGATGAACTAGGAGTTAGATTTAAGTCGCTTGAAAAAAAGATAGAGGAAAGAGTGGATAAGGTGGATGAGTTAAAGGTGATTAACTTTGGAAAAAAGGTGGAGACTGAACCAAATGTGAAATTGGGGTTCAAAAAAATGTTGGATTATGAAGGTGATATAAATAAAGAAGTTGTAGATTTAAATATGGGCTTAAGATGGCCATAGGATAACATGGAAAAGGATGTTAGAATGGAATTACAAATGGAATTAATTTATATTATAATGTTCAAAGGCCACATACAAATAATAGAGAAGAGTGATCTGGAAGGATTTTTTATTTTGGATTTGCAAAAGGAATGTATTGCATCAGTGAGGTCGTTCCTGGGAAGAGATGAAAAGAAAATATTGGTGTGATGGAATGGAATTATGAAGGCCAAGCTCAGGGAGATAAGCATTTTCTTAGCTCACCAGAATCTCGTGGGAGGAACAAAAGGATGAGACTGGCACCTCCCTGAGGAATTCACACTGTTGTGGCTGGAGGACTTTGGGAACTGGGGTTTTAATCTGGGAAGATTCTTGCTAGAGGTTGTAGCTAATAAGCATAGCTGTAATGAATTTGCATGGTCTCTTGGAGTTCCTTGGGCTAGGCCTGACATCAGTCTTCCCAGACTCATACTACCTTCAAGACGAAGGAGTTTGAATCATGGCAACGGATCCCCAGGGAGCTAATTTGACACTACAGGTATTGGCAGCAGCCCTGCTACAGCATCAGCAGCAAGTGGATGCACAAATTAATAACCTACAAGCAGCTATGGGACAACTAATACAGCAGCTCGGACCTGTAGCCCAGCCACCACCTCCCCCACCAATTGTGTTGCTACGTTCACCTGGTAGCATGCCAGAAAAGTACAGAGGTGAGGTGGAGAAGATGAGAACCTTCCTGGCACAATGTGAGTTGTTCATGGACGGCAGACCAGGAGAGTTTCCTACAGATCGGACAAGAGTGGCTTTTGTGATGAGTTTATTGAAGGGCGCTGCAGCCAAGTGGGCTACCCTTATCATAGAGACAGGGGATCCAATGCTCAACAACTACCAGAATTTTGTCACGGCTTTCAGGGGGCATTTTGGAGATCCAGTGAGAAGATTAACTGCCTGTCCAGACATTTGTAAGCTCAGGCAAGGCGACAGACCAGTAAGGTTGTTCATTGCAGATTTCAAGTTGCTAGCGGGGGATATTGAGTGGAATGAAGTGGCTCTTATGGACCAGTTTAGAGAGGGGTTGGACCCTGAACTCCGGTCAGAGATGGTAAAACAAGGCATTCTAAATACTCTGGATGACCTGTATCAGCTTTGTATAGTAGTTGAGGCCAGGCTCATAGAGTTGAAGCAGTATGATCTATCTACTCCTCTCGAGGCTCCTCGGCCTTCCTTGGTCCCGCTTCCCTCCCCTTGTGCTCTAACAAAAGAGTTTGCAGAGGGAGAGCCAATGCAATTGTGAGCTACTCGGAGAACAGTTTCGGGGGAGGAAAGGCAGAGGAGAAGAGATTTCAACTTGTGTTTCTATTGTGGAGCCCCAGGGCATATGGTAAGAGCTTGCCCGGCAAGAAGTATACCAGCGGGAGCCAAACATGTGCAACAGACACCCCCCAAGAGAGCAGTTTCTGTCCCAGAGCAGCAGCAGGGAAACTGGCAAAGCCCCCCTCCTCAGAGATCGCAGGGGGCGGGCCATCAAGCAATTAAGGAGAGGTCACTATGGAGATGACAGCCAGGCATCCATGTTAGTGCCTCTCAAAGTGACATTGCCTTCTGGCTCCAAAATTGAGTTGGAGGCTCTCATAGATTCAGGCGCTACCACGAGTTTCATAAATGTTCAAACTGTATAGAAATGGCAATTACCTACGATAGATTTGGACAAACCCATGAACGTAGAGACTATTGATGCCCAACCATTGAGAGTGGGTCCAGTGCTACAATCCACAGTCCCTCTGCAGGTGACCATTAACGACCACATGGAGTTATTACCCCTGTATGTTACGGCATCTTTACAGGTGCCAGTAGTCTTGGGCATTTCGTGGCTTAGGTTGCACAACCCTGACATTGACTGGACAGCGGGGACCCTCTCATTTTCTGCTCCAGATTGTCAACACCACAAAGTACAGGGAACTAGCCTCACCAATTCTCTAGCAGACATCCAGGATGTGGGAAGGGGTTTGCCTGCCAAGTATGCAGACTTTGCAGATGTTTTCGGGGAGGAGGAGGCTACGGCCTTATCCCCCCATAGACACTGTGATTGCACGATTGATTTGAAGCCAGGTGCTAAGATTCCAGCCAGATGGCAATATCCCATGTCTGCAAAAGAATTAGCTATTCTCAAGGATTACCTAGAAGTAAATTTGAAGAAAGGATTTATCAGGCCATCAAAGTCTCCAGCCTCAGCTCCCACATTTTTTATACCAAAGAAGCCAGACCTGCAGACATTCAGAACCGCCGCTAGCGGGACCGTTCCAATGCGCACGGTGCATGATTACAAGGAGCTGAACAAAGTAACCATTAGAGATCATTATCCACTCCCATTGATTTCAGATCTTTTAGACCAGATACAAAAGGCTCGCATTTTCACAAAGCTAGATCTTAGAAATGCCTACAACCTTATTCGTGTGAAGAAAGGGCATAAATATCTCACTGCTTTTGATACGAGATATGGAAAATATGAATACACCGTGATGCTGTTCAGGCTTTCTAATTGTGGAGTGGTATTTTCTAGATTTATGAATCAGATTTTCTCAGACATAATTGATTCCTATGTGGTGATTTATTTGGATGACATTCTAATATACTCTGACGATGTTCAATCACACACGATGCATATCAGGAATGTGTTACAGAGACTGAGAGAAAATAAGCTCTTTGCCAAGCCAGAGAAGTGCGCATTTGATTTGCCACAATTGGACTATTTCAGCTTTAGGATTTCAACAGAGGGGCTACAGATGGATCCTGCTAAAGTGCAGGCAGTGTTATCTTGGCACCCACCCCGTAATGTAAAGGATGTACAACATTTTCTGGGATTTGCTAATTTTTACAGAAAGTTCATTCCCAATTTTGCGAAGCGTGTGAAGCCCCTCATGCAACTATTGAAGAAAGGAAAAAAGTTTACTTGGGTGGAGGGAGAGCAGGCAGTCTTCCAACAGTTAAAACAGCTTTTTGCCTCCCAACCTCTCCTCCTGCATCCCGACCCTTCCCGCCAGTTTGTGCTACACACAGATGCCTCTGATGTGGCGATAGGGGCAGTTTTGTTGCAGGCAGATGAGGCAGGTGTGGGGGCGGTGGCTGCCGTGTGTCTTTTTCTCTCGCACACTCTCTCCAGTGGAGAGAAATTACGACATTTTTAACAAAGAGTTACTTGCAGTTAAAGCAGCTTTCCAGGAATGGAGGCAATGGCTGGAGGCAGCAAAGTTTCCTGTGCGGGTGTGCACGGACCATAAGAACTTGGAAGCAATGCAGAGCTCGCACTTACTCACTCCGCAGCAAGTACAGTGGAGTCAGCTTTTTTCATGTTTTGATTTTTACATCATATACGTTCCGGGGGCATGTAATTTGATGCCCAATGCACTTTCCCGGAAACCAGAGTACATTGCTGAGCAACCACCTCCACAGCGCGCAGTGATCCTGCAGCCTTGCAACTTTAAAGAATTGGACAGTGCGAGAGAGAAGTTGGGAGCGAGTCGGCAGGCAGAAGATTTACTGGTAAGAATAAGGGTGCAGCAGGCACAGGACGCTTTTGCGAGGGCTCGGATGGATGACCTCCAGGACACCCAGCAGGGTGGGGGTTCCCCTTTTTCAATGGAAGGAGGATACCTCCGTCACAAGGGGAAGTTATATGTTCCTTTGTCCTTGCGGGAAGAGGTTTTACAACTTTGCCATGATAATGTAACAGCAGGACATGGAGGGGTGTTTAAGACCCTGCACAGGACTTTAAGAAACTATTGGTGGCCTAAGATGGCGGCAAACATTAGAGATTACGTGGCATCTTGTCACGTGTGCAGGCGAGCTAAACCTTTTCATGGGAAACCCGCTGGGCTGTTGCAGCCCTTAGAGACTCCCCCCAAGCCTTGGCATACAGTTTCAATGGACTGTATTACTGATTTGCCTCCAGTGAAGGGTTATTCTTCAGTTCTGGTGGTTGTGGACTTATTTACTAAGATGGCTAATTTCATACCATGCAAGGGTCTACCTTCTGCTCAAGCCACAGCACAACTATTTTTGGATCATGTCTTCCGATTTAGAGGAATGGTTAATACATTAATAACAGACAGAGGGAGTCAATTCTCTTCTAAGTTCTGGAAAGCTCTTTTTGGACTGTTGAAGGTGCACAGCCACATGTCTTCAGCGCACCATCCAGCTACCAATGGAGAGGCAGAAAGGACCCATCAGATGTTGCAACAGTATTTAAGGTGCTATACTACCTACAGCCAGGATAATTGGGTTGAGTTAATTCCCATGGCGGAATTCTCCTACAACAATTCAGTGCACTCTTCAATTGGAATGTCCCCATTTCAAGCACTCTACAGATGGACCCCCCAGGTTTTGCCACAGACTGTGTCACAGGGAGGGATCCCAGGGGCAGTGCATTTTCTGTAAGAACAGCAAGCAGCTCAGCAACTGTTGCGGGACCAATTAGCAAAGGCAAAAGAGACGTACAAGAGGACTGCTGATACCCGCAGGCAGACAGGTCCACAGATTTCTGTGGGGGACAAAGTGTGGTTGTCCGCCAAGTTTCTAGCTTCCAGCAGGCCATCCAAAAAACTGAATGACCGGTTCATTGGACCATTTAAAGTTTTGCAGCAGATGAATAAGTTAGCCTTTCGATTGCAGCTGCCCTCATCGATGAAGGTCCATCCAGTTTTTCACCGCTCCTTATTAGTTAAGGATGCCCCACCAACTTCCTTGAGAACACACTCATCCCCACCCCCTCCGGTTGTGGTCGAAGGAGAGGAGGAATACGAGGTGGAGGCAATATTGGACTCTCGCAGGAGAGGAAAGGGAATTCAGTATTTGATTCATTGGAGGGGATATCCTGAAGCGAAGTGTTCTTGGGAGAATGCAAGGAACGTTCACACCCCAGAGCTGGTCATTGACTTCCATAGGCATTTCCCTAGCAAGCCGAAGCCTCAAGTGCTGCCCGGAGCACCAGCAGTTAATCAGCAAGAAGAAGGAGGGGGCAGCACACTGGAGGAAGGTTTGGTGGGGAATTTAGGGGAGAAGCGGACTCAAGCTAGCAGTCCACAGCCTTCTACTTCAGGTTTGCAGATGGTAGGAGGGAGGGGGGCTGATTCTGCTAATGTTGTAGCTGTTTTTCAGGACCAATCGGATGACTGTATGGAGGAGGCAAGAGGTACTGAGAGACCATCATCACCTGACATGTCGTCCCTCCCACCTTTGCCAAGTTCTGATAAGAACTCCGAGGGGGAGGATGGAGATGAAGGGAGGGGTGATGTGATGGAATGGAAGTATGAAGGCCAAGCTCAGGGAGATAAGCATCTTCTTAGCTCACCAGAACCATGTGAGAGGAACAAAAGGATGAGACTGGCACCTCCCTGAGGAATTCACACTGTTGTGGCTGGAGGACTTTGGGAACTGGGGTTTTAGTCTGGGAAGATTCTTGCTAGAGGTTGTAGCTAATAAACATAGCTGGACTGAATTTGCATGGTCTCTTGGAGTCCCTTGGGCTAGGCCTGACAATTGGAGATGTTTCTAGGAGAAGGCAAGAAGATGATGGGGAACCAACAGTAGGGCATTATAAGAAAGGACTAAAGCTTAAGGTTTTCAAAAGTAAACAGAAGGTTTACAAACTTAATTTATTGGACTATGGTTAACATATATGTTGAGGCTCTCAGTAGTTATTAATGGGATTTTTTTTTTTTTATGATGACTGAATTGCAATGTTTTAAGGATTTTGGTATAAAGTTCACTAAGGTTAAGATATATTTGTTAAATCTATGGAATTTTAGTTCTTACATATGACAATAGTAGTAGGTTTTTATATGCATAAAGGTTTTGTTGTTCAGTCGTTCAGTCGTGTCCGACTCTTCGTGACCCCATGAACCATATTGCGCCAGGCCTTCCTATCTTTCACTGCCTCCCTGAGTTTGCTCAATTTCATGCTCATTGCTTCAGTGATGCTATCTAGCCATCTCATCCTCTGCCGTCCTCTTCTCCTTTTGCCTTCCATCTTTCCCAGCATCAGGGTCTTTTCCAAAGAGTCCTCTCTTCGCATTAGGTGACCAAAGTATCTGAGCTTGAGCTTCATTATCAATCCTTCCAATGAGCAATCAGAGTTGATTTCCTTTAAGATTGACGGGTTTGACCTCCTAGCAGTCCAGGGGACTCTTAAGAGTCTTCTCCAGCACCACAGTTCAAAGGCATCAATTCTTCGGCGTTCAGCCTTCTTTATGGTCCAGCTCTCACAGCCATACATTACTACTGGAAAAACCATAGCTTTGACTATGAGGATCTTTGTCGGCAAGGTGACGTCTCTGCTTTTTAATATGCTATCTAGGTTTGCCATAGCTTTCCTCCCAAGGAGCAAGCGTCTTTTAATTTCATGGCTGCAGTCTCCGTCTGCGGTGATCTTGGAGCCCAAATAAATGAAGTCTGTTACTGCTTCCATTTCTACCCCTTCTATTTGCCAGGGATTGATGGGTCCAGATGCCATGATCTTGGTTTTTTTAATGTTGAGTTTCAAGCCAGCTTTCGCACTCTCCTCTTTCACCCTCCTCAAGAGGCTCTTTAGTTCTTCTTCACTTTCTGCCATTAGGGTGGTATCGTCTGCATATCTGAGGTTATTGATGTTTCTCCCTGCAATCTTAATTCCGGCTTGTGATTCTTCCAGCCTGGCATTTCTCATGATGTACTCTGCATATAGGTTAAATAGGCAGGGCGACAGTATACAGCCTTGTCGTACTCCTTTCCCTATTTTGAACCAATCGGTTGTTCCATGACCGGTTCTAACTCTTGCTTCTTGGCCCGCATACAGATTTCTCAGGAGACAGGTAAGGTGGTCTGGTATCCCCATCTCTTTAAGAATTTGCCACAGTTTGTTGTGATCCACACAATCAAAGGCTTTTGCATAGTCAATGAAGCAGAAGTAGATGCTTTTCTGGAACTCTCGTGCTTTCTCCATGATCCAGCGAATGTTGGCAATTTGATCTCTAGTTCCTCTGCCTCTTCGAAACCCAGCTTGTACATCCGGTAGTTCTCGGTTCACGTACTGCTGAAGCCTAGCTTGTAGGATTTTGAGCATAACCTTGCTAGCATGTGAAATGAGTGCAATTGTGCGATAGTTTGAGCATTCTTTGGCATTGCCCTTCTTTGGAATTGGAATGTAAACTGACCTTTTCCAATCCCGTGGCCACTGTTGCGTTTTCCAAACTTGCTGGCATATTGAGTGCAGCACTTTAACAGCATCGTCTTTTAGTATTTTAAATAACTCAGCTGGAATACTTCCTTTCCACCTCTATACATTTAAAAACCTTGCTATTATCATATATAAAAAATAAAATTATAAATAATGTCATATGCATAAAGGTAGAAGGATATGACATTATTTATAATTTTATTTTTTATATATGATAATAGCAAGGTTTTTAAATGTATAGAGGTGGAAAGGAAGTATATTATCTATAGTGAAACAATGGTTTGTGAGATTGATGGAGTTGGCCGAGATGGCAAAACTGATAGTTTTGATTTGAGATGAGACATTGGGTAATTTTAGTGTTAATTGGAAATTTCTTACCTTCAAACTCCTATTTCTATTCCCTGTTAATCCTGCATCCTCTGGAGTGAGCACAGGTGCCTATTATCTGTTTGTGGATTGCCTTATTGTAAACTTTTATTTCAGGAACCTAGTGTTTCTCAGCAGGCTTATTAACCAATTAATTAGTCTTAACAATTTAGCTGTCTAGTTCCACACACACACACACACACACACAATTGGTTGGATAATCAACCAGGTCTGATATATTGCTCTGATAATCCTGAAGCTTTTCAAGCCATAATGTGAGTTATCATAAGTCTTGAAACTTTGGCTATTTTTAAGCCGATAGTTGGAAGGTTCATAATACCCACTGAAAAGTTGAAAAACAAATGTTTCTAATACTAAAAGCTTTTTTGAGCAATTCCTACAAATGGGTTCAAAACATTCTAAAAACTCAGGAGCTAAAGAAAAATGAATTTGAATAGAATATTCACTGTGCTAGATATAACCTTTAAAAATGCTATAAATTCTTAATATGAAAAAGTAATATCAGGGAAATTAAATATTATACAAATTGTGATGTCATAAAATGAAAATTTCCATGTGCTAATTAGCAAATAGAAGGGTTGTTATTTCCTGTTAACAAATCATGCTGCAGGGCACACTATGTAATTGCATGAGTGATTTATTCTGAAAGTTGTGAGTGCTTTCAATTATATATTTTAGCTTTCTTGTTTTTGAAACCAGTTAAATGAAATAAAGTATTATTGAAGTTCTCAAAGCATATTAATATACAAACTAATGTATTTGTCAAAAATTCATATCTGTCATTTTGAAAAATGCTTGGTATTCAGTTCTAAATAGAACAAATCCTTATTGAAGAAGAAGCACTAACAGTATATTGGTCTGTTGGAAAGGAGTGCTATTATGTGAAATGTGGCTAAGTACCAGTTAAGTAGGGAAGAACTATACATTTTTTCCCCTGATTTTTCAGGTGATAAGTTTTTTTTTTTTACAGAAACCTAAATTTTATTGAGAAAGCAACTGGAGGCCCTTAATGTATTTTTCACTCCTGTATTCATTCCACAGAAATGTGTGGTATGTTCATGCCTATCTGACTGAAGGCTGTCTAGCTATATCAGAGATATTTAGTACAACTGTATTTTTTTTAAAGTCCAGTCTAAATTAGAAATTGCATATGAACAGGATTAGATAAAGGTGTTGGATTCCAATAACTCCAGTTACTATAACCATTGGTTCTGCATGCTCACTGTAGGTGTTTTATCCTCACTGTAGGTGTTTATCCCAAGAGAAACTAGGGTGCTTAACTGCAACCAGGGTGATCCATTTTAATGGACTCCCTGGCTAAATCTCCATTCAGAGGTGAGGGAAAGACTTGGGAATCTGTTGAACATGGTACAGTTGGGAAGACTATGCATGGGCCTGCCTTTACCACATGCAGAACAACAGATCAATGACAATTCAGACTAAACCTGACCTAGAAGCACTAAACTGTTACAAACATATACATATTAGAATTCAAAAAGACGAGAAATGAAAATGTGCCTGGTTACGAGAGAAAGTTTTTCTTGTAAGTGGCACATCTGTTCTTGTAGAGGTAGATCTATTCAGGAGCTATTCCTTGTTCCTGAGTGGCCCTTTTGATTACTTAGTCCCAGATGAGCAGTGGACTCTCAGTGAAGATTTAAAAAACAGAGAAGAGATGTTTATATTTGGAAGCAAACTTTTGCTCTGTACTTGCTCTGCATCAAAATTAGGGGGAAAAAAACCCTTTCATTGAAATAACATCTGTGACAGCTTTGGTATACTACTACTGGCAATTTACTAGTTAGTTCCCTCATTTGATGTTACTTAGGCCTGATCTCTTGGCACTCCTAGACCAAAACATCTGCCTACTAACTCAAACTTATTCACTAAGCACCTCCCTTTCCTGATAATGAATATTGGATTAACTCACAGCCTTGCTTTGGGCTTATAACTCTATAGATATCATAGTGCCCTGCCCTGCCCCTGCCAACTCAGCTATAGATGAATCACTATCTCTTATACCAAGAGATCTTTCAAAGAGAAATTAGTATGTACCCACTATGAGTCATCATTATAAAAATTATAATACATCAAACTTTTTAAAATTAAAAAAATAGATTACTGATCTCTACATCAGTTTTAGTTCTTCACCAGAAAGATGTGATATACTGTCTGAACATCAGTTGTTTTTTGTGCATGGTGGTGGGGAAAAGTACATGAAGGACATAGTGACTTCCCTTCTACTGTAGTTCTTCTTGAAATATCTGTGGCCTTTCTTGAAATTAGGATGCCAATGGACTGGATAAGTGTTTGTTCTGATTACTTCAGTTTTTACCTACATAATTTCATCACCAAAAAACATCAGAAGGGTTGCCATTCATTTTCATTAGGGTGAAGCCAGAGGAGCCCGTTTTGGTGGTTATCTCTGAGGCTTTCCCCCACCCCAAAGAGACCTGTTCAATACCTTGGAAGGTCCCTGAAGGCATTTTGTTCAGTTCACTTTTACTTTTGGTAGGATTCAGTTATTGCCTTTAGTTAATCTGCATTTCCATGTATTAGAAGATTTTATAAAATTTTAGGATGACATTTTATGATACTGTATTAGATGACTTTTATTTGTTGTTGTTTATGAGCCGTGTTGGAAGAACTCTTTATTCAAAGTAGAAAGCTGATGAATACATTTAATTTGTCATTCTCCTTCCAAATGGATATTGCTTTTCTTTCTTGTGGAGACAATGCTTCCTGCCATTGAGGGAAAATGGCACTCCCAGTAGCAGGATGGCTAGGAGAGATACTACTAGGAACACAAATGATACAGCAGGCAATCAATGAAAAAGATTAGTTAGGAAGCCATTTTTTTTCTTGATTCCCTCCTTATCTTTCACAATCTTGGCTATTTAAAGTAAAAATAATTCTTAACAGAATTTTCAGCCCAGTCCCAGATACAGTTACATTTGGGAATGCAACAACTTTTTGGGAAAAACTAGACATAAGACTGGGTAATTGTTTTATTACTGAGGTACAGTTTCTCAGAATCTATACTTTTGTAAAGTTCAAACATATTTGGAGTACAAAATGCCCATATGTGTATCTGAATAACTTTTTTCTGTTCATATTTTCCAGGACTGCCCACAGTTGTTTCCTACAGAAGAGATTTTGATCCCTGTTGGCGAAGTGAAGCCCATCACACTGAAGGCTAGGAATTTACCCCAACCACAGTCTGGCCAGCGTGGATATGAATGTGTCCTCAACATCCAAGGTGTGATTCATCGTGTACCTGCTCTTCGCTTCAATAGCTCAAGTGTACAGTGCCAGAATAGTTCGGTAAGAAGATAAAATTTATGAGATGGTAATAAATAATAGAAATAGGGTTTGTTGATGTAAAAAAAGTTGGGGATTTATTTATTTGCTATGTTTCCAGACTTCATTAAAAAACATTTTTTGTGTGTGTGATAAAATAGTTTATCCCCACTTCCAAGAAACTGTAAAGTATGAAATAAATACATTTAAAACAAAGGCAAAAATTTAAACATACTTTACAGCAATACCAAAGAGAAAAAATGGAAAGAAAAGAAAAATTCATCCTGAAGGCTACAGATGACACAATTGCCTGATAGGACTTAATAATTATTCTGCTTCCACAAATAAAGCAGGGAAAAAGACAGAGTACTTAAAAGGCCTATACTTTATAACTTTGGGGCAACCACAAATAAGGTCCTGCTTTTGTTAAATGTCTGATCTCACTGGCAAATAAATGCACCTAGGAGAGATATCATATAGATAGTACTGATATAAGCAAGACATAAACCCCATTTCCATAGGCCTTGCCAGTGAGCCTCATTGCCAAAATCATGTAAGCTGCCACTAGTGTCAGCACTAGAGTGTGGACGACTAAGAAGATCTTAGACTTGCATGTTCATTGCAGATGTCAGAGGATAGAGATAAAAGAAAACACTATGTTATAATCAGGATTAGCTGGCCTGATGCCATTACTTTCTCATGTCATGACTGATATGTGAGAACTGTATTTTCTTTTTAAAAAATGCTAATAAAAACATAGAGTGAATGAAGAGGCAAATGCAGTATATACAGGTGGGATGAAGTAACTAGAAAACTAATTCCTGCTAGGATAAGTCAATATATTTTCTCTTCCTCCCTTTCTCAGGCCTACAATACAATTAAATTATCTGAGGAAATCATAGGCTGACATAGCTACAGTGATAGCCTTGGCAATGTTCATTTATAGTTATTTATCCCAATAAAATGGATTGACAACTCTTCTTTATACACAGTTGTCTTTCCTCATTTACAACAAACTTTGAGTCACTGATGAATTATGTGCCTATATCAGACACCGAGGCAACTTGAGAAATTATTTGAGGATAAGAATTTGTTCATTCATGAATGATGCAGTAGAAGAAGTTATGTTACTATATAAGACTCACACATCCTTCCCACTATCCTGTTAAAAACTGGAGAAGTCACTGTTTAGTCCAAAGCAAAGAGAAAAATCAACTCTGTTTAGTGCAAGGTTGCCTAAGAAACTGGACCACTGTTTAACAATCAAGAGATCTCCCAGGAATGGGAACATAAGCCACCAAGTATGGGCTATTTGTTTCTTCTGTCCATTCATCATAGTTGCCCATTTCTTGGTGACCCAGCAGGCTGTTACCTATCACCATGCCATCTTTTCTGTCTAGTCCCTTTCAACGAAGTATAGTTCTAGTTTGTTGGCTCACTTTTCTTTCCCCTCTGTTTGAAAATGAACACTTTTTAAATGATCTTTGGTAACTGAAAATCTGTCTTGCTTACATTTGTTCAGTTTCCCAGTATTAAAGAGCTTGCTGCCCTAGATGACAAGGCTACAGATGAGGCAAATGTAGATGGTAAAAAAGAAAAGGACTTAGAAGCATTTATGCCAGGGTTAAACTAATCCTGAATTCCAGGCGGGAATGTGCTACAGGCAAGTGAGGTGTTTAATTAGAATCCTAGCCCCAGAGAAGATCTTTTATCTGTCAGCTTCCTCTTTGACTGGGGGTGTCAGGGAAGGGGGGAATTGGTGGGGGAGCATATGACAAAGGCGTTAAGGGAAAGCTAATTCACACAGGAGAGATAAAGAGAATTGCAGGCCTCTTATCAGGAAGCTGTCAAATTCCAGGCCCCAGTAGCTTGATAGAATGTGTAACACTGGAAAGCTGTCTGTTGCTTGGAGAAGACAGGGAAGGAGCAGGAATGAGACAGGAGGAAAAAGAATTAAGGAAACATAATCTCCCTTGAACAAGCACCATAAAAGAGGCCACTGCTCCCTTGCTTGCAATGAAACAAAAATGATCCCATAGGAGCATCCAAACTAACAAGAATGATGATGGAATCAAACACATCAATCACTACTGTATTCCCAAGAGCAGTAAAACCTGTCATTGCTGTCATGCTGGAATCAACAATTTCATAATTGTTTTATGGGAATTTTCCAACAGGTTACTTAAGGGGCTCTTGTAAACTTTTCCTTTGAAAGTAAAAGTACAGAGTCTTGATGCTCCCATGAGAGAGTTGGTCAATAAAAGTATCACAAGAATTATAGTTTTTACACCACAATCCTGTGTACCCCTGTTCAGAACTAAGTCCTACTGAGGAAGTAGGAAGTAATTCCATGTAAATCCCATGAAGAAGTAGGAAGTAATCCCATATAAAGGTGTATGAGACTACTAATTATAAGATGGTTAAAAACAAAAAAATATTTTTTTTCTTTTATAGAGACTTGAACTCTGTCCACTTTTTGCAGTACGGAATCCATTATCACAAACAGTCCAGATCAGGATGTTTGGAAGGGCAACATAGGCCATATTGCTAATTATCATCCAGTCAATCTATTAAGCACAATCAGTAAAATCTATGCCAGATAATAGTACTGGAAATTCATAGATTGGCTGGACTCAGAAAACATCATGGCAGAGGAACATGCCTGGATATAAACTATGAGTAAATTTAAAGCCACTATAGTTCACTATTGCTTACTTACTCTTGTCTACAAACCCTATGACAATATTTATCTAAGGGTAAGATGTAACGTAACCAATTATTTTTCAGGATATAGGCCCATTGGAAAGGCATTTAACAAGAATGTATGCTTGCCCCACCTGAATTTAACTTTTATATGAATTTAATATCAAGTGTTTAATTAAAGTTTAAAGTCACCGCCCTGAGTCACTTGGATTGAGTTGGGCAGCTATAGAAATTGAATAAATAAAAATAATAAAGTGAGATTTCATCTGTCAGAAATTATGCATAAAGTAATTATTATATGCTGATGACATAGTAATTCTCTCTCCTTCACAATAGGTCTAAGGAAGGCAGTGTGAATCTTAACATTTTATTGAAGAATACAAATTTTGCAAATATATTTTGGTAAAACAAAGATTATAATTTTTCCTAAAAGATCAAAAAGCTTACCTGGATAGTTAATGAACAGTAAATAGAGCAGGTGGCATGCTTTAAATATCTGGGGTGATTTTTCACTCCACAGGCAGTCACTTTTGTTGCATACAAAGCACTGCAGTTAGATGTCATTTCTCTGTACAATAAAAGTGCCTATTACACCCCAGCTGCAAATAAGCTTTTTGTTGCTAAGTACCTAGCTCACATTTTACATGATGCTGGACTTGGAACAGGGTCCATAATAGCCACTTAGAAGACAACAGAGTCAATTTTTTTGAGAAAATGTTTGAAGTGGCCCACTATGTGCCCAGTTTGGCCCTTTGTATAGAAGCGGGTTTATTCAAAATAAAGATCAGAACATTGATTAATACTGTCAACTTACAGGTGAAGAGGATTCTTTCCCCCAAGAGGTCTTAGGTTCTTAAATAATTGCTGACAATTTTGTATCCTCTGGAAGTATGGAATCAAAATGCTTTGATATGGATTTCCCCACTGTCATTGAGGGAATTGGTCTATGATCAAGCAAAGATTGCAATAAAGCAGAGAGTGGTAGATGTTAACAGTCAGAGTAAGCATAACACCTGCCTCATAAATATCATAGTAGGGTTCCATGAATCCTGTTTTAAGCCTGCAAAGTAGGCTTGGTCAGCAAACTCCCCTCTGAATACCACAGATTGTTTGCACTCTCTCTGTGTAGTTTTCTTCCTTCAGCAGTATTAGAAGGCAGAATCAGGAACATCTAGTACAATAGTAAGGCCTGCCCTCCTGGCTCGAGTGCCATGAAATACTGAGCATATCCTGCTGTATTGTATATTTTATACATATAAGCTTAACAGGATAAATTGCCCCCCATTAAGAATATTCATGGATGGCCTGATTTGTTAGAATTTATCCTACTGAAATTGACAATTGCTATTCATTTCCTGGGTGGGTAGTTTTTCCATTAATAAAACTCACTGCATATGCACCATGAAAGAATTCAAAACTTTTTGAATCCTTTGGTATTTCTTTGATATACCCATTGGAGTATATCACTCAACAAAAGTAATCAGCAAAAGGTCATTATTCAGTCTTGCGCTGACCACATAGTTAGTCCTAGATCCTCCAATGCTGGAGATGACTATGATGATTTTTTCTAGTAATATCTGCTTCAGGAAGTTCAGTAGATAATTCCATCTCATTTACCTGCTTACTTTTGCTTTAATAGGAAAAGTGTTCTGATCTGTATCTTAGGGCTGGATATTTGGAAAGTAATCTTAGCCATTAGTGCAAGTTCACAAAGATCAGGGGAGGGTTAAAAGACATGCTATATTTAAGAACTAATATAGTTATGGCTCTCAGCCTCTGACATGGTAAACTTATTTCTTTATTGCCTAATCTGCCTTTCTTGTGCATTATTTGGCCCTGTAACCCTTTTCCCACTGGTGAATTAAAGTCCTATCCACCCATCCTTGAACTGGCAAAAATATATACTGGCATGAAATGTTCTGTTCCCATTGCCAGTCCCTGTCCTGCCTCTATTGCCTCTGTTCTGACACCCCCCCCCAAACAGTGCTATCCTGATTTTGCATGTGCAGCTTATGATAAGCAAAGTGATTTCTTTGGCTTTACTGTACTCCCTCCTCCACAGATTACCAGGTAGCAAGAAAAACATTTGCCAGTTGCAGCACTGCACAGAAATGAAGCAGGTTTAGCTGCAGGAGTGACCATCAACTCTGGGCTCCTTCCTATGCCCCTCTTTCCACATCCCATTCTGAGCTGAATAAAGTGGGTTTTTTTTTAATCACCTGCTACCAACCATGCCTCCTCCTCGTTCTCATCCTCAAAGACTGCCACACCTAGCCATGGCCATCAGAACTGTCAGTGGCAGTGGCTCCTGACAGATGTGATGCTCATGGCAGCAGTAACATATCTCCCTCTTTCCTCCGTCCTCAGTAGGTCTGTTCCTTTTTCTTTCACTTGGGGACATTGATGGCAGTTCTTCTTCACTCTCAGCACCTTCTCACTGCTAGAGCAATCAGCTCTGAGCAGCACATCTCCCTCTGATCAGTTGCTATTCTATATAGTAAGCAAATCCTGGCCAGTTACTCAGTATTTCACCCTTCCCTTCCCCTTGCCTCCATTTCTCTTGATCACATTTGTGTCTCCTGATCCCCCAACACAATTGTGTTGGAGAGTCCCCTTTGGAAGTCACAAACCCTTGGCAGCAGATTTGAGCCAGCCCATTTTCTAAAATTATTGTCCATTATCAGGTGACTCAACTCTTACTCCTTAGTTTCAGCAGCAAATTTCTGCAGTTCTTTCCATCTGAGGGCCTGATTTAGCTATATTTTACAACCTCTAAAGCAGTGCTACATATTATCAGAAATGCTGTGCTCTTGAAATCTCAAATAACTCACAACTACCATAATTACTGACTGATTATCAAATACTGTTCACCACCTTGGGAAAATCATGAATATTAGCCAGCCTTAGCATGTGAATTAGAATCTCTGCTTCTACAAAAACTGGAAAGGACATAGAATTAAAACATTTACTAACAGTTGAACAATTTAGTGCCACTGTGCAATTCTGTTCAATTTTCTTGGGAATCAGTAGAATAATAGCATGTGAGTCTGACCAGAGACCAGAGGGAGGGAGTTATGCTGTTTTGATCCCACCCACTGTTGATCACCATCTCCAACCAAATGTGTAAGGAAGGGTAACAACTTTCATAAACCTTGCAACTGCCATTGGATGCAGTTAGCTTTGGGGAGAAATACTACTGGGGAACATGCTTTTCTAACACTGCTGGAAGTAAGGACAGCTTAAGGCTGGGAACAACTTGAAGGTAATGTCATGTTGACATAGCAGAAAAAAGATGTTGCCAGAATAGGGAAATACCCTGTGTCACTTAAACTTACCTCATTCAAGTCTCTGATCAGTTATGTATCGCCTAAAATAGGGTTCTGTTATCATGTGCTTTATACATTAAAGCAAATTCATTATGATGCATACTATATAACATATACATTAAGGTAAACACATTAATGCAAATACACAATCTCCACATTGGATTGGAAAGGTGTTAAAGAGGCTTATGGCTTTTCTCATGGAAGTTTTTGTGCACTTGCCAACTTTGAGATCTCTCAGGCCTGATAACCCAAGTCTTATATATGGATGTACTGTTTGGGGTATGTACCTCAGCACTCACTCTTGAACAGTACTAATAAAGAGCACAAGAAACAAAATAAAGGTAAGAAAATGTCGTGAAGCAAAGTTTCCTGTTCAGAGCTCTAGCTAGCTAAACATGTCCTTTTCTAGAATACCCCATTTCTGATAATTCCCAGTTTTCCATCTCTCCAACCACCTCCCAGGGATTCAGCATTCTGTGGCCATTGAGAATGCTCAGCACTCCCAGGGCTTCTTCAGCATCCAAAGAATAAATTCATTATTCTTATATACAAGCAAAACCCCAGGAGTCGCATAAGATCTGAAATGTAATTTGTTATTATATTGGTGAGAAAAGGATATCTGTTCTCTAATTAATTGAGAAATTCTATGGGGTACTTAATTTGCTCACCAATTTCTTACGTGATGATTCTATCCACAGTGTAATAGGATTTCATTGGTTCTGGCCACTGTAGCATAAACTGCAGTTATTATATCAGTTGTTGAACATCTGTCAGGAATTCTAATTATAGAATTTAATATTTTTCTGTTGGTAGTTATAATTCCATTTCCCAATGCTAGATGTTATTGTGTAAATGTTTGATCGGAATCTCCTGTCATATTATGTTTTGACTTTGATCTGTGACCAAAGGGAGCTATTTTTTTCAATAGTTATTGCTGTCTGACTTGTTGAATAGGGTACAACTTGTACAGTCACTGGGTCATTAGCAAAGTGTCAAGAATGTTTAAAAAGTTATTTAAATAGAAAACGTTCTCCTAACAGTTCTTAGAGAAAATCAAAGTAACAGCATTCTTTCATTGAGATCAATTGAAGCAATTTTAATAATACATGGAATATGTTGTTTGTATAACCAGGTAATATATTGTAATACATTTGATCCATATTCTGTTTATCAAAGCCTGTTTGTAATCAAATATATATTTTAAATATGCACTGTATAAGGCAAATTATTTAATAATATGAACAGAAGAATTAAAACCGAAATTTTAATTAACAATTTGTAATCACTTAATGATGCAACTTAAGAAAATTTATTAATATGCAAATATATAAAAACATATTTCCTTTTCCTATATAAAAATACTCCCTTTTCCTTCCATCCTCATTTACCAATCTTCCTCTCCTTCCTTCCTTTCTTTTGCTACTGTCTGTTATTCTCTGCTAATTAAATGGAGAGAAAAGTTGTGTTTAGAATCTTTGTTCAAACATTTGGAGCTGTTAGGTTACATTTTCTTGGTTTATTTTTATGCAATCTTTTTTTTTTTTTCTTGCTGTTTATATACCTGCCCCCAAAACATGTGTTTAATGGAATATTTTGAAGAGACCTGGGGCCTTAAATGCCTCCCCATTCTTAATGGTTCCACAGGTACCTTGGCCCTTTAGAAGCAAAGATATGGAAGGGAGATTAAAATAGTGACTTCCAGAGTTTCAAGATACAGGTGAAACTCGAAAAATTAGAATATCGTGCAAATGTTCATTTATGTCAGTATGGCAACTCAAAAGGTGAAACCAATATATGAGATAGACACATTACATGCAAAGCGAGATGTGTCAAGCCTTACTTTGGTATAATTGTGATGATTATGGCGTACAGCTTATGAAAACCCCAAATTCACAATCTCAGAAAATTAGAATATTACATGACATCAATCACACAAGGATTGGAAATAGAACAATATCGGACCTCTGCAAAGTATAAGCATGCATATGTACTCAGTACTTGGTTTGGGCCCCTTTTGCAGCAATGACTGCCGCAATGTGGTGTGGCATGGCTGCTATCAGCCTGTGGCACTGCTGAGGTGTTATGGAAGACCAGGATGCTTCAATAGCGGCCTTCAGCTCCGCTGCATTGTTCGGTCTCATGTCCCTCATCTTTCTCTTGGCAATGCCCCATAGATTCTGTATGGGGTTCAGGTCAGGCGAGTTTGCTGGCCAATCAAGCACAGTAATCCCATGGTCACTGAACCAGGTTTTGGTACTTTTGGCAGTGTGGGCAGGTGCCAAGTCCTGCTGGAAAATGAAGTCAGCATCCCCATAAAGCTCGTCTGCGGAAGGAAGCATGAAGTGCTCCAAAATCTCCTGGTAGACGGCTGCGTTGACCCTGGACTTAATGAAGCACAGTGGACCAACACCAGCAGATGACATGGCTCCCCAAATCAACACAGACTGTGGAAACTTCACACTGGACTTCAAGCATCGTGCATTGTGTGTGCCTCTCCATTCTTCCTCCAGACTCTGGGTCCATGGTTCCCAAATGAGATGCAAAAGTTGCTCTCATCAGAAAAGAGGACTTTGGACCACTGGGCAACAGACCAGTTCTTTTTTTCTGTAGCCCAGGTAAGACGCTTCTGACGTTGTTTGTTGTTCAGGAGCGGCTTGACAAGAGGAATACGACATTTGAAGCCCATGTCCAGGATCCGTCTGTGTGTGGTGGCTCTTGATGCACTAACTCCAGCCTCAGTCCACTCCTTGTGAAAGTCCCCAACACTTTGGAATGGCCTTTTCCTGACAATCCTCTCCAGGTTGCGGTCATCCCTGCTGCTTGTGCACCTTTTTCTACCACACTTTTCCCTTCCACATAACCTTCTATTGATGTGCTTTGATACAGCACTTTGGGAACATCCAACTTCTTTTGCAATTACCTTTTGGGGCTTTCCCTCCTTATGGAGGGTGTCAGTGATGGTTTTCTGCACAATTGTCAGGTCAGCAGTCTTTCCCATGCTTGTGATTCCTACTGAACTAGCCCGAGAGACCATTGAAAGGCTCAGGAACCCTTTGCAGGTGTTATAGATTCATTAGCTGATTAGAGTGGGACACTTTGAGCCTAGAATATTGAACCTTTTCACACTATTCTAATTTTCTGAGATGGTGAATTTGGGGTTTTCATAAGCTGTACGCCATAATCATCACAATTATACCAAAGTAAGGCTTGACATATCTCGCTTTGCATGTAATGCGTCTATCTCATATATTGGTTTCACCTTTTGAGTTGCCATACTGACATAAATGAACATTTGCACGATATTCTAATTTTTCGAGTTTCACCTGTGATTATCTGCCCAGGAGAGGTAGCAGCTTGGTAGAACCTCAGTTCCAGCTCCTTTATCACTTCCGTCAGATTAACTTGCTTCCTTCTTAATCTCCTCTTAGGCATAAATATGAGTCTCTTGGATTTGTCAGAAACCCACACTAGATTCACGTTCAGATCAAAGAAAAACTTTTATTAAAGGAATGCAATAGGAATGGGGAATTGAATAGTTGGATATATATTTGAAATTCCACAATGGGAACACCCCACCTTTGATGTGATAAAGTAACTCGATTACAATGAATACAGCTGGGATCCCCCAATCTGGCCACCAATTTCCATGTGGACACTTCCCTTGGTGACCTAGCAGCCATTTGTGAATGGGCAAGCCCTCCACAATTAGCAGCTATAGATCCCCAACATACTCACAGAATTCCAAATGCACCATTCATTCCCCCCCCCCTTGTGGGGAACCATAATTATATTATGGTTAGCAGAGAGAAAATCATGCCATGTAAAACTTGGGTAAGTGATCCAAAGACTGCATGTAGACATGAATTTTTATACCACTTATAACTAGAAAATAGGCTGCAAAAGTAGTGATTCAAATGAAATTACTTTGCCTGTCTCTGGCAGAGTTAACACTTCAGATAGCTTCCTGGGGTAAGGTACATGGCACTTCCAAGGAAACTATAGATGCCAGTTATCCTGATCAAGGATGGTTATAACATTAGAATAGGAATGGGTAATACAGTATGTGGCTATCCAGATGTTGCTAATTTGCACTGCCTCATTATTGGCCATGGAGGCTCAGACTCGATGATTGAGTTTCTCACTTCTGCTCTAAGGAAACAGATTCAGTATTCCTGGTGTCAGGGGAGCAGCCATGTCAATCATTTGTAGGCTTCATGATATTTTAAAGTCTATTAACACATATGTTTTCATGAATCACTGTCTACTTGGCTGAAGGAGACAAGACAGCACAGTCTGTATCAGCCCAGTGAGCTATCACTGAATGAAAAGCTTTTTTTCCAGAACTATGATCTCATTTGTTTCTCTACGTGCTGTCTAAAACATCAATATGCTGGTATTTTCCAAGTACTTTATACAGAATAAACTAGCATATTTACATAGAGAAGAGCTCAGTGTAGCTTTCTTACAGGGATGTGTAGGATTTTCTTTTTCATCTCATTAATTCTTTCATTGATAATGTGGCTTTATCAGCAAACCCAAGACTGAATGGTGAGAATAGTCTGCATGAAATGGATAATTACTCTATTACCTCTCTCCAGGTCTGTCAGTTGATTTAATTATCCCTCTGTGATAAAACCTCTCTCTCTCTCTCTCTCAATCTATGTTAAAATTGCTAGGCTTTCCAATTTTGCCACATGTCTCTAAAGTTGTATATTGTACAATTCTAAATTGCTCATTCCTTGGCTTCCCAAGCTTCTCACACATTTTGTCTGAATGTTTCATTTTCTTATTTCCTAGTACCTCTATGATGGAATGGACATAAGTAACTTAGCTGTAGATTTTGCTGTGGTTTGGAATGGAAACTTCATTATTGACAACCCAGAGGACATGAAAGGTAAAGATTTCACAATATATTCTGTTATGTTTTCATTCATTTATGTAATATGACCTGAATATGCAGTTGTCTCAATTATCCTTTTGTATTATTCCTTCTTAAGAGCTTTTGGAGAAAAGCCGAGTTTGACCCTAGAAGTGAATCCCATAGCTTGCATAGGACACTAGCTGAATTGCAAGCTCAACATTAGAGAGGCCTGAAGGTAAACAGGCATTACAATCCTCCTTGGAGGGGGTGTGAGGGTAATTAGCTTATAAGTCCCTGAATGGTTAAAGCATTTATTTTGCAATGCAGAACTACCCTAACCTTAATGACATAATTCCCCCACTGGATAGTGATGTAAATACAGTCCAGGCAGGCCACTTGGGGCTCTCAGACCTTCAGGGCCTATACATGCCTTCAATTGTTAAAAATATCATAACTGGTCATAGAGAAAACATGGGTGGCAGCAGTGCAATAGGCAGAAGTGGACTGCAGATAAGCACAGCAGATCGCCTCAGTTCATCTTGACTAGGGCAGCCATATGTAGCAGCAGACAGACACAGAAAACTCAACTCTTTGCTACTACCTCTTTGTCTTCGACTCTGCAACTGACAAATATTAAGCTGACCAGCCTAGAATTTTCTGAGTCTCCCCTGGTTCCCCTTGTTAAAAATTGATCCCAATTTTCTCTTTCTGAGAAAGGCAGTACTGGCTCAGGTATCTTAAATGCAAAGAATTTATTGAGCTTTTCTCAGTTTCCACATCCTCCTTGAGCCCCTGTTTCACTCCTTTGTTGTCTAACAGCCCAAACTCTTTCCTGGCTAGTTTTCTACTTTTTCGTTTTGTTTTGTGTTTTTCATTTCTAATTATCACCTTACACTTCCTGTTAGAATTTGTGCTCTTTTTGTTTGACAGGCTTCTTTTCATTTCTTGAAGGACGCCTTCTTACAACTTTTTACAGCTTCCTTTTAAACTGCCAGAAAATCATGTTGGCCTCTTTGTGGTCTTGGCTGACACTTTCTTACTTTGTGGAAATGGGTCAAAACTACATCTCTAGATCTAACTTACATTTGCAGCCAAATATCATCGGCCATAGTGATTTTGGTCTTCTGGTATTTTATATTTCTTTGATAAGAAGAGCAACACCTCTCCTACTGCAGGTTTCCAGTCTTTTTTGAGTCTCTTTCAGAGCTTCCAAAGGCCATGGACACTCTTTTGTTTTACTTTGTTGTTGTTGGATACATCCAATATACTGTATTATCAGGAACCCCAATTCCTATTACAGTACCTGAGGGTTGTAGTTTACAATCTTTCTGGAATGAAATGACTGAAATGTTAATGCTACAACTCTCATGCAATCATGCAGGACTATGAGTTTTTTTAGTAAAATTTAGTGTCATGATTCTCTTGTTACTAGCAAGCCCTCCCTTCTGACATCTCCCTTCCTTTTAGCAACAAGATGTTTGCTTAGGATTGTGGTGATTAAGGGAGAAGACTGGCCAAAAAGGGGGAGGGGGAACTATCAGGAGACAAACCAGTCTCAGCAGAGATTTGGGTTCTGCTCATAACTGGACCAGAGTTTTTCTACTGGTCCTCCAATTCCAAAATTGGTATTGTCATACATATTTATTTACAAATTGTGAAGTTTCCCATTTCAACAGTCCCAGAACATCCATCATTCTCATTAAAATCCTAAGAATTGTATACAGGTGACTAGAAGTGAAAGATGAACCTGTACTGCAGGAGGTTCTGCCATGACTGAAACACTCCGGTTGCACAGACATCTGTCCTTGTTTCCAGTCTTATTCAAAAGTTTGCTCTCATAGACCTCTTCTAACTACATGATAATGGAAGCTACATTTTGTTAGAAGGATCCACATGAATATTTTTATCATTAATTTACATCCATTCCAAGCCATGATTTCTCTTGATTATCCAAGGTCAGCCTCACATAATGATGATGCCCTCACAATTTCCAGCTAGCATTCCCAATACATCTAGAAGACTCCAGGTGGGGAATCTGTATTAAGTAAACATCTGCTTTCCCTAATGTATTTATACATAGCACAGTATTACACCTCTGATGCTTGTATAATATGGACATGAAAGGTAATTTGGACAAGGCTAAGTCTGGCATAGAGCCCAAAATCTAAATTACGTTCCCTCTTTTCTTCCCTAGATTAATCTAAATTTCAGCAAAGACTTATCATGCATGTGTGGTTCAGTGCAGATTATTAGATGTTTTTTGATTTCCCGGTCTAGGGCTGAGAGACTATGATTGGCTCAAAGTCACTCAGTCAGCTTCTGGGCCTAAGGCAGTGTTGTCCAAACTTGGCCACTTTAAGATGAGTGGACTTCAACTCCCAGAATTCCCCAGCCAGTCAACAGGAAGCAGAAGACTTTATAGGCTCCCATTATTCAAGCTCTTATCCTCATATGAAGACCTTATATGACCTTACCTATAGTTCTTGAATTCAGCTTTTTGTTGCATCCTAGCTGGACCAATTTACTTTCCTTTGAAGGGAACCACTTAAGCAAAGAGAAGAATCATTTCCTTTACAATCATGCAATAGCTTATTGAAAATTGTCTTGATCCTCACTTCATGAGTGTTCAATCCCATTAACCTTGCCACTTCAGAATGTAAGATAAGTTGCTCAGAACTTTCTGAAAATCATACATCCTTAAATATGTCATGCACCCAAATCAAATGCTTTTTAAACATAAGGCAAAAAGATATAATAGGATGTCCACTGTTACAGAAAGGCATATTTTAGTCAGACCTTGCTCATGCATCACAAATGTTGGATTGCTAATTGCTAGCCATGTATTATGCTACCCAAGAATTTCAGTTTCATAGAATTTGGAAGTGTGGACAGTTTAAAGAAAAGTACTGCACAAAAGGATTTTGTGAAGATTAACAATGGAATCATTAAGACTTTATGTGAAAGAAAGGGAGAATATGGACCTTTATATTTATAACGTTTTTGAGCATTTGCTAGAAATCATTTAATTCAACCAGCAATCCAGAAAGAGTTGGATGGCTATAGGTCAATTAGGCTGAGGCCTTAATTCAGGCTACAAAACTGCAGAACTCTATAGAGGTACCCAAGTTGTGTTAACATTGGCATCTTACCTCTAACTACAGCTGGACATATTTATTGGATTCATGCTCAACCAGCAATAGTTTAGCATTAAATTAGTGTGGGAATATTGAAATACCTTAGGGCAACTAGCAATAAAACACCAGTTCATAAGCATCAAATGTCTTCTGTCTTTTCTCTTGAATGACTGTGGAAACAGTTATGTTTTAAAACAGGAAAGTGTCTTGTGACACTTAAAGTCCATGCAAACTTACACAATAATCTGAGTGCATGTATGTTTGTATGTTCTTTCTTTCCTTAAGAAAATATCATCATGTGACTTAGAATTGTCATGATAATTAGACCCACATTCTTTAAAAAAAGAAGATACAGACAGTGAGTGGATGGGTAAGCTTAACTTAACAAAACGTCATATAAAAATATAAAATGGCAGGTAAAGTTATTGAACATGCCAATATTGATTAAAAATAACAAAACCTGTTAAATAGTAACAGCTAAGAGGCTACACCAACCCACCCATTTATACACAGACCAGATAAATTAAATCAATATATCCCAAGCCCAGAGAAATAGTGGAGATATTACCTAGTGTGCAAAAGAATATTAACAAATGGCAGATCTCCCTTTGAAAGTTGTGCAGCATTTAGTCTGCAACTAACAGAAAAAGGCTCATCTCCTGCTTTAAAAGCACCTAAGATTATTATTTCCATTGGTGGCAACTTCACACAATTGCTTCAGGTCATGCTCTGAGCAAATGCATCTCATTTGACAGGAGTCCACTGCCTCTCACTTTCAGCTCAGGCTCCTATTCTCTGTCTCCACAGTTCATCTATATAAATGTGCAGCCCAGAGGGAAAGCTGTGGACTATGCCTGAAAGCAGACCAGAAATTTGAGTGTGGCTGGTGCACAGGAGAAGGAAAGTGCACCCTACGTCAGCACTGTCCCTCCCCTATCGGTGGATGGGGAAGGTGGCTTGACTGGTCAAGCAGGAATGTCAAATGCTCCAATCCACGCATCACTGAGGTAATGACATATTTCTCCCCTATTCAATCCTGTCCTTTGCTTTCGTTTATTAAAATTCAAGTGTGTGTGCACCCTACAGTTGTCTTTATATACATTAATAAGGTGCAGTTATCTGTTTATACCTGAATCAAGCCATTCTTCCATACCCTTCCCATCAGCTGAAATGTAATGGGAGAGATACTTTGCAGTGCTGGGGCCTTCAGAGTGGAATAATCTTCCCAAAAAGGCTTGCTTTCCATCCTTTCAGCACAGAGAAAAGACTATGTTTACAGTATGTTCAGCTTAAATCAGTCCTTTCTCCATTATGTTCTATTTAATGGCTTTGTGAATGTTTTTTTTTAAATACTAAATATATTAAATACTAAATATATAATAGTCTGTAGTTATATTTGCCTGTTCAATTATGTGATGTACTCAGGGAATTATATTGAGGTCTGAGATATGAGCACACAAAATAAATGGTGCCAAAGACTGCAATCCTAACTTTATAATATGCACTGTTCTTGTTTTCATCATACTTCTGCAGACTTTTATCCATGGGCCACTCTTTTCAAATATCCTTAACTAGGACATCTCATGAACTCATCGTGCTGATTTTGAAACCAGTTAAAACCTTGACTGTTTGTTAAATCTTTGTCTTTCGAGATAATGTCATTCCATATGAACTATCTAATTGCATTCCTTTCTTTTCTTGGATATAAATCATGTCAAACTCTCTTCTTCTTCCAGTGGGGCCAGGTAGCATTCATAACTCCATTTTGCCCTCTGAACAGTACTGTGAGTTAGGAGAAACTATCAAACAAGAAGTTACTAGTGCAATAAATTTAATGGTCAAGTGGAAATTCTAACTTCCCTGGCCAAAATGGCTTTCAGTTCCTATTTCAGATCAGTTTTATTATGAATGCTCTTGCTAAACATATTGCACAGAAGAAAGTTCCATTTACTACAATGACTTTTGAATCAAATCTTAAACACGGTTAATTAGGAATACATTCTATTGAACTCAATATAACTTACTTCTGAGTAGACACAAATAACATTGCATTATCAGTTCCACATCCTTATGATTAGGAACCTTCTTTTACTTTGCTCATCCAGATGTAACACATTATCCTTATTACACTAAAGAGGAACAAATAAAGCAGCATGTGCTTTCCTATTAAATTAATTTGTAGCATCTTTGATGCACGACCAGTGTGCACTTTTACTGGCCTTGATAAACCATTTTCAGTTGTCAAACTCAGCTATCAGTATGGGGGTGTCCTTTCTGCCCTTCGGCAGGCATACTAATTAAAACAGGGAAGTAATTAGTCTGTAATTGATTTCTCTGGATTGCAGGCCATTACAGGGGCAATAGTCAGGAAAAGTTTGTTCAGTCAACAGCTATCATTGGTAGAGACTGTGCTAGCAGTAGCTTTAAATAGCATGTTTAAGATGCCAGGCCAAGAAGACATGAGACCACTATGTCAAGGAGCCTAACTTTTCTCTGCTATCCTATTTTGTAAAATCTGAATTGCCCCTTCGTAAAGCAGTCACTTGACTTATGAAAGAAAACTTACAGCATGTTTATAGAACAGAAAACATGATCTGAGGGTGAGGGTTAAGTTTATTCTTTCAATATGATCCTGTGATTCAAATAGTGCCCCTTCTAATGATTTATATTAACTCAAGATACTTGGCTGAGAGGCAGAGAGAGAGGGACGGAGAGGAAGATGGTAGTAAAAAGAGATTAGACATCTTCATGGAAGATAGTCAAGGCTACTGTATTTAGGCTGCAAAACTCCAGAGAACCCACCAGATGGCAGGAAAGAGACAGCAAAAACTTTAACTTGTTGCCGTCATCTAGTGATTGTCTCAATCTTTGCATCCCAAATACAATATGTGTAATAGAAGAGAACCATTTTCTTAGCCTTTTTAGAGAGTTCCAGATGAATCTGCTTTGCTATAGGGTGAGAAAGAATGGTAAACTAGAAGAAGTAGGGGTTGTTTTTTTCTTATATTCTTGTGCATACAAAAGAAAAAAAGGGATGGAAGAAAGATGATCAAATGGTTCTCTAAAGAAAGACTTGATGCTGATGTGTACTTGGCAAGGCATTAGTGGAGGATCTATAGTGTTCTAAAATTTATAGACTCACTAAAAAGCAAAACTTAAATAAGGTCTTCCTTAAAGCCATGCATACTAGATATGCTATATGGAACAGGTATTTTGTATCCTTGTTCCAATCATCTATATGTCTTTTCAGAGCCCTCATCATATTTATTATGGTTACCCTTACTTTTGAAAACATTTGGTAAGTAGTGTGTTGAGACAA
This sequence comes from Liasis olivaceus, assembly GCA_030867105.1. NCBI lineage: Eukaryota > Metazoa > Chordata > Lepidosauria > Squamata > Pythonidae > Liasis > Liasis olivaceus. Next base: position 163,200,144 of record CM061350.1, on the reverse strand, counting down.
ACAAAAACTTTCTTTGCCAAATCTTAAAAGCTAAACTGAGAGACAGGGAAGAAGGAGACAGAAATTCAGAGTTAAGGATCTGAGTATGTATCCAAAGAAGTCTGATTAAAAAGTGGACATATAGTACTTTTACAGAGGACATTCAATATTATATTTCAGAAAGTTCTGCAAAATGTTTTATTTTGGCTCATTCTACAGAGATGTAGCTCATTCAATTGCCCAAATGGCAACTTGGATGGATAAGTCCCTTGACCACTGTTTATATAAATCCCTTATTACTATCTTTGCAGATTATTTTTATTAATAAAACAAATGTTTAGTAATCAACATATTACTTTTCTCACTCACACACAAAAATGTTCTTGCAAGCTGATGTGTCTCAATTAACTTCACTTGATCAATTTCAAATCCTGACCTGAAAGCTTTTGTGAAAGGAAATAACACTTTTAGATAGTTCCCAAAGATGCTAGCCAACATTCAAAAGCCTCATGGCTTGCTGGCTATGATCTGGCAATATCTATTTATCTTTTTGTTGTTGTTGTTAAACCAACAACGCAACACAACACCATGGCTCTAGGGCACATGTGCTAAGGATTCTACAATAGGAATAGGGGTCAAAATAAAGACTATTCTATGACTATTCATCTTGAAATTGCAAATTCTAAATGAAACAACAATAATTATGGATTTTTTTAAAAAAAAATGATAGAGACTAAATGTAAATAGTAATTTGAAACTTCATATGATTTTAGCTCCGGTGAAGTTATCTACGAACTCACTGGGCAAGTGGATTCTCAGGTAACTGGTAGTATTGAGATCAGTAGGTCAGCGAGCATCTCTCTAGTGATACTAATCAGACAATCATAATCCTTGTAAACAACAGAGCTTAATCCTCTGTTATTCAGGCTAGCTTTTTCATTAGGCAAAATGAAGCAGCTGCTTCAAGTAGTAAAATGGAATGGATGGTTAACTGAGGCTAAGGTCCTACCTATTGCCCACCAGAAGCAATTGCTTCTTTGTCTCAAAGGCATGAAACTTTTCAAGGTGATTTAACTCAACTATCTTTCGTATGTGTATCACTCAGTTGGGTTCCTTAAAACAGCATATTTAGAAAGGATTCTTTTGACAGTGATGCCTATTAGGACAATCACTATCAAAAGAATAGTGCTGCCACTGGGGAAAGGATGAATGGAGGGTCACAAATGGGGAACAGGCAGTCTTCCTACCATCTCAAGCAATAGGTCTTCTTATTTTCTTGGCAACATTTAGATATATTTCCACAATTATTTTTGAAGTAGGCTGAAATTAAAAGCACTAATAGAATTATATTATTAACAAAATAATATTAAAATAGGTGTACATTTTAAAAAGCAGTTTCATTGAGAAATGTCTTGACAACTCGTTTAAAGGGGCTATTTTCTCCTGTAAGTCTGATCCAAGATAGGCCTGGCAAGGTCTTCCCCGCATCTCAAAAGAATGAGCAAGAGTACAAGGAGTAAGCCTCTTCTTTAAATGACCTGGCCCTGATTCATAAAGGAACTTAAAAGTAACTACTAGCATTTTTTAAACAAAATCAGATGGTTTAAAGGCCATTTATGGTAGGTAAGTAAAGAATAAATAGAAAACAATATAGTAATTAATTAATAAATACAATTTGATATTTAGAAATATTTTAAATTAAAAGAAACTTTAAGATAACAACTAAGCAACTGCAAAAGTGCTAATCCTGAAACATGCCAAGCTTATGCATATCAGTAGACTGATGAGACCTGCTTTCAGCTCTTCACCGAGCCTGAAATTTTATTTGCTTGTTTGTTTTATTTATGCATTTGTATAGCTGCCCGATTCAAACTATGTAATTCTGGGGACATACAAAAGACAAAAGCAAATGCACAAACAAATCAATAAAACAAAATAACATGTGCATTAAAACACGCTAAGCAATAAAATGGCAAGCAGAACTGCAGACTTCTACAGCTCATCAGCTGGGGGCTCAGCTCAGCCTGGGGAACAGCCAGGTGTTATCCACCTTCCTAAAGGCCTAGAGGGTTGGGGCAGGAAGATCACTCCAAACTGGGACTGTTGCTACCTCTCAATTTAACCTACCTGACATGATTATTGGAAAGATTTAAAAATTCAGAGGGAGGGTCATCTAAGGTGTCCCGAGTCCCTTGGAGTAATGGCAAGATAAAAATATAATACATCAGCTTTCTCTAACCTGGCACCCTCCAGATATATTTTGGATTGTTATTCCCCAGTAGCTGAGCTGGCTGGAAATTCTGGGAATTAGATATCCAGTGATATCAAATTGAAGCAAGTTCTTACAAAGAAATTGCTGGATCAGAATAACTGTGTTTATTTACTTCAGAGCACTGTCTCACACCACAACCAACCCCCACCCCAAGCTCCAATAACCACTAACCTTTTTCCATGGCAAACAAATGAGTAAACATGGACCCAACCATAAACTTCAGCCCACTGAAAATACTAACCAATTTATAATAACCTAGGTTTTTCCATAGTCACTCCCAAATTACCATGTGCAGGTGAGCTTGAAGGTATGGTCACTAATACTGGCAGGCCATGTTCACTACACTTTTGGTACCTTGTTAAGTACAGAATGAGCATTATTTCAATGAATCACATACACTGAGCTGGCTTGCTGCCCAGCACTGAATATTTCATTCTCCATTTATAGCCACTAGAAACCTAGTAATACTTCTTTCTTTCAGCTTGATTCTCTGTGACAGTCGGATCCACCCTCTCTGCCAACCTAATGGTCTCAGTAGATTTTACTTTCATCCCAAGAGAGTTTGTTTCCATTTTTTTTTTTTACTTTTAATCAAAACCTAGAGCCCTTCCATAAATAAAGAAATTTGCCTTCTCAGCATTTTAAGGTTCTCTTCTCACAGAAATCTAAGTGTTAATATTTAAAGAATTGAAGGTGGGAGTTGCAAGTCACCAGAAGCAAAATGGCTCATGAACATTCTTCTCTGTCTAAAAAAAACTGTTTAAGTATATGTATCTTTTTTAAAAATCAGAACATTTGGTTCCTTTTCTGGAGCTAAATAGAAGGGAGAAATAATTCATTGATCTAACAAAGAAATAGCTCATAGCAAATTCTCTAAACATTAGTTCTCTGACTTTATTCCTGGGATGGTCATATCTCAGAATCCACTGCCTTGCATTAGGATTAACCAAAATGCCACAAAACAATTACCAAGCTTTTGAATTCTCAAGATCTTTTCATGAGGCTGGCTGTAAAAATTCATAGGCATTAGAGGCAGTTAGAACTAGCTTGATGTTAAAATTGCAAACTAGGAGGAGGAGCTGACAAACCAGAATTTTATGCAATACCTACTTAGAATTAGCCACATTAAGTACAATGGTAGTATTTCAAGGTAAGGAAAGGTTGCAATCCTATATGCATTTATCTGGAACAGATTCCATATGTGTTTTCTTGTAACAAATCTTGGTAGAAAGAATAGAACTTACTTCTGAGTAGCACTGTTAATTGGATTAGATTCTGCTATATGGTATATAGATGTCAGATTGCGCCTAGGATTTGGAGGATAAAGATACATATACTGTAGTTATTTATTTTTTAATTTATACCTAGCTACCTATCACATAATAGCACTTAAGACAACCGAAACATGGTGGATTCTGCTTTTTTGAAAGAGATAAAATCAAAGAGTAATACTAATGCATTCCATTAAGATATAACATTCCCACTTGCTTGACATTATGAGAGCCAATGGTTGAAGCGTTGCACTAGAAGCAGGGACTCCCAGGTTCTAGTCTGATTTCAGTCACAGAAGCTCACTGGGTGACCTTTGGCAAGTCTTTCTCTCTCAGCCAAACTTACCTGACAGGATTGTTTATGTGGTGAAAAATAGGAGGAAAGGATGCTATGTATGCCAGCTCTTGCTCCTGAATGAAAGATGAGATATTCCCTTTCAATACAAGCAGTACTATGCAAAGTTGCAGGAAAAGAGTAAGAAATTGTAAGGAAAATAAACGAAAGGCAGTAAAGGAAAGGAAATTAACTATATCTAGTTTATGCCAGAACTGTCCATGGTAACTCTCTGTAGCTTTCTATCCTTGAAATCCGTCCTTGCTTCCATCTCCAAAAAATATATTGGTTGGACTAAGTGAACTTTAAGGTATCCTCAGGCCCTATGATTCTGTTCTTATTTTACCTCAGACACTCCTTAAATGACTACTGCATTCAACCTATCCTTCTGTTTTTCCTGACCAACCCAATTTTCACTTCCATACAGCAAAATTGACAGAAGCATACCATTTATACACATAGCCATTTTTGCTTCTCTCAGTAAATACCCATTCCTCACAACAGACTGCATACTACACACTACCTTTCTACAAGCATTTCTCCTAATTTTTTCCATCCATTTTTCTATCTTTAGTAGACTTTCTAGCAAAGTACATAAATTCATCTACTTGCTGTAATTTTTCATCATTTATGTAAAACTTGTAATCACTGACTCCATTTTTCCTGTCAAATACAACTATCTTTGTCTTTGATACATTAATTTTCAGATCTATTCCTCAGTGCATCATTCAATCTGTTAAACATTTGATGTAAATCATTTGAGTTCTCAGCCCACAATATAGCATTGACTGCATACAAAAGTAGGTATACTTTCACATCCCCCACCAACACATCTCTGATATAACCACAAACATTTCATACACATTTATCCATAAATACATTAAGCACCCAAAGGGACATTACATATTCTTGTCTTATTCCTGACCAATAATAAATCATCTGCTAAAAATTTCATTTATTCTCACATGAGTTTACTGCAATCATAGACCACTCTTACCACATTCAGCAAACAACCATCAACTCCATGTATGTGCAAAAAAGTCCATAACTCAAGAGTATTAACTTTTTCATCTTTTCTCTAAATAACTAAGAATTCATTTTCTTTTTCACATTCATACATACTAAAGAGCAAAAATCTGGTCTGCACACCTCTTGCTTGGCATGAAGTGACACTGGACTTCTCCAATTTTGTTCATTGTCATTGTAACATTTCAAATAGAATTCTTCCCAGGCACACTTAACAAATTAGTCCCCCCACCCATGTAATTTTTTCATTCACTCTTGCTATTACTCTGTTGGTATAAACAGCATTTTTCTAGTCATGAGGCACAGATGCAGCCTTCACATACACCTTAAACAAGTTGCACAGCTACTCTATACACAAATTCTCAAGTTATGCCATCTACACCTGCAGTCTTACCATTTTTCAATATTCTTACAGCATTTATTACTTTCTTTTCATCAGTTCATTTTCTTGAATGCTTATACTTATAGCATTTGTTTCATTTCCATTGTTTCACATATCACCATATAGTTCCCATACAATTTTCTAGAATTCTCATTCCAGTAGCATCTCACTTCAGTTTCATCCCAAATTATTTCAAGACTTTTTAAAATTCCATTTACTCTATTGTACACTCCTTGTTTAGCCTTCTTCATCCCTCCTAAAAGAATTTTCTCTGCATTTTCTCTGCATTTTTTAATGTTAACTACTCTTTGTTCTGATTACATTCCTGGTAGCTTTTTTTTTTTTTTTTTTTGTCTATGTACATTATATAATTTTTTTTTCTCTTTTCCTAATTTTTGCATTCTTTTTCTCTTGCTTGAGGTCTTGCAAAATCTCTCCCCAGTCTACTAAATTCTGAAGTATAAATTCTACCTCTTAGTCTAACCACAGCTGACACAGCATCAGCCATGGTTACAACTAATTAAGATTAGCAATTAACCCTGGTTTTGTATCCATTATTTGAGCTATATTCAGACACTGAGTTAATAAAAAGCTAGCAGGCTGTAGCCATGGTCAATATCACTACACAGTTTGTAGTTAATCATAATTAAACTCAGCAAAGAAAAAGAATTGTGCTTGAAAAGGATAGTATTAGATGAGAAAATCCATGTCTGATCATTTAATAAAACACTACATCTCTGTAGCAACCTTTAAATATTGAATTATAAATGAACATTTAGAGAAACAAGATGAAATTTGTCAGAAATAGATTGTTTCATGGAAAGTTTAAGCAGTTCAGTGAAGAGGTAAGCTTTTAAAATTGTAATAAGTCAAGAGGGAATAGAGATTAGAGGGATCTTTACTTGTTGACATAAAAAGAAAATCAATAATAGCATGCATGTTAACACAAAATCTTTCCCATTCATACAGCATGTCATTGGGATCCATCCTATGTTCCCCTTGATAGCATAAATCTTCCCCTGCTGCCTGCAGCCTCGGTGATTAAATAAATAAAAAATCAGCTTCCTTATGAACAAGCAGCACTCTGATCTCCAATTCGTTTATCTGCAGGGCTCATTAATATAACATTACTGCAACAAACAGCTAAAGGGGGTAGGGGGAGCAGTGTCAGGCTGAATAATAGAGTTGCTCTGCTGAGATAACAATTAGGTTTGGAATGTACTATCAACTAAGACAGAGACAAGGAATGATTGTGCCAGGCTGATGAACTAGCACTGTGGATGTGCTGATGCCTTGCTGGGCTCATCCACTGGGATATAGCAATCTACAAATAGAACTATAGAATAAAATTGATATGTTTTAGTTTAGCTTTTGCCAGAGCTCTTGCCCAACACAATATGATGTTTTATGTTTATATTAATTACAGAAACTAATTCTGTATTGCATCACTATATCATTACAGAAAAGATAATCTGCAATGGTGATATGGTGTAGTGGTCAGTGCTATCCATTTTTATGTTTCACTGTAGCCCATAGGGCAAGGTCATTAAGAAGTATGATGGGATAGAAGAGTTGTAGGATTCTTACTTTTCAGATATCAAAAATTATTTTATTTTTTATTTATTTATCGAATTTGTCACCGCCCATCTCGTTGAATGACTCTGGGTGGTTTACAAAACAATTAAAATTACAAAATTACAATAATAAATAAAAAATAAAAAGATCCAAAATAATTGGCAATCACTCAGGGAGCATCGTTGAGGTTCTGGCCACCCCCAGGATTGGGTAAAGTTGTTATCCCCCACGCAATGCATCTATTTTATAGGAAACATGTTTTTTTTAAAAAAAAAAATAGATGATTTGTATGATGGTTATGATGATAATGTACCATCAAGTCATTATTGACTCTTAGTGATGACATAGATAGATATTCTCCATGATGATCTGTCCCTAACCTGGTCCTTCAGCTCTTCCAATGATGCACTCATCACTACTGTAATGAGTAGCATCTATCTACCATGCTGCTGGTCATCTCTTCTTCTCTTTCCTTCCAACTTTGTCAGCATTAGATCTTTCTCCAAAGAACTAGGTCTTCACATAATGTGTCTGAAGTAGGATAATTTGAGCCTGGTCATTTTTGCCTTGAGTGAGAACTCTGGATTGGTTTGTTCGATGTTCCAGTGGTTTGTTTTCTTGGCTGTCCACAGTATTCTCAGGAGTCTTCTCCAACACCAAAGTTCAGAGGTATCAATACTCTTCCTATCTTACTTCTTCAAAATCCAATTTTCACTTCCATAGAGTATCACAGGGAATACCCTGGCTTGCACAATTCTGATCTTTGTAGGTATAGAAACATCACAGCATTTGAATATCTTTTCCAAGGCTTTTGTGGCTGCTCTACCAGGTGCTAGTCTGCAGCATATTTCTTGACTGTTGGTTCCTTTACTTTTGATGGTTGATCCTAAAAGCAGAACCTATCCACCACTTTGATATCTTCATTGTCAATTCTAAGGCTGGTTGTTCTACCTGTTGTCATTAGTTTGATGTTCTTAATATTTTAGTCCTATTTTTTTCACTGTGCTCTTTGACTTTTATTATTAGAGCTTGCACATCTTTTGCATTTTTGGCTATCAGGATAGTGTCATCAGCATAGTGCAAGTTATTGATGTTTCTTCCTCCGATTTTAAAACCATGCTCATCTTCTTCCAATCTAGCTTCCCTTAATATATATTTGGCATGTAGGTTGAATAAATAAGGGGAGAATATACAGCCTTGTCACACTCCTTTGCCATCTTGGAACCAGTCTATTTCACTATATTCTGTCCATACTGGAGTTCCTGACCTGTATGTTCATAAGGACAATGAGAAGTTCTGGGATTCCCATTTTTCTGAACATTTTCTATAGCTTGATGTGATTTACATAATCAAAGGCCTTTCTATAATCAATGAAGCGCCTAATGGCTTATTTTTTATATTCTTTGGCTTTTTCCAGCATGTATCAGCAATAATGTCTCATGTTCCTCAGCCTTTCCTAAAGCCAGCTTGAACATCTGGCATCTCTTTTTCCATGTAGGGCTGTAATCTGCATTGGCTGATCATAAGCATTATTTTGCTAGCATGTGAAATTAAGGATATTGTACAATAGTTTGCACACCCTATTAAGTCTCCCTTTTTTGGCATTGGAACATAAATGACCTCTTCCAATCTGTTGGCCGCTGTGTCATTCTCCATATTTGCTGACATACGTTGCTTAGAACCTTTACTGTTTTTTCTTCTGTTGCTTGCCATATTTCAGTGGGTATTCCATCAGTTCCTGTAGCTTCCAACTTGGTAATGACTGGAGTGCTGATCTGATTTCATCAACTAGTATTAGAGATTCTTGTAAGTAGGAAATATCTTCTAAAGTATCTTGGATATTAACATCTCTACTATACAGCATTTCAGTATACCCCTTCCATCTTTGTTTGATCTCCTTTGAATCAGTTACTATCTGTCCATTGGCATCCTTTAGCATACCAATTCGAGGTTAGAACCTCCTGAATTCAAAGATCTTTTGAAATACTTTCCTTGTTTTTCCGTATCTGTTTCCATCCTCAGTGTCTTTACAGAAGTTGTTTTAATACTGCTTCTTGTCTCTTTTAACAGCTCTCTGAAACTCTTTGTTAAGTTCTTTGTTAAGAACCTTTTTCTCCTTCTTGACTTTGGTTTCTCTTCTCTTCCTGGCAATTTCCATGGTTTGTTCTGACATCCAGTTTTCTTTCTTCTCTTTCTTCATTTTTGGCAGTCTCTTTTCAGATTCATCCTTAATAACTTCTTTAAGTTCATTCCATAATTCCTCTGGTTCTCTATCAATGAGGTTCAGGACTTCAAAACAGTTCCTGATGTTCTCCTTGAAAATGATGGGTATATGTTCAAGATCACATTGTGGAAACTGACTGACTTTCTTCTTCTTTAGCTTAACTTGAAGCTTGCACATGAGCAGTTCATGTTCTATTCCACAGTCAGCACCTGGCCATGTCTTTGATGGTATAACTGAGCTTCTCCACCTCCTTTTAGCAATAATATAGTCAATTTGATTTCAATATATTCCATCTGGTAACATCCATATACAGAGGCATTGTTTTGGTTGTTTGAAGGCAGTGTTAGCTATGAAGAAATCATTGGAGTGGCAGAAATTGATAAGTCGATCTCCTGCTTCATTTCAGTTTCCTAAATCATACAATCCAACTACATTTTCCTCTTTCATATTTCCAACTTTGGCATTCCAGTCTCCAATCACAAGCAGCACATCATATTTGCATGTTCTGTCAATTTCAAATTGAACTTGATTATAAAACGTATTAACCTCCTCTTCTTCTGCATCAGTGGTTGGAGCATAAACTTGAATGATTGTCATATTAAAAGGTTGTCCACAAAGTCTAATCAATGTTATTCAGTCATTGATTGCATTGCAGCCAAGTACAGTACTGTTCTTGCTATACCCTTCCTAACAGCAACACTGTTCCTTCTTTGTTTTTCATGTCCTTAGCAGTAAACAGTGTGATCTTCTGACTGAAAGTGTCCAGTCCCAGTCCATCTCAATTCACTTGATGCCTAAGATGTCATTGTGTAGTTGTTTCATATCATCTTTCACTGTGTTGAGCTTTCCTGCGTTCATGCTTCTTACGTTCCATGTTCCTATTGTAATTCTGTCTTTGCAGCTTCAGATTTTCTTTTCCTGTACGGCAACATTAGCAACTAGACATTCTAAAGGCTTTAATCTAGCCACACCGTTGTGTGTGTGTGTGTGTGACTTCAAATAAGTCTTGACTCCTGGCGACTGCCTGGACAAGTCCCTACAGTTTTCTTGGCAAGATTTTGGAAGTGGTTTGCCTCCTTCCTAGGGCTGAGAGAGAGTAACTGGCCCAAGGTCACCCAGCTGGCTTTGTGTCTAAAGCAGGACTAGAACTTATGGTCTTTCAGTTTCTTGCTGGTACCTTAAACACTACATCAAACTGGCTCACCAAATACCATTAGTACTCTGAAATATCCTCAGTTCTTCCTCAGTAGCATGTTGAGTGACATCCCACCTGAAGGGCCATTATAATGTCAGTCATTATAAGGAACATTATAATGTCAATCATTTTATGTTTTCTGTCAATGCAGTTTTCTTGGTAAAAATGCAGGAGTGTTTTATCATTGTCTTCTCCCATGCAATATGAATTGATGCCTTTGCCATTGTCACTGCACTGATAATCTGCCTCCAGCATCTTCCTATATTGCTGTGCCCAATATAGGTGACTGCTTGGGCAGCTGGGATGACCTTCACGCCTTGGGTGACCCTGCTGGGAATATATAGCCTTGGCATACACTCCCGTTCTTCACTCATCCCTCCTAGGACACCACCACCATGCCACAAAGAGACAGCAGAGCAGGACTTGGGGTTGGGGGGAGATTACCTGTAGGTAGTTCCTATTTTCATTAAGCGCCTTCTTGAGTCCATAGGTAGCTTACATCATATATTTGTTTGGTTTATAGCTGCAATCTTTTTAGTAAAAATAAAAGGAGAAGGAAATAATGGCAATATCATGGTGAGAGTCTACTTCAAACCAACAGATCTTAAAGAAGTCTCAGATTATGCTTTCATAGATCAAATTATTTTGAAAAAAGCATAAATATGGTATTATTTTGGGGGATGGGAATTTCAACAACCCAAATATTATTTGGGGGAAAACTGTATGAATAATATAAATAAGTCCTCAAACTTATTGTCTTGCTGAAAATTTCAACTTCCAAAATGAATTGAGAAAAACTGGTTGATCGGAAAGTTCAGTACAACTAACCATGTTGTCTTAGAATTTATGATGCTGAGGAAACAAAACATATATCCATAATATCTGCAGACTACACAATAGTATTTCATGTGCACTTTTAACCAGCTCTGGGATACCCACAAAGCATTCTTCAATAACCTCTAACATTTGATAGGGCAGTGACCAGAAAGATAGAGCAGAATTTTGTCCTGATCAGTAGTTTAATCTTGTTATGGATAGAAACACTATGCTAGTAAAAAGGTGGTTGGTATTCTGCTGATACTGCTGATGTTTTGTTTTGTTTGTTTAAGGTCCTGATCTGGATTCACAGATAGGGCAGCTGCCTAGATTTCTGGCCTGATCTAGTTTTATTTAAAGGGTCCTATATAAATAGGATCTTTAAAACGTTGCTACCTTCAATGATTATGACTGAATTTCTCCAGCTGTAATTAATTGAATGCATCTGTTCTAACCCTGCAGCAGCATTTTGACACAGTTCCTTCAGAACTGTTCAATTAGTGGCAGTTAAATCTAGGTCAAACTGGATATCTGGTTTGGGTATTTTCCAGGTCAAGACATTTAGAAAATAGAAAGGCAACACAGCCTTTGACACTGTAGTCAGGTTTTGTTATCTCAAGTTTGGTAAGAAATCTGAACAGCCTCTCAAAAAGAAAAAAAAGAAAAAGAAAGGCAAGCTGTGGATTTACTGAGAGGGGGCAAAACACCTCAATTTGTCATGCAACTGCTTCAGCAAAAGCGTTTTTAAAAATAAGCATACTGTTGTAAGGGAAATAACTGTCAGGAACCATGAACCACTGCATATAGGTGATCTGTAAATATTAACAGTAGCAAACCTTAAAGAGTGTTTAGTATAACATAATGCAATTTGATTTTTGTATTAAGTCTTTTGCAGACACATGATGCTCTGCAGAGGAAAATGATACAAGACACACTACAGAGTGTGAGTTACAGAAAGCTGACTCTAACAGACACTACATGATGAATAGATTAAAGCTTTTAGTCCCCAGGCTGAATGCACAGAAGAAAATGGGAACTGAGGCAGAGATAGGAGAATGAAATAAGTGTTTTTAAAATACAGCTAAGCCTATATGAAATGGGAAGTGTATGATTAACAGTCTCTGTAAATGGGGATTGATATTAAGTAATATGGCTTTCAAGTTCTAAAATAAATGGAGTCAGAAATAAAGTGAAAAAAAGTTATGAAGAGACATTAGAGAGGAAGGAATAGAGCAAGGAAACTGACATTTTTTAAAAAAACAGTACTTGGAACTGTTTAGAAGAATATTACTTGCTATAATCAATGGAGAGTGAATTCACAAAACAAAGGTTTTAATTTAGTCATAGGGAATAGAAGTTTAGACTGGACTGAATTCACAGGTAGTCCAAGATATTTGTCTCCCTGTGGCAGGGCATTTTAGATTTCAGATGTAATAATGATAGACTACTATCTATCTTTTTGGAGAAAGACTGAGTATCTGTGGTGCACCAGCTGTTGAAAACTTTGTACATATCCTCTTTGATTGCAAACTGTATTGAACAGAAAGGACTGTTAACTTAAATTCTTATTTAAAAACTAAAAAATGCTGGGGCACCCAGGAGAAACTGTCTTACTTTTTGCAAGTAATGAACCTGCATATCACTAGTAAGATTGCACTCTTTATATCAAAGGCCATTTTGAAGAGGACAGACTAGCTAGATCAGATTGGGGTTAACTGTAGGAGTGACAATGGTAGGGGTGAATATGTCCTACTGTTTTCTTTGTATCTACTTGTATACTTTTTTTTTTTTTTTTCGGTTTTATACTTTTGATATGGTCAGATGATTAAATCAGTAAAGTTGGTAGACTACTTTTTGGCCTAGTGGCTACATCTGGAATTAGAAGACATGTAAGGAACACAGTTAGAAAAGAAAGCTTTAATCCAACAATTAAAATGCATTAAAAATTCATTAAAACAAAGCTCATATTCAAAATATTATAAAATCTGAGCGAATTTTGCTCTAGATAATGTTCCTTGATTTTATAAAACACATATTTTTTAAAAAACTGGTTGTTCAAACACACCTTAGGATTGTGACTTAATTTATATGCTGAAACTTTTTGAAAACATGATGAATTACAGTGTTGCCTATGCTAGAGTCAATACATTGCTATGATTGTTCCAGAACCTGGCTGTCCAATTTTAAAGAAAACATGTACCCAGGTTGTACTGTAAGCCCTCATTGGAACCAGGGGTTGGTATTATATCTTCTTGATTACTAGTACCCAACTGTTGTTAACCTCATAAATACTGGGAGATGGTCGTAAAGGTACCCTTTTCTAGATTTAGGAATTGAAATAGCTAAGTCAGAGATGTACTATAAATAGGCAGCTTTTAGTATTTAAAAAAGACATTTAAGGAGGTGTGACTGCCTTGCTTCCTAATAAAATGTGGTATTTAACATTCAAAGCTTGTCCAAAGTGGAACTTAATGAAGTTCTCCAAAGTAACTGTCAAGCCATTTAAGGTTACTGGCTTTTATAAAAGTCTATAAAAGGAAGCCTACTTTCTCAGCAGAAGTTTCTGCCACCAGCTGCAGCCTCCCACAAGTTTTCTTATGTTCCACCATAATAGGCATCGCAGCTGCCTCCACAACTCTTGGTTGTCTGGCATGATTCAGAAGCTGAAGGAGCAAGATGCATATGTTAGGTATTATTACTTCTAGCTTTGAGAGTGGGTTAGAATATGGTGCATAGCAGCTAGAACAGAAGAAAACATTGCATGATAAAATGCAGTTTGAGGTCTGGTGGTTGCTTAAAAGAGATTTGACTTTGCTGGTAATACCTTTAAACAATATGCCATGCAAACTCTCACATCTGGTTTGAGACATCTGTGCAGGAAACAAGTTGATGCAGTTACTGGGAAATTATCCTCAAATCTATATTCAAACGATGGTTTATTAGATTGAGATCAAATTCTATCACTATATAAAGTACAATGAAATAAAGAAGCTGGTTAACCTGACATTTCTTTTTTTATGTATATAATTTTTATTGAAATTTTTTACATAGATAAAAGATAAACATGAACATGTATAAAGAAAAGTTAGAAAAAAGAAGAAAGATAACAAGTGCAAAAAGCAATACAGTTAGAAAAAGAAAAAGAAAATTGAAGAAGCGACTTTCGATCTTTTTTTTGCAGCAGCAGCAGCAGCTACAAACAAGCTTATTATTCCTACTACCTCTTTAAGAATTCATTACGGAAATCCCTTCTGTCCTATATTCAACCCTTTTTTCAATCATCAAATCCAGACATCTCAATTTCAATTTTCCATTTTCAGCAAATAGTCCATAAAAGTTTCCAGTTTTTTATAAAAGTATTTATTGTTTTATCCCTGACCTATGCAGTTTTGCTATTTCTGCTAATTCTGCCATCTTTACAGTCCATTCCTCTATTGTGGGCATTTCAGTGTTTCTCCATCATTGGGCATATATTAATCTCGCTGCAGTTACCATATATAAAATCAGTCTTCTGTAAGTCTTTTCTATTTGATTGTCCATAAGTCCCAGAAAAAAAACTCTGGTTTCATCTTAATATTAATCTTTAAAATTCTTTGCATTATCATATGTATTTGTATCCTTTCTTTCTTTCTTTTTTCTTTTTTGCTTTTTCACAAGCCTACCATGCATTCAAATGTCCCTTCATGTTTTTCACATTTCCAGCATTGACCAGATGTACCTTTATACATCTTAGATAATTTCTCTGGTGTCTTGTACTAATGGTACATCATATTATAAAAAATTCTCTCTTAAATTATAACATGATGTAAATGTCAATCTTTTTACCCACATTTCTTCCCATTGATCCATCTGTATGTCATAACCAAAGTTCTTGGCCCATTTTATTATGCAGTCTTTAACTTGCTCTTCTTCCATTTCAAATCTCAGCAAAAGTTTGTTCATTTTTGTAATCACATGTTCATTATTTGTACATAATTCAATTTCACATTCCATCTTATGTTATTCAGTTCCAGTAAACTTTTTATCTATATTATTTTTTTCTCTCAATTGTGCATATGAAAACCATTGAAAACTATATTCTTCTGCAGTCAAATGTTCTCTTGACTTCGTCATAAGGTCTCCATTTTCCTGTACTAAAAAATCTTGATATGTTAACCATTTCTCTTTGCCTGCTGTTTGTTTTCTGTAAAATGCTTCTTGTGCTGA
The DNA here is from genome assembly GCA_030867105.1 of Liasis olivaceus. NCBI lineage: Eukaryota > Metazoa > Chordata > Lepidosauria > Squamata > Pythonidae > Liasis > Liasis olivaceus. The sequence continues at coordinate 163,184,864 of CM061350.1, read as the reverse complement.
GACAATAAAGGTACTTTTGGGCACAGCCTGGGCTTATATTTATTCCAGCCTGGGCTTATATTTATTCTTAATATAGGACTTCTCACAAAATGATTTTTAAAATCTACATTAACTTTAACTTTATTGTACCATAAAAAGCCATGCCAACCAAACCTCTGGTTATGTTCTTTTAATTCTAACATTCTCTTATTTCTCAACAATACCCACTCTTTCATCCAAACCAAACAGCAGGCTGCAGTTAACCTGACATACCTGTCTTAACTGTTATTGAATATGGTCATATGGTAAGCCTTTACCTGCTCAACAACTCAAACTCTTTCTGTTGAAATTTAGGGTATAAAAGTTATTTAGAGCAGGAACCAGTATTATCTTGCAAACATTATTGCTGTTCAGAGGTCTGGATTGAAAAAGGTAAAGATGTTCTGTGTCTTCATACATGATTTTTCAATAGAGCTGCAACAGTAGTTATGTTAAAGTATGCTGGGTGGGATAAACTAAGTAAATGCCTTCTCTTATAAGCCTGCAGAAATGAATAGACATACATATATCCCTAAGAATTGCCTCTTCCTCTCAGTAATAATGTGATTCTATAAAAACATATAAACAGTTCCATTAAAAATGAGTATTGGAAGATAAATCAAATGCACTATACTCAGCATGAATGAAAATTACACACTGGGTATATGTGGAGCCCTGTAGTGCAGCAGACACAGTATGAGAATTAGAGGTGTTTGATGAGCACCTCTAATGAAGTAGATGAATCTTTTGGGTGATATTTCACACCCCACTGCAAAGGGAAGAAATGGATTTTTGTGAAGAGGCAAGTACTGTATCTAAGGAAGGCAGAATGTATCAATGTATTTCCAAAGTAAGTTGGTGTAATGCATCTTCATACTGTAACGTGCATGCAAATGCATGTTCCACTGAAAAGAATGCAGGACCTGAAAATGTTACCTGAATTTCACTGTGCATGGAGATCATCATATAAATGCACATCCCCTCCAAAAACCTAGCTTACTACATGATTTTTTCAAAATTTACTAAAAGTGCGGGAAGTAGGAAATGATGCCAGTTCCTGTTACTTATATAACCTATTTTAGTTTTTTAAAGCATTGTTTTAAATACTGTGTGCTGAAAATGTGAGAATCTCAGTTTTCCTTTGTTAATAAAATAACTTTATCACCTCAGTAAATGTGGAAGAAAATTTAAATATGAAACTATATCACAGTGTTTAAGGCAGTATTAAAAAGAGATTAAAACTTGGAAGGCAATGAAGAATTGGAGGTATTTAGGCCTTCAACATGCATCACTCTCAAACACTGGGATTTTGAGGTGACAATTCAGATTTGTTTTTAATCTATTAGATGTAGTGTTTTCATTATTGTGCATTATAATTAAATATGCATGAGACTCATTCACCATTAGTATTCTTTCAGCGATGGGAGTTCCTTTTATTTTCATATTAAAAAGAGAACAGAAGCCAAGATGGTCCATTTCAAATATTTCTAAATCTAGAGTCACGCAAATAAGCGGAGCTTAAATTGAGTCTGCTATCTTCTTCTATATTCCCTCTTATAATTGAGCCAAAGTTAGTAGAAATGAAGTTAATAAAGAAGGTAAACCAAGAACAGAAGAAAATACACCACTTAAAGAAATGACAAATAATAGAAATTTGCTAACAATACAAAGCCTATGTGTTCCTAAAGAGAAACACAATCATCTATATTCATCATTTCAGTACAGTACATTTGTTCAGACAAAGTTTATCAATTAAGAAAATGTTGTAATAAAACTATTCAATTTATCTGAATAAATTCATCCTTAATTGTGATGGGTTTTTCACCAAGGTTCTCTGTTATGTTAATTCTTCAACCAAATCAAAGCAGAGCATTTTTATATAAACAAAACTAATGAAGGTTGTAGTTTTACTTCCAATATTTTGCTATAACAAATTTAGCAGGCAACAACATGAATCAAATCATTTTATTTTGCTCATTAGTTTATATGCATAGGGACAATAAGCCAACAGAATCCATTGTGAATGATTGTTGAGTAATTTCCCTGATTGCTTCAGAAATGTATACCCCCCCCCAAAAAAAAAGGAAAGGTAGTTGAACGTGTCCGTAATGTTTTTGTTTTTGTTTTTTTAAAGCAATACACTGGCTTGTTGTTGTTACTAATGGGCATTTCCACCAGTGAGATATATACCAATTACAACCGCACTAATACAATCCAGAAAGGTTACAATTTTTCTAGCATAATTTTGTCAGAATGAAGTACCACCTAATGATTATCTTCATGGCCAGTTCTTAATCACTTGCTGAAATCAATTTAAATAGAATTTTCTGCCATCAGGTATTCCAAATCCAAAATTATCCTCCCAGAATTGTTTGAGATTTTCAAGACAACCTATCATGCTAAATATGAATGTTGCAGAATATTGAAGAGATTTCCCTGTAATGAAATAGATGAATACCATTACTCAAATGTTGTCTATGTTCATAACTGATGAGATCAAATTCACTAATGAAGGAATTGTTGAACTTTACTGACTTGGAATTAAATTGGAACTTGTAACCAATCCTTTTGCCAAATATATATTCAACAGTAATAATAGTAGTAATAGAATTTCTATCCATTATAAAGTTTTAATTCTATAAAATCTGATTTTTGTATTGAACAAACTTATTTTCATATTTTACAAACACTGATAAAGAAATAGGAGAAAAAAAATATTGTTTCATCTTTCCTTCCAAATATGAATTTAAGATGATACATACTAATTTCTTAATATCAGGAGAAATGCTATTACCATAACTGAGGGAGTCCAGTGCTTAGGCTAACTTCCTTTGTATCTATTGACATGTTAATTCCTAAAGATATGAAATGTCTTAGCTGAAAGGCATCAGAATAATGTTTCAGACTTAGTATGCCTTCATCATCCTTTTGTTTACATTACATGGTTTGCCTAATCCTAGAGTTGTATAGTTTTGTATAGTATTAGAATATTTTGCATTTTACCTCAAACTTCTGTTCATTCCATAAAAAAGGGAGACAAACACTGAAGATAAATGTGGTAGTTTGACTTAAACAAGCTAGCATGTTATTTTCTCCCTGCTTCTGGTTTCCCTTCCTTGTTGCTTAACCTGCTGTTTAATGAAGAGTTCTGGAGAGCTCAGAAGCTTGCTTGCTCATTTTGGCTTATCCCAATAACACTACTGCCAGAGTTGATGTTTTACAGTCACACACCATTAAATTATTTCTGCTCCTGCAATGTTCAGAGAGCATATTCAGATGTGCTGATGTTCAAATTACTGTACCTGGAAACACTGCAGTTTTCTTGGGCAACTCACACGTCATTGCATATTAAGTGCCATTTAATGCTTCATTTCCAAGCAACTTTGCATAGTGCCTCATTAAACACATCTTCCCATAGTGATCCTCTCTGTTTAGGTGAACACTTCCCAGTGTTCTTCATATTAGATGTATTTTTAGGTATGTATGTGTATTTTATAGTTAACTCTAGTAAACTGAATGCTATACAATCTATTGGTATTCTCTGAGACATGTATATGGCTATATATGTCATGACGAGATTCTACATGTCAAAAGCAACCACTAAACCACTGTATATGATGTTTCATATTCACAAGCCTAGGCTGAATATATTGTTTCATCAAAGCACTTAGGCCAGAACTAAACAGCAGGAATGTGTTGTCTAAGCCTTAGCTACTCCTTGACATATTCATTATTCAAGCTATTCAATATGATTTCATAAATTCATTCGCATTACAATCCTAAGAACAGAGATTTGGAAGTAGTGTATTGTACTAATCAGGGGAATGGGCTGGGGAAAAACTGGAAGCTAGATCTTTCTCACAACCATTTATAGAACTGTCTTTATTTTTCTCAACAAATTTTTCTGGTTTTATAGAACTAAAGTTTGTTTCCATTGTCAACACTGTGTTTTTCTTACTTCCCCAGATCCTAACACTCTCAGGGCCACCAGAAGGAGGAACACGAGTGACGATTCGTGGTGTTAACTTGGGGCTGGATTTCTCTGAGATAGCCCACAATGTACAAGTAGCTGGTGTGGAATGCACTCCACTAGAGGACCAGTATATTGTTGCTGAACAGTGAGTTTATGTGGTCTTTATATGAGCAGATAACCAAATAACAGCATTTAATATGAAACTTCAAACACTAATTTATATAAATAAAATCAAAAGTGTTACCATTATGATAAAATATGATTTTTCAATGAACTGGATTCCTTGGAGTCATTTTTATTAATGCTCACTATGGAGGAAACAGCCATTGGCCAGTTCCAATTGTGTCTAGCTTTGCTTGACAAAACCTTTGGCTGAGCTCTGCTGGCTAGTTTTAGTACAGAGATTATTGAGAATAGAATAGATGACCCAGTCTAACTTTAGCCATTGCACTGGAGGATTGCTGATGCTTGGGGAACACCGCAGAAACTCTGAGTTCAGAGATACAAGAGAAATGGGTGAAATCCATCATAGTATATTTCCTTCTTTCCCTGCTCAGGAGCTTTCATTTGCAGATGAATCTGCAAAGGTACTGTATGTACCTCCTTCAGCCACAACTAGCCCTTCCTTCATTCCTCTGGGCATCAAGGGGCCTGGACACTGGCCAGATACAGTGGGCAACTGGTCTTTCCATTACTTATTGTTGGAAAACATTTCTTTATCTAATAATGGAAAGCCCAACAGATAAAGAAAAGGTTCCTTTTATTGTAAGAGCAATGGCCACTGGACCTCTCTGCAGGAGCAGATACCACTACCCATGTTCATTGGATTTTTATTAGCACTTGCACAATACATTGGTTATTGTGTCACAGTTTCATTGGTTACCATAAACTTATACCACTATATTCTATAAATATAAGAATAAACTAGAAAGAGCCTTCAACAAGCCCCTTATTTGTGTGCAGTTACATATTTCCTTCAGCTATATTTGTTATAAGGGAGATGTAACTGGGAAAATCACATGCTTTTGAACAACCTGTTGTTGTTGTTTAGTCGTTAAGTCGTGTCCGACTCTTCGTGACCCCATGAACCATATTGCGCCAGGCCTTCCTATCTTTCACTGCCTCCCTGAGTTTGCTCAATTTCATGCTCATTGCTTCAGTGATGCTATCCAGCCATCTAATCCTCTGCCGTCCTCTTCTCCTTTGGCCTTCCATCTTTCCCAGCATCAGGGTCTTTTCCAAAGAGTCCTCTCTTCGCATTAAGTGACCAAAGTATCTGAGCTTGAGCTTCATTATCAATCCTTCCAATGAGCAATCAGAGTTGATTTCCTTTAAGATTGACTGGTTTGACCTCCTAGCAGTCCAGGGGACTCTTAAGAGTCTTCTCCAGCACCACAGTTCAAAGGCATCAATTCTTCGGCGTTCAGCCTTCTTTATGGTCCAGCTCTCACAGCCATACATTACTACTGGAAAAACCATAGCTTTGACTATGCGGATCTTTGTCGGCAAGGTGACGTCTCTGCTTTTTAATATGCTATCTAGGTTTGCCATAGCTTTCCTCCCAAGGAGCAAGCGTCTTTTAATTTCATGGCTGCAGTCTCCGTCTGCGGTGAATGTAAAAGTCCTAAAATAACTATCACTTTAACCATTCTCTAAGATGAAAATATGTATTAAAAAATGGAATTTAATATCAAATAGATGAAGTTTATGCTTTTTAGGCCATTATGTTATTACTAACAGCATCTTGTTATATCTGGAATTCTGCAATTGGGTAGGGCAAGTAATTTTGAAGGAGCTCTCCATCCAATATTCCCAGCTGTCTTACTTCCCCCCTTTCCAGAATTTGGGAAGATTTAAGAAGATGATTGAGCTTCTGGTGCCCACCACCTTGGCTTGTAAAATGGCCCCTTTTTTTCCTTTGGCTTTACAACTAACATGGGCTCCTGGATGAAAAGGCTGACTCTTGTCCACTTTCCTATTCTTCCTCCCCCAACCCAATAATCTGGGCAGAATCACTCCCCTGGCTTCTCAATCACCAAGAAAAAAGCCACTAAAGGTGACCTTCCCTAGTACTGGCCTACTCAGTGTGTCTCTCTCTTGTTGGGCTCTTCTGATGTTTCTGCCTGCCACTCTCTTCAGATGGAAGGGAGGTGTTTAGTGGCTGATGAGGAAGAAAAGCTGATTTTACTATTCTTTTTAAAAAAACTTTGCAAAATATTAGAAGTTAATCTTCCTCCCAAAGTTGCCTCAGAGGACTCCCAAAAGAACTCTGAATTGATTGAGGTTTTCCTCATTGCTATTTTTCCTTTTCTGGAGATTTTCAATAATGTGTTAAATAAAACAGACAAGTCCAGGTAAAGCTAAAGGGTGATTTTCTTTTACTAACAAACATCAAGCTGTTTCTGAGAAGATGTTTGATTCTCTCAAGGTCCTTATTAGAAGCCTTCATGGCTGCCTTAGTGTCTGGAGCTATCATTATAAGCATAGGGAAGAATGCCAAAACACTCAGATGACAGAGAAAAAGAAAGTCTTCTCAGGAAATCTCATGATTTTCTATGCTATTTATCTATCTATCAGTAATTATACCAAGATTCAGAAGTAAATCTCGGCTCTTGAGGTACTTGGATTAATTTGTAGAAACGGTGTCAAATACAGCTAAGCTACAGACAAGGTTGAAGCCTTAAGCATAACAGTTACCCATTACAGAGCAAAGAATTCAGAGCATTTTTATATCTATGTTCCAGAGTTTAAATTCTCAGCTTCTTTCTCTCATCTTTCTGAATTAATGGATACCTGGAATTTCATCTGATGGTCTTGGATGGCTGTGATATATTTACATAAGGGATCTCTCTAGCTTGGGGTTGGTTCCTACCAGCTTCATCTCTTATACTTTCAAGGCTCCTACAGCCACCTCTAGTTTTGCTAGGGCTTCCATCCTATGGCTAAAATAGTGGTTGCAGCTCATCCATATGGTTCTTCATGAAACTGGACAGGGAATCAATAAATTGGCAAAGGCTGTGGCTGTGGCCTTTCTGGCTGATGCCAAGTTAGACAGTATTCAGTTCTCAGTCAGGGCTATCGCTGTAAATGTTACAGCCAGCCACAGCTAAAGTACAAGAATGTGGATTCCAAATCAAAGTTGGTCCACCCAAAGATGGCAAATGTACAAGAGACATTTTAGATGAGGTTTTAATTGAGCCCTTGCTGTGTATACAATATGTGTTCTTGTCTGGATGGGCCAACTTGTTTATTACTATGTTCTCTCTTTTGAGGGAATGTTTGCTATGTTGTTTTATGCTGTGAGCCACCCCCACCACAGTTGACTTGGGTCAGGCAGTATTTAGGTTGAAATAAATAAATAAATAAATAAAAACATAAAAAGTTACTTCTTCCTTTCTAGAAGCCTTTTATGTTCCTTTAGTCCAGACCAGAACTTTAGATGCCAAAGACTGCAAAACCCTTTGACCTTACTCCAGATTTCAGCCCAAACCACAATAAATTCAGTGATGTGATTCTTCTACTAGTTAAATCCACAGAAAGAAAGCTACAAACATCAAAATTTAGTGAGAGGGAAAGATTGGGTGCTTTTGTTCCATAGTAGCATTAAATTGCATTGAATGCTTGACTCCTAAACACACTACACTACAGTTATGCCATAAAGTTTAACCATTTTCCCTATGCCAATGTTAGTTTCATTCACTAAGTCACACTTCGTGAATGTGTTGTTGGATGTTGTTAAATCCATTGAATATCTTCTGCAGCTCAATGTGATAGAACCAGTGCCATCAGCAGAAAAATTATACTACTCAAAATTTTCACAGAACAGGAACAGGAAACACTAACATAGAATATCCTACACATATAGCAAACCTGTCTTCATATATATATATATATTCTCCCTAGTCAATAAAAGCTTCTTAAGAACTAAATAAACTAAGAAATCTATTTCTAACATGCAGATCTCCCACTCAGATCTCCCTTCTGCACCCTGGATTTGCACCAGTGATGATGGCCTGTATTCAGAGTCAGGGAGTACACATATATCATTATTTGGATAGTATTTTAATTTGATCGCCTTTTCTACAACAGGGGCTGAGAGATGTGCAGGCAACATTGATATGTTTGCAACACCTGGGATTCTTAGTAAACTTTGAGAAGAATTATCTATTTCTTTAAAATTGCTTACAGCATCTAAAACAGATTCTGGCCATGGAGAAAGCTATGGTGTTTCTTCCAGACTTAAGTAAACAAATTTGTCAGGTTAGTCATTCAAAGATTGATCTAAAGTCTATAGTGAGATTTCAGGGCATGTGATGGCCTGCATAAGTTCAGTGCCATGGGCCACAACCCATTCTCATCCTTTGCAGTGTCTTCTTCTGCCATTCTATTCCAAACTTGTTTCAAAACTCATTCAACTCTGCTATCACTAACTAGAATTTAAAAAAATAATAATACTTTGGTGGCATCCTCCACTCTGAAGAAAGGAAATGTCATATAGGTATCAAATTATGGTTGCACTTGATGGGGTTGCACTATGTGTAATCTGGGGGTTCTTCTGGACTCACGACTCCTGCTCGAAGGGCCTTTGCACGACTTGGTGTGGTGCGGCAGTTACGCCCCTTCCTGGATCAGGGGGACCTCCGCACGGTCACTCATGCCCTGGTCACCTCTGGGTTGGACTACTGTAATGCGCTGTACATGGGGCTACCCTTGAAGAGTATCCAGAAGCTACAGCTGGTGCAGAATGCGGCAGCGCGGACAGTTCTTAATGCCCCTAGGAGGGCACATATAACACCGCTGTTGCATGAGCTGCATTGGTTACCGGTTTGTTTCCGGGTCCAATTCAAGGTGTTGGTCATTACCTTTAAAGCCCTTCATGGCACGGGACCAGGTTATCTGAGGAACCACCTCGCCCTGGTCATTTCAGCCCGTCCCACTCGGTCCAGCAGAAGGGGCAGGTTGCAGACCCCACCAGTCAGGGAATTTCGATTGGTGGGGTCTAGGCAGAGAGCCTTTTCTGCTGTAGTGCCCGCCCTATGGAACATCCTGCCTTCTGAGGTCCGGTGTGCACCCTCCCTCATGGCCTTCAGGAAAGGTATCAAATCCTGGCTCTGCCAGAAGGCCTGGGGGCCAGAGGGGGGCCCGCACCTGTGGAGATGGCTGGTGGGATGATGGGTTGTCCCCCCCCCCCCCAGCATCTTACAGGGTTTTTTTAGGGCCAAAATCAGAGGAGGTTTTTTAGGGCATTTTTAATATGTTTTTTAACTGTTTACAGATTTTAGCCATCTTTGGAGAGAACTGTGTTTTTTCTTTTTATTGTGAGCCGCCCAGAGTCACCCGTTGGGGGAGATGGGCAGCATACAAGCCACATAAATAAATAAATAAATAAATAAATAAATAAATAAATAAATAAATAAATAAAAATAAATCCAAATGATCACAGGCTTCCCAGTGTCATACACGCTGCTGTATGCCACTGGGAAGCCCACAGGTAGGGCAGGTCCAGGACTTCTGGTCAGCCAAGAAACACAGGCAATCAGTTTAATGGAACCATTTGGTCCTGCATGTTTTCAGCCTCTGTTCGCCGATTGCAATATTCTAGTCACAGTCAAAACTACAAGAACATATATACAGCCTAAAGGAAGATCCAGATCCCTTTTCTGATGCAGGCAGCACCTCTGATGCACTGATGGGCAGGGCTTCATGTCATCAATCTTTCAGCAGAAATACTGTGTATTTAAGGAATGTTCAGTTCATTTCAGTTGCAGATTGGATCAGTCAGGGGGACCTAGATTCAGGATAGTGGAGTCTGAGTCCTGCAGTCTTTGGCAGCATGTCAACTCAATTTAGTATGCCCTTTGTGGACCTTTTTGCATTGCCAGTCAACCACAAAAGCAATCAAAGCACTCACTATCAGATATCCCCAGGGTCTCCTATATGCTCTTCCTGCTGTTCCTCTAATTTCCAGAAAGTTAAGGCTTGTATGTTAATAGAGGACAGACATGATCTTAATATCTCACTTCTACTCCAGGAAGTTTTGGCTTTTAGATCTGATACACAATTGTCTTGCTAAACATGATGGCCAATTTTACTGTATCCAGATCTTCTCTCTGAGAAATGCATTCAAAATCCAGTTCCCAGATTATTACAATTTCAAATCTGGAGATTAAGAGGAAACTGCTAGCCCATTTACATTATGATCAGGGTTTCATTCAGACTAACCTTTTATCTCACAGGACATCCATAGTATGTACTTATGAGCTGACCTGGAGGGCATTGTAACAGTAATGTAAGAGGAAAAAGTTGTCTCCCTATTGGGTCTCCAATGGTGATGTTTTTCAGATCTGGAATCAAGAGAGCCTGCATCCTAACAATCTTAGTTTGCAGGTGTTTCTATATTTTCTGTTATGCTGGATTTCATATGTTTCTGTAACATGTCATCAGCATGTCAAACAGTTTCTGCCAGGACCCTCATTTTGAAATCTCCTGCAATGTATATATTTCCCTCCTGATATCTCCATTTAATGTTGAAGGCATTTAAATGATTATATTTTATGAGTTTCACCTGGAAGGTGGCTTTTGGGTGCTATTGTTTCAGCAATATCTGTAGCAACTCAGGTTATCAAATCTTACTCTCTTGCTTCTTCTGAAAGTTTTTCTCTCAACTTGATCCCACCTGTTACTGCTTAGCTTTGATTCCAAGACTTGCTCCTTTTTGTGTACAATGAAATAATGTTTCTTCTGTGATGAAATTTCCTTCTTTTTAGCAAGATAGTCAGATGTAAGCTTAAATAGAATTCCAATGTGTAGTTTTCAGCAACAAGCAATCTTCTCTGATAATGCAGAAGTGACAGTTATCTGGTATCATGATCATTTGTCCCATTTATGATGAGGTACTTCCATTTAAGTATAGTTGGGATGATCTTTGTAGATCTATTTGCAGTTACAGTCAACCATAGAAGCAATCAAAGCTTCATATTATACCAATGAGGTAAGTATAAAATATCATTTTTCCTGCTTTAAATTGCTTCCTTTCCAGATTCCTATGGTTAAACCTCCTGAACTCTTAGCTAATCCAGCTTTTCTTTCCTTTCAAGATTAGGCAACCTCCTTTTCACCTTTCAGTTTAATATCTGCTCAATTGTCTCCCCAACTCTCCTTCTCTATCAACCCCAACTGACTGAGTATCTAGAACAACCACTACTTGAAAATCAAAGTGGTTAACTCTTTGATGCCAGCAGTGGTATAAACAAGTTCCATACTTATAACTATGTGTAATCAAATTATGTGTAAACAAACAATTCTCCACAGTATTGGAACTAGGGGACCCTTTCTTTCTGAAAAGAGTTATGTATCACCAGGAAAGACATAGATCCAACAAAGTGATTTCTTCCTTCCTTAGGAGTCAAGAATTGTTTTTGCCTTCTTTCCACCCACATTCTAAGATATCTTTAAAGAAGGCAGGGGTGTCATTCTGTTGTGGTTTTCACATAGTTCATTCTGTCACAATACTTTTATTTCTTCAATTTTTACTTTTCATCCACTTTCTATTACCTCTAGGTTAGGCACTATAAACCCAATGTCTGCACCTTGGTTAAGATACCCTTGGGCAGGCAGATTCTCCAGGAGATTGTTTATTTTCTATTAGCTGGACATAGTTCATTTTCCCCACTTTTGGGGACTATTCTCTGTGATGACATTCTTCTTCACTGGAAAATGAAACATTGCACTTACCACAGAGGCTTTTTTTCCCCATATGGTGGAAAGAGGACATCCTAGGATGGTTTGAAGGGGTGACATTTTAATTTTTATCCTGATACAGTAAAGATAAAAAAATATTGACCTAGTCTATCAGAACAAGCACGGGAACAACCCTCTCTAAGATGTCTATCATCAAAAAAGGAGTCTTCATTGTAAGTCCAATGATCTATTTGCTACTTTAAATTTGTAGTAATAATGTAACACAGATAAGTTGATGTAGTCCTGTTATATGTATAAAAAAACACTTTATTGGCCATGTTCTGAGATGAGTTAATTTAAGGCAGAGTTGATCATGATGGTAACAACAATTGCTACAGTTCAATATTTTTTTTAAAAAATGATAATTGATTCTCATCCTAAATAAACCTTTCATCTAAGTTTCATTGGGGTCTTTTCCAGAGTTCTTTTAATTAAGAGTGGATTACTCCTGTGTAATACATCTGTCCTCTTCCTCCCCTTAAGGCCCTGGTGTAGCTCTTGGAGCTTCCTTCTCAATTATCATTGGATATTTAAGTATGTACCATTTGAAAGCAGTCTCTCACTTGTTTATTTCTGTAAATCTAGATTATAAAACTGAAAACAAGATCCTATTTGATTTCTTATATGTTACATATACGAGTGCCTGATTTGCATATATACCGTGTGAATGATTTATTTATCTTTATTTATTTATATTTCAAATTTGGACACTACCCAGCTCATGAGGAAGTGACTCTGGGCGGTTTACAACAACAACAACAACAATAGTAATATCATAATAACAGCCACAAGTCCCCAGTCACTTCAATGGAAGAGACAGTCCCACATTTGTTAACTGTCAAGCTGCATTCTCTGATAAAATTGATATGAAAGCTACTACATATGGGACCTTTAGACATACACAATGGCATATATTGAAATATTTTATTGATTGATTGGTTTGTTTGATTCAACATTAATTTATTCCTTATTTTTGGTTCAGTCTTTCACCTTTCGGCCTATCTGCTTTTTCTCCCATGCACACCCACTTTTGGACTTGCAGCCGTCAGCTCAAAAAAAACATGCCTACTTATGGTTTATTGCAATTTTTCTTTCTTTCACATAAAGCACAAGCACAAATACCAAGTAGAAGTATAATATGCAAAACAGAAAAAAATCAGAGACTTTTTAATAGGAGTATGCTTGGGATAGGAAAGAATTCTGCAAGGAAAATTCAGACAGAAAGACAGATAGATGTGTGTGTGCGTGTGTGCGCGCACATGTGTGCTTGCTTGCACATGCATGTATGCTGCTCCAAAGTTAAGCATACTGGTATACTTTTCCAATGGCAACATTGCTCTGTGTAGCAAAGTGTGCTTGAAATTTCCCATGCCTTTTACATTAAAACTATTTTACCAGGGGGAGAGCTTCTAGGCTAGCATTCTGCCTGATGTGTTCTCAGTGCGTGTGAGCATTTTGAAATGGGGCCACTATTTCTCTGGAGGCATTCTACTTCTCTTTCTTGCTTCTAGACATGCTTAACACAAAGCTCTGTTTCTTTTCATACTACCAACATGACCTGTAAGGCACATTGTTGGGGTGGAGGAAGCATATGTTACTAACAGTTTATGCTTAATTAACCCTTGATTAATCATTTCCCAGATGACTTCTGGAGTCAGCTTCCAGCACAACAATTTACATGGTTCTAAATTCCTGACATTTCCTTCTTTTTTATTCCACTGCACTGTACAGTGAGAACCCTGTACCTGTCAGGCCAGATTCTCAGCTAGTATGAATTCAGCGGCACCCCAGTGATCTAGGCTAGATTATGCCACCTCAGACTGGAGAAGCTGGGTTTTTAGCTCAAGGATTAAATGACCCTTTAAAATGTTTATTTATTAAGCATTTTGTTTTTCATCCAAGTCTGGCCTCCTGCTTTGCTAAGCCACTTTCCTCTGGAGCACATTGTGGTTTACATTCATCCTCCTCCCCACTCCAATTGGAATGCATCCAGCCATGCTGCCAGATGCAGGCATCCATTTGTTAAGCATGTGAGGCAGTGACAGCAGTTTAATCCAAATAGGCCTCTGCTGGAGTCAATTCATTTATTTCACTAAGAAAAATGTCAGCTGAAAATTAGAAAACAGGCATGTAACAAAGGATGGGCAAACAACCCTTCCCCAATGACATGTGTCCCTGTATTTGCTGCTTATTTTGTTTGTTTTTGTGGAGTTTCCACTCGGGAGGGAAGGGGGGGGTGAGTGTACTGAAAGAAAAATCACGCTCATCCATGCAAGAAAGGTAAGAAAGACTACGTTAAGCCACTGTGTTTTCACTGACTAAAAGCATTAGCAGAAGGATAGCTGGGTTAGTCTCTGACAGCAAAAAGCAATGAAGGAGTTGTGGAACTGTAAAGGCTAAGAAGTATATTGTGGCACAAGCAGTTGTGAATGAGAATCCATTTTATTAGAGGCATGATGTAGTCAGCAGGGCTTAGAAGGCTGGAGGAAAATGACACAGAAAAAGTACAGCTGACCAGGGCCAGTTTCAGGAATTTGGGGGCCCAATGAAGCATCAGGTTAGGACTCGTCCTTTCCTAACCTTTGCAGATAGATTCGTGAGAAATGGTGAACTGAACTGAAGGTAAAGATGTGTCTGGTATAAATATACTGGATGCACAATCTAAATACAATTATTGTTAATTTTTCTAGTGAGAATCTTCTTTTTTTCACAGAGAGAGACACACTTCCCTGCACAGCAAGAGAGAAATTGGTTTTATTTTTGAAATTCTATTTTCCTTATCTTCTGCCCTGCAAATATTGCTCTCACTTTATCATCTGTATGTTGAGAGGCAGTATCCTAACTATCCTGCTCTTCCAGAGGTGTGTTCCCTTTCTCAAAAGTGACTATAGGAGATGGTTCATCAGTTTTGTCCCCCTTTTTGCTGACAGGCTCTGAAATTTGAGCCTCAAAAAATTTACTCAAAGCTCCTTTCTGTGTTTCACATTTCTGCTGTTTCTTCTATATTTTCCTTTTCTGAGCATTAAGTAAATATCTCCTAGACATGTTCATCTATACTTCTACAAAACTGTTTCAGCAATTGTCTCTGTATCAGCTACACAAAGAAAACAGAATAACAGAAATCCTGTTGCAGTCCTAACAGAGGGACAGCAGTGGCATGGTTATAGACGGCCATCATAGGGCCCTAGGATGCAGTAGGCACTGGAAGGCAGGATAAGGCATCTTGTCCATGTCCATCTGTGATGGCTACTGGAACAGAGCCCTTTTCTCTCCTTAATCTTTGCAGCAGCTACTATCATTGTTTGCAATATCTATCCTGCTCCTCTTCTGTTGCCTGCCTAGTCTTGTGTATTCAGAATGTATAGGGCAGAAGACAGAAGGTACAAGAGACTGGCAGTGGCAGCAAGCAAGGGGATCATTGCAACATGCAGAGTGCAAGGAGGCAAGGGCTTGTGAGTAGTTGGGAGAGCATTCACAGTTATCAGAAGCTTTTAAATAAAACTAAAGAGAGAGTTGAACAGAACCTTCTGAGTTATGTGACTTGCCCTCCCTGATTTATTGTCATTGTAACATGAACCAAAACCATGGATGCATTCTAGCAATTCAATTCTTTTGGGAGTATGTGGGGTAAGGGAGTGAGATTTTTGAAGCTATAGCATCTCAGGGGGGCAGGCGCTGCTTGAATCCTGTTTTGAACTCTCCTCTTAGTCAGTTGCAAGGAGAACTGATGAGCTCATGGGGTTCCCTTGCCTGTTCACTATATTCAAGTCTGGCAGAAGAGAAGATAGCTGAAGGTCAGTTTCAGATTGATTTGTGAGGAACTTGGGAGTTAAAGTGGAGTGAAGCTGTGCCACTGAAAGTGCTCTCAGTAAATAGAGAAAGGCTCTGCCTTTGTATTTCTAAAGGCCAAAAGAAGTATTTCTTATACTTAATGTTAAATCTGCTAAGAACTATTCACAACAGTGGCTATCACAGAATCCTATGGCAGAGTTTTCTATAGAATAATTGTGTGTTCTATAGTAGCTTACTGCTGCTCTGGCAAGAACTTATAAGCAAAGAGATCCCTGCTATACTTTATTTATTTATGGTCCTCTCTCAAATGCAATTCTACCAGTTCCACAAAAAAGGGATTAACAAAAGGCAAAGGAGTACTGCTAGAAATTAAAAAATTATAACCGTGGCTATGCTATACTCAATGTGGGAATCTGCCTTTTCTTTTACATCCCAGCATCTACAACAGGGGGAAGGTCAAAGAAAGCATGGTGATTGTTACCACAGCCCAGCTGAAGCCCTACTCCTTATGTATGTCAATGTTGCATTTACATCCAAGGGCCAGAGATTTGACTGTGCTGCTAGAACTGCTATACTTTTTTGACAAATATGACACTGTCCCCCTCCACCGATGCCAGTGCTTCTGGAGCCTTTTCACTAATGGGCATATTGAACAGTGGACTTCCGTTCTCTCTCCATCAGATGACTGAGGGAGTGACTCTCCACTGCTGCCACCTCTGCTGTCCTATACTAGAACCTCTTCCCAGCCAGTCTTTCCCATCTTGTTGTCTTGGTGTCTTCCAAAAGCATTACATTACAACTCTCAGCCTAGCAAGCATGAAGCAGAAAAAAGTGGGGGAATTTCAGGACTTGGAAGTAGACCTAGGAGAAAAGAAGTTGCCAGAAGATCCAGGAACCATGCAGTAGGATATGAAAAGGGGGAAAGGGAAGTTGGGCAGGGGCTTTGCATCCTCTACTTCTTTGTGACAGCACCTCCATTCTCTCCTGTAACACATTCTTCTGGTTCCTCCTGCATAAAAGTTGAAAAATCCTTTCTCCACAATCTAACAAAACAGCATAATTATTCTGATATTTGGCCACTTGTACTTTTAATAATACATACATGTTGATAAAAGTACAGGATCATTAGGCAAGATAATATTCTTATACAGTAAAGGCACAAAGTCCTTTTGAGCAACAAATCTCTGTGTGTGATTCTATATCTGCTTTTTTCTTCAACAGTCAAGTTCAGTAATGTGCAAGAAGACAATAGTAAGTTCTCAGAAGCTCAAGAGATCTCAATTGCTTAAATCTCAGGTCACCTATGTACTCCTATTAGAATCAACAGATTTAGGATCAGTCCACACAAATAATGAAATCACTGACTCCAGTTCTTCAGAATTGCAGTTGGAAGAATTATTTTTGAATGTTTCTCTGTGTATATGGCCAACCAAAAAGATTACACCTCAGGGAGAAAGTCCTAGCCTTTTCCTGTCATCTATTATGTCAATGTCCTATTAGTAAGGAGTATTAAAATGTGATATACACACCTGCAGTCTGAATTGGTGGAGTCCTTTCTAATAATTCACAACAGTTTTATTCAGCTGCAGCTGGTCTTCATGCTGTAACAATTCTATATTAAATAAAATATAATTGCTATATGCTAATTTACAGGAGAGCTAGCAATGAGGTCAAGGGAGGAAGAAACCTTAGAATTGTTTTTCGTTTTGTTTTTTCAGTTGCTTGCTGCCTGAAAACTTAAGTGAAGTGGGTGGAGGCAACAGGTCTGTCAATGCTAGCAAAAATTCACATTGTAAGATACGAGTTTACAGATTCTGGTTTGAGGAAACAGTGCATTCATATGGCTGCTGTGGGAGATTCTGTTTCTAACTCATTTTAGGCAAATCACAAAATTGCTAACCAGCTTGCTTGTCTTCTCTCAAAAAGGTATATTTATCTGTTGCTCCTGACTGAAATGGTATGGGTGTCCTAGTGCTTATAAAGTACCTTTTGATCCCCATATAAAAGATTCTATAGAGGCGCAAAGTAATATTATTACTGTAATAGCTTGAGGCTGTGCACTAATGCCATCATAAGCTAGAGTAAGAATGGGCTGCTTAACCATTATACTTTGTATGCCACAGTATTTCATTTTATTTTTAGAAGAAAGAGGGATTATTAAAATTATCCTCTTTTGATGATACTAGGAAACCCTGATTTTATAATCACAACTCTAATTAGCACTCTCAAGCTTTCAAAGATTCTTAACATCATTAGAACATTTATCCTGGGCAGATAATAGCAAGGATCGGCTGCTTTTTCAAGTTGAATCCAGATAAAAGGCCTTTTATAAGGGTTCTGTGGGCAGGTTGGATTCTGAGACAGTATTGATTTACCATACTCTGTCCTTGCTATCTATCAGCAGTAATTAGGTTAATATTGGTAAAGGACCACTTAACAAGATAATCAGACCCCTAGAGCTCTTCCAAAAGTACCGTTTCCTAACAGGGTTACCTGTGGTTTTTGCCTGGCATGAATTAGCACTTCTATCTCAGATCAGATGGTCCATAGGAATTAATGTACTGTCTTTAATTTTATACTAGCCTGTGGATATTATTATTTAAAGGTAGCAAAGGATGAAAAAAATATCATTATAAAGGCCTTTAAAAAGACTGGCCATTGCTGACAATTCTAGCAGCTGAAGCCCACTTTCCTGGCAAGCACCCAATCTGGAGAAGAATGCTATGTCATTGTGCCTTCAGAAAATGAGAGAGTTGTCATCTATAGTAGGATAAACTGTTGGGAAAAGGAGCTTAAGATTTGTGGAAGTTCCTTTAAGAGTATATAGTAAAAGTGCAAGCAATTCCAATGAGGGAAAAAAATAAAAGATAGCAGAAGAAGCCAATACGACTATACAAAAAGCTTAATGGAAATCTGCAAACAAAAAGGACACATATAGGAAATGGAAAGAGGAAATGCACAAAGAATTGGTCTAGAATTGTAGAAATGTTTGAAAATCTAATGCTCAGAATGAACTGAGGTTGGCAAAAGATGCTAATAACAATAAGAAAGTCTTTGGATATGTTCAGAATAAAAGGAAAAGGAAGGAAGGAAAGGAAGGAAGGAAGGAACAATGGAACAAAGAAAATCAATTTACCAGTTGCTCAATGAAGATGGCAAAATGTTAGCAGGCACCAAATCAAAAACAGAACTACTGAAGAGAAAGAAAAAGGGGCAGGACTGAAGTTCATAATTCATGAAAAAACATGGCCAGGGAATACCTATTTACCCTGAATGAATGTACATTGCTAGGGACATATCAGTCAAATCCTAGGGCACTGAAGGATTTGCTAATTATATTATTGTACCATTGTATATTATCTTGAAAAAAATTCTGGAAAACAGATGAAAAAGCAGATGAGTTATAGGAGAGCACGTGTTTTCCAGCATGTAGGGTGCTGTAGACCAGCCAGCCTAATACAGATACCTGGAAACATATTGCTAGTTACCAGAAATCAGTATTGATTTTTCAATATCTTTCCAGGCTAGCTCTATCTCATTTTTAATCAGGTAATTTCCTTAGTAGATTGAATGAATGCTGAAGATATAATATATCTTAGTCTTAGCATTTGATAAAGCATTCCATAGTTTTCTGATTAGCAAGTTAGTTAGCCTGAACTTGATGGCTTGATAACTGTGTATGTAGCTGACTTGAAAATTGTTCTTTATTAAGCTAGACAGAGTTATTGAGTGGGATGCCCCAAGTTTCAGTCTTGGGTGCTCTAGTGTTCCATATTTTTATCAATAAGTTGCATGAAGACATGGATGGAATGCATATCAAATCAGCAGATGACACAGAAATAAAATTCAGAATTGTCTTGACAGATTGAGAGAATCATAATAGAATTAAATTCAAATAGGCAAATGCAATTATGCACTTAGGACAGAAATCAAATGCAAAGTATAGAATGGGAAATACATGGCCTGCCTATAGTACTTATGGAAAAGATATTGAAATAGTAGTTAATTATCAATTAAATATGAATCAGCTGTATGTCATGGCTCCAAAAATGGCAATCACAGGTTCACAAAAGGATAATGAGAATGATAAGAAGATTAGAAATAAATCCTTATGAAGAGAGATTGAAGAGACTCAGAATGTTTACTCATGAAAAGAAAAAACTGAAGGGAAAATATGTTAGCGCTCTTCAAGTACATGAGGGGGTATCCCACAGAAGAAGTCAAGATCTGTTCAATTGTCATTCTAGAGTGCATGGTATAGAATAATGTATTTAAGTTTTGAGAAGACAGATTTCATTTCCTAACAGTAAGACCACTGAGCTAATTATCCAAAGAGGTGTAGTGTTCCCTCTCACTAAATATGTTCGTGCAAAGGCTGGACAGCTATGTGTCATGGATGCTTTAATTTGGATTCCTGCACAGAACAGTTGGTGGATGAAATGGCCTATGTTTCTTTGATATTACAGTTATTGTATTATAAGAAGTCAAGCAGAGGTGCTTGCAGGGGGAAGGAAGATCCTATTCTTTTTTTGCTGGTAACAAACAGACCACCTCAGCCAGCCTTCTTGTTTTGATTGTAGTTTCTCTCCTCTTCCCTTATACAATGTACCCTGGGATTTAGGACAAGGTAGAAACAGTGTGTGCAGAAGGAATGAGAGAGATCATATGTGTGTTTCCTTCTTTTTCTTTTGGAAAACAAAGATGCTGACTGCATCCCTCTGCAGGCACGCCTTTCTCTGTTTGAATCAGAGCTGCAGTCATCTGCTACCCTCACTGATCTTGGGAACTTAGAACAGAATGGTGGGGATACAATCAAAACTAAGATGAAATGTTAGGTAAAAGTTCTCTCAAGCATTTTTCAAACATCAGTATGAGAGTTCGGTGTTTGCCTAGAATGCTTGTAGAGCAGTTCATTTTTGAAGGAAACGGTTTCTTGTTTGCCCATCCCTGACACACTGCCTGTTATGCCTTGCTTTTCAAAGATAAAATAGAACACAGAGCTTTTCTTCAGGGATAATGTTGTACACACACAAAAAAGTGAATACAAACTTCAGCTCAATAACATAATAGTAGAAAGCAATAAATATAAAGATTAATTACTAAGACCAATACTTGAATTGTCTTGGGTAGAAATCAAAAGTATGCATTTTATTTTTAGTCTGCTTAATAACAGAAATTCTTTGGATTGATTGTAAAGGAAGCATTTTATATAGGAGGGCCTTCCATTCAAAATGAAATTAGCTGCTTTAGAAGAGAGACTAAGATTGTATGACTAAGAGACAATTAATGTATTGTTGATGATCACGCAGATTTTGTTTTGCATTTTCCCCAATAGGAGGTGAATAATTGTATCATGAAGGATGGTTACAGTCTGCTAAATCAAACCAGTTTATATTATCTGTTGTTATAGCCATATCTACCTTAAAATGTACAATATTTATGAAGCTGTCTTGGCTGGGATTCCTCTTTTTTTTTTTTTTTCTCGTTCCTTTGAGTCTCAAAGCACCAGTCTCCTGTTCATTTACAGTACATTGAATTAACCATCATAAGGAACAGAGTAACACAATAGCAAGGAAACCCATAGGAAACAGAGACACACTTTGCATGTTTCTCTTCAATTTGTTCAACTATGGTGACCAACCTGAATGCCTGTTAGTTCAATCTTCTCATTGGGCAGTAGAAAAGTACAGGTCCAGACCCACTACATGTATAATTGAACATGCTCAAGGCCTGCACTCATACCTGTAAATTTTGGAGAAACCTATATGCATATTGTCCATCTTTATCTGCCATTCAAGCATAGTCTGTAGAGGTAATGGCCATAGTCCCATTCTTTTCCATATATTGATTGAGGATGTGAAGAGAAGCTGAGAAGAGGGCCATTCATTTATGTTATCAGTACAGTTACTTGGGTTGAATACTAATGTTACCTTTTCTTTCTCTTCAGATGTGTCAGATTCACTGTTTTATCTGAAAATATTATTGCCTTATATCAATTTAACTCATTCTGTCACCACTATTAGAACATTCTAATGTGGACAAATGTGTCAAGTCTATCATATCCTATTGGAGTTTGTGTGCTTGTTGCTGATTAAACTGCGATCTACAATGAGAGCTGTTCCCATTAATGAACTCATCCATTACTTCAAGGACTTCACACTTTCTTTTCAATAGTATAATGTATTTGCCATTTGTGCTTTGCTTAGCACTCAACTTTACAGCTTGCAATAATTATATCTAATTCTGACTTTCTCCTCTGTTAAATTACTGCATAGCAAAAAAAAAAAAGGTCTCCAAAATTAGCTCATTCATCAGATGAGAGCATCAGCCAGACTATTATGGGGTGAACAATGTGCATATATAGCAATAGCATCTCTTTTAATTATAGAACTCACTATGGATTTTACATTTTCAGAATTGTGTGTGAAATGGGGCAAGCTGAGCCTGACATTAGCTCCGGTCCTGCACTCCTCTGTATTGGAGAATGCAAGTCAGAATTTGTGGCCAAGTCTGCACAGCATTACACATTTGTGGTAAGTACCCTAGAGCCATTCTTGTTACTTGATTGATAAACATACACCAAGTAAACAGTACATGAAACAGTCCTTTCTAATTCTGCCAAGAAGGGGTGGCAGGGTCTAGAGTTGTTAAAATGTTGTTTATTAATATATTCAAATGGTAGCAAATCTTTAGAGTATGTTCAGTGTGGCATTTTACATACCAGATATCAGAATATGGTTTACCTCTTTCAGTCACTTTATGAATACTGCAAAAGAGTTGAAGATAAACAATGGAAGTTTATCCTAGGATGAATAATTTCAGGTGCCTCACTTCAAAGGCAGGGCCCCCTGGGAAGAAAAGTAGAATATAAATCAAATGCATTAATTCTAATGAATAAATGAGAAAATAAAATAAATTGCCCAAATCTTATAAGTTCCTCCCCTCTCCCCTTTTTGGCATCCAAGCCATTGTGCAAGATCAAACAATAGAAATGAGAGCCAAAGGGGTGTGTGCGTGTGTGTGTGTGCGTGTGTGTGTGTGTTTTAATTTTGACTTATGGCATAATTACTTGCCTGTGGCTGCATTAACTTGTCTTTAAATTCTGTTTGCACTGACTGATCTAGTTCATGGACCACTGCCCTATACAGATATACAGCTCTTGCATTGTTTGACTAGATTTTTTTTTTTTTTAATGTATTGGCTCATAAAATCATGACACATTTTCACCTGGGAGAAAGCCTTCCTAGCACTAAATGCTTGTAGGTAATTTCTTTGACAAACTGTGGCTTTAACTGTGATTAATTTTTTAGATCTTCTTCTGTGATATCCTAGACAGTGCAACCTTTTTGAGATCATCTGTGGTATCCTTCCTTTCCAAAGTGGAAGGAATAATGCAAACCCTGATTACTATGGAACTTAATTAACTGTAATTAATCTGTGGAGCTGCCACTTTCCATTATATTATGTATATATTATAACAGTATGGAATAATTTTATTTAGCTATTAAAAACAAACTGTCTGCCCCTCCCCACTTTCCCCCACTGCCCTGTCTTTCTTTTTATCATCCATCTTTCCTTAATGTGAAAGCATTCTTTTCCATTTAAATAGCAAATAGATGCTAATTCAATATAGTTTCCATTAATATGTTTAATCTAGAGTTCCTTTTTGTGGTTTTCCATTCCTGAAGCAATCATTGCACTCTTCTGTTATTTAATTATGAACCTTTTTATTCATATGCTTGAAAATCCCACCTGGGACTTTTCTTCATTTCCATTTTGGCCTGAGCAAGGCTATTTGGCCTCAGTGGTTTTGCGCTAACTACATGTTAGCAATTGCCAATTGTCCACAATTTGTAAAGGAAGCAATGGGTAAAATGGATTGCGCCTGTTGTCTCATTACTATATGAGCAATGTACTCATATGTACATTGGAATGGAAACTTATTTTAGTAAATAAGTTAGGCAAATATTGCTCATGTTGCACCTTGCAGGAGGAAGTCCCAATTACTAAAATTTGAGTTACTAAATTTTTTCATGTCTGTCTGTGTCTCTACCTTCTTTGTATTTATAGCCATTCATCTATCAAATGGTGTATTTGGCAGACAATCTTTCTGTTTCATTTCAAGAATATGCAAAGCAGCAACAGGCTTACATTGGTGATTTATACAGTACTTTAAAAAAAAGTATCAAAAAGCTAAAATGATTGTAATTGTGGGCAGGGGAAGAAGTATTTCTGTAAGACTTTCTCTCAGAAAGTGAACAAGCACTTGCTTGGCCCTCACTGTGCCACTAGGGGTGGATATGGGTGCGTGTGAACTGAAGCTCAAGATAAGCAAAGAGCAAGTGAGGGAATTCCTAGCTAATCTAAATGAGTTAAAGTCTCCTGGGCCAGATTAATTACACCGAGGGTATTGGAGGAACTAGCAGAGGTAATTGCAGAACCACTTTCTGTAACCTTTGAGAAGTCCTGAAGAACAGGCGAAGTCTCAGAAGGCTGGAGGAAGGGTAATGATATTCCTGTTTTCAAAAAGGGGAAGAAGCAGGACCCAGGAAACTGGAGGCCTGTGAGCCTGCCATTGGTACTGGGCAAGGTCCTTGAGCAGATTACCAAACAGCATGTCTCTGAACACTTAGGTAGGAATTAATTAATTAACAGGAGCCAACTGGATTTATGCCAAAAAAGTCATGCCAAACTAACTTGATCTCCTTTTATGATAGAGTTGCTAGCCTAGTTGTTTGGGGAAATGTCATGGATATAGTATATCTTGATTTCAGTAAGGCTTTTGACAAAGTCTCTCATAACATCCTTATTAACAAAATGGTCAAATATGGGTTTGACAACGGAACCATCAGGTGGATCTGCAGTTGGTTCAAGGACTGTACTCAGAGAGTCATTATAAATGATGTCAAATCTACCCGGAGAGACATCTTGAGTGTGGTGCCTTGGGACTCTATCCTGGGCCCGGTGCTGTTCAACACTTTTATAAATGATATGAATGAGGGAGTTGAGTGAATGTTTACTAAATTCGCAGATGATACAAAGCAAGGAGGAGTGACTGATGCTTGGGAGGAGAGGAGGGAAAAATCAAAAGACTTAGGCTAGAACAATAGGTAGAAACAAATAGAATGAAATTTAACAGGAAGAAATGTAAAGCCATGTACAAATGAGGGAAATCTGCCTCAAAAGCAACACATATGAGGAGGCTCTGGGTATACTAGTAGATCACAGGTTCAACATGTCCCAACAGCGTAATGTAGCTGCAAAGAAGGCCAGTGAGATCTTAAAGAGCATCAAGAAGAGCAAACAATCCAGATTGTGGGGAGTAATTATCCCACTCTACTTTGCCTCTGTAGCCTAATAATAAAATTGGCCTAATTCAGACAGGAGAAAGCATAAAAGAGGCAGGCAATATGAGTGGGCAAAATGAATTTGGTTAGTGGATAAAAGGATTTGCTTGCAAATGAAGCTTTCTTGAAAAATATATATTAAAAAGAGAAGAAGATTAAATCAATCCATTTAGTATTAGAGTAAACAATAGCAATGATGGTTAAGGATAAGTGCTGTTTGCTTTTTAGAAAAGAAACAGAGCCTTCCCACAGGCTGTTAGATGAAGTCACCAAAGACAGGAGGAATGAGATATTGCACATGCAGACTGTAAATTTTAGTTTGGCAGACAGCATCAGAGTTGTCCTCAGAGCTGCCTACATGTACAAAATCTTCCACGTCACAAGGTGTTCTGTTTCTATGCTCACTGACAAACAGTATCTTATTGGTCCTTTTAATGCTGTTTTCATTCATTCATTCAGTCATTCATTCATTCAGTCATTCATTCATTCAGTCATTCAGTCATTCAGTCATTCAATCAATACCTTGGCTGGTGAGTACTCAAAGCAGTTTTCATTAAAAAAAATCTTTTAGCGTGACAATGATCTTAGGCTACATTAAATGATAACCAGTGTCTGAATGAAAAATTGAAGCAACATTCAGCAACTTGTTAAGCATGTGTGAAATGTCATCACATTTTCCATTGCTGTCTTTTTGTGAGTGAAAAAGGAATCCACACATAGTTTCTTTCTGTTGCTTGGACTTGTTTTGTTTTGTTTTAACCTCTTTTTTGTTACAACTGCAAACTTTATTAACAACAGTCATACTGCTGAAACACTTCTGCATCTGAGGGGATCCCTAGGTTTCACCTCTGCATTGCCCGTATTATCTAATGCCAGACAGATTTTATTGGCACATTTTGCAGCTACTAGAGCCTTTTTCAGGCATTTCAAGAAGTGATGAAAGTAGTCCTGGGAGAGTGGGATGAATACTCCCATATTTCTCCCCCTCCAGATACAAGGCAAACATCTGCGGAAGAGAGTTTCCTCTTTCCTGGAAGCTCTCTTCCTGTCCTTATAACCTAGCCAAGCACACACAAAATTAAGTTCTCCCAAAATAATAAATTTAGATACCATAAAACTTCAGACTGAATCCTGCACAAGCTTGCTACTTCAGAAAGCCTTGGCTTAACTGTGGCAGTGAGGCTTGCTCGGCATTGCCACAGTGCAGACTTATCGGGAGCTCTGAGGGAGGCACCTTTTGACCACAGCAGCAGGCAGACAGTCCTTTCCCAGCCTTGCAGCTGACCAGGCCCAGCTAGAGACACACGAGACACAACCTCAGAACCTCCTGTGCACAAAGGAGCCTTGCCACACCACAGCCTCACTCTGTACTGAGAAGTGGCTCCCAACAGGCCCCGTTGGCCTATCCCTCCACCCTCCAAAAAAGGTTTCATTGATACCTGTTGACATTTCAGGCCATAAAAGGTCCATGATAGTTGTTAACTTTATAAAAAAATCAATTTTTAAATTAATAATAATTAAAGTTTAAATAAGTTCAGAATACATCCAGAGAAGAAGGAAAGAATAAGGAAGGAGAAAGGGCTATCTAAATGCTTTTTCTATAATACTTTTCTTTTTTTTTCTTTTCTAAATTTTTCCCTGCAATATCAAGTCCCCCCCCACAAAAAAGGAAGAATTTAAATGCTTACAAAATACTGATTGTAATTATCAGTGACTAGTGAGTTTATATTATGATCTGTAAGCTTGTATGTAACATACTATTATACTTTCTAGTTTCTATACTTAAAGAAATATGTAAACATTTTAATATGTCACTATTACATGTATTTGCAATTTACTCGTATAATCATATTGTGGGGCAAAAATTTGTGCTTGATTTGAGAAAAGCTGCACAAATATATATTTTTCCCACACACACTGCATTTCAGAAATTAGAGGGGATGTGGCTTGTAACTGCAGTTCCTGATGTTAAAATGTTCAATAAGAGCTTCCATATGACAGTGGCAGACACAATCATTCATCTTATACATTTTATTATTTTATCAACAAGTAATTTTGGCTGTCATCTTCACATTTAGTCTGGTCCTTTGATGATCAAAACCCTGAGATAACATTTGTCAATGCTTGGTTTGTTTCTGCATTTGGGAGGTAAATCACAAATTTAAGTTAGGTGAGAGACAATAAAACCTCGGAAAAATAAATTCTGTAGTCTTCTTTCATCCCTGGATAAACTATCATGCAAATGGCAGTAGGGTTGTGGCTCCTGGTGGATGTTCACAGAGAAAGCACTGGATTAAGAAATGGTGTATAGTTGAAATACAATAGACTTCCTTAACTGAGTATTCAGAGATGGGTCAGAATAACAGCCATTACAGGAATTCTCTCCTATATAGATGAAAACATGGCAGTAAAACTAGGCATGGGGAAACTATATACCAGACTCATATTGTAAACCCATTGCTTGGTACCATTTAGATAGGGTGTTTTTTTCTCCCTTTATGTAAGATTATCTTCTTTTGCTGAGCCCCTAGCTCAATAAAACCAAAGCTGTTATGCGATGACAAATGTCATATTTTAGGAAAACAGTTTACAAGCACATTCACCTCTTTAACTATTATATTTCTTTCTAAAATTTTATGAACATATGCTATGATTTGAAAGCCAAACCAAGCTACCAGTGGACCAAGATTAGATCATATGAGTTTAAGAACCCTCAATTTTTTTAACGATCCCAGCCCAAAAAAATCTAAAGTCCAACCCTTTCAAAACACTCTTTGAGGGTTTCAATGTACAAAACAATAATATTTTCTGATAAATTCATTTCATTCTTAAGGCATAAGCAGTATGTTTTACAATTCTTAAAAAACAGATTCACTGATTTTCCATTATTATTATTAATCAATAAATTTATATGGCACCCAACTCCCAGTGACTCCAGGTGGTTTAGAAGTAATTTAAAACATGAAAAACAAGACAAGAAAAACAACAAGAAAAAGGGGTAGAGATGGCAGAATAACAAACCTAGGGGGAAACAAAAGAAAACAATCTAGGTTAAAAGGAAGCTCCATTCATCCTCCCCAAAGACCTGGGTAAAGAGCCAGGTCTTCAGGACCCCTCAGAACAACAGCATATTGGGTATTGCAATTCTTTATTTCACAGTTCAGATATACAGTATAACTAATGCTAACCTTCATTCTGTTTTTTTTTTTTTAATTCCTCATAAAATTGAATTGAACTTCAAATGTTCCATCTCCTAAGGATTACAGATACCTCTGAGGCTGCTAAAGCATCCAGGCCATACTGTTTAGTCAGTACTTGTTTCAATTGTATATATTGCTACGCGGATGTTTTAGGTAAATCATATTCCAAATGCAAGTCTTTCAAAGTCTTTAAAACAACCATTTAAAATCAACTGATTTAAGGTATTTATCCTTTGTTTGACCCAGGCATTCCAATAGAACATGTTCCTGGCTATTTCCAAGCCAGGATTGTTCCACAGTGTCAGTTTCTCATATGAGAAGCTTTGATTTTGGAAAGTTAGCTGCTTACCTATCAAGAGCCAAATAATATTAAGAACCAAATTCTATGATGTCAATGCCTTATGCGATTCTGGATCAAAACTTAGCCACTTACCTATTAAGTACCAAATACATCTGACAGCTTTCAAGGCTAGTACCAAAGATCCCCACTTAATATATTTGGACTTTTAAAGTAGCCAAGATTTCAAGGGAGTTAGAAGGCGTTCTGAGTGAATATTCATTTTAATTACATTAATCTTACTTCAGAAATTTAATGAAAGGTTTTTTTCATATTGAATTGTATCTACTAAAACTGCATCTATATGTTTAGATATTTTTAATTCAGTATATTTTGATGAAAATATGAACCCAAATATTATATGGAGTCCGTACAAATTGTAAATCCTAATTCCTTGCAGTAGCCTATAGATATTGTAAATCCCAGAAGCAACAAATCAGACTTTTTCCAATTGAGTGTAACCAGACTATAAATCACATTGGTGTACAATTTTAGTAAGCTTTAATAATGATACTACAAAATGATCCAAAATGGCTATGATCATCAGTATATAGAAACAATTTTAACAATTTAAATTCAGTACCAAGTGCCACCACATCCTAATATCTTGAGGATGTCTAACAAAAAAAGCTAAGGGTTCAAAAACAAAATTAAAGTTAAAGGAGCAAGGGTAATCCCAGGTGCTACAATACAGCTGGATGGGTTGAGGAACAAATCAGTTTGTAGTGACTGTACCTACTGGGTGAAGGTACCAAATTATAATCCAATAGACTAAACTTGGTGGAAATCCATTTGTTCTCAGAACATACTTCATAAATTCAATCTGAACAATATCAAAGCCTTTTCAGCATCCAAAAAGATTTAACTTCTGATTCTGATTTATCTGCTACAATGTCCAAAATATCAGTTGCCAAATGGATATTATCAAATGCTTGTCTATTTTTTATAAGTGCAGATTGAGATGGATGAAATAAGAGACAGAAGAACACATTCAAGTTTGCTTGGCCCTTCAATGGCCATTCTCTATACTGTTATTTGAAATTCCTTAGAAATCTAACTTTTATACTATAGCTATGTAGTGTTAAGTGCTGTGTAATATTAATGTTGTTTTATTTTTCATTTACAGTTTTTAAAGCACTTTTCTCTGGAAGTGATCATCGTTCCAGTGTAACTAAGACAGAAATCATGACTCAGCCATTCTGTAAATTAAGCAGGAATTGGGATGAGCATCTATTTATGATGAGTTCAATAACTTGCTTAGATTACAGAAATGTCATTAAAGCATCATTATGGAGAATAAAAGTCAGATCTTAATGTAAGATGTCTCATAACTGCAGGAAATCTCTCTGTGATCATTCCATATTTAGTTTTTTTTCCTAATGATTTCTAAATTCCTTGATGTTGAGATATTGCTTAAAAAAAATAGAATAGGTCTATTCAAAGACAGGGCACCGATTTGTTTGATCACTAAATGAGACATGGCAGCTGGTATGAAGCCTTCTGAAAAATGCAATAACATAAGAACAATGAAGAAAACAGTAATCTGCATTGCATTGCTACAGTGCCGAGATGGTGGTATCCAGGGAATGAAGCTGGAGTATTGCTAGAAAGCAGATGAGAGCCATAATACAACTGAACAGTTTAGATACTTGTAAAAATTAAAAACAAATATAAAAAAATAATTTTCTACAGCCATACATAATAGTGAACACATTGGTTGGGGAGAGAGACAGGGAGGGAGGGAGGGAGGGAAGGAGGGAGGGTGAGAGAAACATTATGTGCCATCAAGTCATTGTTGACTCTTAACAACCACATAGATAGATTTTCTCCATGATGATCCCTAACCTGGTCTTTCAGGTCTTTCAATGGTGGACTCATAGCTGCTGTAACTGAGTCCATCCACCTTGCTGCTGTTCATCCTCTTCTTCTCTTTCCTTTCACCTTCCAAACATTAGAGCCTTCTCCAGAGAGTTAGGTGTTCACATAATGCAGCCAAAGTAGGATACAGGTGAAACTCAAAAAATTAGAATATCGTGCAAATGTTCATTTATGTCAGTATGGCAACTCAAAAGGTGAAACCAATATATGAGATAGACACATTACATGCAAAGCGAGATATGTCAAGCCTTACTTTGGTATAATTGTGATGATTATGGCGTACAGCTTATGAAAACCCCAAATTCACAATCTCAGAAAATTAGAATATTACATGACATCAATAACACAAGGATTGGAAATAGAACAATATCAGACCTCTGCAAAGTATAAGCATGCATATGTACTCAGTACTTGGTTTGGGCCCCTTTTGCAGCAATGACTGCCGCAATGCGGCGTGGCATGGATGCTATCAGCCTGTGGCACAGCTGAGGTGTTATGGAAGACCAGGATGCTTCAATAGCGGCCTTCAGCTCCGCTGCATTGTTTGGTCTCATGTCCCTCATCTTTCTCTTGGCAATGCCCCATAGATTCTCTATGGGGTTCAGGTCAGGCGAGTTTGCTGGCCAATCAAGCACAGTAATCCCATGGTCATTGAAGCAGGTTTTGGTACTTTTGGCAGTGTGGGCAGGTGCCATGTCCTGCTGGAAAATGAAGTCAGCATCCCCATAAAGCTCGTCTGCGGAAGGAAGCATGAAGTGCTCCAAAATCTCCTGGTAGATGGCTGCATTAACCCTGGACTTAATGAAGCACAGTGGACCAACACCAGCAGATGACATGGCTCCCCAAATCAACACAGACTGTGGAAACTTCACACTGGACTTCAAGCATCGTGCATTGTGTGCCTCTCCATTCTTCCTCCAGACTCTGGGTCCTTGGTTCCCAAATGAGATGCAAAAGTTGCTCTCATCAGAAAAGAGGACTTTGGACCACTGGGCAACAGACCAGTTCTTTTTTTCTGTAGCCCAGGTAAGATGCTTCTGACGTTGTTTGTTGTTCAGGAGCGGCTTGACAAGAGGAATACGACATTTGAAGCCCATGTCCAGGATCCGTCTGTGTGTGGTGGCTCTTGATGCACTAACTCCAGCCTCAGTCCACCTTGTGAAAGTCCCCAACACTTTTGAATGGCCTTTTCCTGACAATCCTCTCCAGGCTGCAGTCATCCCTGCTGCTTGTGCACCTTTTTCTACCACACTTTTCCCTTCCACATAACCTTCTATTGATGTGCTTTGATACAGCGCTTTGGGAACATCCAACTTCTTTTGCAATTACCTTTTGGGGATTTTCTTCCTTATGGAGGGTGTCAATGATGGTTTTCTGCACAACTGTCAGGTCAGCAGTCTTTCCCATGCTTGTGATTCCTACTGAACCAGCCTGAGAGACCATTGAAAGGCTCAGGAACCCTTTGCAGGTGTTATGGATTCATTAG
The DNA here is from genome assembly GCA_030867105.1 of Liasis olivaceus. Taxonomy (NCBI): domain Eukaryota; kingdom Metazoa; phylum Chordata; class Lepidosauria; order Squamata; family Pythonidae; genus Liasis; species Liasis olivaceus. The sequence goes on along the minus strand of CM061350.1, from coordinate 163,153,093 downwards.
CTGATTAGAGTGGGACACTTTGAGCCTAGAATATTGAGCCTTTTCATACTATTCTAATTTTCTGAGATTGTGAATTTGGGGTTTTCATAAACTGTACGCCATAATCATCACAATTATACCAAAGTAAGGCTTGACATATCTCGCTTTGCCTGTAATGCGTCTATCTCATATATTGGTTTCACCTTTTGAGTTGCCATACTGACATAAATGAACATTTGCACGATATTCTAATTTTTCGAGTTTCACCTGTAATTTGACCCAGGTCATTTGTGCCTCAAGTGAGAAACCTGGGTTGATTTGTTTGATGATCCATTGGTTTATTTCCTTGGCTGTCCACAGTATTCTTAGGAGTCTTTCCCAACACCAAACTTCAAAAGTGTCAATAATCTTCCTACCTTGCTTCCAACTTTTGCTTCCATAGAGTGTCACAAGGAATACCATGGCTTGCACAATCCTGATCTTTGTAGGTATAGACACATCACAGCATTTAAATATCTTTTCCAAGGCCTTCATGGTTGCTCTACCAAGTGCTAGCCTGCAGTGTATTTCTTGGCTGCTGGTTCCTTTATAGTTGATCATTGATCCTAAAAGACAGAACCTAACCCCCACTTCAATAATTTCATTGTCAATTCTAAGGCTGGTTTTTCTACCTGTTGTCATTACTTTGGTCTTCTTGATATTCAATTTCAGACCATTTTTTTCACTGTGCTCCTTGACTTTATTACTACAGCTTGCAGATCCTTTGCATTTTCAGCTGTCAGGATAGTGTCATCAGCATAGCACAAGTTATTGATGTTTCTTCCTCCAATTTTAAACCCATGCTTATCTTCTTCCAATCCACTTTCCCTTAATATATTTTTGGCATATAGATTGAATAAATAAGGAAGAATATACAGCCTTGTCTGACTCCTTTGCCAACTTGGAGCTAGTCTGTTTCACTATGTTCTGTCCACACTGTGGCTTACTGACCTGTATATAAGTTTTTCATAAGGACAATGATTTGTTCCAGGATGGGATGAGTGAAGAATGTCAGGAGCATATGCCAAGAGTATGTATTACTAGCACAGTCACCAAAGGCATGAAAGACATCCCAGTTGCCCAGCTAAAGCAAGGAAGCTCCTATATTGGGCAGCAGCAATATAGGAAGATGCTGGAGGCAGATGATCTCTTTAGTGACAATGGCAAAGGCATCAATTAATACTGTGCAAGAGAAGGCAGTGGTAAACCACTCCTGTATTTTTACCTAAAAAACCACATGGAGAGACAGAGGGATGATAGATAGATAGATAGATAGATAGATAGATAGATAGATAGATAGATAGATAGATAGATGGACGGACGGACAGACAGACAGACAGACAGACAGACAGACAGACAGACAGACAGACAGATCCTTCAAGACAATCTAGACTCCTGCCTGACAAGTCCATGCAGTTTTCTTAGTAGCATTTTCAGAAGTGGTTTGCCATTGCCTTCTTTCTAGGACTAAGAGAGCATGACTTGCCCAAAGTCATCCAGCTGGCTTCATGCCTAAGGCAGGATAGAACTCACAATCTCCTAGTTCTAAGCCTGGTGTCTTTAACTACTCTACAAAACTGACACTTGATCATTCTTCTTACCATCTTTAAAATAATATGTTTTTTCAAACCTGACAGAGTTAGTACAATTCTTAGGTTTATGCAGTATATGTTTGCATGCATACATAAATAGTCATCTGTCACCAAGAATGTAGAAAATTCTACAGTGACATTATCAAATGCTAAAACAAAGAAGTTTGCTTCTACTTGTAAAGAGGGGAAACCATTAGTTTAGCACAAGAATCACATACATGGTGAGTGACAGTTAGGATATATTTTCTTAAGCTTCTTTGTTAGATGCCCTTCCCTTAAAGAGTCCAACCAGAATTTTAGTCTCCCCACAAAAGTATTATGTTCCTCCATTTATTTTAACTCAAATGCTATCTACAGCACTCTCAAGTTCACTCATTCAGACTTCTGAACAGGAGTTGATATTTTATCATACAGTTCATTTATTCTTCTATTAAATTGTTTTTGTTCCATTTGAACAAATACTTTCATATTCCAGTCATGGGATTCATTCCATCAGGATTCTGTTATACCTATTAAGCCAACTTTATCTTATTTACATATTATAGTCTGATCATTAAAGCATAGACAACAAAGAACATGAACTTTATGTATCAATGTTCTCTCTGATTTTTCTTTGAGTAGTTTAAGAGAACCCATTTTAATAACACTGGCCATTTTTAACAATGCATTTTATCTGAGATTCTTACTTCAGGGTTTCCATTTCTACTCCCCCCACCCTGAAATATTCCATTTAAATATTCCTAAAAAGCTCATTATACTTTGCTAAACATATTTTCACCAGTTCTTCTGAGTAGTCCATCATCTAGATACCTCAGACCATGTTTCCAGAAATGATCCTGTTGACTTCATTTGCATAACCAGGCATTGACTTACAGTATATTTCTTTCCTTTTCTAGTCTTCATCTATGGATTTGTAGTACGGATGAGAATATCACCAGCATCTTGAGCTTTTCTTCTGAGATTTTCAAAGTCTGGTGATATCATTATTGCTCTTCTTTGCAGTACACTTTGTCTTCAATTTTTTAGTAGACAGTGGAAGTTTTTTTCCTTGATATTTCTTTCTAGAAAATAGCATGCTTCATATAAAAATGACGCATCCTAGAATTAAACAGATTAATCTGTATGCACAAAATAGAATGATAGCACAAGTACTGTCTACATGTTCTCACACCAACTTTATGTCTTCCAGATGTGGTGGATTAAAGCTGCCAAACTTTTCAGCCAGTTAGATGGGAATATTTACATTCATGCCAAACTTTTAAGCCAGTTAGATGGGAATATTGGTGGTTGCTATCAAAAATAGTCCAAAAAGAAGGTTGGAGAAAGATGTACTTCTCTATATGAGCTAAGATTGTGCCTTTGTGGAGAAAAACCCATTTAATCTATAGCCCATGTTCTGATATACTGTCTTTTATAAGGATACAAAGACCTGTTTCATAACTCCCTATTTGGTGAACTACCCAGGCAACTCTGAAATATTTTATATACAGCTATTCCTGGCAAACCAGTACAATTCAGTTTCCCTGAATGTGGCAAAAAAATGTTATATTGTCTGTAAAAATGTAATATGCCTTGACCACCTAGATGGTGTTGTTGCACTTTTACATTTGCATTTTATTTTACTTGGATCAGAAACTATCTACTTTGTTAAGTTGTACAATCTGGTCAGTGACCATAATAAAAAAGTAGGGTTATGTGTTCATCTATGTCAAGTCTTCACCTAAAGGTCCCTCTTGTCTTGCTGTACAGTCAACTGGAATAACATCACAGCAAAACAATTGAACTTGTTTTGTTTTGTTTTGTTTTGTTTTCCTTCCCAAGAATCCTACTGTGAGTTATTTGAGTCCCAGCCGTGGACCAGAGTCAGGAGGGACTATGGTGACCATTACTGGCCATTTTCTGGGAGCTGGCAGCAGTGTGTCGGTATTGCTGGGTAATCAGACCTGCGAGTTTTATGGGTAAGAGAGTTGGGGGGGGGGGGTTGAGTTTATATGAGTATATGTTCTAAATAAACTTCACTGTGCTTCCACAGGCAATACTAAAGCCACACCAGCTTTAAACACCCAATGTCTAAAAAATTACCTTAAACTATGCTGTTGCTGATTGTGATTAATACTGCATAACAATGAACTGAGTTTATGCTGATTACTTTTATCTATTGCTTTACTTTTATGTATCAAAATCCTACCTACCCCAAGTCCCAAGCATATTCTGTGGCTCAAATCCCTTTACATGTTCTCTGACCCTTTTTTTCTCAGCACAAAAGTAAAAGAGAGTGAGAGAAAAAAGAAAACAAAAATAACAGACATCTCTTTCAATTCTCTTATTGTTATTCTAACTATGAAAGCAGCAGGTGTGCCTGCCTCCCAGCATGATGGGAAAGGGGTTGAGTGATAGAAATTAAGAATGAAGCTTTACTTTTCTTTTGTTTTGGAACTCACAAATCTATGTTTCAGTTTTTCTATATTTTTAAAGTGATAAAAATATATCTCTTTTGCTACTTCTTACCAAAAAAAGGCATACTGAATTTTTGTCATGTCTACTTAAACTTGCAGTACCATTAATTTATATATTCTAATTTTGTGCATTTGTATGAATGACATGCTGCAGTGATGATCAGTTAAATATCTATGAATAAAATAACCTTCTGCTGTATATAATCAGTCATATAAAATAATATCAGGTTCAACAAGACTTGTAGAGCAGACTGATTGAAATCAGAGGATTAAAGTAGTCAATACTAACTTAATGTTCACTGGGTCTGCTCTAAGAATGATTAATTTTGCATCCAACCCTTTGTCTTTATCATGAAGACTGTTGAGCAATGTATCAGTAGGGTTTTGTATCCTTGATACAATTCAGAATTTTCACAATATGACAAAGTCTGTCCAGGTTTTGTAAAGACCTGTAAGGTAAACTGCTTGGATTAATTTAACAAATGTTCAATATAGAATCATAAATCTTAATATGTGCACAAACTGGTTCCACTAAAATATCCAGGTGATAATTCAGGACTTACCTCTAGAAGAAATTTTCCTCTAGGAAGCATAAAGTCTATCCAGGTGTTATAAGTATCCTAGGTCAGCCCTGTTATGTCATTCTTCACATGTAGATAGAGGGCAACTATCTGTAGTGAAGAGCCTCTACTGTCCATGAAAGTTCTCCCTAAGTTATAAAACCTGGGTCCTCAATTTTGTGAGTGTTCCATGGATGGATCAGGGTCTCCAAGACAGACTGGAGGTTGGAACAAAAACAAAGGGCCAGCACACTAATCCGTCCACTCCTTCAACACATTTAGATTGTTCATACTTTGAGAAAAAATGTGTAAATCAAAGGCTTCAAATATAGTATTAATATACACCACTTTATTTCAAAATATCAAACAATATATACATAACATTAAATGTTATGACAGAATAACATATGTACTAAGTACTTTGTTGTGTTTGTTGTTATAATAAAAATTAAGGTTTGAGATTTCTCCTACTTGCTGCTGCTTCTTTACAATTTGCCTGCAATATAATCAACATTTCCAAAGGTGAATTACTGAAACTTGTCATATTAGTGCTGCTTTCTTCAGCATCTGAAGAGACAAAATATCTCAGTGCCCACTTTGTGCCTGGATCGGAAAGGGGAGATAAGGAATGACATGTTAATGAGTAGCCTTGATTTAATTGATTTAGTATCTCCTTATCTAATAGGACAGAGTTCATTTATGCCTTTGGAACAGATAAGAAGGAATGTGCATGGTTACATTATAGCAAATTTTAAATTTTTTATCTATAGAAGAGGTTTTCTTTATGGTATTTGCTTCTCAAATAAGGTTTTAAGTCTGGAGTTATGCAGGGACTCTTTCAACTGATGCTGGGATGCAACACTGACATTTGCAGAGCTCATGCTGGTTACATGCCTTTCATTAGCTCTGTTGGCCAACATGACAAACAATGGTGTCACATAATTTGTTAGCATAAATAAAAATCAAAACATACTTGAATAACTTTGAGTAGTACTCTGCTACTCTTGAATATCAAAAAAGGACATGTATGTATGTATGTATTTAATGGAAGTATAGTGTCACCCAACTCAAGCAATGTGACTCTGGGAAGTGTACAACAAAGCAGACAATAAACAGAAAAAATAACCATACAACATTGAACAACAACCCAATATATGAAGTACAAAATGGTGACCAAATATGATAATTAAACAATCAAAAGGAGATCCACTCTACTGGACTCAAATGCCTGGAGAAAAAGCCAGGTCAGGATACCATGGTCAACGATATCGAAAGCCACAGACATAAGACGAGTCACGATGGAGGCACCACCCGCATCCAGAGCTTGCCACAGGTAACTGACAAGTGTGGCCAAAACCATCTCTGTACCATACCACAGTCTGAACTGGGATTGAAATTAGTCCAGATAATTAGCTTCCTCCAGTGCCCTCTGATGATAAAAGGCAAAAGTTATCCAGATTTGCTGGATCCAAGGACGGTCTCTTGAGGAGGGGGCACACCATTAGCTCTGAAAGTACCTCCATAGGGCCTTCCCAGATGGAGTCCAACTCAGAGCAAACCTGAGCAATTTTATCCACCAGTTGTCTAGAATAGTCCTCACAGCATTTAGAGAGTAAGGAACATGACCTTGATGGAAATATGCAGACTCTGTTGCTAATGAAGCAAGAGCTAAAATACTTTTTTAAGTCCATAACATCCAGATAACATTCAGAATAACATCCATATAACATTCGTGGCTGAGACATACACCTCCCTAATTCACTGAACTATAAGAAGGAGGAGGAGATACAGCAAAATCAGACTTGCAAGATTCTGTTGTTATAGCCAATCTCAATAAAAGTAGTTGGAGACATCCTATGGAGTTGATTTATGGTCTGGTCTACCTAGTGGGGCTGACACAGCAACCCCTCAGATGCTCCACCAATTCCTCCTGATCTAGAAGTCAGTAGGGTCATTCTGAACAGGGTGCCCACCCCCTCCTCCCTTTCTTCAGCCATCAAGGGTCCCATTCACAAGCCAACCACATATTATCCCCTTTCAGACAGCAGGTTAGTACCAGAGTACTTCTGACCACACACTCTGAATCTCTAAACCAGCCCCCTGCCCACTCACCTTCAAAACCCAACCACTCCATACCCCTCTGTACTCATCATAGATAGGGCAACAAGCATACAACCTCACCAACTAAGGCAAGCCACTACATCCCTTCCATCTCCCACCCAGAAGGGGTGTGAAATAGATGGCTCAAGTCCCAATCCTTCCCCCACCATTGTGCCCCACAATCAACCTTCATCCCAGTTCCAGTCTTCCAACCATCAGTCCTAGATCCAATTGCTCTTCAAGGAGGCAGAGTGACATAACTTCCAAAGGGCTTCAAAGTCTCTGCAACCAAGTCCATCTGGCCACAGTAGTAGCATCAGATCCCTTTGGGGCATGGAAATGGCCACCTTCTCCTTCCAAACACAGAGTCACCAATGAGGCAAGATGCTTCCTGTCCTCTGAGCATGTTGCTGCAGCTGCAGGACACTGCCTGGACTTTGTCAAAAGCTGCCAGCTAGCTCGCAGTCCTGCCACAGACCAATGCCACCCTCAACCATCCTCACCCTTCCAGAAATTGAAGGCCAGACAAGACCAGCCTACCTGGTCACCTGCCAAATGCTGAATGTCTTTTCACATTCTTCATGGTTTGTTATCCAAGTGATTCTCTTGTGGGCACCTATTATTTATCTATCTTTATATTTCCTTCTTTGTGGAATATACCACATTAGAATCTATAAAACAGCATCTGTATCTCAAGGGAATTTTTTCAGATTTTTTTTTTCAATATGCAGATCAAGGAAAAATTCAGAATAGATTACCCTCACATCTAAGCTTAGTGCAACATAACTATTCCACTAAATGTATGGTTACATTTAAGAACTCTTTCTAATTCACTACATCATCTAATTGACCATATAATCCAGTGAACCAAAATTTCTCAGAATCTAACATCATACTGTTTATCCCTGCCTTTCCATACAAGGTCATAACATGGTCTTTTTTCTTTTTTTCTTTTATAAACTGCATGGTTTATAGGTGATGAACTTGGCATGTACTCATGATGTGCAGGAGACTGATTAGATGAAGCAGTTTCTAATGAGATTCACTGTAATTACAGCTTCTTTCTATTCTTCTGCCTCTGATCGGAGGAGTGGAGAAATTCACCATGACGACATGGTAATAGCGCAGAAAGCTAATTAACTGATCACAGGGAGCTTGCAGTAACTCTTTGCCAGCAGTGATGTGTCGCTTTGGATCTTACACAAGGACTAAGCAGACTTCTCTGAAGTCTGGTCTCTGGCATGCTAAAATCCCTGTTCTCACATAAGGCCACTGCTAGATAGAAGGATATGGTACAAGATTATTCAGCTCCAAGAGGAACTGTCTCTTATTATGGCCAGGTTGCACAGTGATGTGGCAATGCATAACCTTTCTCTTTTTTTTTATCTTTACATTTTCCATTCCCCTCTGTTACCACTTATTCATCATCCCTTCCCCTATTTCTTTGCCCTTTAATCTCTTTACCCATCCCTTGAATCAAATTTGTGATTTTTTTTTTCATGCCAGGAGCTCTCTTTTGCTGTTTCAGGAAAAGATACAGAGTGGTATTCAAAAAAAGTTTGCATCATGAGGGAAAAAATGTTTTTTCTTCTCAAATATAGTATATCAATTCCAATTCTCTTCGCATAACCACAAGGTATTATATTTAATATTTAACTATTTAGAAAAGTGCAGTACAAAATCCACTATACTGATGGTAAAGTGTGACCCTTTAACAAATAGGGCACCATCCCACACACTGAGGATATAACAAAATCTTGCTATACCCCTAAGGTTTGCAGGATGGAGATTGCTGGAGTATTTTGGAATAGGACATATGTACCTGGCCTGAAGTCTTAAGAGGAGAACCCATAAAACATTTTGTCTTATTTGTACTGCCTTAATTCCTGTGTGAAGAGCCAAAGGCTGAGCATAAATTGAAGCTTATGTTGTATATTTAATGTCTTTACTTTATATTGTGTCAGAACCATGCCTGATCCAAGTAGTTTCACAATTAATTATTATGGTTATTGATGGTTATTACAGTTTCGTTTTTAAAAAAATGCAAGAATCACCCATCTGCCATTCTATGACTATACATTTTTTCCTACCAGGAATGTGTCTGTAGGCAGTTGTGTGTCTTTTCCCACAGTTATTATGTCCAGAAGCAGGACTCAAGAAAGGGAGATGAAGGCTCAATTTAACTTCATTTTTTCTGCCATTAGTTATACTTCTCCCACACACAGACATAGTGGAGAAAGCGCAGGGCTTCCAAATCTTTTCTTCTCTGAAGATTAAACCAGTTTGGATGTTGATTTTGAATAGGAAGGGAAATAATTAATTGTCATTCCTTTACTTTTTCTCAAATCAGGTAAAACACATTTACCCCATCTCCCCTCCTCCCTTTCTTACACATGCACATATACATACCCACCAGCACACCACATTTTACACACACTTTCTCTTTCATACATGGATATGCACGTGCTCATATGATTGGCGAGGCCTTCCAAATGGACAGACTGCAGTGAAGTTGAGGCAAGCCTCCCCCATAATACTTTAAAGGGGACTTCTCTAGTTTAGAAGGAGAGATAGAAATCGAGTCCACTGTTAGCTTATCTTATAAATAGCAACTCAGCTCACACGAGAAAAAGGCTGGGAAAAAGCATTTCAAATTATCTGAAGAAACCCAGCCTTAATGAACTCAGTGAAAATTAGGGTTGGACATTCCTCTTGCGGTTTCCAGGATTCTGTTATTTATCCCAAGACTAGCATTAAAGATACTGAGTAAAGTTGGTATCATCTTGCTTCCTTGATCGTGTCAGCTGGTGTGGGCCTTGACCTTTTAGAAGCCTTTTCAGAGTTTCTAAAGCTTTAGAGTTTTAGATGGTTTAAATGGTTTTAAAATGTATGTTTTATGGTTTTAAACTCTGTGTGCATTTGGATGTGTGTGTGTGTGTATACATAAATACATACATACATACACACACATATTTATATTGTATGAAGAGATGGGAGTGCAAAATGTTGCATTTCAGGAACAAAGTGTTCTGTTTTTCCTCCAGACCACACAGATGCAACAAATCACTACCAGAACAGTAGAAGGGCATGGAGGAAAAATGGGGCCTTCCAGTGTTCTTTGGAATGTTCCATCCCCATATTGAGTATTTTGCACATCTTTAATTGTAAGCCATTCAAAGTCACTTGTGAGTAGATGGCAGATACATTTGTAACATAAATAAATGAAATTAATACACATTACAAAATGTATTCAGTCAGTTTTTGTCTATAGAAAAGAAAACGTTGGCAGTGTTCTTTTATTTAGCAGATGTGAATTCCAGGGTTGCATACTCAGGGCCTTGCCACATGTTCCCAAAAATGAGAACTGCAGCACCAGATTTTTAATCTTGAGCTAATTACAGTCCAAACATTAAATGGGCTATGCTTATTATATACAGAAGTAATCATGACTTCAGCTGAAAATACTTTAGTGCTCATGCTGAGTCTTCATGGGTCAAGACTATCAAATATCTACTATATCTATTAAAAAGGCACCATATCTCACCCAAAGATTGTCACTCAACTGTTTTGCAATGAATCCCAAGGATTCTTGTTGTCAGTAGTTCAATAAGTAGTGCCATTCCTTGTTCACATTTCTTCTAATTAAAGGTTGCTTTGTCTCTTACAGGAGGTCAATTAATGAGATTATGTGTGTTTCTGCACCATCTACCCATGGTCTTGGACCAGTGCATGTTTCAGTCAGTGTGGACCGGGCCCAGCTAGAGAGCATGTTGCAATTTGAATACATTGATGACCCAAAAGTTCAGCGGATTGAGCCTGAATGGAGCATAGCCAGGTAACTAGGCTTTCTATAATATGACATCAAGAAATGAATGACTTGAAGGAGGGCACAGGCAATTTCCCAACACACAACAGAAATTCAACCAGGTTGAAATTTTCAAAGCATTGTTCAAAGCCATATGATTTTTGTGCTGTTTTACTAGTGTCTACTTAGGATGCACCTCCAGTCAGGTTACTTACTTGTTCTTACCCAAATAATTCAAACAAAACAGTAATTGGGCAGAAAATATTTGGCATCATTATTACTGAGCATATCTAAAAAGCATACAACAAATTTTTCTTCATGAATATCTTCAATGAACTAAAGCCATCCCAAAAGCCACTTTGCAAAAATTCTTAACAAGCTTAGAATCAGCTGAAAATATTGTATCTTGTCAAAACAAATGAAATGCTTGATAATTGTTGTTATCATTGAATAAATGAAGGTTCTTCGTCCATGCAGGAACAGCACATCCAAGTGCAATTTTGATGGGCATGGATTTCACAGTCATGGAAGGGAAAAATCTGTTCAGCAGTTATTATGCCTAAAATTCAACAACAGCTTTGTTCAAATTTTGAAACCATGTCACTATGGGTGATGACTTTAGAATCAACACTGGCTTTATAAATGCTAGTTTAAAAACTGCCCTTCACTACAGAAAAGAAAACAGAGTCTGTGACTTAGCACAGCACATCCAAGTTCCCAGTGAGAGAGGAAAAAGGTATAATTTATAATTCTCTTCATTTGCTTTCCTCTCCATTGTCAGCACCCAGCTTCACAGTTCCTAGAGGATTTATTCCACCTGTGTAAATATAGAAGATTTATGAATAAAGGTCAAATCTTTCAAGAAGTATGGCATATCCATTCCTGTGATTTTCTGGGTTCAGAAGATTTAGACAACTTGAAGAATTATATCTGTAAAATGATCACATAATTTGCATTTGCTGAGCCAAAGGAATAGTAGATGTAAAAACTTATTTGAAAATGTGTCCTCCTTTTCAATCTATTGCAACAGAACAAACTATCTTGAATAGTAGGTCTCCCATCCCCAGGCCTGAATGCATCATTGCAAGGCAGTTAAAACATCTCTGTTCCCTGAGTTAGAAAATCAGAGTTATTAACTCAGTTGTAATTACTGAGTCAATTACAACCATAGCAATCTGTGACAAGATTCTAGGAGAGCGAATGGAGCCCCACGATCACTTCCATCTGCTGTAGAAGTGCACAATTACTCATTAAAGGCTTCTTCTTAAGATCATTAGAGAGTCAGGACTAAAACAAAAACAATGGCAACTGATGCAGAAAGGGGGGAGGGGAGCTCATGCATGAGATGATCAAAGATACACAGCTATGCCCCAGAAGAGTACTCTACAGTACAGTTATTGATTGAATACTTTCTAAACCCTGGGTCAGTTTTTGCAATGCTATTAGCTTTTTCTGACTTCTGCAGAACTGCATACAGTTCTGTGAGGGTGATCACTTTATACTCACAGATCTGAGAAATGGAAGTGTTTCATATAGAAATAGATAGTGATGGTTTCTCCGAAGAGATTCTGGGCTGGCTTTAGAAATCCTTAGAAGCATTGTGGTCAGCCTGAAAACAGATTGAAGAAAAAAATGGAACCAAAGATCTTAAAAACATAAACAGGAATTTGAGAGCATGACAAACCTGCAATTTGAATATCTTAGAACATTGTGTGTTTAGTAACATCTTAGTCCTATTTAACTAGATACCTGATAATGTTTTAATTTTCTGGATGCAAATATGGCAGAACAAAAACAATTTGATAGACAACAGTCATTTCCATCCTAGTTATCTCTAGTTCATAAGTAAGGAAAGGAGAAGTCTGGAGAATTGATTAAATTTGGGGCAGATAGATTTTTGTTCCACGTCACAGGAGAAACAGAAGAACTTTGGTCAGAAGCAACAATCAAGGCACATACTAGGTTAGATGAAGTATTCGGACCTTCCTTAGGAACTGGAGAGGCTAAAATCATGTTAAAAGATCACCCAAGAATTGACACAACAGAAAGATATCACTGTCAAAAAGTTAGCATATGCAACTATGATGGAAGGCATGAGCGGGGAGGATTCTGGAATGGAGCTCCAAGGTTACAGGGAAGGGGTAGAGACATTCCAAGGGAAGCATCTCCTCAACCCCCAGATGGACTGTGTGAAAGTCAAGAGAAAGAGACTGGCCCCTCCCTAAGGGCATGATGGTTATAGTTGCTATCATTGGGGGATTAGAGTTAGTTGGTTGAGATTCTGTCTATTAGGTGCAAGCTAATAAAGAAGCTGAGCTGATTTCTGGACTGTCTTGTGGTGATTCTTGGGCTGAACCTGACAGCAACCTTGTTAATATCTAGTCAACCTTTTCCAATCAGCTGATTTTGTTTGGCTCTTTCCTGTTTCAATTATTTCTCTATCCATCACTTCCCTACATGTCTGCTATGGTAAAGGCTAGAGAGAAAATGTGACTTTCAAATGAGTTTACCTGTGTTGAGCTAGAATGTTTGTATCAAGGAAGTGACCTTCATAGCTTTGGACCATTTCACTTTATTTTTCATCTCCTTAGCATCCATTTTTTTCCTCTCACACTTTATCATATGATTTACAAAATGGTTAGCAAATAGTCAGGTTTTTTTCCCCTACAAATGTTATATAATGCCCAATTTTCCTTACTTGGGAGCATATGTGACAATGTATACCATTAATTTATGGCCTTGTTTAGTCTTGAATTTTTTTTTGGCCCCCTTCTACCTTCTCTAAGAAATGTTACATGGTAAACATAAATACCCACTAGGGGGACAGATGAAACCAAAAAATCCAATTACCATGTGAGACAATTGTAGCTAGAGTCAGGACAACGGTACATTAATGCACTTTGTCACCTATTCATCCTGCAGAAAATACCTTACTGAGATCAACAAGCATTTGTATTTGCCAGAAATATGGACATTGGGCTCTACCCCAGTTCCTCTTGCCATACCTCATTAACCCAATGTCTTCTGCTTCCCTTCAGTGGCCACACGCCTCTCACTGTCACAGGGTCCAACCTGGATGTTATACAAGAGCCCAGAATCCGAGTTAAGTACAATGGCAAAGAATCTGTCAATGTAAGTAGCTGCTTTTGCCAAAGATTGCAAGTTGCCTTAACCCAATGGTTACATGATTCTTGGACAATGTGGCCATGTTGCAAGTTGGTTGTTTTTCAAAAATATCTTTAATCTCTTGAAAAAGATAGGATTGTATATCAAATATAACTCTGATCTTCTTTGTTAGCAGGACAGAAAAACTACATTCAGAATAATCAAAATTCATTCTAATAGGTTTTTCATCAACATGTTTGTATATGATTGTATATACATACATATATACTGTATATATATTCTTATGAGCTCCTCAAAAGAGGCTGGAATATAAACTGAATAAATAACTTTGCAAAAAAGAAGGAAGGAAGGAAGGAAGGAAGGAAGGAAGGAAGGAAGGAAGGAAGGAAGGAAGGAAGGAAGGAAGGAAGGAAGGAAGGAGCTATGACAAGATGGTGATGATAAAGATGACGATACATAGTTATTTGCTTGCTAGATTGACAAATACCTGGAATTTTTACAGGAGCAACTACCTTGAAGGCCTGTGTCTGTGTCTAAAAATTTCTTCCAGGTTAAAATGAATGCATTTCTCATTTTGAGAACTGTTTAAAGCAGAGTATAGATTATAGAAGGAGATACAAAAAAAATTAGCATCAGTGCCTAAGACAAACATTCATTTCTTTATCTGGAATTGTGAGGTCTTGGAAGCATTGTAGGAGAAATGGGAGAGTTCACACCATCCTGTGCCTTTTTATAACCCTTCATCCTAAATCTCCAATATATTCTTAAAAATGCATGAGAAATTTCTGTGCAGTCATATCTTAAGTTACATTGGGTAGATTCCATTTTCCTTATCATGGACAACCTTAAGACTTTGTTCTTGTTTTATTCCACGGGCCCTATCATATGGAGAGACTGCATTTAACATGGAACAATGATGGCATATGGTGCTTGTGTCATTGTGAGGCCCCACTATACATCATCCAAGGCACACAAAAAACCAACAGCAGAAGGTAGAAGTGCTCTAAGTAAACAAGGTTGACAAAAAAACAATGGAAGTGATGTTTTACTAAATCTACCCTTCTGAACACCTGCTTCATGAGAATGGAACAATCCTGGAGAAATATCAAAGCCTCATAGAAGCAAGTGATGGAAGAGACTATTTAATTGTAAAATTGGCTCTGTTCCATATCAGCTTGCAGATGTATTTCTCTATACCACCTCCTGTGACATAGCTTCTGTTCCATATATTTGTTTCCATCCAGGTTTGCAGCACAATAGTAGTTTCACAGATTCAACTTGTTATATACCTATGCCCTTTCTTGACATTTACCTCTATATAAAATCTTTTAAAGTTCCAAAAAGCTCCCATATTAGACCATTGTTTTAAATTTTTGTATTCCTGAAGGACTTTTGTTCAAACTAGGATTAACACTGAAATGTGATTTATGTTGTATTTCCATTGCCAAAACAATGTACCTCTGATCCATGACAAATGCATTTGTGACTAACAAAAAAGCTTCACAGCTGTTCAGATATTTGTCAGCATTACTATCAAACTCAGCCTTTGTGGGCAAATTAAAAAAAAAAAAAAAACTACATATGCAGCTGTATGCAGAAATAAGGAGTAGGGTGAGAAATAGCCATAGGCACAATCCCATTATAAGGGCACAATTACTTTCTGACCATAATGGCCTGAAAGATTTCCTAGATGGTGTATTTCATTGATTCAGTCATCCCATCCAGACTGAGTGGTTGCATCATTCAAAATATCTATATTTAAATCTATTAATGGCAGAAAGAATAATTTGCCCCTTGATTTTGCACAGCCAGACAACTGTGCATAGTTTATATGCGAACAGAATTTGGAACTTTGGATAAAATGACAGAGTTTACTTGTTGCGTTACTTTTTTGTTAGCTTTATCATCCAATCTTGTAAATCATTTTCCCCTCACTTTCTGTGTTGCAATGAATAGTTACAGAAAATAAGTATTATATCTTTTATCAATGGGTACAGAATGTAAGCCCCATATTCTATATCTTTAGCCCTAGAGAAAGTTACAGAATTAAATATGTCAATAGAAAAATGCAAATGCTTCACACTGAGAAAAATCCTTTTATGATCAGTTGTCATGATCTGCAAATAATTAGTCTGTATTTTCAAGAATGCCACTTCACAAGAGAAACACATTAGAAATGTAAATTGTGATCTTGACTGATTCAGCCGTGTAGTCTAACTTCATTTATAGGCATAATTTTAATCTAGTTGATAATTTTCATCTTTTTTTAAAGCCTTCTTGTTTTTTAGTTTTGGGGCTTTATGATGGTTCACAGTGTTGGTTTTAATTGAGGAGATGTAATTTAATATGCAACTTGATTGAAGATGCACTGCCATTCAGTTTTAAGATTCTTTCTCACAGTTCCCATCCAAGGGCTACACTTTGGCTATGATTCAAGCAGAGCCAACAATATACACTCACATTTACCTCTTGCCTCTCAGAACTGTGGTGTTTTTGGAGGTTTTATGTTTTTGAATTATGTAGTTTTGCAAGAAATCTGGAATACCATCAAGAAATCAAACTTTCTGGGGCCTTTTAGAGACTTCCAGAGCTGCTCTGCAAGGAAATAGCTTCATTTTACTACGTGGAAACATGACTTTAGGTGCATGTCAGTGGCAGTATTTGGAATACAGACCTGATAAAACAGATCCTCTGATAGGACTGGATATTAACTACTACGAGCACAGGAAAATTTAAATAATATGTCAGATTGATTAAAAACATGTAGAGACACATTGCTGGAATATTTGGCTAGACAACCCATGAACTTTTATAGTGATTATATGTATGTATGTATGTATGTATGTATGTATGTATATATATATATATATATATATATATATATATATATATATATATTCTGGGTGGAGCCACATAAATCTGAAAAAAATGAAGCTTCTGATTATTAATCTTTGAAAATTCATTATTGAAGCATTTCCCTACTTCTGTCAATACTGTACCTGAAACAGTAAAATTAATGGCTGCATACAGTTATCTGCACTCTGATCTCAATATCAAAAAAAATTAGGAGTACTTCACTGTGTGCAATATTGCAGCTGAGATTTTCAGGCGTCCAGATGATGTAGATTTAAAACAGTGGCAATAATAGAACAATACTTTAAAAAATCAGGTTTGCTGACAGCATTTCAATTTCTTTTTTTCATTTGATCTCATTAAAAATGCTAAGAGGCATTCCCCTCCAAAAAAATCCTTTGTCTGAATACTTCTGAAGCTAAGCAGACAAATAAAAGGACCATGTCAACAAAACAAAAAAATTGACTTTTAAAACCAAGTAAAATTGTCTTTAAAGTCATCCTTAAAAATTTAGGTATTAGTGGAAGGCTTGAGATATTCAGAAAAAAACGGTCACCTTTTTAATGACATTTGGAGTTTATATCTTGTATATATGCAGCTTACTCTAGTCATTCTAGTTGAGACCAGGCATACACATTCACTGACAGTTTGAAAATATTCTAATATTAACCAAAACTGAAATCCCAGTTACACAATTTTTCCCCTCTATGCAAGCAAGAGTTGTGTGTGTTACATAGAAATAATACATTAATTTGAGAACAATTGAGAACACAATTTTGAGAACAAAAACAATCAGAACACAGCTGTAACTTAATGGCTATGAAGCTTAGCTTCTCTGCATTATGCAATCTCATCCATTACTGCTTTAATCTGTAGATGCCAGATAGGCCAGTCTAGTAATCTAATTCCATGACAGTTCTGGAAGTTCTGGAAGTTCTATGATATAATGCATTGCTGAACAATTTTCCCCTCTTTCTTTCATTTTAAATGGACAATAAAAACAATTATGTTATTGTTATTAAAAAGATCTGTTTTGATTTATTTAGGTTTTGCAATGAAGCTGCAATAGATTCCATACCATCTGCAGTATCTCAGAGTTCATGGGATCCCATAAATTTAAAAAAAAAAACATTATCAAGAAACTCAAGAATGCAACAAATCTTAGAAGATATTTTGTGTTTTTACCTGAAATACTAAGTTTGGAAGACAAGAAAGCATGCTGAAATCTCACAAGTTTTCAGACATTTTAAACAATGTTTAGTTATTAACTTTGGGTGTCTCATCAATGTGCAGAATGACCTGATAGTGTCTTGTACCTAAAATGACTTTTTAAAAATCTTTGTAATAGACAAATGTCATTGAAAATTAAATTTCCCATTTTTTGTGGAAAAGCTAAAGTCAAATTAAATGTCATTGCTATTTAAATTTCTAAATAAAATTCCAGCAATAGGAGACCAGCTCTATTCCTGATGAACTTTTCTTCCAGGGAAAAATATAGTTCCAGTACCAATTTTTTACTGATGGCCTGTTGCCTTCATTTTACTCCAAATCCCTTGATAATTCTATACAACTGACATGGGAAAGTTGATCAGATCTGTCATATGACACCAGTATTAATTGCAAGTCCATCTGAAAGTCATATTTTGGAGGACCACAGCACAGCATGAAAGTAGAGGAATGTGTTTGATACAAAACTCATATTCTTTTCTTATTTTCAGTTTAAGGCACTTTTTTATGGCCTGATCCTTGGTTGAGGACAAAGTGAGATTCTGGAAATGCAAATCTAAGCTAATGACACTAAAATATTCCAAAAAAGTTTGCTTCAACAGTTCCATATTTCTTTTCCTAGGATTCAATATCTATCTATTACAAATAACCAGAACATTTACAGATAGCAACTGTTGAATTCTCCCACTGTTAGTTTGCTATAGCCTTTGTTGCATGTCTAGTGTTTGCATCAGTTCTATCTAAATTTCTTCATATAGTTTCAGGCTCCTGAATTTGTCTTTATGTGGAATTTTGAAATATTGGAGCTTTGTACAACCTAACAAAATGCCATGCCAAACCTTAGTGAGAGAATTCTTGGGAGAAAGAAAAAGGAAGACAGGAAGGAAGGAAGGAAGGAAGGAAGGAAGGAAGGAAGGAAGGAAGGAAGGAAGGAAGGAGCATTAGAATCTACTTGTATCACTTAACTTGAATGTTATTGTTATCTTTATTTATGTGTGTATGTGTGTGTGTTCATAGAAAACTAAATTAGTCTTTCCTAGACCCTACGCTTAATACGCAAGAGAAATCTATAACCAAGATGGATTATTCAGAACCCTGTTTCTACTCCCTCAATGCCTGAGGATACACATGCTTGTAAACACTATAGCTTGTGAGGTTTTGCTGACATGATCTTCACTGACCTGTAAACACAAATGTGAAACATTGATTTCTTTTCCTGTGTAGCACTTCATTTTATTTTCAATGGTGCTGTGGTAAATTTTGAAGTATAAGAGCTCATAGTGGCAGATTCATTGCACATTTCACAAGTTGCCACATCTCCAAATATACAGTATTGATCCAAAATAGTTGTATATCTGTACATACATATGGGGAAGATGTAGGCAGCAGAAGAGATCGGATGTTGTACCTCTGATCAGTCATGAAATTCACAGGTGACCGTGAATGAGTTACTGTCAGATTGTGGTCTGCCTAACTAAGGGATCATGTGCCATTTCAAATGAAACTTTTCCTCCAACCCCAGAATCTTATATCATTTCCAGCTATAACACTGGCAAAAGCTATAATGTTTTGTTTTTTTAATGAAAAAGCTGTGCATCTTTGTATTCCAGCTTCACTATAACACTGGTTATTTCCTGTATACTAAAGCTCTGTCCACCTTCCCAACATCATACTATTGGTTATTTTCTATCTAGAAAAGACATTTTTTAAAATCTGGTAGTGAACAAAACCAGGAAATATTTTTGAGCTCTTATATTTCACTTCTAGAGTCATTCTTACAGAGTGTTCTTTCTGGCTGATGACAGAACAAATTATCACATCATTTGGAAAAGGATTTGATACTTCAGTTTTGCCAAACTAATTAAGGTGTAATCATTATGTGAAAGTAATTGTTCTCCTTAGGAAGAGAAATATTTTATTCAAAGTATTACCCTGCCTTAATTGTCTTCTTCCAGGTTTGTAAAGTTGTGAATACTACCACCCTCACTTGCCTCGCTCCTTCACTTACACCACAGTACCGACCAGGTTTGGATGCTGTTGAACGACCTGATGAAATTGGATTCATCTTTAACAATGTTCAATCCTTGTTGATTTATAATGACACCAAATTTATTTATTATCCAAACCCTACCTTTGAACTTCTGAGTGCCACTGGCATCTTGGACCAAAAGCCAGGATCACCCATTATCCTGAAGGTAACATGAGGGCACAATCCAGGACACCCATCTGCATGCACAAATCCAGATTTATTCTGGAAAAAGCATTGTCCTACATGTAAAATCTTGATCCCATTTCATATATCAGCCTATTAATTTTCTGTATTGCTTTACATGTATATAAGAAGTTATAAGTGAATGTTTCAAATCATAAACACTGAATGCAAATATTAGAGATCTGTAAATTCTGTTTTGGACACCTTGGAAAATATTTGTGGGAATCTGAGTTTCACACAGAAATTTCTGGTGGAAAAAAGGTTGAATTTCTTTAGGAATGCTTGAAAAATAAATTCAAAATGCCCCTCCTGGCTATTATTCCTGCATTTCTTTCATTAGGCATTTGCAGCAAGTCACAATAACAGAAAAACAACAGCTTGATATCATGATGCAAACCTCTTATATATTTGCAGCCCAATATCTAACACACATATATAACTCAAGGTATTTGATGTATGTGTGGCAAGCTACACCCTCCCCGCAGTTGCCTACATTCCCGTTCCCAACAATACAAAGTACATTAGAAATCTTTTTGTTTGACGTGTACTTCTATCATATAGGAGTTCATGACTGTAGGAATCTATGCGTTGATTCATCTCCACTGCATATATCCAGGTTTTCCTTTGCATAATGTGTAAAATAGTCCATGGCTAAACTCTGACCTATATAGCAAAGCAGAAGTTTAGTAAACTGGATCTAGCATCTACTTGTTAAGAACACTTAAAACATTTTAAATACTCTTACTGATATGCCACAAGTCTGCCAAACAATTTATTCCTTTCTTGTGAACATAAATGTAATCACTTTGCACTTTTATTTGCTGGCATTTTACACTATCATATTTTGAAAACCAAACCTAAATCCACATCAGGTTTAAAGTCCAATATTATATTAACAATGTCTCACTCTGAGCATTCATATTCCTTCTCCACTTTCACATTTTTAGTGCTGATGTGAAAAGTCTTATTTTTATACCTGATGTGTGACAACCTTGTGTATCACTGAAGCCTCAGTGAAGCCTAGAACCTTTTCTTTCATGTCGAGCAATTGTTTCTCCTTTCCTAATGGAACATAATGCCAGTAGAATGGTAGAAGCTGTGCCATGGGCTGAAGGGATAAACGTGTTCAGGTGGTTCCCTATTCACTTCTGAATTTATAGTTATGATCTGGATTGCTAGCATTTACTGTGAAATACAGGCTGGTTTTGATATTGTATACTTGACTGGGACAGCAGACATATTTTATCATGCTATGCCAGTCATGTACCAGAGCAGCATTCATTTTAATCACAGGCAAGGAAAGATTAATTTTCTCCATTTTATTTTTCACTTTCTCAAGATTACTTCTAGCACTAGCTGCTGTTCCCATGAACTGCCCCTGATTTCTCAATTGCCTCTTAGCTGTCAGTTATGGTTACCTTGATTAAACAGCATACTGGTTTTGATATATGAATGGCAAAGAAATGGATAATGGTAAAGAGGTAGCAGACATATTGCTAGTGGACTTCTCTGTATCCTAGTGTTAAGATGGTAGTTCCTGCCTCTTGACTGTGAAAAATTTAATACTGAATCTCAGAAATTTGATACACACACAGAGACACATCCAACAAATATAAGCTCAAATGCATTAGAGACATAAATGGAAGTTGCCTCTCACTCAGTTATATAGTTGCTTATTCAAATATGCATCACAGTTACAGCTTTTGAAAAACAAGTATGCATCAGTGTTTATGATGTTGTGTCACACAGATATTTAACATATGTGCCATAATGTTGGATATATGTTGAATCAGGGAAAAGCTGAGACATTAGCTAAAGCTTCATAAAACTTTGTCTTTTTTCTTTTCAATAGGGTAAAAATCTGTGCCCACCTGCTTCTGGTGGAGCAAAACTGAATTATACTGTTCTGATTGGAGAAACTCCCTGCACTGTCACCGTCTCTGAAACACAGTTACTTTGTGAGCCTCCAAATCTCACTGGGCAACACAAAGTTATGGTGAGCTTCAAGAATCATGATTTTCTCTCCACCTTTTATCTTTTCTACCATTGAAGGGTCAAAGTTCAATCCCTTTCTGCACTAGCTCTCATTCTGTCTTCAGGATGGAAACCAGGAGTGGAAAAAAAGATACAGGAGTGATTAAAAAGAAGAAGAAGAGCATCTTTAATATCAACAATTTTCTCAAAATTTAATGTCTTTATTTGCAGTCCTGAGTGGTTTTAATTGAGGGCCAGTGTAAAAATGGCCTTAATAAATGCATGAATCTGATCATATGATTGGGCCAAAGGGCCAATTCACTACCATTAATTTACACATGCAAATAAACAATATCATAAAGAAATACCCACAGGAATAGAGAAAAGATGTTGAAGTTGTAAAGTATTTTAGCCATCATGTGCCTGTAATTTTGTGCATACATACGCATATATTATCCAAGCACACACTGACACAGCATGAATTTTGCATGAGGATATATAACAGTAATATCTAACTCTGAACTGCTCATTGGAAAATACAAAACCCTGCAGCTATCAAAAGACAAAAAGTGCCGTCACATCTTTGAGCCTGACTACTTTTATTGCAGCAAGGGCTTTAGTAGGCAGCAGAGCATCTCAGTGGGTGTCTAGGTCTCCAGCATATCTTATCTCAGTTCATACTAATGGAAGCTGCAGTTAAAGACAAGGTCAGCTTACTGCCAGTTCTGTAAGAGTATGTCTACACTGGATATTTTGCAGAACAAATGAGATATTTATTTGTGAGATTTACATCCTATCTTTTCTCCAATAACTTAGGGTGACAAACCCAGCAATTCCCCCATATTTTCTCTGTAACAGCAAATGTGAAGTAGGTTGGGCTGAAAGAGGGACCTGCTAAAAATCACCCAGTGAACATTTTTTGGCTAACAGCAGACTAGAAGCTGGGTCTCTCCACTCCTACTTCAACACCTTAGTCACCACATCACACTGACAAGGAAAAAAAGGTTAAAAGTAGAAGAATGTTAGTAGTATTGACACAGACCTTTCGGGGGTGAGGGGGAGATCTTTTAATCTTTAAGCTATCCCACACCAAAGGTACCAAGAGATTCAAATGGTTTCACATTCTTACTGGCCCATTTTAATGAATGGCTCATATGCAGTTCTATTCATATTTAGGAATGGCAGATATTTATGACAAATAAGAAAGTATGGTTTTAATGGGATTAAAAAGTAAAGTCTTTCTAAGTAGAGCTAAACCTCTGGTGATCTGTATTGCTTCCTTGGCAATATGGAAGTGGATTGTTACGGCCTTCGACTGGGAAGTTTTTTAACCTCTAATTTGGGTTTGTGAATGAATAGACTTCAGTTCAATAGCTGGACTTATTTATTTCAGTAAAAATGTCAGAACAGATGATGGCACAGCTGGCACTGAGGTTTGTTATAGGGATAGATCAGGGGTATACAGTTACTTGGTATTGAGGGTTGTGCTATGTCATGTGTCCTGTACTTGCTTCAACACATATTCATTCATACCATGTACATTTAAACACCGTGTACATTCAATACAGTATTGCTGTGAGGGGCATACTCATCTTCTCCACAATGATTTTGCTGCAGATTGCTAGTTTCCTCTTTGCTATCAATATAGCCAAGAACCATGGGCTAGATGGTTCCTTTAGAGGCACTTCTGGCATTGCACACTTGCAGGTGAAAGTTGTTGTTTTTTTAAAGTTAGTGAGCTGTCTGTTTGTAAAGCTGTCAGAACTTTACAAGAACTGTCATTTTTTTAGAATCCATTTGAAGCCATTTCATATGCATCAAAAAGATGTACAGTTGTAGTTGATTACACAAGATTTTTTTTTTCTGCCTTTGTCCCTGGTCATCTTGACTTTAGCAAAATACTAGTGTGAACATGCCTCGGGTTACTTTATAAAGCACATCATTTTTTTTCATAAATAAGAGTGGGAGTACAGGGAAATTAATGCAGCAGCATTCTCCATATAAGACACCATCATCTGTGCACAATATAAATGGAGATTAGACAGTCAGTCTCTGAAGAAGTTTAGCAGAGCTTGCATGATGCTTTGACTGCTGATAATTTTCTCCAAATTTACCTTCTGAACTGAATTGAATTGAAATATTACAAAAAAGTACTTTTATTATATCAAGCTTCTCTTTTCATCAGATGAATCTAATGAAGCCAAAAGCAGTAATCAAGCCTACCTAGTGATATTTTAAAGTTTATACAGTATTGCAGGGAATATAACAAATGTTATTGACTTACATACTCTCTACTTCAATAACACTATAGTTATTATCCTCTCCGTTAGTATCAAAGTTTCTTAGAGACCATAGAATTATGTTCTGCAAAATATAACTCCATCAATTACTGCTCCATGAATATCTGCAGGCGTGTAAGGGGGACAAGTGATGTCACATATATGACATCATTGCACAAAAGGCAAAAATTATGAAATCTGTGTCAGTCTTTACATCATTTGTACAATGATGTCATGATATACAGGTGAAACTCAAAAAATTAGAATATCGTGCGAATGTTTATTTATGTCAGTATGGCAACTCAAAAGGTGAAACCAATATATGAGATAGATGCATTACATGCAAAGCGAGATATGTCAAGCCTTACTTTGGTATAATTGTGATGATTATGGCGTACAGCTTATGAAAACCCCAAATTCACCATCTCAGAAAACTAGAATAGTATGAAAAGGTTCAATATTCTAGGCTCAAAGTGTCCCACTCTAATCAGCTAATGAATCCATAACACCTGCAAAGGGTTCCTGAGCCTTTCAATGGTCTCTCAGGCTGGTTCAGTAGGAATCAGAAGCATGGGAAAGACTGCTGACCTGACAGTTGTGCAGAAAACCATCATTGACACCCTCCATAAGGAGGGAAAGCCCCAAAAGGTAATTGCAAAAGAAGTCGGATGTTCCCAAAGCGCTGTATCAAAGCACATCAATAGAAGGTTATGTGGAAGGGAAAAGTGTGGTAGAAAAAGGTGCACAAGCAGCAGGGATGACCGCAACCTGGAGAGGATTGTCAGGAAAAGGCCATTCCAAAGTGTTGGGGACTTTCACAAGGAGTGGACTGAGGCTGGAGTTAGTGCATCAAGAGCCACCACACACAGACGGATCCTGGACATGGGCTTCAAATGTCGTATTCCTCTTGTCAAGCCGCTCCTGAACAACAAACAACGTCAGAAGTGTCTTACCTGGGCTACAGAAAAAAAGAACTGGTCTGTTGCCCAGTGGTCCAAAGTCCTCTTTTCTGATGAGAGCAACTTTTGCATCTCATTTGGGAACCAAGGACCCAGAGTCTGGAGGAAGAATGGAGAGGCACACAATGCACGATGCTTGAAGTCCAGTGGGAAGTTTCCACAGTCTGTGTTGATTTGGGGAGCCATGTCATCTGCTGGTGTTGGTCCACTGTGCTTCATTAAGTCCAGGGTCAACGCAGCCATCTACCAGGAGATTTTGGAGCACTTCATGCTTCCTTCCGCAGACGAGCTTTATGGGGATGCTGACTTCATTTTCCAGCAGGACTTGGCACCTGCCCACAGTGCCAAAAGTACCAAAACCTGGTTCAATGACCATGGGATTACTGTGCTTGATTGGCCAGCAAACTCGCCTGACCTGAACCCCATAGAGAATCTATGGGGCATTGCCAAGAGAAAGATGAGGGACATGAGACCGAACAATGCAGCGGAGCTGAAGGCCGCTATTGAAGCATCCTGGTCTTCCATAACACCTCAGCAGTGCCACAGGCTGATAGCATCCATGCCACGCTGCATTGCGGCAGTCATTGCTGCAAAAGGGGCCCAAACCAAGTACTGAGTACATATGCATGCTTATACTTTGCAGAGGTCCGATATTGTTCTATTTCCAATCCTTGTGTTATTGATGTCATGTAATATTCTAATTTTCTGAGATTGTGAATTTGGGGTTTTCATAAGCTGTATGCCATAATCATCACAATTATACCAAAGTAAGGCTTGACCTATCTCGCTTTGCATGTAATGCGTCTATCTCATATATTGGTTTCACCTTTTGAGTTGCCATACTGACATAAATGAACATTTGCACGATATTCTAATTTTTCGAGTTTCACCTGTATATGGTATTATAAGGGCTTGTACAAATCACCTATGAAGTGCCCTTCAGTTTATTCTTGGCAGCCCTACAATATCTCCCCCAATCTTGCCCTTCCATTGCTTCTTTCTTTTTTCCTTCCCTTCTCTACCTACCCTTTACATTCCTTTGTCAATAAAATTATCATTCTCTAATATCCATGGTTTATAAAAGAAAGCTGAAAGCTTAAGTTATGAAAGTCAAATGAAGAGATCATATAATCAAAGGAATGTGGGAGAATGTGCCTGGATACCAGATATATCATACCTTGAAGCCTTTTGTGTTTCAAGAAGGATGTGACCTTTCTTTCTATGGGGATGCTATTTGCAAGGTCTTATCTGCAACTTAGCAAATGAATAGCTTTTTATTACTTTTAAAAGTGTATTTAGCATTTTGGGAATTATTTCCAGAACAGGAGTAATATGTCAGGCTCCAGTGCCTAAAACACACATTTCTTTCTTTAAAAAAAATCAGCTACTGGACAGAAATTAACAGTTTTCATCCATGCATTAACTCCCAAGCAGATAAACAGAAAGACTTATATAGGACAATCGTTCTTCTTCATTGCCAGTCCTATTCCCAGCTCTTCTTTCATCCTTACTAGCCCATTGTTAAGTTCTTTGCACAAATGTCACCTTTTCAAGTGAATGTTTTTATTCCAATTTAATATCTATACATACTGTGATGTAATCTTCTGATTGACTGCCATGTCTTTGATGGTTAGGTGCATGTAGGTGGCATCATCTTCTCACCTGGCTCAGTGAATGTGATCTCAGACAGCCTGCTGACCTTGCCAGCTATTGTCAGTATTGCAGCAGGAGGCAGTCTTCTTCTCATCATAGTCATCATTGTCCTCATTGCCTACAAGCGCAAGTCTCGTGAAAATGACCTCACTCTCAAGAGACTTCAGATGCAGATGGACAACCTAGAGTCTCGAGTAGCCCTTGAATGCAAAGAAGGTCAGTATTACTCCCAGTTAATTTCAGATCAGATGTCCAATAAAATATGCAATCCATTCAGGCTTGGGACTACTCAGTTTAATTGTTTATGAGCGTCATTTGCATATGAAAGAAAGTGAGTCACGGAAATCAGTTTCAGGTGAGAGGAGCCATCAGAGAGATGAAGGCAGTACCTAAATTCTTAACCCAAAACCCTGCTGCCAATTTACTGTAAAAAGTCCAAAATATTATAATATGATAATAAAATGCAATGCATGACAAATGGCTGGTATGTTCATTTTGTTATCTCAAACTGATTATATCATCTGAGCTGATCAGTTCCTGTCCATTGTTCTAAAGTTAAGTTCTAAAGATCTACTGCTCTTCACCCTACCTTGGTTAGTCATAAAATAGGTACTGAAGAATGTTACTTCATGAATATATGCATACATAAACATGCATAATTTTGCCTATGCATGCACACCCACATGCGCATACACACACCCGTGTGTGTAATGAAGAGCTGTTTAGCATCTCAGTCCTTCATTTAGTTCCTATTATCAGCTAAATATAACATTGACAAATGGCCACATCCATTAATTCCTTATTATCTTTTATCATCCCAGTAAAAGTTATTGCATAGTACATTTCTGTCTCAGTGTCATTGGCTCAAAGAATAAATTCATTTCAATCATTTTACTTAACCTATGTAAAACTTCATAAAGGCATGGGCACTACTTACATACTCGAGGTACCCCTCTTACTCAAAGGGTTACAAATATTGCCAAGCTCCAGCATCACAAATCGCACAGAGGTGTCCCTACATTATTCCCATGTAGTGACAGTAAAAATTCCATGTGCTCACAGGAGCTTATCTTCAATTAGATTATTCTGACATAGACTTTCCAACTGATGAATGCAGTTACAGAGGCTATGACCTAAGAAAAAACAAAGACCCGTGGTTTCATAATTATGTTATTTCATTACCTATTATTGCATCTAAAGAGACTCAGAGAAACACAGTAAGTACATGCATCTTTCAAACTTGTAACTATATGCAGGTTTCACTTGAAAGGGTCTGACTGGCTACAGCAATCAAATAAATTACCTTGGATGGAATACTGATATGATGATGGTAGCAATATGCATACTCTTACTTTGGCTTAACTCTCCCTCCCCCATTTGAGCATAGTGGGATTTACTTCTAAGTAAAGATTCATTGGATGGAATATTTCATACCAAAAAACAAACAAACCCCATTCTCATTCCCATAAACATACATACACAAACTCTATCTGGTTTGCCTAATATAACTTTTCTCCATTCACGGAGTACATCTCCAATACTGAGCAATCCAAGTCTAGTTTCCATGGTAACTGCCTTCTGCTTAACCTGTTTCCTTTGATCCAGTATGAATTTAACAGGGCTTGAGCCCCACATACAGCTGTCAAATAAACATTTGGTCAATCTCTCTCAAGCACACATATAGTTGTAAAATGCCCTCTTTTGCAGCCAGAGAGGCTTGGAATTCTTTCCCATGAGTGTCTGTATGTGTTGGAAGGCAGGAACAAGTGTAGTGAATGCAGAGGCATCCTTTGCTTGACTAATGTGTGGAGAACAGGATTAGCACTTGATCCTATTTCAGCGAGATGTATAAAATTTGTCGGTGCCAGGTCATTAGGCCTAGCAATCTGCGGATCTTTTTCGGAAGGCATTTCATGGGAATGTTAAGGAAAGGCGGGACCCTTTGCAATGATCCAAGTGCTGCACAACTCAGCTGGAGCCAGGCGGTAAAATAATTTGTATGCCTGGGTGTAAAAATCAAGAAGTTTCGAACATTAAATGCTGTTACAGCCACCTGGCTGGCAGAAAAGAAAACAAAAAGCAGATCACCTGATTGAAGTGCAGATAGCATAAAGTAAAGGCAGATAGAAGGTAAATTGGGCTGAGTGATTTGCCATAGATCAGCACAGACTGAAAAGTCTCAATTATTTAAGTATAGCATCAGACAAAAGTTCCCTTTTGCCTATTGCCTTTTTCTCTATGAATTTGCTGAAACAGCTCTTCTAGATATTGGAATGTGCCACCACCTCTTGATGAATTAGATAGGGTGACTCATGTACACATTTTACACAAGATTAAAGAATGCAAACAAACATCTTTGGGTAGATTCTCACATTCAGCACAGCAAGATTTCAACATTCCCTTTAGCATGTTAATTTTCATGGTGCTATGATGTCTCCAGCACAATATATTAGACTGGGTGAAATGTGATAACTGCCATGTGTGCACAGCATTTGTAAAGATCTTCATCCTGAGAGGAAGAGATTGGACAAGTGCTACACGCGTGCTATCCTTACACACTTTGCCCTAGTGTTCCAGCTGGACTATATCAGTTTCCATGCTCTCCCACTATGTATGTCAGGAGCACCTTCTGTTAGGCATGTGAATCTTGTTGCAGTTTTGTATCTCAATTCAAAAGCATAATTTTCTTCCCTGACCCCGGATAAGCTATAAAACAGGGGGATAGTTCCCTTCTGCTATCTACATCAAAAGGACATGAGGAATAGAGGGGGTAGAGTAAGTGAGAGAGGAAAAAAGCCACACAAACTGATTTAAAAATAGGATCTTTATTTTTATCTAGTGCCTTCCAAGGCATTTTCAGTGCCTACATACAAGGTGTGAACAGAATACAAATTAGCAAGCGTGTTTTGTTTCAGCATCTGTTCTTTGCATTGTGCTCTTTCCCTCTCCTATTGAGGAAGTGGCTCCCTGCTTCAGGGCAAGTCTTGGTGACACAGAGAGGTCTGGAGTAAACGAGCTTCCTGAGTTGGCTCATTTATAGTCCTTGATGGTTTGTACCTCAGCCTCCATTCGCAGAGCTTCTCTCTTGATTGCCTGTCTTTCTCACTCCCTTTCCCTAATAGCTTTTGCAGAGCTTCAGACAGACATCAATGAGTTAACCAGTGACCTGGACCGCTCAGGGATCCCGTATCTTGATTATCGCACGTATGCCATGAGAGTCCTCTTCCCTGGCATTGAAGATCACCCTGTCCTGCGTGAACTAGAGGTAATGGAGTAGCTGTACATTCTCTCTGTCTTGGTCTCATCAGGTAACTGGTGACGTTGTTCCCCAGGTCCCTTCTGAGAAGCTCGATTAAAACCCACACAGCTGTGAAAGCACCTTTCTGCCTCCCACGCTGAATCCTATTAGAAGTGCTGGGATAAGCACAATGAACACTGACATTCATTATAACATAAGCCTTGCATTTTATATATTTTACACACAGTTTGTTTCCTTTTGATTGCTTTTGTGTAGCTGCTGCCCTAACATTTTTTTTTCCTTCTCTTTTGCTAAAACTCCATGACTAGTCCTCCATGACCAACAGCAAAAAAGCTGCATTTATTACCAAGGACTGCTTGAATTCTCTTTGAATTCTCCCTTTGTCAAAAAAAGCCAAAGGGGACCTTGGGAAACCATTCTCTGGTTCGCCAAGGGGAATAAGCCTCCCATTTTGCAAAGGAGCTTTTCTACATCTTGTCCTCCACTTGGCAAAGCTTTTGTGCAAGAGAAAGACCTTGGTCACATCACTTCAGCTTTGTCTATATTGTATGCTGAGTTTACTAAGTCTATCACCAGACATCCCAGTTTTGAGTTTTTTCTCATGTTGTTAAAGCAACTGCAGGAGCAGATGGGACCCATTATTCTGTAGGAAAATGCTGCTGCTGACATTTGACCATGGAAAAACAATGAAGGGGAAACTATCAGAAACATTTTTGCACATTCATTGCAAACACTGCATGTGTGAGAGTAATAACAGGGGAATACCCATGCTTCAATAAGCCACGAGGTGCCCTGTGAAAATAGTTTTTCGTTTTTGCTGCTGATAGCTCCTAAAAAGACCTTTCCCATTTCACT
This sequence comes from Liasis olivaceus, assembly GCA_030867105.1. Taxonomy (NCBI): domain Eukaryota; kingdom Metazoa; phylum Chordata; class Lepidosauria; order Squamata; family Pythonidae; genus Liasis; species Liasis olivaceus. The sequence goes on along the minus strand of CM061350.1, from coordinate 163,122,165 downwards.
GCTTTCTTTGTCTGAAAAGCTAGAGCGCCTTCCTTTCTCCAGCTAGAAGCTGGAGCTCCTTACTTTCTTACTTCAGTCAAAGTAAGGTGCTCTAGCTTCTTTTGGCTATATAGCTTGCAAAGAAGTGATGCCTCATGGTAGAAAGAATGCATAGTCTGCATTCTTATAAGGAGAATTACAGTATCCTACCTATTGCTGGTTAATATATTGATTATTATAGGAAATCCTTCTTTAGGGCTGTAATTAAAATAAACTGGGCAGGTACTGTTTGTAACTCAAGTGGTAATATGTGATCCAAGGCTAGAGGACCAAATCTTAAGTGAAAAAAACACTGTTATATATACTTAGTTTAGTAAATGCATTTCACTTTTTTTTCTTTCCTACTTTTGCAAAGATTGAGCTTTTTTATATATTTTAAAATGATTTAGGTTGCCATCAGATGAAGTTCACTGCTTCCCCTAATTTTCTTAATGTACATAGTAAGAGGAAATTCACTGAATTATTTGCACGGGTATATCAGGGTTATACCTGGGAATACTTGCGTTTACATCATCCATCACCTCTTGCTTTCTCTTGTATGTGTTAGAAAATAGCAAATAAAACTGATTTTGCCATTCCCCCAAAAGCTATGATAATGATGAATGTGTCACCAATTCCACTGCTGCTTAGTTATGTAGTATGATAACTTGAAAATGTAAGTCAGAGAAAACTTGGAAAAGAATTACATATACTGCTTTATTATTTTGTTTTATAAAGTATTGCTTACATCTAGGATTATCAGAAAAGCCTGTGTGTGTGTGTGTGTGTGTGTGTGTTAGAGCCTCACAATGGAGCAAAAGTCTAAATCAGTACCTTGCCTATGTGAATGTCACTTTTGGGCAGCAGCTCACAACTCAAGTGTATTTTGTTTTAAACTTGGAATACAAACAATATAACATCGTAAGAAACATCACTTCTTATAATGAATCTCAAGAACACTCTTCCAATTTTTAATTAATTTAATTGAATAAAATTTGTAAACAAGCATAAAAGAGAACATAAAAAGAATTTTAAAATATAATACAAGTGAATAAACAAGGGATTTTTAAATGTCAAGGAGGTTATAGTTTTCTAATATATCATTAATTAGTTGTAAATAGTTAAATATATTTCATATATTATGTCATATTAAAAGATTAAGAGTCACTATTAAACTAAAAGTGAATACATATCAAGAATGATGATCAGCACAATATAAATCACTGAATGGAATTATAGCTATAATAAATCCAGTTCATATTACTAAGAATCTATTCTGATTTAGGTATCTCATAAAATTGAGATATTGATTCTATGCATGGATGAACTCAAATTTTGGATGTAGTCCCAATCCATGTATTATATATTATAATCTAAAAATGGTTTCCAGTTTGATTTGGCATCTGTGCCAGATTTAATTTTAGGGTACAAAAGTAACCCTCTTGCAATTTTATAGGTTCAAGGGAATGGACAGCAGAATGTTGAAAAAGCCCTGAAGCTCTTTGCCCAGCTACTCAACAATAAGGTCTTTTTGTTGACATTTATCCGTACCCTGGAATTACAGAGAAGTTTCTCCATGCGAGACCGTGGCAATGTGGCTTCCCTCATCATGACAGGACTTCAGGGAAAGCTAGAATATGCCACTGATGTCCTGAAGCAGTTGCTGTCTGACCTGATTGAGAAGAACCTGGAGAACAAAAACCACCCCAAGCTGCTCCTGCGCAGGTAAGAGTGGAAAATTTGAAACCTTACATAGGAAGACTGTAGTTTCAGAGCAAAAGTGGTCTTTTACACAAGCATGAGTTTTAGGGGTGAGGATATGACTGCTTCCTCAGATTCATTTATCATATGAATGTGAAAGGGTACCAAGTTCTGCAAGATCCTATGAGGTTACTATTCCAATTTGCATCTAGGAAATCTGGTGCCTTAGTTAAAATGCTTGATATTCCTGCCACTGTTCTTCTTTCCCACTGACTGCTCAGAAATTAGCATTTGACTTGTTGTTTTTGTTGACCAAGCAGAGATTGAGGATGGGACTTCAACTGTGCATTTAATTTCAGAGTGAGTAGAGGCAGAGCAAAGCAATAGTAGCAACTTATATTAGAGCTGACCAGCAGGAAACAGACAGGTGTTGTACAGCTCAGTATTATAGTTATTGTAAATAGTCACTTGGTTAAACTAGAAAACTCACCTGTTCATCTCCTGTCAAGAGTTGATACTATGGGCCATTTTCCTGTTTGGCAGACATGTAACATTAGAACATAAAAAAAAAAGAACTAATTTACATAAATAACTAACAAATTCTGTGTTAGTTTAATTTAATTAACATTCCCATTCAAAAGAGCTATGCTAATTTATCTGCTAATCAGTGAATCATAATACCATGCCAGTTCCTATGTGATGTCACATTTTATGATACTACACTAATATAATTAGTGTTGGGCCAGAAAAGTGTAGTAATTAACTATAAGTTCAGATATGGGCTATTCTCGGTATTCAGAAAGTATTTGGATTGTGCACAATCCAAATAATTCTTGTAATATTTAGTAATATCAGCCTTTATAAGATATCTACACATACAGGGTCTGTAAGGAAAAGCTTTCAAACAAACAACTGAGCATCTGTTGAGTTCTGTGATTCAAGAAGTATTCTTGCTATATATTGTACTCAGGGTCAGCTTTATGCTAAGGCCCAATAAACACTGACCTATGGTACCAAAGCTTAGGGGGCACCAATGCTGCTCTTCCTTCTGAATCATTCTAAAAATGCAAATCTTTATGTTATTAGGGAGCTGGTGCCCTCAGTCAATGTGGCCTAGGGGTGCCATACACTCTTGAGCTGGTGCTGATTCTATTGTATATAGCATCTGTGAGAGCCAATGTGATATAATGGTTAAGCTGCTGGACAGGAGGGGGGGTCCTAGATTCTAGTCCTCCCTTAGACCTAGAAGTTGCCTGGGTGACTTTGGGCCAGTCATTCTCTCTCGGTCCTAGACTGGAAAGTTGAAAAACTTCTGTCTACCAGTCTGCACTGGACCTGTATGGTTAATTATAGTCTATAACTTTCAATGAAGATGCCTTCATCCTGCAGTGGCTTGATTTGAGCTGATAATTTTTCCAACTATAAGATGATACTTTTTTCTAAAATCCTTACCCTAAAAATTGAAGGGCGTCTTATTCAAGGAAGTCAGCCGAGAATCGCGCGGTTGCAAAACTGCCCATACTTTGTTTCTGCAGAGAGGCTTCCTCCTATTGCTAGCCTCCAATCACGAGTGAAATAGCTTGTCTCCCAAACAGACTTCCTCCAATCACCAGCCTTATGTAACTGACATCAGCTGATGCTGAACAAACCAATTAGAGGAAGTCTGTCTGCAGAGACAAGCTATCGGCAGTTTCACTCGTGCTTGAATGTAATCAGTTATGCAAAAGAGCCTGGAAATAGAGCTGCAGAGAGACGGTTTGGACCTCCTCCCACCGAGTGTGGCAGGTAAATGTTAACTAATTACAAAATAAAAATGTGTTCTGCACTATCTTTAAAATATTGATTTCTTAATTTGAGGTTGGAAAAATGGGGGTCGTCTTGTACATGGGGGCGTCTTATTGTCAGAAAAATACGGTATATAGTATTTGTGATTATACAGACAATCATCTCATATTTTTATACACACACACACGCACATATATAGGCATCCTGTAGGAAGGATCATGTTTGGGCAGTGTGCAAGTAATATGTGTAATTTTTAATTATTGAAACAACTGAATACATCTTTAGATAGTGATACTTTTGTTAAACTTTTATGTGTAACTAAATATTGGAGATTGAATATTTGCCATTGAGTCTGTGTTGAATCTTCACAATTGCATAGATTTTTTTCCATGATGATCTGTCCCTAACCTGGTCCTTCAGCTCTTTCAACTGCACCCCCATTGCCACTGTAACTGAGTCTATCCACCTTACTGTCTTCTACTGTTTCTTTCCACCTTTCCTAACATTACAGCCTTCTCCAGAGAGCTAGATCTTCGCATAATGATTCCAAAGTAGGATAATTTGAGCCTCGACATTTTTGCCTTGAGTGAGAACTCTGGATTGACTTGTTCAATGATACATTGGCTTGTTTTCTTGGTTGACCAGGGTATTCTCAGGAGTCTTCTCCAACATCAAACTTCAAAAGCATCAATATTCTTCCTGTCTTGCTTCTTCAAAATCCAACTTTCACTTCAGTAGAGTGTCACAGGGAATACCCTGGCTTACACAATTCTGACCTTTGTAGGTATAGACACATCAAGGCATTTGAATATCTTTTCCAAGGCCTTCATGGCTGGTCTATCAAGTGCTAGTCTGTGGTGTATTTCTTGACTGCTGATTAATTTAAAGTTGATGGTTGATCCTAAAAGGCAGAACCTATCCACCACTTCAATACCTTCACTGTCAATTCTGAGGCTCATTGTTCTATCTGATATCGTTAGTTTGGTCTTCTTTATATTTAATTTTAGTCTCATCTTTTCATTGTGCTCCCTGCCCTTTATTGATAGGGCTTGCAGATCCTTTGCATTTTCAGGACTTACTTCAGGATAGTGTCCTCAGCATAGCTCATCTTATTGTTGCTTCTTCCTCCAGTTTAAAAACCACACTCATGTTCTTCCAATCCAGATTCCCTTAATATATATTCAGCATATAGGTTGAATAAAAAAGGGGAGAGCATACAGCTTTGTCTCATTTCTTGGCCAACCTGGATCCAGTCTGTTTCAGCATGTTATGTCCATACAGCGGCTTCCTGTATATAAGTGTCTCATGAGGACAATGAGAATGTTCTGGGATTCCCATTTTTCTGAGCACTTTTCACAGCTTTACATGATCAACACAAATATTGGATATTAATCTGCCCTAATTATGGTATACCTGAAATTCCTGAGAATTTGAAGGAGGCAATCTATTCAGAGGGGAATATGTTTTTCAATCCACAATCATTTCTGATTGAGAACTTTAATCATCACATATCTATATAAATACAAACAAAAATGTGTTTTTTCAATCCCTGTGATCAGACAATAAAGGGTAAGGAATTCCCAATCTAGTAAAAAACACCATATTCCCATGGGACTTTCTGCTTTTGCAATTGCTGTTTCATACCACCTTTGGTGTCTTAGAAACTGAGCTGGAGATCCTTACAAGAGCTTTTCACCTGACCTGCACCAGAAAGTTCTTGGAGGTTCTCTGTTGTCAAGGAGCAGCTCCACAAGGGGTGATCCTAGGTGACAGTAATAAGTAAGAATATGTGGTGGAGGTTTTGACAGTTTGACAATTTAAATGCATTGTTGAGCTTCAGCAGCCTGACCCTGACCTGCAAGAACATTAGCCATATTATTCTACATTTTCCAGATGTCAGTTTTTTATTCCCAGGTCACTCCATCTCTAGCTTACCTGATATGTTGGTAAGAGTCTGCCTTCCACCACCACTACCACTTCGCAAAAACTAATTATTATGAATGGACAAGTAATGAAAGGAGCCATTAGGTCATGCTGATTTTTTTTTTAATACGACCTTACATGCATGGACTTCAGCATACCCAATCCTTGCAAGCCATTGAGAATATATTTTAAACCTTGTATAAGTTCCTTTTTGTCAAACAAAAGGGCTATACATTGTAAAGTCATTGTAGGTGGTATAATGTATATGTGGAAAGTTGCCCAGTTTCTCTTTTTTCCCCCAACTTTCTGTCTGAATACAATCTTATGGGAAATGTCAAAAACAGGCAACTAACATTGTTTTTTTATCAATATATAGCCTGATAGCTCCATACCTGTACCTACAGTGATCCCCATTTTAGTTTGTAAGGCAGCAGTAGAAAAGAGAAAAAGCCCTATAAAATGTATGGGGTATTGTGTGTTGCTATAGCTCTTCTTTGCTATTCAAGAGGAAAGTATTGGAGGCAATCATTTTCTTTATCAAATTGAAGATCTTGATGTAACCACCCATGAAATTATACAATAAAATTAACATCTTGTTACCAGGGACAGGAATGGGAAATGAATTGGCTGTTCAAGGCCTCTGATGGAGAGTGGCATTTTTCTTCAAGCCAGAAGCTCTGTATAGCACAACTGGGACATTATGCTATGTTGGCCACGGAGCCTTAAGGCAAGGCACTTCTAGAGCATATGAGATGAATACCTTACTTCCCAAGATGCAGGAAGTGTCTTTTTTCCCACATAGGAGGGTCAAAGCACAAAAGAACCATCCGTCTCAGCAATGCCATGAAGTTACACAGGGCCTTAGGTCACAGACATATTCAGACACTTGTCCCTACTCCCTATGGCCACCAATTCCACCTTTCCTCAGCCTACTTCATCTTCTGTTAGGACTGTCAAAAGGAAGGGAACAAGATGAAGGACAAGCATACAGGAAAACACGTTTCCTCAGGAATTAGGAATGGACAGGAGATTAATCTGAGGGGAGATTCAGGTCAAGGATTCAGTACACCTAATTTATCTGAATCTCTGAAGGAACATAGTCCTTATGACAAAGCCATTTCATGTTATGTTATGTTTCTTTGGTTTGCCTCACATAAAATAATAGCACATAACCTAATTTTCCCAGTCAGCAATAAAGTTTCAGATTTCTATCCGAGAAGAGATAACCCCAAAAGATGGACTTTGCTCAGTACATGTAATTCCTATTACTCCAAGGAAAGTTTCCTCAGGCATATTTTTAAAAGTCCATTTGCCAGGGCAGTGGCCATGTGCTTTGTAATATTCCAGAGATTTGCCTCAGTATGTTCTTGTCTCTTTGAAGTCTGCTCACACTGTGATATGAGAAAGATACAAATGGCAGTAAACAGAGCAAATGTTAGCATTATTGCTTCATAATATTCTTATTCATTCTAATAAACTAAGTTTGGGCAAGAGAGAAGGATTTCAGTGTACATCCAGGAGTTGTAGAATTAAACAGACGGTGTGTGTAAGAATATTGTATGTGCTATAAAAGGATTCTGCATTAGGAGTAAGATCCAAGTTTACATTTTGAAACTGCATTAAAGTGTTTATGAGTAGCGTTTACTATGGCCATCCATAGTAAAATAATTAACATTCATAAACACTATAATAGTTCATAATAGGAACACTAAAGCCTATTCTATTTTAGACTTTTTTCCAAATATAAGAATAAGTGCTCCTATTTCCTATCTGGTGCTTTAACGCTAATCCTGGAATTGAGGAAAAGTTCCCGAATAGAAAGATACAATGTAGATTCAAGACATAGTCTTATTGGGGCATTGCTTACTCTGCAACTCTGCTAGGTTTGCCTTTTCCGTCTGCCATGTGAATGCATCAGGGACATGAGTGGGCCGACAACAGAGGTACAAATGACAACTAGACACAATTTCAGTCCCAACTAAATTTCTGTTGAAATTTTCTCAAAAAAACCTTTGTGATGCAAGAAGCTAAGTAGTATAGTTTGGCTTTTACTTGTTTAGAAATGTAACCTTCATATTTGCCTGGGATAAATGGGATGATGTTAAGTTTAAAAACAAACTACCAGTGCTCTTACCGCAGAGCAAGCTGGCTAGCTGAGCTGCTTGCTTCAGTTTTCCCTCATAACATATCTAATCCCACTCTCCCATTTCAAGTTAGACTAAAAACTCTGAGATTCGTGTTTATTTGGATTTTAAACGTCTGCTGAAGTCAGCAAAACAGTGCGATTTCAGAGCAATGCCAAAAGCTAAGTGTCTTCCTCCTGTGTTTTTAAATTGTGGGTTACCTGATTCTGTGTGGTTTCTTTCTCTGGCCCTTCAGGCCTTCTGCTCAAACATTGCAGAGATGAAATAGCATAATTCCTCAGACAGACAGATGCAATTTTAAATTGTAAACAGTAGATGTTAGGCTGTCTTGATGCATGGAGCTAGTAGGGCTTGAAGATTTTATTAGTGCACATGCCAAAATGAGATCACCTGAACTGCACTTCCCACTCTAATGTGAGAGCCAGCTGATTCTGTAGGTTTTACATTGCAATTCTCATACAAGAAAATATAAAAATGTCTGTAACATTGTAAGATATTTTATATAATAATTTCTATCTTGCTTGGTTTTCTGTTTTTGTTTTGTTTTGTTTAATTTGTATGGCCAACCAACTGCAAACTGCAACTCTGGACAACTTTCATAGTTTTTTTTTTTTTTTTTTTAAGAAACAGAGAATAACCAAAGAAATGAAGTAAATAAATAAATAAATAAATAAAAGCAACCAATCATAATCTCATTAAAGATGGGCTCATCCAGCAACCATGCCCAGTGTCTGGGGGGAAAGCCAGGATTTCAAGGCTGTATGAAAAAAATAAAGGGTTGGGCCCATTGTAATCTATGGAGTACGCTGTTCCATAGTGTAGGTGCTATAATAGACAGGCATAACTCCTCGGTCCTACCAGATAACATTGTTTCACAGGTGAGTCTTGAAACACACCCACTGTGTCAGATCTTGTGGGATGGGCAGAAACAATTGGAGACTAGGCAACCACATCCAGAACTAAAAATGGAAGTTGCCCAGATCCATAGGGCCCTAAAACCCACAGCCACTTTATTCTACTAGGACTGGGTCAAAGCCTGTTCTTCCCCATGCAGGCCCCCATAGCCTCCAGACACTGAGAAGAATTTTGATGACATCACTTAATCAGCCCAGGGTGCAGATGTATACCTGAGTATTACCAGCATACCAGTGATACTTAACTCTGTACAAATGGATGATCTCACCCAGGGGCTTCATGCAGATGTTAAATAGGAGCAGAGAGGATGTAGAGCCATGAGCAATCTCACAGAAGAAGCCAGTCCCTAATTGGAGTCAGTCCTGGAAAAAGGAGGAAGAAAACAACTATATCATAATGGCTTTCACTGCTAACTTCCAAAGCCAGTCCAGTATTATCAATCATGGTATCCTTCTGAAGACCATTGAGAGATCAAGGAGGGCTAGGATAGATGCACCATTTCCATCCTGGTTCTTCCAGAGATCATCTACAAGTACTGTCAATGCTGTAACAGCATTATATCTAGATTTGGAACAGATTGAAAAGGGTCAGGTAATCCATTTCCTCCAGGGGCCTCTGGAGCCACAGACCAACTACCTTCTTAACAACATTCTCTAAAAGGGGAAGGTTGGATAAAGGATCAAAATTTTATAATACCATTGGATCCAGAGATGGTTTCTTGAGGAGGGAACAAGCCACTACCTCTTTAAGACCACTCTGTATAAGGAAGAGGGAATGGCCTTGAGGGACAGGAGTAAGAGTCACTGCCAAGGCAACAGTCAGATAAAAGAAACCTGAGTCCAGGACACAACTGTAAAGTATGCACATATCTCAGACAAGCCCCTCCCTAGAGGAAGGGAGGGGGGAGTCACATTCCAACTTGCAAGGTTCTGTTACTGTAACTTTGGTTATTGATCTACATGGCTTTTGTTTCCTAGTCTGGTCTGCCTTGCAGGATTGACACACTCCTCCCTCCAGGATGTCTTCTTGCTTTCCTGCCTTCTTTTGTACTTTTGAGAGTACCCTACAACACTTTTAAATTTCCAGAATACTGTTAAATACATTAAAAACACTGTGAATAAAGATAACAAAAGTGAATACAGAAACTACTGGGGGGATCATTTTCTTAAGTGTTCTGGGAAATTGTTTAGCAGAATTATGGTTAGAAAAAGGGATACAATGAACAAAAATTGAGATGTGCAATCAGGCAACAGGGTGTGCTTATCAGACTTTTTATCTTCAGGAGGTCAGAAAAATACATGAATGTGAGAAATAAATGATTGTATATTTGTTGATTTAGAAAAAAGCATATGATAAAGTAAATAGGCTTGAATATTGAGATGTTAAGTTATGTTAGTCAGGGATGTGAATGTGTATGTACTTTAACCACAGACAATGTTGTTTTGTTAGCTGAGAATCTATATGCTATGCAGCAAATGCGAGATTGATTATGTGATGCGATGAGGAATATGGATCTGAAAATTAATGATTCAAAGATGAAAATAGTTGTGCTTGACAGGAAAAATTGAGTAAATGATTGCAATTTATACACAAGTGATGGAAAACTCCAAGTATATGGTGGAAAGTTTACTGAAGATGGGGAAATGACATACTGTAGAAATGCTGATAGAAAAGTAGTGGATTTTTATGTGCTCTATTTCAAGGAATGAATATTTGTCAAAAGAAGCAAGGAAAAAGTGTTTATAAAGCATACTTATGCCTATCTTACTATATGGAAGTGGGAGATAGGTATGTCAGGAGAAACATAAAAGTAAGTTGAATGCAGTGGGAGTAGGCTACTTAAGAAGTATTTGTGGTAAAATACAAAGAGATAGGATCAAAAATGAATGGGAGCTGGATGAATGCAGATTGAATAGAAAACTGAGTGACCAGTAAATTGAGATGATCTGGTCGTATAGAGAGAATGAATGAGAAATCACAAAACAAATAAAGGAAGGAAGAATAGATGAGTCAAGAAGAAAGGATCCGTCGTGGTTGGATGGCATCCATTTGTTCCTCAAAAGGACAGAAGTGCAGGAAACAAAAGATAACATAAAAAAGAGTATATGAGCATGGTCTAATCATGGATGGTTTATAAGAATAGAAAAATATGAAAACTTATAGTAAATGCTGTTGGTTTAAACCAAATATAGCTTATTTCCTTTTCTCTTATTGCATGCCTTTAATTTCTTTTGCCTATTATTTCTTATTTCTTTTCTGTACTTTGCACAATGTTGCTCACCCAAAACGGATAGATATGTACAAGGTAAGATAAAGTAAAGATATATTAATTGCAGTCTTATAATCTTATGGCCTTCAATAATATAAAAAGAGAGGGAATTTTCAAAGGGGAACTAATGTTAGATGTGGAAAATTGAGGAGAATCAAAAAGGAGGGAGATAAAGAGAAACTTTGGATCTGCAGGTCCAAGTACAAATAACTTGGAAAAGAAGACAGAATTGCTGTTTAACCAATTCTAGATTGGAATCTATGTAGTATCTGAGATTGAGTGCTTCTGTCCCTCATATCTCAGAGACAGATCATAAACTCCCCCTCCTCCCCCCACTTCTTCCTCAGCTCATAGCTTATTTTTACTTAATTTATGGCTTAAACAGGAAAAGAACTTTCTGAGAAATACAACTTCAGTAAAATAGTTTTCTAAAAGTCCCTTATTGAGATGGGCAGCCATACAAATTGAATGAATGAATGAATGAATGAATGAATTCTAAAACAGTGACTCATGCATTTTTTGTGGAAATTCCTGCAAAAATAAACTATGTTGATTATGTTTAGAAAAGTACTTCACTATCCCGAATTGTATGAAAATGTCACCATGTGGCTGGTTTCATCATTTTAAAAAAGTTACGGAAAACATCTAAATGGGAGATCTTGTAACACTGAATAAGATAAAAAAGGTAGAGAAAAGAGGAAGCTGGTAATTTTGAAGACTGTTAGTGATTGTCTACTCTAATGTGCTAAATAGCTTTTAGTTGATTTAGACTGCCTATGCTTAAGAACAAACCATGGTGGGACTTGGGCTTGCATATTTAAATCTTTTTCTCTACACATAAGAGGATGATGCTACTTTGGGTAAGAGGGAAGTCTTTCCCTCTTCTCTTAATATAAATGCTGATGAGAGGGGAGAGATTGTGAAAATCTTAGATTCCCTGCAGCTCATTCTCAGTAACCTAATTCATGGGTTATTTTATTTATTTATTTCAATGTAGGCACCACCCAACTTCAACTGACTCTGGGAAGCTCAAAATATATTTCCAATAAAAATCCAATATTAACCAAAACATGATAGGATCTAGCCACTAGATACAGCTGAAATAAAAATAACAAGGATACACCCAACAAGGAGCCCCATAGGGATGATATGGTGCAAGGCCCTGGTCATTCCACCATTCTAAGCAGTGACTAGGGCCTTGGCTGAACTGCCTTGGCTCTCCCCCTCAATGCCAGAGAGTCCCCAGCACTGCCACCACAGTCTCAGGGACCAAACAAATAAGCAAACAAACAAAAAAGATGGCATCTACCTAAAGCTTCCATAGCACACCACATACCCAGTCACCATTTTCCACCCAGTTATGAATAATTTATATCTTACTGTACAATTACAGAATTCAGGCATACCTTGTGAGGGTAGTTTGTTTTCCATTGGAGAGAATTCTTGTCGTGACTCAGCCTCCTATACTTTATCTTTGCTGTTCCATGCTATTAACCCAGATCAGTAAATGGCAGCAGCATTCAAGCTTTCCTCTCCAACCCTCATAGAGACTTAGCATCTTGCTCCTAGAGTTTCCATTGCTGTAGTGTGTACTGTTATTTCTTCTTTCCCTTTTCCCATCAGTTTACTAACAACCTGTCAGAGTGACAACCATTCAAAGTGATAGTGTTTTCAAATGCTAGATTTTTGTCATGCTTCATGCACAAATTAGACTCTTGAAGTTTTGAAATGTAGGCTTGCCAACATGGCAACTGCACAATATCAGATAAGCTTCTCAAACTTTTAAATGCATCCATTTACAATTTTACAACATACATTCCTTCCTCCTTTCACTAGAGGTTTACCGATCACAGGTGGTCCTATGAAACAACCCATTTGAAGAAATGCACTGCCTTGCGCTACCTTGCCTTATCACAGCAAGTTATTTTATTTCCTTTTTCTTGGGGAGAGTGTTTAACAGTGCTGAGGGTGAAAGGCTAAAGATCCCAAGCTCCTTTGCCAGAAGCCCTCTGGATCTTCACCCTCTGATCCTAATTCTATCCCTGTTTTAGAGTGGTGGTTTGGTGCTTTACCTAGAGTATATCCCCTAACCCTGTAATGTGAGAGGCAAGGTTCTCACACACTGTGTTGCCTTTCTGGTGATTAAAAAGTCAAAATGCAAAAGTTGAAATAATTTATGTTATTTCAACCCTCCTGGGTGTGTAGTGTATAGGTGGAGGATTCAGCCCTTTCTTCTGCCTTTGGGAAAAAAAATCAATCTCACAGGAGATAATCAAAAAAAAACTTTATTAAAAAGAAACAATGTGATAAAATGTAACTCCCTGAGCTTTAAGTAAGTATTAAAATGCAGGCATTCAGGGGGGAAAGGAGATAAATACAGAGCTGCCTACATCATGCAACAGCTTACAAATCAGGTAAGAAAAAAAATCTAAAATGCAATGTTTAGGACATAATGCAAATGAAAAAAATTCTGCTCCCAAATTTCTGGGGTATCTGACTCCATTCACAGGAAAGAGGCATCTTTCACTTGTAGGCATGTGGATTGTGAGTCTGAGGTCTACACTTTCACATGTAAGTTTATATTCGCAACAGTGGGAATGAAAAGATTCTTGTTAGGTAAGTTCTGTGGAAACTGACTATTAAGGTACTAGTGAGTGAGCAGTACTAAATAACTGGCATTTTATGTAAGCTTTAGACCAAGTGTTATTTATTTATATTTGTAAGAGTGTAACCCAGTTTAATTAAGTTCTTCTGAATCAATTGTTAAATATTTCCTCTTCTTCCAAAAAAGAGACACCCAACAAGCTCAGATTGAGAAAAGAGTTCACATTCTCCAGCACCACGCTCAGATTGTTCATCTTCACACCCCTGCTACCTGTGCCCTTGTCAACAACCACCTCTGTGGCATTGGCGCCTGTTGCGTGCACTCATATTGCTGCAGTCCTGTTCGTTAGCAAGATCCAGGAAGAGTGGTCAGGAGGCCAGGCAAGTTGGAAGAGCAGGAGTAGGAACCAGGGCAGAAGGAGTAGTTTCCATCAGAATGGATTTGTTGCCTAATATAGATAAACTCCTGCTCTAGACTTCCCAAAGATGTAGCCATGCCATAATTATACTGTTGTAAATATCAGCTTAGACCTTTAACAAGGAAATATAACTCAGAAGTATTTTGACTTAATTTTAACATACTTTATAAAGGCTTAAGAAACAAAAGAGCTGATGGTGTGGAAAGCCATAAGCTGCTATTTTCATTTCCACCTACGTAATGCTAAACTTATTGGGGGCTTGATATCATTAACTGGGTCCTTTAGATGTGTTTAACTTAATAAAATTGTAATTGATTGGGATAATGTAACATTTTAAGCCAAAATGAGATAACTTTTCAGTATATATAATATGTGTAGTTTCATAAGGCACTCATGATTCTATAAACAATTATTTGTCCAGCTGCTATGAGTATATTATTCTAAAGCACCAGCCTATAAAAACATTAGGCAAGAAATTACTTTCTGGACACCTGGACTGCGTCCATACTTAAACTTCTCTGCTAGCCTGTTTTCTTTCTTGCAACCATTTACTTTGACTTGTAGATAGATACAGGAACAGGAAGTCAGGTGCAACTCCTCAAATTTCACAGAGAAATTTCTGAAAATTGATTCTGTTTATGTTATACAAATTCAAATGTAAAAAAATATATATTGAAAGAAGATACACTGGTCTGTTCTAGACTTAAAAGTAAAAGAACAAAACTTTGATCAGGATAAATCCCACATGGAAAATAAAAACCTTGCTTGACAGAAGTTAAATCAATCTCTTGCAGTGAAGGAATTCCATTCATACAGTTTCAAAAATAAATAGTATGGGGTGGTTTTCCAGGCTTCTGGAACCTGAAATCCCCATCAGGACTATGTATCCCAGCTATAGATCAGCCTCAGCTATACAAACTGTCTATTTTAATCAAGGTACATTGTTCATTCCAGCTGCTGTTAAGTTATTTATAGCTAAGGCTCACACTCAGTAATTGTACACTGCTCAATAAGGGCCATACAGTGAGACAGCAATATTAGAGAAAGTTCAGTCCAAATTTGTGAGAAATATTTTCCAGGTCCCTCACTGTGTCCTAAATATGGTGCTTCGGTGAGAAACAGGAATCTCTAGAGCTGAATCTGGCCTTTGACTTATTATCTTTTGGTTGAAATTATTACATAGTACCCTGAATTATACTAGATTATTTCAACTTCACTTGAAAAAAAAGTGATTTCCAGGAAATTGCATTTCTATGGCTTTTCTTGGGATATTCTTTTGCCAGTGGGTTTAGAGCAAGCCAACTTAATTTTGGAACAAGGGATTTTAGATATATCAGGTCAATCGGATTATGCAGCTTGTCCCCATGATACAGGTGAAACTTGAAAAATTAGAATATTGTGCAAATGTTCATTTATGTCAGTATGGCAACTCAAAAGGTGAAACCAATATATGAGATAGACGCATTACATGCAAAGCGAGATAGGTCAAGCCTTACTTTGGTATAATTGTGATGATTATGGCGTACAGCTTATGAAAACCCCAAATTCACAATCTCAGAAAATTAGAACATTACATGACATCAATAACACAAGGATTGGAAATAGAACAATATCGGACCTCTGCAAAGTATAAGCATGCTTTATGTACTTGGTTTGGGCCCCTTTTGCAGCAATGATTGCCGCAATGCCGCGTGGCATGGATGCTATCAGCCTGTGGCACTGCTGAGGTGTTATGGAAGACCAGGATGCTTCAATAGCGGCCTTCAGCTCCGCTGCATTGTTCGGTCTCATGTCCTTCATCTTTCTCTTGGCAATGCCCCATAGATTCTCAGGTCAGGCGAGTTTGCTGGCCAATCAAGCACAGTAATCCCATGGTCATTGAACCAGGTTTTGGTACTTTTGGCACTGTGGGCAGGTGCCAAGTCCTGCTGGAAAATGAAGTCAGCATCCCCATAAAGCTCGTCTGCGGAAGGAAGCATGAAGTGCTCCAAAATCTCCTGGTAGACGGCTGCGTTGACCCTGGACTTAATGAAGCACAGTGGACCAACACCAGCAGATGACATGGCTCCCCAAATCAACACAGACTGTGGAAACTTCCCACTGGACTTCAAGCATCGTGCATTGTGTGCCTCTCCATTCTTCCTCCAGACTCTGGGTCCTTGGTTCCCAAATGAGATGCAAAAGTTGCTCTCATCAGAAAAGAGGACTTTGGACCACTGGGCAACAGACCAGTTCTTTTTTTCTGTAGCCCAGGTAAGACGCTTCTGACATTGTTTGTTGTTCAGGAGCGGCTTGACAAGAGGAATACGACATTTGAAGCCCATGTCCAGGATCCGTCTGTGTGTGGTGGCTCTTGATGCACTAACTCCAGCCTCAGTCCACTCCTTGTGAAAGTCCCCAACACTTTTGAATGGCCTTTTCCTGACAATCCTCTCCAGGCTGCGGTCATCCCTGCTGCTTGTGCACCTTTTTCTACCACACTTTTCCCTTCCACATAACTTTCTATTGATGTACTTTGATACAGCACTTTGGGAACATCCAACTTCTTTTGCAATTACCTTTTGGGGCTTTCCCTCCTTATGGAGGGTGTCAATGATGGTTTTCTGCACAACTGTCAGGTCAGCAGTCTTTCCCATGCTTGTGATTCCTACTGAACCAGCCTGAGAGACCATTGAAAGGCTCAGGAACCCTTTGCAGGTGTTATGGATTCATTAGCTGATTAGAGTGGGACACTTTGAGCCTAGAATATTGAACCTTTTCACACTATTCTAATTTTCTGAGATTGTGAATTTGGGGTTTTCATAAGCTGTATGCCATAATCATCACAATTATACCAAAGTAAGGCTTGACTTATCTCGCTTTGCATGTAATGCGTCTATCTCATATATTGGTTTCACCTTTTGAGTTGCCATACTGACATAAATGAACATTTGCACGATATTCTAATTTTTCGAGTTTCACCTATATATTTATTAACAACCGGTTTATAAAATACCAATTGTCCATTTATCTTGATAAAACCACTCTTTCATAATTCAGAAGTTTTATCCTTAGCTCATTTTAACACTCTTCCCACAGGAGGGTTGGAAGGGAAATACACGAAAATCCCCTTTGCTGAATAATGATGCCACAGCCCATGTTTTGTTATACTGCCAGTTCTATAGAGACTGTTATTTGCAGTTGATCTCCCTGCTCTTCTCTGAATTCCTAGGTATTCTGACTTACTTTACTTAAATTACTTGTTAGACAATAAAGACAATTCTGTGTCTCTAAGCATTGCTAAGTGTTGTTATACCATATGCAAACTCTGCTTTGCTATGGTTGTAACTGTTAACGTTTATACAGTGTTTTACTATGGTGGTCTTTTCACTTTTGGTCTATGATTATAATAAAAGTTCATTCATTCATTTTCAAAAAGAGCTGGGATTTGATAAGTAATCTTCTTCTTTACTTCTAAGAATATTCAGTATTCAAGGTAGTAATAGCACATTCTGATTATTTCTTTATTTCTTTTAAAAATGTCTATATCATCCCATGTTCAGGATGAGGTATCATCAATATGTTGTTGATACTCAACTGTATCTTTCCAGCTCAACCTAGGGTGTCAACATACACTTGAATATCAACAATGTACTGTTGATACCTCACCCTAAACCAAAACATAACCTCTTCCAGTAGTTTCAGATAGAAGTTAAATAATATGGGAGAGGAACAGACCCTGGTTCAATCAGACTTTCCCAATGACTTTCTACTGGAACTGCCCAATCAGTTAGGAGCAGTACCACAGTAAATTGGTGCATCCGAGCCACATCCCTTTTAGGTAGTCCAGAATATACCATGGTATTAAATTCCACTGGGAGGTCTAATAGATCCAGGAGAGACATGCTCCCACCATCCAGGTCCCAACAAAGGTCATCTACCATAGCAACCAGTGCTCTTTCCATCCAAGGTCCAGGCCTGAATCTTGACTGAAATAGATCCAGATAATCCATTTCCTCTAGCTTCTCCTGTAGCTATTTTCCCACCATCCTCTTAGTAGTCTCAGCCAAAGGGAGGTCTGGAAACTGGACAGACATTATCCAATATGGCTGAATTGATTTTTACATGCAATCTAAAAAATATGTTCTCCTGCACATCAATCTGCAGCTTGTTGCATTTCACAAATCTGTGCTTTTTGTGAACAATGTAGTGCTTGCAACAATATACTGATCTTCCCATTTTTTCCTGCTGTAATATTAACTTTGATGGATTACATGCTACTGTGGAAAGGGGCAAGCATGTGGTATGATAAAACTACAGCAGTAAGCACAGTAGCACTTAATCATAAGACAAGGCTATGATACAAAGAGAAAAGCATAGGAAAGAGCAAGACAGCCTAAAAGCTTGCTTTACTCCATGCAGATAAAACATTTCAGTCAGAAAGCTACAAATAAAGAACTATTTCAATAATGTGGATTGGCAGACTCTTAGAGCTTTCTTTTTTTTTAAATGTGCAAAATATTATGATGTGAAACATTTTGTTCTATGTCAATAATGAATAACCACAAAGGGAAAGATTATTTCATTTTTGAGAACTCAGATGGAAGTATTTTCCAGTTGGCACTGTCTTCACTCCATCCATCCCATCTCTCATTACTCTAAGCTCTGGACGGGGCGGGAGTTGGTTTAAATTAAACTGAACTGCATGTTTTTAGAACAAGAAGCAGGCAGTGGTTCAGAGTCTCTGACAAAACCAGGAAAAATTACTAAAATTCACACTGATTTTTCAGGGATTCCCTAAATCTTTTTGTTTGGCTTAGTGTTAGTTCCCTGTGCTGCCAAAGGGTTTCTATTCCTGGTGTCAGGTTTCTGGGAGTGGGCAAGGAGAGGAAGACAGCTCATCTGTGCAGTGTGCTCTGGCCTTTTTATGTGGTCAGTATGAAAAGGATTGTCTACAAATGTGGGAGTGGTCTCCTGCTGCTTGACTCTTTGGGTCTTCATTTAATATTTTTCAGATGGGGATCTATAGCAGCCTTTTCAGAGTCTATGAACTAAAAGGCATACTTGATACGGAGGGTCAATACAGTGCTCCAAAAAAAATCTACAATGACAGATCAGAAAGGCCTCTTTAGCATAGAAGAGAATAGCAGAGGTCCCACCAGGACATGACAGGGAAGTATTAAGAGACAGTTCATGGGACAGGTTGCTGAAACAATTAATCAGAGTAAGATGATGTGCTGCCAATGGAGCTCAGTATAAGTGGGTAGTATTCTGGAGACAGATATCAATTCTGGACTTGAAAATGAGCACAAATTGGTAACCAATAATTTTATATTGATGATAACTAATAACTATTATTATTCCTGTTCTTGGTATTCTCCATGTGTGTCAGTGTATGTATCAGTGCATTGCACATCCTTGCAAGCTCATAGGACAAATCCTAATGTGTACAGAACAGCATAAGCGTACTTGAAATAGAAGTGGGCTTCAGTTGCACTTCAGGCATACTGACCAAACTGTGCCTAAACTGACCAGTCCTATCCTTAGTATTAGCAAGGAAATGCTGCCTGTGAATTGGGTATGACTAGGGTTCATACACATAGCCTTCCTACAATGGTGCGAAGGTGCCCCACTTACCATTGGCCAAGGACATGTCTTCACAGTGACATTTCCATCTCATAGGCCACCTATTTAGCTGAGGTATGCTAAAGCCAATCCAAGTTGTTCTGGCATAAAAGTAATGTTCTCCTGGGGAAAATGGAAGAAGAGTTAGCATCTAAACAGTCAATGATGGCTTGAGATGTCATGGCCAGGGGCTCAGCTGGTCAGCTACAAGTACCCCAGTAGATGTCCTGGGGGGCCACCCCCTTCTTTTTGTTCCTTGAGCTTGTTTCCTGTTCTGCAGTGCTGTTTTGACAGCAAGGGTGACTGAAACCTCAGCTCCTCCTCCTCCTCCTCCTCCTCCTCCTCCTCCTAACAGGCTGGTTGGTGCATCAAATGGGAGTGCAAAGCTCTGGAATTGATTTGCCCATTCCTGACTCAAAAGATGTATTCAAAAGTAATAAGTATTTGCCTTTGTGCTTCTGTGACCAGTGAAAGATTCCCTCCCCAGCTGCCCGGTTCTGGGTAACCAGCAGATGGTAGCCAAGAGAGACAAAAACTGTAATTTTTTCTTGCCATCCAATGGTTGATAGATTGACCAGTCCACAGGTCAGTAATCATTTCAGAAAAAATATGTGGACATTCCTGAGAGCATTCCATGGCTGAACACATCTCACATATATCTCCAGCTCCAAGAATGCTTATACAGCATCTACTGTATAAATCCAGGTGACTACTGCATTGCATTTAAGAGAAACAAACTCTTTGCTGCCTTCTAGTGACTATTAGGTCAACAGATCAAAAGTCCTTTAGGGGAAGAAAAAAAAAAAGAACAAAATTTGACTGGATGGTGTACCCAAACCTTAGAAACACCACTATGGCACTATTCTGTATGGCAATTGGCAGCAGCTTTTCTCATGGTTGGTAACATTCACATTTCAATCCAAGAAAACCACCAATCACTGCCCTCACAGTGCTGTGCAGAGAAGACACCCAGAGAGCATGTCCCCATTCTAGATATATGTTGAGGAGCAGTGCAATTTATGCTGATATGATTATTTTCCTGATTCCAGGACAGGAAGAAAGCATGGCAATGTGGCTGTGTAGATGAGCCCTAAGCCTGGTAACCTTTTCCATCTTACTAAAAATCACTTTATGTGATAGTTTCACCTCACCAAAGACATGCTGGGCAGTGGAGGTTCATTTCTATGGGCTCATCTGCTGAAGAGAAAAGGGAAGGATGTAATAGATCTGAATGAAAGTTGTCTAACCTTGTGGCATAGAGCTGATAAATGCAAATGCATAAGAATGAATGCAAGGGTTAAAATGTATGTTAGAAAGTATAAATTGGTGTCATCTAGGTTGTAGCTGCATTTGTTGTTGTTGTTGTTGTTTAGTCGTTAAGTCGTGTCCGACTCTTCGTGACCCCATGAACCATATTGCGCCAGGCCTTCCTATCTTTCACTGCCTCCCTGAGTTTGCTCAATTTCATGCTCATTGCTTCAGTGATGCTATCTAGCCATCTCATCCTCTGCCGTCCTCTTCTCCTTTTGCCTTCCATCTTTCCCAGCATCAGGGTCTTTTCCAAAGAGTCCTCTCTTCGCATTAGGTGACCAAAGTATCTGAGCTTGAGCTTCATTATCAATCCTTCCAATGAGCAGTCAGGGTTGATTTCCTTTAAGATTGACTGGTTTGACCTCCTAGCAGTCCAGGGGACTCTTAAGAGCCTTCTCCAGCACCACAGTTCAAAGGCATCAATTCTTCGGCGTTCAGCCTTCTTTATGGTCCAGCTCTCACAGCCATACATTACTACTGGAAAAACCATAGCTTTGACTATGCGGATCTTTGTCGGCAAGGTGACGTCTCTGCTTTTTAATATGCTATCTAGGTTTGCCATAGCTTTCCTCCCAAGGAGCAAGTGTCTTTTAATTTCATGGCTGCAGTCTCCGTCTGCAGTGATCTTGGAGCCCAAATAAATGAAGTCTCTTACTGCTTCCATTTCTACCCCTTCTATTTGCCAGGGATTGATGGGTCCAGATGCCATGATCTTAGTTTTTTTAATGTTGAGTTTCAAGCCAGCTTTCGCACTCTCCTCTTTCACCCTCAACAAGAGGCTCTTTAGTTCTTCTTCACTTTCTGCTATTAGGGTGGTATCGTCTGCATATCTGAGGTTATTGATGTTTCTCCCTGCAATCTTAATTCTGGCTTGTGATTCTTCCAGCCTGGCATTTCTCATGATGTACTCTGCATATAGGTTAAATAAGCAGGGTGACAGTATGCAGCCTTGTCGTACTCCTTTCCCTATTTTGAACCAATCGGTTGTTCCATGACCGGTTCTAACTGTTGCTTCTTGGCCCGCATACAGATTTCTCAGGAGACAGGTAAGGTGGTCTGGTATCCCCATCTCTTTAAGAATTTGCCACAGTTTGTTGTGATCCACACAATCAAAGGCTTTTGCATAGTCAATGAAGCAGAAGTAGATGCTTTTCTGGAACTCTCGTGCTTTCTCCATGATCCAGCGAATGTTGGCAATTTGATCTCTAGTTCCTCTGCCTCTTCGAAACCCAGCTTGTACATCCGGTAGTTCTCGGTTCACGTACTGCTGAAGCCTAGCTTGTAGGATTTTGAGCATAACCTTGCTAGCATGTGAAATGAGTGTAATTGTGCGATAGTTTGAGCATTCTTTGGCATTGCCCTTCTTTGGAATTGGAACGTAAACTGACCTTTTCCAATCCCGTGGCCACTGTTGCGTTTTCCAAACTTGCTGACATATTGAGTGCAGCACTTTAACAGCATTGTCTTTTAGTGTTTTAAATAACTCAGCTGGAATACTGTCATCTCCACTAGCTTTGTTGTTAGCAATGCTTCCTAAGGCCCACTTGACTTCACTCTCTAGGATGTCTGGCTCAGGCTCAGTGACCACACCAGCATGGACATCAGGGACATTAAGATCTTTCTTGTAGAGTTCTTCTGTGTATTCCTGCCACCTCTTCTTAATCTCTTCTGCTTCTGTTAGGTCCCTGCCTTTTTTGTCCTTTATCGTGCCCATCTTTGCACTAAACGTTCCTTTGATATCTCCAATTTTCTTGAAGAGATCTCTAGTCTTCCCCATTCTATTGTTTTCTTCAATTTCTTTGCATTGTTCATTTAAGAAGGCCTTCTTATCTCTCCTTGCTATTCTCTGGAAATCTGCATTCAGTTGCTTATATCTTTCCCTTTCACCCTTGCTTTTCGCATTCCTTCTTTCCACAGCTATTTGTAAAGCCTCATCAGACAGCCATTTTGCTTTCTTGCATTTCTTTTTCTTTGGGATGGTTTTAGTTGCTGCCTCTTGTACAATGTTACAGACCTCCGTCCATAGTTCTTCAGGCACTCTGTCTACCAAATCTAATCCTCTAAATCTATTCATCACCTTCACTGTGTACTCACATGGAATATGATCTAAGTCATACCTGAGTGGTCTAGTGGTTTTCCCTACATTCTTCAATTTAAGCCTAAATTTTGCAGTAAGAAGCTCATGATCTGAGCCACAGTCAGCTCCTGGTCTTGTTTTTGCCGTCTGTACAGAGCTTCTCCATCTTTGGCTGCAAAGTATGCAATCAATCTGGTTTCGGTATTGACCATCTGGTGATGTCCATGTGTAGAGTCGTCTCTTGTGTTGTTGGAAAAGAGTGTTTGCTATGACTAGCTTGTTCTCTTGACAGAACTCTATTAGCCTTTGCCCTGCTTCATTTTGTACTCCAAGGCCAAACTTGCCTGTTATTCTGATTACTCCTTGACTTCCTACTTTAGCATTCCAATCCCCTATGATGAAAAGGACATCTTTTTTTGGTGCTAGTTCTAGAAGGTGTTGTAGGTCTTCATAGAACCGGTCAACTTCAGCTTCTTCGGCATCAGTGGTTGGGGCATAGACTTGGATTACCGTGATGTTGAATGGTTTTCCTTGGATATGCACTGAGATCATTCTGTCGTTTTTGAGGTTGTACCCCATTACTGCCTTTCCCACTCTCTTATTGACTATGAGTGCAACTCCATTTCTTCTAAGGGTTTCTTGCCCACAGTAGTAGATATAGTGGTCACCTGAATTAAATTCACCCATTCCCGTCCATTTCAATTCGCTGATTCCCAAGATGTCAACGTTCAATCTTGTCATCTCATGTTTGACCACATCCAGCTTGCCTTGGTTCATGGATCTTACATTCCACGTACCTATACAATATTGTTCTTTACAGCATCGGACCTTCTTTTTGCTTCCAGATACATCCACAGCTGAACGTCCTTTCGGCTTTGGCCCAGCCGCTTCACTCTTTCTGGAGCTACTTGGAATTGCCCTCCGCTCTTCCCCAGTAGCATATTGGACACCTTCCGACCTGAGGGGCTCATCTTCCGGCGTCATATCTTTTAGCCTTTTAACATTGTCCATGGGGTTTTCTTGGCAAGGATACTGGAGTGGGTTGCCATTTCCTTCTCCAGTGGACCACATTTTGGCAGAACTCTCTGTCATGACCTGTCCGTCTTGGGTGGCCCTGCACGGTATAGCTCATGGCTTCACTGAGTTACACAAGCCCCTTCGCCACGACAAGGCAGTGATCCATGAAGGGGTGTAGCTGCATACAAAAGTATAATTCTTAGGCTGATGATAAGCATGTACAATACTCCAATGAATGATGGCAATGGAAGAACCAGGGGTATAATTTATAAAAAACTACGAAGTTTAATCAATGCAATCCAGAGGGAAAAAATATTCTGCTAGATGATAAAGGACAGGTGAGAACAAGATGAGAGTACAGAAAAAGTATTTGCCCCTTTTGGAGGTCCAAGAATGAATGAGAATGATAGTTTGCTGACCATCTGCTTGGAAAAAAAAATTGTTTCTGGAATATGTAGTTTAAGAATGTCTATTTATATGTACAAGTGGAAAAGGCATGACTAAAGCAGCATTGTTCATCTAATTGTTAATGCTGAAAGTTTAAGAGGACTAGTGAAGGATAGCAAGTTATGACAGACCATTATCTGATGGAATTAACCTTTGGAAAAATGAATATGGTAGAAAGAGAAGAAATGAAAGAAACAAAAGTGAAAGTAGAATAACTGCAGGAAGAGAAAATATAATTCCTACGTTGAAAAGAATTAAAAGATAGATTAATATCATAAAAGAATGAATGGCAAGAGGATGTGGAAGCTACTTGGAACAAAGAAAAAGAATGTTACAGATTGCTATCCACTTGTGTAAAGTTACTGTAATGGGAAATATGAAAAGGGATACCTGGTGGAATAATGAAGTGAAAGAGGCCACGCATGAGGGGGAAACAATCATATTAGAGAACATTATGAGTGAAAACGGGAAATGATTTTACATAATATACATAGAGAAGCAAAGAATGTGGTCAAAAAAGAGCAAGGAATAATGGCAATTTGAAAAGGGAGAGAAAATGCAGAACAACTTTGATAGAAATAAATAATTTTGAAACAAAATGACTAAACAAGAAGCCTCCAGCAGAGTTAATGGAATTTAAAATTAGAATGATGGACTGATTTGGGATGAAAGTTAAGTGACAGAGTGCTGCAAAAACTATATTTGAAATTTCTAGGGGGAATGAAAGTGATATCTCAAAGAGCAGAAATGAAACAGACGCTGTTTATGTTAGTGATGTATATAATTGATCTATATGATCTGATCAGTGTTTAACTTCCAGTTACAGTAAATCTATACTATTTACTGTCATGGTATTTCATGACAGTGCATTAATAATATTTCACTTCTAAGACAGCTTTCCTCAACATGGCACTCTTTCAGCAACTACCAGAATTCCTAGCCAGGTGACCAAAGTTGAGTGGGAATTGTAAGGGAACAGATGCCTTAGTCCATGTATTAGTTTTCCTGGTTCTGACTTGGATGACAAGCATAGCAGTACATTTTAAATAATAGCCATTTATTAAAGATGTTTCTGCTTCATAGAACACTAAATGTTATTTGCCTGTATCTATCTTTGATGTGGCAGATCAAAATGACAAAAATAGCTAGCACTGCAAAAGCTGTAGCATTTGTTTTGTGGCTATAATTTGCTGGCGATGTGAGTATGCTGTCTATGACCATGATATTCCTGTATTAAGGGACAAACAAGAGACATAAATAAGATACTGTTCTATGATCTTACAGGATTACAATAATGAATAAACTAGAAGAATCCGTGGAAGAAATTACTCTAATGCATAGTGATTTTCTCTCTTGAAAATCTCCTTAGTTAATTTAAATAGATCCTTTCTCCTATTATAGTTTAAGCCAATGTAGAATTTGGTAGCTTGCTTAAATAGCTGTCCAAGACTTAAAAGCTTGCCATTGTTGTATGGGTATCCTAGTATATGTGCAATACACGCAGAGGTCATAAGAGCTTTATTACCATAATGGTTATAGACAAACAAAATATCTGAAATTCATGTAGCAAGTTCCTGATTCCAGCCCAGTTTCCAAGTACTGTTTCACCTTTTTTGTTGAGCCACAACAGTTTTCTTTCTTAAAGTAGTTGATATACTGCAAAAACCCAGTGACTTCTAGCACAAGAAAGTCTTTCGGTCGCCAATTATGGATTCAACCTCCAAGACAGGTTTACATTAAACGGATGCATAAAAATGGTTATTTATAAATAAGACATCAATAGTAATTAGAATCACATCAATGGAAATAAACCTCATCCCAACAGAGAGGTTTGTGATCAGCTAACTCATGCTCCTGCTTTTGTTGCTCTTTTCCAAGTAATTGGAACACCCTGCTTGCCTGTGGGATTCAGTTTTTGGGTTTCAGAATTTTCTTGGGTTGAGGGTGGGTATTTTGGGGGGGTGGGGGTACAGTGTGTCTAGATGTTATTTATCATTGATGTGATTCTAATTACTATTGATTGCTTACTATAATATGACAGCTTTCCTGGACCCAGAATATTAATCTCAGTGCTCAGAAAAAGTCCAATAGTCTCAAATTGTTCAAACACCTATGTGGGAATAACATACAGCAATAATATACAATATTTGTGTAAAAAAAAAGTTTGTCCTATTCTTCAAAAGAATTTACTTTTAAAATGAGGGTTGTCTTAGACAGTGGTGTCCACAACCAAGCACAGTAGCGATTTGCATGCAGTCGTGTCATTATACAAGTCCCATCCTTGCATACTTGACATCTGATACAACTATGTAAGTGGTGGCATTTGCTTAATGACATTGCCAGGCATGTTTTGTCACTGGTTCCCCTTGCCCTCCCACAGATTCACTGAGAATGCAGTAAAAGAGGGTTATAATTTTTTCTTGGAGGGCAGCTTTTATGTAGAAACACCTTTTTCTGGTTAAATATAGCATAGTACAAATAATTTGTTCTTCCAATAAGCTGTGGCTTCTCCTTTTTCTATACAAAAATATATATTTAACTAGAACTAGATATTCCCTCATCAAGAAGCAAGAATTTACATGAAACTACACGAATAATGTAATGCTGATTGGTGTAAATGTCTGTATATTCATAGAGAGAAAATTGTTTTCTGAAGGTCTGATGACCATTTAATCTGCTAAAGAGGGTTCTTACTGAATCACAGTATGGTTTATTGTCATTCCAAACCATATATCCTCATGTATCAATTCAAACTAATGGGAGGATGAATGATGCTGAGCAATTCTTCCAGTTACATGGTGGTGAGGACAGATGGATATGATTAGGGGCAAGTATGCAACGGAAGAAAATCTAGGAAAGTAACAATAAAAGGGCCATAGTGACTATTAGGAATTAATCTGAAGCACACTTTTGATTGGTACAGATTATATAACATATCATCACCCCAACATATCCTGTATAGAACTCTACTTTTTTCTCTATCTCATTTAAAATCTTCCTGTTTCCTAGAACCGAAGCTATAATCCCTTTTAAAGAAGAATCTGAAATCCTGCAGAGCAGAGATTACAAATCAACATTAAGAGCCTTTATATTTAAATTAGACATAATCTTGAGTGCAGTGTGGGGAACTAGTCCTGGGTGTGGCTCTTGA
The DNA here is from genome assembly GCA_030867105.1 of Liasis olivaceus. Lineage (NCBI taxonomy): Eukaryota > Metazoa > Chordata > Lepidosauria > Squamata > Pythonidae > Liasis > Liasis olivaceus. Next base: position 163,094,780 of record CM061350.1, on the reverse strand, counting down.
AAAAAGCTGCAATTTCCCCAGCTATTGTCACTCTGTTGTCCCTGATTGTCACCAGCCACAAATTCCAGTGTATTTACTGAGCAACAGGGTATAATTTCCATCATGTGTAAGGAGTTACAGCTCCACCAAACCTCCCCTTTGGAGGGACTGCTGATCGTCTGTCAGCTGGGCATTGTTACATTTAGATCGTGAGCAATCTGCATTGATTTCTTGCTGCAAATGTGAGATGGGTGGGGCAGGCTAAGGGACAAAGACATTGTGATTAGTGTTACTGTCCCATTGATAAAAAATCAAAGGTGGGACCTTATGGCATTAACTTCCTTTTTATAGTTTTTCTTTTCTTTTTTCTTTCTTCTCTGAACCACACAGAGTTCACAGAGGCATTTTAGCGTTAAAATAACCCTCATGAGGTGTCAAGACTGTAACCTTTGCTAAAAATTGCTCTGTAAGAGAATTTGACAGCTGACTAAGATTAGAATTCAGGACTAGACCCCTGGATAGTAGGCACTAATTGACACTGATAAACGAATGTATACTGAGTGCATCTTATTTCAATGCTAGATCTTGAAAAAAGGGCATCTTTCTTAACACAATCATCAGACTGACAGGTCATGGTAGTGTAAGAGCCTATTGCTGCTATGTAGTTTATTATTGTATTTGTTAATGTTTTTATACTTTATTCAAATTTTTTGTTCAGTTTTGTTTCAATTCTGCACAGTACCTAGATTTACATTATATCAAAGGCAATATAAGAGGTTCCAAGGCTAACAATTCTTGTCATGCAATTTGTCTATTTCTAAATTTTGGCATGAGGATGTCAAACATATACTGTTGCTCCCATAACAGGTGTCACAAAGTACATTGTCTCATGTCAGCTAAAGTTAGTTGTAATTAAATCTGCAGTGCTTTCCTCAGTTACTTAAAGATGGAATGGAGCAAACAAATTATTCCAGTGAAAGTCCTTGTGCTCAAGTTTGTTGTCACTAGCTTGCTCCACTGGCTTCAGTAGAATTTGTAGAGCAATTTTATTAGCCTTTGTACAAATCTTCTCTAGAGCATGAACAAAGGACTTCAAATTATTAATGTACATGGGCCATTTTCCAGGTTTGCGTGGCAGTTTTGGAAGCTACTCTCAGCTGTCTGCACACACACATCTTTTTCCAGACAGCTGCATAAGGCAGGAAGGAGATGCATCTGCTTCAACAATTCAAAGAAAGGTGCTTCATTTCTGTACCCATGCTATGTAAAGCACCTCTTTCAAAGGATTTGCATAAGCATAAACTTTGTGCATTTTATTTCAAAGTAAATCCTACTTTGTTTAATAATGTTATGGGCGGATAGCTTTACACCTGACTTACTCTTAGCTATTCTTAATTCTCAGTAAGTCCACTTTTGGACATTCAGTTATTCTACCACTTTCAAGATGTTATATAAAAGTTGCATTATACGTAATTTCTCAATGAAAGAGGAGCTAGAGGTTTACAAGAATTGTGGCATATTTATTGGCCTGCTTACTCAGTCAGGATTTCTGATCATAGCATTCCTTTGTTGCTTTAAAATAAAGTGTCACAAGTTAAATATCTGTGACTATTCAAGTGCATTGGAACCTACAAGGATCACATATACTTTGGCTTCCTCTATTTCAGTAGAGATCCAATCTTTGTCCATATGCCTTTTCATTTGGATCTGGTGTCTGGATAGCAAAACTATTCTTTCCCTGGAATTCTTCTGAATAATAACAATAATAATCCTTTATCAAACTTGTGCCTTCAAGTACATTGGATTGGACTTTCACTTCCAGAACACAGCCAGCATAGCCAGTGGTGGCTGGGAATTATGGGGAGTACATCTGGGGATCAAGTTGAGGAAGGCTATGTTAAGCCATTGCTGAATAAGAAACTTTCCATAGCTGTGCCAATCTACTCTCCTCCGTTCCTGGGCTTGGAAGACCAAGCCCATTAACTCTTGGCTCAGCTCCTGCTTCAGAGGAAATTCTGCAGAGCTTTGCAGTATCTCTTCTGGAGCTGCAGGGTGATCAGTTTCTCTTTGGTAGGGATTCCTGCCTGGCCTCACCTCATGGGATTTCACTTTTTCTGCCAGGTGTCAAGTTCTCTCCTTCCAGCATCTGATGTTCTCCACAATCACACAGCTTTACCATTGAACCATTTACATTAGCATTTCAAGTCTTTTGAAACTTCCTTTTTTCTGCCACAAAAAGAACTTATAGCAAGGAAAGGAAGGGGTAGCATTTTCCCCATTGGCCAGCTGAAGGGAATATTGATCATCTTAATAATGGGAAAATGGGGTTACTTGTAAGCAAAAATGTTCAGGAGTAAAGTGGAACAGGTTTAAGTATTGTAACACTATTGTTTGTGGCCTGATGCATATGTGGCTAGAGATAATAAAAGGAATAAATTCTTATGATAGCTTATTTGTTTTTGCTGTCAGATTAGAGTGTGCGAACTGTATTTATGCTTATATGAACTGTTTGTTTCTAAGACGGGGGAGGCATCAGATGGCTTTCTGTTAGTTAATATATTACCTATGACTGTTTTCTTTCTTAGTTGTTTTATTACAAAGGAGTTCTGAAAAATAAAAAGTGCATCCTCCTCTGAAATTGGTCTCAGCATCCCATTGTAGATATACATAGGAAAGAAGGACCCTTAGCAGTTAAGCAATAGTAGTCGAAGTATTACAGGCATTAGCCAATTCAAAAGCAAAAAGAAAATCCTGAAACAGCAAATATGGCAATCTTTTTTTTTTTTTTCTTACACGAGGAAGAAGTTAAGCTAGTTCTGTCAGGACCTTTATTAAAATCACTTTCATCTTTTAATATCCCTCTCACAAAGTGAGCAGTGAGTACAGCTACTGAGCAGAGAATAGATACCTGTTATTTCAACTGTTGATATAATAAAACAATTTCTAATTTCTTCCCAGGACAGAGTCTGTAGCTGAGAAGATGCTGACTAATTGGTTTGCTTTCTTACTCCACAAATTCCTAAAGGTAAAGAACCAGCTGCTTTAACCTTGATTCCATTTTCTTTGTTCCATATTTTTTGTGTTTTGTTGATTATTATCTTTCAAGAGGATGATGGAAACCCAATCCAGAGACTGGAAATAATGATATGTAAAACAATCAATGTTTCATTTTTAAAGCTGCCTTTTAGTTGGTTTACTATTAATACTAATTAATAGAGGATACTACTAGCAGAGTATCTGACATGCTGTTCCTCAAGCACTTCCTCAGTGAACTGAACAATAAATGGGTTTAGCTACATAAGACCGCCTCATAGGATTATGTATTTCCAGAATAAATGATAAGATTTTAAAAATCCATGTTTCCTTCCTCTTCTTTTCTAAATGTTACCCAAAAAAAAAAAAAAGTGAATTGTCTGAATGGCTTGATTTAAAAAAATAAAAACCTGAAGTATAACTTTAACATTTAGATAGTTTTTCTTAAATAATTATTTATTGATGTGTAAATTCTTTTCTCTTCTTTATCAACCAGGAATGTGCTGGAGAACCACTTTTCATGTTGTACTGTGCCATCAAGCAACAGATGGAGAAAGGCCCAATTGATGCTATTACGGGAGAAGCACGTTATTCTCTGAGTGAGGACAAGCTGATCAGGCAGCAGATAGAGTACAAAACACTAGTGAGTTCATTCCTTGGATCCAGTTATGTATTAAGCCAAGAATCTACATGGTGCCTCTTAGAGTCTCTGATAGTGGATCTTTCTCATGAGGAAACATTATATATGGCAGTTTAAAGCACACATAAAAACAGAGCGGCTTTCTTAAAACAGACGAGAAGGGAATGTTTTCCTGAACATCTCCATGAATAAAGCCAGGTCTGATACTTTGAGGCTTTACTTTCAATAGTGAAACCCAACATTCCTAATTGTCAAGAGTTTTTACTTCTGTTTCATAGGTTTTATTTGCTGTTTTTATGTATAACTGAAATATGAAACTAACTTCCCAAAGTATTGTGTATTTCACTTCATATAAGCAGATTTTATCCACATTTGGAAAATATATAGGCATACCCTACTGTATTTATATATATTTAGCAAATTCTGTGAAGTTTATATCCTCCTACTTCCACATCAAGAGTCTTTTATCTGAAATAAGCAATTATTTTCCCAATCTAAATAACACTACATTTAACAGTCTAGATTTTCTTGTTGGAGCTATACAGTGTAAAATATTTCCAGCTTTTGGTGAACATCTTTATGATTAAATGCAGATGGTTCCTTCCTGGCTTTTCCAAGTTCATCTTACTATTTTAATTACTTTGCTTTTTTAGATCTTGAATTGTGTGAATCCTGATAATGAAAATAGTCCTGAGATTCCTGTGAAGGTGCTGAACTGTGATACTATCACACAAGTCAAGGAGAAGATTCTTGATGCAGTATATAAAAATGTCCCATACTCACAAAGGCCACGAGCTGTTGACATGGACTTGGGTAGGAATCTCTTTGTTTTGTGATAGCAGAGAAATATACATATAAGTGGGTTTGGGTTCTGTGTATGAAGGGATCACCATATTTAAGGATAAAAAATATAATTGTCCTTATTGGAGTAAGATCACTGAGGTATGGTCCAGTGCTCATACTGTTCCCAAAATATATCAATTTTGGATTGATTCGGGTTCACGCTACATAAGAGAATAATTGTATAGGGCACAACTGATCCTCATATTATTCTAAACTAAACATGCAAGGTCTTAGTGTGGGTTGGAAGCAATTGGAAAGGGCTAATCCCCAGCCTTGTCATCTGATTCACTTCATCTTATATATAAAAAAGAATACACTCAGATGACAATAATGGAGAGTTTCTACTAAAAAAATAAACAAATTGTGAGGTGAATTTTGGAACTGAACAGTTTGGAGGTAAGGTTTTACCCTCCCCAGCTCACAGTGTGTGATTCTGATTGTGTGTTTAATATGTAACAAGAATAGAATCAGCTGTAAACAGTGTAATTAATGTATATGTATCTGACTATTCTTATGCTGTCTAATTCTTCAAGATCCCCTCAGAAAGTTCTTTGTATTGATGGGAGAATACAACAGATTGTCTGCAATGTGCTCCTGAAATATCGGGGTCAGTCTCCTCAGTTCCATCTGTTTGGAGCCAGCAAGCATCACTGCAGTTGTGCAGGAGTAAACAGCTGTTGAATATCATTTCTTCTCACTTTTTTTGGAAAGATCAGCATTTTGAGACTCTTCACCTCCCACTGAGATTCTTCTTCTGATTTGATTCATGATAGGCTTCTGATTTGATTCATGGGTATGCTGTTACTCTCTCTCTATAGAGTGGCGCCAAGGCCGAATAGCACGTGTGGTACTTCAGGATGAAGACATCACAACCAAGATTGAGGGTGACTGGAAGCGGTTAAACACATTGATTCATTATCAGGTAAGCAAACAAAACTAGCATGCAGGCCACAAAATCAGCTGAGTGGACAAAGTGGGGGAAAATACCTGAAATCTAATTCCTCAGCATCTCTTCTAATCAGACAGGCAGTAAGAAGCATATTTAGATGATAAATCAGAATGGTTCAGCATGTTCACATATTAAAAAGGAAAACAGCCCTGACGCACATCTCACAGAAGCAAGCAGAGCTGAAAATTGAGTAAATTAAAAATGTCAGCTATGTTCCTCAGACAGACAGCATATGCAGATGAGCTAAAGTTCCCAGCTCTAAGGTTACAGAGGCCCATGCAAATAGTTGCAATGTCAAAAATGCAAGACTAGGTTGTGAAGGAGGAACATAGTACTGCAGTGGGAGTAAGAGAAAGCAATAGTCAAAAACATCTCAGGCTATCAAGCTGCATGTGCAATTGATTTTCCACTAGCCCACCTAGAAAGCTGTATTATAACTGGTTTTAGGAAGATTGGCTTGTTTGATATGGCACTGTCTCCATACTGTGAAGATCTGTGACTTTCACCTGTTCATTTTGGATATAACCCCATTTGCAATATAACATACAAATTCTGACTTTCTGATTAATCAAGCAATGACTATGACATCTCAAAAGGGATTAGTGGTGGTATGTTGCCAATCTCTTAGTATGAATATCAGCCAAGGCCATCTGCTTGCTCAAGTCTGGAGTATACCTGTAGTCACCCTTGATGAACAGCATTCCAAAAAGTAGATATGGCCCCTACCATAAATCCTAACTATGTTATCATTTTTATGAGTGAACCTTTTATTCATATCCATTTAGTCTCCTACTTATTAACTTTTATAAGGGTAAAAAAGAGTGGGAGATTGACTGTTGTTCAGCCTTGTGTTTAGAATTTAATGCAGGGACAATATGTGATTTTTCTAAAGTCTGGTTATACAGGAGACCATACTTAGGAAATTATTAGTTCTGCTAGAACATAAATACTATATATCTATTGATTCTTCTGAACGCAGTATCCTCTAAGTAGAACAATTTAGTTACGATTTGGTCCTTTAGGAAATTTTAGTTAAACTCATAACTATACATGAGCTCCCAGGTCAAGTTATGTATGTTTTCAATTAAGCTCTTATCCCATGAAGATATCTATTTATCTACCATAAGAATAAACACTCACATGGAAGATAGGAAATACATCTTAATTGCCAGATAAATTAATTGAATTTGAGCATCAGAAATGTTATTTGGCCACCTTTAACCTACAGCATAAGCCCCCTTGACCTTCACATGATCCAGCATGAAGGAATCTTAACAAAATTACCAATTAACAAAAAATTGTCCTCTTGACCCCTCTTCTGAGATTGTGCAGCTGCTTTTGATACCAAACACAATGACTGTATGTTAGTGTTCAGAGTAAGAAAGATTACTTTAATGAAGATATGCAGGATCTGTTGCCTAGACAAAAGGGGCTGAAACATTTTTTTAAGCCCAGAGTAACAAGATAAAGTTTGGAAATGTCTCAAGCAGGTGCTTCCCTAATTCACTGAACTATAAGATGGAGGAGGAGGTACAGCACAATCAGGTTTGCAAGATTCTGTTATTATAGCCAGTCTCAATAAAGGTAGTTTTCACTTTCCTGTAGTGTTGATTTCCTGGTCTGGTCTACCTAATGAAGGCAGTTAGGCATGAATGCAGAAAAAAACTGTATGTAGACTTCTATACATGTAGACTTTCTCTGATTTGGATTTTTGCACAGGGTTCTGCATGTAGGGTTTCTTTCTGCTGACATCCATGCTCAATACATGGACACTGGGGAGGGTGGAACATGAGCCACACAATTCTCCTCCCCTATAAAGAACATGGCATGCATCTATGACAAAGGCTTGCTACTCATGGAAAAAAAAAAGGATTAAAAAAATCTAAAGTCATTGTGAAGTTAAACTCATCCTGAACTACAGTATTCCTATTCCTATTCATTCCCATAATTACTTTGCTCTATTCCTTCTAATGCACTATGCCTCTTGGGATTCATCTAGGTAGTATGTGGCAGGAAAGTTGCATTTTCAGGGTTAGAAAGTAAGTTGCAAACATCCCTCTTTCAATAGAAACATGTATTATCCATGTCTACATAGCAGTGAAGTGATAGTCATGCTAATTTTAAATTAAATAATATGAAAGCCCAGGCAAGCACATGGTAATCTGTTATAAATTTTTAAAGTCAACATTGTCAAACCTGTGTCATCCAATAGGGTGAATGATTACTGAATTCTCCTTATCCATTGTCATGAATTTTACCATAAATATAATGGAGCAAATCACTCTGTTGTTATAAAAAAGCACTCATGTAAAATCCAGTGCAGTCCTTAACCATCTTTGTTCAGAACACATCCAACCAAGTTAAATGAGACCTATGTAGAACCAGCACTTAAGACTTCAACCTAAGCACCTTTCCTATTTTAGGAAAGATACATTTTTCTTACTTAGCCTTTATGATTGTTCTCTGGTCAATTTTCTGCCCATTACAAGGATATGTGGGACCCCAGAAACTCTTGATGTCACATCAAGTTTATTTATATTCAGTCAGCAGATAACTGAGTCAGTTTCTTACCCAACTCCTGGCCACTTTTGCAATCCTAGCAATTCATTGCTTGATAAATTCATTTCCCCAAGGATTCAGTGTTGTAACATGCACAAATCACATTGTGCAAGAAGAATTGTATGGCAGAAGAATGTAATGAATTTTCAATTGCAGGTACTGATTAGGGTGAAGCAAAGAATATACAGAGCTCAGAAAGTAGATTTAACCCTTGTTGTAATAAGGTGAGCCCATCATTGAGCTAACTGGGAATATTTGAAGGTTAAGGAAAGAACTAGATGTTGGAGATCACTGACCATGCTACAACTATTTTCAGACTGAAAGCCATCTAGTTAAGATGTGCCCTAAAAAAATAGAAGAAACAGGCCTGAGAGATAGCTTATCAAGTTTTAAAATGAGACCCAGGAAGACTTGAGCTGGTCATCTCAATGTTTCCTCCAAGCAAATTAGTAGAAATTAATTTTTCTTAATAAAAGAAAACTAAGCATGTAATAGAATAAGCCTTGCTGAAGGAAAATCAGCAGGAATTATGAAAAAGTAAACCCTGCCTCACCAACCTTTCAGAGTTTTCTGAGAGGGTCAACTGCCCATAGATGGAGGTGACCCTATTGATGTTGTACACTTGAACTTTCAAAAAGCCTTTGACAAAGTTGCTCTTCCAAGGCTACTGAATAAACTGAACTGTCATGGGATTAAAGGACCTGCCTGTTCTTTTATGGATTGCTAACTGATTAAAAAACAGAAAGCAAAAGGTAGGAATAAACCAACAATTTTCTTAATGGGAAGAAGAAATGGAGTCTCTCTAGGATCTGTACTGGGACTGATGCTTTTTAAGTTGTTCATAAACATCCTTGAAATAGGGGTAAGCAATGAGCTGGTTAAATGATAACAAACTATCTAGAGTGATGAAAATCAAATGTCATTATGAAAAGCTCCAGACTGATCTCTCTAAACTGTGAAAATGGCACATGCAGGTCAATTTAATGTGCAACATGATCCACATTGGAGCAAAAGCCTAACTTCACATATACTTTGATGGGATCTGAGTTGTCTATAAACTAAAATCTCCTATATTTAGATATATATCCCACCTTTTTTACAAGCTTAAGTGGGAATCTCCCTTCATTTTGCTTATAATGTAAAATTGGACTAAGAGAGACTATCACTAGCCCAAAGTCATCTAGTGATTTTCCATGGTGAGTATAATTCAACACCTTAAACATTATGCCACATTGGAGCTCTAGTGATAATTCAATGGAGATGTCAGCCTAGTAGGTGATGACTTTGAAAAGATAAAATCTGTACTAGGGAGCATTAGGAAATCATTGAAAATAAAACTGCCAACATTGTAATGCCCCTGTGTTACTTTTACCTCTATAATACTGTCTTCAATTCTAGTTACTGTATTTGAAAAGGGATATAATAGAGTTACAAAAAGTGCAGAAGATGCAACTAAAATGATGGGGAACACTTTCCTTAAAAGAAAAGGCTTGAATGAAAGGAATTGGGAAAAAATTGACTTCAGAGAAATATGATTGAGAGGTATAAAACGTGTCTGCTATGGAGAAAGTGGTCAGGAAGAAGTTTTCTCCCACTCAAATCAGTAGGACCAGAGGTCATCCAACAAAGCTGACTGGTATAGGAACAGATAAAGGAACAGATAGGAACAGATAAAAGAAAATACCTCATCACACAGTGCATAATTAACTCTGGAATTTATTACTGCAAGATGTGATGATGGCCACTAGCTCAGATGGCTTTACAGGAAGATTGGATAAATTTGTAGAGGTCAGCCTCCCAAGACCTATTAATCTTGGAGAGTCGAGGTTATCTCTAGATTAGGGACATCATGCCTTGCAGGCAAACAAGGACAGAAAATGAATACATCTCCATCTCCTATTTGAGAGCACCCCAGAGTCGTGTGGTTGGCTGCTGGGAGAAACAAAATGCTGGACTAAGATATGCAGAGGCATCTATTTAAATACTAGTTGCCTAGAGCTTGTACTGTAGAGATGCTAGTATTTTCCTATGCTCCTAGTTTGCCCTTTACATTAATCAGACTGTTGCCCCAGATGACAGTAATAGCTGTTTCCATTTCATGAGAATGAAAAAGAAATAATTTGCTGCTAAATGTGCACAATCCATTCTTAACATATACTAGATCATTTATCAGCTCAGCTCAAAGTTGTTTAAGCTGCAGGGAGCACCTAGTTTTTCTTGAATAGAAATCTTATCCAAGTGACACTTTAACACACACTAGTCACAAGTTATTAGTGATTTTAAAAAATGAGTTATCCAAAGTGTAGAACTTCAGAATAATATAATAAATGCTGATGTTTGTTATCTAATGCTCAGCCAAGATAATTTGTTTTACTGTAATTAATAATGACCCTAGAACTTCAGTCTGGTGATTATCTGTAACCAAGGAATACTTTTTCTTAGAAAGACTAGGTGTATGGTCTGAGATAGTAGGTGTGACTAAAAGTGTGTTGTATCCATTTTTGTTCAGTGGCTAGCTATAGCATGATACACAGTAACGTTTAAAATAGATTCACTCTTTATAGTTCAGTATCACGGGAGTATATGAACCAATAGAAATATATTACATCATGCTTAGAAGAGAAAAGCCCATGTACCTCTCCCCCCTCCCCACCCCACAGACATACAAAATATACAGCTTTTCAGATAGCAGTTTTCTTCGTTAGCCCTATATCAGCCCTATGAGGTAGACCAGACCTGGTAACCGACTCCACAGGAAGATTAGAACTATACTTTATGTAGGTAATCTATAATAACAGAATATTGCAAACCTGAATACAAATCCCCTCCCTCTTATACCCCAAGGAGAAGCCTGCCTGAGTCTCTTCCAAATACTATCTTCCTTCCCAGGACTTAATTTATGTTTCAGCCACTTTTGTTCATGTGATGGTTCTTGCCTATTTCCCTCAAGGTCATTTTCCTGACTCTCTACACCCTACACCCATCCTTTTAGTTTTCTGTTATGCTTTTGATTTTCAGGATCAGAGGATGAGCTAGAATGTTTAGTTCAGGCATGTAATTTTGCCCCTTGAAACCAAAGGCACAGCATAATATAACTAAGCATAAAACGATATCCCTATACTGTACCTGAGACTGTGTGGTAGGAGCAAGATTTAGTACAAGGTCTGGGTTTGCAGCTAATTCCTCTCTGAAGCATGGAGGACATTCTGCCCTGGAAGTAGATGGATTCCAGTGGATTCCAGAGAGACAGGAAAGGCAAGCCTGTGGGTTTTCATGGATCTCTTGAAAGATTTCAATACCATCAACCACAGTATCATTCTCGAAAGATTGTCCAAATTGGGTAGAAAGAGCTTTGAAATGTCAGAACAACAACAACAAAACCTAGACTATGGCCAATCAGCCCAAAAGCTCATCACTGTTTCAGCTTTGAAATTGTTCCATTTATATCTGGTTGGCCAACTCCAGAAGGAAATGCTGCGGGATTTCTGCATGACATCTTGGTTCTTGCACTGTGGGAGTTTGCAAGATTCCATTTTATCCTCCATGGTTTCAGTATCTAACAAAAACATTGAGTAAAATCATTCACAGATATAGAATAAAATATCATCACTATGCTGACACTTTCTCTCCTTTTCATTTCCAGTCCAATTTAAAGTACCAGTTTAAGCCTATAAAGCCCTTCCGGGACTGCAATCACAATATCTGAAGAAATGGAATGGTTAGGAAGCAGTATTTTACCCATTCCTGTCAATACGTTACAATGTTTAACTGTCTCGGGTTAGAAGCCACTTGATTATAAACCATATTGACCATCTCTTTTTTTTAATTTATTTTTCCCATTAAATTTAAGTATTCACTGCACTGTAGATCAAGAACAAAAACCCATCACCTTTCCAGTTTAACGATACAGAAATGTGTATGAAAAAAATCATGTGTTTTACTTCAGAAGTTACTTTAGTTAACAGGAAGTAGCATCCTGTCAAGGATTAGACAAATCAGTCCGTTTAGTTCTATGTCAGCTGGGGATGAATTCAGGCATAAGTCCATTCTGTGTAGTTTCTGCATCCATTTGTGGATTTTTTTAGCCACATGAAAATGTGCATATGTTTCAACATACAATTTTCTCTAAGTATTTCATATATAATTTTATAGCACATCTATTCTCATATGTAACTTTTCAGTATGTAAATTAGAATAGATCATTTAAACATGCAAATCTCTTTGAATTTTCTCCCAAATCTAGTTCTGGAAGGAAAGCTTGAAAAATGCCAATGCTGATGCCAAAAAAGTTAGAAATGTGATACTAGAAGCTTGAAATTTGAAATAGTCATCCAGCTCTGCTTCAATTGATAGAGTAATATCTATATGTTTAGGATTCATTTCTTTTGGATTATTCCCACTTTAAAATAACCATAACCACAACCATACAAACCCAGAAGTTTGGGAGTGAGTTTCTTGTTTGTAAACTGCCTTTTATAATCCAGCTGCTAGAATAAAATTAATCCAGCTGCTAGAATTAAATTAAATTAAATTAAATTAAATTAAATTAAATTAAATTAAATTAGCAGCTAATAACATCCTGCATTTGTTGATAGTTGATATTGATATTTGGAATAAAAAATGGTGAAGTCCTTTATTTACTGGTAGCTATTGGTCTGTTAACTAGGAATTATCACGGAAAGCATTTTTTCCTTACTCCTTAATAATGCTAACCATTAATATAGCATTTCAAAGTCATAATCCTATGAACTTTCATAACATCCCTGGGAATACAGACCACAACTATGTTTGTTGCAGAGAGAAATTATCAAAAGTAATATAAAGCTCTCTTGCACGCTGCATTATTTGCAGTAATATGGCAAGCAATTGTGGCATTCTAACAGCAACTTTATTTATGAGTACAAGAAAAATGTTTATACTTTTCCTACTATAAAATTCATTATTCCTTCCACAGAAGTTGGTCCTAAAGGTTTGAAGCCCCAGCGGAAAAACACTGTGGCTGTGCTGCTCCTCTACTATGTTTCCCAATAGCAAAGGAAGCCAAAGGAAACCCGCAAAGTCTCACACAAATGTTATTTGTTAGGAACTAATATGTTATCTAACAAGAGCAGGCCATGTAAAAAAGCTTTTGATAGAGCACGGACAAGCAACCCAGGGCCCTTTGGATGTTTTGGCCTACAGTTCCACCACCTGAGTGCTAATTCTGATAGACAGGGAGGATATAAACTGAACAAGTACAAAAACCAGCTACCGTATCAATACAAATTACATGAAGATTCAAATCCTAAAAACCAATTTTCATCTCTAGTAAATATTCGTATCACATTCAGATATATGTCATAGATATCTCTCATTAAAAATAAAAATAGAATCTCTGTGTTTTTCACAAAATTAGTATTCTCACCTGATCCCATAAGGTAGGAGCCTTTTTCTTTCTGTTATTGGCTTCAAGAAATGAACTCACAGAATTATTTGCATGCATAAAGTTACTAGATCAGACTCAAAAATATATGGTTTGTTAAGGATTTGGATGGCTAATTGGATAGCTTGAATAAATAAGCACCCAGTTTCAGCCAAACTTTGCCATTTTATTTTCTGCAATGCATTTACACTAAGAGATTATTAATACATAATTCAGAGACATAAAGGTCTGTTGATAAAGATTAGTTAAATGCTTTGTGTCTCTTACAGTTATAGAGTGGGTAAAATTAAACATTACCACTAACACTCAAATTATAAATGCATATGAAACAAAATTAAGCTTTTGTTAAAAATCTTAATTTTGTTTCATATGCATTTATAATTTGATTTCCCCAGATTTATCCTCCACCACCCTTTTTTTGGGGGGTGCAGTTGTAGGAGTGGTCATTTAAGATCCCAAAAGATGATTTTATTACTTGTTCCTCTATAAATCAAACTTCTAAAGTTCATAAAAATAGCTAAACTAAAAAATGATTTAATAGGAATGTTTTATGGTCCATAACATTATTATAGCTGCTTTATTCCCAGTGTGTTATTGCTTTAATTGGGTTGCTACAATTCTTGGGAATTTCTGTTTTTATTGGATCAAATATAATCCTAAATCAAAATGACAGAGAATGCCTTCAATATGTCTTTTCATTTCTCAGTTCTTTTCTTCAGGGACAGAACAGGCCAGGAGGGAAATATACCCTTCATTTTCCTTAGTCTTCTGACACTTCATGGCATTCCATATGTTCCTGCCAACACTTCATTATAAGATTTATAACTTTCATCATTTTCAGCTAATAGTACAATATGAATATGTTTTAGTATGGCATTTCCTTGCAATGTTCTGTCTGCTTACATGCCTTTTTTTCCCCTCCGTCAGGTCTCTGATCGCTCTGTGGTTGCCCTTGTTCCTAAACAGACTTCTTCTTATAATATTCCTGCTTCTGCCAGCATATCGCGGACCTCAATTAGCAGATATGGTAAGACTGAAAGTTGCATGATGTAAATGTAAAGGTTCTAATTATGTGACTCTCAAATTAATGGCCTAATCTGATCATTGTGTCCAGTGTCAAGTGGCTAGCAGGTTTATTAGAGTTTTTATTGGAGGCTTCTGAAATAATATCTTTTTATATATACAGGGAGGCATTTTTTAACCATTGAGCTCCAAAACATCATGATAACTTCAGTGCACACAAGGAATTCTTCACATATAGTAGTTGCTGCTACCTCTTACCTGAATTATAAACTGTGATTGTGTTTATGAAGTGGGAATACCACTTGTGCATATATCAGAATCACTGACCTGGAGCAATTTCTCCTGAAATTGTCATTATCAGACAATAACACATTAAGTACAGAGAGCTGTTATTTTTCCTCACTCAAAAATAAGTGGGGAGGACTGTTCCACCAGTTGACAGCTCAGGTAGTCAGAAAATTCCTCCTGACATCTAGCCTGAATCTACTTTCTTATAGTTTTAACCATTTGGTTCTGATCCTGCCCTCCTGTCACTTTTTCTTCTATGTGACAACCCTTCAGATATTTGAAGATTGCTATTGTATTTCCCCTCAGTTATCTCTTCTGTAGGCTAAATATATCCATCCTTTGGCCATTCCTCATAGGGCTTGGTTTCCAGACCCCTCAACATCTTGGTAACTCTCCTCTGAACTTGTTCCAATTCATTACTGTCCTTTTGGAAAGGTGGTGCCCAGAACTGGACACAGTATTCCAAATGTGCTCTGACCAGGGCAGATGAAAGTGGAAAAATTAATTCCTGTTATCTACGTCTCTTGTTGATGCATCCCAAGATAATACTTGCCTTTTTAGAAGCTGTCTCAGACTGCTGACTCATGTTTGACATGATCAGCAGGACATCAGTTGTTGTTGTTTTTCACATGTACTCCTGCCATGCCAATCTTCTCCCATCCGTACTTGTGCCTTGCATTCTTCCCACCCAAATGCAGAACTCTACATTTCTTCCTGTTAAATTCCATTCTATGCATTTCAGTCCACTGTTTGAGCCAATTTAGATCTTTTTGAATCTTTTTTCTTTTTCTTTCTTCTAAAGTATTAGCCATCCTTCCCCCCGACCTGCACAAGCTTTGTATCATCTGCAAACTTGAAAAGATTAAGAAACCAGATTAAGTTGGTCAGAGTGAAAGAACCATTTGCTTGAAAATGAAAAAAAAGATCAAACAGGTGCAATGTGTATTTGATAGCCTTCACTATCCCCGATTTTACACATGGCAAGGCATTTCATGGACAATATGCCCTGTAGGTTGATGCACCTGCTACATATTGTTAAGTATAGTAGCCAAGATTACCACAGTTCAGAAAGTTTTGGTTTTAGTTTTCTGTGGAAGGTAACCTCTGTTCTATGAATCAAGAATGACTGCATTCAGAAGATCAAATGCATAATATAATGTTAAAAAATATTTCAACCAAAAATATTCTAAATGTTGGATTAGCTTTCTGAAATATTGTGATTTGATAGTAATTTATTTTCTTGTAAACTGAAGTTGCATTCACAGTTGGAGAGCTATGGCAAAATCCAAAACATAACCAAGCCTGTCTTCCTTTGTGCTTTCCCAACCTCTTTTTCATCCCGCTCAGATTCCACATTTCGGTACACAGGTAGCCCAGATAGTCTTCGTTCAAGGGCACCCATGATTACTCCTGACCTAGAAAGTGGAGTGAAAGTCTGGCATTTAGTCAAAAACCATGACCATGGTGACCAGAAGGAAGGTGATCGGGGAAGTAAGATGGTATCAGAGATCTACTTGACACGGCTGCTAGCCACAAAGGTAATTCCAAGTCTTAGATCCTGTACCTCCTTTTCATCTGCTGAAAGTGGTAAACATTAGCCCTATACTGTCGTGCTGATTTGCCTTTTTGCATATAAGTAATAAAAATATTTTTTAAGTTAACAATAATTATAAACCCATCCTACAAGTGAGTGTATAGCAGAAGCTAAGTAAAACAGACAAAAGGGTTTTTTTCCCCCCTTAAATTGTCTTCATCCTAAGAAGAGAGGGATACAATCTCATATTACATAGTCAATGGTTCTTTCTCCTCCCCCCCATCACATAACTTGTTAACTTTGCTACATCTCACATCCAGGGATATAAATTAATGGGGGTGACTTTGCAAACTGCAATGCTGTTCTGCATCAACTGAGGGTTTGTGGTACAATATCCTCATACTTTGGTCTCTGCTTCCATCAGGGTACGCTGCAAAAGTTTGTGGATGACCTGTTCGAGACTTTGTTCAGTACTGTGCATCGAGGCAGCGCTCTCCCACTGGCTATCAAATATATGTTTGATTTCCTAGATGAGCAAGCAGATAAGCATGGCATCCATGATACTGATGTGAGGCATACCTGGAAGAGCAACTGGTGAGAGGGACACAATTTTATTTATTTACTTACTTACTTACTTACTTATTTACTTACAGTTTATATACTTCTGAAAACTGTCCCTGAGCAGCACACATCATATTTACATAAATAAAGTTAAAAGTATAAAGTATAAAACACACACAATAATACAATACAAAAATACAGCACCGGAAATAAATAGGATTCTACATTCATTAAGCTC
Source organism: Liasis olivaceus (assembly GCA_030867105.1). Lineage (NCBI taxonomy): Eukaryota > Metazoa > Chordata > Lepidosauria > Squamata > Pythonidae > Liasis > Liasis olivaceus. Next base: position 163,077,711 of record CM061350.1, on the reverse strand, counting down.
CAAATTAGAGGAAGCAGCAGTTCACAGTACTGCCACCTTCAAGGCCTAATGAAAAAGCCAGATTCTGATGGACTTTCCACTTTGTCAGGGTAGAACTTATCCAGATTTCTATTCCAAAGAGGGGGAAAGAGCAGCAATTAAAAAGGCACCTGAAGCCCCTGAAGATGGCAGTATGTAAGTGAATATACCTGAAGTGAAACACTTCTATAAGATCTTAATGGATGAGCAGAATCAGTTGGGAGAAGATGGTCTCCTAAATATCCAGATCCTACATCATCGCTGATTTATGGAGAGGCTGGAAGAATTGAAATTTATTCTATTGAAGCCCTTATGGTCAAGATAGTATTTGGATAATTCAAGACAAATCTTCCTAAGCTCATCCCATAACTGCTTATAGCTTGCTTTCTCAACATTAATGCACCAAGACATTTTGATTATTTATTATCCTTACTCTATACAAAATAAAATATGCTAGGTCTCAAATGAAAGTAATAACTCATATTTCATTTGAGAACTAACGTTAATGTATCCTGAGATTATTCTGGGACTCCTGAAACATCCATGTCCTTTTGACATGCTTTAACCCTAACCCTAATCCTACCTTTCTTTATTTTCTTCCTTTAATTTGATCTGCTCCTTTGATTGTAGAAGCCACCATACATATGTAATCTTAGTCCTGCTTTGAGAAACTGTTCTCCAGTGTTTTTCAGTCTTGGGGATATAATGACAATTTGTACTGATGGGAGCTTGCAGAAGCTTATAAAATACCACTGAGGATGTCCAAGGAGCAGAATCTCCCTTAAAGCAATTGCATTTCTTACTTAAAATTGTAACCTCCAAACATCTGTTTTCTTTACTCTAAATGTGAAGCATCAGAGAAATTTAATTCAATTTAGGCACTACTCAACTGACTCTGGGCAGCGTACAATAAAACCAACAGAATAGAAAACACAGGATAATAGTGATAAAAGAAATAAGAAATAAATAAAAAACAAAAACTGAACCTGTCCAGCTAGCCACATCCACACCCTCAAACAATCCAACCAGGGCCCCAAGCACCCAAGGCCTGGAAGAACAGCCAGGTCTTTAAGGCTTTCCAGAATGCCATCAGGGTGGGAGCCACACAGATATCAGGTGCAACCTCATTCTAGAGGGCAGGTGTCATGACAGAGAAGACACATTTCCTGGGTCCCAATAGATGACATTGTTTAATTGAAGAGATCTGGAGCATGCCAACCCTGTTGGGTTGAACCGAGCAGGCTGATACAATGGGAGATAGGTGGTCCCTCAAGTAATCAGGCCCTATATCATGTAGGGCTTTATAAGTCACAACAGCAGCTTGAATCACACCTGGACGCATACCAGTAACCAGTGCAACTCACAAAGCAGAGGTGTCACATGGGCATATGAAGGGACACTGCCTAAACTCCTGCATTCTGGACCAGTTGAAGCTCCTGAGTGGTCTTCAAGGGCAGCCCATGTAGAGTGCATTTCAATAGTCAAGCTGTGAAATGACCAGGGCATAGATGACCATACCAGTTACATCTGAATTTTGCTTGAGATAAACCAAGTTGAACTAAACTAAAGCAGAATCAGTGATGTGCTGATAAATTGCCCTTGCTACTGTTGCACCACATGACTAGTTGTAGTTACTAGGGAGTTGTAGCTCAGCTCAGCATTCAACCAGCTCACAAAAGTCCTGAAAATTTCATAATCACCTCTCACAAGCCAGTATTAGCCAGCTCCAGCACATCATTGGGCAGGATAGACCCCACTGGATGTAACTGGGCATTCTTAATCAACCTGTACCGAAATGTTATTCAAATTCATAGTGTAAGAGAACAGGTCTCGACTAAGGAAAAGTGGATTCCAAAATTCCAGTTCTAGTAAGAGATATTTCTAAACAGTTTTTCAAGCTTAACAAAAAAACAAATGAAACAAAGATTTTTGTTATATCTAGTTCCCTTTCTAACCAGGCAGTTGCTGATGCTGTTATTGTTCATTTTTTTCTCTGTTATTTTCTAGGTAGTCAGTTTACAGTTTAGTACCATCTGCTTTCTCCAGATAATAACACAAATTATATCTAGGCAGTCTTGTGCCAACTTTGAGTATAGCAAGTTTCTTTTACATGGCATGATCAATTTATAAAGAGAGTCTGAAAAACATCTACTAAGTGTTATGTTATATTACAACTCATCATCCATGCTACTAAAGATACAGAAAATATCTCTTGGGTAATAGGTATATTTTCCATTTTTGTTCTCTAATATAGCACTCACATGGCCGCAACTCAGCATCCTAATGCCAAAATCTGATTGACTTGTAATGGTCTAAGATGATAATAGCTTACCTCATTTGATGCAACAGTGATAATTTTACTCAGCAACTAGCCTGGAAAGGGGATAATAACTCAATTATTAATGGCTTTTAAATACAAAGTAGACAGTCTCAGAGACTCAGTTCTGAGGTTCTCTGTATACTCTATGGGACACACATATTGTTCCTCTAAGGTGATGATCCTATCTGAGTGGCCTTCATGAATACTTTGTTCTTGACAGGGATAAATCCTAAGGCTTCAGAAAATGCACAAGATTTGCATTAAGCAGGTATAGAATAATTTGACCTCAAAATCCCTTGCTATATAACCATTAATTTTCAAACCAAGGCTTGCAATTGATTCATACCAGTTTCTCATTAATTATTCTGCACTTATTAATTATTCCATTAATTCAAAGTGTTATCGCATTTAAATGTGATTCAATGATGTACTTTCAGATTGTAGAGTCATAAATGCAATCTTTATTACTTAAACAATGGAGTAGGTCTAAAGAGAAAAAGCAGGGTTCAACTTGATTAGTGAAAAGAGGCATTAAGGCAGGACAGGAGTAGCTGTAAAAAGCCAACATTTAGGCAATATACACTTATATTGAAAATAGAATTCAGCTAAATTTCTATTAATTTCATGAGCTATCCTTTTTTATATCAGGTGGAAGCCTTCTGCTGGCAGCTGTAAAGGGGAAGAGCCAGGATGAATACATTGCTTTCATAGTTTGTATTAAAGACAACCAGTTTTCAGTTAGATAAGTCAAGAAACTCTCTGTAGCTTGGTTTGGTCCTTCCAAATCCCTAAAGCCTTAAAAATAACTGAGATACCACAAGAATACCTTCTTTTGTATAATACTTTGTTTCTAGAACTTGAGCAAAGTAGAATTTACAAGGTGCTATCAGTAATGCAATAACTAAAGAAGCAGAACCCAGATAGAGAATGTGGCTATTTGTATCAGCTTTCAGTCGAATAGCTATATATAAATTACATTTAGGTATCTATTTCCCAAATGTTTTTTGAGGATGTCTAGTCAAGATATTGTATATAAACTTGTGCTCCAGCCAAGTATATCTTCAAAGCAGCAGTTTGTATTCTGTATTTTTATAACAATTGCTGCTTTTGCATCTTTCTCTTGGCTGTTACTTTAGGATTAAAAGTTCCCTGGGTTAGAAATTGACTGTGCATAGAGGATAAACGCTCATAAAAATGGCAACCAGATGTGTGTGTATAAATCACACATGTAAATCCCTTGTGGTTTAAAAAGCCTCTAATCATCTGGACTGCCAAAGTCAAATTCCCTGCTAAGGCTGTAGGGAGCTAAAAACAATTTAGCAGAAGCTTTAGGGAATGAGTTTTTAGGATAAAATGTTGGAATCTTGAATAAAATGACACTTAGAGCTAACAAGTGGTACCGATGAGCATAGATTTCCTTTCTTCCTCCATAGCTGCCAGACAACAGAGGCCTTTAATACAGAGAACTTCCCAACCATTGTCAGTTTCTATGTGCATCAGCTGAAAAATAATCCAGGCTGAAGAAGGAGAGACTTTACTTCCAACCAAGCCTTTAAATCTTTTCTTTTGAACTATGACTATACAGGTTCATAAAGTTGTTGTACCATGAATCAGATAATTGGGCAAAAGTCTTTGCTAGCACTTTAAACTAGGATTGCTTTGGGTAGGATCCAAACCAAGTTCATTAAACTCAGTTCTTGTTGAGATACTGGACTTAAGATAAGTCTTAACTTGTTTTCAATGGTCTTAAATTCAGCTAGTGATATCTGTAAGCTATCCTTTAACTGGAAATGCCAGTGGTTAAACCTAAGGAATTAATACATCTCTGTTTCCATACCACTTATATTTTGATTCAATTTTTCAGTTAATATGCAAAAGTTATAGTTGTTTTAAAATATTTTAAATAATATTTTAAAATGTATTAACCTATATATGGCCATTCCATATCTTTTATATTCAACTCCTCATATTTATGAAATATCAATTATGATTGTGATCATCTCCAGTGAAAGTTGAGACCTCCCTGCATTCAATGAACTTAAAGATAAATGCTACATTTCCTAAATTGGAAAGCTGGTTAATATAAAGCAGTTTTGTAAGGTGGGGGCAAGAGTAGGCACATTCTCTCTTTTTGCCAGCCTTGGGCAGGTGAGGAATGAGAAAAGGAATGTTCTGCCTACATCTATATATAATTTTATATTTTATATATCAAAATATATATGATATATTTATATATCAGCAACCATTTGCCCCTGTGCAATAGCATTTATTCTTTCAAAAGATAGCTTGTGTTCTCTTTCTCTTTTTCTCCTTTCTGCAAAACATTTTTTTTCTCTGTACTGCCACTGGATGGACAAAAATAACATGTTGAAGCCCCATAGAGAATAAGGTGTTTTGCTGGCAACTGAAGGTCAGGCAGGGCTAATGTTGAATGAGAACAAGTGTAATAATTTGTTGGAAATTACACACTTCTGCAGAATAAAGAAATGCTCACTGGACACAATCCAGTAAGTAAGTTTGCACAGCAGAAGAATCTAGCTAGCATTGGGTAGACACTCATGGCAGTTCATCTAACCACAATATACTTTACTGTTTTATTGAATCTAGAAGCCTTTCCATATACTTGAAAGGTAACAGTAAGATACAGCTTTTTTTTTTTTTTACTTTGTTACAAAAAAGATGAATCATGGTTCAGTTCTGATTGCTGATACCTGATTTTAAAAGACCAATTTCCAATATCTTTTCAAGAAGTTTTCCTTTGCTTTTTGGACAGAAAGACATGGCAGAGCACTAAGAAAATAGCTGTAAGTAGGCTAAGACTTTCATTGTACAAACAGACAGGTGCCCATTTGCCACATGGATTATAAGAAAGCTCTTCAAGGAGTTTGCCTAATTTTTTTCTCAGTGTTACCTCTGGCCATGCACACATTAAAAAGAAATCTGTTTCCAATCAAGTACTAGGGAAATAAGGCACTGCCCCAAAGGTAACAGTCTTAATGAAACACCCTACATAGGAGTCAAGCAGCCAGCCAGGTTTCTTCAAGATGTATGGTGCTGATTACATGTTTTGTAACTATCATATTCACACAGTGGAACAGTTCACTTCAGTACAAAGGAAATCCAGATCCAAAATCTCTTTGGATAAACATATGGTTTAGTTTGTACCTGATCTAAACTGTCTATTAAGAAAAAAAGTATTACTGTTTTTCAGGTTGTAAATATACCAGTGCAGTGTGGGATATAAATTCTACAAATAAATACAATTAGGAACAGCACACTTTTTCTCAATCCCAATTTATGATGAAAAACTGGACACAGACAGCACCCTGAGCTCTCAGATCACACCATAGGGGAAACAGGCTCCAGCACTGCTTTCTTCTTGAATACTCATATTCTCTTACCTGCCAGCAGCTGATGTATTAGCAGAAGAGGGATGGTGTAGGAACCTCCATATTCAGCTGTGTGAAAAGATATTTGCCTACTTTCTTTGCCATTGTATGTTATCTTAGTTCACTAATATATAAAAGAAGTCTGAGTAAATAGAGAACATAAATGTTTGGTGCTTGATTCATTTATTTCATAAACAAAAACATCCAATAAATGATATGCCAGTGTGGAAAAATAATTCCCCTCTAGTTCAGTCAATTCAGTTAAAGAGCTAACTAGGGTCAGTTATGTGAGTACTTCATTAAACAGTCAACTCTGAGCTGGGTGAGTCTTCCCTTACGTGCATCTCACAGACATCACAGGGAAGTTGATTCTAGAGATACTTCAGGCCTTGTTCAAAAGAAATTTCTGAAGACCTCTGTAAAAATGTCATGTATGCTTATCAAACTGGAAAAGATTGCAAAAGCATTTCCAAAGCTCTGGGGCTGTACCAAACCACAGTCAGAGATGTCTTGAAACGGAGAAGATTTGGAATAATGGAGAATCTTCCCAAGAGTGACTATTCTGTGAAAATCATGTCAGGAAGTAATTTTTAAAAAAAAGCCCAAGATCCAGAGATTTGCAAGCCTCTGCTGCCTCAGTGTTTATCCAAAAAAGCCCTCACTGGGTAAAAATGAGATTGATAGAAGAATAGTAAGGCAGAACCCATTGCTTATTAAGAATGTTGATGTTCATGTCAAATTGCCCCCAAAGCACCAGAATCTCCTTCCAGACTTCCATAAGGATGTTCTACAGACAGATAAATCAAAACTGAAACTTTTGGAGCTAACAAGATAGTTAATATACCAAACATCACACTCCACAATAAGAATGGTGAAGAATGGAGATGGTGGTGCCCTAATTTGGGGATGTTTTCCTGCCTCGGACAATTGTCTAAGTCCTGAGGCAGGAAAGCATCCCCAAATTAGTGGTCTTCCTACAGTTGTGACGTGAGAGACTGATCACCAGTTACAGGAAGTGCTTACGGCAGTTACACATACTTCAGCCAGTTACTGAATTTAATGGGGGGGATTACTTTTTCACACTGGCATACTGTAAGTTGGGTCACTTTGTTTATGAATCAGCACAAAACATTGGTGTAATTTGTTCATTCGGGCTCCCTTTATATATTTGTGGGACTGACATGAAGCTCTGATAGCAATCAGGGGTAAAGATATGCAGAATCTCAGAAAAATCAGAAAGAGGAAAAACATATATGTTTTTGTATATAAGGTCAGTCTGTTTGCTTATTGAGCCCCGAACCCTATATTCTGATTTGCAGCAGCTGTCCAGAGTATAAAGCAGAGATTTTTCACATCAGCTGCAACACAGTCTAATTGGCAATGCCAGCAATTGATTTTAGCACCTTCTGTGTGTTGTTAGTGACCTAGACTACCTCCTGTACAACTCATGCCTCGAATGCTGCAAAAACAGCAATAAAGGCATCAGGAGCCTCGGAAAATTGCATTTCCTCAGTCTCCTGGTGCCTGGGTCTTCAGTGAAGCAGAGTTTTAACTAGCAAGGATAGAGAAATCAAAAGAAGAAAAAGATGCTTTTCTGGTTTGTTGTTGATTAGGGTAGGATAGAGATATTTTTCTCTGGCTCACAGAGAAAAATCAAAGGTGTTCAATTTTACTTTTTGATTTATTTTTACAGCAAGCTCTATTCAAAGGAACTGATATCTTTGACAACGTTGGGGTTTTCCTTCCTAGCCCAGGAAAATGGAAATAAAAATGTGTTACATGGTCCCTATGTATGGTTCTCTTTCTGTTGCTAGTTATCCTAGATTTCATATTACACAGAGAACAACTTCAAGGTTTAGGCCTCCTGGTATTTGTGGGCAAAAGAGGTAGACAGTGGCATCTAGTGATAGGTTACCTAGTAACTGAAGCGTCTTCCATCCTAAGATTAAAAGGAAGAGTGGAACAATTAGAAAAAAGATCATCATTGAAAACATTTAGGTTGGAACACACCACTGTAAATCCATGATAAGGGACTTCTAATGAAATATACACTGCAGTTGCTTATTAATGCATTTTAAAAAAACATATTGAGAGCAAGACTTTCAAGGGGAAAAAGAGATTATCTCAACTGACAGAAAGAAGTCCCTCTTTGGTTAGGTCTCCAGCCCAAATAACCCAATGAATTCAAATCCAATAGCTCCATCGTAATTCTGTACCCTGATTTTAACAGCGTATAGGAAGAGGATATTCAGCCTGGCTGGAGCATAATGCTAAACATGGTTAAAAACTCCCCTTCTTTGCCAAATACCATTATGACTACTACATTATTCATTATTGCTACTATTACTACTACTATTCTTATTTAACATTTTTGTGAAAAGAAAAAAGGAAATCTAGGATTAGAGAAGTATGCTACTGTTGTTGTTTTTTTAATTTATAATGCATGTTTATGTCATACAGTCTTCCTCTTCGCTTCTGGGTGAACGTAATTAAAAATCCACAGTTCGTCTTTGACATCCACAAGGGAAGCATCACCGATGCCTGCCTCTCAGTCGTAGCCCAGACTTTTATGGATTCATGTTCCACCTCAGAGCATCGTCTGGGCAAGGATTCCCCCTCTAATAAGCTGCTGTATGCCAAGGATATACCCAGCTATAAAAGCTGGGTAGAAAGGTCAGTATTTAAAATAGAGGGTATGTGCTGCATGGTAAGACTCTTCATCTATGCTTCCCCAAGCTTGCAGTTACTGGGTTTAGTGCCATTTCACTGTCCGCTCAGGTGGCATTCAGGGTGGCAGCTGTGTTTTCTTCCTCACTCATAAAGGTCAGTATTAAGGATCCATTTACAGATCCCGAAATAATTGCAGCGTGAATCCCGATACCATTTCCGTTCATGTTCTTGTTTTTGTGCATGGCTGTACGCATAATATGTGTAATAGATTTTATTATTTATTTAATTTATATAGCTGCCTGCTTGCCATATGATTCTGGGTGGCTATCCATTAAAAATAACCATAAATAATTTTAAAAATTAAAACAACACATCACAGAGTGACTCAATCAGTCACTAAAGACAGGTCCACCCAACATTCTGGTCCCCTGCTAAGGGGAAGAACCAGGTCCTTAACACCATATGAAAGACCAGCAAGTGTGTGGCCATCCAAACCTTGGAGGGTATGTGGTTCCATAGGTCAGGTGCCCATGATAGAGAAGGTATGTTTCCTGGATTGCATCATCCTGTCAAATCTTGTGGCATGGTCAGAAATAATTGGAGACAGGCAGTCACATACATAACCCAGCCCTGTGTCATAAAAATGCTTTATAGGTGATAACCAGCATCTTGACATGCAACTGGAAGCCTGCTGGGAACCAGTACAGCTTGGGAAGTAGGAATGTTACATGGGGATACCAAGGCATGCCCATAACTATCCATGCCACTGCATTCTGGACCAGCTGTAGATTCTAAGTGATCTTTAAAGATAGTCCCATGTAGAGCCCATTACAATAGTCCAGACTGGAGGAGACCATAGCAGGAGTGACCATGAATAGGGCCTCCCAGTCTAGGAGCGGTATAATTGGTGCACAAGATGGATATGTACAAAGACCTTCCTAGCCACCACTGCCACCAGCTCTCCAAGCAGGAGACAAGAGCCTAGGAGGATCTTTTAACACAAGCACCATCTGGGGGAGTACTAACCCATTTAGAACTAAAGATATTAATCCCCGGGTGGTGGTGGTGGTCCAGTTTTGCTAAGGTTAAGCCTAAGCCTACCTCTCCCCATCCAGACCCCTACAGCTTTCCGATACCGAGAAAGAATTTTGACAGCATCACTTGGCCAGCCCGGGATAGAGATGTATCATTCAGTATCATCAGCATACTGATATTACTTGACTCCCTGTCATCATATCTCCTCACCCAATGGCTTCATGTAGATATTAAATAGAAGTGCAGAGAGAATAAAGCCGGGCTCCCTGCTTGGTGGAATCCCACCAAGCAGGGTCTTGGGTCTAGACCTCTCCCAGCCAATAGTTACTGGAGTGAACCCCAGAGGAAAGAGGAAAGCCACCACAATGCCACGTCCCTCACTCCCTACCATTGTGTTCATCCACAAGGTCCAGAAGTACATCATTATTGATGGTATCAGGAGTTACCAAGAGATCAAGCAGGGCTAGGATGGATGCACCAATCCATCCTGATCCAACCAGATGCCATCAATAAGAGCAACCAAAGCAATCTCATTACTGTATCCAGGCCTGAACCCTAACTGGAATGATCCAGATGATAAAATTTACTGAAAAATAGAATAGCATCAATGTTACAGTAAAAACAATACCAAATAGGAAAGCATAAACAAATTATTGTTGTCATTTGTCAACTCCAGTGGTCATCTTTTACTTCCTCACATAAGTCTCTTTCTGTACTTTTAACTAAATCTAGTTTTTAGCTTTATTACTGGGCTTCCTCCTATCCAACTACAGAAGTACTTTACAAGTGGAATTGGTTATTTGTTATCCCTTTATCACAAATAGTTGTCAATAAGACAACTTGTATATACAATACAACAATGTATATGTACATAGTATTGTACATTACTAATAGATTCTTCTGTCATTTAAAGATTGTGTATTTATTATGGCATGAGTTTAGTAGGAAAACATGTATTTCACTTTAAAGTTCATCACATATCCTACAAAATCAAGCTGATGTTTGTTCATTCTACCCTTTCTGTTGCAGTTTTCTGCAGAAATAACTTGTGGGTTCAACCCAATTCATACCTGATTGCTGCTTCTTTTTTCTCTCAGATATTTGTGCTATAAGTATTCAGTTCTGTTTCTGAACCATTCTTTCCATTACTTTGCAGGTATTATGCAGATATTGCAAAACTCCCAGCCATCAGTGACCAGGACATGAATGCCTACCTCGCAGAACAGTCACGTCTGCACTATGTTGATTTCAACATGCTAAGCGCACTCAATGAAATATACTCCTATGTCAGCAAATACAGCGAGGAGGTGAGAAACTTCTATCTTCAGAGGGTCTCAGGAAACAAATTTGTTGATTAAACACTTCACTGCATAATTGTTGTCATAAACAATCTATGAGACATTTTGAATATCTTGGCAGGAGGGCTTTAAGATTCTAAGCCCATATGTTGTCCTCATATTCCCTAATTATGGCTTTCTGGGTTCATGCTTTTTATAACCTGCAGCTTATTTCTGTGTTGAACTTTGTGGGCTTCTTGACTTTGTTTGCTTCTGGTACTCATTACAATCTAGATCAGGGCTACACAGTCTTTCCACAGCTAGAGGAAGACAGTTCGATATTTCCCCCTTTTTATTTTGATTCTCTCTCTCTCTCTCTGCTTGTTTGAGCTTATATGCCACTCCAATAGTGCATAACTCTAAGCAGCTGACATTCCTCAATCCAGTAACAAGATGAAAACAATAAAACAACATAATAACAATTATATAAATGCCCAAGGAACAGCACCTAATAACAACCAGACATTCTCACAGCAGGACAGAATAAACTCAGATCAAACCCCAAAGGCCCTCTGTGTGCTAAACCAACTGGAGAAGTAATGCATCTATTTTTTCTTAATTTATCACCAAAAATTGCTGGAAGATTAAGCCACCATTATTTGCACTGTTGAAATCTGGCAGCAAATTGCATATCTTGCTGGGTTTGGAGAACCACAAAAAAGGGATTCAAGACTACATGCAGCACACAAGTCAAGGTTTCCCCTCTCCAGTGCAGACCAACTTTGTACTAGCTTCTGCTTCCATGCTGATCCCATGAATGACTCAAACTGCTAGCTACGACTAAGAATAGTGCAGCTCTGCCAATATAGGACACAGTATCATAATAAACTTTTGAAAGTACCCTTCTTTTCAAATACAGCTGGCTAAAGCTTATAATGCCCATTTGGAAGGTAGACGGTTAGGAAAATAATTCCAATTTATTTTCAGAGCAGTTTGTAACCATAAAATGAATGCATAACACAAAGATAGAAGTATACTACAAAATATGAAGGACTAACGTTCACTACAATTAGTTTTTATTTATCACAGCCTGGGCATATTAAAGTACTTTAGTAAAAGTAAAAGTAAGAACAGACGAGGAACACTTATGTGAGTTCACAGTGAACAAGGCCTTTGGTTTATTGTGGATACCAATATGTGATGACCTAGCCTCTTATCCTAAAAATAGGTTTGTGAATCCTCTTGTTATTGTTTTTTTTAAAAAAATAAGCATCTTGCTAAATAAGCAAAAAGAGTGACTTATGTTAGGAATATAAACTTTTTTGCTTATTTTTGTGTTGTGTTGTTTCATTTCCAGTTATATCCATAATCTTGGCCATTGTCCAATATTTATTTCAAATAGAATGAAATTACTAATGGCTAGGGATGGGAAAGAAATACTAAAATGCAAACCAAATCAATTAACTAATTTAATTCACATGTTCCAGACTTTGACACAAGCCAAAATTCAATTTATTTCATTTTTTACACGTCTCCAAATTTTGCTATGTTGCTCTCTGCTCAAAATTTGTACAGTATATAAAAAAGGATGGATATAATGCCTATAAAAGGCATATATTAAGGGAATTTGCTTGCAAAATATCCCTAGTAATAAGTTTTCATCATTAAGCGATTAGGGCAGTCTTTAGATAAAGCAGAAGGTGGGGCTTTTTGAGTTGTGGTTATTGAAGATTTGCATTACTCTTTGAATGCCTACAAAAATCTGTCTGGTTGTCTGACCGTATGCAATGTTCCCAGAAACAAATTGCATGGCACAACCAAATCCTATACATTGTACAAAATATTGCTATCAATACATGTTCTCTTCTGATGGATGCATCACTTGAAACCTAAGTCCCCACCGTCTGTTCAGCCCTTTAATTCGCAGTGCTAAGAAATGCCTATTTTGCAGTTACAACCATTAATGGCAAGGCTTTTGTCTTTTAAACGCATGTATAAATACATGGTATGGTGCAGCAGCCATTTGCTAAATGGTACAGGAAATGTAGCCTCCAGAAAATAATTGTGCTTTTTGCTGACAGTGTGAGCCAACATGGTAACTCAGAATAAGGAGGGGTTTATGAACGCAATTAAATCCTGTGCTTTCATTTCTTACATTTTCTCTGGAAAGTAAAGCTAAAGACTGGGTGTTGGCTAACGGTTCTATATTAATATTTAACTTCTTATATGAACATTCTAGAGGCCCTTAGGTATTCTTATTCACAGATTTACCATAAGTTTTAAGAACACCATAAGGCTGACATTTCAGAGCATCACTCTCAACACTTATTGTGTTCTTATCAATGTATATTATATAGACAAAGAAATTACCATGAATTTCTAAGACCATTTCTTTGTATCCATTGTTGCTTCCTTTGCCTTTTAGTCCACTTAAACCCAATGCATTCTTACTATTTTCTGTCCTTTCTAAAACGTTTGTATTGATTTTGGTTCCAGATCATTGGGGCTCTGGAGCAGGACGAGCAGGCGCGCCGGCAGCGCTTGGCATACAAAGTAGAGCAGCTCATTGGTGCCATGTCTATGGAGAGCTGAAGAAAGGAGCAGGAACTCCTAGAAAAAACATAAGGAGTGATTGCAAAGACTTTGGGGAATTAAGAAGGAAACTGGCAAGGAGGCCACAAAGAACATATCTGAACTACTGTGTGAACCTCCAGAAAGAAGCAAACATTGCCCCAGATTCTTAGCTCAAAACTCACAAAATTCCAGTTGAAAGGATGAAGGAAAACAACAGCAACTGTGCATCTCAAGTACCAGTTGGATTTATCAAGAAATTCAGCTACTCAAGCTGTAACCTTGAAGGTCCTTGGAAGCTTAGGCTTCTCCATGACTGCTGCTTTGCATGAAAGTTGTTTGATGTATATTAAGAGATAACGAAAACACTATTTAAAATTTTTTTTAAGAAAAAGAAAAGAGAAGAAAAAAGTAAAGGTAACAAAAACATCTTGTTGAAGATTCCACTGCACATTGCCCCTCCCATCATATGAGACCTCGTTGTTCATGGCTCAGATGGATGGTTTGCAAGTAGATTCTCGTACCTTAGGGAATGTTTTTTAAAAAAACTCCATTATTCCTCTGCCTGGGAACTTAAAAATGTCCCCACGAGCACAAATTTGCACCAAACCTTTTAAATAGTGCAGTTGGGAAGGAAAGCCCAGCATTCAGTATCTGCAAGAGTCATTTAGCAGGAATGTATGTGAGTGGAAAAGCCATCTGGTCATTCAACTCATCTGTGCTGAAATCCAGCTTCAACTATGTATTTATAGAGTACTGATATTTTTTTAATACTCCTTATTTACCTACCATTGAAGGGACACTATGATTTTATGAAAGTCCTTCATTCCTCTTCTACTTTGACACAAGATCCCCCTCACTGAAATGATTCCTTCCTGTTTTTATGTATCTGACAGCTGTGTTCCTAAGGAATGTCTGGTCCTTTTGAAGCTAAGGAAGTTGTGATGGTTTAAAATGAAACTGTGCATTATGCACTTTTGTAGGTGCAATTCATATAAAAACTGATTGGCTTTCTTAGTTGCTTAGAGTGTTGATTGATCAGTTAGCTTTTGGGTTGTTTGTTTTTCCTTGTCACTGCGTGATTTCTTGCGGTTAAAAAAAGTGTTTACAGCAAGCAGTACTTGAACAGTGTAGACCTAGTGAGGTGACATATTTATTGCTTTCCTGCTTTGAATTCACTTATGCAATCAGAACAAATGGCATTTACATTTTTCTCATACCATATGAAAGGTCATGCAGAGGTCAAGCATAAGACTTCAATGTCTCCTGGGAGAGGGAAGTGAGGGGGACCTTCTCTCTGGACAAAAGGAAATGGCACACTCTACATGCTGGCTAATTACTGTAGTCTTGTCTGTGTCCATGTGTCTTGTCTCAGATTAGGTTTTTTAATTGACCCTAGCAGTCCATTGCTAAATGATCAGTAGATGGCTGATGATGTCTGTGAGTTGTTGTTGCTCTTTACAAAAAAAATTAAACAACAAAAAAAAAAAACCAAAGTCCTTTAAAGAGTGCTAATAGCAGGTGGGCTGCTGTAAACATTTCTCTCTGTCATAAATATTGACATTTGGGCAGGCTACAGTTAAGAGGGGTGATAAGAAGAGCAAGGTGATTAGACCTAATGGAAGGCAGAATATTGGCCCCATGAGTGCAGTTCCCTTGAGTGAAGTCAGACTTTGAAGAGAACAAAATGGCTTTCTCAGTGTGTCTGGGGACAGGCATCTTGGCTTGCATTATGATTCTACTCAAATTCTGTCACATTTTCGCCATTAGAAAAATTTGGTCACAGCTGTTTTGAATGGAATCAGAGGATATTATCACTTAAAAGCCTAACAGTTTTGGGAAGTGGAGGTTGTCAGAAATAAGAATTAGCTCTAGTACTTTATAAAGTTTGATATAGGGAAATCTCAAAAGCCCAAACTTTTGTTGCTGCTCCATGTCTGCAACACTTCATATCCATCCTATATCCGGGACTAACTTTGCCATGCCAGTCCAAAACAGGATTCAGACTGAAAAGGGCAGCTATCATTACACTCTTCATTCATGATAAGCTTGCAGAGATTCCACAACAGTTAACCTGAGGGAGGTTGAGCTGTTGACCCCATGCTCCAAAATGGCTCCCTGGACATCTACAGAGGGAAAGCCTCTGATACTATCACTCTATACACTTAGAGCAAGTCGATGCAGATGGAAATCTATTTCAGAGGTGAATACCCTGAAAATGGTTGAACATCATTGCTTTATTAGCATAGCTCAGCTTCTCATTAATTGTGTGGAGTCCTTTTGTAATGGGCTTCATATACTAGTGTGCTCTGGTTAGCTACCACATGAGGAAGGAGAAAATAGCTCCTGACAAAGTAAACCCATTTTTCCCAGTGGTATGTAGATGTGTCTTAGAAGAATGCCACTCTGATTCCCCCCGCCCCAACCAAGCAATGGAGACATTGCTTCCACAAAAGGCTGTGGGTGAGATTGATACCACATACTTCAACTGAATTGCTTACTTTGTAAGAATCTCCCATTTTTACCCTCTAATCATTATCCTGAATACTGCCAGCAAAGGGGTAAACAAAAGGACCAACTTACTGCTTTAATTATAATTCATTAAAGCAATGTCAAACCCCCTTTCCCTTTGATAATTTACTTCCATAGGCTTCCCTGGGCCCTATTAATAGCCTGAAAGAAATACTAATGACTGACCTTGTGCAATAAGCCAAAGCCTTTGACATTCTCAGTAGTCAAAGATTTGCAGCCAAAAAAATCTGATTTACACTGACTTGGCAAGAGCAGAGACCAGGAGCCAAATGCAGGAAATATCTCAGAAGGATAGCATATTTTCAGAAGCATTACCTCCATGTCCTTTTGCAGGAGACTGCAAAGGAAGAAATGTCTCTTTTATTCCTGAACTTCATTGGTAAAGATAGTAAGCTTAGCAGCTCGTTTTTATCAATGGAATTTCCACTTCCTCAATTACAGGCATTTCACAATGAAACCTCTTTAGGCTTTTTTCATGCATTTTTATATGCATTAGTTTTTACTGCTGTGATAGATGGACTATATATATATGAAGCTTCAATATTCCAAACTAAGGCTGCATCTAGATGACAGTTTTTTACATCTTTAGTCAGAAGTGGAAAAAGAGATAATTCACATGGATTTCTCATCTAAAAGTAATGAGTTATTATAGATACCCTGATTTAGACAGTACCATCAGTGCTGGACCTGCTGGTCTATTTCAATTAATAATGAACAAGTTAGGATTGGAAAAATCCTCATGGATTTAGCAGGAATCAAACATGTTGATTCAAGTATACTTGCTTGCGTATGTCCTCTAATAGCAACTACTGCTTTCTACAATCATAGTTTCCCATTGCAGATGGGTAACATCTATTCCTAAGGCTGGGTGAGATCTTCCAGCCAATCATACTTCATCCAATAGTTTTTTCATGCTAGCTTGATACAATTTATTCTAAAACAAATTTGGAGTCAAATGTGTGGCTTTCATTTCATGGTTAATTTATACGACTATAAACAGTATAGACTGCTGCTGTATGACCTCAGTCTTCCCAGTCTGAACCACCCCCACCCGCAATGCCTTTGGCCACGCTCAAGAGTTGGTAAAGACTGGCCAGATTCACAGGCATTTACCTAAATATTGTAAGGTAAGTTAAAGTGCTCATTTCTTTGGATAACAACAAGGCTTGAGCATTTAGAACCACCATGATTGTTTTAGGTGAATTCCTTAACCTGCTATCTTCCCCTGAAGTGTCACTCCCAGCCTGCTTCATTTCAGGTGTTTTTACATCAAAGCCAGAGATTACATTCTTGGAATTACTCTCCTTATACTTCTTTTTTGAATAATTCCATTTTAGCTTTCACTAAAGTGCTAGCTTTCACATGAGTGCTATCTCAAAGAGCTTAAAGTAAGGAGATAGCAATGTGCTAATCAGATGTTTCTTTCCTTTTGAAGACCTTTATCTTATAAAACTCCATCGTGCTAGCAGATCTGACTGCCTCTCCTGTATTCTTTCTCTCTCTCTCTCTCTCTCTCTCTTTCTTTTTCTTTCTCTCTCTCCCTCCCTCCCTTCCTTCCTTCCTTCCTTCCTTCCTTCCTTCCTTCCTTCCTTCCTTCCTTCCTTCCTTCCTCTCAGTACTAAAATTCTGCAGCCACTTCATCTGCCAGAACAGCAGGTCTCCCTAACCTATATAGCTTCTCGTGCAATAGGTTCCATTAAAAGGGTATGCAGCTGAATGTGCTATAGATGCACTCAGAATAAATTAACAGTGGAAGTAGTAAAATAAGTTAGAAATTAAACTGTTTTCTTTTCCTTATAGATGATATCTTAAAAGTAGTTACAAATTCTCCATCTTATTTAGGATAGTGGTAATCTCAGCCTTATTTAGGAAAAATGTAGTGATGAAGACTGCATCCCTGTCACTATGGAATGCCTTTTGATTTCCTATCAGAAAAATCTAAGATAACTTCTAGGTATTTTTATCAAAGTATCCTCCCATTTCATGCTGCTGGTACTGTTTAAGTCACAGGGTAAGAAAAGCAGCCACTGAGATACCGTGTTTCTGGTTGTAGGGATTCCAAGCCATTTTTTAAAAAAATATATTTTCAGTAGTGGCTATTTCTCTAAAGTACTTCTAAATAGTATGTTTGAGTTTAAACTGAGCTCCTCTCCTGTGCTGATAATAGCTTAGATATCCCTATCTGGACTGAAACACTTTGCAAGGGCTTGCAAAGGATTCAATCTGAATTGTACATTACTACAGCCTCCCATTGGACAATTCTGCTGCTGCTTTGCCCTCTAAACATATCATTCCAGGAAAGCAGTTGTCACTTGCTTTCCGTCCTACACGTGGAATTTCCTGGAGAGAGATATATATTTGTGTGTAAATACACAGACAGACCCAAAAGTATATCTATATAAAGTTAAATTTATATGACAAAGTTATAGCATTAAAATTTACATATATGCAGGCACAACAATAAGCTTTAAAACAAAAATTAATTTCCTGCATTTGGGTCAATAAAGTCTACTGCAGCTGCTAAAAACAGGAATCTTAGTAGCATAGTGGTTATAATACTTGCCTGACAGGTAGAATGTCACCAGTTCAAACCGTGACAGATTTTTTTTCATTACTATTTTTCTTTCCCTAAGTATGAAAGGAGAGGTTCACAGTGGTCTGCCTAAGTTCCCCTTTTCTTTTCTCTCCTTCCATAACTTTGAAACAGCTGAATTAACTGGATGACACCTGAACCTCCAACTATAAAAGAAGAATGCCTTCTCAGAAACTATGTTCATGTGTTAGGAAGAGGGAAAAGGAAAAGTGACAGGAAAGGAAAGAGGAGGAAATCAGAAAATACCAAGACAAAGTTGGCTTGGTGCCATGTGCAGCAGTCAACTGGCAATGTGAAAAAAATCAGGCATGGTGTAAGCAGCCAAAAGCTGAGTGGAGCAACAGAGCTCTATAGGTATGCCAACTCCAGAAGTGCCAACAGCCAGCTGGCAGCTCATAACAAACTTTTCGCCTCCTAGCCAAGGGACTGAGAGATGTTAAAGTCCCTACAGCAGCTCAGGACAGAAAATCCCCAGAACCCTAGCCAGCAACAAAGCCAGCCAAACCTAGGGCAGCATAAAGGGGAACTAAAAATCAAGCTGAGGAGTTCCTCCCAGTTCACAGTTGGGAGATAAGCCAAGGATAGAGCTAACTGAGCCTGGTAATTTACACAACTGTAGGCAATTCAAGCTGGTAAAAGAAAAGGGTAAAAAAGAGGAAAAGAAGTTAATAGAAACTCACCAAAACTGTAGTTAAGAATCCTTAGATGCATAGCAAATATAGAAATCATAACGTATAGGCACAAAAATAAATATAGTGATAAGAATTAGAAATTGGTATTATCCATTTTGATTAATGAAAAATTTTGTGTAAGAAATCCTCCCCTGCAACAAAGGGAGAAAAAAGACTCAGCACACACCAAGCTTACCACTTTTCCACTGGGCCAATGCACATATCAGGCAAGTGTTTTAACCACTATGCTATTATAACCACTATGCTATTAAAATACTGAAATATAACAAACACAAGAAGCACTTTCGAGATTTCTGTTTTTCAACAGTAGCTGCAGCAATCAGAGAGCTACAGAGCAGCAACTATCAAATCAAGTGAGGGGAGCAGTTCTGCCTCTGCACTAGCCAAATGAAGTGCAGGGGTTTGCCTAGAAAAAGGAAAAGACCGCAGACAAACTAGAAAGTACACTTGGATCAGCATCAACCTGGAAACTATTTTTGAACTTAGAGCAGGAAAACATGAGCAGATTTATGATAGATTGCAGGTGAGCAGAAGGCGATATCTATTCCTGCCTTCCAGAAGCTGTTGGTGGCCCTTTAGTGAAGATGGAGCAACCCAGAAGTGTGGACATGTCCTCAGTCAACATTATAATTTCTGGATGAATGATCCTGAATTTGTTTCATCTGAATAAAGGAGACAAGGCTTGACTTGATAGTATGCTTTGCATAATTCAAGTGGATTCTGTTTTCATTAGAAAGTTAATCTCTAAGCAAAGTTTAGTCTACAAAAGGATATATCTAATCATAAGAGCAAGTCCAGTGCTACCCATACAATTTTTTGATCAAGCATACAGTGTCTGAATGGATGGAACCATTAACAACTGCATTTACTAGTAAACAGTCCTTTGTGTTTCTGATTTCAATTGAGACAGTAATTGAAAAATCATAGTTGCAGATTTGTTATGATGGCTTGGCATTTTGTTGCTTTCTATGTGTTGTACCAATAATTACAGCCACAAGAAGTGTACCCATGTTCATGCCAAATATTACCCTTTTGATGTTGTTCAGTAAACATTGGTATTTAGACCCAGCTAAGTATGCCTTAAGGACATTAAAAGATTTCTGATAGATCAAGCCAAAAGCTAGATCAGCATTTGGCTCCCAAAATGGCAGCCACACAGCTGTGCAAAGCCAATAAGCAGAACAGGAGTGAAAAGCATAGAGAAAAGTACACAGATACATCCTTCTATTGCCTTCTATTATATAGCCATTATGAGCCATGTCATTTTTTCTGATCCTCTTACACTCAATAGGCATCAGGTTCTTTTGTGATAGAGAAATACAACTCAGGGTCTATATGAAAAAATATATTTTATCAGGACTGGATCTCAGAAAAATTGATTGACCTCAATTATCATATCACCATGAATTATAATGTACACTTTTATCCTGCCTTATTTACCTTCTCTTCTAATTAGAAAGCCCCAAATACTGAAATCTTGAATATTGACTTGCAGCAGGTAAGCAGCCTTATCTTCCACAACACTATAGAAAGAACAAAAAACACATCCCTGAGAAATAGAGTTAGGGTAGGAATTTAAATTCAGAATGATCATGGGAAGATATAATAGGAGAGGTTTGGTCAAATAACTCCTTGTTCTCAGTACCTGCAGGCTG
This sequence comes from Liasis olivaceus, assembly GCA_030867105.1. Taxonomy (NCBI): domain Eukaryota; kingdom Metazoa; phylum Chordata; class Lepidosauria; order Squamata; family Pythonidae; genus Liasis; species Liasis olivaceus. Next base: position 163,056,959 of record CM061350.1, on the reverse strand, counting down.
CAGGTACATCTTTGGAGATCTACTTTGAGAAAACCTACTCATTACATAGGAATGAGAACATTTTTCATTAGCAGCACCAGATGCTGTGATTTCCCTAGTGATCCTTTCTTTAGGCTACAGTATTATCTACATCCACCTGTCAAGGGGATTCAGCTCACTAGACAAAATGAAATAAAAATAGCCTGAATCTGCTCTGGGGAAAAAGGGAAAAGACTGAACGGGGACCAAGCCCTAGAGGAAAATGTGACAGCAGCAGCAGCAGTTGGAAAAGAATAAATAACCAACATGAAAGACCATTTGAACTCCATGAGAGCTAGAGTCTATCAGATTTCATTATCCCATTTGTATTATAAACCATAAGCTGGTAAGAATAAGGAGAGAGATATATTTACTTCTAGTTAAAAGAGGAGGAACAGACTGATTTTCTAAATAGTGACTGTGTCTTCAGAGATAACTTCACATTAGTTTTACCCAACTAAGTGAATACTGCAGGGAGAACTAAATGATAAATTAAGAGACATATTTCAGCAAAACTAGCTAATTTATCTCCAAATATCTTAACAGCACAACAAATTCCCTCCCTCTCACCTTGTATCCGTGTGAGATAATTACCTGTTCCATGCCAGTGTACTATAGATAAGACCTGCCATTGTAGACAGTATATAAAAGAATTTCAAGCTGAATTTAAAGATGTTTCTGAAAGAGAAAAGGCTCTGTTAAATATAGGTCAATTCAATTGTAGTAGAATACTCAGGTTTACAAAATAGTGTTAGACTGTATTTTCTCTTAGGAGAGAAAATGTTTGATTTCCAGGGAAGGTATCTGTGAAAGGTTTGATAGCATTTGGAAATGTGGTACTTGGTAAGCTTTTCCTGTAGACTTCTTCCCTTGCCCAAATGCCACATTTACTTAGCAGTATTATATGGTACAAAAAACAGAGGGAAAGCATGAGGGATGCCACCTTTTTCACTGTGCATTTCCCATATAATGTGCATAATGGCCTTACAACTCACCTGAGGGGGAGAAAAAGCTTGCTATTTCTGCACCCAGGGTTTAGATACTTCACTAAAAGAAAATAGTGCAAACTCCCAAATTTATCATTCCACATACTTCTTCCTAATGTGCCATGCCACTGATTGAGCATTATTTCCAGATAAATTGCTGGTTCAAACATTTCCCAGAATCTCAAAAATCATTTCAGTCTCTTTAATCTGCTATTTGAATTTGATGACCATCTGAAAGACCCATTTACCATGAAACCAAGCAGATGTTTCTCCTGTCTAAGGAATAACTAGGGACAACCAGGCTTGGGTATGTTTTTCAGTCCCTGCTTGCAACAAAATCAGCATCTGGAAAACGTTGATGAACAATTCACTTCATGGGGTCACAAAAGACAGACCAAACCTCCTTCAGGCTGCATGCAGTATTAAATTGTGATGTATATTAGCCTCATCCCCTCAACCCCCACCCTAGCAAGGTTCTTTTGCTCATGTTTACTTGAATGGAATCCCGGTCAGGCAGAGCTTTCTACTCCCATTGAAACAACCTGGAGAAAAACTCCTATTTAGAACTTGTGATCAGGAATTATGGCAGCAAGATCAGTATTGACAGGAGGCAGGGCCAGTGCAGGGAGTTCAATCCCTTCTCTAGACAATAAAATGCCCCAGTCAGACTGAATGCTGAATGCTGTTTTTTAGTATATTATACAATATCAATCAACTTACTTAACTGAAATGAGACACAGTTATTTTGGATGTTGTTAGTGCTTAGTGTCTGTATTTGTCTGTTGTTGTTGGTTTGGGGATTTTTTTTAACCAAATTTTCCTTTATGTTGTCTGTATTTTGCCTTTTTCTATGTATTTTCCCCTCTCACAGGTAAAGCCTATGATAGGCTAACACTAAAAATGCAACTTTTCCAACAAACAAGCAGAAGTGTGGATACTTAAAATTTTCTGTACCTTTTATTTTGTCTTGTTACACGATAATTGTGCTCTAGAGAGGTAGCAGCATTTTAAAAACTAGCTGTTCAAACAATATTTTAAATCTAGTTGTTGGCTAAAATTGAAAGTATTTTTGTGGAGAGAGAAAGGAATACCAAACATTTCTTCATAAGTAATGTAACATTGGGGGGTACCTGTAAATTTTTATTCCCAAATTTGATTTGCCCTTTGTGAAAAATGGGGCAACCTGACATCATCTCAATACTTGCTATTAAAATTCTGCTTAGATAATGGCCAAACACATTAAAACTTTATACAATGTCTGAAATGGTGCTTTTGTTTTGAAATTTTGCTAGGTTCATTTTGCCCATGAAGTAGGATCTGCCTATAACCTTCACTGCATCTGGCTGAATAATGAGGCTTATTGACAACCAAGTTAGTTTTGGGAGCAGCCATGGTGGAATCCACTAGGCAGCTCTTACCAAGCATTGTTAAAATGAACAGAGCCTCAGGAATGTACGCTTAGTGGATTTCATCCTAAAAGAACTATGAACAATTTTATTCTCATTGTTTCTTTTTATAAATACACTAAAGGAAAAATAATAACGGACAGGACCCCAGACTTGTGGATTTTCTAACAAGGAACTAGTTTGAGTACTATTTGAGGAAGATTAAAAGGAACATGAAAAATGTGTTCTTATCAATTTCCCCAATTCTAGAAGTGAATCGCCAAGGACTCTGTCAAGCACTCTGATTCTCTACTTCAGAATACCCTCCATATCTTCTCATTTCCTTTCTCCTTCTTTATACTTGACACACTGGAGTTCTGTATTATAATTTTTTAAAAAATTGTTGTCTGTTTTTTGTTGTTTTTACAAGTGTTGTGGGGGAAGGGGAATGTAAGAAAGCTGAAGTATTTAAAAATGTTCCAAGGGGGGAAAAGGTTTTTTTTGTTATTATTCTAATATATTATTGTGTACCTATTGTAAATATGAAACACTCCTATTTTGCAATCCAAGGACTCACTTTGTACTGTTCTTATATATAAATAAAGTTTACTGGATAAAACTGGCTACATCCAATTTTTGAGCAGGCTTGACTCGAGATAGATGGGATTTACTACTCACATACTTGCTCCAGTAATGAAATGATTTACTACTCACATACTTGCTCCAGTAATGAATTGATGATGAGATCCATAACTAAATACATAACTTCTAAATTCATTTTGCAACAGGTTAAGTGCTTAAAAACTCAAAAGGCTAAAGGAGGTTAGACACTGCCATCTAGCTTCAAGTAATGAAAAAAGATTGGGGGGGGGGGGTCATTTGTTTTGCTTCTAATCATACGAAAAGGCATGCTGGCCGTAAAAAAAATTCCAAAATCCATTATTAGGGATTATTTTAGGCAATTCAACAATCATGAAGTGTACAAGCTTTTGAAGTCTCCAGATCTCTTTATCAGACAACATGATGATGTCATTTATACCCCATTTTTAAAAAATGTATTCTTCAGCCACAACTGCTGTTGCATTTGCTTCTGCCAGACAAAAAAGAGATAATTTTCAGAATGTTCAATGGTGCTGCATACCACTGGCATTTTTAATCAATGTAATAAGCAAGAAGCTTTTGTTTTATCTAAAAATGCTAACTTTTTTAGTAGGAAAAAGGAGTATCTAGGACCATGATTTAGATGTGTCTGTTTCTGCTTTTGGTTCTAGGAAGAAAATGTCATATTGCTTATATATCTACTTCTTTTAATATTTAAAAAATGTATCTTAAAATACAACCATTTATATCAGCAATTTCTTTTATATTACCTCTTGATTCAACTTTTTAATCCAGTCAGACAGTTTGTGTGCAAAATTCCTAGAGAGATTTTGCAGCTAAGGTTTGTGGGAATGCACCTATGGCCCCAGTCAGAAAATCAGCAAGTGCCTCAATCAGCAATAAAAGAAGACAAAGAGGGAATAGGTTCAATTATCTGGTCCTTCCCTTGAATAGATAGATCATGGTTAACATGATGTCCAATTATATGACAGTTGTACATGTTTGCACCTGCAGGTACCATGCACATGTGAACCTGGATTGTGTGAAGCTATTTGTCTCCTTAAGATGATGCAAGAAACTATGGCTGTATAGAACTTCAGCTTGAGGATGGTTAAACTGAATTGCCCCACTGGATCTTTCAATCAAATTGCCAAATCAGTTTGATACCTTGTAATTTATATGGTAACTTAATGGACTTTTGTACAGGTGTGCCTACATTTTTATCATATTAGTGATTTAAACTGAATGAACTTTTGAATTAAATTGCAACTTGGAATCAAATCATGAGTCAAAAAGAATCAATAATTCTAAATAGATCTTGCCTAATTTGCACATCCCTTGCTAAAAATTTCCAGAGAGATCTGATTCATTTTATTCCTCTGTATCATCAATAATCATGAAGGACAGAAGCACAAAGCAATACATCCAGAGAACCACTCATCAGGCATTTTGAGAAATATTTTTTCAAGAGAATTCAGTGGTGGTGGTGCTGTTTTAATTTCTGCAGCTACCTCTGCACCAAGACTTGACTTTTAAAAGTAAACGGACAATACTTGGCACCAATCAGAGACACTTTCAAGTGGTCTCTGAACTTCATCTTTGAAATTCCAGATTCTGGTCTGTAAAACAGCCACTGGTATAGTTGCAATTAGGCATTCTGGACATAAACTTCATTTGCTTGTTTGCTTTGTATTAGAAGAAAACTATGCAGCCAACATTACAAGCAGCTATTACTCTTTTCCTCAGTGAAATTGCTCAACCTACCTTTAAAGCCAAATTGTTGAGTCTATGCTAAAATATGTAGTAGATTTAGCTGCTCCTTTTTATTTAAACACCAAAATATCTTAATCCTGTGAATAAACACTTTGCTGCTTACTCTTAATTCCAAATGCTTTCTGAATCACTACGAAGTAGTGCATATCCTATTCTCATATATTAAAAAAGGGGTTCATTCTTAATCAGATTACAAATCTAGCTGTAATTGCAGAAGGGGAAGGGAGAGAATGATTCGTGATTTTATATTAGGGTTAGGGAAATCCTAGGTAGTGCTGCAGGAAAAAAAAAAAAGATTCCAACCATAAGTCTGAGAACTTATACACAATGGCTAAGTTCACATGTCAAACTTAAACCATGGTTTCTTTGGCCATAATTTATTTAATATACCACATTCGCAATATGGTAACCTAAAGGTTACCATATTTAAGAACAGAGTCCTAAAGAACATATAAAACAAGCTATTATTTTAGTTGCAAAAGTAAAGAATTAACATTCAAAAATGCATTGCCAACTTTGAGCCATAAGGGAGAGCTCCAGGGGTATCTTTCATTTGCTTGAATTATGGAAAGTTCATGCGAACCTTGCTTACTTCTAAAGTCTTGAGTTCTGAGCAGTTCTTCCTCCCAGAAACAATTGTTCATTGAAATAAAAGTAAACACTGTCAAGCTCACCTTTGAGCAAGCTCTGGGAATGTCAAATGGCAGAAATCAAGAGTGCCTTTTGGCTCCAACTATAGTAACAAACAAAGCCCCAAATTTCTCTGGGGATGACAGGAGACCAGGAAATGAAGACCTTTGGGAAACAGCAGAAAATAAATTTACTAATCCAAGGAAGGGGTGGAACACAGGGGATTTTTTATTCTTCCTCTTAAAAACAAATTTGAATAAATTTATTTATTTATTTATTTATTTATTTATTTAACAAATTTATAAGGCCGCCCAACACACACAGTGACTCCCGGTGGCTTACAAAATAAAATCCCCAATACAAAAACCCATCAACATTTAATATAATTTAAAGAAATCTTGCAAGTAAAAAGTTCATTGAGAAGAAGAGAAGAGAAGGGAAGTGAAGAGAAGAGAAGAGAAGAATGGCTGAACGTGTTCAGAATATGTCCATTTTTTCCCACAAACTAGAATGTCACTCTAGATGCAGTCCAACAGAGATGGATAGCCTGATCCAGGTTAAATAAAAAAAAAAGTGATAATGAAGTTTTTCCCCCTGCAAGGCTTACATTGATTTGTAGTTGCCAACTTTTACTTGTGAATCTTCCAACCTGTTTCCATACTAGCTGCTGTACCAACAGCCCTTTTTCTTCTATAGTACTTATGCTGGCAATCCTGAGGGAGACAGAAGGTTGAGAGGTGTTTATTCCCCCCTGTCCCTATCTTCCTGGCCCCTATAAAGGACAAACTGCATGATTCACCATTAATAGAAAGATAGAGAGCTGCCTCACACAGCAGGAATGGACCAATTATTACCTCTAGACCAGGAGTATGTAGATTCACTCTTCAGATGTGAACAAGCATATCTATGGTATAGATGCTTTGGCCAATAATATGTCCACTTACTTCTGGAAGCAAGTGCTAGAACAGCCTTCCTCAAGTGTGAACCTTCCAAAAGTAGGATCTCCAACATCATGCTGGACTACAAATTCGTAGTTCACATGGTGGAAATCTCATGTACTATTGTGGTTAAGATGGTCTAGGACTGAAAAGATCCATTCATAGGGTGACCAAGAGCCAGTCCCTCTCTCTTAACTCCTGTTGCCTCATAGGTTTTCTCTCTGGGACCAAATTAAAGGTAGATCCCCATATTAATTGCTTTGATTCTAGAGGGAAAGTAGAATATAAATCTAACTAAATATAATTAAATAAATGAATTCAAGGAAAGTTAAGGTAGAGTAACATTATGTTATCAAAAACTGCTGTTGCCAGGGATCATTGGCCTTTCATTATTGTTGTTATTTAGATTTCTAAGCCACCAAATTTACTTGGCTCAGTTACTAAAAACACAATAAAGCATCCATGGAAAAATAACAAAGGTCAAGACCAGTCATAAAATTGAAGAAAAATAATATACAATTATCAAGGCAAGTTGACGCAATTCAGATAATTCATTCAGTTTGAAAAAAAAGAAGGTTCCTTATGAACAAAACCCCAATGAATTACCATTCTGATTCAGAGGCATCTGCTTCAGTTCAACCTTGAATCAATTCAACCATGTTATTTACAATGTACATTTAATTTCGATATTTGATTGAATGGCTTTCAGATCCATTCAATATTCAAATCTCCCCAATGAACATTTGTACATCCTTAAAAAGTACCAAAGGATTTGTATTTTGTCCCCAGCTGTGCTATTAATTCCCAGGCACCACTTTGATCTGGATGATCCAGCACTTCGAGTACTTCCATTTGATGATATATGTCTAAGTTTACAGTTCCTTACTTCTGAATGCTGCTTGTGATAAACTGTAGTGAGCAGAACAGAGCCATTTTTAAATGAATATACATTCTGACCCATGTGCCCTTTTCTTTATTTTAATAGATACAGTAGATTCATCTAGTTGTTCACCCTGTCCTCATACTGCAGCTTCAGCAAACTTTCCGATTATGCATCTGCTTATGATGAATTTTCTGAGAGCAAAGTCCAATTTTACATTTGCTGACTTCATGTTCTGAATTGCATGCATATCCATGCATGTGGTCAATGCACATCTCCACAAATCCCACAATGTCAGTCGGCTGTCACCCAAGGGAGACTGCTGGGTCCATGGTGGCTGAAAGAAAGTGGGCTATAAGGCACATTTCTGAAAACAAGTTATAGGCAAAGAACACCCGCCCCCCCCCAAAAAAGCTTCTGTAGTTCAATGTTGGGGAGCAATTAAACAGCTGCAGTTCAGTACTGGGGAACAGATAAGAGCCATCTGGGCAGTACCCACATAAGATATCATACAGAACTAAGACTTTTTTTTTTTGTCTGTATATCTTTCCTCGGGAAGGTTGCTTTTCTACTCCATTTTTTGGGTTATGAAAGAATCCAGAAGTATTTGGGGGTGGCGTGCTCATTTATATTTCACACCATCTTGACCAGATATATCTATACTTAATTAAAATTACACTTTGTCTGGTGTGCACTTAACAGAGCTTTATCAGCACTGACCAGGTCAAATGATGCTTAGGAAAGTTAATATCAAATGCAAATCATGCACTTTGTTCAAAGCCTTCATCCTATTAACTTCCATCTACTTTGGACCAGCATCGAAAAGTGCTCCTGAGGAAAGTTCAAAATGGCATCTGTGAAAAGTTAATCCTTTTTATATAGCACAGCAGAATATTTAATCCTATCTGACCTAAATTATGACACACATCTTAATACTTATTGTATAGAAATGGTTAGGGGGACGCGGTGGCGCAGCGGCTTAATGACGCTGAAAGTTGCCGGCCAGAAATGGCTGACGCTTCGGAGGTTCGAGTCCAGCCTTCGCGTTAACAGGGTGAGCTCCTGTTTCCTCCCCAGCTCCTGTCAACCCAACAGGTCAAAAACTCACGTGAGTAGATAAATGGGTACTCTCACTCCGGTGGGAGGAAAAATGCTGTCAGAGCCTTGCACAGAGAGACGGGGCCAGTTGCCGGTAAGCGCGAAACCGCGCTCGCCCGAAAAGGGCGCGAAGCAATGGAAATCCCGCCTCCTGCGCTCGCCAGCTGGGCTCTGCTCTAGGAAGGAGGCTCTGGCAAACCACTTCCGAAAAACAATTGCCTTGAAAACTGCAAGGACTCGTCCAAGCATGAAAAACTGCAAGGACTCGTCCAGGCAGTCACTGCAGGGTCAGTAATGACTGAGCGCAGACAAAAAAAAAAAAAAAATAGAAATGGTTGCAAAGCAGGACAAATTTATTTATCCATTTTGGCATGACAGCTGATCTTTCTGGATATGTATGTTTGGAGATGTCACCGAAAGATACTGAAATCAGCTTCATCTGATTCCACTCCCTGGAAACTTTAGACCTTAACCTTAAACTGGGACAGAGGAAGCACAAACCAATCTCCCTTTTACAGCAGCTCAGGATTTTTTGTACGAAAGGGATTATTGAGACAAGGTTGCTTACTACTCAGAGGTAGTAAGATTTTTGGAATGTTGCAAAAGGTTTGATGATGCAGAGGAAGATTTGATGATGTGGAGGATTGTTTTGGAAGGAGGGGAGTCCCTCAGAATTTTCCCGTACTTTTGCTCCAGGAACATGGCTGGAGATTTGCCACAATCAGGCTACTGTGGTCTGGATTCTCTGTCACATCTCTTTGTGACTGCAGAGCTGGAGGTAACTGGCAGTTGCCCTCCTCCAGGTGGGTTGGTAGTGCTGGAGACCTCAGAGAGCTGATGGAGGAGTTGGGATTGGGCTGCTGCAGCAAATGAGCTAGTCAGCTAGCTGGCAGCTGGCTGCATGGGGCAGTGGCAGAACTGCAACTAGGTATTCTGGAGGGACCAGGCAACCTAACTTGGCCTGTTGGAGGAGGCTGTGAAGTACTGGATGGCTGCAGACTTCTGATATCAGCAAAACGCAGCAGAAGGGAATTATTAGCATTGGAAGTCAGTGGGCCTGTGTGTGCTGTACTACCTTTTGCTGTGGCTTGAAAGCCATTGTACCTTGCCACATGGTCATCAGACCTAAGACAAACTGCAGCCTTTGGTGTGTTGGGCTATATGTATAGCTTTGGGGGCTTTCCATTTTCCCTCCTGGGGACAGTGATTTGGGAGCTGATGGACTGTGCATATTTGGGTAGATGGAAGTGAATTAAGGGAGGTAAATGGGATCATTTATGGAGCTGCTTGGATCTCCCCTGGGAGAACAGGAGCCTTTTCCTCTTCTCTGATAACTGGAAGTAGGCATCCCTTGGCAGTTGGGTGAGAGATGAATGGGGTTGGAGTGATCTATATTATGTACAGGGGATGGGAAAAATGAGCTGCTAGGCTGCTGAGAACCAGGGCAGATGTGACCTGCTGGTTCTTCCCCTTGGAACACACTCCATTTGCACAACTCCATGTTGTATACCAATGGAGCCCTTTTCAGGATCCTGCAGTACTGTACATGCTTTGGTCACCTCCTGAGTGGAACTACTGCAATGTCTTCCACACTGCAGGGCTGCCCTTGAAGATTTGGAAGCTGCAATTGGTCCAGAATGTAGTGACACAAGCAATTTTGGGCATGCCTCAGTGTACCCTTGTTATACTTTTGCTTTGTGAGCCACACTAACTCCCAATAGGCTCCCAGTTACAATTCAAGGTGGTGGCTATCACCTATAAAGCCCTTCATGGCACGGTACTGGGTTATCAATGAGGGACCGCCTCTCTCCAATTGTCTCTCCCTGTACCATCAGATCTAGCAGTACAGTCATGCTCCAGGTCTCATTGATTATCATCTGGCAGGACCTTATAAGTGTGCCTTTTCTGCAGCAATGTCTGTCCTGTGGAACACCATTCCTCCCAAGATTAGCTTAGTTCCAACCCTGCTGGCCTTTTGCAAAGCCCTTAAGCCCTGGCTTTTCTGCCAGGCATGGGGTCCAGAGGGGATTGAGCCTGTGAGTTGAATGTATTTATTGTTGATTTGTTATCATTGATGGTCGTTTTTCTTGTTTTATATGTCTTATTTATTGTAGTGTGTTATTGTATTGGTGTTTTTATTGTGTTGCTTATGTGAGATGGGCAGCCATATAAATCTAGTAAATAAATTTGAAATTCCATGCAGGGATTTTCACCATCAGGCCAGCAACTGTCTTGGGTCATCGGCCAGTATTCATTGCCTTCCCAATCTTGTTATCTTCAAAGCCACCAAAACCTGGTGGCATTTTGATGACTTGCATAATTACATTCACCTCTCATCATGGTACTTGTATGACCTGGAAATTTTCTTAATATTTGTCAGAACAATCAGAATATACCATATTCAGTACATTCAAATGTAACCACTTTATGATGATATGAGTTACTGTAAATTAGAAAAGTAAGAGCTAATCTGTGAAAGCTTATGCCACAAAAATCTCATTGTTTTTTAAGTTGCCATAAGACTCTTGTTATTCTTGCTACATCTGATTCTACACAGATGCTTTTCTAGAATTTGTCCCTTGGGTATCTTAGCTCATCATCATGAGACTCAGCTTTTATTTAGCCTTTTCTTGATCTTTCTAAGCTGTATCATATTAGAAAATCCTGTTTGCCTTTCATGATAAGCTGATGATTGAGACATTTTTAATTATCAAACTTAAAACCACTACATTAATTTTTGCCTCCAATCACTGAAATTTCTACTAACACTCTGCTAGAGGATATGCCATAACTGGATTTAATCATAGACAACTATTTTAAATTGATAATAATAAATATGGAATCCCAATGTATTTCATTCTCATAAATATTCCTCTGAATTAACATGTACAGATGGATCATGAGTTCAAAATTTAAATTTATCAAAACTAATGACAGGCAGCTGAGTGTATTCTAAAATATTCTTCATTGCACAGATCTTCAGAGCTTGTCTTCTTGTTTGGGGAGAAAGGTTCACAGGAGAAATATCTCTTTCTCCTAATCATAAAATTAGCTTTTGCTCCAACATGTAGGACCCTCCTGAGGTTTAATGAATATATTCTCCAGGCCAAGTTAAAATGGCTTATTTATAGAATCTGCTTATTTGTATACCTACATGGGAAACCCTAGACTGATTCAGCACCTGGGATTCACCAAAGACATCATTAGCAAGAGAGTCATGTGAAGGAAATGTGCTTTTGATCTCTCACAGGATTTTTCTATGGTTGCAGCATTTAGTTAATTATGTACTGTACTTTACTCAAATGATCCATGGTAGAATTTAACCATTGATGAGGTTAGCAAAAACAACTTGATCCCTGTTTCCAGATTGGTCCTTACTGATTTCACCACTGTCCCATTCGATAGTGCTCTGTTTTGAGCATTTAATACTCAAAAGTGTGCTGATTTCCTTATCAACCTTTAATTCTGCTTGTACAGGACACTCCTAAAAATGAAGATTCTACTTCTAATTATTTATTACACTTATTCTAATGAAAGTTTAATTGCCTGTTTAATTTTAAAAACAAACATCCAATAGTATGTTCTTTAGCTCATGTGATCATCATGCATATATTAGGAAAATTTAGATTGCATATCAATATTTGTCATGCCCCCACTATTCCGAGAGAGACAGCATCATATAATGCAACCATGAGAAACCACTTATCTTTACACCAAATGCAGTCTGCAAAGTTTCTCCTCTTCCAGGCCTTCTGTACATACCATTTATTATATTCCATGATGCGTATCGTGAACATGGCTTCTGTAAGTCACACAGCACAGACAGAAAGGGAATTGCTCATGAATAAAAAAAAGAGATCACATGTAATGGGCAAATAGGGAATTGCTCATGGGGGGGTGGGACACTCTTTTCCTCTAAAGAAAATAAACTGCAACGAGCAAGGGCTTATAATGCATGTGATCAAGTGCTGCATTTATGTTTCATATTGGAGGTCTGTTTATATATACAATGTGTATTATATATGTAAATGGTACATGGATGTGTGCTGGATATGTATGTCCTCCTACTATTCAAGTTTATAGTCTTAGATTCAACATCTTGTTAAAATGATCAGACTTCTGTCTGAGTCTATAGAAAGTTTTTCCCAATTATAATAAAAAATATTGTGATAGATGAGCAAATAGTCTGGCCTGGCCTGTTTGTAACTATGCTTGATTCCATCTGTTGCAACATTTTTCTTTCATAAAAGTCATGTCAAAATTCGATTATCAGAATAATTCTAGCCAGAAAAAGGTAAACAGCTATAGCATCTCCCTCAAAACCTCTTAACACCTACATAGTGTTTTTAAGTTCCTAACCAATTAGCTTACTAGAAAACATGGAATAATTTCAAATGAAGAACATAGGATTCCAATGCAAGCCAGATTAGGCCACTTGTCTTGAGGCCAGAGACAAGAATGATTCCACATATGAGAGTTTATATTCACGATTTCCCAAAAGGTTACCAAGAATGTGGGTGAAACCTATTAACCACCTAACTAGAAACAAGGCAAATAGTTTGAACGCAGGCCTAGGAAAGCCCTATTTCAGTTTACATTGATCTCTTTTGCTAAAGTAATAAGAAAACCTCAGAGCTGCCAACAAAAGTCTATACTTGATTGAATCATGATTAATTTCCATCTTCTTTTAGACCTCATAATACATACAACTCAGAGGGGACTGCTTGTCCTGCTGGCAAATATCTTTTCCTACTTTCCTGGGCATATCATAAAGGCCTTGCATCTGTAGACGTTTTATGGCAGAAGATTATAGTATTTGGCTGCCTAATATGAAATCTGTCACCCAGGAAACACTGCGTCCTAAGACAATATCAATAGAAATACTTTCCCAGAATTTGAAGGGATTATTTTGTAATAAAAGAGGAAAATCCTACTTACTCTGTGTGAATTTGCTTTCAGTCTTACAAGTCTCTTTTCAGAAGTTGGGGAGTGGGAGAGAGTATTCATGGGCAGCTCTGCCTGACAGGAGGAATATAATAATAATTTTCTCTATAAAGTGTATGCGTGATGGGTTTGCATGCATGAGTTTGACAGAGGAGGGGGTCATCTCCATTACTTAAAGTAACCTTGGCTGTACAGCCAAGTACGGTTCCAGCTGCGTCTTTCTGAGTGAAGATTGTTTGCCTTTATTTTATTGCTTGGGAACATAGAATTGGTGTCTGGGGGGGGGGGGGGGGGTTGCTACAAGTCAATCAGACTGATGGACTGATGCATTAATCAGTCATGCCAAAGACATGGAATAAAAACTATAGGGATATACAAATGTGTAATGTCATATATTGTGCATTATGCTTTCAGTGCATTTGATCTTTGAATATGTAAGTGAACAATGGGGGGTTCATTAGAAAAGACTGAGTTCTGGAAAAAATGGTTAATGAAATGTTGATTAGCATATTACTGTAGCATTTTCAGTTAAGTACTTCTCTCAACACTGAAGTGACAAATAAGGAACATTCGGGGTAGTATATTCATGTGAACTTTAGGTGTCTTAAGGCTGAAAGTGGTTCTCGTGAATACATTTTTTCCACTTTTTTTTAACAAAAGATCTAATAGGTTTTTGAACCTACACAGAGACCTAGCAAGCTTATCAGAGGCAAAAGTGAGAGGATGTTAACTTTCACTTCTGAAAAATCATCTGATTCTACTTTGGACTAGTGTCTTAATAACAGCTTGCAAAAAATGTAAATGAATTATTAGGGTATCTAACAATTGGATTATTAAAAATATTTGCTAGGATTTTCTCTCTTATGCAGGTCAGTTCACTCAAAAATATTTTTTGTTTTCTAAACGGATTCTATAAACTTATGTGCTGTGGAATTCTACAGGAAGAGAAACTCATGAAAATGTGGGAGGGTGCTATACTTTCTCCATAAAAGTTCTCCTCACACATACATAAAATAAACCTACTCACACTCTAACTACTCTATTCCAGGCCTACATCTAGGTGGCTCATGACATGCATGCAGCTTCCCCATTTTTGCAGCTCTCAGAGCTTCCCAAGTTCAGTCAAAATGCCAATTATCAGCAGTGCAATTTTTATATAAACATCCCTTGACTTAGTGCTTCAATTGTACCATTAAGAAAATTCCCAGTTGAGGTATGAAATGAAGATGTACTTTGATTGTATTTTAAGAGATAGTGATAAGTTGTTAATGTTGACTATACTTGCTGGGAATGAAGGGGAAGTTTCTTCTATTATTTTCTTCCTTTTTTCTTTTCTTTTTCTGTCTTTTCTTTTGGTTTTTCTGTGTGTGTGTATTTATATATATACTGTATGTATGTATGTATGTGTGTGTGTGTGTATGTGTGTATGTATGTATGTATATATTATATATATAAATTAGTTTTTTGTATTTCAGTATTAGGTTGCGGTATTAGTTTTACCTGTTTAATATAATCTTCAACATAATTATTGTAAAATTATTGTAAAAAATGAAATGATTAAGAAATTATACAAGATATAATTTAAGAGCTTATAACTGAACAGATAATTAGGACTGCGCAGTCTGTATCACAGGCTTTCATGTATTCATTTCCTTTCTCTCATTAAAAAAATCCCTAGAATATCCACATTCATTACTGAATACTGTATGTCTAATATACATCCTGCAATATATGGAATTTTGTATGTAACTGTATCAGTATATATGGTGTATGCAGCTTCTTCCCTGCAGTTTTCTAGCAAGTCCCAATAAAGTTTTGTTCAGGAGACCAACTAATAAACATGTTTACCACAACTTCTAATGCACTTTTTTGTAAGCAACTATCCTAAATACTTGTTTCTTTGTGAGAACTGCTGCACAGAGGTTGATGCAGCAACTCCCTTTGCAAGTGCTAGATTAGTCCAGGGCACAGAAACCATGACACTGTAATTGGTTTGCACTGGGAATGGTTTCTGGGATTCTCAAGCAAATAGGAAGCAAATTTCAAGGGATAACCTGCCCGTACTGAAGTTGCTAAACTGATCTACGGAGGAGGCTAAGCTCTCCTGAAGTGAGTTCCACTTCCAAGTAAACATGAACACTTGGCTCACATGAGCAACTTCAATTTGTCTTGATGAATTCTTTCATCCGACTGTCCAGGTGAAGAGCCAGTGTGAATCTCTACCTAGCACTTTGTGCACCTGAATATCTCAACCGGCGGTTCTATAAGGCATAACCAGAAATCTTTTATGGGTATTGCTAAAGGAGGCCTTGGAAGAGAAGTAAAGCAAAACAATATGGTGACTTCAGTTTTTGAAGGGGGTTGTGTTGCTTCAAGAAGCAGCTTCATAAGGATGTTTCATTCAAGTCTTTGTCAAAATGGAGTGTCCTTTCAAAGTTCTGCTGCACAGCTCTAATGAAGAATAGCACCTTTCTGCAAGTGTATTCCCATACAAATAGTGGAGAGCATTTTACTCCTGTTGTATGCAAATCTGATAATGTTTTTCTCCAATTTTTTAAAAAAAGTTTAAAGTCTTTTTTAATGTAATGGATACTGAAATAAGTCTATTATACTTTATGTTGCCTTTATAGTTGCCATTATCAGTCAAGTTTCATTGTTACTCTAAAGCAAAATGCCTATAACAAAGGAGGAATATTCAGGCTTAAACCACAATTTCACTGAAATTAAAAGCAAGATTCTTTTGGATAATTGCTCATCAATACAATTAGTTCATCAATGTACTAATGAATTGGACTACTATTTTTGCCCTTATTTATCTTCATTGTATGCTGAATATAGAGGATTCATGTTAGGAGATTATAATAAGCAATCCATTATTATTTTTATCAGTTTTCTATTAAATATTTGCTTCTTTGTCAGCCATACATATTTGTTTATAGATGTGTAATTATGTATGCATGATAAACCAGGTTTTTACAAAGCAAATTGAATAAATGCAAATTGTTTTTATTTTCACAGGGAATAAAGTCAAATGTAGGTCCTTCTATTCTGATATGAAAACAAAAATCAATAAATGTTTTCATGGGCCAATGGTATTTTCAGAGCTGTAGGTGTTAATTGATTTTAATATATAAATTAATTGAATACAGTTTTAATTGCTCTTTACATACTGAAGTCAATGAAGCTTGCATTATAGAGCTTGTTTTTGAAGTTTATATAATCCCAAAAGTAAAATTCAAATCAAGGTAAGAAATTATTGCTACAAAATAAAATAAATAGCAGAAGACAACATAAAAATAAAGGCATAGTAAACTCTTAACTCTATAATTAAAAAGAAAGTGCTAGCCATCATTTTAATTAGGCTGGGATCAAATGTTTCTGTGGATAGGAATAATACCACAGCTAGCGTCTCACCCAAAAAACACTTAATAATTCCCTAAGAAGACAGGGGACACCCATAATATTGTGGCCACAGATTAACTGACTTCTGAAGCACATTTTTCTTTCTTTGGGGACTATTTCTGCTTTTATTTTGTTTACATTTAGTGAAGTTAACTGAGACTTATGAAAATTTAAAGGCATTAGTCATTAAGATACACAAAGTTGTTTTTTTTTTTGCTGAAAAACGCTACCATGACTATTGCTCTGGAATTATTTTATCTATACATGGAGTATACTCCTGAAATTAGCTTCTCTTTTAATTAACAGATGCATTCTGTCTGCCTATCTGTAATTTATCTTACACAAGAAATTATTATTCTGTCCCATTACTCTTAAAAAAAAAAAAAAAGCAGGGGAGCTGTATATTTTGATACAATGCAGTATATATAAGTTTGCATACACAAACAAAAAAAGTACAGTTGCTGTTCAACATAAATTGACTTTTAGAATGAGGTCATCAATCTGAAATATAATCAAAGACCATTTTTATTTTGATCTGACCGTAAAGAAAATAGGGACTATTTGCACTGCATTTCAGAAATGCAGAGAGGTTCATCAGTGTAGTTGACTGAAAAAAACTGACTGGAATATACATTTGATTTTTACATTTATTTTATTTTTTATTTTAAAAGACTTATATAGCCATCCATATTGTAACAACAACCCTGGGCAGCACACAAAACAGTAAAAACAGACAAACAAAACCCAAACCGTAAAATAAAAATAAAAACCATATAAAAACTCATGACACCCCATGCACCCACACGCCATCTTGCTGAGCTCTAGCCTCATCCTGCCCCAACACTTGTGGGAAGAGTCAGCTCTTCAAGGCCTTCCAGAAGGTGGGGGGGGGGGGGGAGGCTGCCAGATCCCTGGGGGAAGGGTGTTCCACACAGGGCAGGGGCAGTTACAGAGAAGGTGCTAATAGCCATCTTCTACTTATGCATTGCCAATATTCATAAGCAACACATTCTATCAAAAATAAATGTCCTTCATGTCAAATGAAAGATGCATGTCTGAGCTCATACACATTTTCCCCAACAACAGAGGTTTGCAGATCAATCATGTCTGTGTAATCAGAAGGACCACTAGATTCAATAGAGCTTATTCTTAGATAACTGTCTGGAGTGCAATCTAAAGAAGGAAGTCTATATTTAATAACTCCTAGTACCTTGGTATAGAGAAATAGGGGAGAAAGGGAATGGCTTCTCCTCCATTTCTGCAGGTGGGAATATCCAGTTTACAGAATTCAGCTCTAGGCAACTCTGGATCCAGCCCTTTCTTTTTTTTTTGTTCTTAGATGATCTTGCTTGAAGAAGGGTTCCAATTTCCAGGATGCCCATTTCCCCCCACCCGGTGAAGAACCCAGTGAAGAGCCAGTGAGATCTCTTACGTATTTATTACCATGGAAAATATCACCTACCTTTCCATTATGCTCATGAAGAGGCCTTTTCAAGCTTTTGTGAATCTTATCTCTGACTTTAAGTGATGTAGAGTTGTGCAACAGGAGAGCCAGAGAACTGTTGAAATCATGTAGCCTGTACTGTATACTGGGAATAAGAATGCTTCTATTCCACATTCAGAGAAAGAAAGGAAGGAAGGAAGGAAGGAAGGAAGGAAGGAAGGAAGGAAGGAAGGAAGGAAGGAAGGAAGGAAGGACGGAAGGACGGAAGGACGGAAGGAAGGAAGATCTTAAAGGTCATTTGCGCCTCCTGTCCAAAAGCTTTTTCCTTCTTCCGGGTGAGGCTGTTTCCCTAATGCTATCCAAATTACAGTTCTGTTCCAGCTCTTTGTTTCTTAGAGAACAAGAAGAAACTTTTCTCCCCTGTTAGATCTCAATTAGATGTGGCTTTCAAGAGAAGCTATGAAACACGTAGCTTTCCTTTTTCTCCCTTCCCACTTTTTTCTTGTTCTTTCTCATACCATGTTCATCTTCTCCAAAGGGATGTTTGGAAAAGGAAGAGGCTTCAAAATAGGGATGGCTCCTGAATGAGGATTTCAAACATTCTTTTGACACAGTGATTTGATTTTTGCAGCTGGAACCATCAGTCTGTCTGAGCTCACCATACAGGCATTGCCTGAGGCAGAACAAGAGTTTATATAGCCTAGGTCAGAGATCCTGATGCAAAATTTATAAATAATGTATTCTCAAATGGCACTTTAGCCTTTGGCAGGCAGAAATAGGTCAGAGAGGCTGCCGGGGACTGAAAAAGAAAGCACCATCTTTCTCATGGCAAGAGTAAAAGAGCAGAAAGAAATTTTGGAAGGACATAGGATGGTGACTGGGGCTGTAAGCTTTAAGCTGGTGCTGGGTGTAGGCTTCAAGACAAGCCCTCCATTGCCCAGTGTCATAGGTTGGACTATGTCAAATTCCATTTAAAAGTCATGTTAAAACAGCATTCACAATTGCTTTGCATAAACTTCATTTTATGGGATGCTGGCAAACAAAAGCATGCATAGTAGTGTTTGCAAATATATTTTGTGAAATCCTCCCATCTGCCATAATTCTAATCTATATAAAGTCAATATTAACTAAACCAAACTAGTATATGTTGAATTCATATTGGTGGTAATCAGTTTGACTCATCTACTTTAATGGTTTTCTAATATATGAGGGATGGGAAACAAATGCTGGATTCTATTCTCATTCCTGTTCCTCTGTTTTATATCTCTATTGTATTAGGTACATTAGGTATTTCCTATGGAATAGCTTCACCTTGTTCACTCATGTTTTACTGAAGATCTACCTCTTCTGTAGATTTACAGAAGAGGAGTCGATCTTACCCCGTACTTTTGAATTATCCTTGTGTTTTTTCCACCTTAAAAGTCACAGAAGAGGTAGTTTCATTTTTCCATTTTTTTAAGAAAATGAAACACTAAAGAGGAGTGGTTCTATTATGTGCAGTGATTAATCAAATGGATTGTTCTTACAGATACTCTCGTGCATTTTCATGATTATCTTTCCAGCTAGTGTCGTTTTAATATTGTTTAAAACTTCTCATAATTCCGGGTAGACAGCCTGTGGTGCCAAAGCATACTGTATAATGATAAAAGGCTTTTTAAGAAACATCCTGTTACTTTTCACTAAGGAAAGAGATCTAATTACTATGTTTATCATGAAAATTCAGTCAATTTTTGGGACTCAGTACTCTATATAGCTGAAGAAGTACAATCTAATAATTCAGAAAAGGTGTATTAAACCGGTGACTAGGTATGTTAATAAAACGCTGATAGCTACATTATTTTCAAGGATTTGGGTTGGCTTTCACATCCTAAAAATGTATCCAGATATTCTTATTTTGTAATACAGGGAAGGCAAACGTATTTCTTTTGAACACTTTTTCAAACTCCAGATGGGAATTTGTTCTAGCAGCATTTATTGTGGCCCTAAAACCATAAAAAAACTTTTATCTAATTTCAAAAATAATTTGGAGGATGAATTTAGACCTTTGACAAAAGTGATTTGTGACTCTCCTGAACACATTGGTTCTGGCCCTGCCCAACAATGACATGTGAATCCTAACTATTCATCTCAGGAGGATTCAACTCTTAAGAGTTAAGGGAAGCCATTACAGAAAGTTCCTAAGACATTAGGATATCATACCTATTAAGATACAACCAACATCTGGACATAGGTGACCATCTGTGCCCCAAGCCCAGAAACATCACAGCCTTTAGATGTAAAAAGGTTTGGCACTTTTCTCTAAGTCTCAAAAAGAAAGTCTGGATGATGCTTCAAAGGCATAAGCCCTCGATAAAACTTGCTCTCGCAATGGTCTATCTCATGCCAAAAGACTGCGAAACTGTGTTTAAATCACAGGAAATCCTCACAAAGCTGCCTTCAGTAAGCTGTGTGTACTCCCAGGGTGTCATGTTCCGACACACCTCCTCTGCCTGTTTGTAAAACAATCTTTTTAATTTTCTGGATGGCTTGGCAAATCACAGCTGCTCGTTCCCCAGAGCTGCTGAATGCATTCGCTCAGGTTCCTATTTACATACAGTTGGGCTTTTAATTTCCTTCCCACCACACATTTTATAAAGAAGCCATCTGAAATGTTGCAGATGGCTTGGGGTGGGGGGGTGGGGAGTCGGGGACAATCTTCAGGTTTCCAAACTGAAAGCCCAGCATGAAAAAGGCAAATTTCACTTAACAACAGAGCCCCTGGTTTGTTGTGGCTGCCCTATGGCGAGGGTTGGCTTTCCACTCATTATTGCTTTAACTCAATAGCTTTACAGTTACCCGCCTGAGCCAAAGTACTTGAGTAATAATTGATACGTGCCACTGAGAAAGGCTTATTAAACACAGCTTTCAGGGGTGAAAGTGGTTGTCCTCACAGGTGGTAAGGAGAAAGTGTGAGACGCCCAAGACTGGGGAAAAAATTAGCTCTCCTTCAGCATCTGTTAGTGCAATTATAATATGAAAAAGGCTGCAACAAGAAGGTTCCTCCTGCAAACGCCCCCATGCCAGAAGATGATAGGGATTTTCTCAGCTTGCTACACTCTGCAGCTGGGTTAATTGCTGTCATTTTTCCGAGCGCTGCCCGGTCCCACTACCAAACAACTCTGAATGGAAACACAGGTTTGGGGGACTAAAATTACTAATTCAAAGAAATGAAGCTGATTAGCAATAGGGATCCTCCTTCACAATTTGGGGGGAGGGGAATAATTGGCACACTGTAATGATTAATTCAGTACAATTCATACACATGATGATTATGTAGATTATTTATTCATTCCACCAATAGTCATTTAGTTTCTGCATTATTAAAATCATATTCAAAATATTTCTGGATTTCTCTCACCAAATCAGCAGTTTCATACAGATGAGCATTGTTGAATGATTTTTGAGGCTATCCTTTAGTAGCAACAAAGCTCAAAATTTCAAGACTAAACAAGCTTTTTTGGGCTTCTATCTGTTCAGGTTAGGATATCATTAATACATCACCCAAAAAGAGGACCAAAGAAGATACACATTTACATAAGATTTGCATAACCTAATTTAGATATATACATAGAAATTTAGAAATCATAACTGTAATATATATAATGATAACAAGACTGTGGTCAGATGAGCTGTTTATCTATCTTCTCTGCCAGATGTTTTTGATGGCTTGTTCTTGTTCTCTTTTCAAAAATGT
The DNA here is from genome assembly GCA_030867105.1 of Liasis olivaceus. NCBI lineage: Eukaryota > Metazoa > Chordata > Lepidosauria > Squamata > Pythonidae > Liasis > Liasis olivaceus. The sequence continues at coordinate 163,035,128 of CM061350.1, read as the reverse complement.
TTCTTCATCTTTGAACTGAATTTTCTGAATTCAAGAAGAGGAATTTTGCCTTTACAGTAGGATATTTGGTCCCTTTAAAAATGAGACTAAAGTTTTGAAGTCAAGATCTTATGTTGTCTATCAACTTTTATATGACAGTGTTTCTGCTCATAATTTCTTGCCCAGCTGTGTTTCAGCATCTAGTTGACTTTTGTTAACATGGAAAAGTTAGGCAGGGGTTAGACCTGTTTAATATTTGGATGGGGGGTCATCAGGAAATTCAAGACTATCTAGACTGGTAAGTTTAAAAAACAACAAAAACAGAGGGCAGCACTGAGAAATAACCTCAATATTATTGGCAAGAAAACTACATGGATGTGTCTTTGAAGATTCCCAGCCTCAAACTTGACTTCAGAAAGACTTTACCTCTTTTGAAATAATTTCTTAACATATTTTTAAAAATACTAACTTTGGCTTTACTTCATAATCCACTTCTGTATTTAAGAGCAAAGGTAGTCTGTTCCATCATTATATGTAGATGTGATAACTAGCTAATCTGGCCTGTGGACTGATTTTTTTTATGAAGAAGATGACCAAGTTCTATTTCTGCCTCAGCACTTGACAATCAGCTTTAGAGAATTCAGCTGTTTGTTCAAAATTTGGCAAGACTATTTCCCAAAGAAGGACCTACTCTTGTTCAAATATCATCAGATTCCATCCCAGTGCAACCAAATTAGGGGTACATTAAAAAAAATTAAAGAGAGATTTTAATGGAGCATAGCTCCAAAAGTTCTGCATGTTTCTTCCAGGAAGTATGCCAGGTTTCATTCCCTTCATTGTTTAAACTTTCTTGAAAATGTCATCCCATTCTGCTTATTTTTTAAAAAGTCATTTGTATTGTTTTTTCATGTATTCAGTATAGTATAGGAAGTATACAGCGCAGATGAACAGCGCTCAGTTTTTCCAAACCTCATATCAGATCTGGGTTGGCAGTTGGGTTGGCTGACTTCTGGAATGACCCACACCACTGAGCAAGTTTCAGTGATCTCTTCATACTTCCAACGAATTCTTACGTGGGTGGAAATAAGCCCCTTAAAAGCAATCAGACTTACTTGTCATTAAGACTTCTAAGTAATTATGCTTCAGTTAATCATATTTATTCAGAGGTTCAGTTGAATTTACTCACTGGTAAGTAAATTTACAATTTCAACTTATGCTTAGAAACAAATTGAAGAAATTGTTCACAAAATGATTCATTTTAAATTATAATGTTCGCTCTGAATATAGAACATTTTACTTGGAAGTGTGTGTGTGTGTGTGTGTGTGTGTGTGTGTGTGTTTTAAATCATCTCATTTAAAAGGACTTGTGTTATTGCTGGGTCAATTGCTTCAATATAAATATGAACACCCATTAATAAGAAAGGGATTATTACAAAGAGAGAGCAAGGAACTGTCTTTATTTTGAAACCTTGAATCCTGATACCTTTCTTCTTTTCACTATAGAGATTAATTTATCATGCTTCATCTCTATGAGTTTACAAATCTCATGCATTGGTTATCAGCAGGCCCAGCAATATCATTATGAAGCATCAAAGAAACACTGAAGCCTCTCTTCATAATTGTCCTTATATTGAGGGGCCAACGAAATGTCCTCATGCTGTGGTATTAATATTTGAGCAGCCTTCCTTGTAAAAAGCCAGACATGGGCATAAATATTTCATTCTGCAAAAAATAAACTCCATCCAGAACTTGATGGAAGCTCCTCTGGATGTAAGCCATTTTAGCAAAGCCCTCTGCTGAGGCTGCAGAAGAGGAAATCAGCAAACAGTGGAATGCAGGCTCTTTGGGGCATAAAGGGACAACTAGAGTGTCCTTGGGGCTATTTCTCTGGCCCCCTAAGCTGCAGTTTTAGTCTCCTCACTCCCTACCACTAGAGACTTTGCCCTTGCTGAATTTGCAAGGTAGATAGGCCACAGTCTAAGCTCAGCACTTGAACAGATGTTTAGTAATCCTCTATGACTGTTGGCTTGTTTGTTTAAAAGAAATATGGATCATTGCTAATGCTAATCTGTCAGCTCTGAAACTAAATGAATTATTGGAACACTGTTTAGTGCCATCCAGGGGGACTATAATGTGGTCTAGAACTAAATAAATGTGCAGTTATTTGCAAAACAGCGAGCAGAATGTCTTCCAATGCATTATAGAATTCTGAGATTGGAGAGAGCCTTGGAGGTGTCCTTGAGGGAAATATTCAGAAGCCATTACAAAAACAGAAAGGGCAAAAGTATTCCTTAAGCCCTGGAAAAGGAGGTAGGATTAGGAAGAAACTCAGACTGGCTCCTCCCTGACTCACTAGGGTTGGGGAAGAAGGAAGGGGAAGAAAAATACAGACTTCCACGATGCTGTTAATATAGCCTGTCTCAATAGAGCTTAGTTCTAGTCTTCTCGTGGAGTCTATTTCTTGATCTGGACAACCTCAAAGGGTTGACGGATACATTGTTTGGCAATCGGTAAAAATAAAGCAGGCATCCTACAGCAGTGGGGTATTATGGTGGTTCCACATGGTTGTGTATTATTATACTATTTTAGGATGCCATCTTTTGGATACATCATCCCCATCCACCAAACTGTTTTCTTCATGGCAAGAATAATGGTAGGATCACCTGGTATCTTACTTTCCATCTCTATTCTGCTGCTGTTATGCACATAAAAGAGTTAGGTCTGGAATAACCAAAGTTCTTTGGAATTGTCCATGCTAATTACCCACAGTATTATTTCCAATAGTTCTGGAAAGTTCTGTGCCTTTTGTAATACAGCGATAATGTAAATTGTTGACTGTTATTCATATCTGTTCCCTTGTTTTTGCCTGCCTTTTGTCCTGTTTTTGCTAGTTAAACGTTTATGATGCTTGGTGATGTTTAAGAAATCAAGTTATATTTTCTGCTGGCTAAACTAAGGGGTGGGTATGTTCACTCTGCTCTGGATTAACTGGGAGTGTGCTGAGTGCAAATTGTAATGGAAATTACCACAGTAATTTTTCCAACACTATCAACTGTGGGGGTGTTTTTTTGGCCAGGGGAAGAGGCCATTAAAAATAAAAGATCGAAACAGTGATCTTTTGTTTCTGTGTGAAGAAAACAATATGAAAGTTGTGTGTCTTATGCAAAAGTGAAGACAGCACAAAGTTTTAAAAAAATGAGGACAGGAAAAACATGAAGTAATATTTCAAAATAAGGAATAAAAAAGTACCTAATTGATGAATAACATTTTAGAAGAGCAAACAATAAGAAAAGCTTACAATAACATTACACAAATTGGAAAGAAAAGGTCTCTTCAAACTGCTAACGTTTGAGAATTGGCACATTCATTTCTGAAGCACTTAAAGCTTAAATTTTCCCCAGACAAAAATTCTGTCAATCTTGCAAAGTGCCTTATGATGACATACAATGTGGGCAAAGTGGCACACACACATACCTTGAAGAGAAGAGGAACTGTTCCAGTAAAAAGGGCTTTTTTGTTGACACAAGATAATCAGACAGGGTAACTCTAATTCTGCTTTCAAACATACTACCCTCTAAGAGGCTTTTTGCTATCCCATAAAAAAACAAAGTCCACAGAAAAGTGGAGCATTTGTTGTCCATACTAGAATGTGTACATTTTGAAATGATATCTTATTCTCCCTAAATTGATAGTACATTACAGTTTAGTTTCTGATTACTTAAGCTTTCTTCAGGCATTCAGAACAAGAGAAGGGTGAGGGTGCTGGGGCCCAGCATTGTCGGTGCTGCCTTTTTCTCCCCCCAAACTTCCATTAGTGAAAAAAATGTGACATGGCTGTATCTGCACAAGCACACCAAGATAGCCAGGAGCAGTTTCCAAAACAACTGCACAAACTTGGAAAAAAGACATACTTCTTCCAATAAGGTTACATTTCCTCCATTGACGAATTTGTACTGCTCTACTATTTTTATATGTGCAGTTTCAGATTGGCACAGAAGTATAACTGTACATCTAATTAGACTCAAGGAAGACCTAAACTCCCACATGACTGCAGTGACCTGGGCAATTGTGTTTGCATGGAGATGGTCAAAAAAGTCAAGATGGCAGTTGTGATAGCTCAGTCAAAGCCCTTGCTCCCCTTTGTACAAATGTGCAGTATTGACAGAAGGGACTTTGACCTGGGAGGCAGCCAAAAAGAATGTAGTTGAAAGCTTTAGAAGGAGGTAAGAGTTTTCTTCTGGTTCCTGGCTGAAATCACAGAGCTACTGATTGAAGAAAGGTAGAAGATTCATTAGCTGAGAAATTATTGTCACTTTGTTGAAATTTTATTGAAAATCACCTTCTCAAGAGCTAACAGCAGAAGCTCAGCAGACTGCCAGCAATTATCTTTCAAGGGAGAATAACTGAGCACAAGTATATTTCTCAGACATATAGGTTCTCTTTTGACTTAAGCTCTGGTGCCTTACCTCTGCTTGACATTATCTTCAGATTTTTTTTTTTTTCATTTTGTTTGCATTTTTGTTCTTGATGAGGTAGAACCACCAGAATCAAAAATCTTTCATGTGAAGTGTGGAGCAGCAGGAGACTGTCAAGGAAACCTTATAGCCACCACTGTCTAGATACTCGATGTCCAATCTGATGCCCTGAATGTTCTTTGGTATCTCTCTTGGGATCCTCATACATGGATTTGGCTGTAGGCAGATATAGGGTTTTCTTGATTACTTGTGGTCGTATGATTTCTAAGAACAAATAACCTTTTCCTTGATCCACTGAGTTGCTTTATTATTTTATTTATTTATTTATTTGTTTGTTTATTTATTAAATTTATATGCAGCTCATCTCCCCCAGAGTGTGACTCTGGGCAGCTCACAATTAAAATCAAACCTCAAAAACAGTTAAAAATATAAATATCCCCATTAATTTAGTTAAACAAAATCAAACTATATAAAAAGATTATATATGTAAAAAGACTAAAACATTCAAGATGATGGGGATATCAATTACCAATATCAATCAATTTATTACTCAGGAAACTCTTTTTATCTGTTTCATCTTCAATAAACACTAGCCCATGGTACTAGTTGTATATAAGTTATCATCATCCTTTTTTGGTATCTGGCAAAGAGCTTTCCATATGCATTTCTTTCACCAAAGCCAGTCTTGCATATGTTCTGGTTTTCAAAGCCAGTCTCTAGAGTAGCACTTCCCAACCCTTTTCCTTCATGCTGAGTAGTACATCAGCCCTAAATGGTTTAAGACAGTGTTGTCCAAACTTGGCCACTTTAAGATGAGTGGACTTCAACTCCCAGAATTCTTGGAGTTGAAGTCCACTCATCTTAAAGTGGCCAAGTTTGGACAACACTGGTTTAAGACCACAGTGTAGGCCAAAATTTATAACAAGGTGTCTGGGGGTAGCACAGAACCTGTGAAATTCCCACGCAGCATCATCAGGAGCCCAAGGATACTATTTCAGGAGAATCATATTTCTGCCAAAAAAATCTTGCAAGATTTTGAACAAGGACATCAAAATCATCATAACGTTTGGAGATTTTTTTGAGGTGTGTGCATGTCTGTGTGTGTGGGCATGCTTCAGTATTCATCCCAATAAAATGTTTTCCCTATGTAGCCCATCTTAAAGCACAGGCCAGTCCTAAGCTTTAGAACTGGTTTTCCCAAGAACCCAGCCCTTGCTCTTCCAACTGCTCTGCATGAAGTCTGGTGCTTTGTGCTGTTACCTAGTGAGGAGGTTCTGAAGGATCTATTTCCAACTCCCTCCCCAGGTAAGGTAAATAAAATAAAAGTCACTACTATGGTTGTAAATAGATAAAGAATTTTACTATTTATATTATTCAAGTGGTTTTACATAAAAACCCTGACTGAGTGCACGCAAGAGTTTAAAATAGCATTGCATCTTCCTTCAGAGATCTTTGTGCTGAGAACTTTGTGCTCATTCTCTCTGTCTCTGTCTCTGTCTCTGTCTCTGTCTCTCTCTCTCTCTCTCTTTCTCTCTCTGTCTCTCTCTGTCTGTCTGTCTCTCTCTCTCTCTCTCTCACACACACACCCACACACACACCCCTAGACATGCCCCCAGTTAGTCTCCTTTCCCAGAATTGCCTCTGAAACCCCCTGCTTCAGTTTGGCAGTCTAAAGGCACAGCACACATTAAAAAGCCCAGTGCATAAAAAACAGATTGAACTCCCTACCCTCCCACTATAGAATGCCACAAATCAAACAGTTGGGTCTGCAAAGTTTCATGTCCTGTAGCAGTTTTCATACTGTCTTCCACCTTGCTGCTTGATTTTTAATTGTAAACCGCCCAGAGTCACCCTCTGGGGGAGATGGGTGGCATATAAATTTAATAATTAAAAAATAGAAATAAAAAATCCCTCCTTCATACCTCATCTGTGGCATAATGAAACATCCATATCTCTCTGTTCTAAGAGCTTAAGGGAAGGTGGATTGTATATACCTTCAAGGTAGTCCAGACAAGAAGAACAACTATGAATACTAACTCTAAGATTACATTAACAGAATCTTAAAGACTGAAAGTATTTCTCCCCTCCTTTCCTTTTACTTCCAGAAAACTAGGGAGGGTCCCTTCTGAAACACTTCCCATGCCTTCTGTCCTTCTGTGGGCTGAGATATCTTTTACATGCCAGTTGTCCAGTCTGTTGCTCTTCCTCCTGTTCCCCAGGGTCATTCCCAGATACCATTACAACACCTTTCTAAACATAGAGCAAATATTTAACTCTCAATTTAATCTTACAGCCCAATGAGCAGGTCATGAAAAGTCTGTGTCATTGGATTCACACTTCCAACAGCTAGTGGGCAGAGAGGCTAAGGCATGAATGACTTTCTTGTTTGCTTGTGTGCATAAAATAAACTCAGTGTCATTTGGAACTCTAATACATTACCTGTAACTAATTATCTTTTTTGTGGCCTCTCAGTCCAAACAGTAATAGCAGTGAGTCTGAACAAAGCAATTTGCAAGATAATGCAATAAATTTTCAATCTTGATTTAAAATTTGACAGATCCCAAGTCCCAAATTATGTTTTAGGGAATAGGGAATTTTTCTATTCTGAACTATTTCTTTAAGACACCTTCCCCCCTACACAGAACGGTGTTCATGCTAGCAAGAGTTTAATGCCCTACTGTTGAAACTTGTGGAAGGATGGTTTAATAGCATTCGCTACTTACATCCCCACTGCATGTGTGCAGAAGTAGCCTTTGAATCAATAGCACATATTATGCTGCACTGCCCATTATATCAAGATTGTTGAACTCTGATATACATTCTCCTTGCGAAGTATACAGGCTGGATTAAGTCTGAGATTATACACTTCTTGCTAGCAGAAGCCTCTACTACAATTCTTTAAATTGTTAAATTTTGCTCCATTGCAGTTGTCATCAAAAGCCATGGAGCAGTGGCTTTAAACTTGTTAAGACCTGGAGTTGTTTTGGGTATTATAAAGACAACTACCAGTTGCTATTTGAATATAGGTTGGTCAATGTTCTCCCCAACAATTGAGTCATCTGGAGACTAAACTGACTCAGTTGCTCACCAGATAGTAATACATAAGCTTATTGTGGGTGCACCTGACCAAAAGAATAAAAAAATCTTTTAGAGTGGCTTCTGGCTTTTTATACGAATGTAAACAAATTCCATTACATCTTGGACAAAAGACTTCTGGCTGTAAGTGAGCCATGCAATTGCTACAGAAAATCAAGCTGAAATCCTGATTGTAGCAGTTAGAGCTCCAGATTGTGACTCTGCACTGTACTCTCAAGGATGCTTCAGATGGCCAATTTAATACTTAGTATAGTGAGCATTCAGACTCTAAAATATCACCTTAAAAAGCTGCTGACTTTTTAAGAAGCAACAGATTCTGGGATTTGTCCTTGCTTATGTAGGAGTCAACATATTGTTTGTTCTGGAGTGTAAAAAGTACAATAAATTACCCAGACAAAATCATTTTCCAAATTTTCTGGTTGGGAACTCAGACAAATGAAAAGAGTATTATATAAAACTTTGCACCTCAGGTAGAACTCAGGGATAAAGGAGCCCAGCTTACAAAAAGCTTTGCTAATTCACAACAACTTAATATTCCAGATGTGCTATAGGTACAAATAAAAAACAAAAACTTTGTAACTCAAGAAAATAAGAGAAGTTAGCATTGTATAATCATGAATTATATCTAAAACAGTTTCTTATTGCCTCCTTCACACTGTGCATTAACACAAATGAAGAAACTGTCCCACTCAGGAAACAATAAGTACATCTACATAGCAATTCATCTGAATTTTTGCAATGGGCATGATATCCATCAAGACTCCTGGCCCTCTTTATTCCAGCACAATGCATGTATCTTGAAGTGTAAAATACACTTAAAGTATTAAAACTTGTAATAATATGATGGGAAAACTAGTTTTTCTCTGTTTGGGGGGTGAGGTCCAAAGGAAATGGAAGAGGCAGGCATAAGAAGTTGGCTGGGCTTCTGTTTTTTTGGGTCAATTGAATAAATTCATCCCAGTATGATTATCTGTTCATTTAAAATAAAAGGTCTATAGTGGGTGGATAAACACACACTCCTTTTGTTATTGTTGTTGTTGGCTAGCTAACCTGGGAAAAAAAAAACAGCAACATGATTTTGCTCTCAACATTTCATGGAGAATTGGTCACTGGTTTGGCAAAAATATAGCCACCTTGCTTTGTACAGTAGCATCAAAAGAACAAATAGCATTGATGGTCACCAAACTCCAGTAGGAGACAACCCTAAGAGAATGTGATTTTGCACTAAGGGGCTACCTTTGGTTTGGCTATTGGATGTGTGTTTGTGTGTGTGTGTGTGTGTGTGTGTGTGTGTGCATGTATATTTTTTCTGAGGACTTCTGCAATTACAGAATTCTATTTCTTGAAAGGACACCTAGGTTCGACAAATGTAAGCTTCATATGGTGAGGTGTTTAACTTAGCAGCGTGGGGGCATTTTATTTATTGTATGCTACTTATAAAACTATAAGTCTTCTGTTTCCAACCAGAGCTAAAGAGTATAAGCCTTTTAGAAATTCTCTTAAAAAAAAATTGGAACCTCCATTAGACAGTCCTTTGTCTTACAGCATGGAGCCCGTCCCAGCTGGGGAGAGAACAAAAGCTTTGAAATCCATTCAACAAAGATTTATTACTTTTCTATCTAAGAAGGGAAAAAAAATCTCACATCAAAAAACCTGGGTGGTTATCTAAGTGCTAGATTTAACATTTCTCTATCAGGATTAAATAATTGTTCCACCTAATGTTGATATTTTTGCTACCTTACTGAAAATAGAGACTTTTCTTTCTTTATAAAAAGCCACAGCCTCAGGATTTCAGAGTGCTGTTTACATTTCTCCTCCACCAGTGGATCATAAAATTCATGCCACTCCATCTTGCTGCGGCCAGTGTTGGACAGGCAACAATGGCAGGCAAGATTTGGCCTGCCGAAAAATGTGCGATACATGTTCCAGTGCAGGCATGCTGTTGCAGTGTTGTTCTAGCTAGGAATAATACAACAGACTCAGAATGGATTTACAGAGGACGTGCTTTGCATGCAATAGTCTAATCCCTGCCTTGTAGGCCAAATAAACTTGATAAATAAAAAATAATAAATAAATGAATGAATGAATGAATGAATGAATGAATGAATGAATGAATGAAATGTAAACCTCTTTTTTGCAATCTGGAATAGCCTATTATTTTTACTTTGGAGGGGATACCTGACAGACACAGATAGATTAGTAAAGTCATCCTAGGGAACAGCCTGACTTTTTGGCTTTTTCAGGTTTTGGAGGTATTTTCTAAAATGTAAAATGGGTAAATTAATCGTAATGAATTTCATTTAATTATTTGAGTTAATCTATTGAATATTTAAATAATATAAGATATACCAGAGATTTTCAGTGTTTTGATGATTAATTGTATGATCTTGCTGGAAGAGTGGGGAGGTCGTTACAGATTGCAAAATAGTCTGGGCCTCACCATTTGCCTACTGCTAGGGTTACCAGATGTACAGCAAAAGGAGGATGTGCCCTCCTTTTTGTCCCCATGTCCTCCATCCAGCAGGCATAGCCTTAAAAAGAAATATAGTCTGGTTTTTTGTCTATCTCTTCCTGAGCAGCTTTCCTCTGTGGTGCAGTGCTTCCTAGTAAGTGCTAAGGGCAAGTTAGCTCTGTGACCTTAATTAGTACTGTCCTGCCCAGTGCTGCTACCAGAAATTGACAAGACCTTAATCAATTACATGCTGAAGGCTTTTGCCTCCTAAGGGGCTCTAGCAGATTCCTGTCAATGTGTATTCCCCCCTGTATGTCTGTTTACTCACTTGTAATCCCCTCCTCTCCAATGAATGTAAATACAAATATTAAAGAGTATGTGCTCTTTTCTCCCCCATTTATCCTCCTTTCCAAATGCCTGTGTCCTCCTTTCCCTGTTCAGATATCTGGTAGCCCTACCTACTCCTGACTTTAAAAAAAAAAGACTTACGAAACCACAAAGAACTACTGCCAGTCAGTGTATTAGCAGTACTAAGCTATATGGACCAATTTGTTGTTGTTTAGTCGTTAAGTCGTGTCCGACTCTTCGTGACCCCATGAACCATATTGCGCCAGGCCTTCCTATCTTTCACTGCCTCCCTCAGTTTGCTCAATTTCATGCTCATTGCTTCAGTGATGCTATCTAGCCATCTCATCCTCTGCCATCCTCTTCTCCTTTTGCCTTCCATCTTTCCCAGCATCAGGGTCTTTTCCAAAGAGTCCTCTCTTCGCATTAGGTGACCAAAATATCTGAGCTTGAGCTTCATTATCAATCCTTCCAATGAGCAATCAGAGTTGATTTCCTTTAAGATTGACTGGTTTGACCTCCTAGCAGTCCAGGGGACTCTTAAGAGTCTTCTCCAGCACCACAGTTCAAAGGCATCAATTCTTCGGCGTTCAGCCTTCTTTATGGTCCAGCTCTCACAGCCATACATTACTACTGGAAAAACCATAGCTTTGACTATGCGGATCTTTGTCGGCAAGGTGACGTCTCTGCTTTTTAATATGCTATCTAGGTTTGCCATAGCTTTCCTCCCAAGGAGCAAGCGTCTTTTAATTTCATGGCTGCAGTCTCCGTCTGCAGTGATCTTGGAGCCCAAATAAATGAAGTCTCTTACTGCTTCCATTTCTACCCCTTCTATTTGCCAGGGATTGATGGGTCCAGATGCCATGATCTTAGTTTTTTTAATGTTGAGTTTCAAGCCAGCTTTCGCACTCTCCTCTTTCACCCTCATCAAGAGGCTCTTTAGTTCTTCTTTACTTTCTGCCATTAGGGTGGTATCATCTGCATATCTGAGGTTATTGATGTTTTTCCCTGCAATCTTAATTCCGGCTTGTGATTCTTCCAGCCTGGCATTTCTCATGATGTACTCTGCATATAGGTTAAATAAGCAGGGTGACAGTATACAGCCTTGTCGTACTCCTTTCCCTATTTTGAACCAATCGGTTGTTCCATGACCGGTTCTAACTGTTGCTTCTTGGCCCGCATACAGATTTCTCAGGAGACAGGTAAGGTGGTCTGGTATCCCCATCTCTTTAAGAATTTGCCACAGTTTGTTGTGATCCACACAATCAAAGGCTTTTGCATAGTCAATGAATATGGACCAATATTCTAATATAATAACTGTTATATTCTATACTATGAATTGTCAAAGTTCAGTATTTGAAGCGAAAAGGGGAAAGCGGGGCACTTCCACAAGACATCACCATTCCAGAATAAACTCTACATCTCTCTGATCTCACTTCATTATCTGTGTTCAACAACTGAGCCAATTTATTTCTGACTCAGTTGCTTTGCATCTAGGGTTACCAGACGTCCGCCGAAAAAAGGATATGTCCTCCTTTTTGTCCTTATGTCCTCTATCTGACAGGCATAGCCTTAAAATAAAATATTGTCCAGCTTTTTGAGTGTCTTGGGTATTATTATTATTATTAATATTGTTTGTTTGTTTGTTTGTTTGGAGTTTTTTGGACTGTTTTCACAACAATAATTCATACTTTCATATATTGTGACCTTGTAAATTGTCTGCTTCTTTCTTTCCATTGACAGACTCAACAGCTTAGATTTATGTTATTTAATTTATTTCCTGATTCCAGCAATTGGCTTCAATTCAGCCCCTTCAAATCTATGATCACTGTAGTCCATAGATCACATGACTCATCATATGTTTCTATGGTAAAATTTGGAAGGCACATTGTTGATTCTATATTGTCGCTAGCATATCTTCTTGATAATAAAGATTCGGTGGAAAAATACTGTGATTGAAAAATCAGTCTTTGGATGGAAAAGTAATTTCATATACAGGTAGGCCCAAGTACTTTTTTTTTGCAGTTTTTCACTGTAATTTTGGCCACAGATGCCAAGAATGTTGAACAGTTAGAGTGTCCTCCTTTCCCCCCTTTTGCTCTCCTTTCCAGTTGTTGGCATCCTCCTTTGCCTGTTCAGATACCTGGTAATCCTATTTGTATCTGAAACTGCTATAAAGCTAGGCTTTGAAATGCTGAGATTTTGTGTAGCTGGTGGGAAATCATTTGTACAAACACCGATGTCATCTCAACTTCTGAGCTTCAGCTGCCTTAACAAGTCTTTTAAAGGAAAAAGAGGCTTTAGGGTTTTTCATCTCCACTCCACTGGAACTTCCCTGATTTTTTTTGTATACAACTAGACAAATTTGCAGAATAAGAAGTAAGCAATTCATTTCCCCCCTTTTGCACAGAATGGGGATGAAGGGTTTTTTGTTACACCAGAAGCTTGGAACAGAACCATGATGGAAAAAGAGTGAAGCAGCTGTCATGACACCATAACATTAAGCTTGAACTTTCATACTTGGGCCCCAATATTGCACACAATTATATAAGTCATGTGGTTTGCACTGTGCCATCCCAACCCACATGTCATCATTTGGCCCCCTTGCCCCTTCTGAAGGATACAGACAGCATAGGACTATGCAATGCATTCAAAAAAGTGCTTTACAAGTATGTTGGTGTGCATGCACACTCATGTGCAGGCAATACTTCCATTGGGAACTCCAACACAGTGAAGCAGTACAGCTGTGCATTGATACACAGCCAGATAGCCTTCGAAGCAGCTGAGCAAGCTTTCCAAAAACAGGACTGCTACAATACTCAAAATGTGTTCACTCAAGTTAACATTTTGCAAATCACCTATTTAAATGCTTTGTACAGCCCTCTTAAATAACATTCTTTGTTTCTTGTTTTCAGAGAGACATAAGTGAAGATGATCATATCTTGAGGGAATGATGAATGGAGACACTGGTGGCTTAGAAGTATCTAGTTTATCGCTGCAATTTTGTAAAATGTAAAATCTGGCAATGCAGGAGATATCCCATGGAACAAGAAGTTCAGTCAGTGAACTAAACTGGCATCCACTATTGTGTAGGGAATTGTGGTTTTTTGCTTTTTGTTTTTTGGTAATCATATTGATGTGGAGGAAAATATCACTGGATTCTTGTTTTGAATGCAAGACATGCATAAATGGAAAGGGTCATTAGAAATCCTTAAACTCTGTATCTTCCCAGGTTGTGAACATCTGGACTGGAGTATCCTCAGGCTATAAGTGACATTACCATTTGTGTTTCATCTGAAGAATAATACTTTAAATTCATAGGGTTTGTGGATTTTTTTTTAATGTGTTTTTAGTTTGGGCACCTCTAGTTAATACACCCTGCCTGAACTGTGAGTCTTAAACAGATGACAGAAAATGAATTATTTCTTCAGACCCTGAGGGACTCTCTGTAATAGAACAAGGTTTGCACAATTTATTCCTGGATAAAGAAATACTTCCTTTTATCTTCCCTTCTATTTTTCCAGTTCACTGCCAACATTTCCTCTATAATATATACTTTTTTTTAATTTAAAAATTCATTTTCATTTTTCACAAAATAGGAAGCTCACAGCCAGATAAGAAGCTCCATCTGTCTCGAAGAAAAAGGATACAGGGATTTTGTTTTGTTTTTTCCTAATCCAGTAGGGTCTTAAATGACAGTGCCACTTAGAAATGCTTTCTCCATATTTATGAAATGATTATTTGACAGAGAGACATTTAATATTGTTGAAATAATTACTGTGCCCATTTAGTACATCAGTTTCAGTTATTATTGGGCAAACTATGCAATGCCAGATAATTTCATATATTGTTATAAGACCTTTTACAATTGGCATCTTAATGCAAAGCATTGTTGCTATTTTTTTTTAATTCTCAAATATTGTATAGAAGTAACAATTGGATTTCAGAAATGAAGAGGGGCTGTGTGTGGCATAGGGAAGAGAGAGAAGATAATCCAAGAGTCCACCCACTGATACATGCAAATCTATCCACCAGAAGATGGTATCAGATCTTATAGCATTCTTTGACTACTACTTTATAGAAAGATCCACCTATTTATCTAGAAGTTCAACAAAGACATTTTTTTTAGTGATGGTTGCTGTAACATTGATAGATAAATTAACTTTTCCAGCATTTCTTATTCATAGTGACTTTTTATTCATTATTTTTAAAGGAAATTATGTGATAATTTACTAGAGGTGAAAATTGTAGGAGGAGATCCATGTTAGTTGTTGTTCAGTCGTTAAGTCAAGTCTGGCTTTTCGTGACCCCATGAACCATATTGCGCCAGGCCTTCCTGTCTTTCACTGCATCCTGGAGTTTGCTCAGTTTCATGCTCATTGCTTCAGTGATGCTATCTAACTATCTCATCCTCTGCCGTCCCCTTCTCCTTTTGCCTTCAATCTTTCCCAGCATCAGGGTGTTTTCCAAAGAGTCCTCTCTTCGCATTAGGTGGCCAAAATATCTGAGCTTGAGCTTCATTATCAATCCTTCCAATGAGCAGTCAGGGTTGATTTCCTTTAGGATTGACTGATTTGACCTCCTAGCAGTTCAAGGGAATCTTAAGATGTTAGTATATAGTGGCAAAAAATCAGAAGGACCTTTTTCCAACTAACATATTTTATCAAAACCTTTTCCAACTAACATATTTTATTAAAAGCATACGTTTTCATGAGCTGCAGCTTACTTCATTAAATAAAAATAATTATTTACTTTGATGTAATATTGCACAAGTTAACATTTTGATATAAAGTAATATTTGAACCAACACTCTCATTGTGACAGTAATTTAGTATCTTATCGCCCATAAACGATGGGTTGTAAAAATCAAAACACTGTGTAGTCAAAACTCAACATAGCAAAGTAATAAACAGTTCTGCTAAAAGCATATCTGAATTTAAAAATAACCAGAAAGCAAAGGCATTTCTAACCCATCCTTAAAAGAAGAGGGAGGTGTGCACAACCTCTCCCATCTGGTGCACATGCAACTCCCTTCTAAAGTCTTGGGTACAACCCAAAATTTTGGGTAAAGCTTCCAGAAAGCATCCACACATTGCCACTGAATTGTAATTTTTATTAAAGCAGAGTTAGTGTAACAATACTAAGCTAAATTAATTTAATTTAATTTAATTTAAATATAATATAAGTTCATATTGAATCCAGTTTAGTTTTGTACCTAGACTTACCAACTTTTTGGAGTCTGTCCCTCTCTATGCCACTCAAAGGCCAAGTGTGATCCTCAGTCAACCATCTCTGGAATAGAAAGAGATCCCTCTGGTGGAAATTTATTTTGTTCCAGTACTTAGCAGCATAGCAAGCAGGCCCTAGGATGGCTAAGTTCAAATGGATAAAGGTGAACCTTTAGATAACAATATCCTATGCTGTTTTGGGCTTTCAACAAAAACTTGAAAACAAACTGATATCCAACATGACTAGCATAGGATATATGTTATACATTCTGGCTGGCCACTTTAGTTTATTTCATTTCATTTTATTTTATTATAACCACCCACTCCAACAGACTCTAGACTCTACCAGCATTATAGAATCAACCTTTTCAAGTAATAAAATTGTTTCTGAGCTGTGTTTAAGGGCCACCCATAACAGAGGACAGTGTTTCAGTGTTACTAGTCATTCCCCTCTGGCCCTCCTTGGCCAGTTTGACTTGGGCTGAAGGAGAGACCAGTTAGCTAACTTCTAGAGAGGCATCTACTTGCATAATGCCTGATAAGGGCTTTCCCTAGGGCTTCTCAGGTCTTATGTGTGTTCCTTATATTCACAGGTTTAGTTCTCTTTTGAAAGAATGCTGGTTCTGTGTGTCCCAGTAGACCAATTAAACCAGAAAAGACAGAAGATCCATTATTTGTTTGTTGCTAGTTTGGTCATTGTTGGGTGTATTACAGGTTTTCTTCTGCTTTTGTTGACAAGGGGGTTCGTGTGACCATAGTTTTTCTTATCTATATTATCCCTGAGGACTCACACATGAGTGCTACAACTTTTGCCATCACTGTGCAATGCTCCCAGGACCAGTGCCATATATCTGCAGTTTTCTACAGTGGTTGCTGCAGGAGGGAGCTTGCCAAGTATCAGTCAATCCTTTCTACTTCACCCCATGCCTCTTCTATGCCTGTAACTTGTCAGTTGAACTAATTCTGAACTCAGGTTTAGCACTCTTTCAAGAGAGTACCATACTCATGTTCAGAAAAGGCCAATTCAGAGATAATGGAAGTGAAGGATGGATTGGAAATCCCATCTGATGACTGCTCCCCCGCCCCCCAGCACCTGCTGTGAGTAGGCAATTTGACAGGGAATCATCCACTCCACCCTACCTCACCCAGGGTAGAGAAATTTATTGATAGTTGTTTTCCTACTCATAGAGGATGCTTGGTGGGAAGAAAAATGAAGCCAAGGGATTCAATCAACAGCTTTCCTTTACTTGATCTGCATAAAGATAGCACCATTCACTGATCAGTAATCTGAGCAACACAATTTATGCTAGCAGCATACTTTTCTGACAGCTCAAGGACTGGTGGATAGCATTTAACTCACCTGTGTGGAAGAGCTCTCTAAAACACAAAGTCTGTTTTCTACTTTTAAAAATCAGAGTCTCCCAGATATAATTTACTTTTCCTTTAATCTAAAATTGAGCTGTATCCTCAGTGAATTGGAAAAGACTGTTCCTCTACAGAAAGCCAGGCAGCCTGCTCTGACTTAGCATTTGGAACATAAGACCTACTACAACCTTATGTGGCCTAGCTAAGATTGAATTGCTAAAGTTAATATTTGATTTTAGTATACAGCATGGACGTAGCAAGAGCTATGTTGTATATTTGGACACAATCGATGGTTATCATGTTTACTTTCTTATTCTCTTATAAATCTTTCTTGGTCAAATGAATAATTTATTCCCTCAGAGTTTTGGAAAAGGTATATACTGGATTATGTAAATTCTGGTTGCCACCTTTGAAGAAGAAAATAATGCAGCTGACAAACCTGAAGAAGACGGCAACTAAACTGTGTGATTCAAACACCTTTTTTATAAGAAAAGGCTAGAACACTTAGAACTTTTTAGCTTAAAAAAAGGCAACCAAGTGGGGATACAATTGAGGTGTATAAAATCATGCATGGCATGGAGAATTTTTCTCCCTCACTCAAAACACTAAGACCAGAATTATCCAGAGAAACTGATAAGAAGGAGTTTTAAAAATACTTCTTCAAACAGTAGAATTTATTATTTCAAACTGTAGAATTGATTACTACAAGATGAGGTCATGGCCATTCACTTTCTTGCAGAAAGCACCATGTGGGACAGAGGTATTTCTGATACTTAGGTTGCAATATGCCAGGTTTGTTTGTTTGTTTGTTAAAAAAAACTAAACGAATTTTTTAGAATTGGAGTTAAGCAGTACAGTGAGCTTGGAGAGCATCAAAAAGAGATGCTCACAGGCATATTTGTGCTCATAGATGCCCTGCTGCTCTCAGACCTCAGGCCAGGCACCACTATCAATCTACTCTCAGAAATTCAACCCTCCATTTAGGGCTAGATACAGAAACTTCACAGACTCCACACTGCTAGATAAGTTGCTTTATCGAGGACAAGAAAAAAAGTGTATGCAGAGATCTGTCTACTGCAGAACATGGATATCAAACCATATATGTGTGTGTGAGAGAGAGAGAGAGAGAGACTCAGGGTTTAAACCTTAAGCCACTTTCTCCCATTCTTTTGAGTCAGTAGACCTTTGGCTGTCCCCCACTCCCCCAACACCCACATACTTGAGGTTGGGAGACATCTGCTCAATGTTAACACAATGGTTCTATCTAGAATGTGCCGTGCTGGTTCCTGCCTTGCAAGTTTCAGCCTTATAGTTCTCTAATGCTTCTCATGACTGGCAGATTTGATCAAGCACTTTTTAAATTTCAGTCTTTATCAAACAGAATCTAAATGTCCTCAAGGTTTCCTTGGCAACCATGGAAGCTGAAAAATATGTATTTAAATGGTAGCTAATATTCTCAAAATGCTTGACAGCTGCACCAGATTCTTTTCTTGTACAAAGTCAGTGCACATGTAAAATGCTGTAAAAGTCCTGCTTGTATCTATCTTTCACAGTTGAGATTTTACTGATTGTTCTTACTGTTTATAATCATGTTTTGTAACCATACTCACATGTTTGTTGGGTTTTTTTGTTTTTATGAATTAAATGTTGCCTGGAAAGCAATGTTCATTTTAAAGGAGTATAGTACTGTTCTTTTTGCTTAGATGTTTTTGTGTGTATGTGTGTTGTAGGGTGTTTGTTTTTGTTTTGCTTTTTTTGGTAGGGAAAGTATAAATTGTTCTTTTTAAAAAAATCTGATTTTGAATTTTCTGTGGTGGCTTTTTTGAGATTTGCAAGGGAGCATCTGGAACTGTTGGCTGAGCAGTACATCACATTTTGGTGGTGCTGTCACTGAGAGACGTGGCGGAACAAAAGCAAAAGAGGTGACAAATTGTGCACCCCTCTTCATAATTAGCCAAAATATCTCAGTATGAAGCAAAGCAGGGCTCTTAATTAAGAGGCATGTGGGAAGTTATTTTCTGTTTTAAAAAGGGCTTTCTGTTTCTCCTCCCTCCCCTAATCATTGCACTCGCAATGGAGAATGATATTTAAGTCAGAAGCGGCAGACTGACGCCCAGTCCCCAGTGTGGCAATTAATATTTCACACCTGCTAAGCAGAGCAGAGGCAGAAGGAGAGAGGGGAATAGCATTGAAAAGGGAGGTTGAACCACGAGGGTCTAAGGTTTTTAAAGTGTGAAGCCACAAAAACAAAATGTCTTTTGTCATAGTGAGACCATTGTTACTGAAACTTGGATAGTGAGAGGGGGCTTTATAAAAAGAAATAATGATTTGGGAGTAAATAGCCTGTGAGCTGCAGCATCTATGAAGACCCGAAAGAACATCATCTCTGAACTGAAAGAAAAAGCCATCTGCAGGTCTTAGGATCAATAAAGGAAACTTGGTGTGGTATTCTAGAGACCCATGGCCAGAATGCTTTGAAATTTGAATCCCAGTCTCTTCTTAAAACCACCACCAGTTCCCAATACACACACCTCAACTCCCCAGGATAGGGGACATACTGGAAGGCTCATCAAAATGATAATTCACACTAGCCATTGGGGAGCTTATATTTCAGGCAAAGGACGATGACCTGGAGGGAAGGAGAGAAATCTCCAACTGGCCTGTCTAAATTGGGCCAGAGATTACATTCTAGCTGTGTGTCTGCTCTTTGAGTTACTTCACACTTAACTAAAGTTTTTTTCAAAACTTGTTTGTTCTTGGAAATTCATATCCAATGAATATCCTATAGAGGATTGGAATTATAAACAAACTACAGGTATATTTGCAAGTGGCATGTTTTTTTCTTAGTGCATTCATTAATATTTGATATTGTTGTTGTTGTTGTTGTTGTTCAGTCGTTAAGTCGTGTCCGACTCTTCGTGACCCCATGAACCATATTGCGCCAGACCTTCCTATCTTTCACTGCCTCCCTGAGTTTCCTCAATTTCATGCTCATTGCTTCAGTGATGCTATCTAGCCATCTCATCCTCTGCCGTCCTCTTCTCCTTTTGCCTTCCATCTTTCCCAGCATCAGGGTCTTTTCCAAAGAGTCCTCTCTTCACATTAGGTGACCAAAGTATCTGAGCTTGAGCTTCATTATCAATCCTTCCAATGAGCAGTCAGGGTTGATTTCCTTTAAGATTGACTGGTTTGACCTCCTAGCAGTCCAGGGGACTCTTAAGAGTCTTCTCCAGCACCACAGTTCAAAGGCATCAATTCTTCGGCGTTCAGCCTTCTTTATGATCCAGCTCTCACAGCCATACATTACTACTGGAAAAACCATAGCTTTGACTATGCGGATCTTTGTCGGCAAGGTGATGTCTCTGCTTTTTAATATGCTATCTAGGTTTGCCATAGCTTTCCTCCCAAGGAGCAAGCGTCTTTTAATTTCATGGCTGCAGTCTCCGTCTGCAGTGATCTTGGAGCCCAAATAAATGAAGTCTCTTACTGCTTCCATTTCTACCCCTTCTATTTGCCAGGGATTGATGGGTCCAGATGCCATGATCTTAGTTTTTTTAATGTTGAGTTTCAAGCCAGCTTTCACACTCTCCTCTTTCACCCTCATCAAGAGGCTCTTTAGTTCTTCTTCACTTTCTGCCATTAGGGTGGTATCATCTGCATATCTGAGGTTATTGATGTTTCTCCCTGCAATCTTAATTCTGGCTTGTGATTCTTCCAGCCTGGCATTTCTCATGATGTACTCTGCATATAGGTTAAATAAGCAGGGTGACAGTATACAGCCTTGTCGTACTCCTTTCCCTATTTTGAACCAATCGGTTTTTCCATGACCGGTTCTGACTGTTGCTTCTTGGCCCGCATACAGATTTCTCAGGAGACAGATAAGGTGGTCTGGTATCCCCATCTCTTTAAGAATTTGCCACAGTTTGTTGTGATCCACACAATCAAAGGCTTTTGCATAGTCAATGAAGCAGAAGTAGATGCTTTTCTGGAACTCTCGTGCTTTCTCCATGATCCAGCGAATGTTGGCAATTTGATCTCTAGTTCCTCTGCCTCTTCGTAATATTTGATGTATTCTTTTTAACTGGAGTACCTGAACTGCTTTATAATATTTATGAAAATATAACTTACAATTTAGAACTTATAGCCACCAGTGTTTGGGGGTGGGGAAAAAGGGGACCAAATGACCAAAGGAGAGTCAAGCCAACACAATACAAGCTCTGCCTCCTTTTGTAAATGTGTCATGACTGGATGCTTCTGATTATACAAATAAAATAGATGAATGAGCAAATGAGCAAAAATGAAGAGAAAGAGACAGACTGGGCTTTTTTTTGTTTGCATATGCATACACAAACAAAAATAACTAAACAAATTGGACTGTATATCTGTGTTTTTCATTTACTGGTAATCTTATCCCAGTCTTCCCCAAGCTGGCACTCTGCAGATTTCCTCTCCAGCATGAGCAGAGGAAAACCTGGGAACTGCAGTCTCAATACAACTGGGAGGGGTTAGGAAGAGCTCAGAGAGAAAATCCAGACTCTTGCTTGTTACTGTTTTTTCCAGTAGAAGAGAATATCTGTAGCTCAGGGTTGAATTGTGGAGTCCTTGGTGCTCTCTGAGCTTGGTGGCTTGCTTGCAGATGTTTCATTGCCCAAGTAAGTAACATCATCAGTACACTGATGGTGTTACCTAGCCAGGTAATGAAACATCTGCAAGCAAACCACCAAGCTCAGCGTTACTGTTTTGTTGATAACCTCCTTCACTTCCTTACTGTGCTATACCCAGTAGGACATGTATGTGCTCACAATGTATAAAAAGACAATTCCTTCATGACAACTATTGTTACTATGGCAACCTTTTTTTTAAGATAATGTTGGAATCCTGAATATTTCATGTATGTAAATAATAAAAACCCTATAAGAAACAACTTCCTCGGTCTATTAATTGTCTCTTTAGCAACCAAGTCAGCCACCAGGAATCATTACTGGTTGCCAAGTTCACAGAACTTTTCTTCTAAGAAAAACATCTGGCTTCATCTTGGCTGGCATTTACCTCCAAAGGCCTTTAATATCTTTGAAGGCTTATTTTATACTGGATAATTTCCCATTTCTAGAGTCTCTTCCCTTCTCCTCTCCTCTCCTTTTTTTTTTTTCTTTTGTCCCTTTTTTCTTTATTTTGATCTTCTGCTAAAATTAAATATGTGTTCTTGGGTTTTTGTTTTTTCTATGAATTAAACATACCTCAGGAGACCATTCTTCCTTTCCCATCGCAGAATAGGCATGAGCCACTGTGAGAAATGCACCTCATTTCTTATGCTTTCTGCGTGTCCTCAGTTTTGTACAATTTCATTTTATAGTCAGGTGTCTTGCTAGACCAAATTTTACCACTATTTGAGTTACAGGACAGCTCTCTCAAGAGAGAGACAAGACAGATTGCAGAGTTCAGTCCTCTAAATAGTAGACCTGAGGAATGGAGTTGTTCAACTCAGGGGAGTTTAGATAACAAAAAAACAAAATAATTGATTGGAGTTTTTGTGAATGTTTCTCTACAAACAGTAATCATTCATTCCTGCTTCTTCTTTGAGTTACAGATTCTTTTTGCTTACAAATTGTGCAAATATGATGGACAGGAGTCATCCATTGGAAACAAGCTTTTACCGGTTTCTAGCTGATGCCTGCCCCCATCCTATGTCTTGGAAGTTGCTCAGAAAATTATTTGTTTCCAGTACTGAATTGTTTTGCCTAAGTGCTAAAAATCTGCAGCAGAGCATTCAAATGCCAGAACACTCAATTAGCAATTCCATTGATAGAATTTAATCATACTATTAATAGTGCAACTGTAATATTTAAAGAGTGATAAAAGATTTATTGCTGCTACTTTTGTAATGCACTTTTGTGGATGGACTAAGGATAGTAATAAGAACATGGGGACAGAATTGGTAATTATTTCAGTTGATTTATTCCAAAATGAAAGGAGGTGATCAAGAGTTTCATCCTGTGATACTTGGGGAATGAATAACACTTTCCTTTTCTATTAGAGACACATCAGTGGTTTTCTCTGTGTTCAACTCATGACATTGCTATAGTATTTAAAGTTCATTTCAGAGGCAGGGACAAACACAATTGGCATGATGAGGAAACAGAGTTGGCTTGATATAAAAAACAATCCCTATATGACAGATGATCATAGGAAAAGCATCATTCAAGTCAAGCTCATGCACTTACCATCTGTTTAATCCATGTATTTGTGACAAAATAAATTCATCGTATTCCTATACAGAGTTATCTTTGGGGAAGGGGGAGGGGCAAAATACTATACTCTGGTTGTTCTCTAGTTCTAAGTGAGATTTCAAAGAATCAAGGAACATTATGAAGACACATCTAGATTTTAATTATCTTTGATAGCAGGTGAGATTAGGCAGAATTGTGTGGCATAAATATGCTCCAGGCCCATGATAAATAACAAAGGAATTATAGCAAACACACTTTGTATGTTCCTGATGATCATTACTAGTGAGGGATGAAGCCCTAAAGATTTGCAGTGGGAAGAAGCTAATTTCTGAAATGCTAACTTCCCTCTAATTTAGGAATTTATGAGATTCTTATCACTGTAGCATCATTAAATTGCTTAAATGCACAGCTTATACATTGTTGTCATGCTCAGCCTGTTATTTACAAATAAGGAAATGGAGAACATGAGTGATCTTTCAGGATTATACCGGTGGAAAATTTCAAGGGTACATGGTAAAGGGAACTCTTCTCTTATAACAATGTGCATTAAATCCCTTTACTTAAGAAGTTGTGAAATCTGTGGTCTAGAGAATTTTATTTTCAGTTATATCTTCAATTATTAACTGAAAATTAACTGATAGATGTTAATATCTATCAGGTGAGCCATTGGAGATGAATGTTTATTTGACATCATCACCCTGGCATAAGTGTCCTCTTTAGGGTACCCAGAACCCTAAAAGCTGATGGAGCCATTTTTAAAAAATTGAACATCAGGAGTATGGTGAGGAAATGGTGTCTTAAAGCTTCCAGAAGCTTATAGTATCTACTGATTCCCTTAAAACCTCTGAAACTCAACTCAAATTGATTCTGTCTCCACCAGCTTTTCATATTTTCATCCTCAGCATGCCTCAACACCATAAAACGTGGTGTAGATTTTGAAGGCACAAAAGTTGTAAACTCCTGGTGTAAAGTCCAAAATTATTTAGGTTTTTTTAAATTATATATATATATACAATCAGTTATCTATAATCATTTAATGAAATATTGAAAAAAATGTACTATATTTGTAAATCCTTGTTTATTCACCTGATTCTATTCCTTTATTCTTTTTTGTTGTTGTTCTTTCTCCCTTTCTGTTTATATTTTGTCATAAAATGTTCAATAAAAATATATTTTAAAAGTTATTTAAATAAGTCAGTGTTTCCAGCAAGACAAGGAACCTCTATCCTCAGAGTCAAATTTAGAATAGATTTGGAAAATCTGGCATAGAGAGAGAGGTGAGCTATAGGGTAGAAAAAAAGAAAGTAAATTGTCAATAATCCTAGCTCTGTGGCATCATTCAGAATTATGCCATAGTTTTCAGCAACCAACTTCTGCTTTATCAGCTGCCTCATTGTTTTCATCTTACATGCGCCATGTCAAGGGTGGCACACTGTTTCCTTCCAGTACAATACTGTAACCACCTTCAGTGTCAGGATTAAAGAATCTGTTGGTTTCAGTATGTCTTAGTTTTTCTGTTTTCCAGTCTTAAATTTGCTTCATCCCATTTTAATAACACTGTTGAATTAATTCTTATCACCCAGGTTGTGCTCAATGGGTGCTCTTATGCAAATACTGTGCACACTACTTTGAAGGAGGGAAGGAACCACTGATGGTTTGGCTTCCTTCCACTGTGGCTGCATTTACTATATCCCTGCCACTTCAATACTAGCTGTGATAACCTGCAGCACATGCACATTATTATTTTCCAATCCACAGGTTCCAATAATAGGATTTTCAGTCTGCAGTGCTAATGTTCCTTTGCTTTGTGGGAGAAAATCCTTTTTACTCTCCACTCTGGTGGAATGATCCTCAGCATCCATCTCTGCTTTAAGCTGCATGTATGGACATTTCCTGTTCTCTTCCTACCCTGCAAGTCTTGGAAAAACTTTGCTGCTTGACAAGGAGTGTATAAAAGTTCCTCCATTTGCTGTGCTTTAGTACAAGTTGTTTTAATCTGACACCAGTTTTCCCTTCTGATTAAAGGAAGGCAAACTGCAATCCTATCAGCAATTTTGAAACTCAGCAGGAGAGGCAGAGAAACCAAAGCCCTTTCCATTGACCTCCAGACACAACTGTCACTGACTCTAAAATCATTAGGCAGGCAGCAATTCTGCAAAAGAAGGAGAGGCAGCAAGATTTCCTCCAATAGACTGGGTGGACTTATGTCTGTGTAGCCCTCTATTAACTTGGGGACCTCCTGGGTTCAGGACCTCATTTATTTCAAAGGCCCTGCTGGACTTTGCCCAGCTCCTATTGCTTCCTTTAGACAAAATTGGCACCTTGGATAGTCCACCCAGGGTCAGGACTTGGCAAAAAGGGATAAATCCCTCTAATCCCTCCCTGGGAAACTCAGACTTAATAAAAGAATGCCACCTCATATTTGTGAACAGAAAAAAAAGTCCATGATTAATTTTATTCCAATTACTTACAGAAATAAAACTTTTAAAATAATGAAGTTGTATAGTAAGACCAACCCAAATCCTTTTTTTTTTTTTTTCAGTTCAGCTAAAATGAACACTAGAGAATCCTTTTGTACCTTTAAACTCTTCCTACTAGTTTAACCCTTTGGACAGTTATTGTGAGAAATCAATTTTTATACAAAAGAGGCAATGAGTGGAAGGAACTGTATTTGATCCTAGCTCTGCTATTTAGGCTGATTGGCCATTTGGGGCAGGCATATGCTAAACCTTACACTTCACAAATTATGCTCTTGTGCTCTACTTCAGATTCTCTCCTCACTCTTCCATCTTCCTTCATGCGGCCATTTAATCCTCATTTATCCTAATTGCTTCACTTTTTTTGATCTCTTGCCTCTGTCTCTTGATAACTTGCAGTGCCTTCTCCTGTTGTTCTTTTCCTCTCAGCTCTTCTCTGACTGATCTGGTGCTCTCTCTCTCTCTCTCTCTCATTACTTTTTTTCTTCTTACTGCTAGATCTCTGTCTTTGGGTCTCCTTTCTCTTCTCCAGATTTCTATGCAGATGATCTCCGGTACTTGAAATGTTTCCTTTCATCTTCTTGGGGGGGAGGGGGAACCTCCTTCTGCTTCTCTCTTGTTTAATTTCCCCTATTTTCTTGAACTCTTGCTAGATTCATTTTTCCTGTGGGATACCTCCTGCCCTCCTGATCACTTCTCATAATATCCTTCCCATCAAATTCTTTGTAACAAGGTTTCCTTGTGTAACACCCCTACCAAAGGCTGCATGTATTTTCATAGTATTGTTTCTTTTCCTTTTTTTCCTATTGAAAAAAAAAAGTTGGGATAGAAACAAAGAAACCCTAGAGTAATTGTGTAAGAAATCACACTGGTCATTTTTTAAAGAGCTATGTGATTCAAAGCCCTGCCACTGTACAATAATCCAGCCACAACTGTTCTGATTTACCATAGTGCTAACTTCTAATTTTTTGTTCTTATATTTTTTACTTTGCTTAGACTTTGAAATATCCATATGTTAACTCATCAAGCTTGAAAAATGTAAGTCATGTAAGGTTGTAAGGGTTGAACTGGCTCTATTTTTGGTTCTTAGGAGTTAACATCTGGCAGCAACATAAGACTGGTTGTAGCTGCTCCTAAATCTTGAAAGACAACCCCTATTGAGCTAAGAGGACTGGTGTTTTTCAAGAAGGCCTTAACTGTGGGAATTGTTTTTAATTTTTAAATATATTTTACTTCAGTTGTCTTAGTTCATGTTACATGCTTGAGTTTTGGGGTTGTAAATTTCCTATGAACAAGACATTGGCAGTATGGGCATATCAAGCAACAGTGATGAAAATAATAATATCCATAATAACTGCTATTCTTCTAACAAGGAGAAACAGTAAAAGCAGAGGGATATTCAGCTGGAGGAAGCAACTGGATTTTATTAAAGAGAACTTCTTATGTTATAATACAAAAGTAAGCTTGCATGTCTAGAACCAGCTAGTTCTCTCAATTTTCATTATTCATATCAACATAATTTAACTCAACTCCATTCCATGTAGAGCTGGTCATGCAAGTCATGGGAGTTTTGAAGCAAAGCCTTTTTGCCTTGGTACTTTTCCCAAATGGTACATCTTTGACATGCAAGTGTTATTTGGCATCCCTGCAAGGTCAAGTTGGATCAGCAACTTGTTCCCATCACTCTGACTTTGCCCAGAAATATCTCATTGGTGTATCTCGGTACCTGGCTCTTGACAATCTCTGAAACTGTCGGAGCTCATCAGCTGTCATTATAATGTTGCTGTCCTTTCAGAAAGCTGGCTGGAGAGAGCACAAACAGAATAAATAGAAACATTTGCTCCCTGATAGGTGCCTAGAAGGAGAAGTCTTCTGGGGCTATTACACTGGCATCATACAGCTTTTGATGGCAGCCCTGATTATATGCCTCCCCTCACTCCTGTGTTTTTCCTAGGCCAGATTCCACTGCGCATGGAAGTTCTAAACAAAGCCAAATGCTTCCTCCCTTGATGCAAAAGGTTATCTCAGCATCGTGTTTTGAAATGGCTTTGCTCCCAGTGAAAGCCAGCTTGATGTTTTCTGACAGTTATGACAAGCCTCAAATGAGACAATTAATATTTCACAGCTGTCAGATTTAGATGGTGTCACCAAAAGGGGAGGAAAAGAGTGTTTGGAGATGAAAACTTGCTCAAAATTTACAAACAAAAGCCATGAGTAGTTCTGAGCATTGATAAACAGGTTACCTGAACAATTGTTCTAAAAAGACTACTGTTTGCCTCAAAATGATTTTTACTCTTATTCTCATATTATACTCCTTCTTTACCTTAAAAACAGTACCAAGTTACATGCAGAACTGATCATACCTAGAATATACAAGAATAAGCCTAACTTTGCCCCATGTAACTCTCAGCACCTTTTCTAACATATTCCAATGTAAATTGTGTTTCTACCATTACTTCTTATATCAGTTATGGGGGGGGGGGGGGGAGGGTATTTGTTTGTGCTGCTTCCTATAATGTTGTTAACAACTTAGTTCTATACATGCCTTACTCAGAAGGAAGTCCCATTAAGTTTAAGGGGGCTTTATATCTACAATATGTGTAAACTCATTTTCACTATACTAAGGTGGTCATCTGTTGAGGTATGGAGCCATAAGAAAATAACTCAATTTACATTCATAAAATTTCTCCACCTACAAACTGAAAAATCACAATAGACATTGATTGAAATAGGAAATGTTTTGTTTTTTCCCTGGATGCCAAATGCAAGTCAATTTATCAGTGGCCATGACATTGAAAGAGACAGATTAATTTATGTTTATTTATCGGATGAAGAGACTGCAAGCATGACATCATGGAACACTGCATCAAGAAAGGACAGGAATGATAAATGTCAAAAATGAGAATTTTCCACAGAATTGAACTGATATGTGGAAAGAAAACAAAAAGCAGAGAAACCAGGCAAGTGAATAAAGAAAAACAAGGTATGAGAAAAAAAATACTAATTTTGTCCATGCAATAATAATAGTTTTGCCAGCATCAAAAATAAATGCTGCATTCTGAACTTCCATCTCATTCCTGGACTAAGTTTGTTATGTGATCACAAATAATTGGGGCATTTTGATACCCCTTCATATTGCCTTACTTCTTATGTTGACCACTAGAGAATACCATCTCAATTCCTTGAAGGAACCTTAAACTCACTGCCCTCCCCTCCACTCTGTGATCACTATCCTGCAATGCTTTTCTTAGTAGGATGAGAACTAAAACCCACAGAAAAGTAGGCTTCGGGGGTAGGTGATCTGTGTCTGGTTATCAGAGGCAATTCCAGGACTGGGGAGCTTAAGTGGCATGCCTTCTGGGCTTGTCTTTGCTAGCTATTCTTCTGAGTGCCTTGCCCATTCCACCACTCTTGTATTTAGAGTGCTGCCTGCTAGGACAGTGTGGTAAAAGAAGATGGCACACCCCTAGTACTGCTTATGTGGAAGTTCTGGGGGATTCTGTCTGGGCCACAACATCCTCAGTCTATATTAACTCTGTTCAGTGTAACCTCCAAAACTACTTCTACCATCTTATTATGAATCTTCTACAACTCTATGATTTTATTCACTTTTTAATTAATAAATTCTGGCACTAAAAATAGTTCATTTCAATATGGTTCCTAACATTCCATTGTCATATATATATATATATATATATATATATATATATATATATATATAGGCTGTGTTGTAATGTGACATGCTCAATGCATGAAATTGTCAAGAAAAATAATAATTTAGTCTCATATCCTATTAAATAAAGTGGGCACTAGGATTTTACATTGCTCCAATAAAGCAGATTGTTTTCACAGCATCCAGCTTATCAAAATAGTGACAAATTAAACATTAAATTGTTTGTGGGCAATTTAATCTTTAATCCTGGTTGACAACAGGACAAAAGTGATGCAGAAAATTCTTCTTCATAACTGAGCAAAGAAAACTATGAA
Source organism: Liasis olivaceus (assembly GCA_030867105.1). Taxonomy (NCBI): domain Eukaryota; kingdom Metazoa; phylum Chordata; class Lepidosauria; order Squamata; family Pythonidae; genus Liasis; species Liasis olivaceus. The sequence continues at coordinate 163,005,497 of CM061350.1, read as the reverse complement.
TGGAGACTCAACCAACCAGATAAATATATTAAGTTTGTATGTACGTATATAGACATGACAGCTCAGTGAATTAATAATGTTGGGCCTCTGATTTCCTGAATATTCATGCAATAGCTTCTTTGGCTCCACACTGAAGTCAAGGTGTTGCTGTCTTTAGCATCCTGGTAATCAACAGTTTGTTTCATATGAAGTAGCCAAAATTCAGAAAGAGAGAATGAGAAAAAGCTTGCTTGATGCAAGACATCAGAATAAAGCTTCCCTTAACTCTAGTTTTAGCCCTATCCTGTCTTGAAGACTGTCAGCAAAAGAGTCACATATCCCAGATCATTAGTTTCATTGTTGAATGCCTCTAACTCACTAGAATTTTCTCTCAAGACCTCTGGATTTGTTAGATCTAATTCTTGTGTTTGAGGCAGCCAATATCAATTTTTTGTTCTGTGTAATACTCTGACAGGTATTTGAAGAGGGTGATATTTGAAGAATTGTCTAAATGTACATACAGTTGCACTGTTCAAGTGAATATTGTGAATTAAAGTAAAATGTTGCCTGTTATTCAGAAACATCCTTTCAATTTATACAGATGTAATTAAAGAAGGTTCTGCTACATTATTTTTGGTATACAATTGGGTATACATTTAGCTATGACATTAAAAAAAATCACTTGTTGCATTATTGCAACACCTCATTAACAGTACCAGCAGACTAATAATCACTAGGGCTCCACATATTCTTGAAGTGGTGCTTCACCTCAGCAGAAACTTGTGTGAAGCATCCGTTGGTAACATCTCAGTGCAACAACACAGGCTTCCACTTCTAAACAGAGAGGGGAGCCATGTTGTTTTGCTAATGGGAACGCTGGAGGAGATGCTTTATATTATATGAAGTGCCTCACCAAAGACAAGTGCTTTGTCTCTGTCCATCAACAAGGCAGAGTGAATCACCTCTATGGTTCAAAGTATCTCATCAAGGTGAGTCAAGCCTGCTTCATACAGCTCTAGTAATCAGTGTTGATATATCCAGCCAATAAAAATAACCCTTGAACAACAATCCTTTGTAGCTGGTGTGTAGTAGTTGTGAAAGCCTGAGATGTAGACAAGACACTGATAGTTAACTTCACTCCATAGCAATAAATCCATGTGTAGTCTCCATGCTTTAAAAATAGTCACTAAACATTAACTTACTATTATTTTGAATAAGCACATGTCCATGTAAACTACAAAGTATCTAACCACAGTTTAACATGACCCACCAGTGTTATTAGTTTATGGTTCAGTGTGTTGTGTGAACCAGAAAATTGGATTAATGGAGTAAAGCACAATTAAGTTAACTATGGATTACTGTGCCATGTGCATATGTATCCTCGTTTCAATGCATCTAATACTGAATATGTTCCCAAGAGACATGTGTGAAGTAACACCAGCCTAAATAAATAGGTGGAACTTTCTATTCTGGGCAGCACAAACTTTTTCAGGTTGAGGCCTACATCTGGTTTTTCAGTTTTACACTTGGGCTGCTCTGCAAAAAAGTAATTGGAGCCAAGACAAATACTACATTTAATTTAATTCAGTTTAATAAAAGGACATACAGTTAATAAGATTACTCCCCATGTATTTAATACTTTCCTTCTTCTGTCATATGTTGAAAACATATTTCTTCACTTTGGCATAAAAGATTATATGATGTATTTATGTATAATGTAAATTTCTAGGGCTGTCCACTTTTTGATTGCTTTGGGTAGCTACAACAATTCAAAACCAACAAATATACATGAAAATCACTGATAAAAGGTGGTCCTACCAAGGGAGGAAAACAATCTTAGTCACTGTCAGCCCTTCAACCTAGGTCAGATCAGGAAAGTGACACCATAAGAACTACTGGAATTCTATTGTTAAAGGGTACATTAACAGAATCTTGAAAGCCTCTCTTGCCTCTTATACCAAAGGGAATCAAGGTGGGGCAGTCTTGAGTTTCTTTCTTACTTTCTTACCTTCCAGAGCTATGCTGGTGTTTGTATAATGACTGTTGAATTCCCTCTTCATGATCATCTCTGAACTCCTCTACAGCCATTAATACAATGGTTATGTCTTCCACTGTGGGTACACATTCTGTCCTAGCCCAGGGCCTAGAGAAAGAATAAGGTCTTCAGGGCTCTCTTAAAAGAGAATAGGGTTGGGGTTGACCAGGCCTCAGCAGCAATGCTATTCCAAAGGGTAGGCACTGAGACAGAGAAGACATGCCTCCTGGGTCCCATAAAATGGCACTTCTTAATAGATGGGACATGAACCAAGCCAACCCCTTTGAGATGAGACAGGCAGAAACAATTGGAGAGAGTAGTCACTCAAATATTCAAGCCTATGCCATGAAGGGCTTTATAGATGAAAATCAGCACATGGTTGATGGCACTGTTCTTCTACTTTGTTACATATTTTATACATATTAATACATTTCAGTAGACTTACATCTTTTGTTATTTATGTTTTATTGATTTTAAATTGTATATTTTTATTTTAGAGCTATACATAGCTTCCCCTTCATGGATCACTGCCTTGTCGTGGTGAAGGGGCTTGTGTAACTCAGTGAAGCCATGAGCTATACTGTGCAGGGCCACCCAAGACGGACAGGTCATGACAGAGAGTTCTGACAAAATGTGGTCCACTGGAGAAGGAAATGGCAACCCACTCCAGTATCCTTGCCAAGAAAACCCCATGGACAATGTTAAAAGGCTAAAAGATATGACGCCGGAAGATGAGCCCCTCAGGTCGGAAGGTGTCCATTATGCTACTGGGGAAGAGCGGAGGGCAATTCCAAGTAGCTCCAGAAAGAGTGAAGCAGCTGGGCCAAAGCTGAAAGGACGTTCAGCTGTGGATGTATCTGGAAGCAAAAAGAAGGTCCGATGCTGTAAAGAACAATATTGTATAGGTACGTGGAATGTAAGATCCATGAACCAAGGCAAGCTGGATGTGGTCAAACATGAGATGACAAGATTGAACGTCGACATCTTGGGAATCAGCGAATTGAAATGGACAGGAATGGGTGAATTTAATTCAGGTGACCATTATATCTACTACTGTGGGCAAGAAACCCTTAGAAGAAATGGAGTTGCGCTCATAGTCAATAAGAGAGTGGGAAAGGCAGTAATGGGGTACAACCTCAAAAACGACAGAATGATCTCAGTGCGTATCCAAGGAAAACCATTCAACATCACGGTAATCCAAGTCTATGCCCCAACCACTGATGCCGAAGAAGCTGAAGTTGACCGGTTCTATGAAGACCTACAACACCTTCTAGAACTAGCACCAAAAAAAGATGTCCTTTTCATCATAGGGGATTGGAATGCTAAAGTAGGAAGTCAAGGAGTAATCGGAATAACAGGCAAGTTTGGCCTTGGAGTACAAAATGAAGCAGGGCAAAGGCTAATAGAGTTCTGTCAAGAGAACAAGCTAGTCATAGCAAACACTCTTTTCCAACAACACAAGAGACGACTTTACACATGGACATCACCAGATGGTCAATACCGAAACCAGATTGATTACATACTTTGCAGCCAAAGATGGAGAAGCTCTGTACAGACGGCAAAAACAAGACCAGGAGCTGACTGTGGCTCAGATCATGAGCTTCTTACTGCAAAATTTAGGCTTAAATTGAAGAATGTAGGGAAAACCACTAGACCACTCAGGTATGACTTAGATCATATTCCATGTGAGTACACAGTGAAGGTGATGAATAGATTTAGAGGATTAGATTTGGTAGACAGAGTGCCTGAAGAACTATGGACGGAGGTCTGTAACATTGTACAAGAAGCAGCAACTAAAACCATCCCAAAGAAAAAGAAATGCAAGAAAGCAAAATGGCTGTCTGATGAGGCTTTACAAATAGCTGTGGAAAGAAGGAATGCGAAAAGCAAGGGTGAAAGGGAAAGATATAAGCAACTGAATGCAGATTTCCAGAGAATAGCAAGGAGAGATAAGAAGGCCTTCTTAAATGAACAATGCAAAGAAATTGAAGAAAACAATAGAATGGGGAAGACTAGAGATCTCTTCAAGAAAATTGGAGATATCAAAGGAACGTTTAGTGCAAAGATGGGCACGATAAAGGACAAAAAAGGCAGGGACCTAACAGAAGCAGAAGAGATTAAGAAGAGGTGGCAAGAATACACAGAAGAACTCTACAAGAAAGATCTTAATGTCCCTGATGTCCATGCTGGTGTGGTCACTGAGCCTGAGCCAGACATCCTAGAGAGTGAAGTCAAGTGGGCCTTAGGAAGCATTGCTAACAACAAAGCTAGTGGAGATGACAGTATTCCAACTGTGGGAGTGTGGAGCAGAGGTGTGAAACATGGACTCTCATCCCCAGAGGCGCGGACAAGAGATAAGAGAATGAAACTGACCCCTCCCTGAGGAATGCTAAGGATGTTTGTAGTGTAACCCTGGGAACTGGTCTCAGTCTGAGAAGGTTCTGTGAATGGGTTGAAGCCAATTAAACCTTGCTGGATGGAATTTGTATTGTCTCCTGGAGTTTCCTGGGCTAAACCTGACATCAATCTTCTCAGACTGAGAGCAATTCCCAGGGTCACACTACAAACATCCTTAGCATTCCTCAGGGAGGGGTCAGTCTCATTCTCTTATCTCTTGTCCGCTCCTCTGGGGATGAGAGTCCATGTTTCACACCTCTGCTCCACACTCCCACACCAGCTGAGTTATTTAAAATACTAAAAGACAATGCTGTTAAAGTGCTGCACTCAATATGCCAGCAAGTTTGGAAAATGCAACAGTGGCCACGGGATTGGAAAAGGTCAGTTTACGTTCCAATTCCAAAGAAGGGCAATGCCAAAGAATGCTCAAACTATCGCACAATTGCACTCATTTCACATGCTAGCAAGGTTATGCTCAAAATCCTACAAGCTAGGCTTCAGCAGTACGTGAACTGAGAACTACCGGATGTACAAGCTGGGTTTCGAAGAGGCAGAGGAACTAGAGATCAAATTGCCAACATTCGCTGGATCATGGAGAAAGCACGAGAGTTCCAGAAAAGCATCTACTTCTGCTTCATTGACTATGCAAAAGCCTTTGATTGTGTGGATCACAACAAACTGTGGCAAATTCTTAAAGAGATGGGGATATCAGACCACCTTACCTGTCTCCTGAGAAATCTGTATGCGGGCCAAGAAGCAACAGTCAGAACCGGTCATGGAACAACCGATTGGTTCAAAATAGGGAAAGGAGTACGACAAGGCTGCATACTGTCACCCTGCTTATTTAACCTATATGCAGAGTACATCATGAGAAATGCCAGGCTGGAAGAATCACAAGCCGGAATTAAGATTGCAGGGAGAAACATCAATAACCTCAGATATGCAGATGATACCACCCTAATGGCAGAAAGTGAAGAAGAACTAAAGAGCCTCTTGATGGGAGTGAAAGAGGAGAGTGCGAAAGCTGGCTTGAAACTCAACATTAAAAAAACTAAGATCATGGCATCTGGACCCATCAATCCCTGGCAAATAGAAGGGGTAGAAATGGAAGCAGTAAGAGACTTCATTTATTTGGGCTCCAAGATCACTGCAGACGGAGACTGCAGCCATGAAATTAAAAGACGCTTGCTCCTTGGGAGGAAAGCTATGGCAAACCTAGATAGCATATTAAAAAGCAGAGACGTCACCTTGCCGACAAAGATCCGCATAGTCAAAGCTATGGTTTTTCCAGTAGTAATGTATGGCTGTGAGAGCTGGATCATAAAGAAGGCTGAACGCCGAAGAATTGATGCCTTTGAACTGTGGTGCTGGAGAAGACTCTTAAGAGTCCCCTGGACTGCTAGGAGGTCAAACCAGTCAATCTTAAAGGAAATCAACTCTGATTGCTCGTTGGAAGGATTGGTAATGAAGCTCAAGCTCAGATACTTTGGTCACCTAATGCGAAGAGAGGACTCTTTGGAAAAGACCCTGATGCTGGGAAAGATGGAAGGCAAAAGGAGAAGAGGACGGCAGAGGATGAGATGGCTAGATAGCATCACTGAAGCAATGAGCATGAAATTGAGCAAACTCAGGGAGGCAGTGAAAGATAGGAAGGCCTGGCGCAATATGGTTCATGGGGTCACGAAGAGTCGGACACGACTTAACGACTGAACAACAAATACATAGCTTGGCAGGCTGTATAGATATATGTTAAATAAATATATTAAAATTCATAGTCCTAGGGCCTCAGAGCTTTAAGATATGAATGCCTTTTTTTAGATGGAGAGGCTTTCAGATCTAGATGGTCACATATAGGATCTAATTATGTGTAGAAAGAGAGAGAAAGAAAAGGGGTTATAGAAAGTCAAATTTTACCCTTTAGGGACACAGATAACAGCTCTAAAAGAGACAGGAGACATTTGAGAAAAGGGATTATAAAGGAAGTGAGTTGAGATATTCCTGCTGCTAATGAAAGAAGGGCAAAAGAGGGTCTCCATATGGGATTATGTGTGATTCGGGGGTTCATATGATAATTGGAAAACTCAAGTTCTATTTGTAGTTCTTTGTGAATTATAGCTTACTAAAGTCTGAAAGGCAAGTCTATACGCATTGACCTGAATGAGCATAAGTTTTTCACATGAGTAGGAAACTTTATCGTGCAAAAACATATAGATTCTTTCTCCAAATTTTCCATGCTTGCAACATCTGAACACACAACAGGAGCTTTTCTCTCTCTTTTCCTGTCCCTTACAGAGAGACACACAGAGAGAACTGTGTTGTGCATGCACTGAGAAGCAGATTTTATTGCACTCTGTATTGTTATTGTTGTTGATATCTAATGCCATTTGACTATTTCAATGTGAGCTTCAACTTCTTGTTTTATTTTTCCATTTATTTCAAAAAATATTACGTGTCAAATGTTAAAAATATACTGTTTGACAGTGAGTGCACCAAGAAAAGTCATCATTGTTTGCATATTCAAAAAACAACAGAACTGTTTTCTTAGCTTTATGAAGGAGGATTTAATTGCTCCTTTAATTTGCCTTGCCTCCTTGAGAAGAACAGAGAATGAGTTTATGTTGTAAGACAATGCTCAGGCTTACTGTACAGTAAGTGTTTAATTTGTTTTTATTCTCTATTAAGGAGCTACCCCAGGTTTTTTCATGTAATTGTGAGGTGGTTGATCCACTGTGAGCCTCAACCAGTGATGAATGGTGGAAGCCACAGCAGTGTGCTCTGCAGCTGGGCTGCTTGTCTCTTGCTTGTGATTAAAGTTTATTATTGAATTTACTAGAGGTCAAAATCACATATTCAGCATAGGAGGTTTTTTGTCTTTTCTTTGTCCCCCTAACCCTGATGCCTATGACTTTTGTACTCTTGGTTTCGACTGACTTAAACTATACTGATAGTTTTCTTTTGAAAGTGAGAAACTCCTGTCACCACATTCCAAATTATTGTGATATGCAAAAAAATAAAATCCCTGGACATCGAGGAAGGCTGGCTGTCAGTATTCTGCATACTTTATTTCCTCTGAAGTTTCTCTCTCCAGCATTCTTCCTATATCTGATGCATGCAAGATGTTGTTGATATACTGTAGGGCCAAGGAAATCTACAGTATGAATACAGTCTGACAGAACATAAAGAAAGGATTTTCTTTATGGTTTTCCTTTTAGTCTTGTTCTAAATAAAGGGGGCCAGGACTGATTGTAAACATCTATTTGGCATGCATGCATGCATGTACAAAGACACCACATGCACATGTGAAAATGAGAGTTTACATCCAGTGTAATACAAGCATTGATTTGTTTCTCTAAACTACAGGTATATTTTCACAGTTTCCAGAAGGATAGCTGTGTTTGTCTTTTGCAGCCCAAACAACTGAGTCTAGTGGCATCTTAACCACTAACAAATTTATTATTGCACAAACTTTTGTGCATCCCAATCGCCTTCAGATAAATACAGTCCTATACACAGACATATACCTAAGATGGAGGAGAGAAGAACTTAATATATTATGGGTCTTATTTTGATTGCACTGGGGCAAGGTTTCCCCTCCTCCCTGCTCCTCAGCAAATTTCATTTATTTATATTTCAAATTTAGTCACCACCCATCTCACTCAAGGAGTGACTCTAGGACACAGATGACTTACAGCAAATTGAATTTAGCAGAAATGGGCTCTGGGTCTCTGTGCACCTGAGCATGTCCCACCCATGCTTGTATTCATTGTAACATCAGCACATACATGGAACTGTACCATGAAACTAACATGAAAATGTTAGTTGGCTAACATGGCCAACTGAGTGTTTGGGGGCAAGCATGGTATCTATGTGTATATAAAAATATATACATAAATGTTTTATATATATATATATATAGAGAGAGAGAGGGAGAGGGAGAAGGAGAGGGAGAGGGAGAGGGAGAGGGAGAGGGGGAGGGAGAGGGAGAGGGAGAGCACGAGCGAGCGCAGAAGGGTTGTTTTTAAGTGAACAGTTGGATACCATTTCCCCCTCAGCTACTCATTACATCTTCCTCAATAAAATCAGAAAGCAAAGAAAGAAATGGCCAGTGGATTTTAAATAAAGCTGCACATAATTCATGACATGCAGTATTGTGATCTTTTGTCCTGAAGATTGATTTATCTAGAAGAGGTTAAAAAAAATAATGAAATAAAAAAGTAAGGGAAAATATTTCTTTCTGTGCAAACCAAAAAAAAAAAAAAATCTTTTTTCTTTTAAAAAGAGAATTTTGCCCAAAGAAAAGCAGCACTTAAGGGATCAAATGCCTGTGCACCAATTGAGAGAGGATGGGGAACAAACAGGGAGAATGAAGTCCTAGTACAGGTGGAATGGGACTCCTACTTGGAATATAGTACTGGAAAGATATCATCTGTTCAAAAGCAACAGGGCCAGCAAAAAAAGGGGGGGCACATTCCCTACAAATAATGTCTATACCTGTGTGGAAATTCATGACACCAAGAGTATAGGCCCTGCTGAAAATGTCCAGATGAAAACAAAGTGAAAAAAAAAATAAAAATGACATTGTTATGGGTGTGCATTACAGGCCAACAAACCAAGCTGAAGATATAGATGAAATCTTTGTAAATCAGATGGCCAAGGTATCCTGGAAACACACCACTATAGTAATGGGAGATTTTTAACTATCCACACATCAACCAGGAATCAATCTCTGTGGAAATGGGAGAGCCAACAGGTTCTTCATATGCCTTGCAGACAACTTCATCATCTAAAACGGGAAGGAGGGAACTAAGGTTAGTTCAGCTGTACTGGACTTAATGCTGATAGGAAAGAAATGGTTGAGAAAGTAGAAGCTGCATGAATTTTACATAATGTCATCCTGGAATTCACCATATTGAAGGCAGGGAGAACTGAAGGTAGCAAGATTAGTGTTTTAGATTTCAAGACAGCTAACTTGTAAGCTAAGGGAAAAGGTAGGAAGGATTCCATGGATGGAAATCCTGAAGGGAACAATTCTGGAAAATTCTGAAAAATGAGATAATGAAGGCCCATACACAAAGGATATCAAAAAGAAAAATGAGAGACACCCAATGAAACTGGCATGTTTACATAAAAAGCTCTCTGATAAGCTGAGAAACAAAAAGGATAACTTCAAAAGAACAGAAATAGGGTATATAGCAAAAGCAGAAGACCAGAGAATAGCTCAAATCTATATGGATGGGGTCAAGTAGGCTAAGGCTCAGAATGAGCTGAGACTTGCAATGAATGTCAAAACAAAGCATTATTTTGGTATATGTGAAAATCAAGGAAATGGTTGATCCATTGGTTAGAGAAGATAGTGAGATGGTGATGAGGAACAGAGACAGCTGAAATTTAATTCCTATTTTGCACCTGGCTTTTCACAAGGGAAAAAGTGGTCCAATCTGTCAAAAAGCACACCGGGAGGGGGGCGGGGTAACAGTAGAAGGCAATTGCAGGTCAAAATAGCTAAGAATTGGTGAATCCTTTCTTCTCACATTGCTTAGTAGCTTAAGTCTCTCATATCCTGCGAGGCAGGCAAATTCAGGAAATAAGGACCACTTTGATTTCTGGAAATATATTTATTGCTAGTAGGGTAGAGCACAGAATCTTGAAATCCTGCTAATGCCAATTCTCCAAATCAATTTACACCTGGTATAATTAAGATGAAGTTACTCTGAATCTCTTTCTTATGTTTCCCCCCTTCCTTGGGCTGACATCTCTCTTTTGAAATGGTCCCATTTCCTCCCCCATGTTCCCAGACTTGCTAGACATTTCATCACAAAGTAACAGGACTGTCTACAGAGTCTCAAAGTCTCTCCTCTTGATGGATCCTAGTTATTATTTTGGGATCCTAGGATGATCCATCACTGTTTTTTTTTTAAAGAGATAAATATAAATTCATTGCTCATAGTTATCCATTACAAACTATGATGATCAAAAAATTATGAAATATATGTTGTGATGTAACAATGCAAACCTGGCCTTTTGTAGTTACATTGTGATGTCAGATACAATTATCTAACTCATGGTGTTTGTGTTGTGATGTCACAACGTACATTTGATCACTTGCTCCTCCTTGTTATCACTGCAGATGCCTATGTTACTGAAGTCTACTGATGTTATAACGGGAAAGTAATGTATTTAAGGAGCAGCAGAATCCTAGAAGAAAAAGCAGATTTAATTAAATAAGAAACATTTGGCTATGTTTCTGATGCATCATGAGATGAGGCTCATCCAACTGGGTCAAGAAACAAATTCCTTTGAATTAGTTTATATGGCAAAACAATTAACCTTTTCCCTATAGGAAGCAATTCCTTGCTCATTCCTATTCATCATGGCAACCTGCACTAAAAGCAGAACAGCAATGCCAATAAAATATATACTGTATTACTGCAGGTGCTTGGGACAAGCCTGACTTTAATCTTGTTTAGCCACTGACAAGGTGTCAACATGAACACAGAAAGGATGAATCTGTTTCACCCGGCTAGTATCCATCAGATCTGACATTCATTCTGTATCTCTAGACAAATTAGGCATCATTAATTTTTCATTATGCTGGGGAGCCTGATTCTATCTTGGGTATTCCTAATGTGCCTATTATATTCACTCACTGCAAATACAGTTAACCTCAAGGCCATTGGGCATCAAGATATATGGCAGGCAGATGAATGGAGAAAGCTAATGGTACTTCATATCATATGCCTCATTATAATACACAAGTCCTGAATCTTTTGTTTTATTGCAAAATTATTCTAGCATTTACAAATTCCATATCTTGTTATTATATACTGCCAAATATTCTTTTAATACTCTTTTAATCTGGAAGCTTCTAAGCAAAGGGCTACATCAAAAGATTTAAAGAAAAAGGGTTGCATGAATGCTAATGACTCTATAGAAGAAGGCTGTCCAGAGAAGTGTCACATTCAGTTTGCACCTGGGTTGCACCATATTTTGAAACCTAAAAGACCTCATGTTTAAAACAGTATTGCCATTTTCTACAGTTTAATTCTTCATTTCCTTTGCATGTTGCTTGCTGTCAACAGTTCAAAGTATTTCATTCTGTTTTTATCCAAACTTGATCTTGAAATGTAAATAAGATAGATGTAAACTCTCATGAGGCTGGTTCTTTCATAAATATTTGTACTTGTCAGCTAGGAAAATAGTTTATCTAGCCCAAGGAGGCAAAGCAGAAAGGCAAGCCCGTTAGGAAGATAGGAGCTAAGATCTCTTGCTACATATCTCCAAACATGGAGCAGAGAAAAACAAATCAAAATTTCCTTTATAAAATTGAATAGTCTACTAAGGTGGTTAATATGATTTTACCTCAGTTGCACATCCTGCCAAAATAAATTTAAAATATTAATATTTTAATGTTAAACTACATACACATGGACCTCTCAATATCTTCCTCTCAGTTTATCCAAGCACTGCTGTCTGTAATGGACTCTGGAGCTTCATTTGGTGGGCCCTGTAAGACTGCAGTAGCTGTAAAAATTACCCCTTTCAAGTGATTAAAAAGCTGATGTCATGGAATCATAAATTCCTGTACTATTAGCATGCAATTATATAGCTAATGCCTACATATTTGTTTTTAAAATTCACCTAAAGCTATCTGTATTATTGTTATTGTACTAAACACAAAAATATACAGATTTTGTATAGAAAGCTTTAAGCTTGTGTTCAGTGAAAGTTTTTTCTTTTTTTTAATCGTTGATCATGTTTTAGACCATAAACAAACATTCTGGTATTCTCTGGATTATGGGGATTACAGACTATATAATCCCTGCCCATTGGCAATACAGTTCTGAACTAAAATCTCCAGAAAGCACTTGATTGTAGAATGAATTAGTAACAGGTCTGTCACTGAAAATGGCAGCTACAGACTGTTGCAGAAGTAAATAATTGCAAACAACTATATTGTAAACAGAACTCTTGTCTGGCTTGGCTAATAATGATAGAAGGGAGGGGTTTTTTTATTATTCTTTAAGTGATTTAGATGGCCACCCATCTTGTAACACAAATTCTGGGCATCTCTCAACAAATGAATACAGTGGTACCTTGGTTCACGAACTTAATTCGTTCCGCGACTCTGGTCGCAAACCAAATTGGTCGTGAACCGAATCAAATTTTCCCATAAGGTTCAATATAAATACGGTTAATCCATTCTGACCCCTATGAATTTGGTCGCCAACCGATTTTTGATCGCGTCCCGAATCAAATTTCCCTATAAGGTTCAATGTAATTACGGTTAATCCGTTCTGAACCATATGTTGTTGTTTTTTTTTAAACCGCAAAAATATGACACAAAGTACAGTATGAAGAGAGAGAAAGTTAACCTTGCTCGACGCGACTTCTGGCGTGAAGGACAGGAAGGCAGGTGGGGAGGCGGTTACTGCTTGGAGGGAGAGTCCCCCCTCCCTACGAAGCCGCGACCACGTGTCACGGGAGGGAAAATAGCCGCGGAACCTGTTCGTAACCCGATGCGGAGTTCGCGAACAGAGGCAAAAATTTGCGACCGGAGCTCTTCGTGAACCGAATTGTTCGTGAACAGGAGCGTTCGTGAACCGAGGTACCACTGTATGTTGGTTCAAGAATGCAAGAGACAGTAGTAAAAGTGTTTACAGTTAGAATATAGAAAGGATGCAATTTTTAAGATAAACCAGAGAACATTTTATAAATTGAATAAATGAATAATTTAATGATTTAAAAACAGAAACAAAACAAAAAAACAAAATTACACTGCAAACTTTTCATTTTTCCCTTGCTGAAAATTTTAACACAGCCATCTCCTTTTTTATGGACTTCGACTGGTGGAATTGGAAGGTTGTAATTCCATTATTTGCTATAGATGCTATCTATGGAATGCATATATGTGCACTCTCACACACACAAGTCTGTGCTTATTATATAACATCAGAAGGTGCCTCTCTGACATCAAGAGGTGTCTGCAACTTTTGTAACTGCATCTAAAGTTCAAACACATCAATAAATGACATCTGAATTTAGTAACATACTCCTAAGTTACATAGCCACTTTTCTTTATCTAGGTCAAAATACAACTGCAAGTTTGGATTTTTTATAATTCTCAATTTTATAATTAAAGAGGAGAGAGCCAAGTGATTTTTCACACAAACAGAAATATGGCTAAAATTAACTCTTTGCTTGCCCTCAGTATTCATCTGGAGTTTTGCAGCTTAGATCTGGCAGCCCAAAATAACATCAGCAAGTCAGGAATGCTGGAATGAAAATGGACAAAATTCAAGAGCTTCTTCTATGTTGATGATTTCCATGATTTCTCAGTAGCTGCTTATGTATTTGAAGGTATATATTACAATATGAGTTTATTAAGTGTTGGTAGATGGTTAAGGAAGGTGGCAATATTTGGTCACTTTTGTTATTCTTGAAAAAAACTAACCTGGGTCATAACTAGTTAGTGCTAGAGTATGAGGCCACAAAAAACTAGGGCTGTAGGATAGACTGAGAATTGGAAAAAAAATCCAGGGCAAGTCAGTGACCAGCTACTTCTATACTTTTGTCAAGCAAACAATACATGTTGTCCATGAGTTATCAGGAGTCAAGCCTGACTCAGAGGCTTTACTTATAAGATAGAAAGGTGAGAATCAGTGAAAATCCTGCCAATCTTATTGCTGCATCTACCCACATTTTTTTTTAATTAGATAAAATCTATTTTACGCAAACAGCTGAAATTCTGCAGTTGTCATTGTATAGATTTTTATAAATTGCATGTGACTACCTAATACAGATTTTTTTTTTCTAAACCAAAACTACTCCTATCTATATGACCAAATCAATGAAGCTACTCAGATAGCCTTTTCATGTCATCTGAGCATATAGGTGAATCTTCTGCTGAACTTTGGTTCAGTAGCAATCTTGAAGGAAGTGATGTCTGTGCATGTTCATACATTATTGAATTACATGGGCCAGCCCTTAAAGTGGTCACACTGAGCTTTCAACAGGATGCATCATACCTACATTGCATTGAGGAGGAGGGGGCTTCATTCTGTGAATCATCCTTCCAGATTGTGTACACAACTCTACTAGCTCTGTACTCCATGGACTTGGGACATTCTTCTAGAGATTACATAAGCATCTGCCATCTGCTCAGTGCTGTTCTTGATCAAAGGAAAGTCAAGAATCTTTATACTGAAAATGTACAACCATCCTCAATCAGGCGTAATTGTTTTGTAATTACCCTGTAGATAGCTGTTTGTTGCATAAGATACATGAATGGTGTTTTGCAACAAATGCCCCCCATGACAGGTTGTTTCTTTCAAGCTATCTCTTAATTCTTCACACTCATATTTAAGGCTTGAAATAAATGTATACAGAAGGGTAAAATATCTAAAAGAAAACCAACCATTGTATATAAATATTCAAAAGCTAAAAGCTTATGATGAGATAAATTGATTATAGACATAGACATACAGAAAAATATGACTTGTTTTTCAAATATAATTTCTAAAAAGTTACCTAAGTCTAGGAGTATGCTATTTCCTCTATGGATCTCATTTAAAAAGAAATCAAATCTAGGTAAACATTGTATCCATGGAACTTCTCACTATTCAGAAACATAAATTTGAGGGGAAAACTAGTATTTTACAGCACAGGGAGACCCACTGAAGACTGTGGAAGTTAGAAACCACATTTGTTTCCAAAGTCTTTGGGGTCTGTGGGGGGATGACAATAATGCCCCTGTAAGGGGCAGTTCCAAAAATTAGCCCATTTCTTTTCCTTTTGGGTTGTGTTAACCCTCACAGAAATGTAATACATTCATTTTACTTCCTAATTCAGTAAAAAGTGCATAATTATAATAATTGTTGGTGTTTTGCCACCAAATTTTGTAAATGTATCCTGTTATAAATTTTAATTGTATATTTATTTATTGTTTTAATAGGTTGTGAGCCGCCCAGAATCCCCCATTGGGGAGAGATGGGTGGGGACAAGTTTAATAAATAAATACATACATACATACATACATACATACATACATACATACATTTCAGTGGCACATTCTGAGAGTTCTAGAGAGGTCCACAAAATCAATATGATGGATCATGAGTTACACACTAGTGCTTTAAAATAGCATTTTAGGGGTGTTACATTTGTATTTCTTCTGACTCTGGTATCATGGATATTGTTCATTTGTTTGTTTGTTTGTTTATTTATTTAAATTTATTGCCTGCCCAACTCTAATGGGGTCTGGGCAGCTATGCTATTCCTATGAACCTTAGGTGCCATGCCCTATACCCACTATGCTACAGTATAGGGCTGGTGCTTTCTTCTGGCAGTGTTGGTCTTTTGTGAAGTGCAAGTAGAAATGATGAAAGCCTTCAGCTGCATAGATACAAGGTAGCAAATGGTATTGTGTGAATGAAAGACTTCATCTATACAGGCTTATCTATTCTCAGTGCTCCAAGACATAGAGTCAAGTTAATCTACAAAATTAAATGAAATTCTTAAAATTGTGGCATCCTTGGGGTTCTCTGAGCTTGGCTGTTTCTTGTAAATGTTTTGTTGCCTGGCTAGGTAACATCTCCAGTGCTAGATTCTAGCCGGGTAACAAAATGTTTGCAAGAAAACAGCCAAGCTCAGAGAACCCCAAGGACTCCACAGTTCAACCCCTGAGCTACACATATTTGCTTCTCTTGGATTCTTAAAATTACAAGAAATATGCAAGATCTAAACTCTACATATTAGACATGATTAAACCCATCTTCATGTCTTTCTCAAAATTCAAGAAGACCTACAATTTATGCTCCTTCAACACTTATCCTATTGCTACAGTGGTGGAGATAATGGTGGTGATGATGACAATGATGATGATGATCCTTACTTTTCCACTCAGAGGCCATTAGATGGCGAGGTTTACCTGTATTGAATAGAATGTGTGAAAAGAGTTTATGTCTTATTGACTTGTGAGTCATAATTCCTATAGTTCTGAGAAGGAGGCATCAAATCTTAAGTATCTTGTCTTGAAAGCTACATTACCAAACCCACACATACCAAGAAATCTTGGTCAAAGGCAAACTATTCCGATAAACATGATTGCTGAGCTCATCATACCTATGTGTCTAGTATAGTCTGTTATTGTTCTGCTGGCTCCAAAGGATTGTAAATCACATCTTTTCTTAGGGCTGCCACAAATGGGCTGCAGAGGTCCAAAAGTCCACTAGATGGCCACAAAGAAATACAGGAAACTGATTTTTAGCAGCCAACATCTGGTATTTCTGCCTTTTATATATTTTATTTATATTAGATTAATGCTTTCCAGAGTACAAGCTTTTGAATAATCAAGGTAGTTAATCAAGGCAGAATCTGGTTCCACGAAAAGGTACTAAATTTACATGCCTCTGGGTTTAGTTTTGTACTGACATCCAATGTATACGTCTGTCTCCAGTTGAGCTACCAGTGTCAGTAACTTTACATTTCTCTCCTTTCAAGTACTGTCAGCCTCTACTAAGCATTACTTGCAAGGTTCATAAAGACTGTCATTCACAGTGGTGTAGCTACATAAACACCGATTTGTGTACTCAAAATGGTAGTGACTTCAGAGTGGAGATATTCCAAACAGTAAATCTATTATACTTCCTTTCCTATTGAAAGATATTGCCATGGCTTTCAGACTTTGCTTACTCTAAATAAACTACAGCTGGAAGGGAGTTTCTCTTTTGAATGATGGAATTCAAAGGATGTTTTCTCCCCCTTAATCCTAGTTAATATTACTTTTCTTACTCTGCCAGTCTATCCAATTAGATCTAATGATTATTTACAAGTAGTAGCACATTCAAGCGTTCGATTCCTCAGCCACTTTTGTCCTTTTTAAAAAAATGTACATGCAGCATTACATTAAATGCTTTTGTAATCTGCAGCTTTTACAAGCTAACTGAACAAACTGCAGTCTTTCACTGCAGTTCCTCTTCAGAAGCAAGAAGAATCATGTGCCCCAAGATTTTCAAAGGATTATATAGGAAAAAGGATTTTATTCAGTGATTGTGTACTACGTTGGTCCCTCTCAGAAGCAAAGGGCAATATATTTTGTATATTATACACTTAAGTCATATTAATCTTTGAGGGTGCTTTTGATATCACAACTGGTAGTATGACATGTTATATTGCCACAAAGCAAGCAGTTATTGCCCAGATTGTAACTAATATAACTTGCATTGCATTGCATCTAATGTGCAACTGTTATTTTAATATGAGCGTAATAAAGATGTATCAACAAAGAGTTGTTCATATTGTTTGTTTTTTAAGATTGGACATGTACTTCTGATCCTAGCTATAAATATGAATAGAGATTCTCTCTCTAGTCCACACTGAGGGAAATTATATATTCAGGAATCCTCTCTAGGTGTGCTTATAGTTCTGTGAAAAAAGTGTTTGCCTCATTTTGGATATTCAAAATCGTTAGCAAAAACAACATATAACAGAAGTCTGAGTGAACAAATAACACTGCAAAGTTTGGTGCTGATTCCATTTGTTTTCTGCTGGTTCCATCTATTTCATAGCAAAGCCATCCAAAATGTGATGTATCAATGTCAAGCAGAGGGACAATTATTTTTTTCAGTCAATTCAGTTAGAGATAGTTAAGGCCAGTTGCATAAGTACTTCATGAAACCATTGGGTCAGAATTGCACCAGGCTGTCCTATGTAAATCACACAAACTTTGATTCCATTATCATAGTGAAGTTCTCACCACAGATTTTAGAGGGAAATCATGCCCTGCTCAAAATAAATTTCTGAATACCTCCATCATACATGCCTATCAGTCTGGAAAAGGTTATAAAACCTCTGGGGCTTTCCTGACCCAAAGTCAGAGGCATATTCCTCAAAAGGAGAAGATTTGGGAGAACAGTGACTCTTCCCAAGAGTAGACATCCTGCCAAAATCATTCTGAGCATTCAACATAAAATTGTCCGGGAAGGGGGGGAAAAATGGCAAAACAACATCCAGGGATCTGGAGGCCTCTATTATCTTAAATCAGTTTTCATGGCTCCACCTTTAGAAGAATACTAAATAAAAATGGGATTCATGGGAGGCATTGCTCACTAAGAAGAACATTGATGCTCATCTTAAGTTTGTCAAAAATCATCAGAATAACCCTCCAGATTTTCGAAGGCATGGTCTAGGGAACTTTTGGATCTGAACAAATAGCATTATGTCCGGCATAAACCAAACACCGTCCTCCACAATAAGAACTTTATATCAATTGTTAAGAATGGAAGTATAAGTATCATGGTTTGTAAATGTTTGGGTTACTTGCCATAATTGAATGAAGCGTGAATTTTGCTTGATACCACAGAGTTCTACAGGAGACTATCAAGCTATCTCTTTTTCAGCTAAAGCACAAGAGGGTCATGCCACAAAACTATATCCTCAAACATGAAAACAAATCTAAGTATAGACCTAAAGCCCGTGGAAATGTGGCAGGACCTAAAATAAAGTTAATAGTAAAAAAAAAAAAAAACCTCTCAAATATTACTGAGCTGAAGCAATTTGTTTTGGAGGAATGGAACAAAATTCCTACACAGCAATGTGAGGGACTATATCCCCAGTTACAGAAAGTGTTTCGTTGCAGTTTTTGCAGTTTAAAGTGCTATAACCAGATAGTGAGTCTAACAGGGTAATTGATTTTCACACTGGTAGGTACATTGGATGTTGGATGTCTTCATTTATGAAATAAAGGAATCAAGCACCAAACTTTAGTGCCATTTGTTTATTCAAGCCCCCTTCATAATTCAGGGAGAGGAAGAATTATCCAGCAATAAGTCTAGATATATTCTTGTCCATGGAGAAGCAGATTGAAGGGAGGAAGACAAATGTAGGCAGTTGACCGTTGGAAGGGCAGACTTATTTTTGCCCAGCATTATCTATTCTGACTTGCAAGAGTTCTTTGGGCACCAAGTAGAACATATTTTTAAATGTCTTCTAATCCTTTAGGGTGTGTGGCTAGCAATGAGTTTTAGAGAGTGGCAATAGTTAGGGCCTAGCTCCTACTACCTTACTGGGGGTCATGGCAGTGCAGACAAATACAGTGGACTACACAGGATATTGTGCATTATATAATGGTCTCTGACAGATATGACATAGTTAGCAGTATTTCAAATGGAGCACATTCCATGGAGAAGCTGTCAGGCAGTGATATTTCTAATGAGATTAAAGAGACTGAACCCCACATGTACTACATGCAATATAGGCACTCTTGTCTGAGTTCTACATGTAAAATTGGTGTTTTACCACTCATCTATAGTTGGACTCCAGCCTGAAGTGCAACAGAAGTATGGTACATGTGCATCAATGTACCTAACTTTGGATTCCTGGATTTCCATGTATGGATCATTGTGCCCCTGGTTAAGCACTATAAAGTTAAATCAAAAGTTCAGAAAGCTGCTGTGTAATGAAGAATGAGAATTGGCTGTCAAGAACATTTCCACCTAGGTATAAAGTCTTGGATCACATCCCAGAATGCTCTGGGTGGTCTCTTAAGATCACATTGGATAGTCTACAATCAGCTACACATTTTGGCAGGACCATCATCTTTTTCATGATTACTGCCAGTGAGAGGATAGAAAACATACCAAAGATTTGTAAGCCTTTTCTTGAAAACATGCCATGGTGAAAACAGAGAATATTGGGAACACTGTGTTAATGTTGTACAGATGCCAATTTACTTCAGAGTGGGTTCTAACACACCAAGGAATAATTGAACCATAAAGCCTTCCTTCTTTTACTATGTAATTAGCCAAGCATTCTATAGGGTGATAGTGCTGTAATAGCATTTGGGTGTTCATGTTATATTTTCTATGTTTTCTATGCATTTTAGGACCATGCAGATCAGTCAAGATCTGATTCAAATTTGGGATTCAAAATTCAAAGGAGGCAAGATTTGATTCAAGCAGATTTAAAATGTGAGGGTCTCAGGCAAGTGCTGGGGTGTTTGGGCAGGCACTAGGGAGTGCAGGCAGGCCAGTGAGGGCTGCAGGCAGGCTGGCAAGGGCAGTGGGCAGGCACTAAGGAGTGTGGGCAGTCAGGGGGTGTTATGGAGCACGAGATCCCTGGAATCTCATATTCTGTAGTGGGGGTCCTCAGAAGAAAAAGCGGTGGGAGCAGCTTACAGGAGGAACTTGCATCCTTCCCTGCCAGCTTCCCCATTGACTTTGTTTGCAAGAAGCCAGCAGGGAAGGTCACAAAGGTGATCCTGTGACCACAGCTCGCTGCAATGTTGTAAGCACGAGCTGGGCAGTGAGCACCCAGATCATGATCACATGTCCTTGGGGATACTGCAATGGCCACAACTCTGGGGACTGACTGTAAGTCCCTCTCATTTGGCGCCATCATAATTTTACTAAACGAGTGGTTGTAACTCAAGGACTACCTATATATCAAACTTTCCACATTTCATTTCAAGGGATATTCAAAATAACACTTTTCTTGAAATACTCTTTCTACATCTCTTTTAAGGCAGAGGAAGCAAGAAAGAGTCCTGGCCTAACTTTGACATCAAAAACTGATTTAAAAATCAAATTCCATTAAAGATTGAAGATTCTACTACCCTCTGGTCTGGCAGGCTTGTTGGCATGGCAAGGTTAGCTTCTTCTGGGAATGATGTGTCATGTACTGCAAACTTGTGGGCTTGGGAAAGAGATATCCTAAGAATGCACAAGTATAGGATGGAGGCTACTTACCTCTTTTACAGTTTTTTATTTGTAATTGTTTTTATGTATTTATTCTTTATTGTTGTATGTCGCCAAGAGTCACCTTGTGTGAGACGGGTGGCTATATAAATATGATAAATAAATAAATAGCTCAGTACCTGTGAAAAGGATATTGGAATTGTAGCTGATCACAAGCTGTATATGAGTCAGCAGCATGGCATGTCTGCTGAAAAGGCAAATGCAATTCTAGATTGTGTCGTGTATAGTTTCCACATTTGGGGAAGTAATGGTTCCATTATTTTCTACATTGATTGATCCAACCTGAACTACCCTGTGGAATTCTGGCCATCACATTTTAAGACAGATTCAGAGAAAGTGAACAATATAGAGAAGAACAATTATAAGAGGATGAGGGACCTGCAGATGAAGTCTTATGAGAGTGAGAGAACTGAAAGCATTTAGGCTCAAGAAAATATAACTGAAGGGAATGTAATAGCATTTTCCAAATATGTAAATAGGCATCATATAGAAGAAAATTAATAAATGTTCTTTATGGCCCCAAACTACTGATCATAGAACAATGGCCTAAATTACAGGAAAGTAGATTCTACAGGTAGTCCTTGCTTAATGTCTGCCTTGTTTAGCAACCTTTTGGAGTTACAGCAGTGCTGAAAAAGTAACTTTACAACCAGTCCTCACACAAACAACCATTGCAGCATCCTGCAGTCATGTGATCACCATTTGTGTGATTCATAGTTGGCTTCTGACAACCAGAGTCAATGGAGAAGCTGGCAGTAAAAACACAAGTCACAATCACATTATATCTCACTTAACAAACTCGGGTAATTCATTTAACGACCACAGTGGAACTGACATTGTAAGTCCGGCACAGTCACATGATATTATGCTTAATGTCCATGTCACTTAACAACAGAGTTGCTGGTCCCAACTGTGGTAATTAAGCGAGGACTTCCTGTATTTGCACATTAGGCATAAATGCTAACAGTAAGAATATTTCAACAGTGGAAGAAATTACCAAGGGAGTGGAGGGGCTCCCCTTCACTGGATGTGTTCGGGTAGAAGTGGAATAAATCACTATCTGCTGGGAAAGCTTTAATTTGGAGTCTTATGGGGGGGGGGGTTGAATTTGATGGCCTGAATGGCCCCTTCCAACCTGATAACAAGGAAAATGAAAAAATGGGGAAGATGCCCCAATTTAATTTTGTAACTGAATGCTCTTGTTTCCAACCAGCTGGAACAATGAAAACAAAACAGCAACAACCTTTCAGCTACAGTTTTGTCCTTTTTTTAAGGGATGCAAAAGGAACTTCTCAAGTTACCTTGGTTGTTAAGTGTTTTGTTTTTTAATAGCATTTTATGACTGTGTATCTGTGGCAGTTGCAATGCTCAGGACTTCCAAGAAATACAAACCAGTATTAAGAGGAGGAAGCCTCTACTTCTGATGCCTGATGTCAGCTTCCCATCTAATATAAGCTAGAAGAGGGTAGGTTTGCTATATTGCAATATTTGTGTTGGGGAGCAGGTAACTCTTTATACTTTAATTTTTTAGTGCCTAAATAGAATGAGTCAAAACTTTGCGTGTGGCGAAAAGTTAGTTAAATTATTGCCAGTAGCGTTCCTCCTTGACAGCAGGAGCATATTTTTGAATCAGTAATCATCAAAAGCTTAATCACAACAAAGATATGGTAAGATGGATAATGCTAATCTTCTTAGGGGAAGAATCCAAATTAAAGCATTTTCTACCTTTATTTATATGTCTTGTATAAGACATAAACATTCGCCAGTGGCTGGGCAAAAATGGAATGCAATAGAAAAACTTTCCTGCTGCTATCATAGTGTAAGTTATATGCATTCTGAGAAATAAACATTTGCATGCTTTGGACAAGAGATTTACCCCCAGATGGTGGCTCTGTAAGCATTCCATGTAGATATCATAATCCATGAGTAAGCATCTGTTATGCCACACTGGCATCAGCAAACATTTAATCTGTAATTTATACAGTTCAATCTATGCCCAGTAACATAAACATTACATTTGCTGATGTAAAAAGTAAGAAACATGTGAGGATCCATTTCTGATTTGTTAGATGTGATTTCCTACTGATGCTTTGGACTACAACCTTGACAATATCTGATTGTTGATGATATGGCTATGCTTACAGAAACTACAGTTAAAGTATTAGAATACCTGAAGCTGGCTGACAAAATACTTCCAATACAATATTTTTAAGGATTTCCTGATGCATAATTTTGCTAATCTCCCTTGTTTCTATATTTGAGAATTTGCTGTCAGGTTTAACTGATGGTAAATATTGTTTGGAGTTGGGATCCACACATTCACTCCTCTTACATATGCCTTTCCTTTTTTGCATCATCTCTAAAGCTAGCATACCTGGGCTGCGAAAATCCACATGATGGCGAAAAACAAAAAACAAAAAACTTGCATTTTCTGTATCTCTTTGCTGCCATCTAGGGGTTATCTGCATTTGTGCATTCCAAATATTATAGCCCTAGTAATCTCAAGAAGTTTTAACAAGATGTGTGCTGACCCTAATGACCTGTGTCCTGGATATTATTAATTCTCTGAAGTGGATTTTTTTTTCTTTTACTGTATTATAAAGAAAAGTGATATGCATCAGTCAGAATGTGTAGGACTACCAAGGACAAATGTGGATTGTAAAGACCTGAACAACCATTAAATGGCAGCAAAGAGATGAAGAAAATTCTAACCCTTTGCTGCCCTCTAAGCAGTCAAATGGATATTTTGCAGTCTAAGTGTAATAGCCCTATGAAAGCTAGAAGTGTTGTGTTGCAATGGAAGGAACTGTAGTTCACAGGCTTCCAGATAAAATATGTTAATAAATATGGCTCTTTTGTGTTCTGTTCAAACAGACATAACACCAGCTCATTTGTTTAGAGTTGTTTAGAAAATGACTAGAAATCATGGGCTTCTTTTCCCCTTCCATACTTCTTCTATAGATGGAACTCATTCTCCAGTGAGATGATTCTGCATTAGGGCATGTTTGGTTTTTCCCTGGGCAGGCTTCCTGCCACGCCCTCACTTCCATGCTGTTTCATACCACCCAGTTCAGGGGTAATCTCTGAACTGGAGCTCGGATGGTATGAGGCCCTCAGTGGCCCTGCTGCTATGAATAACACACCTTGACTCTGGATGAGAAGTAGTTGGTTGGGGTGCCTTTTGCAAGCACCAAACATACCAGTAACATCTTACCGGTGCAGTTTTTAAACTGCACATGGTGAGCACAATCCGTGAGTAAAGTGGATTCTTCTTCAAGTGTGTTGGGAACAATATGAAGGTGGAATATCTGTTGGGGCGGCAGTGCAGATTACTCAAGTACACCTCCTCTTTTGCATTTTGTTTCCCTACAGCAGGCGTTCAAGATTAGATGCATGATATACATTTTAAACTACAATTCCCACCGTCCATTGCCTTTGGATATGTTGGATGATGCTGAAAAAAGGTGAAGTCCAATAAATTCAGAGGGCACAAGGTTGCCTCTCCCTACTTTACTGCCATATGTCCAAGGACAATCACCACTGAATTTTTGATATCTCCATTTGGAACGATGCAACCAGCAGGTAAGGTAAAAAATCTGGAGCATCATTGCCACCAATTAAAGTATACAATATCTGCTGGATGGAGTGTCTTGTCTCATATAAGTAATTTCCTTCTCCTTGTTCCTGTGACACAGCAATCCTAGGAATGGCAAACAGATTAAGAAAGGGAAAGTTAATGTATATTTTTTCAGCACAGAGAGGGCTCTAAATGTTCTAGGTATATCAAGGAGCAGCTTAGAATTATGCTTTCCCAAAAATTTTTATCTGCAATGCTAATACAATGCACCTGTTTTATTTTAGCTGGGATTCTAGCACCCCCTGCAGTTCTCTTCTGATCAGCAGTTTAGCCTTCTAGTTTTCTTGTGTGTTAATGCTGTACTAACACAATATCGAAGAGAGGCAGATATAAAATCAATGGCAATACAGGTTGGTTGACACATCTGAGGTATCATCTTCTCTTCATTAGCATTTCTACATCCAAAATCATAGGCTCTAGATGTTGTATCCCTAAACTTAGTCACATTGATTAGAGATTATGTTCTTCAGCTAAAACTGCCAGATTTTTCCTTAGACAAGGTTCTGAAATGTTAAACAAGTTCAGATTGCCTTTGAAATGTTTGTTCTAATTAGCGGACTCCCTTCCTTTGACCTTGTGGTTTGTTTCAGTTCTAGCCCTCTTTCTCTGCTGCAAGTATATCCTAGAAGTGGACAGACCATCAGAGCGCTAAGATAAAAGAAAATGAGCTTTTACTATTCCCTTTGAGAGTTCTCTCACCCTGTTAAAGACACCTCCCTTTAACAATTACTTGGGGGCAGCCCATGACCTTTTCACATTTGGCATTTGGGCAACAAGAGCCTTAGCACAACACTGCCATATTTGCATGAGGCTATCTGTTTTTTTTTTCCCCCTTGCTTGCCTGCAGGTCAGTTCAAATCACAACACTTCTGTTTTGTGATTTGCAGCTTGGAGCATGGTCACGTTTGGGGGTGGACTGCTTTTCTCCCACTACCTGAACTCCAAGCATGTTAACAGGACACAAATCTTCAAAGAGCTTTTCATTTTGATGAAGGTTCATACAAGGATCTTCTTGAAGTTGCTTTGTGAAGTAGCCCCTGCCCATCCCTCTGCTTCTAAAAGCGAAGCTGCTGCACTGGTTTCCTTCTATTACTCTAAACACCTAATCTGGTGAATCTGGCAGGTGAAATATCTGTGCATACACAGCACATACTCAGGAATCCTTTTCAGGCCTCTGAAAGCCTTTTTCAACTACTGGAGAGCTACTAGATGAGGCTTCAAGGCACGTAGTTCAGGAAAATCTGTCTCCTTACCTGTCAGCCCTTCAGGGTAGCCCAGACAAGAAGCACCAACCATGAGTACTAACACTACCTTAACTGTAAGTTTACAGTACCAGAATCTTGCAAGTCTGAAAGTACATCTCTCCCCGCTTGTCTTTACAGTCCAAGAAAATAGGGAGGGTCCCTTCTGAAATGTTTGCTACACCCTCATTCCTTTTGTGGGCTCAGCTGACTCTTATCTGTCTGTTGCCTAGTCTGTGACTCTTCCTCCTCCTCCTCCTGTCTCTCAAGGACATTCTCACAGACCATTACATCATCTCAATGAGGAGGTGTACCACCTCCATGGTATAAAGATGTACCGAAAGCAAAATACAGCTGCCTCTCAGGCCTACTTCTAGTCAAGGAAACCTTATCGCCAAACCCAACCTGAATCATTTTAGTCAATTTCAAAATCGCCATTCAGAAAACGCTGCCAGGCTTGATTTCCCTACTTATAAAAGCAGAATGCTTTGAGCTCTTGCCTCATCCCCACTTTGTCCCACTGCTACTTCCAGCCTCCAGCCCCCAACAAGCCAAATGTTTTGGGAGAACTGGAGAGTAAAAATGGTGTGTGGGAAAGTGCCTGTCTTGACATTCATAAGAATGCTTCCCCAATGCATACTTTTATATGGATGTGATACTAAAAACATATGAGTGGGAAGCAGAAAAGTCAACTAAATGGGTCCGTTTTTCTACAAGATTGTCAAAGATCAAGGAATTCCCATATAACTGGGCTCGTGATGAATTTCCACCACTGACATAGTTTTAAAGTGGAAATATGGAGGGACGGCAGTTACTACAACCTACATGTTGAAAGGAGATATGAGAGAAAGGAGGAGAAAAGAGATGTGAAGTTTAGTGAAAAGCTGTGCTTGTAGAATTTCTGTAATTTCCTCCAATCTAAAAGGGGAAATCAATTTGTTAAGAGAATCAGGATTGAGAGATAGAACAGAATTTTCCTGGAATAAAAGCAGGAGGATAGCACAGATTATATGAAAGAGATTGGAAGAAGCATAAAACTACATACAGTATAAAGGGAACAGATGCAAAAGAATTTCAGGCACATCTATTTCCATTTGTCTGTTCCAGTCTGCCAGGTTACTCTGTGGGTGTGCTCTGGTTTAATAATACTAAGTAGTCTTGTGATTTAACAATACTAATAAACACTGTTCCGTGGATTTTAGTTAACAGGGTTGTACAGCATTTGAATATTATGTAAAAGAAGTGTTTCGGGCTTTGTGCAAATCTAAGTACAGCACCTCTCTACTGTTCATTAAAACAGCCTGATTTTCTCAGGCTTCTACAAGGGGTCAATTCATTAAAGTTAATGCTGCTCTTAATGTACCATAAATTTCGTTCAAGCTTACAAAGAAGTCTGAAGAAGCAGGGTTGCTTTAAGGAATAGCAAAAAGATCCTGTGCTAGTACATTGCCTGCAGCATTTCTTCCTAATAAGGTTCAAATCATACACAGTCCTATTTCTTAACTAATGAATTGGTGGGCTACTTCTGAGACAATTAAAGAAATTAATTTATTACATTATTTTTAAAAAAAATATCTTTCATTACTGCAAAACTGTATCTGAGCTGCAAAAATCCAGTATTTGCCCACATTGACCACTAAATGGCAGCAGAAGGGTACAGAAAATTCTGTTTGCTACTATCTAGTGGTGATATGGATCTCTCACTCATATGGTTTTTTCAACCTAGATATGGTAGCCCAACTAACACTGGATTGGAATTCTGGATCTTGTTTCCCAACTTGTTTGAAGGATACCAAGTTGGAGAAAGTTGTATTAAGAACTGTTGTATCAGCACTTCAGCAGGTTTCCAAGCCTTATACTGCACATTAAATTACCTATTTAACGAAGTTATTTTTACTGGGCAGACAACACATAAGCTGAACAAATTATAGAATTAAGCTGTACAGCTCACCCATGCCAGGTCTGTTAGGGAAAGCACTTGTTTTTTTGCCAGAATGATGCATACTGTTTGATTTCCCTCAGTCCACTATATAAAGAAGGACTGTGCAAATTGTATCTATTAAAGAACACTCTTGTGATTATGATTAATCATGGGAGACTTTTCTAAGTCAGATCATGAAGCAGAAGGAGATCTAAGGGAACTTTCACTTCATCAGGTGTATGTAGTTGTTACTGACATTTGGTTTGTGCTATGATGGTGACATTAAAATTGTACAACTAACTAATAATTTGTGAGGAAGGATTTTTTTTAAAAAAATTTTGGACTGTTATTGTAAGAAATAATAGCAACACCAGCCACAAGAGGGCATGTTATACCATGTAATATTTATTCTAAAATTATTTGATGGCACATAATCAATCAGTTTTAAAAAAATGTTGACAGGAGAGCCTGGACCCTAAAAATGAAAGCCATGTGAAATACTTCTTTCTGTTTGGGAGGACCATGATAAATGTTCATTGAAAATTGGTCAAAAACTTGGATTTTTCCCCCACCAGATGTATTGCCTGTGTTTTGCTAATAAACGTCAACCTTTTCCAAGTTGATCTCCTCCTGAACTGTTTAGGCCAGAAATCCCAAGCTCTCAAGTCAGAATAGCTATTTGGCTGGTTGGCTGGAACTGAAGGACTATTGTCCTACTTAGACAGAGCAAATTGCATAAGGCCAGTATAAACTGAAAAAGGTTGCCAATCACTATGATCCTTTAAGATATTAACTCCTTCCAGATAGACAGCTGTGAGTGCTACTTATCCAAAAGGTCATACAGGTATTCCATCCTCCATCTACAATGTATTTCCTAGTAAGAGAATAAGATGGAATAAATGGTGGAAAGACATAGGAGAATTAAAAATGGGAGATGAGATGCCCTACAAATACAAACACACCCAAGTTGTAAGGTTCTGTGAATGAAAAAGAACAACTTTACAAAAATGAAAACAAAACAAAAAAACTCAACCCTAAACCAATTAAAAAACACTCACCCCACCTACCCTTGTTGTTTTAAAGAGAGGGCAAGAGCTTATAGCAGTAGTAGAGGTAATCATTTGTGTTATTTACATTATAAAAAGGACAGTTATTTTGTTTCAATAATTATATATTATATTTCGTTCACAATATACCCCTTATTCCACCACAGTTTCTATTATGTCACAATACTTTGCCTACAGGGATCACATAGGCCAGTTTTGTCTCATTCAGTTAGGGATTGCCCAACCATTTTTGTTCTGGTTTTGCTTTACAGAAGCATGCATACTCAACAACCACATGCGTTTTAATGTACACAAACCAGCATAACACATTTAATGAGCAACAGCTGACTGTGATATTTTTCCACATTCAGGTTTTATATTTTGACATTTTGTATTATCTCACTTTAAAATTGTATCTGTGCCTTCAGTGGCTAGAGTATGTCAAATGTATGATTCAAAATCCCAAGACTGTTACAATGAATTGCCTCTGACTTTCAAAATGCAGGCAAGATGTCTCTGTCTTTCCCTTCAACATCATTCCGTAAGTGACATAGCTGACCCTGGAATTCTAATACTAGAAATAGTTAGCTGATCTGCATCCATAGGTAGTCTAGTCCTGAATCCTTTCTCTCCTGCAGTATTGAGGCTGCAGTTTTCATAGCAGCCCCAGGAGAGATTTCATTATGCAGTGGCTTAATACAAACCTCTTTTCACGCAACTATCCCAGTGAAAATTGGAGAGAGACCTCGCCTGTTAAATGAATATTTTTGACACAATTGCAAGTGCTACTTTGAACATCACACTGATTTGGATCTCATGACCTCATGTTTTGCAATTTGGAAGAATGGAAACTTCAGTATTTAGAAGCCAAGTAGATCTGAAAGAAAGAAAAAATTGCCATATGAAAATTTATTTATTTATTTCCATATATATTTCAGAATTGTCACCACCCATCTCACTACAGGAATGTTCCAAATGTGAAGCCATGCCCTTTTTCAGAATATCTGAACAAGCAATCAGTATTCCATAGTTTTTGAGGTTGGTCAGTATTCATTAGCATTTGTTGGGTTCCTAATTTTTTTCCTTTTATTTCTATAAACCAAGTCAAATTTACTAATACATCCAGCCTGAGGGTGAGTATCATTAATTCTGCTACATAAGAAGAGAACAGGTTCACTATTAGTATATAAGGTAAAACCAGTCATTAGGTTACATTTCCAGATAAATTTCAATATTGCATACTTATATTGTGGGGGAGGGGGGAGAGAGAACACACAAGTTTGAAATTTGGCTGATAAAAGAATTCAGTCGGAAATTAGTAGATCTGGAAATTGGGGCAGATCGATCAGCATGTATCAAATAATTATATGGGAATATAAAGGACCAATAAAGGAGAGCATAGATGATTAATGGTTTCCTTTTTAAAATGCATATTTAAGTAAAATCTTAAGTAATATCTGCTGATCCCCAAGTCAGAGGCATTCATCCAAAAACTGAGAAAAGAAAGACATCACAGGAAGGAAGGAAGGAAGGTTTTACTGAGAATATAGACATGATAGTGATGTGAAAAAGGAACACAGAGTCTAATTATCCATCAGTTGCCAGCACCATTTCATTCAGCCCTTTCTGACAGCTTTAACAGTGTATTTACATAAATAGAACTGTTTCAGCCAAGGAACAAATGCTTGATGGAAATAACAAATAGTTACTGTAGAAGTTACTGGATGATGGAAACTAAACAGCCATAAAATTTGGTACAAACAATTTTGGTGCTATTAGCTTTCAACCTCCTGAAGTTCCAAGAAATGGCCAATCCCCCACACTCCTCTCCTCTCCTCTCCTCTCCTCTCCTCTCCTCTCCTCTCCTCTCCTCTCCTCTCCTCTCCTCTCCTCTCCTCTCCTCTCCTCTCCTCTTCTCTTCTTTTTCTTTTCTTTCTTCCAAACATTATCATGCAATATATCGAAGTCAAGAATATGGCACTGTTTCCTTCTCTAATAGCTGTATATTAGCAGTATCATTTGCTTTTCAGTTATTTGCATCAAGATCTGTTGTTTGTAATTGCAAGATACTTGTCAATATCTGGTGGTTTAAATTTTAAAATGCCACTTTATAAAATAATATGTAGAATATACTCAGTGGCAAACAACCCATTTCTTGAAAATTAAAGTTAAATTAAACTGCTATCTCTGGTAGTAACAGCCTGTTTTTGCCAGTCAAGACTGTTGATGGATGGAATATCTGACTCATAAATCTAGTGCATGCCTTTATGCGACATCCATAAATGGGTGGAATAAATCGCAATCAGTGGTCTGCACAGCAAGTGTGGGAAGCTAGGCTGTGTGCTAAATTATGAACCTTATGCTTTAATGATTTTTATTGCTGTTTTGTTGTGATGCTGTTTATTATAGTTAAGTACTTTGGACCATGAGGCATTGGAGAGCAGTCAGTGAAACCAACCAGGTTAATGGGGCTCTGACATCATCTAAATGTTCTAATAAATTATTAAGAAACCCTGACCAGTAAATCTCAGTCTGTCTTTAGATGTCCTTTTTGGTTTTCTATAAAGAAGCTAGGCTACCTTTATCACTGATCTTTTGTGAGCATATTCTCACTAAATCTGATCTATATGATCTTTGCCTTATCATAGTGACCGCTGTCTTTTTTCATGTTTAACTTGCTTTTCCTAACTCCATCTTTATTCCCCAACTGTTGGTTTTCTCCCCAGCTGTTGGGCACAGAATTGCTGGTCAAGGGTTTGAGGTGGCCTATAAGAATTGCCTGTAACATTTGCATAGTTATAGTTATATAGAATTGGTACTAGTTATTTTAATATGGATGTTTATATTTTTATTGTTTTTATTGTTTCAGATTTAATTCTAAGTTGGCCAGAGTCACCCTCTGAGGGAGATGGATGGCATATAAATTTAATAAATAAATAAAATAGTTGTACTCATACAATATTGGGAACAGCCAGTCTCAAATGGCTGGTGTGGAAGTAAGTAGGGGTTCTGATTCAGTTCTTTTACTGCTTCAATAATGCATTACTAGCCAAAGGGAAACTCCAGTTAGACATTCAACCTTTGCCCTGAATATACGGGGACAAAATTGAAATCAGCAGGTACAAAAAAAAAAAATGAGGAAGGGGCTTGTTTGTGTGACCTCCCATTCTGAGCATCCCCCTCCCTGCCCCAGTTGCTGGAATAGAGTTAAAGTCATATTCATCTATGGGATAAATGGGTAAGAGTCACAGAAGCCACATTTTATAGTTTCAAAAAGTTGAAGAAGGCAAGGTTTATTGAATGAGAGATTTATGCATTTATATAAAGAGAAGCAAAGCCACTGTGAGAGCACTTTGCAGTCGTGGTTTTACACATGAATACAGACTTATAGTTCCAGTATTGAAAAAAATAGTAATTTATTGGAGCCGCAACATGTAAATCCAGTTCCTAAAGAGTATGCTCATTTAAACATAATAGGAATTAGTTTTGAGTAAATGTTGCTAGGATTGTGCTGTAAGGTTGTGTATTGTTACTGTTCCAAATTCATTTTCCCATGTTTGTTGAGAATTGGTAGGTCCTTTTCTCTGCACTTTAGCAATATGTAGATCAGTGTTGTCCAAACTTGGCCACTTTAAGATGAGTGGACTTCAACTCCTAGAATTCCCCAGCCAGCTTGGCTGGCTGGGGAATTCTGGGAGTTGAAGTCCACTCATCTTAAAGTGGCCAAGTTTGGACAACACTGATGTAGATTAAGCTTCAGGAAATTTTACAGAGGAAGAATGGATATGTTAAGCTTACTATTTCTTTAGAGTTCTTATAGTTTGAATTAAATGTCATAAAAGGGTAAAAAGGCACATTTTATCTAAGATGGCTCAAAGAAGCAAAATCCAGCATCTCTTACCTATCAAATATTTCTGGGGGGGGAAAAACAGATAGGAGTGTGGGGTTCTTGTTTGGAAAAAAAAAAAACACCTCTGAAACTGATGTATACAAGCCTAGAAAAGAGGTGAACTGTATCAATCACATACGTCATGATCAATTTATTTTCAAATAAAATGAATGCTAAAATAGTCATTGGTATTTCTGGCATGCAATGATTTCAGCTTTTAAATTAGACAGACAAGTAGTCCCAATATACCAATAAGAGCTAGTCAATAGTCAGTTTAATTCTTGCTGCACAATACATTTCTGAAATGTATTCCTTCAATTGATCAAACCTTTGAAAAAGGGTAAAGAGGCACATTTTATCTAAGATGTTTTTTATATATAAAAAAGTCTCAGAACATCTCTGTCACTTTTCTATAGGAAGACACCCAAATATTTCAGCTTTTGTTGTGCTCTTAAACAATATTAGTATACAGACCAATAGAACCTGCAATTACTTCTAATAACCTTAGATGTTTAGTAAGCAGAATGAGAAATTAATAATGAAATCTTAGATAACTTTACTCAGAACAGCTAGGTAAGTCTCACTATTAGAACTTTCATCTAAAAATATTAAGATTGCTAAATATAATAGGGATTTATTTGTTTTCTAAAACTGATCACTCTGGAAAGCAATCACTTTTTTAAAAGTTTTGTGCTGAAATATGCTCATACCGAATGAAATCAAGACTAGAAGATTTATTCTGGTTCCTTAAACAAGGATTGCCTATGTTTCTTTGAAGCCTGGTCTTTGGAGATAAAGAGTGGAGGTCTATGTAATTTTAGAAAATCCAGGTTCTGTTGGTCTGTATACTAATATTGTTTAAGAGCACAACAAAAGCTGAAATATTTGGGTGTCTTCCTATAGAAAAGTGACAGAGATGTTCTGAGACTTTTTTATATATAAAAAACATCTTTGCTCTTTCATAGGTTTGATCAATTGAAGGAATATGTTTCAGAAATTTATTGTGCAGCAAGAATTAAACTGACTATTGACTAGCTCTTATTGGTATATTGGGACTACTTGTCTATCTAATTTAAAAGCTGAGTGACATGTACAAATTCACTAGGTGGAATTTCCTTCAGCATATGAAATGAAGGTCTGGTTGCCATGTAGCTGAAATAAAGGCAAAATGTATAACTCTGTTTCACAGACTGGTTGATATCAGACTAACACAGACATCTACCTATAGCAAGCCATGATGATGTCAGAATGACATGTTCCCCATGATGCCATCACATAATTATCATGATTATGCCATAAGATCTGATCCAATTATATACATTATGTCATTTACATCATGATCTCAGGAAGTATATGTTGTCTTTTGCTACCCCAGCAATTGCCTCTGGGTATAAAGATTATACTGCAAGGCATTAAAAAGTCTCTCGTGCATGATATGGGAACACCACAATTTAAGCTGTAACATTCTTACTGAGATTTATTTTCTAAGTCCTGGAATCTTAAAACAGTTGTGTAATTAATGATATAATTGTTTTGATATTATTTATCATTACTATGCTTGTCATGAAGGTATTCTTTCTTTCATTCATTTACTTGCTGTAAATGTTGCATAAAGAAGTTGGAAGGGTGTATGGGATAGGGTGAAGTATAAAACAGCAGCCACATGGTTTCAGATAGAAGCATTTAAAATAGTGAATGTTCTGAAGTTTTCTCTGTATCTTTTTTCATGCCACCCACTAAAAAACAGGTGGCTAACTCATAAATATGAGAAACTAATGAAATATTATTTAAAAGGCTTATATACATGAAGCATAATTTTCTCCCTTCAAACTATCATGGGTCTCTCTCTTAAGATAATCCAATCATATTTTTAAAGAATTTCAGTTCCTGTGCTCTACTTTGCTGGACAGAATCTTTAGTTTTTAGGATCGATTTAGAATCACTGAAGACTTTGGATGAAGCAATTTGGGTTTCAAGTTCATTTAAGTAAAGGGTAGGAGAGGAAACAGCTAATGAATATTAGCTCTCCAGAAATTCGAAATATCTCCGAGGGGGCTATAATTATGTGATCACTGTTACTAAAATGCTTGAAAAATCAGTTCCCTTATGATATATAAAGGGTAAATGTAGTCATTACTGAGTGCAGAAACATCATAATGACTTCTATGTATGAAAATGTCAAAAGCACAAATGCACTTCAAAAGTACAAAAAGACAAAATGCTCTTCAAAAGCACAAAAGCACTTCATTTTATCTGATAGGGCCTCAAATACAATAGATTTTAATTGAACTCCTTCACATTTTCGCAAAATCAGTCTGATGAGTGATTCATTATCAAGAAACATATATGTATGGTTGAGTCAACTTTTAACATGAAGGAGAATCAAATATGCCTCTACATACTGCTCAACACTTCTCAAATGAAGTTAGGTATATTAATTTTCATTTGTTCATAGACACATTTATTAAATGCATCCATTTCATTTAAATTCAAACTGTAGCCCTGTAAGGATATTTAATGTGTGACCAATATCAATAAGCTGTGACTATAGATCTGAGGGCAGAGCAATTTTTGAAGCTGAAGAAATTGATTTCATTAACACATTTTATAACAATTCCCCATACAGCGACATAATTGTATTCTGTGTTGATTGCATATTTACATCTTAAATAATCTTCAGGATTTCAGATCTTAGTGTGAATTACCAATATTTAGCATGAACTACTTAAAATATGGCAAATCAAAAGCAAAACAGGAAAGCTTTAAAGATTCTACCTGTTGCCAAGCATAGATTTCAAGGCTGTCCTCTAATACCAGACACACTTTATTACAATATCTTCATATAGTAATATGAACCATATGCTATGTTAATCCATCCCCTGTGATTTGTAAGCCATGGCTCTTTCTTGGAAAGATTCTGTTTTATAAAAGCTTTAACTTCCTATAACATCTGCTGCTAATTTGGTGCCATCCAGATGTGTTACACTTTAAAATTCCCAGGAATAATATTTGTTGCAGGCCCAATTAGCTCATGCAATGACAATGGTTGCTCCAAAGCTGAAGCTGGGCCTGTTTTAGAATTTGGAAAGAGAGGATGGCTATTGTTCATCAAATGAGATAATTTCCTACATTTCAGGTAAAACTGTTCGTTGCTGTTACTAATGAAGCCTGATTTCAGCCTAGCAAGGTGACATATATGCATATGGTTTATACTGTCTCATATGCATTAATTACGTCTCTCCAAGTTAGTTGTTTATATAGTCTTTCTTTAAAAATATAATTTTGGAATTAAGGAAGAGAGAAGACCCCCACACATACAACTAGACAATAAAATCCACTCCCCTTTGTGTGTTAACACAAAAGCAATAGCTTCAAGATGCCTTTATATGCAGCCAAAAGTGGCCTTTTGTCTCCGAAGCAACAGGAAGTGAACAATTCCTAATCAGCAATGGTTCTTGGCCTTCCAAAAGATGCTTATCTCTCTCTCCCAGGCTACCAACTGTAGCTTCCGGAGTCAGACAGATTCATTTCTTTCACACACATATCTCAGCCCCCACATGTGAAGAGTGCTCAACTGGTGATTATTTTTGGAACAATTTACTTTTAATATTTAAACTGGGTTTGACATGCTTTAAAGCATATTTACTAGAAAGTGGAGGAAGGAGAGGCAAATAAAAACAGGCATACATGAGAAGAATCTCATGATTATTTCAGTTCTTTTAGAGGTCCTTATGGGGGCAAGGAGAGGGTGCCAAAGCTTTTGTAGGGAGAAGAGAAGGCACTTAACTTAATCTGACAAAAAGCAATGCAATCTAATGATGCTGATAAAATCAGCTTGCATT
Source organism: Liasis olivaceus (assembly GCA_030867105.1). Classification (NCBI taxonomy): domain Eukaryota; kingdom Metazoa; phylum Chordata; class Lepidosauria; order Squamata; family Pythonidae; genus Liasis; species Liasis olivaceus. The sequence continues at coordinate 162,968,759 of CM061350.1, read as the reverse complement.
CTAAAAGCAAATTTGCATGTTGCTCCTTGTTACTGGAAAACCACGTGTTGCTACAGGGAATTCCCCAAAGAGAATAAAAAAAGCAGTGCACTCCTACAGTCCAACCTTCCATTCCAAGTGCTCTTGAGCTGCTATGTATGCTACAACATCAGGAACTGATGAGATCTATGCGCAGCTGCACATTTTGTGAACCATGAAAGTGCAGAATGCAGATTCTCATTTAAATATCACATCAGAGCATCACCTTACTCAGTCTGTCTACTTGATCATCCTGGACAGGAACAATGAGTGGTTTCTGTTGCAGATGTACCTTCCCTAACCAGCAAGATTTCTGAGATTTGGGGTGTTCTGTATCCTTTGGTTCTAATTTCTATTTTGATCTCTAATCCTGCTTCCTGGCTTGACTTGCTTTTTGACCTGGCTTACAACAGAAGGATTTCAAGTGTCCCTCAGGCTTTCCTAGTTATTAAGTTATTCGCTTTTCGAGCAAGTGGACCCAGCTTCATAACTTTGGAGCTGTTCAGTTTTCATAATATTCTAATACACTCCTACAAAGGTTATTGTGATGATCTCTGAAAGTCCACCATATTTTCTATGTAACTGAATTCTAGTGAGAATCCAAAAAAGGCTTTCTTGGTGACTGCTTTCGCATTTTAAAATCCCTTATTCAGAGACCAGCAAGCCTTTTATATAGCCCTTTAATTGATAGAATAGTGGGATATACAATAAATTGATGAATAATAAGCAGGGTTTCTTGAAGTTAATATACATGTGATTTCAGCTTACAATCAGAGTATAAGTGAGAAGAGCGTTTGTAGAGGGGAGTAGTTGATATATTATATATGATCAATGATTGAATGTTTGGCATAATCAATGTGCCAAGAGTTATTTTTATATCTAATCTCACTTTTCTAGACAGAATGAACATACTGTAATTTGGACAATGAATATTTCTTTCTCTCTTTATTTATTTATTTATTTATTTTATCCCTGCCCATCTCCCCCTAATGGGGGACTCTGGGTGGCTTACAACTCATTAAAACAATAAATAAAAATACAATTACATAAAACCTAAACACTATATAAAACAATTACTAAAAAAGAAAGAATCCAGGAGGCCAATGGTTCAGAGCAGCAAACACCAGGGCTCTAAGGGGGCTAGCCAACCCCACGCCTGATGTCTTCCCTCCCCACCCCAGGCCAGATGGCAGAGCCAGGTCTTCAAATCCCTCCAGAAGGCCAGGAGTGAGGGGGCCAATCTCATCTCCAGGGGCAAGATATGCCAAAGAGCAGGGGCTACAGCAGAGAAGGCCTGCCTTCTGGACCCTGTTAGTCAGAGCTCTTTTACCCAGGGGTCCGGAGCATGCCCTCTCTGTGTGATCGGGTGGGACGGGTTGAAATCATGGGGAAGAGGCAGTCCCTCAGGTAACCTGGTCCCATGCCATGGAGGGCTTTAAAACTGATAACCAAAACCTTGAATTGGACCCAGAAGCAAACTGGTACCCAATGCAGCTTGCGGAGCAACAGTGTTATATGGGTCCTTCTTGGGGCTCCAAAAATAGCCTGTGTAGCTGCATTCTGGACCAGCTGTAGCTTCTGGATACTCTTCAAGGGTAGCCCCATGTAGAGCGCATTGCAGTAGTCTATCTGGGAGATAACAAGGGCATGAGTGACTGTTCGAAGGGCATCCTGATCCAGGAAAGGGCGTAACTGATGCACAACCCAAAAGTTGTGCAAAAGCCCTCCTTGCCACGGCTGCCACCTGCTCTTCAAGCAGGAGCTGTGAGTCCAAGAGGACCCCCAAATTACACACTGGGTCTCTCTGGGGCAGTGCTACCCCATCCAGCACCAAGATGACAAAGTCCCGGATACAGAGAAGCCATTAACCCACAGCCACTCTGTCTTACCAGGGTTCAGCTGAAGCCTGTTGTTCCCCATCCAGACCCTTACAGCCTCCAGGCACTACAAAAGGGTAGTCACGGCATCATTTACCTCACCAGGGATGGAGATGTATAATCGAGTATCATCAGCGTACTGATGATATCTCATCCCATGATGGCGGATGATCTCTGCCAGCGGTTTCATGTAGATGTTAAAAAGGAGCAGAGAGAGAACTGAACCCTGCAGCACTCCACAAAGGAGGAGCCAAGGATGGGACCTCTCGCTCCCTATCACCACCGATTGGGATTGGCCCTGAAGAAAGGAGGTGACCCAGCATAAGACTGTGCCACCCACCCCCAACTCCCTGAGTCGTCCCAACAGGATACCATGGTCAACGGTATCAAAAGCCACTGAGAGATCAAGGAGAGCAAGGATGGTCACACTTCCACCACCCCACACCCGCCAGAGATCATCCATAAGTGCGACCAATGTCATGTCCATTCCATAACCGGACCTGAAACCTGACTAGAAGGGGTCCAGATAATCCGTTTCCTCCAGAATCCTTTGGAGATGTGATGCCACCACTTTCTCAACCACCTTCCCCGAAAAGGGGAGGTGGGAGACTGGACAGAAATTGTCCAGTACGGTAGGATCCAGGGAGGGTTTCTTGAGGAGGGGGTGCACCAATGCCTCTTTAAAGGCAGATGGAAACACTCCCTCCTGCAAGCATGCATTAACTATCCCCTGGATCCAACCAGATGTCACCTGCCGAGCTGCTTTCACCAGCCAGGAGGGGCACGGGTCCAGATGACAAGTGGTGGCCTTCACAGTCTGGAGGATCCTGTCCACTTCCTCAGGAACAACAGGATCAAACTGTTCCCAGATAACTGGGTAAGAACCATCCCCTGGTATCTCCCCAGACCCTGCCCCATGCTCGGAGTCCATCTTGGAATGAATCCAAGCGATTTTGTCCTGCAGATGCTCTGAAAATTCTTCCACACAGCCCTGCAAATGAATCACCAGATCCCCCTTACCAAGGAGGGATCTAGTGATCTGAAACAGGGCCGCCAGGTGGCACTCTGCAGACACAATAAGGGCGGAGAAGTATTGGTGCTTCACCACCCTTATTTCCACAATGTAGGCCTTGATAGCGGCTCTTACCTGTGTTTGGTCAGATTTTGTCTTCCTCCAGTGGTGCTCTAGATGTCTCTTAACCCTGTTCAGAACCCTCAACTCCTCCGTAAACCACAGGGAGTATCAGGGCCAATGTGGCAAGAGAGGTCACATGGGCACGATCCTGTCCAAGGCCCCTGCTGCCTCCCTATTCCAGGCAGCAGCCAAGGAATTTAAACATTATGTTATGTATATTTGTAACATTATGAATCTAATCAATAGAAGATCATGTTTATTCTGTCAACAAGAACTTCTGCTTAAAACACTAGTAAATTAGGTTGCAGTGGATTCAAGATGAATCCACTGCATTCAATAGAATCCACTGGATCCACTGGATTCAATAGAAGTAAGAAGTCACCATGATCAAACCCTTTCAATCTACAACTTTCTCTCTTCTCCTATAAACATGGACATGTTGAAACATCCAAAGAGCACTGTTGCAAAGCTGATCAATTCACATCTTCTTTGGTCTTTCTTAGAGAGTCCTCGCTAACTTGTCACCTTCTTTCCTCAGCTTCTTTGTTCCACTCAGTTTTCTTCTTAATGTAAATAATTAGAATACTCTTTTGCCGAGTTATAATCAAAGTAACTTCATAATGGGGAAAAAAAAATCCACCTGCTCCAGTAGCTTCTTATAAAGCAAACCTCTCTTGGTTAATTCACATATGAATTAGGAATGAATTCTACTGCTTCTTTTCCCAGCAGTTTACAACATTTATTTGAAAGATTGATTGATTGATTGATTGATTGATTGATTGATTGATTGAAAAGAAATAACACTCGGAGCCCTTTGGAGTAAGGGCTCAAAACAGTTACCTCTCTTTTGTATGGGAAAATGATTGGGCCAAAATTATTATGCACTATCTGTATTGCTGGATCCAGTAATGATAATTATCTGTCAGTTGCATCATTCTGTATGAGATCGAATAGGCTGTATAGCATTCCCCAATCCTTTTTGACAGCTGTATATTAGTTCTGCCTAAAAAGATTATTGAAAGTGCAAAAACCTGTAAAATCTATTATAAAGGACATCTATTCATCACAAGCAAACCTGGACTGCAAATATTTTCTATGTGAAGCAACCATTCTTTCAAACCAGCCTTCACTTTGGGACAAAGTCTGCTTCTAACCTCTCTGGCTATTAGCTATAATAGATAAGAATGGGACCTCATAATTCACCTTCTGGTTATTAAATTCTGGAGATCAACCACTAGTACTTGGAACTCAGATGTGTCAAATATAAGAGAGATAAGAAGAGAAAGAGTGAAGAAGGGTGTCTTCTTTCATATTTTCCCATCATTCATGGAACAATAGAATCATCATTTGAGTAAAATTACTGACCGATGGGAGTTTTATGGAAGAAGAACTGTGTATCACAGTTTCCACGTTTTTTGTCTCTTGCATAGCTATATGTATCTTAACATGACTACAAAATCAGCAATGTTCCATCTGAATTCTAACGTTGTATCATTTAAATTCCCATCATAATATGTAACTAGCTGCCCTACCCAGGAAATTTATTTCATCAAGAAAGTTACATCTGAAATCAGTCTTCATTCATACTAGGAAATACCAACCTTTCAGGTTCTCACACCCAAGAATATGTAAGTTGAAGCTTATCCTATTTTTAGTATGATGCATTATTTTTAGATTTCTTTTGGAAGGAAAGGCGAGTCAAGGTCTGTCACTTATAGTCCGGATGGGCTTGCTGTTTTCTTTTATTCAATCCCACACTTCAATGCAATGAGAGAATACCAGGAAACCAGGCAGTGTGGACAGGAGAAAAACTGAGTGACTGAAAAGAGCAGCCAGGAAATAAGAAGGTTGAAGGTGATGAGAATAACGACTCTTCTACAATGCTACAGACAGGAACTGATACCAGATTTGTGGAATTCCCCTTTATATGGCTGAAACTCTGGATTCAATTGACAACTCAAAACCAGTTCTTATTGCTACTTCTTCTCTGCTTCACTTACAACAGAACAGATGTTTTTGTAGCTGTTGCAGTGCAAACTTCTGCTTACCATACAGAGCTGGCAACATAGTGCTGAAATGCTTGTTGGAAATAAAATTAATGAGTAATTACCTCTGAGTGTTTTTCAGAGCACTGTTAGACTTATATATCATGGTTGGTCAATTTCTATTTCTCCAGATAAGAATAATCCAAATGCTTGAAAGGATGTTCTGAGGAGGTGCCCAGTCTTTAAACTCCCCTTTTCGGTGCATCATCAACTGCAAAAGGTTCTGGAAGAAATGGATTACCTGGACCTTTTTCAGTCAGACTTCGGGACTGGGCATGGGAGCAGCTGTCAGCCCTATCAGGTAGACAATATTGAGAAACAGACACCGTTCAGACCTGAAGCTACTTTTATAAGAACACGTATAGTAACAGAATCTTCCAAGTCTGAATGTGCTACCTTTCCTCCTTATTTTATCTTCATGAGAATTGAGGGGGAGAGATTGTTTGAAGCATTTTCACAAACTACTTTCTTGGCCTGGGTTCAAGGTTTGTTTATCTGATTGTTGCCTCCGTAGCAGATCTTCCCTCTGCTCTTCAAGGCCATCCTCTTTATTCATGACATTGTTTACTCTCATTGATGATCAGTTGCAGGGTTTAGATGGGGAAGTGCAACCGTACTAGGTCTAGATCTTTCAGTGGCATTTAATACCATCAACCACGGTAGTCTTCTGGACTGGCTAGGAGGATTGAAAATTGAGGGCACCATTCTTCAGTGGTTCAGTTAACTTTATAGGTGGGTGGTTCCAGTTGGTGTGTATGGGGATGAGAGGCTGAGCCCTCAGTCACTACAATATGGAATGCTTCAGGGCTTCATTTTCTTTCCCAGCTTATGTAACATCTACATTAAGTCACTGGCTTTTGGAGGTCATCCCAAAATTTGGCTTGGTATCAGCAATATGCTGATGATATCCAGTGATACAATCTACCCCAGGCTGTCCAGGAAATGTAGTTAAAATCATGACTTTAGTGTCATAAAAGGACAGTAATCTGGCCATTATTTAATATATTTTTATTGTATTTTTACTGATTGAAGAGGAACTTATGGGAGTTTCTGCCTCCAGTGCCAAAATATCTTGGCCAGTTTTGACTTTGACTTGGTTGGGGTGGAGTAAGAATTTTATTTGCTATTCTGCCTTTGGCAGTAAAATGTCTTAAGTTGCCATTATCAATACTGGTGAAATCGTGGAGAAAATCACAGCACAGGTCATCACCTTCAGTTTGGAAAAAGTTCTAGAATGCAATGAGAATAGCATAAGTCCTATAAGTCATGTTTGAGGAATGATATAAATCCTTGAGGAAGCCATCAAGTTGAGCGGTTTATTGATATTTCATCATTATTCTACCTCAAATTAACCTCATTATGAGCTTGAATAATTTGTGTGACAGAAGAAATAACCTGAATATCAAAATCAGTGAAAATGCTATTTCTCCAGAGATGGTCTGTATTTATGAGAAACAGAGATGTCCTCCAATCAATCAAGTTTGCATACCATTCTAAATGTTTAGCAATTAAGTGTGTAAAGTGAAACAATAATAATTCCTTCCTAAAATTTGCTAATCCAGCCTCCTTTCTTAAAACCTGCCTATTCTGCTAGAAAAAAAATATCTAATAATTTCTCAAGGAGAAATTTATAATACATTTGAGTCACATCTCTACAAACACAAAAGCAATCAGGTAATAATTTCCTGTCTTTTCCTCACTACCTGTGGGTTAATAACAGCAGTCAATCAGCCAGCTGGAAAATTTACTGGTAAAGTATTTTAAATAAACATATTAGCAGGAACTGAGGCATACATTTTGACCTTCTATGAGAGCACAAAAGTGAAATATTTACCTGGGGCTGCTGCCTAGCTGATGAGTCAGCTGGAAAAAATGCAGAACATTAAATGTGAGAGACAAAAAAAGAATTTCTAACAGTCTTTTATGTAAATTCAGACCATTTAATATTTAGAAGTACTGCATACAATACATAATATAGGTGCTTGTAAGACCATAAAGGGTAAACAACCTGTTACTGTGTATGTGTTCTGTTGCTTTGGAAGTTATTTGGTACAAAATAATACTTCCTCCTTTCTCACGCTAATGATACTCATTATTTTAAGCCCTGTATGGTTAGCAGAAAATAATAAAGGCATAGAAAAACTGTGTAAAATGTAACAAATGTAGTACAAAAGCATCAGCAAAAATTGAAAGAGATCATTCTAAGGAAAGAGACACTTGCCATATATAAGGAACAATACAGGTGTGCAAGAATAAGTTAATACTTTACTGAATATGTATCAGTAATCTCAACTGGGTATTCTTCAGATGTCTTAGATTTCAATGTACATAATTCTAGCAAGTAATACTGGCTTCTCATTATGAAAGTTCAAAATATGGAGGCTTTCAAGTTGGAGAAGATTGGTATAAAGTCATTAGATATTATCATCTATGATGAAGCCAGGAAATGGAGTGTTAGAGTGCTTTGCTACATATCCAGAGCTTTCTGTTGTATCTTAGGCTCGAGTGGCTTTTATATTTGAAAAATGGTTCAGATTGATAGTTGGTAGTTGTTTGAATGGGAATGCATGGCAATGGATGCTCATGGTCTTTAGGTGGCAGGGGCTGAGTTCCTTGAAGTGACTGGATAGTTGAGAGACAGATGATTCCCCCTCACCCCCAGTATCCAATTTAAAGCATATAAAGCTTTTGCATATTGGCAAGAGAAAATGACCCAGGTTTTTGATATACAGAGATCCCAGGATACACCTTGGTTATAGGAGAAGCTTCAGAAAATGAAGCATCAGAAACAATGTCTACAGTATCAGTAGAGTATGACAGAAATGAACCTGATCAAGAACAGGTATGACTCAAGTTTGTGCCTACACTGTGGAAATAAGACAGCCAAAGTGCTATTATTTCTTCTCCATGGATCCAGTGGTATTTGATAACTGTTGCCCAGTCTCCAGTCTTCTCTTCTTGTTGGGATTTAGCTGCAGAGCACTCTGAAGGGAGTGGATTATCTATGTCTTCTTCAATAAAGTTTGGACTTGGGCAGGAGACAAAGTTGACATTGGTTGCTGTGTCATAACTTTGATGAGGGTAGTGCACTCCTCTTGATCCTATTAGTCCTCTTGGTAAATTTTAACACCATCAACCATGATATTCTCCTAAAATGCCTGGAAAGTTGGAGAATAGGTTTACTATTCTGTAGTTGTACTGTTCCTATCTAAGTTCGCAAATAGTGGAGAAGAGGTTGGCCTGATGGTAATTCCCTTCTGAGGTGCAAAGGGTGCAGTCTTCTCCCTCTTACTGTTTGACAAATATATGAAGCCACTGGGAGAAGTCATGTGATGGATCTGGATGTAATACTGTCAATGTTGCCATCCCATTGCCAAACCATGCCCAGCTGTATTAAATTCTTATCCTCTTATGTGGAGGCTATTGAGACAGGCTAAAGTTGAAGCCAAGAAAGACAGGGTTATAGTTTATTTATTAGAGTTATCTGTCATCTCCAGCATTTTCTCTAAAGGATGGTACTCACAGCTACTGCTGGATGGGCAGATGGAGACTATGGCCAGGAGAGTCATTGCCCAGTTCTGGCCAATGCACCAGTAGCACTGTTTCTTAGAGCAGAAGGACCTGCTAAAGTGACTCATGCCCTTATTATCACCCTTATTATTGTTAGACTTCTGCAAAGTACTCTACATACAACTATCTTTGAAGGCCATTCAGAAACTTCAGTGGACTCAAAATGCAGTGGGTTGCCTGTTGACTGGCACTTAATGCTATGATCATTTCACCATACCTTGCAGCCCCTGCATTGGTTACAAATAGGATTTCAAGTGCAATTCAAAGTGCTAGATGTAACTTATAAGGTTTGGCACCTAGGTACCTGCAGGACTACCTACTCTAACAACAGTCAACCCATCTGAGGAAGTCTTCCTGGGAGAAGTTGCTTGTGGTACCCCAATTTTGTGAGGTGGGAGGTTGAAGCCAGAAGTGCTGTTTTTCCGTCATTGCTCCACTAGTCCCAGAAGTTAAGTTTATCCCCTCAGTGACAGCCTTCTAAAAAGACCAAACATTTCCAGAGGGCCTTTTGGAAATGACTGCCATCAGTTTGCCCATATGATACTTTTAAGGATTATTTATTTATCTTAACTATTTATATGGCTGCCGATCTCATTACTGTGATGCTGGGCAGCTAACAAGACATCAAAACCACAAAATTAACTCAATTCTAAAAAGAAACTATGATCACAATCAAACAATACATCGTATGTTGGAGATCCAAACAGAACATTCCATCTTACAATCAATACAAAATAACAGCCAGCCAACCAACCAAGAGAGCTTACCTAACACCCTGGTCCAAATGCCTGAGGGAACAGTCAGGTCTGAGGGAATAATCAAGTGCCCTATGAAAGGCCAACTGAGTTGGAACCATCAAGATCTCAGAGGTGGGGGATGATGTTCCACAGAGCAGGTGACACAACAGAGAAGGCACATCTCCTGGATCTTACAAGATGGCATTACTTAATGGAGGGGACCCAGAGAATACCCACCCCATCTGATGGGGTGAACAGGAACAATTGAAGAGAGGTGGTCCCACAAATAACATGAGCCTATGCCACGTAGGGCTTTGTAGGTGATAACCAGCACCTTAGATTGCACTCAGAAGCTCACTGGAAGCCAGTGGAGCTCGTGGAGCAGTGCTGTTATATGAGCCAATCATGACATGCCCAGAACTGCCAACACTGCCACATGCTACTTTGAAGCCAGCCAGTTTTCAGTTATTATTATTCAAAACCTCCCCTAAGCACAGGAGAAACCACATGTGTGGACCTTTTCCTGAACATTTTTATTGGGCTATCAGATCTGAATGGCAAAGATAGAGCTTTGTTGCCATCTAATAATCATCCAAGCTTTTGCAACCCAAATTTGAGAGCCATACCCTTTTTCAGATTCTTTAGCCATGAATCACCTAGTTTTCCACCACCTTCGATTGGACAGAATGCTCTTTTTCTTTAAAGCAAGGTCATCTTTTGGTCTAGAAAGTTTTATAGATATATAAACCCATTTTTATTTTTTATTTTTTTATATAACTCTGCCTGAGAATTGTACTGAACTGTAAAAAAAAAAGAATGCACATAGCCCAAATTACTAATTACAAAATAACGCCTTTATGTCCTAGGCACTTTGCAAAGTTAAACAGGAAGAGTGCATGGGTTAACACCAAAATGGCTTTCAGTGTTTAAAAGATTGGATCATGCTGGCTGACTCCTGAGCTGTTTTATTAATAAACTCATTTGAATTAATGGCCCTGTGGCTGGTTTTGTTGTATGTGGAGAAACTGAAGTCAGAGCATGGCAGCTGATAATGTAGAAGGTAAATTCTACTACAGGCATGTTCTGAAGATCAATAGATGTTTGTCAGGTATGCTAAGGAACTGTGAGAAAGAGAAAACAAATGGTCTTACTTGAGTTCCCCTCCTTTTCTCCTTCAACAGTACAAAAACAGGAAAACTATAAAATACTTAGGCCAAAAACTGCATCATGAGCTTTTGCTGTGAGTTGTTTCAAGACATACACCACATGGGTTTATATTGGGGAATATTGTTACCGACAGTTGTAGCAGCTGTATTTTGTGGAAGCTATCAAACCAGATGTTCTTTCAGATGCAACAATGCTATATTTAATATTTACTAAGTCAATAGTATTAATGAAGTCACTGTCAAACTACCACAAGATCTTTCCTTCCTTATATTGGCATGAGTGTATCTGCATAATCTGGGCTCTGTTATATAGAAAAACTATATAACAAAGTTTATCTGAGGCTCATTTCTACATTCCATATCAGTCATATAGTGTTCAACTTCTGAAAAGAGACTGTTTGATCCTGAATATATGGAAACAAGCTGTGCTTACTCAGTGCTCAAAGAAATGACTACTGTACATGTTCAGGTATATTGTTCAGGGACAACTGTGGGGGAGGGGAGGTCCAAAAAGGTCAAGATGGTGGCCATGACTGCACAGTCAAAACCCCATGCTTTTTTACATGCAATGCATCCTGACTTTTTTGACACACACTCCCCCATCATTGCAGATGCTGTTCTTTTTTTACTATGTGGTATATTCCAAGGAACAACACTTTTGCTGAAATTGGATCCTAAACTTTGTCCTCAATTGAACTTGTATAATTTAATTGAGCATGCACGATATGCTGGTGTGTTTATTTAAACAGACAGATCAGTAACATGGAAAGTGTAACTCAGACTGCTTTGTGAAATTTATCCTACATGATGATTCTCTCAGAAATATACTTGCACATTCTATTTCCTAAAACATTCAGAGTAAATAACTTCTGAATTTTTAACAAACAAATTTTCAATATATTTTCTATATATACCAGTATATTCCAGAATTTAAAACTGATCTGTGTCATCATAAAGGAGAAGGAAGATAACAGATTTTGCAATTCAGACTTCAACAATACATGGAAGAAGTACAGCCAGATGTACAAGTTGGATTCAGAAGAGGCAAAGGCACTTGAGGTCACAGTGCTAACATCCAATGGATAATGGAAAAGCCAAGGGAGTTCCAAAAAGACATCTGTTTCTGCTTTATTGATTATACTGAGGCTTTTTACTATGTAGCCCATAACAAACTGTGGATAGCCTTTAAAAACATGGAGACACCAGGCCACCTCATTTGCCTAGTAATATGATGAATAGGAAGCAACAGTTAGATGGAATATGGTGCAATTAAATGGTCCGAAATTGAGGAATTAGTGCACCAACATTGTATACTATCCCCTTATTTATTTAACTCTTAAGAAGAATATATCATGAGGAATGCTGGACCAGAAGAAATAGAAATTAGAAATAAAATTGCTGGGGAAAACATCAGTGACTTCAGATATGCTGGTGATACCATTCTGATGGCAGGAAGTGAGGAAGACTTAAGGAATTTCTTATCAAAAGAGAAAACAGAGACTGCAGAAGCCTGTCTGGTGCTTAATATTAAAATAAAACAAAACCTTGCATCAAAAGACAATGCCAAAATGGAATTAGGTGATGAAGAAGTTGAAATAGTGATAGATTTTATCTTCCTAGGCTCAGAAATTCACAGGCGTGTGGACTGTGGCCATGAAAAATGAAATATCTGCTATTTGGGAGAAAGACAATGACAAATCTAGACAAAATATTCAAGTGCAGAGACAGCACACTGACAACCAAGATCTATATTGCCAATGCTATGATTTTCCCAGATGTAACTAATGGCTGAATAAAGAAAAGTTGATGCCTTTGAATTGCAGTGCTAGAGCATACTTTTGGCCACAAAAGGAACAGTTGATTCAGTACTACATGAAGGAAAAAAAGGCCGCTCACTGGAAGCACTAACAATGAAGGTAAAGCTTAAATATTCTGAACACATAATGCCATGGAAACCTGAAACAAAATCTAGTCTTTAGATAGTCCAATAGAGGCAGGGAATATAGTTACATATCTGTTTCATGACACTTTGTCTTTCTGCATAAAGTTATTTTCAAAGTACTGTATCTCTTTATTTGCATCTTTGTATATTTGGTTTTTGACTCTATTGTAGAACACTGAGATATAAGGAGTCACTAACTGGCCACAGTTAATCACTAAATTTATATGGTATCAACCTATTAATATATGGGAGATGGATCACAGGACATATTATGGTTTCTTTCAGTCCAATAATTTATTGACATTGTTCTAATATATCCATCTTGTAAAGTGCACTCAATAGATATCAGTGGAATTTAATTCTAAGTCATATTCTGTTGTACTGCATTTATGTGAAGAAGATTATACAAGATTTGATATTAAGTATGAGTGTCAAATGCAGCTTTTGAGGCCTAATATTTTCCAAAACAACCAGAGGATGGGAACTTTCTTGTGGGGGAAATAAATAAATAATTTTTTTTAAAATTTTATTTTTAAATTATATTTCATTCACAGTTTTTATTGGTGTGTGGGGTATATGATTTATACCTGTTGCAAAATTATACTAGCTAAACATTGCAATAGCATATATAACTCTCTGTTTTTTTAAAAAAAAAACTGGAATAAATTATCTTAGGAACAGATGTTTCCCTTGGAAGGGTAGCTTCTAGTCCTGTACCAAAATAAGAGCTTTCTATGAAAGAATTTCATTTTAGTCATTAAAATAGTTTTTCTTTACACTTATGATAATAGAGTTGCATGGTTGCAGTGGTATAGAAATTCAACAAGTAAATAAATATTCATGATAACATCTCTAAATTTCAAACTTTGTTTAGATTGCTGGCTGTGTCAGAATGTAGTGTGATAATATGCATAGATAATAATAATAACTGGTTACTTAAGAGCAGTTCATGCCTACTGTCAAATAATCCCTACTTATGTCCTCTGCCTTGTACAAGAGATTAAATTAATCAGAAACCAAAGAAGAAACTGAACCATTCCTTGTTGTTCTTTAACAAATGACAAATGGAAAACCAACTTTGAACTCTGATGTCAGATTCTGAATTGATATCAGCTAGAACTCTTGGTTCAGACATTAACAGGTATTTTGCTTTCTTAAATTTTGGGTTGGTTTCCTCATTCCCTCTGATCCAACTGTTTTCTGATACCAGAATTCCTACTCATTACAACTGAAGAAGCCAATCTGTATGTACATTCCGTTGTTCCCAGGGACTGACTAATCCTCACACCCACATGTAGGAGTTCCAAATATGCATCACAGCATAACCTGATAAAACACTGGAATAGGAAGGGATATTTCTTTCACAGGAATAATCTACTTTATCAGATGACCTTGTTCTGTATACTTTGTCTGGAATTACATTCTTCATGAATTGGATGTCCTTTGGTTAGATCAGTGTTTCTCAACCTTAGCAACTCTAAGATGTGTGGACTTCAACACCCAGAATTCCCTAGCCAGCATGGCTGGCTGGGGAATTCTGAAAGTTGGAAGCCCACACATCTTAGAGTTGCCAAGGTTGAGAAACACTAAGTTAGACAGTAAATTGAAACACCATCGTCTTTTTAAATTCCATTGCAGTAGAGTCGATTGGTTATTGTGGCAAGTTTTCTCTTTGCATCAGTTTGATACAATGAATGAGATAAGCATTTTCCAGCTGGCACAGTATTATTATCTAAGTAGTGGTTGTTGTTATTGGGAATTTTTATTATTCTGTGATGTCTTCCAGTAAAAAGACAGGACTTTGTTAAGTCCCGAGTAGATATACAAATCAGTAATGAATCATTGAAAAAATATCAAAAATATTTAGCTCACATACTATGATGGCATCTGGAAAATCTTTTCAGTCCAGGTGTGAACAAGTTACATGATTAAAGCATCAACAAAACCTCTTTGTATGCAAATTTCTTAGTAATGTTAGTTCTTGCTTTGTGCAAGTTTCTTAAATAATAATATCATATCAGATAAAATAATATATCCTGGAAGGATTTATATTCCAACCCTATCAATTGTTACAAGTGTGGAAGTCACCCAGTGAATATGAGTTGTTAATTTATTACAATGAAGAGCAAGCTCTTCAAAAAGCAAGTTGTGTTCACTTTTTTTTTTTTTAAATGAATTTTATAAAGACATCATGGCTGATAACACATAATAACAAACATATATAAAATATAACACTATTATAGGAAATACTGTAAGCAATATTAACTAAAAAGGGGAAAGAATGAAACAAAAAAAAACATCATTTCAATATAATTTTTTTAAAGGAAAAATAACAAAAATAAAGTAATCTAAGATTTCAAAATTTCACCGTTCTTCGGTATAAAAGTCTTAATTATGTATTTGTATGTAAAATCATTACTATTCAAATTTTAATTGCTGAATTAAACTCATACCATAGGGGATTATATTGTCTAATTTTGCTTCTTCATCACAGCCAATCTAATTCAAAGGCTGAAAGATGATAAATTTAATTGAACCAACATTTAGAATCTGGTACAATATTTTTTGCTGAATCAAATTAATTTTGAAATCATACAAAACCTATCTGACATTTTTTAAAAAAAAACTGAAACCACTGATTTGAAATGCATGATATTCCAACTCACCATTTCATATTTCTTGTACATTTCTTGTCCACATTTCTTGTTGTAGAGTTTTAATTTTTGTACACCAAATGTTAGTTCGGTCTCTGTAAAGGCATTCTCCAATACACAATGCTTCAGAAATGTTGGAAGCCAAGCAGGCATCAGGGCCAAATA
Source organism: Liasis olivaceus (assembly GCA_030867105.1). Lineage (NCBI taxonomy): Eukaryota > Metazoa > Chordata > Lepidosauria > Squamata > Pythonidae > Liasis > Liasis olivaceus. The sequence continues at coordinate 162,953,450 of CM061350.1, read as the reverse complement.
ATAAAACTAAGAGATGCATATATTGGCATTTGGCTGTTTTATGTAAGTTACATTCCTTTTATTATGCTTGGAATACTGTATAGGTGTCATTACACACTACTTGATTGACAACATTAATCCCATTTTCTACCCAAATCTTCCAAAGAAAGTTTTCCAATCATTTTTTAAATAGGATTACTCCTTAGCATCAATTTTTCATGATAGTTGGAGTCAAATTTAATTTACTACCCAATAGAACCCAATGTGTCTAACCCCCTTCACTCCCTGCTATAGTAAGAATGAAAAACTTTACAGCACCAAGTAATATTCTCCACTAAAGCCCACAGTGGTGAAAAATCAATGTCTTTTTCATGTCAAATATTCTTTAAAGTCTGGAAAATCAAAACCATCTTCACATATGACAGCCATAGATTTAAAAGAAAAGTCCTAGGTATTTGTCCTTCCATAAAAAGTTCACCATTAACTTGTCATTGCATTCCATTAACACTGGCAGTACTCTCAAAGTGTCTCTGTGTCGAACAATTTTTTTTTTTCAGTAGAGGTGAATGAGCAATGACCCTCCTTAATCATTTCTACAGGAACATTCCAGCTTTAGCCTTTTGGATTTATCTACCTTTTAAGTCCAATGACTTCTGCCTAGTTGAATGGCTTTTATCCAGGGGTGTTATCTGAATTAGATCAGCAACAGGTTCTAGTAGCAACAACTAGTTCTGTTCTGGCTCGTCCTTCTCCTCCAGCTTGGCTGGCCCACTGCTAGCCTCTCAACCTGGGTCTTGTCTAGCAGTGAACTGGCCTAGACTTGTTCTAAAGCTGCAGCAGATCACATGTGCCAACAGGGGCCATGGCTGAAGAGAAAGCAGCCATCAGGGGCACAGACAGCAAGTGTGTAAAGGATAGCAGTCCAATCCTGCTGCTGGAAATTATGAGTTTTCCCTTCAACTGGAGCCTACTGGGAGCAGAACTGGACCAAATTGCCAAAAAAAACCACCTCAGCTTTTATCAACATAAAATGGAAAGATGGTATATGCAAAATTATTTTTAAAATGCTTCAAAAATGTATTTCTGTGTTATTATTAAGAATAAGGTGAAATGCCTCCAAATTCTTCCCCATCTCTATATTTGAGTTAAGAGTATATATTACAGATAGAAATGATTGGTAAAAGAATTTTGTTAGGAACTGCAAAATATGTTCTCAACGTAAGCAAGAGGTGTGCTGCTTATCATCGAAACTTTTAACATTGAGAAATCAGACCTTTTACCATAAGTATAGTGCCTAAGGGGACGCGGTGGCGCAGCAGCTTAATGACGCTGAAAGTGGCCGGCCAGAAATGGCTGACGCTTCAGCGGTTCGAGTCCAGCCTTCGCGTTAACAGGGTGAGCTCCTGTTTCCTCCCCAGCTCCTGTCAACCCAACAGGTCGAAAACTCACGTGAGTAGATAAATGGGTACTCTCACTCCGGTGGGAGGAAAAATGCTGTCAGCGCCTTGCACAGAGAGACGGGACCAGTTGCTGGTAAGCGCGAAACCGCGCTCGCCCGAAAAGGGCGCAAAGCAACGGAAACCCCGCCTCCTGCGCTCGCCAGCTGGGCTATGCTCTAGGAAGGAGGCTCTGGCAAACCCCTTCCGAAAAACAATTGCCTTGAAAACTGCAAGGATTCGTCCAGGCAGTCACTGCAGGGTCAGTAATGACTGAGCGCAGACAAAAAAAAAAAAAATAGTGCCTAAACATTAATCAAGCAGGTGAGGTTTTGGTAGAAGTTTTGTTTAATTCTCTGTCTGTCTGTCTGTCTGTCTATCTAGCTAATCTTTTTATTCTTATCTGCATGTAATTCCCTCTTATGAAGAATGTGAATATACAAAAAGAGTTTTAAAATATGAGTTGATTTGTTGGCATATTTTCTTGCAATATTGTCATTGTCTTTTCTTTATTCTATTCTTGTTCAATATTAATTGAAAGACTACAGAACACTGCAATATTTGTATATTATTGCATCCTTTCAATAATATCCATTTTGAAGGCTGTCTGGAGTGAAGATAAATGTTTTCTAACATATATTTTGTTCATAGTCACTGCTTAAGAGTTCACTATTGAGAATGATGCTTCTTTGCAGTTTAAGGACAAGAAGAAAAAGAAGTGCATTGTATGTTTTGAACATGTTGGGTGAATGTATGAAAAATGCAAGAAACATAAAACTGCTTATTGTAGTATATACAGATTGAAAACAACTGCATTGTAAATCTCATCTGTGGCTGGACCAGTTTACTCTTAGAATAAAATTAAAATTGACAGAACTAGGAAAGTATATTTGCCATCACACACACAGATTGTGACTCAGTTCCTCAAGAAATAATGGAATCCCATCTAGGCCAGGCATATCATTCAAATCTTGAAGAATGATCAAAAACTCTGTCCTGTCAAAACTCAGTTCAAGCTCTCTTAACAAGTGTAATTCTGACCTTACAGGAAAAGAGAATTATCAGCATTATCAGCTACTTGGTTAATGGTATCAAAATGCACTGAAAAATCTAGCATATCATCAAGATTGCACTGCCTCTGTCTCTCTTCTGAGAGAGGTCATCCATCAGACAATCAGTTGATCTATTATAAGATAGCTTCTTTGTGTGGGTGTATTGGAGTCTGATCAGACATCAAACAAGAATAGTATCAAAACTGTGATTGCTTAATGAGACTTTACTGATTAACTCAGGAAATAGAAAAAACAGAGGTAGTAACCATTATGACTAACCAGTCCAATCTCCCTACACAGATTGGCCTGTTCTCCTTTCACTACAGTGCTTGGATAAGAGCATCAGTTCCACTGTAAGACACTGAAAAATACATATCAGACCACTGAAGCCACCCTGTAGTACTAGGAATAAGGATATGAAATATACAAAGAAAAGTGTGGTAGTCAGGAGGAGTCTGTCCCAAGGGACTAGAAAAGGTGACAGGGAACTGGTAATAAAATACTGTGGTTTTGTTTTGTGATGGCTCTTGCTCACCATGGCAACATTTTATGAATGTACATGACTCCCCAAGATAGCGGTTTTGTGAGAATGCCAATACAATGTGGAAATTCTATATGTGAGCCTCAAATTAAGATGGCTGTCTGCCCTTGTAATAGATAATACAGGGCTTTAATGCCCAACTGATAACACACTTCCTAGATCAACGTGTGCTGATATTCCAGTAAAAATGGAATCATTGTCTAAATATACCTTGTGCATAACATTACAAAGCTTCCAAAAAATTGAACGCAAATTACTGCCAGAAGTTTTTAGAAAGGAGCTAACTAAATATTTTAAGTGTCCTTTCTCACATTTGATTAAGTTTATGAAGATTCTTAAGAACAGTGAATCTTCTGTTCAGCGGGAAACTGCTACCTGTCCCAGTAAGGTTCACTCTGCTGGCTTTATAACATTTTGTTCTCAAGTCCTTAAATTTCAGTATGCTTGTAGCTAAAGTTCTCTACTGGGTTGACTTGAAGTTAATTAATATTAAATCTTCATTTTGTTTGCTTTCTCCTCCACAGAGAAAATCTTACTATTAAAAGTGCCTTTCAGCAGTCAGTACTTGATTTCCATTTTTTTTTTTAAATTGCAACAAATCAAACTATTTTTAATAGAAGAAACATTGTTTTAAAATTCTGCAGCAGTGTTCATAATAGATTACATAGAATTTTTGTTCCCATATTTGAATATACATTTCAATGCTTATGTCCTGTCCATAATAAAGAAAAGGAGTTTCCACAAAGGGTTAAGTGATGTGCTATTGTAGGGTGAGGGGAAGTTTAACAATGATGTTGACAGACTCTTCTGAACTATATAAAGCTATGAGATCAGACTTCAGAAAACTCCACCTCACAATCTTGAGCCACAAGCACATCTTTTAGGAGGGAATCCTATCCCATAATTAACTGACCTCAAAAAGCTTCAGTTAACAGGAAGAAACGCTGAAGCCTCAAGAACACAGCAGAGAAACTAAATCTGAGGGGAGCGCTGCGAATCATTCAGTTGTTAGTCAGAGGCACTGCTTCTCTACTGGGAATGATGCTAGTGTGGAGTTTTAAGATCATGAAGAAGAGGCAATTCCTCTGGGCAACCTTCTGTGTTTTGTGCCTGCTGGGTGAGTAGTTGAAAAGAATGTACAGCCGAAGAACGTCTTATGCACAGAAGTGAACAAATGGAATTGTGAATTTGTATGGCATAGTTTATGGAATACTAATAGAAGTGGTGTATTTTTTAATGTAATGTCAGTTCATTTGAGGTTCAAAGGGCAGATAAAAGTAGTAAAAGAATGTGATATGGAATCAAAATCTTCCAGATTGGTGATTTATACTGGTTACAGCTGTGTAGCCTCCCTGTTACAAGCAAATGCTGTACAGAAGCCTACAGTTAAGAGATGCACGTGTTTATTCACAGCTTTGCCTCTGTAGGATCCTTCCCACAGATCATCAAGAATGCTTAGTTATCCTGGCATGTATTTTATCATTCATTCTTAACCCAGACTACGTAACTAAAGGCAAAAAATACTGTAATAGTTATTTAAAAAAAAAATGCTATGCTTGTAATCCTCAGAGATCTATGCTATACAATTTATTGTTTCAGTAGCCTAGAGCGGCAGATGCAGTTTGCAAATTAGCGTATTTATTTAAGATTACTCCTTAAAATTTACCCCCTCCCCCCCAAATAATCCCCACTGCCCAGAGTTTGCTTTTAAAAGCACAGCTATTTATCAATGCCGTTGTTAATGCATTATCTTTCTGCAAATACTTAAAAAATATAGCATGAAATATTGGGGCGGGGGGGGAGATATGTGTGTGTATACCTTCAAGTCAGTGTTGACTCCTGGTGAATGCCTGGACTAGTCCTTGGCAAGATTTCAGAAGTAGTTTGCCCTTGTCTTCTTCCTAGGGCTGAGAGTTAGTGACTGGCCCAAGTCACTCAGCTAGCCTTGTGTCTACAGCGGGACTAGAACATGGTTTTTGATTTGAACATCTTGTATACTGCAATATCCACCCTTTCTAAATAAATATTTTTACTGAAAAACATTCATTAATACAGTTAAAACCACCCACAATAATAACAGTAACAAGCAGTAAAGCAGGGTTTATCAGGTGAATGCATTCACCAGTTGATACTGCATTTCAGAGTTTATTCAACCAAATGTGGGAGTATTTTGCCATTCAAAAAATCCTTCCATGGTGAGTCATGGGAGGTTGATGATGTGACATTGCATTGTCTTTTTTTCAGTTTGTTTCCATAGTTAATAAATCTGTATCATAATGTGAAGAAGTTGTGATAATAATGATAATGATGGTGATGATGATGATGATCACATTGCTCTTATTTGGATGAGAATGGCCCACAACTGATTGGGCCAAAGGCCAATGGAAATGTTCTGTCCAGAAAAGTAGCCAGTCTACTTTAATTTCTCTTCAGCACATCATTAGATGGTACATCCTATCAGATGTTATACTGTTCTTTTTCTGAATGTTTGATATCTATTGCACTTTGAGCACTCCCCAAAGGATCCCCAAACTGCTCTGCAGTTGACATGGCTACTTTTTTTATTTTGCAGCTGTTCAGATTTAGTTATATCCACCCCTGTTGAAGTCAAGATACAGTTTACATAGTGATTATGTTTGCTTCCCCAAATACCCAGAAATATATATTAGACACCTGCTGAGAATCTGTACTTGATCCAGATTCCCTGACAAACATCCACAGTGTGTTTGGAGACAAATGCCTACTGTTAAATATATTGGTAGAATAATGTGTGTATCATATAAAGCATGTACACATTCCTTCTGGAATAGCAGACATATTAGGTAAATGAAACTTTTTAAAGAATTCAACGATGCATTGCTGTTTTAGTGGATGCAGATAATCAGTCTCTTGGTCAGTATTTGTGACATATTAGGGGTGGAGAGGACAATACCTGGCCTGTGAATAACTTTGGAATAAGTAGAATGTGTTACTTCAGCCATTCATCTTAGTGCCCTGATTTGCAATTGCTAAGAACCTGATCATGCCTGAGAAAAATGGGAAATTGCATGTGACATTCATGTAATAGCTTGAATCCTTTTTTAATGTCACATATGAAAACTGCCTCATAATTAAATCTCAAATAATCACTGTAACTACATCTGGTTTGGTCTGAGTGTGTGTGTGTGTGTGTGTTTCTATTTCTCTATTCTATGCAGTATTTTCAAGTACTTTATTGACCATTTTGAAAGCTCACATATAACTGGAAGAGCAACTTAACTCCCCAGTTGTCTAAGTGCAGGTTTCAATCCATAGAGTGGCCCTTAAGTAGAAATGAGAAAAACATGACATCAGTTTTGCAAATGCACAGCCAATATACAGGAAAATGACTATATTTCAATATAGATGTATATTTCAATTTGCCTCATAATTTTTATTCACGTTCTACTGAAAGGTTGAGATGCATCTTGAAAGAAAAGTATCCAAGGCCAATGGCTGTATGTAACTGAGCGCTGAATGCGGTCCAAGAGAGAAAAGGTTTCCAAAAAGTGGTAGTATGGAGATTCATGTGGACTTCTGTTTTGGGAATTTGTTGATACTTGGCAATCATTTTTAAGGAGATTATTGTGCACTTATGGATTCTTGAATTCTTTCCCACTATCTTTATAATACATTTCTCTCTCTCTCTGTCTCTCTCTCTGTCTCTCCCTCTCTCTCTCTCTCTCTCCCCAACCCCTTTATGGCAAAATGTGGAGAAATACACCTAAGAGAAATAGCATGTTCAAATTTCCTTGTGTAGATGTTCAGATACATCCTAAGAAATCAGGTTGTATTTCTGTGTCAGAAGGGTAGGTGATTTCCTTTTAGACATGTAAACTCAGTAGTTTACTAGAATTATGGGCCAAATCTCTTCATTTCATTTCATTTCATGAATGTAGCAAAAAGCAAAATAAATAATCAATTAGGAGGCTTGATTTAAATTGTCCTGGTACCATCTCTTGGAGTTTACTACAAGCTTAAGATCCTCATTGCTTAAGAAAGATCAGAATACTATCTCTGACAATAAATAAATAAATAAATCCAGAGCAGACAATTTCTCAGAAAAGGTTCAGTTGCATCCATTTTTTTAAAAGTGATGTTTATTAATATTGATGAACTGGAATGATTTACAGACACAGAACTATGGAAATAAAAATAAAAGATGGCATCTGGCATGTGAGAACCTATTTTCTTTTGATAATATTACAGAATCCACAATCAAAAATATTGCTAAAGAGACCTGACCTGTTGAAAGCAACTTTAGATAAGCAACATTATCTAATTTACATGTGGCTGAAAAGATACAAATTTGTTTGTACAACAGTCACATTCTAATGTTCAATTTTAACTTTCTCCTACATGCTTTCAGAATCAGTTGTCTTGGCCATGGCCACATAGGCAATTTGCTGGGTAAATCTAAAGGGCAAAAGAGAATTGTGCGCTTTCATATTCTGCACTGGAGAACTGCTCCCACCTTTGAAAATGAACATGTTATACATTTGTTTACCAATTACTTAATCAAACAAATATTCATTATTTATTTGCTTGTTTGGGCCATCTAACAAGACTGATATCTAGTGTTGCATATTTTTATTCTACCTTGTTTACCTCAGTAAACAGAAATGTCTGGATAACTTTTAAAATGCTTCTTCATAGAAAGTGGATGACTTATGTGTAGGGATTTTGTTTCCTCTGTTTGTTTCCTTTTTCATCAAGTCATCAAAGGTACTTTGCTTTGAATCTGCTAGGACTAGGAGACTGCTACTGTAAAATAATATGATTATCACTTCACACTGGTTTTACTGAGAACAAGATCTATATGGGTGTATAGCTTCCCTTTTTATCAAGAGAGCATATGCAGTAAAAGCATATTACTTCAGGGGATCTCAAAATTGCATTGCAAATTGAGATGCATGTATGTAACATATTGCTAAAATATCATCCTGACTTGTATATTTTTCTTTAATAGGTGCTTCACATACTATATGTTAACTGTCTAAACTGTTTTCTATTTGCATCGTAAAAATCTAAAAGAGGGTACCAAACATATGTATGTAATGTATTATATTCTACCCTTGCCAGGGAGCTGAAAGTGCCTGTAATCCTGATAAACCATTGGTTAGTAATCAATACATTTGCCAAATATTGCACTCAAAAGAATACTTTAATACAAAAACAAATCCTCTTACATGGTAATAATGGTAAGAAAAAAATGAACTGCAACTATAGACTGTTGTATGATAGCGTCATAGACAAAATACCAGTATTTGAAGATCAAACTGAGTTTAATTTAGTCCAGATTTTCCAATGGTCAATGATACAAATTCTGATAACTGATGGCACAAATTGTTATATTTGGGTGCAGCTCTTTGAAATGAGGATATTGCACTCAAAGCAAGTACTGTTAATTAAATTATTTGGAAAACGATATTAATATGCAAGATTACTATTTGGGGGTGGGGGGGTTGTGATATACAGTACTTTTGAGCTAATATTGGGCCTCATAAATAATACTTTAAAATGAGTTAGAAATAAAAGGACATTTCAGAAAGTTTTCAAGAGGGTTAATAGAATATGAACAATCTGAATCTGAAATCCCTATAGATTATATTATATCGATGCTAAATTTAATTTTAGCACTTATATGTTCATTTTGTTTCCAATGTATGCAACTTGGAATGGTGTAGGAAACTTGGAAAAGGGTAGAATTTTCATTATAATAGAATTATTTCAGATTTAATTCAAATCCTAATAACATTTAAAAGTCAAATTAATTGAGCTGAATTGAAATAGACTGTTAAGCAATAATATCCTAATACTATATAATCAGCTGTGCTCTGGGGTTTTTTAGAAGTTTGAAAGATGACAAAACTCAGATGTTGATATCATATATAATCCATTGGCTGAAAAGTAAAGTATTGATGTAGTAGGCACTTTAGCTGTTGTATTTGAGTAAAGCCTTGATTAGATGAACATGGAGTTTGCTTAATAGGGTGATGTAATGTTTTAAGTTGTCATCTTCTCTCCTTCTCACATTCTCTTCAGTCTTTTCTTTTCGTCGTTCGTGACTGTTAAAGCCCACACCCATATCCTGCCTAGGGCCATGTGGAAAAGGAAAAAGCATCTGGAGGAGGGAATGGGTAGAATTTTATCAGATACTTCCAGAAGGAAGGGGACTCCACCCTTCTGAATTCCTGCCACGTGGCTGGAGAAGAGCAAAACTAAAGATTCATGAGTAATGTGGCTCAGAATCCCCAAAGGTGGTACTCATTATAGCTATTGGCAGAATAAAACATAAATACAAAAATCTTGGCTTCTCCAGTTCTAGCCATTCTTACATTGCTTTATAATTTTGCAAGGGCATTCTCCAGAAGGCATGAAAATGCATACTGAGGATTTCCATACTAGCAATTTACAGCATATCCAGCCATTATTGTAGCAATATATTATTAATGAAGACAGGTTTTACTTTGCTACAGCTAGGGCTTAGTGGTGTTATAAATTGCTAGTATGGAAGTCCTCATATTGAAATAATACAACACTTATTGAACATTAGTGTTACTGAGCAAAACCTGTATGCAACAAGACTTGGCAATTGATTCAAAAGCTTTGGGACTTTCTCACAGACATATATGTGTGTGTATGCATATGCAGACACATATACACATGTACACACACACACACAGAATTTCTCACATGTATATATCCTATGTATCATCAGGTCCAATTCTAATTCCCAAGACTACATTGTTGCATTAGATACGATAAAATATTAAGCTGTATTTATGGTGAGCATATGGAGGTAAGGAGGATTTACTATTCTGCTTAAACAGTGTGAGTCTTGCCTTGCTTTACATTTTTTAACATTGTTTTAAAAAGTACATGGTTTGATGCAAAGCAAAAGCAAGGTTACAATGCAATTTATTCCATTTAGCAGCTTTAGCAATGCAATATACATTCGTATATACTTACTCCACTCTATTCCTAGGATGATGGGTAGCTTGTAACTATTTCATCAAAGGGATATCTATCACAGCCACAAAATGACTCACCATCTAAGAAATGGGTATAGGTGGTTTGAAGAAACATAGATCATCCTTAAAAAGAGGAAGGGGTCATTTTGCAACTCATCATTTTTCCCTTTTATTTGCTTTTTCTTAAAACACAGGTCTATCAAGCATGAGCAATTTAATCTAATTCTGTTAAGCCTTCCATTTTCAGAACAGAAACAAAGGCACATGCATTACACAGAGAGCACCTCCTCTGCATTTTAGCCTGTCCCCCATAGTATTTCCAACGTGCAATACGTGTAATACAGATGACCGATTCGAAGCCTTTCCCTAAAAGGGGGCAAGCAAACTTTCAGGTTCCAAAGCTATATATGAGGAAATCAGCTCAAGAAGCAGTGGCAGACAAAGGGAGATGTGAGGACTGTTCATCTGGTTTGCTTCTTTCCTTCCTCACAGGACAATTTTATTTTCCAAATAGTTGTTGCAAAGGGAGAAGACAAATGCTGCAGGTGTGATGATTCTATCGCTACACTAAAAAGGAGTGGACAAAACTGAAATATAGCAGCTAATACACTAGATAAGCAATTTTGAGCCTCATGGGTTCAAAGTCAGCAAGGCAAAAGAATGTCATATCTGAAACTGATACTCTGGTAGAGTGGCGGAGGAACAGGCAGAACCATGCAGAGTGTTTCTGACTATTTTGGGATCTCCATCAAACTGAAAACTACGATTGGGAATGAAAAGAGGTGTGACGGCCTGATGCTTTTTGACCTAAGGCAAATTCTACAATAGCCAGAACAGGGGCTGGCCATCACTTGATATAAAGGAGGAAAACTGTATGAAAGCCAGGATTTTGATGCTAAAGTAGGATTTCTCAGTTGAGACTTGAATGTAAATACAATATTTTGCCTTGTATGACCTGGACTTCCTCTTTAACTGACAACCCCTTCCTTTCCTTAATAATTACAATACCCCTATAGTTTCTGCTGCTTCTTTTAGGGAAAGCAGAGAAAAATCCTTCATGACATACAGACTGATGAAAGGTTAACATGTTTTTTACCCTCCTTAGAGTTACTCCTCAGAGTAACTTTGTAAGGTAGTATTTAAAGTTACAATTTTTATAGTTATCATATTTATTAGAACCAGACAGATTTGCCAATAAGAGAGCAGCTTACTAGTATCTATAGGACAGGAAGAATTGATGGCTAATGTGTGGTATAGTAGAACAATGGCTACTTAGCAGATCTTGGCAGCAATGCATCTGCTCACAACACTCCAGGTTTTACTACAGGTAGTTGGGCTTAAATATGAGAATAAGGCCAAAGAACACTTGGATGCACAGAAAGCAAGGAATGATCTCATATACCATTTATTATATACAGTACAATGTTGACATTATTCAATAGGGGTGTTTGCTCTTTATTATCATCCTAAGAGGATCATTTACCATATTAAGTATTTTACAGTTGTAAAGCATAAATGTTTGGCATTATTCATAGCTTTAAAAGGCAGTTTTCTTGACCCTTAATAATAATTCCTGATTCTACTGAGCATTTTAAAGTGCCCAAAGCATGTGGCTAAATTATACTACAGCTTCCTACAACAACTCTATAAAGCTGCCTTCTCCATCTTGGCAACCACCACATATCCTGGGACCGCCATTCTCAGAATTCTCAGCTTGCTGTATGGGAACTCCAGATGTGGCCCAACACATCTGGAGGACACGATTTGGAGAAAGCTACAGAAAGGTATACTACAGTTACTTTGAAGACTCAAACGGCCAATCTATGACTGAAATGTCTGGAACATTCTAACAAAAAGTATATACGCTTCTGTGCATGTTAGCATATTACAACAATGGCATTTATTGTTATTACAATTAAGATAATTTCAAATCTATTAAAGCTGAAATACTATTCCCAGTTACTAGAAGTAAATGACATCACACTTGTGAATAGATGTGATTAGAACTGTACTCAGCCACTGAGGTTGTTACACTATGTTCCCTGAGAATAGGAAAAATAACTAATTGTGTGTGTGACCTTCAAAGCCTCTAATTTCATCACTAAAAGTTGAATTATTTCCATTTGTCTTAAAAGGGCAGACATTTGAATATAGTAGGTAATGTGGAAGAACTTGCTTTGACTACAGTTTTCCAGAATCATCTTGTCAATTAGGAGCTGATCTTTTGTCCCTTTGCTGTTTGGGTGGTTTCCTTTCTCCTCAGATGGAAAGAAATTATTTTCAACTAGGTCCTGTTGGACTACATCAGCTACCACACCAGCTAGCAATTTGAAAGTTGTTGGCAAGCAGGTAATTGGCCTGTAGTTGCTGAAGAATAAAAAAAAGCATTGGAAGAATATCTGAAGGACAGTGAAGAAGATGGACTGAATGTAGTATACCGTGAAGGCTTACTGAATACCAGAGAAATTAGACTGGCCTATAAAAAAGACCAAATGAAGAATAGAAAAGAGGCATAGCAAGGCAACGTATTACATGGCCAGTACACAAAAAAACTAGTAGGCAAAGTAGATAACAACAAGACCTGGCAATGGCTAAGAGCAGGAAGGTTGAAGAAAGAGACAGAAGGGCTAATTCTGGCTGCACAAGACCAAGTCTTAAGAACAAACCCATACTAAGCCAGAACTGAGAAGACAGCAACAGACAGCAAATGCCGCCTCTGCAAAGAAGCTGAAGAAACAATGGGCCACCTAAGTAGCTGCTGCAAGAAGATCGCACAGACTGACTACAAACAACAGCATGACAAAATAGCAACAATGGTATATTGGAATACCATTTGCCTGCAAGCAAGAACTGGTGGGACCACAAAACAGACAAAGTAATAGAAAATGAAGATGCTAAAGTGCTCTGGGACTTTAGAATTCAAGCAGACAAGCACCTGCCACACAACACCCCAGACTTTACAACTGTTGAGAAGAAAGACAAAAAAGTCTGGATAGTGGACATTGCAATACCTGGAGACAGCAGAAGAGAAGAGAAAGAACTGGAGAAAATCACAAAATATAAAGACCTGCAAATAGAAGTAGAGCAACTATGGCAAAAGAAAGCATAGATAATACCAGTAGTTATAGGTGCCTTAGGTGCAATCCCAAAACATCTGGAGCACCACTTGAACACCATCTGCATCGACAAAATCACTATCCGTCAATTGCAAAAGGCAACTTTATTTGGAACAGCTTATATCCTGCGACGATATCTTTAACACCATCAAACAACAACATCTACCTATCCCAGCTCCTTGGAAAGGACTTAATAGGTTGATAAAAATGCCAAATCCAGTCTAAACATCTGGCTGACTGTGCAACGAATCATAATCATAATAATTCTGTTTGATAATGTTTGTCTTTGGAAGGCCAAGAAGGTCCAGTACTCTAAATTAATTATATTTTGTTATAATCTGTAGTCTGTAAAAAATATTAAATTGGAAGAAGTTAGTCACTTTTCCATTTTTAACTCCAACCGGCTGATATAAATAAGAGTGCTTTAAACAGATTTCAGTTGTTTTCTGCTTACTATTTCTGCTTGGCTGCAGTGACAACATGCAAATTCAATGCTTTTAAATGTATACAAATTTTCCAGAACTAATTTGAAAAAGCTGTGCAGAAAATTGTGAATATTTTGGACATTGGCAACAGTGGTGTATCAATGCCCATCACTTTTGCAAATCTTATACTTTTTACCATAAAGAAGGAGAAGAAGGACCTAGTGATATTTAAACCATCTAGAAAAGTCTGTATGTTTTTATTCCCATAGTCGTTGCATCTCAAGTTTCACTAATTATTCTACTTTGTTGTATCTGAGGTGACACCAATTATACTATTGAAAGGAGATAACATTTTCTACTACTGCACATGCAAATACAGAGAGATACACCCCCACACATACACAGAGCTTATGAAAATGATGAATGAAGTTGAGCGTTCCACATTCTTTGCCATGAAATCATGCCTCTTGTTCTTGAACACAACCGCTATTGGAGAAACAGACTGCCAATTTGGGATGTGCTTTATTTTAATCAGATTACAGAAAGCATTTTAAGTTGTTTCAGAATGTAGAAATTGGATGTTAAAATAAATTAAATTCATCATTGGAGTAATTTAGATGCTAGAAAATAATTCAAGTTTTTCTTTTCAAGGATCCAGGCAACTGTAGCCATAATTAAGGAATTATTTGCAGTACAATATAGCTTTTCCTAAGTTTTTACTTTGCAACATGTCTGCATATTTGAATAGGGTACATTGTGTTGAATTCTGGCCACTAAGCTAATTCGTTCTTTCCATGACATCACTCATCTGAGAAGGTTCACGAAGAACCAAGCCCTCCAAGAGTTAGCACATAGAAGTAGTTCATAGTCCCCTAGAGAACTATTCTTCATGCATCTTCCCTGGAGCAGAAAGGCATACCAACAGTATTCTCCTGGAAAAGAGCACTGCACAGGAACAAAAACTCTGTCTCCTAATGCCTGGAAGAATGGTTGACATCAGAGCAGGGGTTTAACTTCCTGAAGTCCCTTCCCTTGATGTCATTCTGCTTTTCAAGGAAGTATGATGGATGGGTGAGACTGAATATGACCCCAAGTCTAGATACATTTCTACTATATTTTTAGGTGGCATAATACTATTATAGCTTTTTCATAATACCACCCTTTTAAATCTTATCTTTAATCTAATCTTACTTAATTTTCATTTGTCCCATTTATTTTTCTAGACAATAAGTCGTCCATTCTATTTGTCATGAACATTTTTTCTGACTTTTAAGGAAAGATAATCTTTACATAAAATGAACTGGTTAGGTTTCACAAATTAAAACCTATTTTCTAATGTTGGTCTGTCCTGTATTAATCAAAATAGTGGCTAGTTACATGGATAATCAGATTAGCTATAGGGAGAGTGATGCAATATGCTTTTGGATGTATTTAATCAATCCATCTGATTTTATTTATAACTCATTTGTCTATAAAGCATGCCCTAAGCAGCTAATAAAAATGGGCCACAATAACCATAAATATATAATGTAAGTAAAAGACAACATGAAGATGTAACAAAAGAGCACAACACTGCATTAATTACTCATAAAATATTTTTAACACACAGCATCAGTTGGAAATTGAAATCAAAACAAGTGAGCTTAATTTATCAAATGTAAGTAAAAAATTACATAGATTTACCCAAGGATGTACTTGCTTAGCCTTGGTGCCATAACAGAAAAGGCCCATTTTTTTCACTCTACCTGTAAAGGTTGTAGAACATGTAATCTATTTATTGCAATCTATTCTCAATGATTCAGGCTGTAATCTCATGTTCACTTAGAAGTGAGTCAATGGAACTTGAGTAGATATTCTTTTTAAATGAGTAGGCTTAATTTTCCCATTTCATTTTGTTCAACAGCTTGGGTGCTGCTAATAATGATGAACCTGCTTTCTTTGCATGAGTGTATGACTGTTGTGGGTGCGGAAATTCTTGTATTGCGGTTACTGTGATCTATATTCAGAGCCTTCCTGTGGGAGGCACAGGGACAGAATGTTCATTTGAGCATGTGTGCGTGCGCACGCTCACACACACACACACACACACACAACTTGCTACATCTATGTTAATCTAGTTTTCCCCATTGTTTTTGTCCATCAAAGCTCTCTAATCCAAAGTGTGCGTGGGATCCTGAAATACTGAAATAACCATTGGCATTATATTTTAACTGATTCATTTTGCTGCTGTGAATGGAAGATATTGGTCCATCATTTGAAATATTGAATTATACTCCCCCTCCCCGCATGTGAGGCCGAGTGCAATTGCTCCCATCCCTGTTAAAAAGGGATTTCTGCACTCAGTCTCCTCTGAAATAACAATCATCCCATTGAGCAGGTCATTCAAGTATTTCAGCATTGTACTTCATGCCACAATCACACATAAAACTACATATGGGATATGTAATCTAAAAAGCACAAAGATCTGTCACAGCTCTTCAAGTGTTCTTTTAAACTAAAGGGGCATCATATACGTAAATATATTTAGTTCAGCAAAATTATTGTTTGGTGCTTCAATAGGTCCCTACAATTATTTTGCCCCTTTAGAAAGAGTATAAACTAAATTTCTCAGGATTTTATTTCAAGTCCCATGTTGTGTCTCAAATGCAATCCTATGTCACGAGGCTACCATTAGTAATATTGTATCCAGCACCTGGATTTAGTATGTATTTAGTCACATACTGGAGTAAACTGTTCCTTTCCCTGGCAGGTCCAACTCCCAGGTCCTTTCTGATAAATTTGTTTCCTTTTGGGCCAAGGTGATACTTAAAAAACTGGAACTTCTGTTTCAAGTGTACATGTAAGGGCAAGATTACACAAACAGAGGCAGTCATGCCCCAAGGACACTGATATTCAAACAGGCCTAATGTCCCTCTCTAAAGAAGTATCACACACCCACCAGATAACTTAATTAGAGTTCCAAACTAAGTAGGGCCTTGACTCTGACATGGTTCAACACACTTCCATTAGCAGTCTTGGAAGGGATATACAAAGGCATTCCATTTAAATTCAGACTTTGCCCATGTGGTGAAGGAGTCATTGAAGCCAAGAACATGTTTTATTACACTGTATATTTTTATGTTGATACTCACTGTGAGCTGCTAACCCTGGTCACTCTGACCAGTTTTATTTAAAACTTTTACTTTCAGATTCAACTGATTTCATTTCCTTAAGCATGGTCAGATTTTGTCATGTCATATGTAAGATGCACAACAATTTGTCTGATTGATCTGTTTACCTGATTGGTTAATCAACATCAGTTTTATGTATGTAAGGTGTTTTATGAACTGGACATTGACTGCAATAAAGATTCTCCTTCTCCTCCTCCTCCTCCTCCTCCTCCTCCTCCTCCTCCTCCTCCTTGCAACTGCTTTGTGCACAGATCCTATCCCCATTCAGGTTAAATGCAGTTATGTTAAGTGCAGCCTACATAACCAGCCTTTTAACAATAAAAGTCCATCTTTATACAGCATTTATTCAAACATATTCAAAATGTGACAAGAGCTGTTGCTACAAAATGTGCAACTCTGTGCAAAATAATTGTATTCTGATGTACACAATCCTTAACCTATTGAGTCTTATAAAGTTTGTTGACTGGAACTGTAAACAAGTTTTAACAGAAAACATTTTTTGTACTACATAAGGAAAAAAAAAGATAAGGTACTTCTATTACATTTTGGCCCTTTGTCCATAAGATGGCAGCATGGTAGTAGATTCAGTGTGTGAATGAGATTTAATTTCATGTGTGGTAATAGTCACAAATTTTCAAGATACACACTGGATCTTTTTGCAGATTTTTCCCAAAGTATTCAAAATCTTCCGACCTACCTAAAACAATGGGCTATCATTGGCAATTTTAATTAAGTAATTATTACTTGGCAAGCACAGCTGTATAAATAGCCTAAGACATTCCATGCCTAGGACAAACTAACAAGTGTAATTGATTTTTTAAAAAGCCTCTAATTCTATAGTTCAATTTATGGATTAAGCAAAGAGAATATCTCATATATTTTCACTGATTTCTGGAAGCATGTTCATTACAGAAGGGCCTTGTTTAAGCTACTAGTGACAGTTTTCTCTGCAATTAAAGTCTTTTGCTTCAAGTAACTGCACTTGAATTATTGGCAAAACCTATTTTAAAAACTGCATTTTTCTGATCAGTTTAGGCTTACTTTGTATTTAAGATAAGCACAGAATTTTCATGGTACTATTTTAAGCCTCAGCCTAAACTTTGCATAGAGTTGTAGGCCAGGTCTCAGCTTGACATAAGTATAAATGACATCATTTTGAGCATGCGTTCACTTCTTGAATTGTGATTATGTTTTGGAAATACATCTGTTAAGTTTACCCTTCCATATCACATGGAAAGGGTTAAATGCAATTCCTATTTCCTTGGGTTGGCAAACTGTAGAATGTGATCCAGGCCTTTCATTTGCAGTTTTCTAGAAAAAGTAGCTCTAATAAGAACTGAAGGATACTGCTCGTCTAGCTGAGGTGCCTGGTGCAGATATATGCTGGTCTAGGTTACTTCATGGGACAAACTGTCCATTTTCAGAGCCTTACTGTCTCTAGATGAAGTCACTGTTTCCTAAAGAAACATGGCAGTGATTTTTGGATTAAATCCTCCTTTCAGCTACATATAATATTTTTACTGGAGGAAAGCCCTTTGAGAAAGGATAGCTATTATTTGAGTAAGTTTATTTGTTGTTAAACATGTCACCATGTTTTGTATTATTCTAAAGGGTGCAACCAGATAAAATAGCATGAGATCCATGGCTGGATCTCTATCTTTTTTACAAATGCAGCTTTGAGTGGACCTGATTTAGATTAGGGCACTATATGACAGAAAGAGCTTTAGCCTTTTCCTGTTGAGGCATTTCCCAATTTCACCCCATCCACACAGACAAGCACAATTTTACAAAACCACAATGAAGATATTTGATTCTGTAAACAAAGCAAGTAAAGAATGTAAAGTCCTTTTTTAAGTGCAATGGTCCAAATTTGACTAGGGGTCCCACAGCTGCTTTTTAAACCAAGATCTTGGAGTTCTGTCCACACCTCAACTTGTCCCTCACAGATGTGTGAACGCCCCACTAATAACACCTCTCAATTTTGTCATAACACTGAATACAAAGCATTACATGCTTGCTTTCTAGAAAATCAAATATCCAGTTAGACTTTGTGTGATACCTCCACCTCAGTGATGTTGAACGGGTTACAAAGATCTGCATTTTTAACTTCCAAGGTTGAAGCACTGCTATCACTTGTTTGATTTACAGCCATTACTAAGCCTCAGCTTAAACACATGAGGCTCCAGACATGTGTATCCAGGAGGCAGGCAAAAAACCCAAATTTATTTATTCCTAATTCAGCACATTTATTAAAGAATCTAGTGGAGAGGGGGATCAGGAATGGTCAGTAGCAGTTGAAAATGAAATTTAAACACAAACTTTATTACCTAAAACTTAGTGGACTTAGCTACTTAAACTTATTAGGAACCTCAACTTTTGATTATATTTATAGAACAATTCCTTTGGTTTCCAAAGCATATCTGATCATTAATCATTACTGTACTCTTGAAAATGCAGGTTTCTAATGGGTGGGACTAGCTTCCAAGGAGAGAAATTCAAACTGATCAATCAACCACATGGATAATCTGATAACGTGACTTCTGGGTAATTCCTACAGTACTTGTTTATTATAAGGGACAGGAAAATCCTGTGGATTCATGCCAATCTGAGAATGCCTGGGCAAGTTCTTTGTCCACAGGAATGGTCTACAAAGCAGAGAGGAGAGTCAAAATCTGTCACAGTTTGCATGTTTCATTTTATTTATTTTTGTCTAGTTTTTTCTTTGTGATAGAGACTGAGAACAGGCATTGGTATTGAAGAGGGAGAGAGGGATTTTGACTGCAAAGTAGTAAAGAATGACAAAAGCACTCTATTTTTAACAATTGATGATTACCTTCTATTAAGTCATATTTTATTCCTAGTGACCACATTTTCTCCATGACAATCTAACCTGGTCTTTCAGGTCTTCCAACACTCATCACCACTGTAACAAAGTCCGTCTACCTTGTTGCTGGTCATCCTCTTCTTCTCTTTCCTTCCACCTTTCCCAGCATTAGAGCCTTCTCCAGACAGTTAGGTCTTTGCATAATGTGTCCAAAGTAGGATAATTTGAGCCTGGTCATTTGTGCCTTGATGGAGAACTCTGGGTTGATTTGTTCGATGATCCATTGGTTTTTTTTCTTTGCTGTCCAAGGTATTCTCTGGAGCCTTCTTCAACACCAAAGTTCAAAGGCGTCAAATACCCTTCCTATCTTTTTCCAACTTTCACTTCCATAGAGTGCTACAGGGAATACCATGGCTTGCATGATTCTGATCCTTGCAGGCACAGATACATCACAGCATCTGAATATCTTTTCCAAGGCTTTCATGGCTGCTCTACCAAGTGCTAGACTGTGGTATATTTCTTGAATATACCACAGCCTGCTTGTTCCTTTACTGTTGATGGTTGATTCTAAATGGCAGAAGCTACCCATTTGGATTTTAATTTCATTTATTTTACTGTTATATTTTATAGTATACAGTATTTTCTATTTTGTTTTAACTATTGTAAGTTGCTATGAATGCTTACATCAACAGAAAAGCAGGATATAAATTTAATACTAAATGAAATGAAGACTATGACTTTTTCAGTATGCAGTAGGTTATATTAAGAGTCTGAAAGAGATATGTAATTACCATATGTTCAACAGTTCATACAAGCAAATGTAAATCAAGTACTCAGTGTATGTGTATACAAATGAGTATGTGAATAGTCACATGTGTACAATTTAGGTACGAATACATGAATGTTAGTTCTTTTGCAAACTGGAATGTGTATACAAATACCCATTCATGCTGTGAATACAAAATAATGTCTGGCTAACATTATGGTGAACCTGCAGCATGTAATATACACATCCTGAGCTGTGTCATATGAGACATCAATTACCCTGTTTCAGGCACTTGGCTCTAAACATTTGTTCTAGATTAATTTTAAGATAATCCAGAATTCTTGGCAGTGAGAGTGTATCCCTTTGCACAACAGAATGTTCTTTTAATAAGGTTGGTGGATATAAATATACAACTTACCCAAACACTGGAAAATAATTGATTTCTTGTTCTGCTTCTAGCCTTTTGACCTGTAGAAGAAAAATACCATGATCAACATTCCTCTAAAATATTCTTTCAAACAATTGTAAAGGAATTTAGAGAAGTATGGCTCATGGTAGAAGAACATGAAAAATTGCATGCTATCAGAAACAATATGCTCAGCCAGTTCATCATAAATGACATTAGGTATCTGTAATATTTTCACAGAAGGGAACAAAAAAAGCTTTTGTGAAATGTGGATTACAGAAATGAAGACTTAAAACTTTGTTCTCTTGTTACCTCAGTTTCAAGCCTGCCTTGACTTTAAAAAAAAAATAATAATAGTGCAACCATTTCAAATAACAGATTTTCAGTTTGAAAATCTGAAATTGTTAACAGTGCATTTGTTCTGAGCATTAACTAATTAAAAAAAAAAAGGTTTTGAAAGCTTGAGTGCATTTAACCTAAAATGACAAAATAATTAGGAATAAATATTTTAAGGTATTTAAAATGTAAATACCTAAATTTTAAACTGGAATTGTAAATGGAAATATTATGTTAAACATTGCATGAAGAATGACAAAGAATTAGGTTAGGGATAGCTGTCCAGATGTTGACAAGTTCCAGCTTCCGTGAGCTACTGCTAGCACAGTGGAAAGTAAAGGGCTGTAAAGTTGCAGCCCAGTGCTATTGTGAATAGCGCAGTGCAATTTTCCAAACCAAAACTACATTGATTACTAAGGAACATGTGCATACAAATGCATATGTTGTGAAATAACACATCTATTCTATTATGGAACTTTCTTGCAAAAATATCAAGAGGTGTGTGTGTGTGTGTGCACGCGTGCCAGTCCAGTTTATGCAGATATTTAAAACATCTCCATTTTTATTTCACTAATTTCCTTTGTGTCCTATATCATAAACTCCTAAACTTGCTGCTACCTTTCATTCTCTCAGCATTTTTTATCCAATCCTATGTTTAACACTTTCCCATCTGGGTTTTAGCACTAACATCCACTGAATGGCCCTTACAAAAATTGTTTTTGATGCCCTACTTCCCAATCCAGCTCTCCTCACTCCACCTCCATGAGACCTGCTCAACCTTTGTTATAGCTGGTTATCCTCTTCTGTTTGATTTCCCTCTTGTCCAAATTCTTCAAAGTTGTCTCCATGATTTGGTTCTCTTCCAATCAAGCTCTATCTAATCAAGCTCTCCCTGTTTTCAAGAGGGTGGATGTTTTCTGTCTTTGATTTTTCCCTCTCAGGGCTCTGTACTTGGCCCTTTGTTACAGGTTCTGTCTGTCAATATTAATGTTGTCATTGGTAACCTATGATCTTCAGAATTGTATTGATAGTATCTATGCATTTAATTTAATTAATCTATGCATTTAATCCTATGTCTTCCCAGAACATTCTCCCTTTATTCTATCCCAGATCTCTAGATCCTTTCTCATGCTCCCATTTTAGGTCAAGAGTTTCAAGCAAAGGGCAGTTGTTGTCCTTTGAGGAGTATGTTGGGTGTCTGCACTCCAGATGTAAGCAGGGTCAGAACAAAGAAGTGGGCAAGGACAGGATAAAAACATCTAATTTGATTTAATTTAATTTAACTTTACTTACAGTTAACATAATTACTACCCCAAGACATAATAATTCACCTCTTTCATACTAAAAGTTATATGTAGGCAGGATACATCTATGGCTTGGGAAGCCACAAAGAGTCCTGACACTTTACACCCCTGCATAAGCTGTAAAATTGTACTTTTCAGTGCAATATGTCACTTAGTCTTTATTATCAAGGGCTGCTTTCCCTCTTGCCATCCACCCTGTTGCCTATGCAAAAAGCCTAGGCTGTCTGTTTTCCCTTTCCCCTCGATCTCCCACTCCCAAATTGTGCAGCTGCAATGCAGAAGAATGTACTTGTGGTTAATTGTCCCCATAGACCTTTCTACATGTATACATTACACACTTGTGGGCTTGGGGATACATGATCTCTCCTGTTGAAATGTGGACGTATTTGTTCTTTACAGCCTAGGAAGAAAAATATATGTTGGAAAATATAATAGTGTTCCCGTTGCAATCCCCGCTTTTAAATAGTTTTTCCTACCCTGCTGTATGACAAATAGGTCCACTGCTGCAGAAGGAGATCTACCTAGGTAGAGGGGCTTTAGGTTTCAAAGGCTTGACTTCTGGGGTACAGGAAACTCTTCCATGGTATGCACTTGCTTATCTGCTTTTATATTCTGTCACACCTCTTCCTATAGATTTTAATCATCCAAAGAGCTTCTGCTCCACCCTCTCATCTTTGATATTCTAGAAGAAGCTGTCCTGGTCTAGATATTCCTAGAACTGCCTCCCTGAATGCCTTCATATAGCTGCATCCCTCCTGAAATTCACATTTTCCAAGATTCTTTCAGAATAACTTTAATCTAAGCCAATGTACATGCAATTGAAATAATAGCATGTCTTTCCCACATTTATCTCTCTCTCCCCTTCCCACTCCCCCGCTTCTTTTCCTGTTTATTTGAAAATGTGAGTCCCTACGGGGACCTGTTCTTTGTAAATTCCATGTATTGGGATGGAATTCTATAAATAATAATAAACAATGGATCTGCCTTAATTTCAGATGTGCCAATGCAGAAAAGGAAAACAGGCAAATTTGATTTGTTGAGAACTAGTGACTGTTCTTGCAAATATGCAATTTATCATTTGCATCAAGTAATGTATCTGCTGTGAAAATGAGGAACAGGAGTGCATATTTTTGTTGTTGTTGTTGCAGCATTTCTGCTTTGAGCCCCGTCAAAGACCCTTCTACAATGTCAAATTGTACTGATGAACTATAAATATTTTTCATTTCTTTCCTTTTTCTTTTCTAGAAAATCCAGTTTCTGGTGATGAATCCAATTCAACTTGTACTTCTCCAACTATTGCCACCACTGATAAGTTGACGACAATCATTACTACTACCTCTTCTTCTAATTCTACCTTTCCAAATTCTTCAGCTACATCACCAGAAGGTAAATAGGCTTCAGTTTTTCTATGGAACTAGTTTGACTCATGTATTTATTCATGATAAAAACACTACTTCCTCAAAGTCTTGCCATCTATGTTTTCCCAGAGTTTTCCCCATCTTTTCTTAAACTGCAGAAATTCTGACCTATCTGGAAGAAAAAAGAAAGTAGTGCAATTTTCATTGAATAGTCCTTTGTATAATTTTCCCAACTTTTCAGGAAACTGTCCAATTTCTAAATACTTTATATTAGGAAGGAGATGTTATTCTATACTTTTATTTTACCGATAGACATCAGTTTATTGCTTCTTTCCCACCCCACCCCCCATTTCCCCATCATTGTTTTAAATCAGTTTTTTAGCTAGTACTAAAATGCTTTGCTTATATAAATATATTGTTAAACATCTGAAATGCTCAGTTCAGTTTATTACAGTCATAGACCAACTAAAAATAAATTCAAAATTAAAACATACAATTCCCAAATAGTCAGTAGTGAAAATAAACAGTACTGTACAGAACTGTAAAACCTAAATAGGAGTGACGAATTAAAAATAAATATACAATAAAACTAAAAATAAGCAAGCATGTCTGGGTCAAAAGATATTTAAAAGCTGCTTATTGATAAGTTATGGCAGATACTATAGACAACAAGACAGTATTTAGCTATGTTCAGTAAGACAGAGTCCAGTTGGTCAGATAGCAATAGGTGAAGAGAAAATGAATCTGAGCAATTAGGATGTTTGTCTAAAAATGGGGATGTCTCCTGACATCAAACAACATAATGGGAACAGTACAGTATAATACAATACAACATGGTTCAATGTCTCTATTGTTCCTGTGCCACAGGGGCATAGTCTTTGCTCAAATAGAATGTCCTAGTATTTCCCCTCATGACAGCTGTTGGGAAGGTATTAAATCTAGCCAAAGAGAAAACTCTCCTAAATTTAGGGACCATTATTCAATTAAGATATTGTGCTGCTTGGAATGGATGAAAGAGATTGCTCAAAAAATGCGTTTTTAGGTAGGGCTGACCAATCCGTCTGAAGCTCCAGATCAGAATGTGCTGTTTGAGACTGTTAAATGCACATTCATAGCCCATCAAAAGAATAACCCGCAATGAGAAAACTAAACATTTTAGACCATGAAATATTACAATATTGCATTGATTAAACCAAAATTTTGTAACACTGTAGGATGATGATGATGATGATGGTTGGTCACACAGTCAGCCAGATGTTTAGACTGGATTTGGCATTTTTATCCACCTATCGAGTCCTTCCCAAGGACCTGGGATAGGTAGATGTTGTTGTTTGATGGTGTTAAAGGTATCATCGCATGATATAAGCTGTTCCAAGTAAAGCCATCTTTTGCAATTGACTGATAATGATTTTGTCAATGCCGATGGTGTTCAAGTGGTGCTCCAGATGTTTTGGGATTGCACTAAAGTGCCTATAACTATTGGTACTATCTTTGCTTTCTTTTGCCATAGTCATTCTACTCCTATTTGCAAGTCTTTATATTTTGTGATTTTCTCCTGTTCTTTCTCTTCTATTCTGTTGTCTCTAGCTATTGCAGTGTCCACTATCCAGACTTTTTTGTTTTTCTTATCAACAGTTGTAAAGTCTGGGGTGGCAGGCTCTTGTCTGTTTGAATTCTAAAGTCCCAGAGCACTTTAGCATCTTCATTTTCTATCACTTTGTTTTGTGATCCCACCAGTCCCTGCTTGCAGGCAGATGGTATTTCTTGCCGATATTCCAATGCACCATTGCTGCTATTTTGTCATGCCATTGTTTGTGGTCAGTCTGTGCGATCTTCTTGCAGCAGCTAACTAGGTGTTCCACTGTTTCTTCAGCTTCTTTGCAGAGGAGGTATTTGCTGTCTGTTGCTGTCTTCTCAGTTCTGGCTTAGGAGCTTAAGGCTTGGTCTTGTGCAGCCAGAATTAGCCGCTCTGTCTCTTTCTTCAACTTTCCTGTTCTTAGCCATTGCCAAGTCTTGTTGCTATCTGCTTTGCCTGCTAGTTTGTGTGTGTGTGTGTGTGTGTGTGTGTACTGGCCATATAATACTTTGCCTTGCCATGCCTCTTTTCTATTCTTCATTTGGTCTTTTTATTATTATTATTATTATTATTATTATTATTATTATTATTATTATTCCTCCCTTCCCCCCTCTGCTTTCCGACTATTATCAGTTTAGTAACTTCTTTCTCTCCAATCCATAACAAATGTTAAACATTCTGGGTTTTGTTCTTACATTTCATGGGAAACAGTTGTGCAATTGTTCACTAACGTCCTTTGGGAGTAACAGACTTAGGTTTTTGAAGTTGTTCTGAATCATTGGAGAGCTGCATTTTTTCTGAATGTCCACATAAACCAATTGGACATTCTTCTAGCTATTCTCTTTCACTAATGCGGATGTAATCTGGGAGGATGTGACATATACACAAACACAAATGAGTAACTACAATAGTGTGAAAAAGACAGTTGCAATTTCATTTAAAACTTATAGCACAAGAACTATTAGTCCTGTGATCTATCTGATAGCTCCTTCTTTTTTAGCCATTCTTTGCTGATAATTATCAAGATATAGAATACCTCATTTAAATGGGCATTAGAATCAAAGGGCATGGGATTTTCCATACATGGCTATGTTGTTATTGCAAAACAACTATTGGAGAAGTAATTTTGTTTAGCTTTAAATTTCCTTCTCCTCCCTGCCCCAAACTGCTATTTGCCTCATAGGGGAAAACTCTTATCTTCGCAGAACTTTTCTGAATTAGAAATAATGAACAGCTAATCACAACTTTCTTAAAGTCACATCTAGTCATTGAAGTCCTTAACTTCAAAACGTGAAGAAAAATAAAGTTCATGTATATTTAGAATAGTGAGCATGTTACATGTGAAAACTAATCATCCTTGGAGGGAGCATCCATGCTTCAGGAGCCTAAACTTGTCTTATTACTTTGATTTCCTAGAATAAGTAGTCTTAGGTCACTTGAACTCGAAAATGACTTGATGACTTGATGACTTAATCAATCAATTCATTCTAGATGGGCTGTTCTTAATGCAGTCTAGTAGCTGCAGTGATGTAGTTTGGTTCTAGAATGTATCAGACATTCACAGTGCTTTTATATTCTCCCTTTCTCCTTATTTTTTTTTTTTCCAGTCACTGTAAGGGATACTACCACGCAAAATAAAACGATATTTGTCCAAAGCACACCCACAGCAAATTTAACTTCAACAGATACAGCAGCAGAGTCATTTACTACAAAAAAAGGGATTCCTGGTAATGAGACAATTCAAAATGCAACTTCAATACCACTTCTGACAAGTGATCATTTTAAGACAACAGACTATTCCACCGCCTTTCTTAGCACAGCCATGACTGAGAACGGCAATGTGATGGTAAGATTGTGGAAATTTAGGATTGTTAGATTGGTTGTAATAAGAAGAAGGATGATCAGTTCCCTTTATTGGGACCTTTATTGTAAATCAATGATTGATATATTAATCAGTTCTCATGAATTAATGAACATGCTATTTTAGTTACTTTTGCAAAGTTGCCAACCCATAGTCTTCAGCCTCCTGGATGGTTCTCATAGATGCCCATTTACTTCTTTAAATCTCCCCTAAGCTATTCTTGTTCTTATTACAATTTATTGGGGAAGAGGGTGCATGAGGATGAATGTCTTTATACACGTTTTCTCCTCAGCATAGGAAGCTCCTGGCAGACTGCCTGAAGCATAAATGTGCTGGGGAAGAGGGAACATAAATTTTACAACTCCCAGCTGTGGTCTTCTCCTCCCATGTGCTTTCTCACGTGCAGGTTTTTTTGATAGCATTTGTCATTTAGACACTGATTCAACAATGTCATGTTCTAATTGACTATCTTACTAGCTGCTGCTTTGCCACTATTTCCTATTCAGAAAATGTGAATAATCACATAGTCTCATCTTACTACATGAAAATGTCTCTGAATACAGATAAAGTTAATTCAGTGCAATAACAATTGTTATTGCATAAACTTTGGCCTTAGTCTGAATTAATATTGACTCTGCCCTTGGTATTATTATTACAAAGCCAGATGTTGCTAAGACCAAAGAAACTGATGCTAAAGTAACATATTCCATGCTACTGACCCTTCTTTTATATATCAGATAAGTTTGACTGCCTTTGAGGAAGCTCACCTATGATTTCTAATGGATAAAATTTAAGTTCAGCAGATTTCTTTGGTTTGACATCTCCATTTCAGGTCACCCTGTATTCAGCAATGGTCTTATCAGCCATGTAATGCTATTTGCCTGATGGAAGCATATGAAGTTTTTGAATTATGTCCCCTTTCAGAACAGGGCAGAAAGTTTTCTAACATTACAGAGCCATGAGAATATTCTAGATAATTATCTCCCACATATGGCTGCCAGCCTGAACCTTGTGATTCTCTTCATAGGTATGGCTCAGTGGCTCCCCACCATGTGAGGTGAGGTAGTACTTCAGGAACAGTCTTCTTGATGTTGGCACTTCTATTATAGAATAATCTCCTCAGAGATAGTTGCCTAACACCTTCTTTATGGTCATTTCTACACCAAGCTTTATTTGTTTAATACACCTAGGTTTTTAAATCACCTGTAATTTTAAAAAGATCTCTTTAATCATTTCTGTTATACTTTGGGATTTATTTTTTTTCCACAAGAAGAAAAGCTTATTTGTGCTTCTTTTATGTCACATTTTAGCCATGTCATTTATTCTGTGAATCATTCAGGAGCCACATATAGATTAATTGATAATTTCACAGAAATGCAATTAGCAAATAAAATAGACAAATGACGTCAAGCAAAGGGAAGTGCAATGATACACTCTTCCATCCTTTTTTTTTCTAGCTCAACATCACATGTGTGAAAATCAAGCAGCTGACTAACACCACTGAAGTGATATGCTTGGAACTCGATGAGGTCCCTTCGTGTGTAAGTAGGCAGGGAGGTTAAAATGGCAAGGGAGGCATGTTTTGTTTCGCTACAAGAAAAAAAAGTGTTTGGGGAGAATTTCTTGCTTCAGAAGTTCCAACACGGGAAATTAAAAAGTGATTTTACCTTTTTACTTCCATCTACCTTTAAAACAATAGGTGCAGTTTGCTTACAGGTAGTCCTTGACTTACAATCACAGTTGGGACTGGAACTTCCATCACTAAGCGATGTGGTTGTTAAGTGAGCTGTGCCTGATTTTATGACCTTTTTTGCTGTGGTTGTTAAGCAAATCATATGGTTGTTAGGTGAATCTGGCTTCCCCCATTGACTTTGCTTGTCTGCAGCCCCCTGGGAAGGTTGAAAATGACAATGTGACCCCAGGATGCTGCAACTGTCGTAAATACATGCTGGTTGCCAAGTGCCCAAATTTTGATCACGTGATTGCAGGGACACTGCAACAGTCATAAGTGCAAAGATTGGTCATAAGTCACTTCCTTCAGCACCATGGTAACTTTGAATGGTTGTTAAACAAATGGTTGTAAATTGTAGACTACCTGTACTTTCTGCAGTGGAAAACCACATGCATTTCAGTTCATCATGACACATCTGGTTCCATATTTTGACAACGCCTTGTTCCTAAAAGTTCATACATTCCAGTTTTTTAAGTGCATAACTTCTCCAAGGGACTCCAGCATCATATTTCATTGCACATGCTTATTTACATACCAGCTATACAGTGGGGTTTTTTAAGATTTTTTTTTTTATCTTGCCTTTATTATTTTTATAAATAACTGAAGGTGGTGAACATACCTAACACTCCTTCCTCCTCCTATTTTCCCCACAACAACAACCCTGTGAGGTGAGTTGGGCTGACAGAAAGCGGCTGGCCCAAAGTCACCCAGCTGGCTTTCATGCCTAAGGAGGAACTAGAATTCACAATCTCCTGCTTTCTAGCCTGGAGCCTTAACTGCTATGCCATATTGGTTATTTTAAATTAATTTTAATTAATTAAAATTAATTTCTATAACTTTTTTTAACACCATAATTTTGCAGCCAGGCACCTTTCCCAATAGCTGCATCCATAGCTATAGGAACAGCATAGAGCTTCTCTATGTGTGTATGAGGGAAGGGGAAAGAGAGTAATGCCTCATTTGAGCCCAATGGCTGGAAAGCATAGACATCTGGGCAAGGGAGCAAGGAAGGTAAGTGATGAAATGTGCAGTATGAGATTGTGAAATAATCCATCCATTATATACTTGTATGTGACATTGTGATGAAAGTAGGTTTTTGCATGGTGATGTCACAATGCACATTTCTTCAGGAAAATTAAGCTGGGGGGGGGGGCAAGAATTATGAAACTGATAGGACATTGACTAGAAAGTGTTAAATCCAGTCGGTTGATAGGAGTTCTGAGTTCAAGCAGCAGAATGCTAGGTAAAGCAAGAGTTCCAGAAATGGAACAATGGCCTGTCTGCAAGCCCCACAAAATTTCTGTCTTGCAAATCTTGAAATGAAAGTTTTGCAATTTGAGCTGTACTAGTAGCCAGCAGGCAATTACATGTAAACACAAAGATGCAGTGCAGAGGCAGATATGATGTCAAAATCCCATGCTAAAATGTCCAATAACACTAGTCATTAAAAGTCTGTGTTAAAGTAATATTTAGAGGGATCTGAGCGTGGTGGAATGTATGCATTTTATATAAACTGAAAGCTTTTCAAGAATTATGCTTAACATCTGCTGAAATAAACTCCTATGGGAGTTTACTTTTGTAGCATATGAGCCACCTAGTGGGTGATAGTTAAGCAAAAAAGCAAATAACATACAATTGTGCAAGTAATTCATTTGGGCTTATGATAATAAAATGCAGATTAGCTATCCCTTATCTCCATTCATGGTACACACTGTACTTGAGACCAGCATTAGGGAAACTCGATCAATTTTGATCATTATTGTCATTTGAGTTACCATATCTGACTGAGAAATAGCATTACTCCTCTGCAGGACGGACATAATTTATATTTTGAAATCATTGATTGGGAAGGCTGGAAGCTGAAGTTCTGATACCTCTGGAGGACACCAAATTAGGAAAGACTGCCTACAGTGAATCAGGATGTGAATCTTTTTATGGAAGTAGCCATTTGACTGAAGTTCTAGTTTTGTCATGACAAGTTTTGTTATAGGCTTGTAAGCCCTGGAAATCCAATATTAGCATTTTCCCAATACTTTACTGTATTCAATAATATAGTTGAATAATAATATTATTCAGTAACAGTTCTTATATTAGTAATGGCTTGTAAGTGCTTCCAATCTATTAATCACTGGCTAATAGTGCTGTCCAGGCTAATAGTGCACTATGTAGCATTGACACTTAGACGGCTAATGATCAGAATTGGCAATTAATTAACTAATTGATAATTGTGAACATTAATTTGTCAATATGGAGCATTATAATTTACTCTATAAATGGAAGTCACAAACCATTGTTTGATTTTCCTTTCAAACATTTAGTATGCGTATATTTACTGGTTCATGGACAGTTTTTTTCATAAATAGGCATTTTCAATGGATGACTAAGAACACAGCCCACTATATTTCCTTTAACTGTGATGACCATGCATGCCATTGGAGGAAACATGGATGACGATGATGATGTTATAATGATATGATGAACAGGAAGCTGTTATAAAGTTCATCTTTGAATCATCTATTTTTGTAGTTTTTTCCTAAAGTGAATGAAAGATTAAACAATTTACGCTCCATAGGTGAATATTCTGATTATAAGGCAAACTTAAATGTCCTGCATGTCACTTATAGTTTATTGTTTTATAGTAGTTATTACTACTCAATCCTAATTGTTGAAATCTTGCACCAGCCTTCCCCAATGAGAGGGAGATTCTGATAGTTGAAGTTTCATACATCCAGGAGGCATCAGTTTAAACATGTAGGTTTATGCACACCATTTATTTCTTGTGAATTTTTCACCTACCACAGAAACTGAAATGGTACTGTTATGTATTATTGTCCTGAACACACACGCAATTTACAGGTTTGTGTCTTAACTAACTTCTGCTGGAAACTGGGATGAGGCCATCTGCATTCAAACATAGACAGCTTCGACAAAGTGACATTTTGTTTCAGGGGTTATTTTTAAGCCTGATTGCTATGTCTGAGCCACCAATATATGGAATGAACTCTTCCTCTTGTTTGTCTTTCTGTCAGGCTTTTCCAATAAGCTAGTTCATTCACTAGAAAGGAAACTCTGACATTTTCTAAAGAATTATTTCTACGGAAAAGGAAAAAATACATGAGTGTTTTCCCTCAATATACCAAACTAATATCTGAGGGAATGATTTGGCTAGGTTTTATTTTTTCTCTTCCATTTCCCATGCATAATGTATTCTGTGATTGATAACATTTTTACTTCTACTGGGTACCTTTTGTTTATGCCAGTGTTGTCCAAACTTCATGGCTGGCTGGGGAATTCTGGGAGTTGAAGTCCATTCATCTTAAAGTGGCCAAGTTTGGACAACACTGGTTTATGCCATTGGACCAAGTTAAGTCACCAGTCAAGATTTTCAAGACAATTAATCTGGCTCAAGATACATTTAAATGGATTGATATCCGAAATCCTAGACCAGGTGCCTACCCATCCATGAATCCCCCACTCAGTAGAACATTATATACAGGTAGTCCTTGTTTAGTGACTGCCTTGTACAGAGATCATTTGCAGTTATGATGGTGATGACAAGGTAACTTTGCAATCAATTCTCACATTTATGACCTTTGCAGGTCTGTAAAGCAAAGGAAAGCTGAAGTAAGATTGTAAGCGCAGTCAAGATTTCACTTAGCGACCACTTCACTTAACGAGCAAGTTGCTGGTCCCAATTGTGGTTGCTAAACGAGGACTACCTGTAGTTCAAAGTGGACTGGGATGGAACATTTCTCCCTGATATATTAGGTTTGTGTTCTTGTTTTACTTAAAGGAAAATACTGGCAGGGGGTGGGATATGGATATTATGCAAGACCTTTCTGAAATAACACTTCTTCACATAACTTAAAATTAGGCAAACTATTATTATATATTCACTACTGCTTCATATAATTTATCACAACTTGGGATATTGCATTCTAACATTAACTAAACTACTAGTCTTGAAATCAAAATTAAAGCAGCCCCCAGTCATTTATTCACATTTTAAAGAGAAAATGAAAAGAAATTATAAACCAGAAAGTTGAAGGGTGAGATGATTCTGAAATCAAGTGGACAGTGAAGCCAGAGACATAGTTTAAAATTAGAAATGCTTCCTGTATAATAGATTGTGGTGAAAAGTAGGTTTTACATCTGTAGAAATGCTATCTATGAATTAAATAGTGCACATGGAAATATTTATTTTTATCTGCCATGAAATTTCTTACAAGGGAGGGCAGAACTTCAGGAAGCCCACAGAGACCCAGCATAAGAAAATGGTCTTTGAATGGCAAGGCCTCTTGCTGCCACAACAGTAAAATTTTGTGTGTATATCTGTGCTGGGGAACATGGAAATCTGGCCCCATTCTATTCAGTTTTCTGAGAGTTATTGTGCTGATGAACAGATAAATGGACAGAATCCCACCCTCTGTACATATTTTTTCCAAATTCCACTGGGTTAGAAAGAATTAAAGAAGAAAGAAAATAAGAGGAGAGCAATTTTCTGTTACTAAAATTCCTTGAATTGCACCGGGTTATTGCATTATTTGTTACTGAAATAAAAACAGGATTGGAGAGTCAGATAGAAGAAAGTAAGCTGATACAAGTAAGTCATGTGAGATTAATAAATGTTGTATGTGACTTCCTAAATTTCTGACTGGTGTTAGCTGCAGTATTCTATTCATTGAATATATTAGCTTAATATATACTAGACATAAAAAACTGAACAACCAGGTGAAGACTCACTATGTAAATTCTTATCTCCAAGCTACCAAATCAGCCTATATTAGAACATAAACTTTCTTCAGCATATTATTGTAGCTCTTGCTTTCCTGAATCTGACCCTGACCTGTGCATCTTCTTTGATGTCCAAATTGACCAAATGGAGGGGGAAAACTACAGCCCCACAATTTTCTTCCTGTCTCCTCCTACCCAAGAATCACAACTGTTTAGGAAAGGCAATATTTTTTTTTAACCTTCATGTGGGAAGATTTTATCCTTGAAAAATGTGCCACGAAAGAACCATCTGAAATACTCAAGGCATTTCCGAAACAGAAAGGCCAACCCTATGCTTGTTATTTCCCTCATCTCCTGCCTGGTGACAGTGAAAAAGGAGATGGTGCTCATGATTTCAAAACATTAAGAGCTGCCTTGGCTTGTTCAGGATATACTTGCAGAATGAACTATTATAATGACACTAATTATTTAATCAGCAACTTAAATTAGATTTAATTAGCAATTGGTATTCACAGAAATGTGTTGACAAATATTTCAGTACATATTCTCTCTATTTTGATTTATTATAATTTTTAATAACTGGACATCTAATTCATCCACTATAGTTCAGTGAAGCAAATTAAGAATCCCAAGAATATAGTTAAAACATGCTCTAAACTTTGTCTTAACTTCTGCAGCTCTGCCCTCACATGCTGTAAATCATGATAATCTCTCCCATTAGAGAGATGCGCACACCAGTGTACCATAAAGAATATTCCTATGCATGTATGGTCATAACTAGTAAGCAGGGACTCTATAAATGGAGCTACTGTGCCTTCTTGGGAAATTGTTTTAAATGTTTATGGTTTCTCTTAACCCTTGCAGATTTTGAGCCATGAGATCCACAAATAGCTGCTGCTGGGAGAATACATTGTAGCTCTTGGGAATATTTTGATGTCTACAGAAGCCAGTAATAATTAATATGCCACTTGATAGTGGGTTAGTGTAAAGAAAGCAAAGGAGAAAAAAAGTCTTCAACAACAGTGACACTGTGTTTGTTTTTTTGTCTGTTTTTTCAGGAAAACTTTAAAACAAACAAAGGGGAGGGACTGAGCAAATTGCTTTGTGAAAAAACAGAAATGCCATGTCTTATTGAACTGGCAGAATCTGATGTGAATCGCCACTGCATGTTGTTGCTTGCAGTTAACAAAAAAGGTTAGTGGATCTGATTTATTACAGCTTGTGTAAGTTGAATGGAAGCAATGGGTGACTTGTTAAGATTGATTAGATTTCACATGTCACATGAAACCATTATTTTACCTACAGCTGGCTGGACCAATCATACATAGATCACATTTAGCTCAGATCCAGGAATTATGGATTAGCAAGATATGTAAACTCAGTGTTTTTGCTGTCTTCTTCATCCTTGGATTGAAGGGGGATGCAGAAAGTATTTGAAAAACCAACTATTTTAGAATGTATTAGCTGTCCTCAGTAGGTATTACTCCCACTCAAAAGCAGATTAAGGTCAGGGAGTGGTTCAGTTTGGTTTGGTCTGGTTTGTTTTTGTTACTTCCCAGTTAGTTTATAGCCACAGGAGTTCCTCGTGGTCTCACATCTAAGTGCTAATCAATCCATCCCAGTTTAGCTTTTTCAGGATCAGCTGTATGTTGTGACCAGCAGCAAGTAAAAATGTGTACCTGCCCTGCTTCCACCTTGTCATTACTATATTCCAGCCAATATGTGGCCTATATTACAATAAGCATTCAAGTATTAATTTGAAACTGTGACTGGATTCACAGATTGCATGGGCCATATTGTTTGTTATTTGGTTTTGTTTTAGCATTTTGTGTAAACAGTCATTTGATTTGTAAACCATTGCTTATAACTTATTTATGGATTTATTATGCCTGTATTTTGTCCATTCTCATAGGCTTTAGGCAGTTAAACAGAGGTAAACAGATAAAATGCCCCACAAATCCCTAAATACGTATAATTATTTTTAAAAAGCAGACACAAATATAGCGTACCTCACCTTTCAATCAAAAAGCACCCTCCTCACGTGCAAGACAAAACAGGTCTTCAAGGTTTTCCTGAAGCCTAAGAGGGATGTGGCATTTCTACTGGGAGGGAGTTCCAAAGAATGCCTACCTCTGGGGCCCTATCAGGTAACAATCTTGGAGAGATAAGATCTGGAAGAGTTGACCTTATTTGATCTATTTGGGCAGGCAGATGAATAAAGGAAAAGGTGGTCCTCAGATAAACAGGACCAGATCCATATAGTGTCTTAAATGTGACAACCATCACCTTAAATCACCTAGAATCCAACTGGTAACCATCACCTAGAATCCAACTGGTAACCAATGCAACTTCCAGAGCAGCAGGGTCACCCAAGTGTATCAAAATACCTCCATTACCACTTCAGCTGCCTCCTTCTGCAGCAGCTGCAGTTTCCAGAGGTCATTCAAGGGCCATCCCATATGAGGCATGTTACAATAATTTAAACATGAGGTCACTAGAACATTAGTGACT
This sequence comes from Liasis olivaceus, assembly GCA_030867105.1. NCBI lineage: Eukaryota > Metazoa > Chordata > Lepidosauria > Squamata > Pythonidae > Liasis > Liasis olivaceus. Next base: position 162,917,331 of record CM061350.1, on the reverse strand, counting down.
GTGAGCAAGACCTCCAGGTCCAGGAAATGTTGCAATTGGTGCACATCATGTAACTGTGCAACAGCCCTCGTAGGCCCAGCTGCCATCTGCTCCTCAAGTTGCCAACCACCTTTGAGCAGAGGAATACAACCTGTTTAGAGTTAAAAATGGAATTTCCCTGAAATTGTTAGATCCATAGATCCAAAACTATACTCTATATTGGAGGGATTCAGTCAAAGTCTGTTCCTCCCCATCCAGACTCAGACAACCACCAGGGAGTCAGTTAGCACTTCTACTGCATCATCTGTTCAACCCATGGAAATGATGTAAAGGTGGGTATTTGTAGCATATGATGATAGTATTTTTAATAATTCTAGTCAATTGGGGCTTATTCAATAGACCACAGTTATACCAGCCATGGTATAGAGCAGTCTTTGAATCAAATCTATACAAGTGATGGCCATAGATGTCGTTGAAGCTGCTTTGCTTGATAGATGATTTCAATACAAATTCTCTGAAAGTAAATTTCAGTCTTTCTCTGCTTTGGAAAATACAGGTGCAGAAGCATTGGATGGTTTTCTGGAACCCAAGCGACACAGTTTAACTGCGGTAACATATTAATGTTCTTATATATAGGAGTTGGGTGAGGCAGAGTAAAAAATTAAAAATCTAAAACATTATAAAATCTGAATGGAATACTTTGCATGCCAGGATCCTCTATCACTAAAATTATATAAATGAGTAGAGGTATTTTTCCCCAAAGAATGTGGAACAAAATTTCAGCATTTTAATAATAATCAAGTTACCATAACAAGCAACTAACTGTGGGAACTCCCCAAACAATTTCCAATTCACTACATTTACTATTTTTAGAAAACAGACCAAAATTTAACATTTTTTAAGCAATAAGCAATATACATTTCCTGGATTTGAGGTGTTATTAACCTAAAGCCTCAACTGACAGTTCCACTGGGCAGAAAAGGCTTCTGTGCATCTACCTTGCATGTGAAGAAACCACTTTTAGCTATCAGAATTGCCAGAGAATGTTTCAGAAGAGAGCCAGAATGAAGCTGCTTTCATGGAGTTGTTTTGCTCATCAAAGAGAAACATGGTTTTCAGGATCTGCGGAGTTCTAATGCACAATGCAAAAGAAATTCCAAGAGTTTCCAGGAATGGCATCCTGAAATTTAGTTTCCTTTGTTTTGCCCCTAACTGAACATACCAAACATATGAAACGCACAAGCCTTCTCTCTTTCCAATCTACCTTCCCAAACATACATAATATCATAAACCTGGGTGATTTGATTTCAAGGAGATTCAGCTGCTCACACTTTCAAATTCAATCTTCAGATTGAATTCTTGAATCATATGAAAGAATCATATTGAATGAGGTGACTCTGAATCACTTTGAACTGAGATACTTTTTTTTTATGTTGCTGCCCTTTTCTTCCCCCAAGTGGACAAAACTGAGCGTGATGAGCTTTCTAATACTGTACTAACATTAGGGCTGAGCAAAACTCCTAAAGTGTGCTGATGAACCATATTGCTATGAGCAAAGCATTCTGTTTCAAATCACTAAGGCAACTGTCCTCTGGAAGGCTCAACTCAGCTGTGTCAGAGCCTTTCCTAGGTTGTCTCCACATGAATGTGCACGCTCAACAACTTTGTTTCATCAGCAGTGTTGTCTGCACATGCATACACAGGCAACCCAGGAGAAAGCTCTCAAAATGACCGTGCTGAGCTTCCTGGGGAAAGCAGATGCTTCAATACTTCAAATGCTTTGCACAGGTTTAATTGACATAAGTAGCTGACCAAGAGTTGAATCATTTGCACAAGCCCTGCACTGTCAGATTGTTTGAGGGCTATTTTGCCTTTTGTGTCTCACTTTTTAATTAGAATTCATTTAGGTAGATTTACTTGGAGTGCTAAGTTTATTCTACCAGTGGTTGTTTGTTTGCTCTTTCTTACAGAATCCTCTTTCTTTCCTCCAATCCACATCCTTTTATTATTGTATTTCCTTTACTCCCAATGTATTTGTCTAGCCTGAAATATAGCCAATTGGCACATGTACCCAATCTGTCTGCAGTTGTTTATTTTCTATTAGTCCTCCCCTTTTGCACCTTTCCATTTTCTGCATTCCCCTCAAAGTTAAAAAGAAAAAAAAAATTTCTGCTACTTACCTGTCTCTGTCTTTGTACTGAGTAAGTCTATCTCAGACCTAATGTTGTCATACCATGATGTAAAGAAATAGTCTATATTATATGCAATAGCTATTGCTTACACTAGCAGATGTGAAATATATAATAGTGATAACACACACATTTCTTAGGTTTTTTTTAAAAAAATTGTTGCACAAACATCACATGACACATCATTCCCAGAAGAGGCTCATTCTGCCTCTTCTGTGTTTCCAGCCCAGAAAGATAAATTACAGAGGGTTGCAGACCCTTCAAACTTGAGTAAGACTTTTTAAAACTGTTTTTGAAAGGCTTTATTTTTAAGGTGGAGTAGAGCACTTTGTCCATTGATTCAACCTCACTTCTCCACAAGCTGGATAATTTCTCTCCCTAGACAGTTTGGAGCTGTTATGCTGTCATTTCCTCATTCCTGCTATGTCTTCTTTAAAAGAGATGTAAGTGGGAGTATTTCAAAAAATATTTCAAAGTGAAACCCTTCAAGCTACCCAACATTGTAGGAGGTCAGCTGTGTTAGTGTAGGATAGCAAAAACTCCAAAAGAGCCTGGTAGCACCCTTTTTGACTAACAAATTTATTAAAAGATATAAGCTTTAGTGGGTAAAACATGACTAATGACCTTTAAGAGTCTATCATCTCTGCTATCTGCATCCCTTGCAGGTGTTTTCATGCTTCCTCGGTTGAACCCTATTTTGTTTTTCCTTTTAGCTTGGGATAAAGTCCTACAAGCGGGAACCCATTGAGACTCACCAGACCCATTCTCGGAAGACCCTTATTGCCCTGATCACCACCGGCCTGCTGTTGGCATTTTTGGGATTGGCTGGATATTACCTTATGAGACGACGAAGCTGGAGTCCCATGGGAGAGAGGCTGGTTAGTGCTTATAGTTGGCAAAACAAGCAGAAAGCTCAAGACGCGCAGCAGCAGCTATAGAGAAAAATGTCAGGATTGTTATTCATCCATTACTGTAGGTTGTGTGCTCATTTCCATAAACTATTCTACAATTTCAAGTTATGCTTACTTTTTATCCAACAGTAAGAATCAACCATTTACAAATGACATCAAGAGGGAATCATATTTTTCCCAACATCCTCATGCTTTAAATTCAGATTAGACTTTCTCCCCTTGTTTCTGCTGTACTAAAGATTTTCTTTAAGATTTTACCACCGAATCATGACAATAAAGGATGTGAAGAAAGAGAAAATCTTTTTTCTTGATTTATTTGTTGCTTTCTGATTTCTGTTTCTTCCGTCTTTAGGGTTGCTGGCACCCATTTAGTTTTAACCATATCAGTTAAATCCAATTGCAATTGTGATTAATCTTCCTTTTTAATACTTGGGGATGTGCAAATATTGCTCCCAAACCCAGAAGAAGATAAAATGAAGTGGAGAAGTGGCACTTAATTCTCTTCCTAGCTGCTATTTTTACTCCAACACTTTTCATGGGGTTTCAATCTTATCTAAGACGATTGGGCAGGTACTTTCCCAGGAAAATCTCTCATTGAGATATGATAGTAATTTTGGAGTGCAAACAGCTTGAGCTGTTCAGAAGATGAACTCTACTGATGAACCACAATCTGTGTGACATGACCACTTTCTTGGTAAAAAATACAATAGAGTTTCTCTGTCTCACTCTCTTTTAAATGTTCTCAAACCTTCTGCATTTAAGGAAAAATATCTTTATATTTAAACAACAGCCTCTTTCATACAATGAATTTCTACAGGTCTCCTTCATTAACCTTGAATGCAAACTAAGAGCTGTGTAGGGTTTCACAACCAATTTTCAAAAGGTGTTTTAGAGCATTTGGGAGTAGTATCTGTCTGCAACACCTTATAGAAGCTGTGCCTTTTCCCAGAACTGAATCCAAAGCACTGTACAGCCCTACCTTATAGTATAAAATGTTGACAAATTGAATGCCAGTGTCATCACAACAATAGCTAATGAATGACCTGTTATTCCATTTATCTACTTATTGGACTATACATTAGCTAGGCTACATTAGCTTTCAGAAACTTAACTATCCTTCCATTACTGCAAATTAGTGATATTACTGTCAGTCTCAACAGTCAGGAAATATAGATGCGTGTGAGATTGTGCATGAATCATACAGTGGGCAAAGAGTCAGAACAAGATCTCTTATAATCCAAGGGGAGGCTTCTTAGCTTATTGCTAAAACACGTTCTTTGAGCAAAAAGCCCCAGATTAATTTTCTGGCATCCCCAGTTTAAAAAAAAAAAAATCTGAACCAAGCTATGAATAAGCTCCAAACCCTAGATAGACCTGTTACAATCAGAGGGGAAGATACCAGGATAGTTAGACAAAAATATTAATGCAGCATTTTGCATACTGAATTCTCAGTATTTCATCCAAGCTTTCATTTTATTGACATATTTATATTCAGAGAAGTTGTATTATTACCATCAATCACATAAGCCACTGAAATACCTTTCATACATGAACAGGGCCTTCCTGTTCACCCCATCAAGATCACTGTCTTCATATACTTTCTCTAAATCCCCGACTGAAACACCTGACTGAAAGAACAGATATTTCTTTTGTATGTAGAATCTAAACTACTTTGTTGACTGCTGAATGGCTTTGTCTTACTCTGAATTTTCTTATTATTTATACCTCCCACCCCTTTAGGGTGAAGATCCATATTACATCGAAAATGATAGCCATGGCAACCCTGTGATCCCTGTGGCCTCTCATGAACAGTCTGACCTGCAGAATAAACCAAATCTCAATGGAGGGGCTCGGGAAAATGGGACTGGCCAGCCAACCTCGAAAAATGGACACTCAACCAGGCCCCAGGTCGTTGCTGACACGGAACTGTGAAAAAGCCATGGCCTTCTTAATGCAGCTGGAAAAGATCAAACTGCACATGCAGAGGAGCTAAGATGCAAGAATGTCTTAAATGAAATTATAATACCTTTAAAAAAAAACTTTAACATCTCATACTAAGGCATACATTTTTCAGGGGATGACACAGCATTTGTGTATGCAAATTGTTTGTAAAATTAGCAAACTGCTTCAATGGGATTGGGCATGTCCCTAATACACATGGAGTTTCGGGCTTTTTTATTTTTCTATATTTAGATGTGACCTCCTTCATAACTGTTCATCCAGGGAAACATGAGGCATGTTTCCTAGAATTTTATGGAGATCTTTCACTATTAATGAGTTGCTTAATATCTATCTGATGCTGTTTAGAGTAAAGAAGGACATGTTCACTTTTTAAAAATGTAATCTTAATTTAATATTAAAATATAACAGAGATATAACATCTATTGCCTCAGAGTAGCATGCAGCCTTTGAAAGTCACAGAGACCTCAAAAATGACATCGCCGAATTGTAATTTGTAATTGCAATTATTAAATAATTATAAGCACTATACATTTATCAATTTAAATATAAATTTAACTGTAAACAAAATTTTAGTCCCCGTCCTGGCCCCAACCAATCTTTGTCATGGAGCCCACCCCCTAGCATGTCACTCAAAGGTCAGCGTAGACCTGTGTTCAGATAAAGTTCTGCTCCTGTTGTGCAATGAGGCACATCAATATCTAGTGAGGTATTCCAAGTCCTAATTCACATGATCATTTTACATGGCAAAGTCAGCCTGGGTGAATCAGTTCTGTGAATGCTCAAACATGCAGCCATATTATGACTTGTCGTAAGCTATATTTTACATGTTTCAAAATAAAGGGATTTGTCACTTTGGTCCTTGTTTATCTGTTACAACTTTGGGAAACCTCCCAATGCTATTATTCTTTGGTAGGGAATCACTACTCATCCCCATATCCAACTAAGACTGTCCTTCCTGCCTTTCTGCATTTATGCTGTGCTGCAATTTGTACTTAACATAATCTGATTGTAACTCTGCAACTCATCAGAAGCCTTCTGAAATATGGCTGAGGCAGTTCTTAAACAACACAAAATAAACTCTTCACTAGATTTGCTTACTCTGAAAAAACTGAGTACCTTTTCACTTTAAAGGCATTAGGAAATATTTGGTGACATCTTTTAGAACATGAAACTGCAGTAGGCAATTGACCTAAATCACAAATGCTCTGTCTTCTTCGACTTTGGTTTTCTTTGTCCATATATATATATAAGAACAAGCAAACAGCATAATGACACAGAACAACTTTTTTCCTACATAGCACTTTCTACATGATTTGGGACTGCTGCATCTAGAACTCACAACAAGGACATCCTTGGAATTCCAAGAGCTGTAGATCCAAAAATATCAGAAGCCAACAGGTTGAGGGAAGCTACCATAAAGCCACTGATTTTTTAATATAAAGGAGATAACAAGTCTTAAAAGTGATCCTCAATCTGGATAAAGTTAATTACATTGAAATTAAGGATGGCATTAGTTGTAGTTACATTAATTGGAGTTCCATTTTTCTGAGCTTACACTCCTATTTATAATGTTCTGGGATTTGAATACAATGCAGTTTACTTCTAGGTAGACATTTATAGGATGGCATAGAACCTTTGAATTTAGTTTTCAAACAAAATATGTTAGAGTATATTTGTAAATGCAAATGCAAATATAGCTATATTTAAGTTGTATGCTTAAACATATCTAAGATCTCAATTGTCATGGTTTAATTTAGCCTATATTTTAATTAACACTCATTTCTTCCCCCTAATATTTTTCTCCATTGCTTTCCCTTCCCTCAGTGCCATCCTGGGATTTATTGACTGTGTAAGTATTATCTGAATATACAATGTAGAACAAAAATGTGACTAGGCTCTGAAATGAATTCTCTTTTTTTATGGTAATCATTATGGATACTGTTGTTTAACAGATTATAATTGGAAATAATTCAAGAAGGCCTAATGAATAAATACTGCCTTGTTTACACTTGCAATTGGAAGCATTAGCTAGATATGGGATAATGAACATAAAATTCAGTAGCCCACTAGTGAAAGGAAGATGGTCATCATATTTCTTATCTTTGATTCAGATTTCCCCAGTCTGCTCTCATCCAGATATGGTGGGACCAGAATTCCCAGAATTCTTTGCCAGTATTATCCAAATACTGGTGCTGGAGAATAAATCAATCATTTAGTAGATTAGTATAGATAGTCTTTAAGTTTACATTTTTGTGTTAAGCGAGCAAACATGGTTTATTAATATGGTAAAAGAACCATGTATTTTGGAATTGTCTTTAGTGTAAACTATACATATATTAGGACACTTCCATAATTAAAAAAAGGTAGTATATTTATACATTTTAATTGTTACTTAATACCTGATTTCCCAAATGCTATCTTGATTGTTTTTGGTTTGATGTAGTTAACTGAAAAGCTCAGATGGGTAGAAATGATTTGCCTTAAGCTTCTCTGAGTTCTTGGCAAAAGTAAGTTTTGGACTGGAATATTCTTTTGCACAAATACAGTGACTAAATGATAGTGGGCACAAAAACAGTATAGTTTATGGCAATGTAGGAAAAAAAATTAAAATATAAAGGAATGATTCCTGACTTGTGTTAAGCCTCCTTCACACATAGCAAGCTTCTTCCCATGCCATTCAAGTATATCTATGTAGGACTTACTTGGAAGCTGTTCAGTCCACAAGAACACCATTTATGGGAAGGTGGGGCATTCTTGGCAAGATAAAGGCCACAAACATCTCTCATGTGAACCAGGATTCTTGATGAAATATCATGATGTGCAAGAAAGACTGATATTGTAGCAGAATAACTTGGTTCCTTAAACAGCTTTATGGCTAATCCTTCAGTGGGAATGCATAGGATAAAGATTTATATCCATTTTGCAATTTCTTTCTGTGGAAAAGTACAGAAATGAACAAATGAATTTGTTACTATAGTAACAGATAAGAAATACAGGTTTTAACCTCGCTTATGAAAAATACAGGCAACATGTTTTTATTGCTTTACATTTATGTACAACAACAAAAAAGTATCTGAAATTCCATGGGTGGGATGGGAAGTTGGGATCACCCTTCATCCTTTCATTTCCTCTCCAGTTGCTCATTACCTTTTCTTGGATTTTTTTTTTTCTTAGCTCTTTCTTCCCACTCTTCCTAGTATGCCCAAAACACATACCATCAAACTCTTTTGTTTCTTCAACTGTAGTTTTACCTCTATTTCCCCAAAGAAATACATTCAGAAGGTCAATTACAGCAGTTTTGTATTCCTTATGATCTCAGCTATTAATATCCAACCTTCTTCCAGAGTCATAAGACAATTCCAGTTTCTATTTCTTCATGACTTTCAAATCAGCTGAGCAGAATGGAATGTTGGAATTGATTTATATTTATACTATATGGATCATGATTTTTTTTCACTTTTTACTTTCTCTTTCCATCATCCTTCTTCCATGAATCCTTGATTGGCTGATTATAATCTATTAAGTTGGTAACAACTCTTAAGGACCTAATCGATTTTCTCCAGGATGATCTGTCCCCAACCTAGCCCTTCAGGTCTCCCAACAGTGCACTCATTGCTGGTATAATTAAGTCCATCCTTCTTGCTATCGATTGTCCTCTTCTCTTTCTTTCCAACTTCCCAGAATTTTAGACTTTCAGATCATCACATAATGTGTCCAAAAGATGATAGTTTGAGTCTGGTCATTGTGCCTCAAATAAGAACTCAAATTGATTTATTCTATGATCCATTTGTTTGTTTTATTGGATATCCATAGTATTTTCAAGAGTCTTCTCCAACACCAAAGTTCAAAAGCATCAATACTTTTTTTCATCCTGCTTCTTCAAAGTCCAGCATTGCTTGCACAGTTCTGATTTTGATAGCTATGGACACATCACAGCATCTGAGTATTTTTTCCAAGGCCTTTGTTGCTGTTCTACCAAATGTTTATCTGTGGTGTATTTCTTGACTGCTGATTCCTTTACTGTTGATAGTCAATCCTAAAAGGTTGCTCACAAAGTCTAATTTATATAATTCAATCATTGACTGCATTGTACCTGAGGATTGTCTTTGCTATATCCTTCCTGGCTTTGAAAGCAACGCCATTTATTCTTTGTTTTTCATGTCCTGAGTAGCAAACAGTATGATCTTCTGACCAAATGTACTCAATTCCAGTCCATTTCACTTCACTGATGCCTAAGAAGCCAACATATAGTTCATTCATTTCATTTTTCACTCTGTTGAGCTTTCTCACATTCATGCTTCTTATGTTCGGTTTTCCCATGGTAATTCTGCCTTTGCAGCTTTGGATTTTCTTTTCCTGTATGGCAACATCAGCAACTAGATGTCCCAGAGGCTTTAATTTAGCTGCATCATAAACATCATTAATATTCCAAAAGATCCTCAGCTCTTCCTCAGTAACATATTGAGTGCCACCCATCTGGCACTATCTTGTTGATCACTTTATGCCCATGCCATAAGGAATATCTAGTTTGGGGGCAGGGACAAGTGAGCCCATTTGAACATTTGAGAACATATTATGGCCATTCTGAAATGTTTATCAGGCAGCTACTCATCCAACCTGAGCACTGGGCTCTAGCTACAGCAAATTTTCAAAGAGATGCTTTTCAGAACAAAGGAGGACCCAGAATCCACAAAAGGCTAGGTGTGGCTGAGCCATGTTGAAGTAAGTATTTTGAGAAACTTCCATGGCTTGTTCTCTCCATATCTGCACATATATGCCAAAGATGCTTTTGCTGGCACTCCTAGTAAAGCAAATCAGCCAGCCAAAGTAATAGAGTCATGGTGAATACCTCTTTTTTTTATAGTCAAGACACTGGTTGAAATTGAATCACTCTTTAATTGAGACAGATACGCAAAGTGAAGCAGTACCACTTCACACCTTATGCTTATGGAGGTATCCATGGTCATACTGGTACCTGTGGCACTGTTCTGGAGATTCAGGTCATACACTATATCTTGATAATCCTGGGGAAATAAGCATTGACAAAAAAGGTAATATAATATGGATGGAGAAAAAAAACAAAGAGGACAAGAGACCACTATACAATGGAAATGGTGAGGCAGAGCTGGGAAATCTTTCAAATAATCCTTCAAAATGAGGGACATGAAGACATGAATTCAGGAAACTGACCAATGGTAGCCTGGATATAACTATCTCATTTCTGAATAAGGAAAACTGAAAGTCTGTCATGTTCTTGGAAAGTCATTGTGGTCTATGTTATACTCTGGTCTCCCAGCTTTGGGACGTGAATTTAAAATGGGAGGCCATTCATCCAACTCTGATCTATCTAAAGGGCATTCTGCGATTTATGATATATCTAATATGGTTAGACACAGGCATACTTCTCCCTTCACTCTAATTTTATGTGATATGGAGATGAGGGATGTTTACAAAAATACATTTCCCTGTATGTTCTATGCCTCAAGGATCTTGAATGGCTGCTATTCCTACCCTTTCACGGCATCACTTTTCATGCCTAGCACATCTGCCTGCTAGTAGCCAACCTTACTAATGCAGGAGTAATATAATACTTTAAAACTCCCCTATTCTTACTAGAGATCTTTAGAAGTTGCTAATTGGAGAAACTAGCACAATCCATAAATTGTGTATGTAATAAAGGTTTCTTTGTAAAAACAAATGTAACTTCTAGGGCTTAGTCATAATTTTCCTCACATCTTAGTAAATCTTTTGACATAACTTGTCCTATCTCTAACAAATTTCTCTTCCCAGGAAAAAAAAAATGTCCTGATTTATGCAAGGGTAAGAAAACAAAAGCTGTTCCCAAACTGTCTGAAGCCAAAGGAAATGCAAGGCACGACGCCAATAGAGGTGCAGAATATGAGAGAACACCAGTCCGGAAAAGGCTGTGCCCAAAACTACAGGAAGTTTTCTCCAAGTGTATAAACATGCTCAGCTTTGGCTTAAGCACAGCTGAAGGTGTTATTACTTTTTCCTTATCAACCCACAAGCATTTCTTCCTTGCAAAAATTCCTTCTTAATCTTTTGTTTTGAAAAGCATGCTGCTGATAATGGTTTCCTCCTGCTCAGCTTCTGAACAGTTTCTGTGCTGCGATGAGAAACAGGCAATACAATATTTATCTCCTTTGTATTCATAGGCCTCCTCCAATTAAAAGGAAAAGATCTGATGCCTAGTTCTTCATTTAATTGGTGGAAGAAATCATGATGTATTATTTATAGCAACATGCAAGAAAAATAATGAGTCTAGAACTCCTTCCATCAAATGATTTTATTCACATTTTATTCCATTGCACTTTGCTGTGAAAGTATCTAAGAAAACTTTCAGTTTTCTGAATCTCTAATTAATGAAACTTAAGCAAAAAGGCAGGGAGACTTTTGCCTGGAGCCAATCAATGTAGTTGGCATTTTAGTTAGATGGGCTCATATTCTGACTCATTGTAAGGCAGATTCTTATATCTTATGTTTGATACACTGAAGAAATGCTTAGAAAGATAATTAATCCCTCAAGTTCAGCTTCATTCCTGGTGACTACACAGACCTATCCATATCATGTTCTTGAGTAAAATATGGAACTGATTTGCCAGTATGTTTTTTTTTAGATCACATCAACGGTCCTGGGATTCCCCTATAGTCTTCTATCCACATACTAACCAGGTCTAACCAGGCCTAACTTTGCTGTGCTCTTTCAAGATCATCAAAGATCAGTTACAGGACTGCTACATGTTGTAGTTCAATGGACTCTGTATTTTTCTTGAAGGATTATCAGTTTCTAATAATGCATAACAAACGTAATGTACACAATTATTTTCCATTAAGTTTAAAACCTTTATATTACTGACATCACTTGTTTTTAACCCACCAAAAATTATTGTACCAAAAGTTATAGTATGAATAGTGGAACAGAAACCATTATTTGATCAACAATGAATTCTTACAAGAAGAATTTAAACAACTTTCTTCTTGGCTGTTTTATTGAATAATATACATTCAGCTACAGTGAAAATTGGCCAAATAACGTGTAAACCTATTCTAGAAAGTGAAATAGTAGTCTACAATGGTCACATACACAAGCTCTCTAGACTGGGAAAGATTTGAAATAAATGTTTAGCAGCTAGAGAGGGTTTTTAGTCATGTAACCAATTAAAACAGCATAAATCACATTTGATTTTCTGTTATTATCATTATTCTGTTATTATCATTAACCACATTTGATTTTCTGTTATTTCTTTGGAAACTCTTAACAACTGTTTTATTGGTGGGACTGAAAGCTATCAGGGTTTCCCCTACTGAGTGTCTCTGAGAGCCTGTTAATAACAGTGTCTAAGGACCAATTTCCAGTCATTAATAAGCTGTGGTTTCTGGCAGTCCACAAACACTTCACCCCTTGCTGGTGTGAACAGGGAATCTGAGATTCTTATATAAAAACAACAAGCAGAATGCCAGTGTTTCTGAAATATGGGCTCATTTAGCTACAAATTCCATGTTTTGTATTTTTATTTTTTAGTTTTAGTTTTATTCTAAGAACAAAATATATCCAATCTTGATCATCTTTACACAAAATAATCTCTTACAGATATGCTTAGGAATGTAGATTTGGTTCCTTAAAGCAGGCAGAGAAGCCTCTGTGACCCTTCAGATGCTACTGAAGCACAACATGACAAATCCTGGTGGATGCTGGGAACTGTAGTTCAGTCACATCTGTTAATTTGAGTCTCCTCACTAGTATTACAGCATGAATGTGCCTCCAGCAAAGATAATACAGCTTCTGGATATTATTGATCTCCAACTTCCACAGCCAGAGTTTTAAATGATGACTAACTCGTTTACCAGCTAGATGCTGGTACAATTCAATGTCTGAAGCCCATGACTTGCCACTGTTGATGGCCAACTATGGGATTGAGGATGGTTACTCAGAAGGCCATCCAAAAGAGTTCAGTGATATTGACTCATCAGTGGTGTGTTTCTGCAGTCTAATTGCAGAATGTTGGTTTCTAATAAAAAATCTGATGGATCTCTGCATCTTTTACAGGTGCCTGACATTCAGCTTTTCAATTGAACACATTTCAATTTATTGTTAATTTTTTTTCCTGATAAATTTCTACACAGTCCAAGAACACAGCACTGATATTAAATTACTATCATGGTGGGATTATAATGAAATTGGAGGAGGTGCTAGTTTAAAAATGGAATATTAATGGCCTTTTTCTGCCAGTCTGACTTCAGCTTTTATCCTAGTACAATAGTTTCTAAGTTACTCATGTCCCTAAATTTTGAAATTACGTTTCTGCTTCCTTCTTCCTTCACATATTGAGACAAGAATGCAAGAGAAAGAGGAAGCTTTTCTCTTTCTTTCTGGAAAAAAAAGGATATGATTCTATTTTCCTTTGTACAGCTTGGCTCAGCTACAAAGAGAGCAGTATCTTTAGAACCACATCTGCTCTATGATAAAGTGCATGGCTGGACTCAAGATGTTTTCCCAACAGATGTAGGCAAGAACAGAATGTGATTAGATGAATTGGCTGGTTAAATGGAAGTCTTTGTGCAAGTTGCAAGTCAAGGGACTCATAGTAAGACTACAGAAAAGCCACAAATATATATTTGGAACACAGATAATGCAAAGCAGATCAAGGCACCTTCAGACTTGCAATCACCATTTCATAAATGGTTGTCTTTTGAATCTGTGGATACAGGTTTTGTTGTATTAATTTACCAGCTTCATACATCAGCTTGGCAGTAGCATTTCTGCTGTGAGTCAAAATGGGATCCATACGTATCTCACTTTGTGTTTAGCTTCTTATTTAATATTGATTTCTGGTGCAGAAGAAAAATTCTTTTTTATTGAAATAATAAATAAATCAGCTGAAATTAAGTGAAGACCACTTCATAAAGGCTGTTAACTTCACAGAGTGATACCCATGCACCTAGGCTTTGGCAAAAGGGTATGTCATAATACAAATCTTCCCCACCAGATACCCTCCAGATGTATTGGATCAACTCCCATCATCCCCAGGCTGAGCAGCCAAAGTCCATCTGTTTGGGGATGATGAAAGCTGAAATCCAAAACATCTGGAGGATGTCAGGTGTGGTAAGGCTTGTCTACTGAACAACCTTTTTACCATATCACATTGAAACAAGGCCACATGGTTACAGTGCCGTTTTTCTGACTTTCCTCACTTAAGTGACACTAGAGCACAACATTCAAAGAGATTGGTTGTTTCAGGGCTGCACTGAGCTTCCCAGTTCTTCTAAGGCACTCTCCATGCCTCCTTAAGTCAAACATGTATTTTGCTGGACTGATTGGCCACCATGGGAAGCAAAAAGCATGGTCCAAAAAGCCTATCAATATCCCCTTGGAGGCCCCAGAATAAGTGATTAAAAAAAAAAAAAATCAGCCCTTTTTTATTACTTTTTAGAAAATGTTAGGAATTTGTACCACAAACTATTCTGAATCTTAAAGCAAGTTTAAATTTAATCCCTTAACTTTCCCATCTCTCACCCGAATTCCCTGAAGAGGTTCTGGCAAAGCCTTCTGCATCTCTAAAGCTAATAAAGGTTTCATGTTCCTACCCCAAGGCATTGTTTACAAACTATATTGGCTGTGTTCTGAAAGCATACTTGGTTAAAACCAAACAAATTATATTACAGGCCAATGTGTCAGAAGCCTGTAAATTCCCCTATTCAGGAATGATGATAATTTGCCACATTTGTGTCTCAAAACACTTTCCATTAGGGAAATTAGGGCTAACATCAGGGGCAGAAAAACCACTTAGGGCTATGGGACAGAAATACACCCTAAGACTGCAAACTTAAACTTCTGTGGGTCTCACTTTCTGATGAGCACCATGCTGAGTAAAAGAACCCCAGAACCTTAGCTTTTTCTTCTACAGGAGATTCATGTCCTTAGCCAACATTTTGGTATATTCCTGCTTCTGTGTTCATCTCTAAATCCCTGAGTTTCACTTTGGAAGGCAGAAGAGCAGACTAAGCTTTTCTTCTCAAAATGTGCCTGCCTGGATTGGGAAGCCAGTTAGTCTTCTATTTATTTAAACTATGTTGTTTTCCTTGCTTTTAATGTTGTTTTTGAAATCTTACTTCCCAATTAATCAAAGGGATTTTAATAAAATTGCATTAAAATAAAAATGGTCAGGCCTGGGGCTGAAATATTGAAAGGGCATGTTTTAATTTGATGGAGTAAACGTTGGTAAGAAGAGAAACATTCCAGAAAGAAGGTCTTGTTTTAATTTTCACATTTAGCGGGTTATTTAAAATTATATGAGGTCTGGAAAAAAGAAGTTCTGCCCTGAAGGTAGAAAATTGCTTTTGCTTTTAGACGTGATCAGTACACATATAATAGAATGTGCCTTAAGTAGGGCTGCCAGACTTTGAATAGAACAACAGCTGTATAATTTCCATAGATCAGTGTTTCTCAACCTTGGCAACTTTCAGATGTGTGGACTTCAACTCCCAGAATTCCCTAGCCAGCCAGCCAGCTTGCTGGCTGGGGAATTCTGGGAATTGGTCCACACATTTGAAAGTTGCCAAGGTTGAGAAACACTGCTATAGATTATAGATTGCCTCCAACCTACTTGTTGGAGGCAAAGGAACAGCTGTTTTCTTTTGGGGGGACATATCTGCAGTTATCATATAAGCTGCTCCTGTCCTGTCCTTATGCTGGCTTGACTCTAAACTGATTTTAAAAATCCCATCCGGACTAAAACATTCTGGCAGCAGCTTGAGATTCAGTCTGGACTGCAGGCCACCATGACCTGGAAAATTCCCATTCTGCTTTGCTTTTCTACCTTTCTGTTCCAGGAAAATAACATTCAGCTGCTTTCCTTCCTACGTCTTCCTGGACATATATACTCTTGTGTATATGTACCCATCTATATAAATACAATTTTATATTTACAAGATTAAAGCATTAAAATGTATATACATGCAGGCACAAAAGGCAGCTTAAAAATCCTTTTTTCTAGCATGCACACTAGTACGTTTGCTATCTCCCTACCAGGACTAAGGAAATAACATAATGGTTAAGATCTCTTAATATAAAATGAGTTGCTGGTTTAAAAGTCAGCAGTAATGTTTCACTTCATTTTGTTTTTTGATTTTGTTTTAATTATGATCTTTCAAGGGTAGGTAGTTTTCTCACTTTGCTTTAAAAAAAAAGTCCAGTTTTACCATTTTTCCAGTCATCTGAAGTAGAGCAGTTTATCACCGAGCCCCAAAACAGCCTAAACAAATTTGTGTGCTAACTGGAAGATGGGGAGAAATCCTTCTGCCTCAGGTGACTGATAAAATAAAAATTAAAAATAAGAATAAAAATGGTAAAATAGTAAAACTCTGAACTTTTTTTTAAAAAGCAGAGGGGGGAAACTACCTGTTCCAGAAAGATAGTAATTTGGAAAAAAATCTCCCAATCATCTCCTGAACCAGTAACTTTCTCTGTGCTAAGCAAAGATTTTTGACCACTTTCTATCATAGATTTAGTGGTCTTTTACCACTAAAGATCACCAGACCCATGTTCAGAAATAGCTCAAAGGACAGGTCACAGGTATGTGTGAGGGAGTGCACCAAGCAGTAGCGCTGGGAGAACTCTCTGCTGTTTCCCACCATGCCCCCCCCCCCCCAACAATGCCTGCCACTTGTTAGCTTGGCAATTGACAGGCAGTTAAACCTGCTGTCTCAAGCATTCACCTACAGATGCCAAAACTCACCTCACAACTGTTTAGGGAAAGTGATTTGTGTTTGCTTCTCCAGCTGGCAGGTGACACTTGATAGGAGGGGAAAAAGCCAGGGGAATGAACCAATCACTTTCCTTAACTTGGCTCACATTTAATCAGTAAGGACAGCACCATTCTTCAATCCTGTTACTGTGGCAGAATAGAGACCAGCAACAGAGATAACACAATTTCTTGTGCCGGCATACTGTTCTGCTGTATCAAGGACCAGTGGGTTGCACTTCAACTTGGCTGTATGGAAGAGCTCTATAATATTTAGTCACTCATAAGCAGTAGCATTTGTTCCAGAGGGATGCACAATTTGCTTAATGTGATAATTTATGGAAGGAAGAAGAGGTGCATTTAAAGCTGATGCACAGTACAGTGCTACCCTCTGCTGTCTGCTCTTGGCAAACACATATTGTACACTATCTCTATTTTAAAGATGGGAGAAATTAAGAGAACTATTTTAAATTGATGGTGGAGAATGTTCAGAACTGTGAACTTGCTTGTCCCTAAGACTAGCCATCATCCGAGATAGGGCAAAAGATGGTAAAAGTATCCCTTTTCTCTTATCCTCCGATATTCTCTAACAGAAAAAATACAGACAATTGTCCAAACATTAATGGGTAAGGAAGAATGCCTAAATACTTTACATCCTTTGAACATTATGTTTAACTAGGAAAATCCTGAACATAAATAAACTATTACAACTTTGATTAAAAATAAAATGGGTTAAATACCAAAATTCGGGGGTCTACCTTCAGAGCCATTGTGAGGAATATGCTGAACATCTGGCAGGTAAAGTCACTCACATCCGCTCTGCGTTGAATGCCAGCCTTGATGCAAGGCCAGTGGGGGGTACGGGGGCTGAGTCTTGCATGGTTATCTGGGAGGAGTTCGAGCCCGTTGAACCTGAGGAAGTGACAGGGTTCTTGTAGCTGTTAGTTCAGCCACTTCTGTGTTAGATCTGGGCTCCTCCTGGCTGGTCAAGGCTGCCCAGGAGAGGACACATAATTGGGCCTGGGTAGTGGTTAATTCCTCTTTGAGGGAGGGGGTGGTCCCACCAGCTCTTAAGGAGGCAGTGGTACACCCCCTCCTCAAGGGGCCATCGCTAGACCCAGCTAATCTGGATAGTTTTTGTTCAGTCTCCAACCTCCCCTTTTTAGGGAAGGTTGTTGAGAAAGTGGTCACACGGCAGCTTCAAAGGGCTCTGGATGCAGCAGATTATCTGGACCCTTTTCAGTCAGGATTCAAGCTGGGATATGGGACTGAGATGGCATTGATTGAGCTCTTGGATAACCTCTGGCAGGAGTGGGATAGGGGCAGTGCTTCCATCCTTGCTCTTCTTGACCTCTCGGCAGCCTTTGATATCATCAATCATGGTATCCTTCTGGATCAGCTTCAGGAGTTGGGGGTGGGAGGCACTGTGTTGTGCTGGTTCTCCTCTTTCCTCCAGGGTTGGTTCCAGTTGGTGTTGGTAGAAGGGGAGAGGGCCAGTCCACGGTCCCTACTGTGTGAGGTGCCCAGGGCTCGGTTCTCTCGCCCCTCTTATTTAACATCTACATGAGGCCGCTGGGTGAGGTGATCTGACAGTTCGGGGTGAGATATCATCAGTATGCTGATGATACCCAGCTTTATATCTTCTCCCCGGGCTGTCTGAGTGATGCCATGGATGTCCTATCTCAGTGCCTGGAGGCTGTAGGGGCCTGGATGGGGCACAATGGGCTTTGGCTCAACCCAAACAAGATGATGTGCAATCTGGGGGTCCTCTTCGACTCATGGCTCCTGCTGGAAGAGCAGGTGGCAGCCATGGCTAAAAGGGCCTTTGCACACCTTCGGGTTGTGCGTCACTTGTGCCCATTTTTGGACTGGGAGGCTCTACTCACTGTTTCTCATGCCCTCGTGACCTCCTGTTTGGACTATTGCAACATGCTCTACATGGGGCTGCCCTTGAAGAGCATTTGGAAGCTTCAGCTGGTACAGAATGCAGCTGCCCAGGTTGTAAATAGTGTCAGCTACTCGCCACATGTAACACCACTCTTTTGGGAGCTGCACTGGTTGCTGGTGTGTTTCCAAGTGCAATTCAAGGTGCTGGTTGTCACCTATAAAGCCCTTCATGGCTTGGGACCAGGCTACCTTAGGAACCATCTTTTCCCAGTTGTTTCCACCCATCCAATCCAGTCCAGCAGGTTGGGCATACTCCGGGTCCCATCAGCCAAGGAATGTCGGCTGGCGGGGACCAGGAGCTGTGCCTTTTCTGCTGTGGTGCCTGCCCTCTGGAACATCCTCCCTCCTGAGATAAGGATGGCCCCGACCCTTTTGGCTTTTTGGAAGGCCTTGAAGATCTGGCTTGACGCCTGGGCCTGGGGCCCTGAGTGTGTGAAGGGCCCCATTTTGTGGTTCTGATGATACCGACAGTTTTTTAAGATCTCTTGGCTGCATCTATATTATATTTATTTTTTGTATTGTTTCATTGTTGTTAGCCGCCCAGAGTCACTGGTCTGAGATGGGCAGCTATATAAATTGAATAAATAAATAAATAAATAATCAGTGATTTGTATTAGTCTTCTGTGGATTAGCTCCCCAGTTAAGGCCACCAGTGCACAGATTAAGAAAAGTATTTTGAAAATATGGCTTAGGGGGCATGATACCTCCTTTGCCACTGTTTAAACAAAGGTTGGGTGGCCAACTGCCTGGGATGCTGTAGTAGTTTATTCCTGCACTGGGTAGGGGGCTAATTAGATTGTTTCCGAGGTACCTTCAAACCCTTACATTCTATAATTCTATGATTAATTCCACTTCATTTCATGAATGTTGAAGGGATATCTCACACAGAAGACATCGTTTACCCAGTGGTCAAAGATTTGGAGGCTGTAGTTTTGCTAGCTATATCAGAGACTGTAGAAAACACTGGCTCCTCTGAAATGTTACTTTTTATGTTAATTTAAATGTTAATTTTTAATTTTTTAAAATGTTAATTTTTATTAAAAAAGATTTCCTAACTTTAATGGTCAATTCAATTTTTATTTATTACAGCCCTTACCCAGCAAATAAAACAGAAATAAAAAGGAAAATAAAAAGGAAAAGAAGAGAGTCAAAATAGACAGACACAAATAAGCACAGATAGCAACCCAGCTTTAACAGTAATATATTTCCCTATGGAATAAGCAAATTATCACTTTTCTTTTGGTAGCAGTCAGAACAGAAGTTTTAAAAAGATGGAATGGTAATTTCATGGATATATGACATTCTTTTATTTCATATTCATGTAAGCAATTTTATCAAATTATACTTCAATCTGTTGATTATCTATGGAAAATATTTTTTGAATGAATTTTTTAAAAGTTTCGGCCAGTACACCATAAAGCTCTTATATACAGGCCTCTGCAAGCAAGGATATTCTCAATGGAAAGGCTCCTAAAAATTTAAATTACTTAACAGGTTTGTAAAAAGAAAAGTGGCCCTTTAGATTTCTAGGCCCTGAATTATTTAAAGGGTTGCAGCCAATCCCAAGAATAAATTCAGCTTGTCTAAGAACTTCGAAGAATATATGATGTACAGATGTTCAAGAGCCATATAATGACACAGGTATTTATCAAAGGCAGATTTTAAAAGAAAAAAAAAACTACAATGATGTCACCCTGAATATTTAAGCAAATTAGACATTATTCCTGCTTGAAGCTTTAATTGAATTCCAAAATGTTTCCACAGGTATGCTATATTGAAACGTGCTCTCCTTTGATTAAATCAGAAATAGAAAAAAACATATTCAAACATGAATGATATATAAAATTTGTACTTTCCTACTCCTAAAACAATATTTTTTATAATATCATTAAGCTTTTAGAACCTTATGGCCATTTAGGAACAAGGGTGGGGTTTTTAATTATTTTTGTTATATTATTATGCCGCTTTTTTATATATGACTCAAGGCGTGAACATACCTAATCCTCCTGCCTCCTATTTTCCCCACAAGAGCAACCCTGTGAGGTAAGTTGGGCTGAGAGAGAATGATTGGCCCAAAGTCACCCAGCCAGCTTTCATGCCTAAAGCAGGACTAGAACTCAGTCTCCTGGTTTCTATGCGAGCACCTTAACCACTACAGTCCTCGTAGATTCCTAAGAAATCAGTTCTTATAATGAATGCAATTTACAACATCCCAGATGCAGGAGAATTCAAAGCACAATATCACTACTTATTTCAAGGCTGTTTCAATGACAGTTCATTTGGGTCGAGTAGAATGGAATCCAAATAGCTATCCCATGTTATTTTAGTTCTTTTTCTAATTGTTTGCTTGCTTCATGCACTTACTTGGTCATACACTCCCAAATACTGTATAAGGCTGAAATGTTTATAGAAAAGATGGCAAGAAGCCAGTTCATTAAAAAAAAAAAAAAAAAACCTAACTTAAGTCCTTTATGAAGTTTCAGTCCAAAAGGGCATCAGGCTGGGGAAAAGTCTTTTTTATACCCTCGCAGAGATATTTTGGCATCTTATTGGTCATGTCAAAAAAGATACTTTGCTACTTTTTTTCTGGACACTCTGTTCCCATTAAGATATTCCCCATTCTGGCTGGGGAATTCTGGGAATTGAAGTCCACGCATCTTAAAGTTGCCAAGGTTGAGAAACACTGATAAAATCTCTAGAGTTCTGAAACTTGACAATGTCTCATTAATCCTAAACTCAAGATATAAGGCTAATAGAAGAGAATATGTGTAGCTCAGGGCTCATTCTCATGTCATGCTAACCATGGCATGAAGACACTCCAGTAACCATTGTCTGATTCCCAGCCTACCATGGAGGCAGCCTAAATTCATCCTTAGCTGTTCCAATTTTAAAAGTAGCATTTTCTCTCTTCTACTAACAGAAGTCTTGGCATGCAAACAATTTACCATGCTTCATTCCTGATCTTGGTAAAGATGCAGTTGGGGCTGGCATCTGCCAAACTCCAATTGGCCCATTGAGGCTGCTGTGGGCTCCCCTCTGGTCGCTAGGCACTGCATCCTTATTGAAATTTCTACTGATACAGAATGAAGCAGTTTGGTTACCAGTAGTATTATCACATGCTTTATTTCAAAATGTCTTATTTGGTTCAAGTTCCATTTGAAGGTGCTGAATTTGACTTGAATACCCTAATGCCACTGAAGCTCTGTTACATGCCTTCTGAGGGAAAGGAAAAAAAAAAAAGCATAACATCAGCTTCCTGGATCAAGCCAAAAACTCATCTAATGTTCTGATCACAGAAGGGCCATCAGGATGCCTACGGGGATTCCACAAGCAAAGCATAAATGGAAGAGTACCCCTCTGTTGTAGAATAACTTTTCTGTACGCCACCGCCGCCTCCTCCTCTTCTTCTTCTTGTCTGACATCCCTTTTGAAATGACCAAATGCAAGTTTATTCCTGCAAAGACACTGCAAAGCTAGAAAATACACCAGATCACTGAATCACTGTTTAATTTCTCTTAAATAATGCAAAGAACACCAAATTCAATTCAAGACCTCAGACTAATTTAAAGATTCAGTTCAAAGGGGTAGAGAGGCATGTCCATGAGAAGCAACAAAGGGTAGCAAATGACAAACGCAATGTTGCGCCAACACAAGTTCTGTTCCTTGTGTACATGTGTCATGATATCACACAGACATATGAAAAGAATGGAACATGTGTCACAGCAGCACAAGGCAGCTTTCGTCATGTTAATAGAAGGGCCGGGCTCCTACAGATGCCACTGCAAAGAGTGATATTCAAATCTCTTTTGAATTCATTCACCACTCTGCAGCTTTACATAGCCCTACAGAGTACAAAACTAAATACAGTTGGGAAAGTTACAAATGACAACACGTTTTCTGAATTTGCTGACATTTCTTTTTAATTTACGATTCAGTTTAATTCACATAATTATTGAAAACTGGAACACCAAGAAGGTTTAGATTTAGATCAAGTGGCACAACCTATGAGGATGCTGAGAAAGAAATGGGGAAAACTTTTAGACATTAAAAAACTACAGGTAGTACAGCTTATTAGTTATTATTTAATAAACAGCAGCTCAGTCCAGGCTGCAGAAAACCCAGGAAGAAGAGTTTCAAAACTTTCAAAAAAACTCTGCCTTCTGAAGTCAATAAGGTTATTATCACAGTTTCCAATATTCTGTATCCTATCCCTAATTCTTGCATTAAAACTCCTTACTGAAATCTGTGTCATTCTTGTTTCCTCGATCAAGCCCTCCTATATGGGACTTGACACAACCCTACTTAGTTCCAGACAGACATATTGAAGAATCAGTTAAATGTGTAAGAGAAACAACATTTGGAGATGGAAATATGAAACTTTCTCCTCAAATTATTGACTCAGTTGTACAAATCTTTGAAGTGCTTGGAAGTATTAACAGTACAATGACTACATCCTATTTTTGCAGTGTTCATTTCTGAAGTAGATAATATCAGTTGTGGATAGAAACAGGTCAGAGTCTTTATTTAGAGATGCTTTAGATATTTTCAAGAGGCAGTGTGTGGTAGAGAACATAGTTTTCATGCAATCAGTCCCAGATGCAATCTCAGATATTTCTGCTGAAAAAGTGATGGTCTTTCCTGGGTTAAATTAAATAGATTACCAGTCCTTTTTAAAAAAAAAAAAAAAGTGAGGTGTAGAATTCTTTCAAAAGACCACTAAACGCAAGTTTAAAAACAGGTCTTCCAGAAAATGTTCAACACATGAATATAAGAAGCCTATGTAACACCAAATCAACTATTATTTATATATTTATTTATTTATTTATATTTCAAATTGTAAGCTGATGCATCTGCAACAGTGAGGTGTCCAATTTCTCTAACAGCCCAAACCAGACTTGTGTAGGAAGAAGGGCAAAAACACAAAATGGATCTAAATACAAATTTTGGCTGCCAGGGACTGGGGTAGGGATGAGCTGAATATGATGTCATGAGGATATGTCCTCTAAAAATAGTAGTAGGCCATGGTTAGCAGGACATGAGATGAGCCCAGAGGAGCAAAAAATGTCTCTCCCCATCCACATTTTTCAAGAAGGTCATCACTTAACTTCTTAATCACGGCTACTCACATGCAAACTATGCACATTTTTGTTAATGGATCAATTCACACAGAAATGTACATTTAAAGGAAAACAGAAACAAGTCCTGCATCTTAATTTTTGTAACTTGAAAGCAGATCCCATTCCATGCAGTGTGGCTGCATTTTAAACATGTTTATAATACTGTAACAGTTTTATTAAAAATTACAATTAAAAAGGTAAAAACTAATAAACTAAAAGAATACAAAGGAAAAATGGGAAGTGCAGAAAAGAAAAAAGAAAAATAAGAACATAATAAAGAAAAAGAAAGATATAAAGAAATGACTTCCTCCTACATCACAAGTATAAACAATTTTAGTAACTTATCACCTTCTCTTAAAATATAACAAATGATCTCTTCTTCCCATATCCCATCTCTTATCTATAAGCAAATCCTTAAAAACCTCATCATTTCAGTCCTGATGTCAACAAATGTCCATTAAGGGTTACCAGAGATAACAGCATATCTATTTTAACCTTGATCAAATAAACCAACTTTATATTCCTTCCTTTTACTTTTAACAATCTTGATCTTTAGTCTCTTCAAATAATGTCCTAGAACTTGATTTCATTTTTTCTTTGTCCTTTATCACAAAATTCTTCAAAGCTTTAAGAAGCCCCTTTTGTAAATCTAATATAGGAAAATTATCCAGGTCACTCTCTTCATTTGTTATTTATATATCCCTTTTAATGATTAAGACATCAGCTGGTTTCTTTTGTATGTCCAGTGTAACATCTTTTCCATATCATTCTTGTAGCCTATCATTTTTAAATCCACTCTCAGATCAGTCTCAATCTTGTCAGATATAACTTTTTCCTCTTTTATAACATCTTTTAAATACAGTCTATATATAGAGGCAGACACTGTTAAAATTAACTTCTGAGTCCATTGTTCAAAAATATCCTTCAATATGTCCAATGTTAAAATATTTTGTTTCATTCTGTATTAGTAAGTCAAATTTAAGTGTTCTTCTCAATTTTTTTTTTAAAGTCCTTAAACTTGTATTTAAAACTTATTTTGCTAAGGATTAAAGGAAACTCACCCGATGTTTTCAGACTTGTCGATCCAAAGGTTCCTAATAGCTAAAAAGCAGTCAGCAAGCAATTTCTGAAAGTGATTAGAAAAGGTAGTATATGAACCCAGTGGTGCCGACCATAGTTTGAGGAAGATGGCTATTCCCCCATCTCCCAGATCTCTAAACCCACCAGAGATTGCTCTAAAAGCAGGAATTGTCTGGAACACTTGTGTGTGATCTTAAATACTCTCCTTACCCAACGAAGAATTACAAAGAACCGGTCTACATCACCTACACTTTATTGCATATGATGAAGTGAGCTGCAGTACACAAAAGCTTACGCCTTTTAGTAAAATTTGTTAGTCTGAAAAGGTGCTATCAGACTCGTTCCGATTTTTGGATACTATAAACTAACATGACTCTCCTCCTACATTTATTACACATTTGCTTCCCAAACAAATTTCTCTAATGTTACCAATGAAGTCAAGACATCTCAAAATAGTATGTGTATAGTTGTGAGAGATAGAGCAAGGGTAGTGAAACATGTGCTCTCATCACCAGAGGAACGGGGGAGAGATAAGAGGATGAGAATGGCCCCTCCCTGAGGAATGCTAGTCATGTTGATTACTGAGCCTGGGAACTGATCTCAGTCCGAGAAGATTCTGTAAATGGTGTGAAGCCAAATAAACCTTGCTGGATTGAATCTGTACTGTCTCCTGGAGTTTCCTGGGCTAAACCTGACAATAGTATTGGAAAGAAAGGTTTAAGAGCAGTTTAGCCTTACTGCTGAGTTGCCATACTTCTAATGCCAGAATTGTAAAAATGTCCATTTATGGCAAGTAAATGTCAAGTTAAAACTTGGACCTCCAGGACAATAAAACCAGGTGTACTTAGGCTGTCTTCTTTGAAGATAAACAATCTGGCTGGATTCTCATTCCTATGGACAAAGCATTGCATCTCTATAATAGACTGAAGGCTTTCTCCTTCTAGTACCTAGCAAAATAAACTATTCAAGGCATGTTCTCAGTTATCTATAGAGCTCCTCCTCTCTGGAAAAGAAAAGCCCCTGGTCTTTATCATCATACCAATGGAAGCCTGTATGTCTCTCTCCAAATTCTGAGGTTCTTCTTAACCGGAACCCTGATGCACTGCTCTATTCCCCGGATATATTAGTCCTTCTCTCAATCCTTAAATTCAAGGTGAACAATATTTTTTCAGCCAAGGCCCATATGTGGTCTTTGAGTGATATGCTGGAAGGACCAAGGTCAAAACTAAATTAGATTTAACTTTAATTGACATACAATTAATTAGCTAAACTTGGAAACTTAACATGGATGGCAGACCACCTACAATCTGGAAGAAAGCAGGAACAGGGGCATTTTTACCATTTTAAATTAAATAGAATAAATATGATTATCAGTGGCATAGGTAGTAATTTCCCTTTTCTATCAATTAAAAATTAGCTGGTCATTTTGAAGGGATTCTCAAGGCTGTACCAAAGTCTTATGAGGTTGTGTATGTGCAAGTTGTGTATCTGTGTCCTGAGTTCATCCAGAAATAGTTACATCTGCAACTATGTTTTCATTGTTCTATATTGTTTATATTAATCTCTGACTCTGGTGTTGTTGCTTATTTTCTACCTAACAGAGTCAGCTGTTAAAATACTACTTTTTTGCAATTTGAGCATCCTATTTCCTGCTGTTACATACCAAGCCTCAAGGCTAAAGTTCTGCAAAACATGTATTGATCCTGTACACATAAACATTACATGTATGGACTGTTCTATCTTTCTCTGCTTCTTGAGGGGAATTGCTTTGGAAAACTTTAAATACTTTATCATATTTATTATTACAGCTTCTGTTTGTTGTTGAACTGTATCCAAGTGTGCTAATGATACAGCATGAGCCTGAAGCTTGAATAAACAAGATTTTTTTTCTTCTGCAGTACCTGAAAGGTTTTATAGAAAGAGAAAAAAAAGAGAAAAAACTTAACACGAGAGAGGTTGAAATATCTCTCATCTGAGGAGAAAATTCTTGAGATAATAACAGCACTTTACATCAGAGATTCCTGTATTCACCTGTTTTTTTTTTTTTAAAAAAAGACTGATTTCCTTTTCTCAAATACCCCTTCACTACATGTAGTTAATGCTGGGTTGTTTGCTTGCAAGACTTGTGAAGTGCAGTATATACTTCACTATATTGTCATTATCTTTCCTTACCTTTCTCTTTCAATTTTTCAAACATTCCCCTTTCCTTTGTTGTCTGTGTACATATTTTATCCTTTTTGATCCACAACTTGGCCAAGAGTCAGTTTTTCTTTGGCAACATGCTATCTTGTGGAAGGATAATAAATTGTCTCATTAGTAGATTAATTAGTTGTACAACATTTTAATAGCCTGTTACAGGAAAAATTATTCAAAGCACTTTCCCCTTATTGTGCAATATAATTTATGATTGGGTCATAAAATCGTTTATTAATGTTTCTTCATGTTAAAAGGATGCTGTCAGTTTACTTTTTTTTTTCCTGTTAATATAATGATTTGTAAAGTTTAAAAAGTTAGCAATTTTTTTCAGCTTTAACAATATCTAGGTTAGGTAAGAGCACCCTTCCCCAATTCAATACTCTTCAAATGTAAGGGACAACTTATAGAATTCCTAGCGAGTTTCTGTAGTCTCACCACATTTGGGAAACAACAGGCTAGAATAAGTTAGTGTTCCTCAAGTAGGGCAAAA
The DNA here is from genome assembly GCA_030867105.1 of Liasis olivaceus. Lineage (NCBI taxonomy): Eukaryota > Metazoa > Chordata > Lepidosauria > Squamata > Pythonidae > Liasis > Liasis olivaceus. The sequence goes on along the minus strand of CM061350.1, from coordinate 162,889,698 downwards.
ATTATGTCTTAATGAAAGTGTAATCTGAAGGCCAACATACAAATTTAGGAGACAGATTTATGTCATGCAGTAGTGCTTCCATTGTTAATAACTGGTAGCACAGCTTAGATTTAGACTATGTGATTGTGACAGGGTTACAGTCAAGTTACGGTACAAGCTACCAATGACGAGGCTAAATGCTTTTCCTTTGGTATGTACACAAGGTAGGTTTATTATACAAAATACACACTTCTAATGTGTTAAACCTAACATATATAATTTATTTGGGCCTAATAATATATTTATAAGTGACAGTGTTTGGCCTATAAATGACAATACATAACAAAGTTACAAGTTTCCTTTTTACCCTATTTTCTTAACTGGCCACCTTTCCTAGCCGTATTACCAGAGTTCTTTTTCTACCCCTCCCCTTTAAGGGCTGGGAAATCTGTTCCCTTTACTCAGGGCTTAATGTCCCTTTACCTTACACTTAGCGCTACATTATCATCCACTCTCCAGCTCTTATGCTTCGGTAGGTCCTGCTGGAGGTTGAAGTAGCCTGGTAATTGTTCCCTTTTACTGAGTTGCTTCTCTGTCACTCAGTCCTTATCAGTTTATAGGAGGGAGAAAACAATTACTTGTTGGCTGGCTGTAACTGGTCTTCATGTTCAGAAGGCTTGCAAGACTGTAAGGCTCTGCTACTCCTTACTCAGCTGTGGTAGTTTCAGAGTCTGGTTTCTCACTTTTAGTTTCACCTCCTCCATGCACAGCTGGTTGCTTCTTTAGTTCTCCAATTCAATCTCCTTTCTCCCTTGCACTGACACCCACACCCTACGCAGGCCTTCAGCATTTCTATCTCCCTGCAGTTCAGGTGTGATCCTTTGCGGTCTTAAAGTCCCAGGGAACACAAAACCATAAGGAAGAAAAACTCACATCAGCAGCCTTGAGTATTTCCTTCCACAGCGATGCAGAGAACTTTGCATAATATTGACAGATCCATTTTTAGTTGGGAACAGAAAGTCTAAAAATATTCCATAACTTGTGGTGCTGCTTTATTATGATGACTTGGGCCAATCACTCTCTCTCTCTCTCAGTTCATCCTACATGAAGAGTTGTTCCTTTGAGGATAAAATAATGGGAAACCACCATGTATTTGTCTTTGAGCTCTTAAGAAAAAGAAGGATATGAATGCAATAATATTTTTAAAAATGTGAGAAAGGCATAGCAAAGCCTTCATTTGGGGAGATGATCCCATTAAATTCTGATTATATAATGTTTCCACACTACAATGAAACAGTAAATCCCATAGGATAAGAGGCCTGAGGGAACCAAAGATCATTTAAGGCATTCCCCTACTGTGCACCTACTAGATGTATTTATTTATTTATTATATTTAATTATTGCATTTACAGACTGCTATAGTTAGTCTTCTCACAATTTACAGAATATGTAATGAATATACATTACAAATTACTGATTACTGGAATAAAACAGTAATCAATAAAATATGACATTATATAATTCCAGAGCAAGCCCCAACTCAAAATTGCAAGATGAGGTAGAAGGTTCTATATGAAGTAAAGAAGTATACCCATGAAGTATATTTAATAGATAACTATTCTAGACTTTGTTACATGCACTCTCTGCCAGTCCTGATCAGCTTTTCAGAAATCAGCACACATGGACAATTTTATACCTGTATTGAACACTATTTTCCTTAAGTTCTGGAATTAAAAAATATTTCAAACAGGTATTTATAATGTGCACGACTTCCCTCAATATTTAATAGAGGCATGGTCAAGAAATCAAATGCTGGAACAATTTTTCTGCTTTAAATTGCAGTACCAAGGATACAGCAGTTTCACATAGAGAACAGGGATGCTGGTTCTCACTTTGGTAAGAAATCTAGTAGTGGTGTCCAGAACAATCATCAGATGCAGGTACTGCCACCTTCATGAAAGAGACAAGACTCCTTTGCTTTACAGTTAAAAAGCATGAGAAAGCAAACTAGATCCTGCTGCCTTAAACTGCCTATATAATTTCTTCATTAGAAAATAGAATACTTTGTAGTATTCCTGTGTTTATTTATTTGTTTAATCAAGTTATATGGCTGTCCACTTGTCAAAACCACTCTGGACAGTAACAAAACAATAATCTATACTAAAAATAAAAAGCCAACATACATTCCATCCAGCAACATTATCCATTCCCAAGATGGGCAACTGTAACATCTTGACCCAAATGCTTTCAGCCCAAAGGTTTTCAATGCTTTCCAAAAGGAGAGCAGAGTCAGGATCAATTAAAACTTGGGGGAAATCAGAACAGGCAGCACCCTTAGCCCTCTTTTTAATAAATCTCACTAATCTGAACTCTGAGAGACTTGTATATACCCAAGCCTACATCATTTAACATTCAGTTGCTAACTTCAAGTCTTAAATGTGCATAAAAATGTCTTAGTAAGTTTACATTGAAATTTAATTGTTATGAGTCACAGATATAAAATATCTGGAAAACCGCAAAACAAGTCAACGGTGAACAGGTTTAATTACTCAAGTACTCTGTGATGAACTGGGTGAGAAGCTCAAGAGCGTCTGTCAACCCGGGGAAAAGCGATACTCCTTGCTTATGCCTGCAATCAGTCCAGGACCTGCGTGAGTATAAAACAGCGAACTTATAGGCATGCAAACAAATGGTAGCGTGTTCTTTTTTCCTCCTTTCCCCCTCAGCCAATAAAAATGCGGAGGTATATCAGGCAGGGCCAATAGCAAAGCTGAGTGGCCTCTTCAAGACTCACTTGTTCATTCTCGAAATAAACGAGGAGAATGGTGGGAGGCAGGAAGTTCTTGTGCTTTTTAAGGGTCGGGCTGTACTTTTGCTGGGGAGATGTCCTGCTTCGCCTCCACGTCTGGACGTGCTTAAAAAAAAAACGGGTGGGGGAACGAACGCAGCTAGTAGGCGGTATGCAGAAAGGTGTTCTCGATTTCCACCATCTGACGCAGTTGGCGTTCTGGGGTTGAGAAGGGAACCAGTTAAAAGACATGGCAGAGGGAAGTAAACAAAAATGTTTCTGTGCCTCATTTGAAGGAGTGACCCTCGGCGCTGTTTATGCAATACGCTAGAGCCAGAGAATTACAAAGGAGGAGTTTGACTATCACGCTGGAAAACAATATCTGTAATTTGAAACTCAATACAGCGGAAGAACTGTATAGGAATGGCAGTCCGAGACACTGAAGTGCGTCAGAGGAAGAGAGGCGATAGATAGTTAAAGACGGCATATAAATGAACGCTGCTAGGGAGGTAAGATCACCAATCGAATGACTAGCGCGGGGTCTGCTCACTTTTGAATCTTCCCATAAAGATCTGAAGCGTCTGGGCGTCTTTGTTTTGGTTGTCGGAGAGAGAAGAAAAACCTGCAAGGAGTATGTTTTGGCTCCTTGCCCATGGCGAGCAAAGGCTAACGTTTCTGCCCACGTTTAGTGGGTCGCTTCCTGATCCCGGGCTTGGAATGCGTCGGAGCAGCGTTGCTGCCCGCAGAGCGACGGGGTTATTTCGTGTTGTTTTCGTTTGGCAGGCTGTCACGAGTGCGCGGCCCAGTTAAGATGGGCAGCCACGTGGTGGAGCCGGTCGGAAGGAGAACAGCTCGAGCCTGCCTAAATGCGGGGGGGAGGGAGGGAGGGAGGAGGAGAAAAGAACGCCGAGCTCCCCGGGGGAGGGAAATGTTCTGTTCTGTACTGCTCTGCTCGCTCCTGCAGTTGCCGAGGCAATGAGAGGCTGCGCTGATGATGCAAATGGTGTAAACCGGTTCAAGAGGCACGTAAGCGCCGCCCAGATCCTAAATTCAGCCGTCGCTTCTGAACCAGCCCGCAGCCGCCGTGCTGAATTCACAGGTGCAGACCTTTTTTCTGCTTCTTCCTGATGGTTGTCGAGATGATATAGGGCCCTACTGGAAAAAGAGAGAGAGAGAGAGAGAGAGAGAGAGAGAAGCGGTTGTAACACTGCACTATATAAAAGCCCTTCTTTAGGTTTTGAGGAATAGGAAACCGGGGGCCGTACTGGTGAAAGCTCTTCAAAACCTTATAGTTGAAGATTGCAAGATCTGCAGTGCTGGATCCGGCGCCCCCTCCCTTTATAATAAACCCCCTCTGTTCAGGAGGATTAGCCCTAGGTAAAATAAGGAGTCCGCATCCATTTGGTTTAAGTTTGACGAATCAGTTTGTAATTATATATCTAGATCTCAACTTCCGGGGTACAGGAAAAAAAATTATAAACAACGTGTATTTGCAATGTTGGAAATATTTATATTGTATAATATGTAGGGCATAAGCCACCCAGTTTTATCTATTGTTAATCTCAATGATTTGGGGGGGAGAGTATAGAATTTTACCAATTTCAAACTTCTACCAAAAATAAAAATAACATTTTAATTATGATTCTGGATTCCAAGGAATAGGCTGGTAATTTTGCAAAAGAGACCATACTTTCCATTAATTGGAAAAATAAGGTGTGTTTTTCACTTTCTTTGCTCATACAAGCCTCTTTATGAACTAATCTGCATATCTAATTCTTTGCCTGCCTCGCTTCAGTTCAGAATTATAGCAAAATATATATATATATAATGGAAAAACATAGATGCTAGTGATTCTTAACTGGGACATTTTCAGTAGTATCTCACTTTTTGCTTTGGGGATGGATTATTTGCTACGCATTCTGTTATTAGGAATGGCTAAAGAAGGCTCTGAAAAAAGGAAATTATGAGTTTTCATGAAGCTAGTAAGACACTGTGTGTCACTATGTAGTCTATATTTTCAAAATGCTTTGCTCATGCATATGATTGCAGTGGTGAACAGCTATATTTCTCAAATGTACTATTTTTTTAAAAAATCACTGTATCATGCATTGTGTTACTTAAAAAAAAAAGTTCTGTGGAAGTAATCCAAAATTCATAGATGAGGGGTCTTAATAAAGCTGTGACCAAGCTATATGTTTTCAATTTTTCCCCACTAGTTTTTCCCAATAAATCTGATTGCTTCCTATAATGATCAGCACTGCATTTTAGCTGTTTTAAAGTTACACAGGTTTCCAAATAATTCTGACGAAGTGGGATCTGCAGGAAAAATTATTGTAGACAATTCCTGATCGTTCAGGATTCCAGGTAACCATGCTCTTTTCAGACCTTATTCTCCCCCCCCCCCCAAAAAAAAAGACACAGATATTCTGTGCTGGCATTCTGTGGTAGTGAATGTGCTTAGTAATGGTTAGGCTGTCTTGATGAATTCTCCTGCAAAGTACCCACCTTCCTCATTTTTACTCAAACAATCTTGGCTTTTCCTTGGCTTTTTATTAAGCCTCAAGAATTTTGGATATGGAAATGCTATCTCAGTACAAAAAAATCCAGTTTTTGAATTTATTCTTATGATATAAGATGCAGGGTTTTTTGTTTTTGTTTTTAACAGACCTCAAGTTGTCCTAATTTGAACTGGATGCATTATTTTTAAAGAATGTTCAATAACTAAATCTAACACATGCTGCAGATGTACAATTTGAAAATAAATTTTCTACAGTTAACTTTTAAGGGTAATAAATGTTGCTATATCTTGTAGCAAAAAGCAAATCATACCATCAGTGTGCATATTTTTCTTTTTGCGGTAATATTAGGGGTATGCAAAGCATTCCAACCTAGAAATGGCTGTTTTAAGTGTTCTGAGCATGAAACAAAACTTGGCTTTTTAAAGTAGCTCTATTTTGAGTATTCTGACTGAAGGCATTGCAATTCGGCCGTTGTTAGGTTTGCTGCCTTTTTTGTTCCCCCAACAGTTTTCCAGCCTAGCCAGCACAGCAGCATGGGTCAGTCATCTTCCTGCTGCTGTTGAGATTGATTGAATGGGATGGGTAGATTGGGTTTCGTCTTGTGCATTATTTTGAAGGCAAGTAATGCAAAGGTGTGAATTGTTGTGCTTCATACAAAACTTGCTAATGTTCCTAGGGTTATGTAAAGGCTACTAGTATAATGTTGGTTTGGTTAGTTTGTTAAACTTTGTGTGCCAGTGCATGGTGTTAAATCTTGTTGATATTAAACTTCAGAATGCATTCAAAATGGAAAAAGTTATATTGGCTTGGCTGTTTGGTTAGGCTTTGACAGGTCTGATATTTGGTGCTTACTCTTAAGCACTGTTGATGTGATGTTAAAAAGCACCAGCAACTCTCCCCCTGCCTTGTTTTCTTTTCTTTTTGCAGCCAGCAAGCAAAAAGACATAGAAGAGAACCACACAATTACTTTTAAACCTGGCAGGCAAGCTGTAAAAAGGCATTCAAAATCTGTTACCCCAGTTACTTAGCAAAGTCAAGTATCAGTGCCTATAGAAAAATTGACTAAGGAAATTCTTCATGTTTTAAATTAAACATGTTTAAAATTAAAATGTTTATGTTCATGCTTAAAATTAAAAATAATAAACCTTCATAAGAATCAAAATAAGTGCAATTTGATTTTATTATTTTAGTCTCTTGGGATCAGGAATATGCTAACCAAAAATAAATTTTAAAAGATTAGCTATGGTCTTTGTTCTGTAATCTACTGGTTGAACAATCTGGAAGATTTATTTAATGAAATGGAAAAGATTGATTCTGTGTTGCAAAAAGGCTATCACTTGCTGATATCTGTTTATATTAGAATCTTTTTTTCCAGTGATTGAGAGCAGAACTGTTTCCCATAGGGTTTATTTTAATATTTTCAAAAATGTTTCAAAAATAATCCCCTTGGCCAAATTTTCTATTATTTTGGAGGGTGGACCAACGATCATGTCACCTAACATTGTGACCTTGGGGAACGAATCATGGGAGCAACACTTAGTCCTGAGTTCTGATTGTTTTCTGTGGCCAGAATACTTGAAACATTTCAAGTTTTATTGTGTTGAAGCATAGCAATAGCATTCTGATGGAGCATTTTAAGAGGGAGTATTTTGTTTCAAATCCAGAACAAATCTTTTGTTTTGTTTTGTGCATGCCCCTATGATTGATGCTTCCAGCTCCAAATGCATTCTTGCTTTCAATATGATTGGCTTTTTAGTATGAAATAAGCTAGTTTTATTAAGGAGTAATCTGACTTCCTTATTTCCTAAATAATAATAATAATTTATTAACTTGTATGCCACCTGACTCCCAATGACTCTGGGCAGTTCACAACAATTGAAGAAATTACAATGAAATCGGGACTTCTAAGGAAGAAATGGAGTGGAGTTGACTGTGGTGGAATAAAGAGCTGGCGAGTAGACCAGCTCTTCATAATACCTCTCCGGACAAGGAGAGGACTTGAGATTATTCACAAATGTTCCATACAATTACTCCTTGCAAGGAGACCGCAAGACAGCAGTCTCCAGAGGGTTTAGAGTTCTGGAAGATGAGGGAATAGCCATCTTCCTGAAAGCAGTTCTAGCAGGTGCCTTCAAAAGGACACTGGGTTTGTATACTTCCTTTTCTAATCACTTTTGGGTATGGCTTGTTAACTGCTTTTCAGCTATTAGGAACCTTTGGACTGTCAAGTCTAAAAACACTGGGTGAGTTTCCTTCAATCCTTAGTGAAAGAAGTTTTAAATACAAGTTTAAGGACTTTAAACATATCTTTTGGAATAAACAGCAAAAAGGTGATTAGAACTTTGATTTTGGAAAATTACAAATGGACTAAGGGTCCAGATTGACTTAAAATAAGATTTTGGAATTAATTATAAGAATCCTTCCTGTGGGAAAATGCTTTTGTTTTGAATTCTTTAAAAAAAAATGATAGGATGAGACTTTGAAGGTTGGACACTAGAGGGAACCAGAAGGAACTAAAGATTACCCTTAAAGGAGAAGAACACTTAATTTGAGTTACTAATAGAGAATGAAGCAAAATATTTTAATATGGACATATTGAAGGTTATTTTTGAACAATGGACTCAGAGGTTACTTTTAACAGTGTGTGCCTCTATAGATATACTGTGTTTAAAAGTTGTCATGAAGAGGAACAAGTTATATCTGACAAGATTGAGACTGATCTGAAAGTGGATTTAAAAATGACAGGCTACAAGAATGATACAGAAAAAGATGCTACACTGGACATACATAAGCTGGCTGATGTCTTAATCATTAAAAGGGATTTACAAATAACAAAGGAAGAGAGTAACCTGGATAATTTTACTATATTGGGTTTAGAAAAGAGGCTTGTTAAAGCTTTGAAGAATTTTGTGAGAAGGGACAAAGAAAAAATGTAAAGAAATCAAGTTCTAGGATATTATTTAAAGGGACTAAAGATCAAGATTGTTAAAAGTAAAAGGAAGCAATATAAAGTTGGTTTGTTTAATCAAGGTTAAAATAGTTATGTTGTTATATCTGGTAACCCTTAATGGAATTTTGCTGATCAGGACTGAAATGACAAGACTTTAAGGATTTGTTTATAGATAAGAGATGGGAAGAAGAGATCATTTGTTATATTTTAAGAGAAGGTGATAAATTACTAAAATTATTTATACTTCTTGTGATGAAGGGGGACTTCATTTCTTTATATACATTTCTTTTTCTTTACTATATTCCTATTTTTTTCCTATTTTTTCTATTTCTTTTCTGCACTTTCTATTTTTGCTTTTTCTTTTATTTTTTAGTTTGTATTTTTATCTTTTAAATTGTAATTTTGAATAAAATTACTATAAAAAAGCTACAATAATACCAATGAAGCAAAAAGTAAAGATAAAATATGGCAAGTGCAATCAAGTAAGGGGTCTCACTCTCTCACCAAAGGCCTGGGTAAATTGGCCTTTTAGTGCTGTGGACAAATTACTGTGAGTATTTAAAAGGTCTCATGATGCTCAATGAATAAGTTGTCTTCCCTATGATAGAGCCCACCAAAGATAGACACTCCTAATGGTACAAAATTATGTAATAGAATAAAGCATCAAATAAAGGATATGATACTGAGTTGGTGGTGGGGGCTTGTAACCAGCTCCTTGAGACAAAGCAAACACTTGCTTGGTCAGTTTCTCTCTTCTGTTCTACTGTTACCAGTTCTACAGCCTAGGCTGTTTTGTTCCAGGGCAAACAAAGCCAGAGGTATCAAGAACAAATCATTGAAAAGCACAGGGTGTGTGTGTTACCATAGCGATAAGAATGTAACTTTTTTCATGAGATACTGGAAGGTGATTGTTTCAGTTCTGAAATGAATTTTATTTTATTTATCTCTTATGTATATATTTATACTGCTGCTTTCTACGTGATGTTCCATAGCTGTGTGTCTGCTCCAAGGGAAATTTACTAGAAAATTTTGTGGTCTTGTAAGGAGTCTAATTACTATAGTTTCTGCATCATTACTGCCTGCAAAAGGCCAGTCCAGAAGTGAAAGGAAAAATCGAATGCATCACTTATTGTAATGGTCTGATCATGGCTTCTATCCCTAAGCCAAACATTAATTTTTGCCATTTTTTTCAGTACCATAACTGTAGGAAAAAAACTTTGTTCACTCTCTTTATAGTATTTTTAGGTTCTGTGTTTTAATAACTTTCATGAATAAAATTTAAATTATGAACATGAACAATCTAAAGTTGATGCAAAACTTGTTTTTCTTTTTCCCCTACTGTTTTGATGTTCTGCCTCATTCACTATTTCACAAAAGTTGTGTCAGGTATTTTGTTCAAAGGGACCATAGCAATTACAATCCATGCCAAAAATACACCAACAGTGAGGCTGTTTTCTCTGTGCATGAGTGCTTTAAATGTTTTATCCAAACAAATATTTAGCTGTTTGAGCCTTAAATTCTTTGCCTGACCACCACATAGTAACTTACCATAGGATATTATCCCAGATACTGGAAAAGATATTAATGGAGTTATCAGTGACAATTTCACTATGCACAGGACTAGGCTTCATAGTTATCAGGTGGTTTGGGCAGTAGGTCACCTGGCAAATGGATTTTTCTAACTAAGTAAATCATTGAGATGAGTCATGAAAAGAAGTGAAGGACTGCGGCCATGCAAATGGAGATTGGGCCCCCAAATGTAACAGTAAGAATCCCAGGGAATGTATTTGGGTACTAAGTGAAACCCAGTCAAACCTGTGCCAAATTACAAGGCTGGTAATGGAATGAGTAGTCAGAGAAGAAAGGAGAAGTAAACAGTTACATTGTTTTGAACAAAGACTATAATGAATTCAGTGGTTCCAGGGCTAGACTCATGAGGGGCTGGACTCATGAGAACAAAGGGACTAATGGGATATGCTGAAAAGAGAAAAGAAAATTTGATTGTTTGATTGCTTTGGATCTGTTAGTGAACAAGATAGAGCTGTTGGCAAATACACCACAGAAGCTCTGAACTACTTTACTGTAGGAAGGAGGTATACTTCAGCATTGGGCCAATTTCTACCAGGGATCTAATTTGGCCAATACAAAGTCTCCCTCATGGGTTTACCAACAAGCTTTTTTGATTAGATAGGGCTCTTCAGTGACACTGGTACATTTGTAGCAGTTTTCAAGTGTTTGCTTGGTTGGATTTTTCAGAAGAAAATACAGTGGTACCTCGGGTCACGAACTTAATTCGTTCTGCGACTCTGGTTGCGACCCAAATTGGTTGCGACCCGAATCAAATTTTCCCATAAGGTTCAATGTAAATACGGTTAATCTGTTCTGAACCATGTGTATTTTTTTTTTAAACCACAAAAATATGACACAAAGTACAGTACAGTACAGTATGAAGAGAGAGAACACTAACCTTGCTTGAGGCGTGGAGGACAGGAAGGCGGGTGGGGAGGCGGTTATTGTTTGGAGGGAGAGTCCCCCTCCCTACAGGAAGCCACGACCACATGTGTCAGCAGGGAAATTGGCCGTGGATCCTGTTCATCACCCGATGCGGAGTTTGCGAACGGAAGCAAAATTTTGCGAACGGTGCTGTTCGTGACCCGAATTGGTCGTGAACAGAAGCGTTCGTGACCCGAGGTACCACTGTACTGTAGAATCTTTGAGTGAAGGTAGCTGGGTAATGTATATGGAAAAATACAAGACACAGATAGCATCAAAACAGAAAGGCAACACATTTAAAGGCTTGGTAGCAGTATAGAAGTGTCTGTGTGCGTGTCTGCCCATGTGCATATATTGCTGCTTCATATAGAGTAGCTACTGATATTGTAAAGGCATCCTCTGTATACCTTTGATATTTTAAAAAACTAACAGCTATTGACATGGGGATATTGTCTGGATTATTCTAATAGTTAAAAATATTATTTGCTCCCTCCATGTTACTGTATCAGTATCTGATAGCCCCTGAGTTGAATGAACTTATCCTTAACAACTTATCCTTAATGAACATCCTTAACAAGAAAACAACAAAAAGGATAAAAGATGGGAAGGTTGTCCCAGTGCTTTTCCTATCTGACTGACAGGTAATAAAACCAAAGTATTTAACTAGGAATAGCAAATATATGTTTTGTAAACATAATTTTCTGCTTGTTTTCCTAGACCAGATGCACTTATGAAAGCTCTGTTCAAAAGCCTTCTCTAAAGGCTGCCAGAATAACTACTTCTATAATTGTAATTCATTTTTTTCTGATACACCTCTTTCTCGTTGCCAAGTAACCAGTCATACTGCTTAGAATCCATATTATTATAGTATCTTCATTGTTATTCCTATGCCCTGCCCTTCGTCGTTTTATTTTGTGTTTTAATTATTCAGTTTAATGAAATAAGGAGAGGACATTGATATACATGTTGGAAACACTAGAGATGACTAAGGGTATGATTTTAGGCACTCTCTGCGGTAATCAGCTAAACAGGCCCCTTGCTATGAGAATTCAGGTTGCTACGGTTACCTATGGAAACTAGGACTTTGGGTTAACTCAGGACATGGATGCACAAAGCTCAGTACCTCACGTCTCAACATCGGCTAATGTGTCCTTGCCTCTGTATCTGAGTCCCCACCCCACTCCTGGACTTTAGTTGTAGGATAACAAGGTGAAATTTACCTAATAGAATTCACCAATTGTAGCAGTCTACATTCAACTTACTGAAAACAATGGAAATGAGACCAGTATACAAAATATCATTCCAGCTAAATCGAATGACAAAAAGAGAGCTGCTTTAATGTGTGATCTGGGAAAGTTTCTGAGCCTGACATAAAATGTCATTTTCGTTGTTCATTAGACTCTGAAATAAGTATCATGCTGTAATATGTTCCCCTCTGAGAGAGTAGACAAGAATTAGGATGTCGTTGCAGAAGTTGAACAAAAGAATATTAAGTAAATATGAGTAAAAGAAAATGAGTTGGGGAAATGAGAAATCAAGATAGGATTTAAAGCTTAGCAACTAAATATTGGATATCAGTATGTCTCTAAATAGTTAACCTAAACTAGGCTAGATGTGGATTTTATGTTAAAAGAATCAAAATAAAGTCAAACTTATTACAAAGTAACCTTCAGTACAGCAAAACTGTGGTTGTATTGTGGCAGTGTATGGTTTGGAAGGGACCTTGTAGATCAGGGTTCCTCAACCTCAGCAACTTTAAGATGGGTGGACTTCAGCTCCCAGAATTCCCCAGCCAGCATGGGAATTTTGGGAGTTGAAGTCCACCCATCTTAAAGTTGCTGAGGTTGAGGAATCTTGTTGTAGATTATGTAGTCCAACTCTCTGCCCAGGACAGGAATCCATACTATAGCATTCCTGATAGATGACCATCTGGTCCTTGTTTAAACACCTACCCTTGTGCCTTTGATTCTTCCTTCTCAAATGTAGGACTTGCCATTTGTCCCTGTGGAAATTCATCTCATTGGTTTCTGCCCTTTCTGCCCCTTGTTCCAACTTGTCAAGATTCTTGCTGTCAGCTCTTTCTTTAGGTCATCTGCAGATTTGGTAATTGTATTTTCTAAGCCCTCATCCAAGTCATTTATAAGTACATTGAGCAGTACATGGAGTCCTGCAGCACACCCCCAGACACTTCCTTCCACCTGACGCAGAGTCATTGACATGGCATAGTTTCATTGGGCACGATTATTTCACCAGTTCTACATCTGTCTATCTCCTAATTCTACTTGGGAGGCTTGCTTTTGTCCAAAAGATAACACTGGATTCCTCTTAACCAAAGACTCTAAGTTTCTGAAAGTTTTCTATAAAAATAGAAAGTAGGTGTTTACTCTAAGTTTTGCAGTAATAAAATGGCCACTTTGATCAACTGGCATTTATTATTAATGGCCTTTTGGCTAAAGAACTTTTAGAGGTCAGTTACGTTAAAGTCATATGACAGACCAGCTTGGACACAATACATTTGCTTCTGAATCTCACCCCTCATTCAGTAAGACTTTTTTTTTTTTTTTGGCTAGCATGAAAAACTAAGAAGCAGTTAATTTAATGTATTTGAATTTATTCAATTTGATATGGCCACCCACTCTAGAAAAATCTGAATGGCTTACAGAATCCACAAAAAAGAGTTAAAATAGTTAAAATGGATAAACCCACATAAATAGGCATCCCAGACTAAAACAATTAGAACAACAAGCAGTACAGAAAGTACAAAATAACAATACGACTTGGGGCCCCACCAATTAATCACACCCATATTAACCCCAGGCCTGGGGACAGAGCCAGGTCTTAAGCGCTTTCCAGAATCCAAGGAGAGTGGGCACCATCTGTATCTCTGTTATTTGAATCATTCAGTAATACTAAACCAGTTTTTCTAACAAACACATTGACAGCTCTCTGATGCATGTTTGATATCATGTGAGAACTATTTTAAACTAGAAAAATAAAATATAATTAAAAATATAAAGAGTAAAGTGAAAAATACCCTTCCCTTCTCCCAGATTCCCAAGTATCATGTAGTATAGCATATCTGCTGATGTGTGATTTCTGGTCAATTGCTATGGCAAAGTAGCTTGATCAGTAGTAGGTGAATTAGACATAGTTTAGCATGGATGTTTATATTGACCTTACCAGGATTCCATCAGGGACTATGTAGGAAAATGAAATGTACTGGTGCATATTCGTAATACAGTCAGGCCAAATCCTCTCCTTCTACTGCTGTAAACTTCTGTTGCCTATGTTGGCAAAATAATGGTCTGGCTGGAAATCCAATGCTGGCAAATGAGTTATTGCTAGAGTGACTAGAATTGCTACTTTACAGATGCCTCCTCTGAAGTTTTGGTGCATTGTACAGCGTAAGGAAAATTGCTTTGATGGAATATGCAAGAACCGTTACCTAGGCAAAAGGTGCTTAAACAATTTTTAAGTCCTGAGAAATGAAACAATATTCCAAAATGGCTCAGGCAGACACCTCCCTGATTCACTGGAGTGTAAGAAGAGGGAGAAGGTATAGCACAATCAGACTTGCAAAATTCTGTTATTAAGGCCAATCTCAATCAAGGCAGCTTTAGCCTTCCTGTGGAGTTGATTTCCTGGTCTAGACTACCTAGTGGGACTGACATACATAATTGGGGCTCAGATGAAAATGATGGAGTGTCCTGATGCATGGAGACATGGTAGATGAGCTGCTCTTCCATTATAGAAGAAGAGTGTGAGTGGTAAGTTTTAACCTTCATCTACCCAGGACAGCCACTTTGATTCTTTACTGTCTTCTTCGCTGTCTTGATCACCAGAGAATAGTTTCTAATAACAAGTCTAGCATGTTTTCTATCAGCTTTGCTAGCATCATACTCTGATAATATTTCCAGCCATTTCACTGCCATTTTCTCCTTTAGTAACTGAGTATCTAACTTTGCTTTTGAACATCATCTCCATATAGTGTCACTCAACTGTTACTTTATCATGGTTGCTAATTCTCATTCCTGTTTTTTTAGCTTTTACCAGAATGTCCCCAGATGTCCTTTCATGTTCAGTAATAAAATGTGACACGTGTTCTTTCTCAACATTTAAATCAGTCTTTTTTCTACAAAGGGGCAAGTAAGAAGATTTATCAACAACATCATCAAGGTTTTGGAGTTCTGTTTATAACTTAATTTCCAGATCATTTTCTTCTTCTCCCTTTCCCCCTTTTTTCCTTTTTTATTGCTATACTTATCAATTATGAGATTATGTTGATAACTTTAAAACTGTTGTATTTGTGCTTTTGTTAATTAGTTTCACATATGTGTTCATTAAGAGTCAACAACTTGATGTATTCTGATATAATCAGAATTCAAATTTAAAGGTAATAAAACCTCTTTCTACATTGGTACAACAGAAATTTTATAGAAACTTGGACTGCATATATTGGCTTATATGGTTAATTTCCCAGTTTTTTCCCTGATGTTTACTGATAAATGTTAATAATTTAATTATGTAACACAGTATGAATATATATGTAAGATTAATTGTGATTAGGATATGATGTATGTGTGCGTGTATGTGTATGTATGTATATATTTGTGTGTGTGTGTGTATTCTCCTCTATCCTTTTTTTCTTTATTTTGCATATGTGTCATTCTATAGATATGGATATGAAGGATGCCAGGTCTTCAGAAATAAAACTCTGCAAGCATGAGTAGTTGAATATTCATATTTCATTTTAAAAGTTAAAATAAAAGCCATGGTTACTATGACAGAGCATGCATTTTGTTTTATTTTGTTAATGTTTCCCCCCATTTTTAGGAAGACATTATGTGCATCTGTTTCATGTATGTAGGGAGGGGAAGAAAGGTGAAAGTATATAAAGCTGGATTTGGAAAGATGTGCACACAAACCCCAATGTACTGAATAAGAACAACCAATGTTAGTTTTCTAATTCTTATTTGTAAAACATATTGTGTTCAAGGCCTGTTTTGTAGGCTGGCCACATCTGGAATTAGTTCCAGAAGTCTGTTAATTTTTTAAAGACCTTTGGAAAATGTTATTGTTTTTCTTCATGTTATTTTAATGATTAATATAAAACTGATCAAATTTTAGCAGATTTTTTTTAATGTACTACATTTTGTGTTCACATTGGAAAGGATGGATCTTAAAGCAAATAATCTGGATCTTACCCTACTCAGATCTGAAATATAATAGCCCAGAAAATTAAAGTTATAGAAAAGATCTATTCCTTCATTTTGTTAAGAGTTTATTTTCTCTTAAGTTAAAAGAAAAATAAAATGGGCTGTTGCTGTTTGGACATCTGTCTCTTTCTTCCCACCCTCTCCATTCATGAGTTCTCTATGAGCTTATGAAACATGAAACCTAGGAAAAAGTTGAAGTCTGGCTGTAATTGGGATTATTCTATTTTTAGTTAATCAGCAAGCAGTGTGCTGCCCTATCCATGTCCCAGTAAAGAGATTACATAACTTTCTTAACTCTATCTGCTGCAGCACCAACTTCCTGTTTCCTTTGAACTTTTTTCTCTCCCTTTTCAAAAACTTTCATGTCACTTACTTTTAAATAACAGAATCTTAAAGAATATCGCTGTGTATCTGTATTGAGAAGTTGAGTTGAGTGTAACAAACTCTGATATACTCTTACTTCCATAATATGGTTGTGATCTGTTCATGTTGATGTTTTTATCTGTATAGAGCAAAAGATCTCTATGTTTTCATTAGGGTGGGAAAGAATACCATACTTTTGTTCTTGGATATTTTGCAGAAGACAAATTGACACATAGTTTTCTATGTAAATAAAAGGTTGAAATGAGAAGAAGAAGAGGTAAACAGGCATGGTTCCTATTTCCATTAAGGAATAATATTCAGTTTTATGAGTGTATGGCTCCTTCAGAAATGTAGGTAGCATTTTGGGGTTTTATATTGCAAGAAGCACTGCTGTTAAGCGTCATTTGCTTGATGCGTTTCAAACAGGACTCTTTAAAGTGGGAAGTTGAGGGGTGCTGACATTTGCAGTTTTATTACAGTAGACTTAGATTCTAAAGATGCTGGCAGATTTGTCAGAACTAACAGTTTACTATCAAATCTGTTCCATGCTGTTCCATCTATCGATTCAGATGGTGTTAAAATGTTTACTTTGTGGTAGAATATTCTAAATGTATATTTACCCTTACGATAGTTCAGCAGTTTAATCCTGGGATGTGCAGTTTTTCTAGGCTAATGGTCAGACTCAGATTTTGAGTGACATCACTTTCTATAATTTTACCTGGATTTGAAGTAAGATTAACTTATGTTAATTCCCCAGAGCAGTTACATGCTATATCGTGCTATTTGAAAATATGTTTGTGTAAGAATATTTGTTTACTTTACCTGAAGTGAATAATTGGTGTTAGATTAACTTCTGTTACATTTCTAATATACTAGAAAATGGATTTCAAAACAGAATTCCTTCTGTGTGTTTCATAGATAGTCACATGTTCACATGGCAGATATGAGGAATCACCAATTCCTCCTACAACATAAAGAAGGGATACAGCAGCCCACTGCATGTTGTACCTTCTTTTCTGAATTCTTGTTCCTCACAATTATCTTTCTGTGCTGGGAGACACCTGTGCATATTTTCTGGGGAATAAGCCTGAGATGCCACGTTCAGACTGGAATCTGAATAAACGTGATTGTACTACACCTTACCAAACTGGAAATCATGCAACCTAAGAAGAAATTATATACAATCTTCTTCAGTTTGTTGAACAGTAGCACAATCAACTTGCACTTCCCTACCTTCCTAACATACAATATATGCTGGCCTCTAGATCTTTTTCCCTCATGTGTTTCTTCCATGATTCATGAAGTACAGGGTGCCAAGCACAGAGAATGGCTATTTCTGTGCCACCAGTGCAAACCCCGCTACCTCCACTTATGTTGTCAAGTGAACTTCCATAGTAGGAGCCACCCTGTGTTCTTTGTTCTTAACAACTCATCATGGAAATATTTTCAGCATTGCCAGCTTCTCAGATTCAGAAGCTTGTCTCCTTTCCTACTTGCAGCTTCCCGACATTTACTCACCTGTAGAGTGGGTAGAGGTCCTCAATATTATACCTCTACTCTAGACAGTTTCCTAAAATAGTTCCCATGACTGATGCTGCTATAGCTATTACCCCAAGATATTTATCAATTGAATATATTTTACATATAAAATTAAATGAATAATAGCAGCATCCTTTGGTGCCAAAGGACACTTCTGAAACCCACAATTAACTCCTTGAATGTGATTGCATAATTGTTTCTTATAAGGTTTATGATCCTGCATTGTCTCAGCATTACTAGGACTTCATGTTCTGTATATTAAGCCTGCTGTTAAGTTCCACTCTTGAGTTTTATTGCTGTTTGTTGCTGGATGTGCAATTTCTTGTACTTGTACTTCCTAAAATTAGTTTGCAAGCATTTTTGCAGCTATGCAGTATAAAACTTGTTGTCTGTTCATTGAAAAATTATCTTTATATTCCTTGATAACTTGAGCATATACATTTTGGATAGTAAATACTGAGCTTTAAAAATGCTTTATATTTCATGTTAAAAATAAATTCAAATATTTTGAAACTTAAGCCTTACTAAGGCAACATCCTGCTTTTTATTCTCAAAGCATTGCACTTTATAAGTTTTTATAGTTATTACATCATTCAACAGGGTTTTTTTTCCCCCCTTCTTTATTATAGCTATTATTTTATAGAGGTTTTACAAAACTTACAAAAATTATCCAGGGAGCTTCTCTAGCTGAATATGGACTTTGAATCTGGGTCTCTCTGGTTTTAGTCCAGGATCCTAGCCACGTCAGAGCAGTTCACAATACTCATTGGGGGGGGGGGGGGGGGGAGAGTAATTTTGATGTATTCTAGACCAAAAGTGGGGTTTTAAAGATCAAAACTTGGAAATCTAATTGAACCCATAAAAGAAGTGAAGAATTAAAGTTATACATTCTCTGTAAATAGAACATTTTTTTTATAATGAAACTTTACAAATTGAGTATAGAATCACTTTCTGGGGTTCTCTGAGCTTGGTTGTTTTCTTGCAAACATTTCATTACCCGGCTAGGTAACATCTTCAGTGCTAGAATGGAATGGGGTTTGCTCTCTGTTTATATACTGTGGCATGCCTTGCCAGTGCTGGATGGGGTGGGGGTTTTGTTTTTTTTTCCCCTCTGGTAGTTCCTTGATTAGGGTATTGTTTACTGCTTGATTGTATGTCTGGTGGTAATCTTGGTATTAATCTCTGCTTATCTGGGTGATGATTGCTGGTGAGGAGATGTTCTGGTCTTTTGTTTTCCTTTTTTCTCTTTTGAATAGTATGTAGATGTTGTTTATCTTTATGTGCCTGTTGATGGCTGCTTGTCTGAATACCAAGCTTCCAAGAATTCACTCGCATTTTTGGATTTAGCTTGGTCTAAGATGCTGACAGTTTCCCAGTTGAAACTATGGTTAAGTCTGTCCATGTGTTGTGAGATGAAGGAGTTTTCATCATGTCTTCTGACCCCAAGGACTTCACAGTTCAACCCTGAGCTACACATATTCTCTTCTACTGGAATCACTTTCTGGGTTTGCATACATTAGATATGTACTGTATTTAGGAATGACTGAACTTCCTCGCTAAGAGTTATTTTAACGGAAAAAAAAAAGATTCTATCTTTAATAACAATCTCAGTTATCAGATGGAATATGATTTACATACTTAACACAAAAACAAAGAAACCTCAAAGTAGATTAAAGTCAAGGCATACCTGCTCATTATTTTTTGTCTAGAAAAAGTTCTTCCATTTGTAACTCCTATCTTCTGTCTATAAACAGCCATTTTCCTGGCCAAAGTGTTGCAACGTACTACATGGAGGTTGGGCTAAAGCTAATCTGTGTACATCAATAACTGCACCTCAGTTATTCCCAGCAAGGAACTTGTTTGGTGCTGCATACGCCCTTAGTGTTGTTTGATTTTCAACTTCAGGTTAAGTAAGGGCCTTGAACTGATTTTAGCCATTGTCATTTTCTGAACCTACAAAGAATTTGCAGAGGTTATATAAATTACAGTATAGTTTGAACTATTTTTTTTTCCTGAAGTAAAAAAGTCATTAGTATTCTGTTGTATCCCTAGACTGCCTTTTGTAGGTATTATAGTAAGTGCTGGTGCTATTGGTGGAAGAATTGTTATGCGCAAGTGTGGCCTTTAGATCATTATCTCATGTTTCATTTAGAGAGCTAGCTGGTGTGAAACAAGTATGTTGTGCAGGGACTGAAGAACGGGAGTTTCCTATACCTGGTTTCAAAGATGTGGCAAAAAGTTTTGTAGGGGTGTGCAGTTCTCTCTGTTGTGATTTGATAATTTTACTGACCCTCTGGTAATGCTAGTTTTGTTCTTTGTACAGAGTCAAGTTTCAGTGGCATTTATTCTTGTCTACTCATATTTAATAGCTAATAAGACTTCTGCCTACTACATGCTCTCTATCCTTCTTAAGCTTCTGATTCCTGTGATTGAACAGTTACAGTTATAATTTCAGTATTTGTCGAGTAGTAGGGAAAATGGAAGATTTTCCATTTTTAAGGGTGCAGCTTTCACACTTTCAGTACATCTGTGCTGACTTTTTTAAAGCTGCAGTGATTTATTTCCCATTTTAAGTTCAGCCATCGCATCCTCCTCTAATATTGACATTTTGGTGTTAGACTACTGCTGCTCCTCGTGCTTTTGCCTCCATTCTAGGAAGAAAAGTAGAGATTCTGTTCCACTAAAAAGGGGTGTGTGAAGGATATTGCCTTTTAAAATGTACCCAACTGTTTCTGCTGAGGAAAATAAAAACTGTTACAGTCATAACTGTCTGCACTGCCACTTCTCAAGCTTTTAAGGCAAGCAATAATAAACTATGCTTGGCTTACTCTGTGCTAATTTAATATTGAACTACCAGGTCCGTGGAAATGTTATAGTGATAGAGACATATGTGGTTCTAGGCTTATCAGCAAACTGATGCACATTTCTGGTGCAAATGTACCCTCCCATGGTTGTCTATAATAATCGTAGCACGGTCTTCTCTTTGTGAATATTATTCACCAATACTATTGTTGGCAACCTCCCCTGTTTTAGCTCAAGGGAACGTCATTGTCTTTTACACTATAATTTGTCCATTACAGGTTGCTCTTTAGTTATAAATTAAGAAATACATGGGCATGTTTCACTTTTGGGAACAGTTTGTACTCATCAGACATGTGAAGACATGGCAGACTTCTTTATCTTTTTACTTTTGTTTTATTCTTGTTTCAGTGAACCATCTTCTGATGTGTACTAGCCATCAGATAGGAGGTCTAGGAAGCTCTGATTCTTTGGAAGAGCTATTTTCTCTGAGATTATTCTCTTAAAGTTCTATTCATTAAAAGATTTAGGATCCAATCTAGCTTTTTCCATAGAATTTAAAATATTTAGTTTTCTGCTGTTTTGCTGACTTACTAATAATTTACAATTTCATCACTTTGTAAAATTAGTTTCGGCTAGCAGAAGACTCCTAGCAAGGAGTCCCATTCCCATGTTTAGATCCATTTAGGCATCACAGGAGCAATAAACACGGCTTCATTTGAATTTCAGTTAAAGATGATTGGCTGAAACCATGGCGCATGAATAAAGGAAATGGCTGAAGAAATGCTCCTACAAGGAAGTTCTGTGAGAGTTCTTGGGAGGTTCAGTGGTGCCTTGGCCTGTTTCTCTGTTCAGCACCTCTCCTTTGCTTTCCCTTCCTGTGCATTCTGAGCTCAGCATCTCAGCACATTACTTAGTATGTGAAAGCTTGCAGTTGTTTTTGTATGCATCTGTGCATAACAGATGTCACTATCAGACTTGAAGGACTTTAAAATAGCTCAGTAAAGAAGGGGGATGGGGAATTGTCTTCCAGTGCAAGAATTAAGGTATATTTCTGTTTGGGGTGATCACCCCAGATTTTTCTTTCATCTACAGTCTCTTGGTTCAAAGGAAGCTGTCTTTCATATTCGAATTGTGTTCTTTTGTCATGTACTGATCACTTTCCTACTTTTCTTAATGCTTTCAACGATTTTCTCTCACAGTTGGAACAGGCCTTTAACCTCCCAGCTTACTTACCAGTGGTAGAGAAGGGATTAATTCATTGCCTGAGGTTCAGGGAACATTGCCCACATCCTTAGGAACATTTTAGAGGGAAATCCTTTGCTGCTGTCTAGTCCTGCAGAGCTCAAATGATTAGCTGGTAAAGAAAAAACAAACAAAAACTCTTGAGCTTAGTACCATTGGTGACTTGGACCTGCAGAGTCATATGTATCTGAATCTGATATCTGCCTCCTTCCTGGACAGAGATATTTTATCCTGTCCCCTCATCGCCACTTCTTTGAGTGGAAAGTGGAAGGCTTGACATTCATAACTACTCATTCATATAACAAAGAAGTGAAGCACATGCTGGAGAGCGTGCCCCATCCTGGGGGAAAGCAACTGTTTTCTCAGAACTGATGAGTGTTTTCTGTCCTTTAAAGGGATTGATTCAGATACTGCATAGCTGTTTGGAAAATGCAGTCTTTTTTTTTCTTTTTTGAGGGCAGTTTTATTTGTGTGGGTCAGTTTTCCCGCACCCACTAGAAAACAAGCAACTCTGCTTCCAGTTCTGCTGCTCAAGAGTGGAACCTTTAAGTGCCATTCCTAAAAGAGTTAACCAAGCAAGTGTAGCAGCGGTGGAGCCACGAGAAGCTGATGATGCAAACGTGAGGAAAGGGAAGAGTGGAAATGAAGCAGAGAAGCCAAGGTGAGGAGAGAACAGGGAGATATAAATAACTTGGGTGCTTAGCTGGGGAGTGACTTTCTGTCTTGGTTTGTCCGGCCCTGGTACTGCTGGCATCGGCTCTCTGGGGGAAAGCTGCAGTTCTGCAGTTAAAACACAAGGAGCAGTCTGGAGAATTTTGAGCTGCGTCACACAGCTCAGAGGGAGAGAGTGAGAGCCAGCTCTGTCGATAGGTCTACTAGCAACAGCCTACTGCAGCAAGAGACACAGAGAGAGAGAGCATGCAAGAGAAGTAATAACAACATTGGGAAGCATGGTTCCTTTTCCATCCAGCATGTTTTTTTCTTTAAAGAAACATTATTTGGGAACTTGTTGAGGATCAGTGGATTTTGTCCACTGACAGTACCGGAAAGATGCGACGCAATTAATCCCGCAAAGGTGGGGGGGCAGATATAGGAAGGGTTAATGGGAGGAAAATTCTGGAATGTTCTATGCTGCGGCAGAGCGAACAGAGGGTTGAGGACTGCACAGGTGTAGATGAACAGATCTCATGGTTCCTCTTTTAAATACGTACGTATTTCTTTTATCGTAGTGGGGGGGGAGTTGAACTGACTGTCTCACTTTGTATGTGTGTGGCTAGAGGTATCTTTCTGCCCTCCCATCCCTCAAACTTTTCATCCAGTATTATTTTCCTGCGGCTAAATGTTGTTACTGTGTCCTGCATCAGACCAATGGAATGAAGGCACAGGTTGTAAAATGTCAGTGCATAGCTAGCTATAATGCAGAGTCAAGAAGGGAGGAAGGGAAAGAGAACAGTAGCTTTGCAGAGGATACCACCTAACACCCCTTCCCCAATTTCCTTTGCTCACTTTTAACACTTAGTAAATCAAGAAGTTGGCAGAGGGGTTTATCAAAACAAAAAAGATTTTTAAAGCTGAGAATCTGTATCTGCATAGTTCAGAAAGTGGCAAATGGACAAATGATGACGCAGTGATCTTTGCTTGGCATGTTGTTAGGCTTAAAAAGCATTGGTGGGGGGCAGAGGGGACAGGTACATTGTGAATCCCCAGACCAGCTGACAGGGGGTGAGTTAAGAAGGGAAGATTGCATTTAGGAATTAAATGTCATCATTTTGGCGTCGGAAAGTTGTTTACCTTGCTCTCTGCGTGTCTCCATGTTGGCAGCCTTCCAGCTCACATGTGATAGTCTTCCCTGTACTGCTGCATCATTAACCGAGTGCCTGAGCTTGCACATGATTGGCTGGGGAGGGCTTTCACTCTAAACACAGATTTCCATTGGAGGGAGAAGCAGTGGCAGGTGAAATGCTATCTGAGATTGGTTAGAGCCAGAATATCAAATCTAAATGTTCCATTCCAATTGCTTTAAAAGGGGTTCTGAACAGTTTGTGACTTAAAATGTTGGTTATTTGCTTTTATTCCCCACCCACTCCTCTGCTTCATAGCAGGCACTTTGGAATGTGTCTGTATTCTCAGAGCTAGTCTTTTAAAGAGAAAAGCAAAAAGCAGGAGCTTGTCTGTTGTAGGTTAGTTTAGTTTATTACTGGTGCAAGTGACGCAGAAGGAAAAACAAATATTCTGTGACTCGAGTTGCATCAGTGACAGGCATATTTCCGGCTGCTGTGAGACAAGCCACGATGACGTGACATTATTATAGGCTTCAGAGGAGACAACAAAAAGAGACTTTGGTGGGTGTCTATCTCTGCCTTTGTGTCAGTAAACTCCTAACTAGACCAAGCAGTTTTATTCTGTTATAAACTCTTGAGGGTAGAGATATTGCTTGTTAGAGCAGTATCTGTAAAACGCTGGACAGACCGTAGAACAAAAATGTGTCTTAGGTTACAACACTGTGAATCGAAAGTCAGTGCTGGATTGAATGACAGCAGAATATAGTGGTAAGAAATATAAAGTTTACTTTCTGTCTTTTTATTTTGCTTTTAAATGAGACAGTTGCAGGTTCTAAGATGGTGGAAGGATAGTTGTGCAGTTGCAAAGAATATGCCAGATCAGGCAGGGGGTGTCAGAAACCTGTCATATAGGATGTACATCTAATTAGATGTGATACTTTAATCATTTCAGATCTACCATATTTTCTCTTCTAGCCTGTCCCAAAGCCAATTCCAAATACATAATTATTGGGGAGGATGAGGTCTATATTCTTTTTTTCTTTTGGAATTTACAATGAAATCCTAAGCAACAAGCATTATCATAGAGCATGGGGGACTATTTCCTGTGGCATGTTCTCATGAAGTGTTCCAGTAAACTGAAGGGTTTATGATGATACAAGAATCTGTGTGGGTGACTCACTGGCATTGAGAGAGTCAAGTATAGCCAGTTGTTCAGCAGCAGTTCTGGCTTTGGAACCAGATCAGATACATTTTGATTCGCCATCTTGATTCTTCTAGAGTACTCCCGTCTTCTTGAGTATTGTTTCAAGATGTTTATTGCTTGCAGGCTTTAAAAGCCCCAGGAAGAATGAATAAGCATAGTCTGCTATTCAGAAGGAAGGAGAAATAACCAGGAAGCCATATCTGGAAATGGACGTGATGCGTGAAAGGACGAAGACGAATAGATCTGACAGATATCTCCCTCCTCTATTGCTCCCTTATACGTAACTTCATCTTTCCTTTCTCTTCTCCGTTGTCAAGTGTTATGCGTAATTTGAAATTCTTTCACTGGAGGTGCACCACCTTCTGTTTCTCCTTCCCCACTGAGAGTCCTTGCTCTGCAAAACTGTCTCCTCTGGAGGCAGTCTTGCATCCTGCGGTGCCAATTCTGCAGAGGAGGGCAGCCAGAGGTCCATCTGTGATGACTGCTTCGGTGCAGGGATACACTCAGGCTGAGATTTGTCTTCTTGTGTCACGAGCAGGAAAAGTGAGTAGGCTGGTAGAAGTTGGGTTACTTTCATTTTGACTGATGCCATCTAAACAAACATAGCTTGCGTTTTCTAGATACAGCCACTAGGGATTGTACATCGGGAGGGGGTTGTTCATTTGCTTTTTCTTGAGACATGGTGCTCTGTAATGGCATACCTTAAATATTTTAAGAGTAACTTGGATTTGTACAAGAGAAAGATCGATAGTACATAATTTTTCTTGATTCCCCCAAACAAGTGCATTTTCTCACCCAAGGATTGAGGGCTGAGATTGTGTGTATGTGTCAGACTGAGAGCTTATTTTATTATGTTTGTAAATCTGAATGAAATTCTTAAGCACTTGCTGCTTTAATAAATAATCGTTCACGTAAAGATACGTTAATATATGAAAACTAAAGCTATGGCGAGTGAAAAGGCATCAGTTTTGCTGTACTGTTGTGGAAAGATTTGACAGTTCAGCCCATATGTCTCAAGTTAACAGTACAAGTGTACCAGAGGCTTGTATCAGAACTCGTCTGCAGGTGGTTTTGAGACTTCTGATGCTGTCCAGAAGCCAGAGGATTTGGCTTTAGTACTTCGCTCAGCTTTGTGACCTTGGGCTAATTTGCCACTTTCTGCTTTTCTCTGTCATCCGCAAAGTGGGCATGATAAGATCTGCGTCACAGGAATGTTGAGACTTCGGTTTGTTTTTTAATCAGAACCATGGAATCTTTCCTGAAATGAAAGGGCTTCCTAATAACATAGGATTATTCTTAGTGTGGATGAAATTTACCAAGGCCCTGCAATAAACCATACTGTGTGTCCGTAGCTACTGCTATTTTTATTTTTTATTTTTTTTGTGGCGCCATTTTGGCAAACAGATGGACCCAATTCTTAACTGGACATTTTTGCTAGTGATTGATTGTGACGCATCTAAGTTTGACTCTACTATTTCTTTAACAAGGTAAAAGATACTAACAAAAAACAGTTTGTGGGGAGGAGAGAAAAAATATATATCAAAACTTGTGTTCTTAATCAGGAATGTTTTGGTATCAGCATGTATTGCTTTCACTCATGCTAATAGCAGGAGAATAATATAGTTGGAGGCAGTGATGATTCCCCTGTCCATTTTGTTGCTGGTGGAATATATTCAGAGCCTGTGGTAGTGTTGCTGTTAATTTCTGTCTCATATAAAAACAGTCCTGGATTTGTATCAGGAAGATACTTGCTATTGTTGGGAGGAGAATAATTTTCTTGAGGTATTTTCTCTTCTTGGCTTTTATGTTTTTTGTTTTTAAAGAGCTCATGGGATAACATTTAATTATAAACTTGATGTCTCCCTTTGATTCCCCTCACCCCTTCCCAAATAGAATACAGACTTAAAATACAGTCATATTTTGCATTTGTCTTGCACCAGGTAGTCATTTGTATTGATTTGGGTGCGCTAACT
The DNA here is from genome assembly GCA_030867105.1 of Liasis olivaceus. Taxonomy (NCBI): domain Eukaryota; kingdom Metazoa; phylum Chordata; class Lepidosauria; order Squamata; family Pythonidae; genus Liasis; species Liasis olivaceus. Next base: position 162,862,849 of record CM061350.1, on the reverse strand, counting down.
CTGTCTACCATTTCCCCCCCCAACTTGAAAAAATAAGAGTTTGATGGAAATATTACGTTGCATTTATAGTTAGGGGAAAAATGTTTGCTAGAGTAGCACATATCAAACTTAAGTTTCTGTCAGAAGATAGAATAGAGAGTTGTGGTTTCCTCCACCCTTCCCCCCATAATTAGGCTTTTTAATATTTCTTCTTAAATTAAACATTTTACTGTGCCTTTACAAAACCATATTTTTTAGAATAAGTATTTTGTATTTCAGAACTGCTTGAAGAAGAGAAACAATGCCGTACAGCTTTCTGGGTAGCCATTTTGCTGCATCACCATCTGCTATTACCATATTCCAAGAATCCCAAATTGTATTTACTTGTAGTTCCAAGGCATAATCCCCAGGACCGAGTTACGGACTCGGTTACTTGTCTTTTCTCTGTAATAGACTGTGCATAAATACAAATTCAATTGTCTGTGAAGCCCTAAATTATAGCCAGAATTAAACTTGGTTTGTTTGGGTTTTTTAACCAAATTCTGTTGTCTGGTAATCTAAGATTTACTTTTATCTTCTTACCTATCTGTATTAATAATCTTACTTTCTTTTTCAGCATTGTATGTTCATTTGCCTGAGAGATCAGTAAATTGTTCTCCAGATGTAAATACTCTCACCGAAATTATTTGCATCACATTAGAACATCTGGCTTGATATTCATTAGTGTGTGTCATTAGTGAAGCCAAGATGGTGGGCAGCTTCATAGTTGCTAGCACTCTGAATGAGCAATAATCTAGCATGAAAGCAGGACTTCTAGATTACATACCATAATTTTGAATACAAATAGGAAAAATAAGTATTTTCTTTTTGGAAAAAAGAAAGGCAAAAAGGAAGACATTGGTGTGGAATAGACAGTTGTCCCTATTTCACAAACGTATGCAAATTGGGCCTATTTGTATTTCTGTCACTGTTCAGTGTTATGAATCTCCTGCTTTACTCTGGCTGCTTTTGTCATATGTAGTGGTGTATGGTACTTGCCTATATTTGTACTCACTTGTATTTTGTGTTGAATTTCCCATATTGTTTCTCTGAAGAAGCAGGTAGATTCCTCACTCTGGGAGAATTTATTTTCCACTACATTCACTGCTATGAACTATTTTTCATGGCCTTTGCAAATCAAGGAGGCTAGATTTCTTCCTTCTGTTGCTCTTTTACGGTTATTGATGGCAAAGTTTTCTTTATAGTCCTAGTGTATGTGTTAAAAATTGATCTTGCAGCGCACTAATAGATTAACATCTCTAATCTGAATATACCACAGCATCGTTCCTGTGTTGGTTTCTCAGAATAGTGTCAGGCAACTTTGGTTTTTATATTTGGATTAAACAAGAAGCATATAAATTATAATGGTTCTTTGTTTTTGCCTTGTATATGCATTAAATTAATATAATACTAAATTGAAATATTGCTTATATTGTTTGTGCTTTTCTTACGGTGTTGGGTTACTTACTCCTAGAATTTATTCAAAACTGAATATTCACTCTAGTTTTAAGAAGAGATAAAAATAATGTATATACTTTACAGATACTCTAGTAATGTCCATTCATTTGTTCTGCAAGGATTTATCTATTATACATGTTCTGGCCCCAGTCCAGACATCTATAAACACTGTTGTCAACTACATGCCCTGGACTTAGAAAGTCATCCTTTTCTCCTTTGAACTGAGATTTGTGTCTCAAAAGAGGAATCCTGTTATTATTTTATTTGGCAAAGGGAGGACTCTGTAAATGCGGTTGATATTGCAGATGGGTTGATTGGAAAATAAGTTGCTCATTGTTGGAGGGGGGAGCGAAAACCTATATAGTTCAATTAATTTATATATAAATCAGACTAGTATATTTTGGCTGGGATCCAAAGTCTTATTTCTGTATGCTCAAGTTACTTGTACCTAATGATTTATCCCCAGGACAAATAATTTTTCATACATAGACAGCTTTCAAAAATCAGTTTATTGCAATTTAAAATGCGTGGGTTGTGTCTAAGACTATGCGAAATTTCACAGAGCATGCTGCATTATCTATGCGTATATGCAACATGGAAATTTTTCTACATACGATTGTGAACAGTTCTATACTAAGGTGAAGCAAAAAACACAAACTTCCATTTTTTTTCCTCCAAGAAGACATTATCATTCTCATAAGAAATGGATACTGTGCTTGCTTTGCTTGTAGGTTCTGTTGTTTAATTTTGTAGAGAGGTGAATATGTTCCTGCCAACCTTACTAGACCTCAGAGGACTGAAAGGGCAGTAGATAAGGCAGATGACTACTTATTTCTGTAGATATTAGATCACAAACAAACAAACAAACAAACAATGGATTGCTCAGGAGAGCAGAGTAAGAGCAAAGGTTTTGTAGCTGCAAATAATTCCTCCTCTTGTGAATATTCTTGAGTCTATTCTTGAGATCTCCCAAAGAACAATGCAGCATGTAAAAACTGCATATTTATTTATTTAAATTCAAGGTTTCTGAATTTAGCATATTAAACTGTATTTTAGTTATATTAGTATTTTTTATAATCTCTGTAAATTACAACTTCTTATATTTTGAGGCAAAATCATTCCCGAATTGAATTTTAACTTTATGAATCAAACATAGCTATAAATTTAATATACCAAACATGATTACTTGATGAGCAAACCAGTTATACATAAAATGTTTATCTTCCTAAAGTAATAAAACACGTTAGGTTTGGAAAGAATGATAAAATCAGTTTGGTTAACTTTTCAGAGTAAAAATAAAATTTTTCCCCCCTTCCCTTCAAAATTTTTAGAAATGTTCACAAGTCTACTCAAGAGTCAGCACCTTCAGTGGTCTTAGACCACCTTCAGTGGTCTAAAACTTGGCAGGACAAGTTGATGACCACAGGATTTCCTAGACTTTTCTCCTTCCCACTGTTGCTCTATCCAAGCATTCAAAGAGTGAAAGGAGCAAGGAGAAGAAACAGCTGCCTTCATTTGATGTGAACTGAACAAAGAAGCAGTTGAATGAGCAGTCATAATTGTGGTTGCCAGTGTTAACTTTAACTTTGCATTAGCTCTTACTGTGATTAGGTTTGTATTTATCAACACTTTGAACTAATATTTAAAGCAATTTACAGATCTTAGTTATAAAGGATGCTCACTAGCATGGATAATAAAACCAGTATGCAGTATCTTTTATTAATAATTCAATGAGATATCAATAACTTTTCCTTCCCTTTCATGATGGAAACTATCCTCTACTTAAACAGTGTTGTAGAACATTCTGTAATGTACAATATAAGTTGTTTAGGAACTAAAATATGACAATTCCAGTTATCACTCCCTTCTCTCACAAACAGTGAATATGCTCAGTCACTGTCAGGTATTTTGGGGAGGTATGAGGACAGAATTTTCAAATTTTCAAAGCAATATAGTTTTGCACACCTGAGTAGACTCACTAAATATGCCAAAGTTGTTGTTTTGTCTCTGTATATTCCCAATTTCACTACCAGTTTGAAAGGTGTAGCAACATCAAGTTCCATATTATGCAAAACCTATTCCCCTCTGGAATATTTTTACCACAAATCAGTCATAGCCTGTGTCAGAACAATTATTTCTGAACACTAGTTTTAAAGCTTAACAATTTCATATCCTTTTCCTCCAAAAACTACCATTGCCTACTGTGGTACTTACAAGCAAGGAAGAAGTATTGCAAAGTGCATCAAGACTGTTTCCAAAAATGAGTAGCTTGTGTACTGCAGAGGTTTTCTACCAGTACAACCCAAATTTGATAGCTGTCTTCCACGATGCAGCAGACAGTGCTGACTGTCTTGGGAACTCTTAAGGAAAGATCTATGGGTAAAGTGACAGTACGAAAGTGGTTAAAATTAGCTGGACAGTATGAGAGAACATTTGCAAATCCCATTTTTATTCTGGATCAAAAGCTGTTTGAGAAACCTGGTAACACTTTATATTTCAAAGGACCTTGGACCGTTAATGAGAGAGACAGATTTTTAAAAGCTTTCAAGGCATTACAAATTAAGAGTACAAATTAAACTTGAGATTTTGTTCTAATTCGCTGTTTGTAAAAATTATTGTAAATACTATTTCTTTGGTTCTAACTTCCTCTTTTTCTTCCTTTTTCAGCAGTATCTTGTATCATTGCCCAAATGGGCTACAGAGTTTGAAGACCATTTCTGATAACAGCGATCACATAAATAAGATTTGCCGGTCTTTAGTCCCATCAAAAACTGATGTGGTAAGGTACAAGAGTGTGCATAAGTTTATCTTTTTTTAATGGTTATATGATTAGATTGTGCTTTTTAAGAATAGGCTTCCGATTCTTACTGATACTGATTAGAATTCATCCAATAAGTTTTATAGCTGAGAAAGTTGAAATAAATGAACCATCATAATCTGTTGAGACTATGTTAATTTGTTCACATTTATTAGCCTACTTGTCTGCTGATGCCCCATATTCTTACTTCAGACTACATTGAGGAATACCCTTGATGGGATTTATTATTCAAGAAAAGCTACTTTTATGTTTGTTTGTTTGTTTGTTGTTGGAATAAAAAAAAATCTTCAAATTTAAAACAAAATGTGAAATCATTCTATATGTACATTTCAGTCTGTCTCCATGGCCTTAGAAGTTTCTAATTTAGAGCTATACAACGTGTTATTCATACTGAGGGCTGCATGTGGCCTTTGAGTACCACACTGGAGCCACATTCTAGAAAGTGGGTAGGGTTGGAATAAAAACTCAGTACAATTTCACTTGAATGTAAGTAAAATTAATTAATTCTTTTCATATGATTAAGGCCAGGTATTTAACAGTTTTTCCCATTGTGACTGAAAACTTACAGTATGAAAGCAACTTTAGAAGGGTTTTGAGGGTTGCACTCAAAGCTCTGCAGGAACATGTGAATTCCTGGGGCCATAAATCATGCAGTTTTGCTATAAAACATTTATTCCCATGACGCCCAAGGGTACCAATGTGTCCACAGATATTAGGGCTATGCTAAGCCTTTGAAAACGGTGCTATGTAGTGTAGAATGTCTGTGAAGCAGCTCTTTTGGAAACTTTCAGGCAGCTGCACCATTTGTAAGGTCTGTGTGGTTACTTCACAAACTTCTTCTAGATGTCTCCACATGCATATGCATTTTGGTTTTCCCAGTGAAACAAATGGTTCTGTACACACATGCAGCTATGTGTTTTGTTTAGAAGTGTGTCTACCTACCCAGATTAAAGATGAAAATAAGTACAAGCAGTAGTAAGGGTAGTAGAGAGCCTCTTGCAAGTGAGATTGGATATGAATACTTGGTGCTTTGTAAATAGTTATGTGCTATGGTAGTCGTTTGTGAAAGGATAATTCTCTACATGCAGCTATTATTTTGTAAAAGTGTCTACGTGTTCTTAAAATTCCCAGTGGGCCCCCCAGTCTAGAGGTACTGCTGATTATTCTTTCAGTCAATCTGAACTATTGCCCTTACATTTGAGATGGAGAAGAGATTTTTAATTCCCAAAATATTTTGATTGCTCAGGTTCAAGAGAAATGAATAGGACATTGCAGTAGCTTGAAAGGGGATGTTCTAAAAAGAAAAATTGTACTGATAGCTTAAGTCAGCCTTCCCAAATTGGTGCCTTCCAGACATTTTAGATTATCCAAATCAGTGGGTATCTTACTTGACAGTGTTGACTACATGGGAGGTATAAGTTTGGGAAAGATTAAGTTATATTATTAATCATCTTTTTCATACATGCACATACACTTTGTGCCATAAATGGCTGATGTTACTGTGTGCTGCTGTCTCACTAAAGGATTAAAAATTATAACACCTTATCCCGATTACCTTGTTTCTGTTTCAAATGCAAGACTTACACTACAGTCGTATGTATGTTTGCTCCAAAGTAAGATCATTTGTTCAGTAGATCAGGAGCTTGCAGTCTTTTCCTTTATGTGGACTGTTGCATTTTAACTGAAAGTTTTTGATTCATTTTTGAATTACGTTCTATCAGCGGTATAAGCAACAAGCATCAATTTACATTGATGACATACAAATGCACCACTATTTAAATTCGTAGAATATTATATTTACAAAAGGATGTGGAAAGCCAGTTTCATTATAAATAATAATGTAACTTCAAATGTAACACATACATGGGATTATGTAATCCTCTCTCTTTCCCTACTCCCCATACTTATGGACAGAGTGGAGTTCACTCTGTTCTGACTTACTTTCAAGTTTATATGAAATTTCCTCCTAAAGATTTGGGTCATTGTTGAGTTCTGTATGGTATTGAAATATTGCTGCTTTAATCAGATGGCATTTAGAAGTACAATAGTGAGTAACTATAGGGCTTTGGAAAGTTGTCACAATCTCTCTACTTCCCCTCTGCACCCCAGTCTATGGTGTTTTATGAGTAATTCATTAGGATTATTATCTGTTTTTTAATTTTATTACAAGCTTTAAAAAGAGTACACAAAAAAAACAAAATCCAAAAGAAGCCCCAACTAAGAAACAGTAACAATAAACAAACAAGAATTATAAACAATATAAGCATATTACCTGTATATCAAATATTAAATATTGTGTAAAAAGATCTAATATAAAAAGTTAGACTTTATTGTTACAATATATCATGAAATCTGTGCCAAAGGAAGACATACTGCATCATTTTTTGATTGGTAGAAAAGAATTTGTTTTCAGAAATGGATAAATTATACATCTCCTGAGTCCAAACCTTCATATCTGGAATAGTAGTATTTCTTCAGTTTCTTCAAATAATTATTTTAGCAATTTCCCATGCCCAATATAGCCAAAGATCCTCAAAAACAGTCAGATTTCACATTTTTGGAACATAATTCAACATAAATTAACATTCTTAACATTGAGAGATTTCCCCATAAATCTTCTATATATATTAAAATATTGTTTCAAAATGATGCCAGTAACTCACAACAGCAAAATCATGTGAGTCAATGACTCCCCAAAGTTTTTACATTGCCAACAAAGAAAACCTGAAGTCCATCCTTTTCAGTACATTCTTTGGGACATCCAATAAACAATATCTTTTGATTAATCAATTTTAATCTTAAGTCCGATGAGACTGACTTTACATTCTTTAAAATATGTGACCATTGAAGTTCTGTTATCAGATATTCCAGTTCTTTAGTGCATAATTCAACTTTAAAAGTATTATTTAATTTTTGACAAAATACAACGCAGGTTTAGTTTCAGACATAAATTCCATCAAAAGAGAAAGCACCCTGGTTTTCTTTGAAGCAGCTAAACCATCTGGTCCGTATTGAGCTGTCAAGACGTTCATGAGTTGAGTATAGTGCCACTGTTGTAAATTAGGCAAGTGACATTTGATCTGAAGTCAAGAAAAGTCCTTAAAATAATCATTACAAAGTAATTGATTTAAAGTAACTGTTCCAAATTCTGCCCATACTTTCCGATAGAATGTTTTGCCACTTATTTTTAAAGTAGAATTCTTCCATAGAGTTGAATGTTCATGAGGCTCAACATCAAAATCCAATCTGTGCTGCTTTGGCTTTTGGCTAAGATCAGGTGTAGAATCTGTTCTAATCAGTTTAATGTTCTCTCCTTTCTATTTTAGAATGTGAATGATACTAGGCCATAGTAGCTTTGGGTTTTTATATGAAAATGGCATATATCATTTCTCTCTGGGGTATCATATCTTTATCATAAGATTTAAAAAAAGAAATGGGATGCGTTTTTAAAACAAACATGCATGTGATAAAGCTAAGTAGAAGACAAATTGGCTTTGAAAGAATGTGCAGCTTGAAACAGGTAACTATTTGATGTACAGAAAATGGTTGCTAGGTGTAACTGTCAATAGCTGCGAATATAATGAGTTATGAATATCTCTGTGGAAGAGGAGGATGAGGGGGCAGAAGCAGAGGAGGACTCATCAACAGAACAAAATGAATAAGAACATAGAAAAGAGCTGTGCCAAGTTTCCACAGTTCAGTTTAACCATTTACTTTACTCTTTTTATTTGTGAGAAAAGTCCTGCTCCAGAATGGTAAAAATGAAGTTCTCTAGGGGCTGAACCAAGAGTTTCATGAACTGAGACTGTGTGATAGGCCTTGTAGCACAATCCTATTCTGAAACAAATCCCATTGAGTCTAATGGATTTTATGTGGGAGTATATATTAACTGTCTTAACAATTCTTACAACATGTAATAAATTAGATGTATTGTATTGAAGCTATGCTCTTGTTATGCTGCATAAAATGAGACATTATGTTGTGCTCAGCCTCAGAGGCCAAAGAGGAGGAATAAGGAGTGTGCAAAACAGTCAGTGATTGGCAGACAGAATAAAACTGCTGGATTGCTTCAGGAATGCTATAAATATCAGACCCCTGGAGTTACTTCTTCGATTGTGCACTTCTGAAGACATAGACTGACTCCTTGGGTCAGCAGTTCTTGTATGTTCCTTCTATATAGTTTACTGCTACAATCTAGATGAAGAAGTACTTTGTGAACTTAAGTCTTTGATTTCATTATGAAGCCTTTGTTTGTTATGGAGATCTCCATTCATTCAAACATGTACATATGCTTCAAAGATCACACAGCAGGTGTAGGAGTGGATTCTCACACTAATGATGCCAAGGGCCATTGCATGAGCAATTTCAATGCATAGCCCTCTCAGAGGAGATAAACTCCTCCCTTCATTGAAAGGACCAATAAATGCTACTCGTTCAGTGCCGTCACAAGTTTGAACAGTCGCTGAACAAGTCCTTAAGTGAGGACCACCTGTAAAATAAAATTAGGTTCTTTGTTCAGTTCCTTGCTGTGTATCAGTCTTTCAAGGTAGACCAGACTAGGAAACCAATGTCATGTAGTTCAATACTACTTTATTGTCATTTAATTAGTAATTATGTGATTAATTGTCCTTTATTATTTTGCAAAGAGAACTGCAAACAATTGTTTACTCTGTGAATGAATTACTGAGCCAAAAGTTACATTCAGTTTTTTGTGCTGTGGTAATGGTTGCATTTCAAAAGTGGATGCAACCAGGAAAAAGTAGGTAGAGCCAAAAGAGAAGTGGGTGTGGTCAGAATAAGAAATTCTGAATATACCTTCATATTTAATACATTAAAATGTGTGAATAAATTTTCCTGTGATAGTGGCAACCAAGATGCAGAAGGGCATCCATGTGGGGGGCAAGGGGAAGCAAATAATTATGCATACGTGACTAAGTCATCACACAAATGCTGTGACTTACTTATGTAAGACTTTGGGAGACAAGTACATGAGGTCAGCATTTGTAGGATGATACAGAAAGTCCTCGTTTATCGACCACAATTGGTACTGGAAAATTGGTCATTAAGTGAGTCACCATGTGACCAGATCCCAATTTCATGAACACTTTTACAACAGCTGTTGAGCAAATCATGTGGCTGTTAAGCAAATCACATGGTTGTTAAGCGAATCACGTGGTAGTTAAGCGAATCCAGCTTCCCCAGTTGACTATTTTGACAGAATTCACTTAACAACCACATGATTCTCTTTACAATCATTGTAAAAAAGGTCACAAATTGCGATCACATAACTGCAGGGGGCGTGTGATGGTTTGTGACATTTATAAGTGCAAGTACAGGTTGTAAAGCATTTTTCCGAGACCATTGTAACTTTGAACCATCGTTAAACAGTTGTTAAGTGAGGACTACCTGTATCAACATGCATATGTCATGTTGTGTGGTTTGTTGCAGGCACCACTTCTTCCTTATGACAATATGAATGTGCTTTCCTCATGTGGTGAAAAACTCACCCAAATAAACACCTACAACTGGAGAGGATCCAACAATTGTTTTATTTTCTAAAGCTAGGTGTTTACAGTGAATCACTGGTCTTTTGCACCCAGATGAGCCAAGAGCAAGAGTCCTGAGATTACATAGGTCTTATATAGAATATTGATCAAAGATCATTTGAGCATGCGTATACACTAGCAGAAGACCCCAAATACAGAAAAAATGTTTTCCAACTGATAAAGGTACAGGGTAACAGAAAAGGAAACACAGATATTTTTTAAGGTGTGAAGTGCTACATACCATTTCATTGTCACGATCAGATCGCACCCTGGCCCGGTTTCAATTGGTAGTCTTCTGGGACCTCCATAGGGCAGTAGAATCAATTCAGTTGGTTTCCCCAGGCACGCTTAAAGACATAAAATATCAGAAACACCTAGAGCATCGGTAGAGAAAGACTAGAAAAGAATCTACGCAAACATGGGTATGTAACTAAGTTTCTGGCTCCAATGGTTGAAAGCATATTACACCCGTTTTGCAGACCCCACATTGATTGCCAGTTGGTTTCTACATGCAATTTTATGTGCTAGTTTCAACTTATAAAACCCTTTATGGCTTGGTACCTGGATATCTGCGAGACCACCCCTCCAACCAATGCTAGCATGACTAATTAGATCAAACAGAAACTGTAACTGATCCCATATTTCTTAGAGGTTGGGGGGGTGCTGAGTCAAGAAGGTGCTGCTTTTCCGCGACAACACTGGTGCTGTAGAACAGCCTCCAGTTTTGATCAGGTTATCTCCCTCATTGATGTGTCAGAAGCTTTTAAAAATGGAGTTGTTCCAAAAAGCCGCCTCCTGATTTTATCATGCCAATTTTATTTTCTATTTTTATTGTTTGTTTTGTGTTTGTTTTTTAATTTATATGCCACTGAATTCCCAGTGACTCTGGGCAGCTTACAAAATGTAAAAAAAACATTTAAAACAAGAAAACAACATAAAACAAAAAAAAAAGTGGCAAAAATAACTAACCCAGATGGTGGGGTAAAAAGAAGAAAAGGGGATTTCAGTCACACTTGCCAAAGGCCTGGACTAAGAGCCAGACCTTCAGGGCCCTTCAGAACACCAGTAGGGTTGGAGCTGTTCACATCTGGGGGAGAACCTTATTCCATAGGGCCAGGCACTGCTACAGAAAAGGTGCACTTCCGGTGTCCCAATAGATGGCATTGTTTAATTGAAGGAACCTTGACTGCACCAACTCTGCTAGATTGGATCAGCCGAGCAGGTACTATGGGAGACAGGTGGTCCCTCAAGTAACAAGGCCCTGTGCCATGTAGGGCTTTATAGTAACAACCAGCACCTTGAATCACACCTGGAAGCAAACTGGCAACCAGTGTAGCTCGTGAAACAAAGATGTTAACATGGGCATACCGAGGCATGCTCATCACTGCCCGCTCTGCTGCATTCTGGACCAGTTGAAGCTTCCCAGTGGTCTTGTTGTTTTACTGTTTTTTATGGTTGTTGTTCTGTGGATTTTTTACTTTTTTTATAATCTCTGTAAGTCGCTGAAAATCTCTGGATTGCAGTGGGTTAGATATGTGGATAATAATGATGATGATGATGCAGTCACATTCTTCAAAATGGAACATAACAGCTTTGATGTATAGGAGGTGCCAAGGCTCTGTTATTTTGACAAGCTGACCATGCACTTTACTGTGGAAAGAGGAGGAGAGAATAAGAAAGCAGCATTACACATCCTTGAATTAACAGCCTCTGCTAGTCATAAATTCTATAGTTGTTTAAATAATTAACAGCATATTATAAAATTCCATACTTCAAAGGCATATAAGAATACTGTGGTTGTATACAAAGCAATCCTAGAGAAACATAATTAAAGCTAAAATCCTTATTTTAGTTCTCCACACTCCCATCCTTGAGTCAGGAGGAGACTATGTTGACAGAATACCCCGAGCTATGTTTACTATACCTCAGCATTTGGCTGCCTTTGCCCAATTTAATGCAGGCTAATTTCAGGGCAGAAGTTGGATGCTCTGCCATATCTTCCCGCTCACCCAGGGCCACCTACTGATGGGAAAACCTATTGCTCTCTTGAAGATATAGTGAAGTGGAGCTGCAGGGATGGGCTCAAGCCCTAATTTGTACTTATTTGGCCTTAATTTTTGTTATTTGCTTTCCACTTTTTCTGACAGGACTGTCAGTCTCCCAGGAACTCATTGGTCCTCTCAGAGAGATAGAAGATCAGTGTAGCCATGTCAAACATTCAAGTGTCTGTCTCACTGGTTCAGGAAATGTCTTTATGCTATGGCAAGCAGGCTGCAAAGAGGGCCCCTGTGTTTAAGAAAAAAGCTATATATTTTACATTTTTATTTCAAAGCAACATGATACATTAAATGTCTGGACTAAAAATAAAGTATACAAATAATACATTAATTTGCATAACATTAATTTTGTAGCTAATACACCTTTCAAGCAATTTTAGGAAGAATTGTTTGATAAAGGGAAAGAGAAATTTAGGAGAGATAATACTTAAGCACAATAAAAAGCATGAAAATAAAAGAAAAAAGGGTTCTGGAAGATAGCTCCTGGCCACCTTTTTTTTTTAAATAATCACACAGATTAAGAGCCTGCATTCTACGTATTTTTAAAAAGAAAGAAATTAGTACTTGTGTATTGCATAGCAATTTAATTTTTTCAGACTATAATTTGTATTCATTTACTAGTTTAGTTTGCTACAAATCATATGAGTTAGATGTAACATTAGGCAGGCAGAAGGAGTATAAAAGGAAATTACTTTTAATTTATCTGCCCAGAACAAGATGAATAATGGGTTATCTCTTATATGCATTACCTGCCCATTATAGAAATTAACAGTAACAAAATGGATAAAACATAAAAGTAATAAATTGGTTCCTAAATAAAATAAACTTCTGTAAATATAATAGAAACAGTATTCACGTAGACTGATATGTATTAGCATACTCAAGAGGTTTATAGTTCTTGGTAAAGCTAATCTAGAATTGTTAAATTGCTTTATCATATGTTGTGCAGCTAGGCATGCTCTCTCTTTCAATTTCTTTAAGCAGTAAAAGGGGCATTTATTTATTTACTGCAAAATTTTATATACTGCCCTGTTGTTGACAAACAATAAAACATGCAATAAAAATAATTCATTTGATTCCCTAAAAACTCGTTCCCGTTAAAACCACTGCAATAGAATTAGATTTAAAAATACAAAAATCAAGTTAACAAAAATCCAGGAAAAGGAAAACAACTTAGGTCCCCAACGCCTGGTGGAAGAAAAGCATTTCACTGCCTTCCTAAAGATCATCAGAGGGGGCTGGCTGAACCTTTGGGAGCAAGTTACTTTGTAAAAGTGGTGCAGCCACAGAAAAGGTCTGCCTCTGGGCTCCCACCCCATCACTTCTCCTGAATCTCAGACCTGCCCGTTCAAGGGGGAGCTCAGGTCCTTCCAGAGCCAATATAGCAGCTGAAATGGAGCCAAATTGTTTATGTGTGAACAGTGCCTCCATTGTTTTGGGATTCAGTTTTAGCTTGTTTGACCCATCCAATCCCTCAGAATTTGGGGAAAGGCTTCTCTGCATCTCCAGTATTGGTTTCATAGAAATGTACTGGGTTATTATCAGCATACTGATACGGCACCCTAAATTGATGGATAACCTCTCCCAATGGTTTTACATAGAGTTTAAATAAAATCGGAGAGTGCTGAGTCCTGTGTCACCCCAAATCGCAGCATGGGCTCAACTGTTCCTCCTAAGTTCCAACCTGAACTGCTCAGGAAAGAAGGAAAGGAACCATCATAAAACAATGCTTGCTACCCCCAACCTTCACAAGTAGTCCATTGTAGATGTTCTGAATGCCACTAAGATGTCTAATAAGGCCAGGAAAGTTGGACTCCCTCCCTCCCTGACATAGTTTCTCCCCCTAGACTGATCAGTACAATTTTCAACAAATGCCCTGACTGAATCCTAGATTCAGTCTAGGATTCTCTGCAGTGGATGTCCTTCCAGCTTCTCCAAAACTTCCCCAGAAAGGGGAGATTAGAGACTGGGCAGAAGTTGCCTAATACGGTTGGATTTAGAAATGATCTCTTCAGGAGTAAGCACATCTCCTTCAAGGTAACTGGTACCACTTCCTCTCCCAAAGAGGTATTAATCACCTCTCAGGCCACATGCCATAGATACCCACACTGGCTAAAGGAACCAGGTTGTGGCATGGATCCAACGCATGGGTGGCAGAGTTCATGCTGCAGTTGAGTTTTGTTTTGTAACATATTGTATGTTTTGGTTAGCTTTTCATTTGGGATGGTCTAGAGTGTGTTGCTATCATGATAGCTATTAGCGTCAGTTGCTTTGCTGATAATGATGTGTTTTCAATGGGGCAAGAGAAATTGATGTACGTTCTGCCATTCTAGGCATTATATGGGAAGAAGTGATTCAATTGACTATCATTTTTTCCAGACCTCCTTCCAAGAGATCTGTAGTTATATTGGTTCCCTTTCAACTTGAAAGTGCTGTTGGTTAATAATAGGACCATAGCCATTCAGAACCTGATCATGGAGAAACAAAACAGCCATATGTTTACTACAGATGAAGTACTTTCCATTTGACAAAACAGATGGAATGACTCTACCAAATTTCAAAACACTGATGAGATGGTGAGATGGGTCTGGTAATCTATCATGTTCTATACAGATGTACTAGGTTTTAAATTCCTAATATTGGATTTGCAGAAAGAGATTAAATTTCTGTTGGTGTACCTAAACTAGTCAGGTTAATATCTGAGTCGAGTTTATTACTGGTTCGAGGAAGTAATGTCCAAGCCAAGGCCCCTGCTGTAAGTGCAGTTGAAAATGTTGTGTCCACTATGGCTGTTATGCACCTTGTCTTTTTTTAGTTTCTTTCCCACCTCATGAAGGTGGATGTGGTGATCTGTGATGATGGAGAGGATTTAAGATCACTCCTTCCTCATGGAGAGATCACTATCTGATATTGCTTAGATTTATTGGAGGTGAAAGGCTAACTTCTCCAAGTATGGATCCTGTCAGAATTATCTCTCTTGAAATTTGCACATTTAAATCTTGTCCAACACAGTGTCTATTTATAGTCTGTGGATAAAGCAAAGGGATAGTCAAAAAGCAGTTGAGTAAGTCAAGCCAGTCAGTAATCCAGGTAAAGTTCTGAGAGATGCAAGGAGAAACAAGATCAATTTGGAAGCCCAGGAACCTAGACAGTCAAGGCACCGGATGCAAGATACTTGGTCATAAAGTACAAAGTACAAAGATACTTGATCATAACTACAAAGATTTTGCTTCCAGTAACACATTTGCTCTTGAACAGATGTTTTTATATAGGAAGAGGAGATGCCCCATCTAAAATCACTAATTTCTTATTAACTGCTAATGGAGTTTAAGTCTCCAAGGGAATAGCCGCTAACTCTCAAGGAAGTTATAATTTCCAAGAGGCTTCTGCTTGGACTTTGGTGTTCTTGCTATGTTCTCCTTCTCCAATCTTTAACACAGATTTGCCTTGATTTTTCAGGCAAAAAGGAACTTATTGGTTCAACAGTCTCTTCTTCCTTCCACTCCAGTGAGAACTTAGTTCAAGGGTTCAAGTATGCATAGTTACATTTCAGTTGGAATATCCTTTGCATGGGGCTGCTACTGAAGCTTTCTCAAAAACAATGAATTTTGCTAGTGGTGAACAATTGGGGGTCATATAAACTCTGTATAATAGCAATGAGCAACATTTTTTTAGGGAGAAAATTAGGGATGTAGGGATTTTTGGTAGTAAGATATGGACAAATTTAGAGGAGGGGGATCCAAAATTTTCAACACATATTTTAAGGTAGTGGGAGGGGAGTCTTAAATGCCTGATAGATTTAACAGAGTTGTGTCATTTCTTATTTTGGTTTTTAATATAGGGTTCGGGTTTTGATTTTTGGGGTTTTAGTTCTGCTGCTGCACCTTATTATTTGTTTTTGTAATGCTACATAAACTCCAAGTCAAGGTAGATTTCTAGTGACTTCATAGATATGGCTATGCAGTTTTCTTTGAAGTGGTTTGCCATTGTCTTCTGGGATGTGTTTCAAATTATGCTAATCTGTGCCAGTCTAATAAAGATTGTGATTTGATACTATTTGATTTGTGTTTCCAGTTTAGTTTACAGCCCTGGTATTCCCAAATGTCTCCCAGTACTAACCAAGCTGAATTCTACTGAGCTTATGAGCACAGAGAGATATTGCTGCTGCCCATTAAGCTCTATTACCAATACAGGTAGTCCTTGACTTATGACCATTTGTTTAATGACTGTTCGAAGTTACAACGGCACTGAAAAAAGTGACTTGAGACTGATCTTCGCACCTACAACCATCACAGCGTCCCCACAGTCACATGATCAAAATTCAGGCACCTGGCAATTGGCATGTATTTATGATTATTGCAGCTTCCCAGGGTCACATGACCACCATTTGCGACCTTCCCAGGGGGCTTCCAACAAGCAAAGTAAATGGGGGAAGCTGCATTTGCTTAACGACCATATGATTCACTTAACAACTGCAGTGATTCGCTTAACAACTGCAGCAAAAAAGGTCGTAAAGTCAGGTGCAACTCACTTAATGACCACATCACTTAGCAACAGAAGTTCCAGTCCCAATTATGGTCATAAGTCGAGGACTACCTGTATACTGTAATTTAGCATTCTGTCTAAACTAAACAATTAATACACAGATTATTGCCTAGCTCATCTACCTCTTTACTTATACGCAGATATTTGGTTGAAGCACATTGATTCATCTATTGCAGAAGCCTTGAAAAGACTCACAAGAGCTTTGTTAGGAATGTCTGTATAATGTTATACTAATCATAACTAACTTTTCAGAGAATTATCATAGAGAAATAGTCCTTCAGGATGAGTACATCAAAGAGGAATGATTAACTATGTAGTAAAATTGCCAGAATTATTTTTTGTTGGAAATTAATACAATTCCTGGAATTCATGTGTATCTGCTTCAAACATTTTCCCTAGCTGTACTGCAAAACAAAATGTTGAATTTCTGCATGTCCCTACGTAGTATGAAAAAATATACTCCATAGGCAGGATAGAAGAACAATGATCTTAGTGCTGTTTGTGCTCTTATATGCTGTTCGTGTTTCTATGGTATACCATTTATATGGTTGTTTTTCTCTGTAACATCTTTGCGCTATAAAACAGGGAAATAATCAGGCCAGCTGTGTTGTTACAGGAAAGATGAAATAGCAAAAGAGAAGTTAAAAGGGAGAATGGTGATGGAAAATGTGATGGAGTTGCTCAAGTGAATGGAGTATGAGTGAGAAAAACACTGTCTAGAATAATAGAAGACTTTGAAGGAATGAATCATATTTTAGTTTGTGAAGTTGAAAATATGGGAACCATAACAATATTGGGACTTTTTAAGCAAGTTCTTTCCAACCTGGCATTCCTTTCCTTTTTTTTTTTTCAAATAATTTTATTAGAAATTACAATTAAAAAGAATAAAAGCTATACAAACTACAAAAATATATAAAAAGAAAAATAGTGTAAAAAAGAAAAGAAGAAAAAAGAAGTAACTTCCCTGCTTCATCCCAACAAGAACACACAATTTAAATAAATTTATTGCTATCTCTTAAGTTACAACATATACTCCAGCAAGGTTGTCAGATATAACTAATTATCTATCTTAACCTTGATTGAATAAGCCAACCTTGTATACTTCCCTATACTTTTAACAATCTTAATTCTTAACCTCTTCAAATAGAGTCCTGCAGCTTGATTTTTTGTCATCTTTTTTTTGTCCTTCCCCAAAAAATCTTTCAGAACTTTAGCAAGTGTGTTCTGTACAACCAATAAGAGGAATTCGTCCTTTCTTGGTCACTTCTCAGAAAATCCTTCAAAACTTCAGATCTCTTTTGTAAAAAAAAATTATCCATATCTCTTTTCAGGATTGATAATTGTATATCTCCTTTAGACATTGAAGCATCATCCTGTTTTATTTGAAAGTCCAGTCCTTTTCTGCATCCTTCTCATTACTTGCCACATTTATATCAACATTCAGATTAATTTCAGATTTATCCAGAGTATCTTGTTCTTCTTCCATTACATCCTTAAATGTTCGTCTGTCTATCATTTCCAAAAGTTTCAAAGGCCATTCGTCATAAATTTTCATAAATTTTTCATAGTTTTCCATCAAACTGCTCACTGTTAAAATATTTCCTTCCATTCTTTTGTTGTCCTCTAGCTCCCTCTAGTGACCACCCCTTAAAGTCCTATTATCTTGTTTTGATTGAAGAAAAGGTAAACAATGACACTTTCTCACGGGAGGAATTCTTCCAAAAGTTTAAAATTGTAATTCCAAGTCCATCTGAGCCATTAATTCATTATTAAGCTTTCTAAAAACCATATTCTAAGCACCTTTTTGCTGTTTAATCCAAAAAATATTTTTCAAAAGCTTTTAAAATCATATTTAAAAATTCTTTCTCAAGAAAAAGGCAATTCACCTAGTGAATGCAGTATAACTTGTTGTTCCGAAGGGTCTTAATCCTTTTAAAAAAATAGAAAAAAATGCAAATCCAAAGTGATTAAGAATTGATGTTCAGTCAAGCTTAATGTCCTTTAAAAAGGCTGCACTGATGACTATGAGCGAAGATGGTTCTTCCTTCGGCTCCCAGACACTCAACCTATAAGCAAACTGCAAAACAGTGATTCCCATGGTTTACTCACAGGGAGCAGCTGTTTAGACTCACGTGGGCTATCTTAAGCTCTCCCCTTACTCCGGAGAGATATAGGCAATTTGGATCCTGCATCCAGGTACCCACTCCATTGTAATGCCATCCTGTTACAAAAAGGGATGCCTGGCTCACCATGGCTCTCAACTGGAAGTCCCCAACATGCTTTCCTCAAGGATATTCTGTAATATAATAAATTCAGTGATATCATTCCACACCTACAGCCTTTTCTGCTTTCTTCTCCGATTTATCTGCAACCACTCTCAAGGTTTCAGTGTATGCTAAATCTTTCTTTAGAGTGGGGCTTTCCCATTGTGCTATTTATTATAAGCTTCCTTTGCTTCTCTAAGTATACTAATTTTTCTGACACATCTCTTATTGGGCTTTTTAGGTTAATACTTTTACAGAGAACAATATAATCTGGAGCTCCATCTTTTGTATTACTGTGGTAATACAGTACATATTCTAAGCACCTTTTTGCTGTTTAATCCAAAAAATATTTTTCAAAAGCTTTTAAAATCATATTTAAAAATTCTTTCTCAAGAAAAAGGTATCCCCTGTATCCTCATACTTTAAAAGTGTCAGGAGAAGAGCATGCTTCTGAACATATTTCCTTCTAATTGGAGACTGGGACTGGATATCCATGGCTTTCTGCTATGTGACTGAGATGAAGAGGGTGTTATTATCAGCAGGAATAATTTTCTCTTGCTCTCTCTTTTTACTAAGAAAAACCTGCCAGTTTGGTCAGGTTTCATATATGTATATTATTTGGGGAATTGCCAGTACTCGCTATTCAGTGCATATAGACTGTTTAAAATGAGGTGTTATGATTTACTTCTCAAATGGCAGAAATACAGTACTACCTTATAAGTCTCTGTGTGTGTAAATCATTGCCACAGAGGGTTTTGCTATTCAGGAAACAATATATATTTAGAATCTTGTAATGTATTCTAATTGTATTAGTATATTTTTATTAATAAAAAGAAATAATAATGGCAGACTGTCAGAGAGGTCTAAACTGCTATAAAGCCAATGTTTTGATTCTTCAGACAATAGAAAATCAGTATTAACTTTGATGTCTTGGGTACAATCTCCATTGTGTGAAGAGACAGATATTGACATCTTGTACTGTATATTCTGTTGAAAGAACTGAATGACATTTTAGGATCATAAAGGCAAGAAATAGATTGAACAGTTGTATGTAGCATACATTTTGCTTTTTAATCATATAGGATGATAACAGTTTGATTTTTCACTCACATGAGCTTGTCAGGATGCTTGGTATAATGAGGAAAGTGCAAACCTGGTAACTAGCAATATCATCTTAATGTAGTTGTTTATTCATTCAATGTATTAGCCAGTGTATAACAGAAAGATCTCAAGTGACTTATATAACCCACATAAAACACAAAATTCAGTGAACCTCTGGTACATGTCAACTTTAAAAGCAGAAAAAGCCATTTAAATCGGCAGAGACTAAAACAATATGCAGCCCTAATCCCTAAATATCCATATGTTTTATTGAAAAGAAGTTCAAAATGTGGACTTGACAGCAAGATCATATAACTATTTTAATGGACTACAAGAAAAAAGAGTTACCAAAATCTGTTACCAAAAAAATGTTACAACAGGCATCAGACTGACCTCTTTGGAAGCAAGCTGCTTGTGTGGTGGGCTGTCACTGAGAAGGTTCACTCATGGATAGCTGCTTACTGCATCTTAATACCCAAGGGCATCCAGAGCAGGGCCTTGGTTGGCTATCTTAGGACATTGGTGGAAGTATATATCTTTATTTGAAAATAACAGATATTAATGCATTAATTTGTATAAATGGTTCCATATGATAAAGCCAGTTTGTCTGACCCAGCAGTGAATCTAGATTCTTATGGTAAGCCCTAGACCTTCAGGATACTAATTGATTTATCTAGAATAAGTATTTGTCTGGTATGAATATTTGCATGTTGGTATACCTCTTGTTAAGTTTGGGAGGCACAGCCAACGAAACAATGAAACATCTCTTTCCATCCCTGGCAGAATAGGGTTTGGCAGGCTTTCCAGCAGGAAACAAAATGGATTCCTGTTGAGGCAGAGTCCTTTGAATAATACCTTTCTCTTATTATCTGCAATGAATGAATAACTCTCACTGCTTAATATCTCGTGTGGCTTTTTCAGAAATAAATGGGGAAGTTTCAGAGGACAATATCCTTTCCTAATCATTCTGGCCTTTGTTTGATAAACTTTGGGTTCAGATTTATGTCCACAATGTGTGCATCACATACTTTAAAATGCTTGATGATATTAGTGTAACATACACATTTTGCAAATAGCATTTGGATGCATTCTCAGAATAGAGAAGAGTGTTTGTTTGTTTTTTCCCCTATAGATTACTGTATTTTTGTCAGTGGCACTGTATCAAGAGCCATATGCTAGTGATAAGAAAAAGGGCTTTTGAACCAGAAATGGTGGAAAAAGAGACTTCCCTCTCTTTTTGATATACAGGTAGTCCTCACTTAATGACTGTTCATTTAATGACCACTCAAAGTTACGATGGTGCTAAAAGTGGCTTATGACCACTCCTTGCACTTATGACCATCACAGCGCCCCCATGGTCATGTGATTGCAATCTGGGCGCTTGGCAACCAGCTCACACTTAGAACAATTGCAGCGTCCCAGGGTCACATGATCGCCATTTGTGATCTTCCCAGCTGGCTTCTGGCAAGCAAAATCAATAGGGAACCGTGTGATTCACTTAACATCCACCACAAAAAAGGTCGTAAAATTAGGTTGTCACGTGATGATTCACTTAACGATCGCATCGCTTAGCGACCTAAATTCCGGTCCCATTTGTGATCATTAAGCAAGAACTACCTGTATTTTCTTCCTTCAGCCATTTGCTTCACCGCTATTTTTCAGACAATTGCCAGTAAATTATCAGATCATTCTTTCTGGAGGAAAGAGATTTTGAGATTAGTCCTAGGATTACAGGTTGTCCATTCAGATTCTAGAGACGGAACAGGTTCTCATCACTAAACATTAAAATCCCATAGATGTTATCATCCAAAGGATGTGTTTAAAACAGTACTGTAAAATATAAAAAGCAAAGGCATGGTGCACATCTGCAAACTTTAATTTTATTTTGAACCATACATACTCATAAGTACTATTGAATATGGTGGGACTTATTTCTAAGTAAACTGACATATGATAAGATTGCATTGCAAGTTTACTTATGCCAAAATAGATTTTAACATACCGTATATGAATACCTCAAAGATGAAGTCTCATTGCACTGTATTTAGATTGCATGTTCCATTTAGAGCTGTCCACATAATCAACATCATGGCTGCCCCCAGAGAAGACAGAAACGGTGTCATGTTATATATGAATATTTGACTTGATTTGATTGTGCCCATATCAGAGTCCCTCTGTGTAGCTTGCCTTGTTTTATTTAGTTGACATTTGGAAGGGGATGAGTACAGCTCAATTCCCAAATTTGGTTATAGGCTAGGAAGGATCTATACCACTTAGCCTGAGAAACACAAGTCAGTATAGATAATACTGAGTTAGACAAATTACTGATGAGACTGTATATGTTATTGTAATATATTCCTTATTGTGCAATTATATTTGGCCATCTACTATACAACAAAGCAAGAAAAATAAGAAGAAACCAAACTATTTTGATACGTATTGCATTGTCTTTCCATGCATAAAATTATTTAGAAATTGAGTAGCTGATTGAAATGGTGCAAGGTATGCCTTTTTGTAAATTTACTTGAAAGCAGCATTGTTAAAAAATATCTGTATATGCTTTTTGTGGAAACAGTGGGAATGTTTATCTGCTAAGCCTGGAATTACTATTGGAACCTAACAAGCCTGGGATAAGATACAGATTATACCAATGAATAAATTATGATGGGGTAGACAAAATAGTGTCTGAGAACACCCATTTATTCACAAATCTCTCTTCTGAGATCTCCTAGGATCTCTGCTCCTAGTTTATTTATTAACAGCCTCATAATTGAAATAATAATAAATGAGAAGGTGTAGTATTGCAAAGCAATTGGCAAGCATTCTTTGATTTGATTTCATTTCTATCCCCCCTTTCATCGAGGAGCTCAAAACAGGCATCCCATTTTTCCTCACAGCACCAACCCTGGGATCTTCTTCATATACAAACTCCCTTAGTGGCTTTTTTATTTTTCAAATAGAAATAATAACAAAATAAGGATGGTGAGTGGTTGCAGTCCTGTGCTTTTCAGGTATTGGAACACACCTGAGAAGAAAGAAAACTGCTGTGAGGCAGTTTCCAGGACTCAAGCTTAATTCAAGGGTATCTGACTTTTTACTACCTCCTCAGAGATATTACACAGGTTTGAATTTGGCTGCTCTTCGAAGACTTGTTTTGCTTGTTTTCATTTATATTATGTTCTTAGAGTAGATTTGTAAATATGAGAAAGGGTATAGCAAACTAGGTAGGGAACACATACAGAACATGGTTTCTGGAGTTGTTTTCAATCCCTTTCTTCAGCATGGCCCTGGGAGGTGTCTGTATTTCTTCTATGCAACAAAGTACCGTGGGTGTTTGTCCCCATGGGGCTGTGAGAATCTAATCACTGTTTGTTTGCTTATTTATCAGCTTTATATCCCACTTTTCTGTTCAGATGCTGAAAGCAATGTACATGGCACGCTCTTCTTTTTTAACCACAGCAACCTATGAGTTAGGCTGGGCTGAGAAGAAGTGACTGGCCCAGTGCTGTGGCTGAGGGTGAACTGGAACCTGGGTCTCTCCACTGCCTTTCTAACCCTTTAACCATAGTAATAATTATAATGATATAATCAATATTTTATAATAATTTGGGCAGCTGGTGTATTGCAAAGCAATTCACAAGCATCTATTTATGTATTGCATATATATGTATTTAAATATATTTACAAATCTGTATTTAATACATACAGATTTCTAATGTATGTGTTGCCTACGTGTGTGTTTCTCCTCTCCCCTTGTGCTGCATCAGTATGTGATTATGTGTATGTGTGTACTGGGAAACACAGGATAAGATGCTTCCACTCTTGGTCCTGTCCAACTGCCTCTTTCATGGGGATGTGTTAGGGGAATTTTTCTGGATTTTTTTTTCCTCCACTCCTCCACCCCCTTCTAAATCTAGCTTTAGTAGGAACAGCTCTTTTGGGCTCATTCTGGATAGAAAGAGATTCATTTTTACTGTAAGCTAGATTGCTCTTTGTTGACCCATGAGCTAAATTCTGCCAAATTATTTCTGAGGCAACATTTTGGGAATATTAGGTTAATGAAGATCAGTATTCATCTACCATGTTTCAAACTACTTTTCAAACTAACTTTATTGTTTTGAAGAAAAAGATCTTTATTATTTAATTACCTGTAAACTGTGTATTTGTGAAGTGATCCCAAGTATGCAATCTTACTTAGATTACACGCTTTCCCAGATTAGTTCAAGGTTCACCTCATCCTGGAAGCAAACTAATACAGCAATCACTAGGAACTGGGGTGTGCAAAATGTTTCACATTCCAAGTCTGAAACATCCCATCCTGAACTCAAAAGAGCTGTCTGAGTTCAAAATCAGTTGCTTTGAACCTGTTGGGAATGTTCCAGCTGTCCTGATTCAATCGTTCCAGAAGTTCCCATGTTTGAAATATCCGTTTTGAGCTCAAAATGTTTCTGGAATAGTTGAAACAGTTCCATTAAGGTTGTAACAACCCATTTCAAAATTAGAACATTTCAAATTTAAAATATTCTGTACATCCCTAACTTTAATATAATTAAATGCTTGTTCCCTGCTTAGGTGTAATTTGTATTTTAGAAATGTTGCCAGATGGGGGGGCCCATGGGGAAGGTCATATGACATACTTAGTTCCAATTATCTAAATTCTTTATTCTAACACTTCATTGACAATCAAGTGTTCCTCAGGGACATCTTTCTGGAGCTATTTCCGCCAAAAGAGGTGTAAGGCAAGAGTGCATTCTAGCTCCTTTACTTTTCAAACTGTACATTAGACCAATAATTCAGGCTCTCTCATCTTCTAATCATCACCCACTAATGTTAAGAGATTATGCAATTCCAGCTTTACTGTATGCAGATGATTTGGTAATTTTGTCTATTTCCCAGGTGGGTATTGAGAGTATTTGCTTCCTTTTGCCTAAAAGAACAACTTTTAATAAATTATCAAAAAACTAAAGTGCTAGTCTTTGCATGACACCACAGTAGGAAACATGAATGGCAAATTAATGGGGCCCCAATAGAGCAGGTGCATATTTATATCTTGGGGTGAGGTTCCAGGCTTCCTTATCCTGGAGCACACATTTCTCTTATTGGGCAAGTGTTGCCCAGCATAGCTCCTATAGTTGTCTTTAGTTTCTTCCATTCAAAGGGGGCACATTTTATTCAGGCAGCTTGCAAGGTTTTTCTTGCTGAGGTTATTTCTCAGCTGCTTTATGGTGTTCAGATCCTCATTTGTACAAAGTTTAATACCCTGGAAGGTGTCCAGTCCAGGTTTAGAAGAGCTATACTTGCAGTTCCAAGAGGCATCAAGAATGTTGCCTTATAGTTAGAGACAAGTTTGGTTTCTGTGGATGCCAGAGCCTGGTTCTATCTCTTTAATTTCTGATTAAAACTGATTTTTCCCCCTGTGGGTCTGGCTCCACTGGTTCCCAGATACTGTTTTAAATCAACCTGGCTAACAAGAACTTATAGCAAACTCCAGTACTTATGTCTCTCTTTGGAAAACCTCTGTCCATTAAGGTTTGAAAATACCAGGAGTCGTCTTAAGCAACATATCTGGGATACTGATTTGCAGACTAATCTAAGCCTAGTATCCAAGCCCACAGTTTGTGGATTTTTCTCAAATGTGCAGTTGTCATCATCTTATCTCTCTTCATTCTAATTCTGAAATTTTATCGGGCCTTCACCCTGGCCGGGTTAGATGCACTACCCTCTGCAGTCATGTGCAGGTGGTATTAAAACATTCCTTTTCAGTAGCATTTATACCCATGTGGGGGTGGCTCTGTGGAATTCCTTGCTACTTTGTGGCTCTCTTCACCGGGAATCTCGGAAGACATTCATCTATCCCATTTTAAAGAACTACCCTGGTAGAGAGTGGAATGCTTATCTGTCACTTCTATCTGACCAGGACCCTGATGTATCTTTCTTTTATATATATAACTTTTATTGAAAATTTTTACATGAATAAAAGATAAACATAATAACATATATAAAGGAGAGTTAAGAAAAAGGAAAAAAAAGGAAGTATGAGAAACAGTATAAAGAAGGGAAAAAAGATAATTAAAGAAGCAGCTTCCAATCTTCTTTACAGCAGTTACAAACCAACTTCTTATCCCTCCTCCCTCTCTAAGATTACATCATGTAGTTCCTCTCTATCCCATATTCAAATCCAAAAATCACCATTTCATTTTTTTTCCCATTTTCAGCAAAAAGTCTATAAAAGGTTTCTAGTCTTTTATAAAAGTACTTGTTGCTTTATCCCTGATCAAACAGGTCAATTTTGCCATATCTGCAAATTCTGCCATCTTCACAATCCATTTCTCCATTGTGGGTTTTCAGTACTTCTTCAATGTTGTGCATATCATAGTCTTGCTGCAGTTACCATATACAAAACTAATCTTCCATGAGTCTTTTCTAATTGATTAACCATAAGTCCCAAAATCTGGTTTCATCTGAATGTTAACCTTTAAAATTCTTTGTATCATCATGTGTATTTGCATCCAGTATTTTTTTGCTTTTTCACAAGTCCACCATGCATTGTAAAATGTTTCATGTTTTTCGCACTTCCAACATGGATTAGAAGTACCTTTATACATCTTAAATCATTTTTCTGGAGTCATATACCAATGGTACATCATTTTATAAAAGTTCTCTCTTAAATTACAACACAATGTGAATTTCAATCCTTTTAAGCACACTCTTTCCCATTGATCCATCTGTATATTATAATCAAAATTCTTAGCCCATTTTATTATGTACTCTTTAACTTGTTCTTCTGCCATTTCAAACCTCAACAGAAGTTTATATGTTTTAGCCATCACATGTTCATAATTTGTACACAGTTCAGTTTCAGATTGTGTCTTATATTGCTCAATTCATTACCTTTCTATGATAAATTTTTCTCTTAATATCCCTCTGCAGTCAGTTGTTCTCTTGATTTCACTTTAAATTATCCATATACCTGTACTAACACCTCTTGGTATGTTAACCATCTCTCTTTGCCTGCTGTTTCTTTTCTGTATAAAATGCTGCTTTTGCTGAAACCACTAAAGGTATTTTCGGACACAACCTGAGTTTATATCTATTCCATATTCTTAATATGGCACTTTTAACATAGTGGTTTTTAAAGTCTACATTAACTTTAACTTTATCATACCATAAAAAACCATGCCACCCATTGATGTTATACCTATAGAAATATCTTGTACAAATCATATGTATTGTTGAAATAGATGAATTCTATGAATTTTTTTGAATGTTAGACTAAAAAATTATTTTCTACTATGTAAATTTTTAGATACTAGAGTAAGAGGTGAATACAGGTGAAACTCGAAAAATTAGAATATTGTGCAAATGTTCATTTATGTCAGAATGGCAACTCAAAAGGTGAAACCAATATATGAGATAGATGCATTACATGCAAAGTGAGATATGTCAAGCCTTACTTTGGTATAATTGTGATGATTATGGCGTACAGCTTATGAAAACCCCAAATTCACAATCTCAGAAAATTAGAATAGTGTGAAAAGGTTCAATATTCTAGGCTCAAAGTGTCCCACTCTAATCAGCTAATGAATCCATAACACCTGCAAAGGGTTCCTGAGCCTTTCAATGGTCTCTCAGGCTGGTTCAGTAGGAATCACAAGCATGGGAAAGACTGCTGACCTGACAGTTGTGCAGAAAACCATCATTGACACCCTCCATAAGGAGGGAAAGCCCCAAAAGGTAATTGCAAAAGAAGTTGGATGTTCCCAAAGTGCTGTATCAAAGCACATCAATAGAAGGTTATGTGGAAGGGAAAAGTGTGGTAGAAAAAGGTGCACAGGCAGCAGGGATGACCGCAGCCTGGAGAGGATTGTCAGGAAAAGGCCATTCCAAAGTGTTGGGGACTTTCACAAGGAGTGGACTGAGGCTGGAGTTAGTGCATCAAGAGCCACCACACACAGACGGATCCTGGACATGGGCTTCAAATGTCATATTCCTCTTCTCAAGCCGCTCCTGAACAACAAACAACGTCAGAAGCGTCTTACCTGGGCTACAGAAAAAAAGAACTGGTCTGTTGCCCAGTGGTCCAAAGTCCTCTTTTCTGATGAGAGCAACTTTTGCATCTCATTTGGGAACCAAGGACCCAGACCAACACCAGCAGATGACATGGCTCCCCAAATCAACACAGACTGTGGAAACTTCACACTGGACTTCAAGCATCGTGCATTGTGTGCCTCTCCATTCTTCCTCCAGACTCTGGGTCTGGGACGCGGTGGCGCAGCGGCTTAATGACGCTGAAAGTGCCGGCCAGAAATGGCTGAAGGCTTCAGCGGTTCGAGTCCAGCCTCGCGTTAACAAGGTGAGCTCTTGTTTCTATACCCGCAGCTTCTGCCAACTCAGCAGATCGAAAACATACGTGAGTAGATAAATGAGTACTCTCACTTCGGTGGGAGGAAAAATGCTGGCAGCGGCTCAACAGAGAGACGGGGCAGTTGCCGGTAAAAAGCGCGAAACCGCGCTCGTCCGAAAAAGGGGCGCGAAGCAACGGAAATCCCGCCTCCTGTGCTGCCAGCTGGGCTGACGCTCTAGGAATTAGGCTCTGGCAAAGTCTAATTCCGAAACTAGAAAGATGCAATTGCCTTGAAAACCGCTAGGGGGCGGTCACTGCAGGGTCAGTAATGACTGTTAAGCAGATTTAAAAAAAAAAAAAAAAAAGGACTCAGGGAGGGAGATGAAGGCAGCTTGTTGTGTTTATTACAAGTAAAGCGATTAGCTAATAACAATAGCTTTTGATGGGAACACTTTTCACAGATATTGTTTGGTTCTTTTAAAAGACCATCTGTCTGAAGAATGCTCCTTTTAAATAGAATCTGCAAATGACTTTTATTCCAGGATTGACAAAGAACTTGTTAAAAGCTTTCCCTCTGAAACACCCCAGAGGGATGTTTCATGCCCATAAATTTAAAGCTATGCAATCCACCTTCCTAATATATTATTTATTTCCATATATTTAAATGTCTGTCTTTATCATTTGCATTTCAGTACAACATATAAATTCAAGGTATATTCAACTGCCATTCAAGGTGGCAGTTAGAAAGAGAGGTTAAGACATCCTCTAAGAATTGAGCATTTATTTTTGTGTTTCTAAAGTTTGCATGTAAAGAATGTCATCTTTTCTCAGGCTGCATAAATTCAAAAGATTTCTTTAATCCTACCTTATGAAACAAAAAAGTCAGTTCTTTGTATAATGCCTTTGTGTTGCAAATTTGTAGGGCATTCATATTATTTTTCACGGGGCTTCCATTCTTTGTTTTTTCAACAAAGTAAACTTTTGTTTCTCTTTAATGTTCAATTAGGCTTGTTCTTTGTTCCAAGATAGCTAAAATATCCATATATAATTATTACTATAAGGAAAATAGGTTTCTGCACTAGTGTTTGCTGATGGCATGTACTTCACTGTACGGAATTCCTCCCCTCTAAATGGGGAGGGGCCATTTCCTGGGAAAAGGAAATCTGGGCCCTGTGTGTTGCAAAGCATTTGGGGCATGTTAAAAAGCGTAGTATTTTTTTTTAAAGGCGTGAAGAATGAATATACGAATAGTTCAAATGTGTTGTAGCATTTGTTCCCATTAGTCCATCTGTTTTACCTTTTCCTTGTTTCACACCACCCAGCTCCCTCCAATAATTTAGATTATTAGCTTGTTGAGGCAGAGACAGCCCTTGTTTTGTATATATTGATTAGTAAAGGGTTTTATATGCTGCCATGTAAACAAGGACAAAAAAAGTACAATGATCCTTCTTAATAGGATAGCTACTTGTTATTGAAATATCTTAAAGATAAATACTCAAGGGAAAAGCTATCAATGTACTTAAGTGAATAAAGGAAAGTGTTGCACATCCATGTAAGTTTTCATGCTTAATTACAGATTTTTGACATAATACAAAGATGGTTTTCTTCATCAGTAGGTAATTATGAAAGGAGAGTCCACACTTTTGTAATATACAGTATCACTCACAATCATTTGAAGCATGAAGTTAGAATATATTGATCACAGCCTAAATATTTTTTAGTTAGGACTCGAAATTAATATGATGGAAAAATAATATTTCATTGGACTGTGAAGAATGTAATCTACTTCCTCTTTGAGAAGAAAAGACACAGAATTTGTTACCAAGCACTTGAGCACAAGTGCCACACTGATTTGCTTTGGCAATAATCATAGCAGAAATGTTATCTCATTTGCACAATCATAGTAGGTTGCACAGATAGTCCTTGACCTACAACCAGAATAGGGACTGGAAAATTTGTTGCTAAGCAGTGTGGTCATTAAGTGAGGCATCATGTGACCGCACCCAATTTTATGACCTTTTTTGCCATCATTAAGCAAGACATCACCGCCATCATTAAGACATCACATGACTGCGACTTACAACTGACCCAGAAGTCACCTTTCATTGATGTTCTTGAGTTGAATAGGTTGCTGAAGAGTGATAAGGTTACTTTGCAGGTCTGTGTGAATCCTTTGAAAGAGGTGCTTGATATGTATGATCACTTTGCTTGGTTTGGAAAAAAGTAAAGTAATGTGGCCATTGTATCTTCCAGAGAAACCATATGAATCTTGCAAATGATGTGGCTGTTGTAATTATTTGAAAACAGGTACATCATATATGCTCCTGCATGCTGCAAAATATCAGTTTTGAAGGCTTTGCACAGTATAAAAGTAATAGTCATATTTACTTGATTTTTTTATTGAAACCTATGGCATAGGTTACTAAGTTACTAAAGGGCCTTTACTGAATATGAAATAGTTATTTAGCATTTAGACCACCTACAGAGAAGAGTTAAATTACATCACAGTTGTATTTGCAAGTTGTATTATAATCATTGCCAATATCCCTCATGCACATTGGGAAGCGATAAAGTAAGAGTGAGAGTAAGCTGAAGGCTATGGTAAACTTCACAGGTGTAGTGGTCTTGTTCGGAAAGAGTAGCTTGATACTACTCAGTAAACATCAGGTAATACCTAATTCCAAAATCTGGAAAAAAGTTACAATGAAGACCACTTAATATCTAAATATCCTAACTAATATCAAAATGTATTAATACTTCCAAAGTTCCAACCTAAATAAACATGGTAGACAAAGGAAGAAGATGCTAAATGTTGATCAAGACAAAAACAAAAAACATATAGAAAAAGCTAGAATAAAAATACGTTTGTTATTCAAAAATCATTGCTTTCTTTTCCAAAATGGCTTAGGAATACAAGAAGCTGGTTGGATTGATGAAGGTTAGAAGAATTCTAGGAATATGCAGCAGTAACATTAAAAAGAATAAAAATAAAAAATACTGCATGAAACTTTAGAAGAAAATATCTGAAGAGTGAAAAGGCCAGTGAGGAATTACATAAATGTGAACTGGAAAGATATCTAAAAGAAGGTATGTTCAACTCCTGGCAATTTTATATCATATGCCTCTATCATTTTCTTGGCATAAAATCAGAAGTGTTTTGCCATGGCTGTCCTCTGGATTTTTAAATTCTTTTTCAACTTTTAAGTTTAACAGTCTAGCCTACAAACCCAGTATTCCTTGGTATTGTTCCATCCAGGGACTAAGTCTGACATTGCTTAACTTTCTGAGATCAGCCAGGGCATTACTAATGAAAACAGGAGGCCAGAATAAGAAGGAATAAAGAATCATTCAGAAGAACTCAAGACCACTTCTAATAGCTTGAAGAAAAGGAATATAGAAATAAGATTAAAAGAATAAAAATTAATTTAAATAGACATTAAAAAAGCAAATAATGTTTGCATCTTGAAGTCCAACAACTATACCTATGCCTCAGGGAATAGCAGTGAAGTTATTAAAGGGCCTCACTGAATGCACTGTAGTATTTACATTCATGGTGCTTTCCCAGCTAACAAGAACAAAAACCTCTGGCTCATATAACTTGCAACTAAAAAGTCAACAGCTCAGGCAATAAAAGGAGAGGATATGTGGTTAATTAGATTGTAGCCCTATAATTAAATCTAATTAACTATTCTGGAATTTATTTCCAAGTAGATATGTATAGTATTTATATATTGTTTTATTTAGTATTTAAATTCAGTTTAATCCTGCCTGCCTGTTCACATTGATTAATCTTAACTCACAGATTAAAACCAATATCTAAACTGTAACCAAGGTCTAGTAAAAGAGATGTGTCTTGTTTGCTTTTGTAAAGGCAGAGCAAATGGTGATCAAGTACAGCTCCCTACCATGTGCTTTCTATTGCTTGGGAGCAAATCAACAGAAAATATTTTCCTGGTAGTTGGACAGCAGAGGTGGGATGACGGGGCAGGGGGTGGGCAGGGACAAGAATCTTCAGAAATGCCTCAGCTGCTGATCTGAATGTGCAGACAAGTTCATAATAGGAGAATGCAGTTTTTCAGGTAACAGGGCCTAATGCTATTTAGGGCTTTGATTTAACCCCACAACTTTAAATGGTACCCAGAAAACAAATGGCAACCAGGATAAGTGTTTTAATACTTGTCATGTATATTGGCTAGCAGTTAGCGACTACATTTTGCACCAATTGGAGCTTCCAGACAATTTTCAATCACATCAGTAGTGACAAGAAAGAACTAAGGTGTGTATGACTTTTGCTTAGGATTGCAGTGTGGTTGGTGTACAGGATATTTTCTCAATTAACAAGGAAGACCCCTAGCTGAATAAATTGGTTCAGAACTGCGTAAGATATGATATCATAAGAGAAAGAAGAATTAAAACCAAAGCTTTCTGTCTAGCCAATCACATTTCAGCCTAGTGTCTTTTGTGAGTCCAGGAAACTGAGTTGAATCAATAATGGTTACATTAACATGGATAAGTATGTTGTGGAAACACAGGAAAAAAATGTGGGAACAAAGTGGGGACAAAAAAAGAAGCTGGATTCTAACAAGTAGCACCATGCAGTAAAGCATGATCAGCTCTTGCCAAGAGTAAAAATGCAGTTAAAAAGGACAAATAGTAAGAATATTTTGGATTAACAAGTCTGTATATTATCAGTGATTTGGTAAAGGATATTTCAGTGAAGAGGAGAAGGCAGTTATGTGGGCTTAAGTAATTAGTTTTGAGTAAGGATTTTAAAGCAAAGGGTAAAGTAGATAGCATATAGTAGTTAGAAAGGCAGATGAGACACTAAGTGATTTTTATCAGAATAAAGAATATTATGACATGCTGGGATACATTCCCAGGGGAACATTAGAAACAGCAAGATGGGTTAATTATGTGACAATGAAAGGCAGAGGAGGAGATAAGCAAAAGTCCACAAGGGAGTAAAATGAGAAGGACTTATTGAGGGGTTAGATGAGGACAACTGCTGAATAAGAAGACTGGAGGGAAAAGAAGGAGTTGATGAAACTGTAGGAGAAGGAAGGGCTGAAAATGAATGCAGAGCATATAATTGAGGGACAAAAATATTTCAGAAGTAGCTTCAAAATGTGAACTTTCTATGTGGAAATGCCTGGTTACAGAAAGTTAGAGAAAATAAGGTTTATGAAGAAAATCACTTTGGCACTAATTCTGAGAAAATCTACCAGCCAGATATGCATTCTGAAGACCTGATGAATAAAATAAACCTATTTGCATAAATGTTTTACTGTATAAGGAAAAAAGCCAAAGAATCATGAAAGGCATAATAAGAGAAGGAAGTAAGACAAAACATTAGCAGAAAAAACATTAGCAGAAATTGTATGAGTATTTAATAAGATTAGAGTGAACCTAAGAATAAAAGAAATAAAAATTGAATGCCTATAAAGGGTACCAAAACATAGGAGGATCTTTAATATCAAATACAATCAAAAGATCCAGTAATTAGTATAAACAAGGAAAAAAAGATTTGATCCAGATATGATTCTGATACACACAAACTTCTTCAAGAAAAACTGATCCAGAATATAAAAATGATGGATAACGAGAAGTTGCTGAGAATAAGTAGAATAAGAAATAAAAATGAGATGCCATTAAAAGAGCATATTGTATTTATCTGAATTAGCATAAATATTTCTTAATTTCATTCTTTTCAATGACAGAATCACAGAAGAATTAACTAAAGAAGATGATAATGAAGGACAAATAGCTAAAACTTTAAGAAAGTATGTTTGGTTGGATGCTTGTGACTTACTACAAGAGATAATAAAATGGTAAGTGCCATAGGAGTACTTTCAGATATAAAAGGTAGTCCTCGCTTAACGACTGCCCTTTTTAGCGACCATTTGAAGTTACAGTAGTGCTGAAAAAGTAACTTTACGACCAGTCCTTTCACTTGTGAGCATTGCACTGTCCCCACAGTCACATGATTGAGATTTGGGTGCTTCGCAACTGGCAGGCATTTGCAACCATCACAGCATCCCGTGGTCACATGATCGCCATTTGTGAGCTTCACAGCCGACTTCCAACAAGCAGAGTCAATGGAGAAACCAGCAGTGAAATCACAGGTTGTGGTCATGTGGTGTCTCGCTTAACAACCACGAGTGATTCGCTTAATAACAGGAGAAGTGAGGTCAATGTGGCTAAACAACCACATCGCTTAGTGATGGAGTTGCCAATCCCAGTTGTGGTCATTGCAGAGAGCACTTCTGAGGCCATTGCTTCTGCTAGAATTTGGTAATGGGGGTTGAGGGACAGGTGAGGATTCAAAATACCTCTGGAAGAGCACTAGACAGTAACTTGGGGAGAATTTTAAAAAAAAAGCACCAAGAAGAATGATCATTTCTGGATTGCTGCTGTGCTTTGATTTGGCACAGTCCTTTTCCTCCTTTATACTAGTCAAACTTTTGAAGTTCACTCTGAGAACCAACTCACTGTAGGTGTGGTAGGCACCCCTTCATTGGATATGTTCAAGCTGAAGCTAGTCAGCCATTTCCTGGGAATGTTTTAATTTGGATTTCTGCTTTCAGCAGATTAGATTCTATTCCCTAAACAGCATTTCTCATTTCTATTATGAGATAACATCTGATCTCCAGAGTACATTTGGGAAGTGTACACTGGAAGGAATAATTTTTTCTGATAGAAAATTCTACTGGACACAGTTCATGGACCATTAACATTAATATAGTAATGTATTTGTCTTTGTATGCCATGCAGATAAGATGGAAATTCAAACTTTCCATGCTAATAGATAATTTAATGTGATTATATTTCTTTCTTAAATTTACCTCCTTACCAGATGTAATATTCTCAGTTCTTAAATGTTACGTAGAATGAAATGTTACCACCTACTTCTGTTCTTGTATGTTACATGTGTATGTATTAAACAGAAACAAAAGAATTTCTTCTAGGAAACTTGCAGGACAGCTTCCTATAAAATGCATGGACGCTGAAGATGGAAACAACAATGTGTCTTCCTCTGGAAGCTGGTTTCACATGGTGGCTTAGATTTTTCCATCTCTGTATCTAGCACCATTTGAAATCAGTGTTCTAGGAGCAAGAATTACAGCACTGGATGCAGAGAAGAAAGCAGCAACAAAGCTGCCGTTAAGTAAGAGCACTTGATTTATTAACAATAATTTGCCTTTTGTCTATTAGTAAGGGATAATGAATATCTGAAGTTTTAACTTAAATTAAGATTAAAATCTTAACTTAAATTTAACAAAGGGTGGCCCTATCCAGCTCCGCATACGTGTAACAGTTGGAACTACAGAAAAACTTACTTTAAAAAACAATAATCCAACAGTGGAATTTCTTTTTATTAAGGAAAGATGAAACTGTCCCTCTCTGCCCTTGCCCCCAAATATTCTTGATCAACTAATAAAAACTGTTTTTTGAAGAGTGCTTCTATCATAGATGCATGAACTGGAACATGGAGAGAAACCACATGTCAATTACCTATCATACATAACACTTTGCTGCTACCTTGAAAAATTACGTAAAAGACCGCTTTTATTGTGTATAGCCCTGACTGAACTGCAGCTATTCATAATACAGCAAATGTTACATAACAATACTTTCTACTGAAAGAAAGACTTTGAATTGGCACTGCTGGTATAAAAGGAGTAGTTTGGTTTTGTTTGCTTATTAGCTGATAGAAGAATCACTGAGGTTTCTGTGAGTTACGAAGTTTTTAAAAATGCTCCTAAGACTGGAGTTCTCAACACGCTTAGAAGTGAATCAGTTTCACCTAATTTAATGAGATTCACTTCTAAGCGTGTTGAGAACTGCATATAATGCATATAATGGACACAGCATTTAGAAAAGGTATTTCAGTGTACAGATCAAATGAACAAATGAGTAACATACTAATACAGGAACTTCAGGTTTTACAAACCGAAATGATTAGGGTTTACATTTAATTGGTATCCATCATAAATTGCAAATAAAAATATTCAGTAATCAGTAGCACCAAGCCATCTATTCAGACTAATTTTTCAAGATAAATACTGAAGAGGAAGCATTGCCTAATGACTATTTATCAAATCGTTAGCGCTTGTTCTGCATAACCTACAGCACTTTAACAACCAGCGTGGACCTGGGAAACCATCTCTTACACAGGCTGACCGATTTCTCTTGGTGTTCAGAGTCTTAGTTTTTGTCTAGCACCATTTGAAATCGGTTATGATGTAGGGGGAAAAGCAACTGCAGTGGAAGTGCTGGATATACTTTAAGATGATTTTGGCTAAAAAAAACATTGAGGTGAGATATTTTGTACAGTATATTATTAATAATGTCTTTTCTGTTGCTCGTATGAACTGAAACCTGTTCTCCATTGTGAATTCCACACTGACGAATACTTTTATAAAAATCATAACCTATACTTCTTTAACAATGTGTAATGTCTTATTGTACATTGAGGGTAGTAATATTTTCGTTCTGTAAAATATTAGAAGAGCTAAGCTGCACTAAATTGCTAACGTATGAATATTAATGGTATAAAATGGCAAATGTGCTGCAGGGACAGAATCTTACTCTAGGAGTGCCCCAGACAGCTCCATAGAGGCAGCGAGGTGAGCTTTATTCCTTTCCACCTTTTACATTTCATCAGGCTGCTTTTAGGCCCAGTTAAGAATAAGATAAAAGAAAATTGGACACAAATTTATCTGCAGGCTGCTACTGCCACCATCTGGGGAAGGTGGGAGGGAGACTGAACAAGCAGTTGAAAGTTCCTAAACTTTTCACAGTTGTCAGGCAGTAAAGTGAATAAATACAATATTGGGGAGTGAGAGAGAAGATAGACCAGCTGAGGAGCTGGAGATCCTGTATGGCATCTTTCCTAGGACCTTCTCCTAACTAGGCTGAACTTTCCTTTGAAAAATTCCTCTAGTTCATATCTTGTTCTCCCAAGCATTGTCATCATTTTACTTTCTAATCATTATATTCTCTACCTTGGAAAGAGTGAGACCTTGTTTAGGCAACCAGATTTGGCTGTGTAATGTCCTTGAGGCAGTTTCACTCAGGATGAGAAGGACAAACTAATATTTGGGAGGGAAAGTGTAACAGAGGATATGGGGGGGGGGGGGGATGGAGGAATGTGGAATGTTGAAAGCAGCAGAAAAAGAATTATGTTTGTTTATTCTATTTCTGTGTCATTCAATAATTTTTCATTAGGGATTGAGAATAAACTAGCAAATATATATCCTAAAGATGCACATACATTTCCACCACACATCTTCAGTTAATAGCTGTCAAGCATTTTGTTTGTTCACATTTTTAATGTTTGTTTTTATCACTATTTTAATTATTCTAAACATGTCATATTGAGATGTTGGCTTTGTTAAAAATTGCCTTGAATTATAATATAAAACTGATTTGCATATGTTTAATATATCTGGCTGTTTCTATTGCAGCACTCTGCTGTTCTAGAAAAATCTTTGAACTGATTCAGCAGAGTAAAGAGAAAAACCTACGTACAAAATTAAAAAAAAATATTTATATCTGGTATGAGGGTGTAATATAAAGCCAACACTAGATGGCACTGCTGTTTGATTTTTATAAAAAATCAAGTTAATAGTTAATTTCTATGTTTTGCTACCAGTGATGAATATAAGTTGATGTGTGTTTATAATTTCTCTGTAGAAAAATGAAGACAATTTGAACTGAATTCAAGATCTTTCCTCAAACATTTGTTGGGATTTCAAAAGCTCTTGAGTTCATCTGTAACTGATGTTAGTCTATTCACAGAGCATCTTCCTTCCTTCACCAACAAACAGCATAACAAAAAAAAAGTAAATGATGGCACAGTAGGTAACGATGACTTAAATGCTCACAAGAAAAACTAGTTTTTAATAACCTTCTGAAAGCCATCAAGGAAATGGCTAGCTCAATCTCCTTTGGGACGTCATACCTCAATATCGGCAGTTTCCCTGATCCGTACCTTCTAGTTTCATCTTCAGCTAGAAGCTAGAATGATAACAATTGTTATCTAGGACCACAGGGTCCAGAGGTGGCCTCCTTGGAAGTGGGTGCACCAGAGCCTCCTTCAGTGCTGCTGGCAGCTTTCCCTCATGAAGGCACTAACAGCCTCATGGATCCAGATGGCCACTTCTCCATTCACTCCTTGCAACAGCCAGGGTGGGCAGGGGCCCACGCTGCATACAGCAAAGGACAATCTGGGCAGTACCCTATCCCTTCCTTGGAGTTCACAGACTTGAAAGACTCCCAGATAATATGGCAAACAGTGCCCTCGTCACCACCAAAGAGTCTGCTCAAGAGAAGTCAAAGCATTGGCAAGTCCAAGTGAGTTTGTCAGTGAAGTGCCGTGCAAGTTTATCACACTGGCCAGGTGGAAGATCTCTGTAATGGCTCCTCCCTAAAAGGGAATTGGTCACTCTAAACAAGAGTGTGTAACTGAAATATGAGCACATTACCCATGCTGGGTTGTATTTGCTTTTTGTCTTTCTCCATTGGCACTGCAGGCATTACTTACGATAGTTCATTTTCTGAAGGACCTCTATAAACTAAAACTCCAATGAGCACCAGCCCCCCCCCAGAAAGAGGCCACTAGGGGGCAGTCAGGTCCAGTGTCTGGTTTGCCAATCAGGGCATTTTCTAACTATAGCAATGTGGTAGTCTGCCACAAAGAGCAATATCTGCTCTGCCACAAAGATGAAGTCTAACGTATGTATTGGTCCTGAGATTACCTAAGACAAGTCCATGGTGACCATGAATTCCCAGTCCTTACCAGATACAGTCCCCAGGGCATGCACACCAGAAAGCAGTGTGTCACCACCAGCCCAAAGATAACTTCTAGTAGTCTAGGAGAGATCCTGCTGGGCAGCAGGGCAGCCAGTACACCAGCAGGATCCCAAGTTTGTCTCTGCAGCCCAACTGAACATATAGGTGCTGACACCCCATTGTTTTTGGAACATTCTCTGATCACCCAGTAGAAAAGATGATGCTCAAGAATAAGACTATCATTCCTTCTCTAACTTTGGTGTTTGCCTACTGAAAGATGTAATACCCAGCTGGGCAGGTTTCAGACAAAGCAACATAATCACTTTCATACAGCCAGGTTTCAGCTAATGCATGCCAGATCTACCTTAGATACTATCAAACCAGGGATGAATATGGTCTTACTGCAAACAGACCATTACATATCAGCATATTGAGGCTAAGATCTCCAGTAATCCAGCCACCTGGACCCCAAGATGAAGCTATCATGTTCCAAGTCAAGATCACCACCAGATTGGCGGTCCCTCCCTGTAATGATGCACCCAGTGATCCCTGCCATATCTACCTCAGCCCAACATTACTGGTATATGACCACCTCTGCCCCCTTCCTGCCAGGGTTGACCAGCTGTCATCTCCCTGAGCAACTGGAAGGGAGTGTCTGTATCTCCAATCAATCTAGACATCCAGGCATCCATAGTGGAATACCATTCAGTTGAGTCATTTACAGCCAACACTACATAACCCCACACACATATCCTTTCTATGTTATAATAATTGAGCCCCTGTCCCCCTCTCAGTATCGAGTTAGCTGGTCTTCACCCCCAATCACTCTCATCACAGATAAGACCACATACATAGTCCCTTTCCTCATCTTTCACCTGGACAGCCTTCAACAGTTGGCCATAGACATACGAACTAGTGCACTCAGGAAAGTGCTTCATGGTATGAAGGAGGGAAGTTTACAATATTTCTTAGGTGACTCTCAGTTCATTACTTAGATGTAGTATAAGCAGATAAAACATTTCTGATGAAACATATTTTACACCTAAAGAGAATCCAACATTCCTGTCCAGCCACAGCAAGATATGTACAGAGAATAAACTTCCTAGACCATCCTATCAAGGAATTCATATTGAGATCCTCAATAGGATTTAGGATTCTTTTGAAGATGATGAGATGTTCCATGAAAGAAGAGCAAGATAGAAATGTATTTATATAAAACTAAAGCAATATTTTTTTACTCTGGTTCAGTGATTTCTTTCAAAATTGCATGATACGTGAATATAACATTTTAGCAGCTCTGATAAGCTGTGTACATATTTGACCACATGCAGGGGAAGAGAGAGTAAAGGGCAAACATTCTAGACTGCAGTCCTTTCCCCTGGATACAGCAGGTCTGTGCAGTGATTAAATCACATTTTCCCTTCAGAATCTAGATTGCTGCACAGCTCTGCTGTGCACCTATTCAGGAATAAGCCCTGTTTAATTTAGTGGGGCATCTGAGCAGCCAGAATTACATATTATAAAAGCAACTAGACAGCAACATCAAATGGCAGCAAACACACACATACTGAGCAGGTTAAAATTTGAGATGAGCAAACCTCTTTATACTGTTTAATGGGATCATCCATACTTGGAAAATTATTCAGCAATGCTTTAGATTTTGAGACCAGCACCTCTATGCTATTCATTTAATCAGCCCATCTTTTTTCAAGCTTGTGTGGAAGCTTGAAAAGGACTTCAGTACTTAATGAGTAGCAGAGTGCTACTGGAAAGGCCTTCCAGGTATATAGAGACCACACTGGGAACTTTGGATATATGGCAAAATATAAATCCAAACTGGTTGAGTTGTTACCCTGAAGGGTTTGGCAGATTCCAACTAAAAGAATCCAAGTATATTATTCAGCCCACTTCATTCCTTGGAGCTCTCCACAAAAAGAAAGGTGGGGGGTCTAATTAAAGAGCAAAAACATGCAGTGAATTTGTAAAAAGTGTGGTGGCACAGTATATAAAGTAATTATACAATATGTAGGATGATCTGCCAGGGAGATGTCAAAATTGAGTGTAATGTGTCTCACTGGAAAGGTTATTTCTACATTTTCACCAGAGTAGAAATGAGAATTCATATGCACAAAATCTTTTTAAGACTATAAACCTTAATGATCCACTACTAATATAATTAGAATTCATGCTAAGACAGTGATTTGGAACAGCCCTGCAGTGTAACTGAGTCAATGCTGTATAGTAATTCCACCACAGTGGTTTTTTTAACATGTGCAGGAAATTCTAACTATTATTGATTTCAATACCGTTCTGCTTCTCCCTCCCTCCCTCTCTCTCAAATAAGAACCGAGCTAGGCAACGAAGGGGAGGGGAGGGACAACTGAAACCGAAAATAAAAGTGGTGGGTCACTGCCCAATTTCTATCTGCCTGTGAGGAGGCGGGCTCAGCGGGGCGGCGACAGACAGGATCAGCAAATGGGAGGGAGCGGAGATGCGTTTATGAGCAGAACCTTCGATTTGGCACGTCCGGGGCTTGTTGAACCTTGACTGGAAGTTTGATCTACCTGGAGTTCGCTATAGGGTGGCGCTTTCAGCGACCCGGTAAGGCAGCCGCGCAACCTTCCTAAGAGCCGCCGCGTCTGAGAGGCTTCACTTATAGCCGTTTCATGACGGGGATCCTGGCAAAGGAGAGGGCTGGTAGCTGGAAGAGGCCTTCACCCTCTGCGGGCAGAATCCCCCTCCCCACCCCCGCCGCTCTTATCCCAGGCTCCAGGAACAGATGCAGAGTTGCGGCGGCGGCGGCGGCGGCGGACGAATGCCTGGAAGAGCCCATGGCTCCGCAGCTGGACCTCTGCGCTTCTCGCCAGGCGCTTCGCTTCCAGTTGCAGCTAGAACGAACGTGCGTTGCCTATTATTTATCTGCGCTGCCTTTCATGATGAAACGGAGGGCTTTCTCAGCCTAATTGGGTTGAGGCACTCGCAGGGTCCACGCTTCCT
Organism: Liasis olivaceus; assembly: GCA_030867105.1. NCBI lineage: Eukaryota > Metazoa > Chordata > Lepidosauria > Squamata > Pythonidae > Liasis > Liasis olivaceus. The sequence goes on along the minus strand of CM061350.1, from coordinate 162,820,907 downwards.
TCGTTTTCCTTCAGGAGACGAAGCTCCCGGGGTCAAAGGAACGCTTAGCGTCACATAAGTACGCGGGACGCTTTGGAACGGGACCGCAAGGAGTGTCGCCAGAGCGCCCCATAGCAGCAGCAGCAGCAGCACCGCCCAAGGAAACGAGTGGGGTGGGGGGAGACTAAGACAGAAGTCCTAGGATTAGGAACAACCAGAATGGCAAAAAGGGCTTTCTTTAAAATTATATATTCAATGAAACAGCATATACAGATATTCGATAGATGATAGATAGATAGATAGATAGATAGATAGATAGATAGATAGACAGATATATTCATTTCCCTCTTTTAAGAAGTACATCAACGGTACTCTGCTTATTTTATTTTTATTTAATGTTATTATAATCTTTTATTTTATTTAAAACAAAGATTTTTAAAAAATTCTCTGTGAATAAACAGATCATTACTGAGGTTGTGCAAGTATTATTCAGTATGAAATTAGTAAGAATTCCTAGCAGAGTATATTTATTTTTATGATATCAAAAAGAAATATACATTTTTTAGTTTAATGCCGAAATCTCCACTATATTATTTATATATATTTTTTTAAATACCCTAAAAATGATATAGGTAAATATTTAATTTCTGACATCCCCCTTTTGACATCTCCAACCCACTTGTAGTGCCTGTTGATGCAAGATTAAAAACTATATTCTAAAAGTTCATATTTACTTTCTTGCACAACATGTAATATATATAGAAGCCATTCTTTGCTTGAATTTAGTTAAACTTCTGTTATATATATATATACTGTTCATTTTGATACATTATGACACACTAGCTCCCTTGAGAAGCCCATAATGCTGGAAAAAGTTGGAAGAAAGAAAAGATGGCCAGAAGCAAAATGGATAGACTGGATTACAACAGCAATGAATGCACTACTGATAAAAAGTTAGGTTGAAGACAGATCATCCTGGAGAAAGTCCATCTGTGTCCCCAGACTTCTTTTCCAGTTTGTATCTAGCATTGCCGCTCAGGTTAGGATATGCAATTGGCTCACTGATTTTTGCAGTGCCTGCCCTATAGAACACCATTCACCCGGGAATAAAAATTAAAAACTTGGTAAGAGGCAAAATTACCATGGAAAGTTACCATATCTTGAAGGTTTATTATGCAGGATCAATTACTTGAAACAGACTAAGAAATTATTTATTCAGACATAGTCAAGACTACTGAAACAGAACTCATAATTGAACAATCCACCCAAACTCTTAACATCCTTCGTTCCTTGCCTACAAATTTCTAGATGTAGCAGATTTTGCTACATCTAGCAAATAAAACATTTTAGTTTCACTCATTTTAAAATGTATGAGATTGAATATGTGTTTAGGAGGGAGAAGATTTTTTTTTAAAAAGCACACACAGTCAATTATTCATTATTTAGATACATTCCTTGCTTTGGGCTTAGAGGAATACCGTACTGCATCTATTTGAGCAATACTGCTTCAGGCTCAGTTATTACTGTCTTGATTTGTGGGATTTATCTCTCTTGAGTTTGAGAGACAGAATACATGCTAGAAAAAAGAGCAAAAACGAAAAAATAGGTAGGTGGAGGGCACCTTAGTTAGCTTCCTTTCTTCCTTCCTTGATTTATTGATATGGCCATCCAACTACCAATCTAGAAATGGGTGAAACCAATGCACAAGATGCATTTGTGCAAAGGCCCTCCTGACCACAGCCACTACCAGCTCTTCCAGCAGGAGACAAAAGAACCTCTACATTGTACCCCAGTTCTATTTGAGGGAGTGCATACTCATCAGAACTACAAGAGGGTCTCCAGAATTGAGGAACCTCAAAACCTACAGACACTTGGTCTTGCTTGGCTTGAGCTGAAGCCTGTTCTTCCCCATCCAGACCTCCTCCAATCACTGGGAAACAACACTGACAGCGCTACCTGGGCAGCCTAAGAAAAGATGTACAACTGGGTATCATCATCATCATTGTATTGACAATGACCCCATAATGAGACTTCACCTAGCAGATTCATGTAGATGTTAAATAGAACCAGGAGTAGAGCCCTGATGGACCCCACAAAAACAGGAATCTTGGACTAGATCTCTTCCTTCCCACCCCCACACGAACTGGAATCAGCCCTGAAGTAAGGAGAACCATCATAGCATTGTGCCTCTCATTTCTAAACCTCAAAGCCAGTCCAGAAGGATACTGTGTTTGATAGTATTGAAAGCCACTGAGAGATCAAGACAGATGCACTATCCCTATTCTGGTTCCATCAAAGGTAGTTTACAAGTGAGATCAATGCAGTCTCTGTACTATATTCCATTGTGAACCTGATGGAAAGAGGTCCAGATAATTTGTTTCCTCCAGGGCCCTCTGAAGCTGTAAAGTGACCACCTTCGCAACAAAACTTTTTCCAGTACCATTGGATCCAGGTATGGCTTCCTAAGGAATGGATGGAACACTACTTAATTCCTGGAGGGACCATTTCCTCCCTCAAGGATGCATTTACCGCTGCCTAAATCCAATCACACATTGTCTCCCAGAAGGGAGAGACAACCATCACACAGGAGAGACATGAATCTAATTCACAGCTGGCTGCATTCACAGCATCTAGGACCCTCCTCGGGACCAACAGGGTCAAGCTCTTATCAGGTAACTATGCTGGACCTTGCCCTAGTTATTTCCAAATAACCTGTCCAGCCAGAGCCTATCTCGGAAAGAATCCAATTGAATTAATCTGACAGATGCCTAGAACAATCTTCACAGTGACCTTATGGGCATCCTCCCAGTCCATCTTTCTTCAGGAAAGACCGAGCTATCCTAATCAAGGTTACTGGATGGTGTGGAAAAATGGCTACACATTGCTGCTCTTATTGCTACAAGGTAATCTTTAAAAAAGGTTCTAACCTGTCCTCGATGGATTCATCTTCCTCCAGTGGCACTCTAGGCATTGTTTCATCTTGCAGAGTTCCTCAGAACATCAGTGATCTATGAACAGAGAAAATCTGCCCAGGGACAAACCAAAACAGCCAGCGCCTTAATTGAACTATGTACCAGCCTCAGGAATAAGGCTCAATTTGGCCCTTTGTCCTCACAGTGAGGTCTGCTTGCAGAGAACAGAGTGCTAACAAAGACTGATCTGACCAGGGCAGGGGACTGAGCAATATCCCCCGATTTCAGGTCACCAATGCTCCACATTAAAGTGTGACTACTGCTATAAGTCAAGGCTGCATTTCCAAGCCCCCTCAGAATTTGCTCCAGGGAAGGCAGATTAAACTCCCTCAGGACCCAGGATGGGTGCACTGAAGTCCATAGCTGCTGTTCCCAGGCTCCCCACTGCATGGTCTTGATGGTTTTCGGGTCAAAAGGCAAAAAGCTGGATGCATTGCTCTTGGGATGCAGTGGGACTTCTCAGGGAAGTGGGCTGGGAAAGGATTTTAAAGTATCTGACAGTTTGGTACAAAAACAGCCTATATATAAGATGTTGTCTAAGTTTACTATAACAAACGTTGCTTTTAAACAATTTGCTCTTAAAGGATGACAATACATGTTTTGTAGTAACTCGGAACAGAACTTAAAAACATGGGATAAGAGAGGGGAAAATCATGTGGAGAAGTACTTGAATAAAGAGTGGACAAAACAGGAGCAAGCTGTTTTTTCCAGTGGAGAAAATTAAGCAGAGCGATGCCATTCCTCCAATAGCAGTTGCTGTTAACTGTTTCATACATGAATTCAAGTGAGGAGTGAAGTGGTGAGGTTCCTAAATAACAGTTATTTAGGATGGTAAAAATATACGGGCTGAAGAGCATCAGTGAAACTCCAGAGTAGAGGCCCACAAAAATGGTTAAGCCAATTTAATGTTAATGTAAAATGATGTGCACTGAGATGTGATAGCTTCCTGGGACATCTAATACAATCATTTATTTAATCATCAGATTAATATCCTGTCTTTCCACCAAGAGCTCAAGGTAGCATTCTTTAGGGGAGGGGTTCTTACGTAAGTAAAAATAATACTCTGCAAAGGGACTAAGGCAAAAACAAACAAAAAAATAACAGTCCTCTTCCCAAGGGATTAAGGGGGAAAAGACTTTTGAAGAGTCCCCCCACCCCCCAGCAAGAGACTAAAGCACCCCCCTGACCCCAAACACTTCTCAGCGAGGGACTTCATATGGAGAGTTTTCCCTTAGCCTCTTGCAGAGGTGAGGGTTGGGGGGGTTGTTTTGAGTTTTTTTATTTTTCGTTGTTCGTTTTTTTTTATTTTTGCCTCAGTTCCTTTTTTTTCCTCCCCCCCCTTAGTCACTAAGGTCCAGCAGAAAGGGTGGGGCTTGTCCTCTGGACATTCTGAAGCCCCACGTCTCTTGATTGGGGGTGCCATGATTTTTCTTTTCTTTTGCTTTTTAAGCTTGAAAAGCGCTGGTCTGGAGGAAAGGGTCCCTAAAGAGACAGAAGCATCAGAAGAACCAAAATTAATAGAAAGGTGCCCAACTGAACTCTCTTTTTCCTGCTATCTGCTGGGCTTTTACTATCAACTTCCTGATGAGAAGGATTCCAGAAGTTTGTTATTCAATATTGAGAGGCACCTACTGAGAACCACCTTTTCATTCAGGGCTTCCCTCAATTGTTAGTTACTGGTTTTAAATTTGATTGGAACCTGCTTTGAGACATTCTGTGAAATGCAGAATAACGACTGCTTTATAAGCTGCATTGTTAAGGTTATTCTGAAAAGACTGATACTTGTAATAAAATTAAGTACAGGTAGTCCTCGGTCAACAACTGCCTCATTCAGCAACTATTCAAACTTACGATGGCACTGAAAAAGTAGATTTATGACTGGTCCTTGAACTTACAGCTGTCACAGCATCCCCACGGTCATGTGATCATGAATCAGGTTCTTGGCAACTGGCACATATTTACGATGGTCGCAGTGTCCAGCAGTCACATGTTTGCCATTTGAGACTTTCTGAGACCTTCACAGCCGGTTTCTGACAAGTAAAATCAGTGGGGAAGCCGGCAGTAAGTCGCAAGTCATGGTCACGTGACATTGCGCTTAACAACTACAGCGGAACTGAAGTTGTAAGTCAGGCATGGTCACATGATGCTTCACTTTACAACCACGTTGCTTAGTGACAGAGTTGCCAGTCCCAGTTGCAATTGTTAAGTGAGGACTACTTGTACTTGTTTTTTACAGCCAACGGACTACTGATATCACAGAAAGGCTATATCTAAACAACATATAAAATCTGACACTGATGTAAATCTGTTTATTTTGATTATGTGCTATCAAGTTGGTGTCGACTGTTAGCAACCACATAGATTTTCTCCATGAGTATTTATTTTAGGTAAGTGCAAATTACATAAAACATTTCTTGTGTTTGAAGTTGCATATATAAGTTTAACTTATATATGCCCAGGGGGAGGAAAGTATAAAGCAAGTATCTGATGAGGAAAAAAATTATCTTGAAGGTAAAATGTTCTCATCCTGGAGAAGGTCTATCTACATGGTCACTAAGAGTCAACACCAACTGATCAACCCATCAAAATGTTATTCACAGTGTGCCATGTTTAAAATATTTTCCCTTTCTTCTGGGAAACAAAACAAACAAGTCCTACATTTGATTTTTAAATTACATGAAAAATGAAGTCCTCGCTCCACTCATATCCCTACTGTCTAGTTTCCCCTAATCTCAGCCTCCCTAAATGTTTTGGGCCATCGATTCTCTAAACACTTAGGCTGAACTGAACCAAAGCCCAAAATATTTGGAGCACTGCAACCATGTCCCACTGTTTCTTACAAAAAGAGTAAATAAAACAACAGTGTTAAAATCATCAAGGGACATATCAATACAGGCATGAATAAGTTGCACTAGAACAGAAACTGAGACTTCTAAGATCTTCATGCAGTAGCCCAGATCCCAAATAAATAAAATACAGTATTTTGTTATTTATATATATTTATTTTACATTGTACATTATTTCCTTCAAACACTGGTAGGTATTCTAGCATCACTGAAGTATGTTCCCAATCTCTGCACTAGGCAATGCCCAGGGGGAGGAAAGAAAGCAGAATAAAATTAGCATTTTGAGTGGCAACCTTTAATTCAGAAGTGGCTTAATCATAAGTAGATGTTTATGAAGAGCCTGACAATGTATAATAGCAACAGCATTTATGATTACAAATTACTTTCTGTATAAATCTTGTGTGTTTCTGAAATGTCAGTATACTTATAGCCATCTTAGAACAGCAGGAGCCTACGGAGATAAAATATGGGGTAAATTTAAGTGTCAGGCAGTTAATAACTTTTTTTTTTTTTTTGGTGCCTTCAAGTCAGTGTTGACTCCTGGCAACTGCCTGGACAAGTCCCTGCAGTTTTCTTAGCAAGATTTTTTGGAAGAGGTTTTCCACTGCCTGCTTCCTAAGACTGCGAGAAAGTGACTGGCTCAAGGTCACCCAGCTGGCTTCGTGCCTAAGACAGGCCTACAACTAACAGCCTCCCAGCTTCTAGCCTGGTGCCCTAAGCACTACACCAAACTGGGTCTCTAATAACATATATAGCATCTTAATTCATTAAAATAACAACCTGTGTAAAACAAGAGGCATCTACATGGAATGTGGCGGGGGGGGGGCGCTTAGTCCTCAGCACCAGTGGAACAGAATTAAAATCATAAGTGTGGTGTGTTCTACCACAGCCCTTACTGGGTATTTGAAACAAGTTTCAAGGTTGCTGTATGGTGGAGAACATGGCAAAGATGGTTTAGAAAGACACAACTTTCTCCATTCTAAATGATAAAACTACTTCAAAATGGGCCTAACAGGTTTTAGTTTGGTTTATAATACTTTTGTCTGTCTCAAAGCTTTACATTCAAGCTAATATTTATCCTATAACTTACACTATCACACTTGTACATACTCACACTCATCTTACTATAAACTAATTTTTATTTTTCTTAAATGAACACTTACCTAAATGATAGAGTACCCTGTATTTTTTAGATGAACTATTTTGTTACACGTCACACTTGTTGATTGCTGGTTGATGAGGAAAAATACATTTGTAAAATTATCAGCAAAAATATAAATTATCTGTCCAGCAAATGTAAAACAGATTTCAGCATTGCAGTTTAATAATTAAAGCTCTTGGTAAAATCTGATAGGTTCAGATCTGTAAAAAATGATCAACACAGTATACTGAGGTACTTTGGTCACTGAGACAGAATGAATGAGGACTCGGTTACAGAACAAATATATGAGAAGAGTGAATGGCTCAAGAGGAAGGGAAAAAAATGAGAAAGTTGTGGTGGGACAGAGCTGGGATCCTGAAAAAGGGAGAGGCAAGAAACTTAAATAACAAAAAGCAAAGTACAGATCGTCCTTGACTTACAACTACAATTGGGACTGGAATTTCGGTCACTAAGTGATGTGGTTGTAAAGCAAAATATCACATGACTGCCTCACTTGTGCTGGCAATCCCAGCAGTCACAGTTGCTGTTAACAGAGAATCACAGGTCGTTAAGCAAGTAACCACCCCAATCCAAGCCATTCCAGGCTTGGCCCCTCCTAGCCCAAAGCCTAAGTAAGGTAAGGGACTGCCTCCAACTTCACCCCCCCGCCTATCTCCCCCCCCCCCCCCCCGCTCTGCCCTTTTGGCCTCCCTGCACTGTGCAGGGCAGCAAGCAGTCCCAGAATCATGCTGCTCTGGAGCTGCCTGCCACACCCCGGGAAGCCACAGCCACCCCAGCCCAGTCCCAGACAGAGTCACTCTTGCCACCCTGCACCCCACAACCCCTGCTGCCCTGTGCTCCGCTGCCCCAGCTGACTGCTGTCTTCTTGCTCCCGCTGCTGACAAGGCATGCCCAGCCCGGCTGCTGAGCTGGGCTGGGGCTGGGCTTTGCACTGAAGAAAAAAAAAAAGGTAAAACGCAGCCCCAGAGCCGTGGCGCAACAGAAAGCAGTCTCGGCTGCACCCGTGGATCGAAAGGATCCAGCAGAACTGATCCAATGTGGGGTCTGACTTTACCCCCAGCTCTACTTTTTACTTTTCTTTTTTTTTCCACAGCACGAAAAGGCACCAAAGAGCGTTTGCCCTGGGAAACATCTCGCAGGAGCTGAATCTGCACACGAGCATGGCCTTTTAGGGACAGGTGCTCTCCCATTGGCCAGGGAGAGAAAGAAGGTGGCAGTGGCAGCCCTTGTGGGAATGGGGCCCCGCATGGGAGGCTGCGTTGCTGTGCTAGCAAGCCCTGGTCACGGGCTCGTTGGCTGTGAGCGACCCAAAGCCCAAACGCTCTTCGAGGTCTTTCTTCCAAATCGGAGGGTTGGATGAGGGGGAGGAAGCGTGGAGCTCACTCCCATTCAGTTTTGCCGCATTCCTTCAGGTCTTCCTTTGGAGCAGATGTTTTTTAAGGGGGGAAGCCACTGCCTGCAGACTTAGACTAACAAGTGGGCGGGGGGGGGGGGGCGCTGCTGCTTTTATCCTGGAAAAAACCAACAGGTGAATGAGGGTTGAGAAGTGGGGCAAGGAGGTGCAGGGAGGAGAAGGGTGGCAAAGTCAGATCCCAGTTTGGCTCAGTTCCGCTGGATCCCTTCCTTGCAATTCCCAGGCAGTTCCACTCCACGGGTGCAGCCGAGATGACTTTTTGGCATGCCGCAGCTCTGGAGATGCTTTTTGCTTTTTTTTTTTCTCCACAGCATGAAGCCCAGCCTTAGCCTGGCCCAGCAGTCCAGCCAGGCACACCTCATTGGCCGCGGGAGTAAGAAGACGGCAAAGGTCACTGGGGCGGTGGAGCAGAGGGCAGCAGGGGGCCCAAAGGGCATAGATGGCGGGGAGATAGGTAGGTGGTGGGAGTTGAAGAGCCCCTGTGGTTGTAAGTGCGGGTGGGCTACCAAGTGCCCAAATTTTGATCATGTGACCGCAGGGCAGTGCAATGTCCGTAACTTCAGGCACAGGTTGTAAGTCCCTTTCTTCAGTGCCGCCGTAACTTCAAACAGTCACTGAACGAATGGTCGTAAGTCGAGGACTACCTATATGAAATCGTGATTGACTGTGAGGGAAACAAGAACAGCTGCCAGGCTGGAAAGCTATGAAGAAAGAGAGTGAATGGTGGCGCTAGTATAAACTACTGTAGCTATATTTCCTCTTCTTTTTCTTACCACACTGCTTTGGCTTACTTGTATTTCTATATTCCATACCCAACATGATCTATATGCAGTATATAAAACCAATGTAATGACTGGAGCCATAAGTAGGTTGGAAATATGACAAGGATCCTGAACATTGCCAAAGTGTTTCATGTGTGTGTTTGCAATGTGTTAGCTTACACTTTTATTCCAGGGGCAGTCCCATACATAAAGTAGGATCTTTTGGGACTAGCTGTCAAAAGATGAAAAATAAAAACTCTCGTATACAGACACACATTTCATCCTGGATATAGTTCTTCCCCCTCTCTTTATTGTGTGGATTCTATCACTGTAGAATATACACTCTGCAGCAGAAGTGTAGAATAATGTAGGCAAATTGTAGACCAGTGTTTCTCAACCTTGGCAGCTTTCAGATGTGTGGACTTCAACTCCCAGAATTCCCCAGCCAGCAAGGCTGGCTGGGGAATTCTGGGAATTGAAGTCCACACATCTGAAAGCTGCCAAGGTTGAGAAACACTGTTGTAGATAGTCTGAGGCCCTCAGACTATATATGCTGTCAGATTCCATTTGGTGCAGCTCCTGATATTTCCTATGAATTCAATTTCTGAAAGTCAGCCACAGAATTTTCTGCCATTTGAAGGTAGAAAACATACACGTTGACAATATTTAAAATACAAATATAGTATTTTAAGCCAAGGGAAGAAAACCTGAAACTAAGAAAGAATCTAAAATCTAGGCCCAATTTAGTTTGCATCTTAGTTCCTGCTTACTGATTCCTTTACCCTCTCATAAAATAATGCTACCAAAAGGTTTCCCACCCTGATGTAGAAAACACAGACAATATATCTGTCTCATTTGAAGTGCAACGTTAAAGTTTCTTTTGTAATAATTTACTAGTAGAGAGGTCTTGGCTAATTTTACATACCCAATCAATAAAGCTGCAATTCTAGTTACTTAAGAGTATATTCTTTCTACAAAGAAGTATGTTTTTAGTAGGCAATAATGTGACTTCATTTATTAATACAAAACAAACATGAAGAAGTGTTTGTAATAAGAAAAAATATATTCTTACACGGAACGATATTTCTTGAAAATCGTTTTGACTGATGGCAACACCACAATTAATACAAAAGCTTGAAGAAAAGGAGAAAAATCACATTATCTTAGTTAAAAAAAATAAGACTGCTACATTTTAGAAATGTTCAAAATATTATTAAATACCTAAAACACAATCCACCTCATGTTTCAGTGTGGCAATGAACTTCAATTTTTTCATTTCATTCTATGTTTTCTTCAACAAATCACCGATTCTTATTCTGAAGATTGTAAAGTCTACATATAAAGATTTCACTTTCTTCTTGAAAAAGTTTTCAAGTAATCTCCATCTCCCATGCCTAAATTTCTAAAATTACTATTTCATGGGGAAATTATTAGATGAATTGCTCTTTATAAAGCTCAAAGTAAAAAAAGAGTAAATTTATTTTCATTTCTTGCTTTGAACAAAAAAATTTTACAAAACAATTTTAAATACCACTCTCCAAACTAAATTTCAGTGAATTTGGCAGATATAACATTGCATCTCAAAAATAAAACAAGCTGAGATTACTTTCAAGTCTTGAACAAAAAAATGCAAGCAGACAATATTAGGAAAAATTTTGCCAGTCTGAAAGGAAAGAAATGAAGAATATTGTTGTGTATTATGAATATTTTGTAAAAGTAGCAGCACTGAATAATAATTAGAAATAATCATTTCTTTTCAGTGCTATTGTAATCAATTAGATGATACTTCATAAGTGAGGTTTGGTTGTTGGGGTAAAGGTGCAATGTCATTACCAATTTTTGTTTATCTATTTCTCTTACCACTGGAATTCTGAACTGAGTTGGGTTGGAGGTGCCATTTCATTCTGGTGGTATATTATTGCCCTATATGCATCCCATATCATTGTTACAGCTACCACCTACTTTCTCCCATGATGATGGAAGTATTTTTAGATGCCAGAATCTGGAAATGGCTAATTAGTTTTAACAGAGTGGTATTGCCTTTTTCCAGAGAGGAATATACCGGCAAGAAAAAGTAAGCAGGAGCTTGCCAGAAGAGTTCAACAGTAGAAAGAGACAAAGAAGAATTATGAGTAGAAAGAAAACAGGTATCTAAGGGACTGCATATGCAGCTGGGTGGGATAAAAGGTTATATCCTGAACAGTGGAAGATGCAATGGCCGTTTACCAAGAACTGCTAATCACCCACAGTGGTTGAGGGACCAATTCCTATTGAGTAAACAGAGTCTGTAGGAGGAATCTAAGGCAGGAATATATCACCTGTCTGCAACTACTTAAAACACTGACTACCCTCCACAGCAGCCAGGTAATTCATGAAAAAGCAGTCTTTGGTTTAAGAAGTTGCAAGCAAATGGAATGTTCACCCTCCTGCAAATGCTAGAGCACTTGTTTGCCTTTGCATCGGAAGCACTCCACAGCTGTAACAACTAGATTCCAGATGCTCACCGAGTGAACCACAAAAAGGCAAGGTTTTGTCAGGAAAGTTCCTGACAAATTTTGGCTCCTGGCTAAACAGAGTTAGAGAAGGGAACAACAACAACAACAAAAAGGCTTTTACATGGAACCATAAGAAGCAAAAGTAAAGATGAACGGACGTGGGTCTGCTGTTGTGACTTGCAACACTTGTGGCATCCTCATATTCCTGTATGAGTACAACCTGGCATACATTGGTAGCAGTCCTTTAAGAAAAGGCCACAGGATCAGAGCAGTGAGTTGCTACACTTCAGCTTATAAGAAAACACAAGGGTTTATCAGATCAAGAAAGGAGGCACTAGGGTAGAAATGACAGAGGAAAGAACTTCTTGTAAGGAAATGAAGTAAAAGAGTATGTTCAGGAAATTAGAAGCATATAAGGAGCAGGGAAAAAAAAGATATTCTGCATCACTCAGTTTAGAAACAGCACTCAGACCCTCACAATCATGAGAGGTTAGAGACAAAACTCATGAATTAAGGACCTTTTTGATTTGTAGGAGATACAAATTTTGCACAGGTACACAATGGGATATTTGGCTTAGTAAATAGATTATAGAATAGTAGTTGACTATAAGCAGAATGTACATCAAGAATGTGAACTGGCTGCAAAAATGCAATTTTGGGCAGCATTAGCAAGTATAGATTTCATATCAGGAGAAGTAATCATTCCACTCGATGCTATGTCAGTCATCTTAAACTCCCACTAGAGTTCACAGGATGTGTTCAGACAGAGGCTGGCCAATCATCCATTATTGATGTTTTAATTTGGATTATCATATTAAGCAAGGGGTTGGGCTCAGTGGCCTAAATAACCCTATTCAGCTCTATGACTATGATTCTAAGACTGTCCTAGCTCCTTCAGTCTGTAGAGAATTGATTTACTATTACAAGGACATAAACTGAGCAGGCAAATGGGTAGTCAAGTTTGAATTCAAAAGGAATACAATTCTTACCGATAGCCAAAGTTCACAGCAAAGTATGGTATAAAGTAGTATATGGGTCACACAAGGCTTGACTAATATGGAGAGTTGTCTTATTGCAAGGCTGATGGAAATAAACACACAGACACACACATATGCCTCTGTCTCGGCACTGATCAATCCTGATTTCTAGCATTAGGTTGCTCCTGAGTTGCCTTGCCTACAGGGTATGCTTCTCTGTGCAATTTTGTTGTCTCCCTGATCCTTGACTCACACACACCCAATGATATTCCCATGGCTGGGTAGATGAGACTCCAATTCATGATCAGTATCACAAGACCATGAGTAGTTGGTCCTAATTGTTGCTAGGGCCAAGACCTCCTGTGTCTGGTTGCCCCACTGCCTCATCCTGGACTTCTTCCAAATCTGAGGATGACTCCTCAGCCACCCCTCTTCTGGATGAGGAATATGATATTGTAGATAGGGATGACTAGTGAACGATGGTACGGCACATTGTAGAAATGCATGACAACTGGATAAGACACATATAGACCATTGGCTTATTTCAATCTAAGGAACTGCACTGACCTGCATTAATGAAACAAATCTTGTCAAATTCTAGACATTTCACAAAATACAAGAAAAACTAATATTATCTCCCAAAAGACAGGGACAAAACTCTACCGATAAGATTAAAATAATGTTAAATATCACTACTTTCAATGGAAGAAAGGACTGTGGTTAAATCTTCAATGAAAATTATATTTACAAATCTTTACCTTTGGCTGTATAGTGCCCATTTTTCTATGAAAATCATGTTGTATTATTGCAATAAGTATGGTAAATTGCATAAAATATTGGTCCTGTAAGTTTCAAGAAATTACATACCAGTTATAAGAAGTATGAAGAAAGCATCTAGAAAAAGAAAAAAAAGCATTCTGTTACGTGAATCTCTTTCTCCCTCTCTCTCCACACACACACGCATAACAGTTATGGAAAGGCTACACATATGGTTCATGGGGTCACGAAGAGTCGGACACGACTTAACGACTCAACAACAACAAAAATCATGTACTACAGTATAAGATAGGAACCATAATATAGCTGGAAAACCTATTTTGTTTATTCTCGTATTCAAGTATTCTATATACTAGAATCAAAAATAGAAATTCCTTTTTTTATTCCTTCAAATAGTCGACATTGAGCATTTTGGCATCTGAAGTTAGTTGACTTTTCTAAATTTTATACACATTTCTAAATTTCATTAAATACATTTCTATATTTTCAATAAATAGGTAGATGTTGAAGATAGTGATGTTTAAGATAATGAAAGTATAGTTATTAAAAGGCAGAAATGAGATTCTAATTATTACACAAATTATTAATAGATTCAAGCAACACATAAGGCATTGAAGATCTTGGGCCTTAGAAGCCCAGGGGTCAAACTCAGTATCACCTTCAAAGTACGGAAAGTTTAACGCTTCCACAGGCATAAATAACCACAATGCAAAAAAGGTTCAAATTTGCTGCTGCTATTTTAGCCACACAGGGACATTTGGTATATGTTTTATTAGTGTTGGGTATGGAGCCGATTAGGCAAAGTCAGTCCCAATGAATTGGGACCATTTTCCTATTGGTCAGATCTATACTTGGTGCACCCAACTTAAGTCCTGCTGTTTTGTCTTCCAGAAGGGAAAACACATCTGTTAAGGGCCAAGTTTTACAGAAATCCTTCTTTATCTGGCAAAACACTCAGCTTCTGGCCTCCAGATACCAATTTCACAGGCAACAGCTCAAGACCAGACAGCGACTAAACACTAACCTGAAGTTCCTGAAGTCCAATGTTAATTTCTTCCTCTCTTCTTCTCTCTTCTTAAAAAAACTTCTATTCCTCCCAAAACCACAGGAAAACAAAATCCCAAATATTGACCCCACTCAGTTGCATCATTAGCTTACCTATTGCAATCTTTGGACTCTTCCAAAGTATTTTTTAATAATAATTTTTATTAAAGTTTACAGATACAAAGATACGAAACTAATACAAACTAAGAAAAATATAAAAAGAAGAAAAGTGCAGGGAAAAAAAAGAAAAAAAGAAAAAGAAAAAATAGTAAAGAAAAAAGAAAAGAGATATATAAAGAAATGACTTCCCTCTTCATCAAGACAGGTACAAACAATTTCATTGACTTATCACCTTCTCTGATACTACAACAAAAGATCTCTTTTTCCCATATCTCATCTCTTATCTATAAACAAATTTTAAAGCCTCATCATTCAGTCCTGCTCAAGAAAAATCCATTAAGAGCTACCAGAAACAACAACATATATATTTTAACCTTGATCAAATAAGCCAACTTGATATTCTTTCCTTTTGCTTTTAAAAATCTTGATCTTTAATCCCTTTAAATGGTGTCCCAAAAGTTGATTTCTTTTCATTTTCTCTTTGTCTCTTCTCAGAAACTCCTTCTTAAGTTTAATAGACCTCTTTGGTGAATCCAAGATAAGAAAGTTATCCAAGTCACTCTTCTGGTTTGCTATTTGTATGCCCCTTTTAATTATTAAGACATCAGCCAGTTTCATTTGTAAATCCAGTGTAACATCTTTTTCTATATCATTCTTGTAGTGTGTTATTTTTAATTCTACATTTGAAACTGTCTCAGTCTCAGTCTTGTCCTATTCTATCACCTCTTTTAAATCCATTTTTATGATAGCAGACAATCTTAAAAGTAATGTCTGAGTTCATTGTTCCCAAATATCCTTGAATTCTTCCAAAGTTAGAATATTTTGTTATATTCTGTATTAGCTGGTCTCTTCTCCTTTAATTAGAAACTTTAGTTCTTCCTGGTTCCCTCTAGTGTCCAACCTTAAAAGTCCCATCTTATCATGCCCCTCCCCCCCGCAATCAACAACATTTTCCCACTGGAAGGTTCTTACAATTAGTTTCAAAATCTTCATATTTTTATAAAATTTTAAACAACCCACAGGAAGGATTCTTGTAATTAATTTCAAAATCTTATTTCAAATCCATCTGGCCCCTTAGTCTGTTTATAACTTTCCAGAATCAACATTCTAATCACCCCTTTGCTGTTTATTACAAAATAAGATTTTTTAAAGGATTGAAGTAAACTCACCTGGTGTAATGAAACTTGCCTTTCTGAAGGTTCTTAATATCCAAAATGCTGTTAACAAGCAATTTCCAAAAGTGATTAAAAAAGGAAGTATGCAAACCCAGTGTCCTTTTGAAGGCTTAGAACTGTGGCTTGGGCAAAAATAGCTTTCCCTCAGCTCCCAGAGCTCTAAAACCCACCAAAGACCATGGTCTTATGGTCTCCTTGTGGGGAACCACTGTATGGAGCACTTGTGTGCAATCCCAGGTCCTCTCCTTGCTCTAGAGAGGAATTCCGAGGAGCTGATCCATTCACTGGCTCTTCGTTCTGCCACAGTTGTCAGCTCCATTCTCAGCAGAGCCATCTTCAGTCCACCATTGCTTCCCCAGAAGTTGGCTCCTCCAAGTATTATGTATAACCTTCAGTCAAAAGAGTGTTCTCCACCACTCCCAACACAGATCTTAGACTTAACAAAGCACAGAAACTGTAATTCAAAAAGTTGTTCCTTAGAGTCTAAGGAACAACTTTTCAAATTACAATATCTGTGCTTTGTTATCCCTTTCCAACTGAGCATATGACTGGGATTTAGAGGTCCAGAATAACACAGTGTACATACTTCCAAAGAAATTTAAAGAGTATTTTGCTTAGGTTCTTTTTTCATCAGGGCCAAACTAGACATTGTACAGTTTTCTAGACATGAAACTCAAAGCATGCCATGAATGAAACATGCACTCAAGAAGCTGAAGTTGATAAAAAGAAAAACAACCTGTGTTCTAACTTGTTCCCAGAGTAATTTTACTCGTTTCCCTTACTGTTCCCCTCCATAGCGAAGGCAGAAAATATGCTTTAGGCATGGATATTTTCAGTAGGAACTAGGAAAATGGTTATGCAGCTTCTCCCTCCAATGATCAACCACAGCTCCAACATTAAATAATGTTCGGATACATGCTGTATGCCTGCCCATTGATGTTTTATATAAGCCTATTTTTAACTTTTTGTACATCCATTATGGTGAAGAGCTACCAGCAATAAAATCTACATTACACTACACACAATTCATTCTCAAAAATGGATCCCCTAGCAGGAGGACAGGGTCCCTTCTTTCTGTTCATGGCATCTGCTCTTTCTGTACAAGGAAACTGAAAGTGCCTACTTTGAATGCAGTCCTCCAGGTTTTCCATTTGAATGCCTACACTCCTTTAAAGCCGTCAAAGTACAGGCAATGATGAGAATGAGTAAAAGGCAAAAAGGCAACAAAATACATCTACTTCTTACACAGGTAAAGTAGAATGGCTAAAGTCAGCATATGTTTGCAAATCATATACGTACTCAGAGAACAAGTAGGAATCTCGGGCAACCACTGCTTTCCACCAATGTACCGAATCTTCGATGGCCCTCTCAATGCATAGCCAGCATTACACTTCACAGTAATGTTATCTCCAGGCTTATACCCTTCTTTTTCCCCATGAGCTATATTTCCATTAAGAATATATAGTTGAACAGTGTCAGGTATAGTTCTAACTGAAAAACAACAACAATATGAATATGAAAAACATGCACAGATTACAAGGTTGCTTTCCAAAGTCTCTCACACTTGAATTTTGTAAGCTATTAAAAGAAAGGCACGAGTTATAACCTAATTTGCAACATTTTTCGCATTAAAAAAAAATTCTGTCAAGTGGTGAATAGGATGCCATTCAAGAGCCCTTTAAACACTGCCAAGGCTTTGGTTTTCATCAGTCAGCTTCTTCAAAGTAGAATTAAAACAGTGGTACTACAAGGTTTTATTCTATCAACTAATGCTTTTAAAAATTTAATTTCTCCATTTCAGCTGGGACATAGTACTGAGATAGCATTGGTTATACCTGCTGAGCCAGGACAGGGCTACTGACTTCCTGGTTCTCCTTAATCTCTCGACAGCTTTTGATACTATTAGTCAAGGTATCTTTATGGACCACCTACAGGGATAAGAGTGGGAGGCATTGTATTCTGGAGGTTTTCCTCCTTTCTCTGTGATCAAGTCCAATCAGTGTTGGCAAGGAGTGGGCCAAAGACCTCTGGCATGTGAAGTGCTCCAAGGCTAAACAATCTTGCCCCTCCTGTTTAACATCTACCTAAGGCTGCTGGGTATGGACATCCATCAGTTTGAAGTCAGGTATCATCAGTTGTACATCTCAACCGTGGTACAACTAGGTGATGCTGTTCAAGGACTTGTCCCAGCATCTGGAGGATGTACACATCTATATGGGGAGGAACAGGTTCAAACTCCACCCAAGACCAAGTGGGCCACCTGGATCTGGAGATGCTCCATTTTTAGTCAAGAACAGGTTTGCATTTCCCCCTTCAGGACTGGTGTGCAATCTGATAGTCTACTTGGACTTACATCTCCCAGTTGAGGACCAGGTGGCAGCTGTGGCCAGGAAGCCCTTTGCACAAATTAGTCTAGTGTGCCAATTGCACCCATATCAGGACCAAGAGACCCTTAAGAGACTCACTTCTGTTTTGGTAACCTTGTATTTGGACATGCAATGTACTCTACATGGTGCTACCCTTGAAGACCGTTCTGAACTCCAGCTGGTCCAGAATGCAGAGGCACAGGCACTTATGGATTGCTCTGTTTCATGAGTGGCACAGGTTACCAGTGAGCTTCTGAGTGCAATTCAAGGTGCTGGTTATCATCTATAAAGCCTCTTCATACCAGAGAGCCTAGTTATATGAGGGACTGTCTTCTGTCCATCCTATATGACTTAGTAGAGTGGGCATGCTCCACATCCTATTGATTAAATGATATTGACTGATGTCACCCAGCAAACCAGCCTTGTCTGTCATGACACCTGCCCTATGGAACAATATCTCCCCAGAAATTCATATGACCCCTCACTCTGACCTTACTCAAACAAGCCCTTAAAACCTGGTTCTTCCCCCCAGGCCTTGGACTAGAATGAGTAGCAGCTCCTGTGATTTGTTTGTTAGAATGTGTGTTATTTTTCTGGGATGTTTGCTGTTTTGTATTGTATTTCTTTTAAATTGTTTTACACTGTATGCCACCCAGAGTCATGATGGAGTCAGGTGGCCTATAAATTTAAATAAATAAATAAATAACCACAAGCAAAGGAGGGGAAACTCTTTGTATGTTTAGCATATTGCTGAACGTATTCATAAATAAATTGATCCAGGATAAAAGCAACTCTCTGCTTGATTACAGTTTCCTGACTCTAGACTGGACACCACACTATTTCAAATAATTTGTGCATTATTTTTTGTGATCTCCAATAAATACCGTGCTTAACAATGTGCTTATCTGATATCCTCAAACCAAGATTCTCAAACTAGGTAATACTAAGGCAACTTAAAATGATACGACAAATTTGTACGAGGCCCACTATGAATAAAACGAATGATTTCACTGGGGTTAAAGCTGAGCAAAAATAATAAATAAATTGTATTGTTAGTGGAAGGATAGGCTTGCTTATTTTTAAGAATTCCTGAAATCTGGAGTTCATTCTGAAGAAAGCTACTCTCATTTACCAAGGCCAGGAAAACAAACACAGTGTTCCTTGTCTTAAATCAGCTTCTCTTAAATTCCTCTTAAAATGCTGCAGCTAGCAGAACACCAGCTGGCTACAAATTGCTTTTGGGTCTCTCTCTCCCAGTGCAGCTAGCCTGAGATAGCAGTTAAAGACTATTTGTTCTTGCCCTTCCAACCTCCACGACTTTCGCAGTTTCCTCCTTTCTGTCCCCTCAAAATCCTTCCTCCCTTCCCCTCTACCAGAATTTCTTTTGCAGAAAAAAATTTAGAGCATTGCATGGAAGCTTTGTGTCCTGAGACAAGATTACTCCTCCTCTGAAAGGTAAACCCAGTGTGCTTAAAAAAGAAAAAGAACACTCAGGTTGAATTCATACTGGCTTTGAAACTGTTGTGTTGCTTTGATTCAGCATACAGTACTTTGGCATTAAATGGTTAAGCTTGCTCAGAAAGAACTCACAAGGAAGGCATTTTCTGGCATCCTTCCAACCATTGGGAGGTTATGCCCAAACAATATGCTCACATAAACTGTTAGCAGCAATGTATTGATAGAGGACCTCTAACCTTGCAAAGGATAAACTATTCATAAATATGTCCTTCAAATGACTGTTCAACTAAGCAAACCATATCCTAAGTTGATGTTGATGTTGGCAAGTGGATGGAAAAACAAGCGACTGGATTATTCAGCACATTCAATAACAGATCTTATAGTAATGGAGAAATAGCAAATATCTTGGTTAAACTGTTAGAAGAAACAGGTATGTATATTTAAGAACAGAATGTATACGTACAAAAACAAGGTGGTACACGGGGATACCACATATTGTAGCCTTCACACTGTGCTTTCATCTCTATTGTTTCATCAGGAAAACAATAGTTTCTATGGCAGTATACGACAATGGTGCTTCCCATTTCATAACAAGGTTTCAGCGGCTCCATTTTTCCACTGCGAATTATTGGAGCACCACACAGTCTTGGAGAAACTGTATGTAATAAGATAAAGCTTGAATGTTATTGAAGAAAGCTAATACACTTTTACATTCAATTCATTATTACAGTGTAATGTATCTTGATTTTTAGAATTTTAAGGACGATACTAAGATTCTGATTATCACATTTTCCCAAAAGGAAGATGACCCTGAATTTAAACTGTTCACACTTAAAAAAACAACACAAAGCCCTAAGCATAAAAAACACTCCAAAAAATCCTAACGTTTTGACTTTTTCAACCTAGTGCTGCTAACTCCATTTGAAACCAATCTAGAAGACACCAATAAATGTTTGTATGTCACATATTTGCAGATGTTTCTGTACAAATGTATCAAAATCCACATTCTGAAAATTGGTAGGCCAGGCAAAAAAATTATCTATTAATATTAATGGAGTTAACAATGGATTAAAATTGACTATAAAATAAAGGAGTCCATCTGATTCCCATCAACATATGTAGGCACGCACACACACCACCTCATATTCATTCATTCAGAAAATTTCAGTTTCTCCCTAAAAGTCTGTTCCTTTTAAATAGTATGTGTCTCTATTCTGAGAACATAAAACCATCCTTCCACTTCAGTGGTTATTACTTGGCAAAAAACATGGTTTTCCTTTTTGGGTAAATAAGCCTTTGAACATAGAAATATAATTGTTTTTAAAGAATTCTTACTCTTTCTACAGGATGGTACAGAAGGATACCAGGTATTGTTCTTTACACACTTTATCAAATAATTTCCAATCAAGAAATATCCAATGTCACATATAAATGTAGCAGAATCACCATGGAAATATTCATTTGTAGTTTGATTTACTTGTATGCCATGTTTAACTACTGGTTCTTCACAGTCGAACACTAAAAATAAACAGGAATAAATTTTAAAATCTTAAAATAATGGAACATTTCCTTCATACTTTTGACAAAACATCTGCAATGTAGCATGCACATACCATGTTTCACTTTTACACTCAGATTTTTTTTTATATAAAGAAAAATGATTTCAATTACTGTATATAGAACATCATCGATCTGGCTTCAAGCTGAAAGGTGTTGAAAAATAGTTGTTCTTCATAATGTGCATTTTGTCTCTTTCTTCAAGTATCATTGCCTGGCTACAAGGATCCAAATATTGTGTTGGAAGTTTGAAGAACCACCATATGAAAAGCTCTGATATGACTGTGGACATTTATTGCATGATATAGCTTTGGGACTTATTAAAATATACTCCAGAAACAGTGTTGAAACTTGGTCTTTAAAGGATTCAGGCATTTTGAGATAAGGAAATGACTGGGGGGAAGAGAGGGACAAAGAACAGAAATAAAAAAAGGAGAGGCTGCTCGCTTTGGAATTTTAGAAGCAGAAGTATAAGGATCTGCTTTCAATTAAATGCAATGATCTTCATAAACTGGGTGATCTACCGGCTTGTCCTTGACAGTGTGCTATAGTGGTTAAGGTGTTAAACTACACTGGGATGACCCAGGTTCTAGTCCACCCTCAATCACAGAAGCTCACTGTGTGAATTTAAGCTGGTCACTCTCAGCCCAAACTAACTCCCAGAGCTGGAAACCTAGAGGAGGGAGCCCTAGGTATGTCACCCTGAGCTGCTATATGAAAGCCAGGAAATAAATATAGGAAATATAGACATTCTCCTCAAAGAGGAATCTGATCTTGAAAACATTTGTTTCCGGTAGTCAACTGGAAGAGTCTTTGGGTAAGTTCTGATTTTCATACCATCATCTGATACAGGAAACTAACTTAAAATAGCTGAGAGGCTATTTGATCCTGAAGCCTGCAGTGATCTTTCTCCTTTTCTCTGTGTGAGGAGAGAAAACGAAGCTATCTTTATATGACCCGGATTAGGTCTTCTTGCCTTTACTGAACTCTTTGTAACTATCTCCAAATCCATAATTCAAAGGCATCTAGGCTGATTTTTATTGTAATTTGAATATCCTTGTTCTTCATTATCTTCTCTAATTTTGCTATTGCTTTGTCTTCCAGACTAATCTTCTATTTACTTCTCCTTCACAATGGTCATCTTTCTCTGCTCTTGAATCCAAGAAAACAAAAGTCTACCTCAACTTGAATTCTTCACTGTCAACCCTAAATTCACTAAGCATGCTAGCTGATGATTATCTTCATCTTAACATTTAACATTAAAAGGGTTAAAATGAAAAGTGAAAAATCAATGAACTTTCACAATGAACTTTTCTAAATCTTCTTTACTTTCACCTAGCAAATTAGCATTGTCCAGATATCTCAAACTGTTAGTGTTTTCTTCAGTTCCACCTGTCATCTTTTCTGATCCTGTCATTCTTATAATTATTCAGTAACTTTTACAGTAAACATAAGCGCAACAGATGTCAAGCCAATATGCATTCATGTCTCACTCCTCTCCCTATTCTTGAACCACCCATTTTCTTCAAATTCAGTTCTTACAGCAGTTTCTTGTTTATTGGAAAGAGTCATCAGATTAATGATTATATGCTCTGGAAGACCCATAAGCATCCATGAACACCAACTAGCAGTCAGAAGACATGATGAAAACTCCTTGATCTCACAACACATGGACAGACTTAACCATAGTTTCAACTGGGAAACTGTCAGCATTGTAGATCATACTAAATCCAAAAACGCAAGGGAATTCCTGGAAGCTTGGTATTCAGACAAGTCAGCCATCAACAGGCACAAAGAGATAAACAAAATTTACACACAATTCAAACGAGACAATAAAAAGGAAACAAAAATCCAGAACACCTCCTCCCGAGCAATCAACACCCAGATAAGCAAGGATTAACACCAGGATCAACACCAGACAAACAATCAAGCAGTAAACAATACCCTAATGAAAGAACTACCAACTCAGACAGACAATCAAGTAGTAACCAACAGCCTAATCAAAGAACTACCAAGGAGAAAACAACACCCCCACCATCACTCACAGGGCAACCCACTGCATATAAACAGAGAGTAAACCCCACTGAAGATGTTACCTAGCCGGGTAACGAAATGTCTGCAAGAAAACAGCCAAGCTCAGAGAACCACAAGGACTCCACAAAACCCATAAGCCTTAATATTTTCTACATTCTGGCACTGGCTATACAGTAGAAGGCTTTGCTGTACTCAGGGAAGCAAAGAAAAAACTCCTTGTATTCTACTACTGTTTAATCTAATCTCTGGTCCTCTGCCTTTTCATCTGGCATTTCTTTCTCCATGGATGGCTTTCTTATTTTTCTCTGTAAGATTTTAAGCAAGATGCTGCTTGTATAAGGAAATATTGCAGTGATTCAATAATCTGCACATTCTTTTGCATCTCTCTTTTCTGGTACAGGTATACATATTGATCTTTTCTGATCTCAAGGCCATGGAGTCCTGTTCTGTATTTGTGGACTTATGTTATACTGAGCTGTCTCCCTAACTTTGGTGTGAGGATGCCTGACTAACTGTTCTTATCCCCAGTCCATAGCTGATGCCAGCAAACTGAGTTTTTCTGATCACAGTTAAATTGGCATTCATTTTCTGTCTTTTACAAACAGAAGTCTTGCTTTCTGTATGATGCACTTTGGTGGTAACTAAGCTAATGATGCGGGGGGGGGGGGAGCTGCTCAATTTCTATTGGCTGCTTTGAGCAGGTCATGTTTTGGGATGGTGCAAACAGTCTGGACTGCCATAAGCCACCTGCGTCTCATTGGGGCATTGTTTTCTACATGGAACAAACTTAACAGAGTAATTTTGCATGCCAAAATCTCTCCCAGAAATACTCGAGTATTTCTACTGTAGTTATAAATTCCCTATGATTTCATTAATTTTCTTAAATAGCTCTCTTATTTTTCTTCTTGTTATATCCTTCATGTATTCAGATACTTGAGTAGATATATTTATTTATCAGAAGTGTTTTTACCCTGTGCTTTCTTTTAAATCAAGGCTCTTGGAGCAGCTTAGAAAGTCAGAAATTAGATGGTTCCTGTTTTCAGGCTTGCAATTTAAAAGATGCATAACAAGGAAAAAGACTAAAGAGGAAAAAGCATGACAGTTGCCCAGATAGATAGAAACATTTCTGTCCTGCATCCTACTGTACTTGGATTTACACTACATCAGTTCTTGCCTAGACAAGCTTGTTCTTTGCATTCTTCACTCCTGTTACGTTTTTTACATTCTTTTCTTACATTCATATACATTTCTTCACAACTAGTGTCATGTGAGATGGTTTCTCAAAAATCCATCTAATAATGATTTAATTTATCTTCCATTCTATCTCCTTCCACACATATAAGAATGCCTTATTTTCTCAATCTCCTATGGGCCCTTAATGATATAATTTCAGGGTTGCTAGTGTGATGTCTATGGACGTCAATATTCATATGCTTCTGCCCCTTATTAATTCTTTTTAGTTTCTTTTAAATTAAAAAATATGAAAAGCTGCCATAATGCAAAGCACTGATCAATTGCCTCTTCTCCATTTCCAAGAACATTTCTGATCTGTCAAATCTAGAAAGCAAAAGAAATTAGAAGTTGAGGTAGCTACAGATCAGTGTTCTGTCTGGAAATAGTCCATTCATCAAAACACAAGTTGTTGTTCAGTCATTAAGTCATGTCCGACTCTTCGTGACCCCATGAACCATATCGCGCCAGGCCTTCCTGTCCTTCACTGCCTCCCTGAGTTTGCTCAGTTTCATGCTCATTGCTTCAGTGATGCTATCTAACCATCTCATCCTCTGCCATCCTCTTCTCCTTTTGCCTTCAATTTTTCCCAGCATCAGGGTCTTTTCCAAAGAGTCCTCTCTTCGCATTAGGTGACCAAAGTATCTGAACTTGAGCTTCATTATCAATCCTTCCAATGAGCAATCAGGATTGATTTCCTTTAAGATTGACTGGTTTGACCTCCTAGTAGTCCAGGGGACTCTTAAGAGTCTTCTCCAGCACCACAGTTCAAAGGCATCAATTCTTCGGCGCTCAGCCTTCTCTATGGTCCAGCTCTCACAGCCATACATTACTACTGGAAAAACCATAGCTTTGACTATGCGGATCTTTGTCGGCAAGGTGATGTCTCTGCTTTTTAATATGCTATCTAGGTTTGCCTTACCTTTCCTCCCAAGGAGCAAGCGTCTTTTTATTTCATGGCTGCAGTCTCCATCTGTGGTGATCTTGGAGCCCAAATAAATGAATCCTGTTACTGCTTCCATTTCTACCCCTTCTATTTGCCAGGAATTGATGGGTCCAGATGCCATGATCTTAGTTTTTTTAATGTTGAGTTTCAAGCCAGCTTTCGCACTCTCCTCTTTCACCCTCATCAAGAGGCTCTTTAGTTCTTCTTCACTTTCTGCCATTAGGGTGGTATCATCTGCATATCTGAGGTTGTTGATGTTTCTCCCTGCAATCTTAATTCCGGCTTGTGATTCTTCCAGCCTGGCATTTCTCATGATGTACTCTGCATATAGGTTAAATAAGCAGGGTGACAGTATACAGCCTTGTCATACTCCTTTCCCTATTTTGAACCAATCGGTTGTTCTATGACCAGTTTTAACTGTTGCTTCTTGGCCCACATACAGATTTCTCAGGAGACAGGTAAGATGGTCTGGTACAAGAATTTGCCATAGTTTGTTGTGATCCACACAATCAAAGGCTTTTGCATAGTCAGTGAAGCAGATGTTTTTCTGGACCTCTCATGCTTTCTCCATGATCCAGCGAATGTTGGCAATTTGATCTCTAGTTCCTCTGCCTCTTTGAAATCCAGCTTGCACATCCGATAGTTCTCGGTTCACATACCGCTGAAGCCTAGCTTGTAGGATTTTGAGCATAACCTTGCTAGCATGTGAAATGAGTGCAATTGTGCGATAGTTTGAGCATTCTTTGGCATTGCCCTTCTTTGGAATTGGAACGTAAACTGACCTTTTCCAATCCCGTGGCCACTGTTGTGTTTTCAAAACTTGCTGGCATATTGAGTGCAGCACTTTAACAGCATTTAAAATTTAGTATTTTAAATAACTCAGCTGGAAAGTTTCCAGAGGCATGTGGTGGCAGAAAATAAATTGCCTTCTAGAAGCTTGCTTTCTAGAAGACGGCTGTTTTGTGACTGGATCTTCCCACTATGAGCACCTACAGAGACCCAAAGACCAGGACCTCTGAGGTAGTCTGTCACTGTCAGAGATTCATATTTACAATAAAACAAATAGGCTGCAATCCTATATCCACTTATCTTAGAGTAACCTCTACTGAACTCAGGAGGGTTTACTTCTGAGTAGACATGTTTAGATTGAATTATAGAATCATAAATACAACAGAATTTGAAGGAAACTTAGAACTCATCCAGTTTAATCCCTGCTCAGTGCAGGACAATTGTACCATTCAGCCTGTTTGAAGACCTCTAGTGAAGAACTCAACACTTCACATGAAAGCCTGGCTGATAGATCATACAGTCAGGAAGTTCTTCCAACATCTGGCCTGAACCTACTTCCTTACAGTTTTCACCTATTGATCCTGGGTCTCCCTCTGGTACAGCAGAGAATAGGTCTACTCCCTCTTTAGAATACAACCCTTCAGATACTTAAAGACTATTATCACTACATTATTATTTTAAATCCTGTCAGTCTTACTATAAAAGGCTATTTTTCTAGAATTCTTTGAAGATTCGTGCTGCAACTCTAAAAACATAGATTGTATTCCCCACTGCACTAAGCAGAATATGGTTAATTTGTTTTTAGCTTAGCCCGCTATATAATCACTGCCACCATGCTCCATAAACTATATTTATCGCTTAGTGTGATATATCAACCAAACAAAAGTTAGAACAGGGGTTACTATTTTTTACAAAAAAAATCTATTTATTCTATTTCTATCCCACCAGAATCCAAGTGACCCTTGGTGATTTACAGGCTATACGAACATTAAAGCATTCACAGTAAGTCTTAAAATACAGTTAATAATTTAAAACAAAATGAAACCATAAAGTCCAAGTAGGCCAAGATAAAAAATAATAGCAAGTAAGAAAGAACAATAAGGTGAAAATAAAAATAAGAGATGGCTAAAACTCCTTAGTTAGAATGTTCTCCAGAACAGTTCACTTTTCAGCATCCTCCTGAGTGCCATCAATGAGGGAGCCTCTTTTATGTCTGTTGGGAGACTTCTAGAAGATGGGCGATGCCACTGAAAAGCATGACCTCCTAGCTTCAGCTCCCTTCTCTTCCCAAACATGGGGAACTATGAGCAGTTTCTCCCTGGATGACCTAAAAGGCAGACCTAAAAGGCAGACCTAAAAGGCAGGAGAAAGCTGTTCTGCAGGAACCCAGGTGCCTCCAAGTTTACAGGTCAAAAACAGAACTTTAACCCTAACCCAGAAACCAACTGGTAGGCAGTGCAGGCCCACAGTGCACTTGTAACATGCGCCAGGATGCCAGCTAGCATGTTATGGTTTTTCTAGCTTTTATATTTTTATGTTGTTGTGACACACTGCTTTGTGAGCTGCACTGCTTCCCATTTTGCTTCCAGGTGCGATTCAAGGTGCTGGTTGCTACCTATAAAGCCCTCCATGGCACAGGGCCTGGTTATTTGAGGGACCACCTGTCTCCCGTAGTATCTGCCCGGCCAGTTTTTTTCTTTTTCTCTGTTCCCATCCGGGTTTGTTATCTCTGCCATCTTTGCTTTTTTGTTTTGCATTGTTTTCTTATTTTAAATGTTTTTAACCATTTGTAAACCGCCCAGAGACACTGGGAGTCAAGCAGCATATACATTTTATAAATTATTATTATTACATAAAATGGGTGACTATATAAGTCTTTTAAAATAAATAAAAATAAATAAATAAATGTGGGCCGCTGCATTTGTGGCTTCCCAGTAATGTTTAAAGGTAATTCCATGCAAAGTGGAAAGGTAAAACACACCTTGAAGCCTAGTCAAAGAGAGAGAGAAGCGGGGGGGGGGGGGGGGAGGAGCAGCAGTTCTCCTGTCTCCTGGCCACTCATTCTCTTTGTCCCTTTCCATTGCTCTTAGAAGAAGGGAGGCGTGAATAAAGCAGAAGGGGAGAAAGTTTTCTTCTTTTTCTTTGAAATCTGCAAACTTAACATTCTTGCATTTTCGTGTACTATTATTTTGTCTGGGAAGAAGGCAAACAGTCTGAACATTCTGACTGAAGGATATAGTATTTGGATGTGTTATTTATATACAATATGTTCATAAATAGACAAGCCCTGTTAGCTGAGGGCATCTTCACAGACGCAAAGAACATTAAAAAGCTCTTCACATGTGACAGCTTCCAAATACACCTCCCTTGAAACATTTTAATAAATAAAATCACCACCTTCCAGCTAGCTATGCCCCTATTTTAATGTACAAATGTGAATGACAGCTTGCCACAGCAAGCAAATAAAATAAAACAGACTACCACCTTACACAGAAGGTTGCAAGGAAACTATTCCCTCAATGAAATTATTAATATAAGAAAATCTGCTTATATTTACTCCACACAGAGTAAGATCTATACAGATGTTGATTATGTTGATCATGTGGCGCAGAAATAATCACATGAAAAGCTCTTCTTCCATTTTTGCCTGCCACTAGCATTAAAATTTAATGTCCAAAACGATTTTGCTGCCCTGGATGTAACAGATCGGTGATGCACGAAACTCACTGGTGGGCGGAGACTTTTTGATGGGCAAGAAAAGAGCAAGAGCCACATGGAGTAAGAGCAAAACTTTTTGAGGACAGATGTTGCCAGATTGAGCAGTAACGCTTTCAGGTTAACTCCACCCACAAACAGCATTCACCAGCCCTTGGAAATGAGGTGTCTGCATCAGCCACACAGCTGCCATTCCAGAAATTCTTTAGCTAAACTCACTGAAAATCCAGCAAACTCCAAACCTCCCAAGCAAGTGTAGCCACCAGAGATTCGACAGTACAATCCTACACTGGTCTACTCAGAAACAAGTTCGAAGGGATTTACTCACAGGCAAGTGTGTACACAGGATTACCGCCTGAACCGATTTACACCGCTCCGCGGTTGTGACAATCACAGGGGCAACCGGAGCCACGGAGCCAAATCTATTTCCCATGTTGCTAGCTCACTAGGAGCCAAGACCAAGTCTGCGCGGATCCTCTGGCTCCGGCGCTTCGAAGCAAAGATCAACGCCGAGCTGGAGGATCCTGCCTCGCCACACGCGAAGCGGGAGGGCGGGGCCCAGAGGAGGCTCTGGAGCTGATGGATCCGAGCAACCGGTGCGGAGTTAAGGCGAGAAGCGCTGCCTCGTACCCACCCAGAGAGCCCTGAGGTAGGAGTAGAAGCGTCACGACCCGCAAGAAGTGCCGAGCGCGGAGAACCTCCCGCGGCGGCCGTTGCATGTCTCCGCCCGGAGAATCGAGGACTCGGCGCGTCGAATGCTGCTCCGGCGCTTCTGCTCCTGACGCTGCGCGCTAGGCAGGGACGTTTGAGTAATCGCTCGGCTCCGACCCGTCCATCCGACGGACAACCTTCTATCGTTAGGGCTACTGTTGCTTGGCTACAAACATCTGGACGACGACTAAAGTTTCCCCTTTCCTTTCGCAGCCTTCTGGCCCCCCGTTCTACTCGCGCAACCGCGATCGGCCGATTTGTGCTGCTTTCCCTGTGTAATGTTCTGTACTGTATTAACTGTTTCTTTCAACCAGCCTTAATTACTGTGGCCTTTTGCCTATTCCTTCGTTATTGCAGTCCTCTCTATACAGAATGCTGGATAGTTAATGTCATGAGGAAGAAGGAGGATGACAAATTATGCATTTTTGTTGAGGGAAAGGGAGAGAAAGGTCAGTGATCTATCTCCAAAAATTCTCAGAGGAAATTTTCAAATAAAATAGTTATTTACTACAATTACAGCAAGTGGTTGGCTAATAAAAGAAGATGAATGTAAGCAAGAACAGTTACTCTTAGACTGTATTTCCATGACATGCCAATTTATAAGCCTTACTAGGGACCATTTTAAACCTGTCTGTTGTGCGTCTGTTGTGCAGCTTCATTGTGGGAGGGAGGGGTTCCTGGGAGGGATGTATAAAGAACGCCAGGAGTACAAACTAACAGAATATAATCCCAGCAGGTTCACTCAAGGTGTGAAGGTCATCCGAGATACCCAGCTAAAGCCAGCAGGCACCTGCACTGGGAGGCAGCAATATAAGAAGATGCTGGAAGCTGATGATCACTTCAATGACAGCGGCAAAGGCACCATTCCGTACTGCATGGGAGAAGGCACTGCTAAACCACTTCTGTGTTTTATGAAAAAACCTACATGGGCAGACAATATAAAATGATTGACGGTACAGTGCTGGATGATGGGCCCCTCAGGTAGGATGGCACTGAAAATGCTACTGAGGAAGAACTAATGGTTTATGTCACTCCTGGCTAGTTTAAAGCCTTTGGGATGCCTAGTTGCTGATGTTGCCATGCAGGAAAAGAAAATCTGAAGCTGCAAAGACAGAATTACAGTGGGAACATGGAACATAAGAAGAATGAACATGGAAAAGGTCAACACTGTGGAAGATGAATCCACTACATATTTACATCTTTGTTGTTGAACGTCCTTTCGGCTTTGGCCCAGCCGCTTCACTCTTTCTGGAGCTACTTGGAATTGCCCTCCACTCTTCCCCAGTAGCATATTGGACACCTTCCAACCTGAGGGGCTCATCTTCCGGCGTCATATCTTTTAGCCTTTTAACATTGTCCATGGGGTTTTCTTGGCAAGGATACTGGAGTGGGTTGCCATTTCCTTCTCCAGTGGACCACATTTTGGCAGAACTCTCTGTCATGACCTGTCTGTCTTGGGTGGCCCTGCACGGTATAGCTCATGGCTTCACTCAGTTACACAAGCCCCTTCGCCACAACAAGGCAGTGATCCATGAAGGGGATTTACATTTTAGGGATCAGTAAATTAAAGATGTACTGGAATTGGACACTTTCAGTCAGAAGATCACACTGTTTACTGCTTAGGAAATGAAAAACAAAGAAGAAATGAAGTTGCTTTCATAATCAGGAAAAGTATCGCAAGAGCAGTATTTGGTTACAGTGCAATCAATTAACAAATAATATCAAATAATCTTTTTTTTTATTATTGAATTTGTCACCACCCATCTCACTGAGCGACTCTGGCGACAGACGACCTTAGCAGGCAACCTTTTGATGATTATTTATGCTCCAACCACTGATATAGAAGAAGAGTCTTATGAGGTTCATGATTAAGTTCAATCAGAAATCAACAGGACATGCAAGCAAGATGTGGTCCTTGTGGCTGGAGACTGGAATTTCAAAGTTGGAAATATTAAATGGGAAAATGTAGTTGGACTCTATGGCCTAGGAAATGAAGCAGGATACCAATTTATCATTTACTGCCTATGCAATGATTTCTTCATTGTTAATGCAGTCTTTAAACAAACAAATGGCACCTATATACTGTACATGGACATCACCAGATGAAGTACATAGAAATGAAATTGACTATAGTATTGGTACAAGGAGGTGGAAATGCTCAGGTATAACAGCATTTATACCTGTTATAGACATGGCCAGGGGCTGACTGTGGAACAGATCATGAAATGCTCATGTGCAAGTTCCAAGTTAAACTAAAGCATAAGAAAGCATACCAGTTTTCATGATATGATCTTGAACATATACCCATCATTTTCATAGAGAATATCAGGAATTGCTTGAAGTCCTGAACATCATTGATATGGAAGAAGAGAAACTGTGGAATTGTTATTATATAATTTATTAAATTTGTATGCTGCCCAATTCCCAACAACTATGGGTGGGTCACAAGAATCAAACAAAGAAATTACAATTAATTACAATTAATTTAAAGAAACTGTTAAGTATGAATGAATCTGAAAAAGAGTCTGCCCAAGATCAAGAAACTGAAAAAAGCAAACTGGATGTCAGAACAAATAGTGGAAATTGCAAGATAAATAGAATGCAGCTAAAGATAATAAAAAAATAAAAAATTGTCATGATGCTACTTGTTCTTTTTATGCGGAGATTCAGACATGTAGAAATAAATCTGGATTTACAACAAAACCCCTTTTCTTCTTTTTACCAGAGTACCCTTGCCTCATCCACTTCAGGTGGGAATTACCTCTTATTTTGAGAATTATATTTCCTTTATCTTGTGCAGCCATGTCCACAGGGTATGGTAAAAAAAAAAGTCAAAACAGAGGTCATGATGGTGTGTTCAAAGTTCTGCTTGTTTTTTATGTGTTGCAAGCGGAGCTTCAGTGGCACCAATGTGACAACCATCTTGCCTTGTTTGAGCATACCCTGTAGACATACCTGAATTTGTGCCTTCTTTGAGGTTGTCATTCTTTATGTGCTGCATAACTGAAATCTTCCTGAACAAGCCTTTCTGCCTTTGGCCAGCTTTGAGTGAGTTTCACAGATTCCATCTTTTGTACATGTCAGTTCACACAAATACATGTCATTAAGTTGCACATTCACTATATTATGGCATTATATACCAGTATGTAGTCATTAATATACACATATATTAACTAAAGGAGTTATGCTTGCTCAACATATTCCAACACACTAAAACTCAAGACACTCATAATTTAATCTGTACACTTAATCTGCAAGCTTTATGGTAGAGATTAGCAACTAAATATAGGAATCTGAATTTCCTAACTGCTTTTATTGGGAACCCAATGGAGAAACAATGTGAAGAGGGAATGGCAGGATGATTTTCAGCAGTCCGCTCTCAAGGTCCTGTCTTGACCAACATCGCTTCGAAGTGGTGCTCGTACTCATAACCTAATCTTGCCTTCCTTTTTCCCCAAAAGTCCTCAGGAAGACTAAGAGACAAATACAAGTAATACTAATTTATTTTTGTTTGGAAATGCATTTTCTAACTATTCCTAAAGTGACCTTGGAATTATTTTAATAATAATTTCTAAGAAGGTAAATTGAGCTTTTATTGATTATTGAATTATCATAGTTTGGACAAAACTCTTGAGGATGCATTTGTTCCTAAATGAATATGGAATATGAATGGATAAGTACAAATTAATCAAACATTTATGGACCTTTATTTTAACATCAAAATCATGGGTATTTCATATCACTGAATCTACTTTGTACTTATTTGCCGAGAGTGTATTATACATTCATCATCACTTCTCATAGCACAACCATCAATGTCAGCATCATAGTTTTTTCTACTCTTTACTAGCTTGCTGAGAAGAAGCTGCCACTTAAGATTAATATTTTGTCCTGTGAAAAAGAAATGGCAATATTTTATTGAACAAGAACAAGAATTTCAGTAACTATAAAAAAGCAGGCAGTTTATATGCAATATAAAGGTGAATTAAAAGGAAGATAGACGAATCGCTTCTAAGGGAAAAATACAAAACGAACCTCACAAAGTTTTCTAACATATGTTGACAATGGAAAGTTAAAGCAGGTACAAAGAAATTTACCTAACAAAGGAGTCACTGCACAATAATATGCCCATCCCAAAATTATATATGTGCTGTACATTATTTTAAAACACATGACTCAGTCACATTTTATTATACAAACAGCATGCTTTCATTTTAAAACAATAATCTTTCAGTGAGATTATTACCTTAGCTGTGAAGAGAAAGTTTTGATCAAGTTTTCTTCCTAGAGTGGGGGATCTTCATAACTAACAACACTCCTATATATATTTTTGGCTTCACAGGTGTATTTGCTGAAATAATAGGGAGAACATGTAATTGAAAAGATGGAGCAGATCCGTATAGGTCTTAAAAATACATTTAGATGCACTGTTTGAAATGGACGGATGAGAGTTCCTGTGAATTAATGGGCTGTTCTTGTTGAGGAAGTGGGTGAGTTTTACCAAGGCTAAGCTCAAACGGGCGTGAGAATTGGTAGAGGGCTGCTGATGGGAATGGCAGAAACCTTTTCCTCACAAAATCACTGTATTTCAGTGCACATGTTCCATATTGATATTTGATAGAATATTCATTGTATATCATTTACTACCACTTCCTTATGAGCATTTTCAACTGATGTACTTTCTTTCTGTAGCAAATAACTGGAATCTATTGTGTCAGCCAAGTTTCATTTGAATTAATTTTTCTTTCCCAAAGATATTTAAAATTGTGTGCATTATATGGGAAGGTCACCTCCATTTGTTTTTGTTTTTTTTCATTTCTGCATTTCAAGCCAGCTGGGTTCACATTTGGTTGAAGGATAAATCAGCCCCCAAATACTGAAAATATTTATGTATCCAAAATTATTAGATACAAAACCACACTGAAGCTTATTATTGCTCAGGCATGTAAAACAGGAAAGTTACCAAATTCCCAATCCAAATTATGAGAAGTGTCTTGAGGGCTAAGACAAAGATTTAAAAAATCAAATAAGGATTAGCTGGTCTTCCATATGAATTCATATTCCTATGAGCTTCTGCTGAAAGGCTCATAGAATTGGGCTGCAAGCTTTTTTAACTAATTATTCGGTATAAATAATGAATGTAAATCGATAAAGTGCTCATTGTTCTTCCTTTTGCAAAAGCATAATCCATATCACACCACCAAAAATGAGGAAAAGCAACAGAATACCAGCCAGAGGACCTATTAAAGCCAAATAAATATTTATTTCTTCATTCAGTTATGTTCTCCTCCAAAAGCAAAGGTTAAAGTAACCACAAATAACATTCCAAAATAAATGGAATAATATACAAGGGGGGGAGCAGTAAAATTATCTAAAATTAAAAATGCTATGAGAATGGACATGTAAGGTGCATTATGCAGCCTGAAAGTTTCATTGCATTCTATAGAATCCAGAATAAAACTATTGAGGACCACAATGAAAAGTTCATAATTGTATTAAATATATTTGCCCCAAACAGCCAGAACAATTAATGCCTTTCTGGACTGCTTGGAACCAGGGTGGAATAAAAACATACTAAAAATATTAAACACATTCCTTTCTGAGGAGATAAGAAGAAGGTACAGGGACACAAATCTCTCCTTTAATGGGGGATCTGTGTTGCTTCACATTACTCATCTTTGAAAATTTTAAAGTTTCTGTCTATCTTTGGGGAATAGAGGCATTGCTATGGCAAGGGGGTGGGAGTTAGTATAAATCAATTCCATCCAGCTCTCACTAAAGAAAGATATTGCCTGGAATATGAGCCTTCTATTCATATTTACATGCTGTGGAGTAAAGAAATGAGAGTAGGCTGCTTCTGGGCAGAGATTCCACTTTTCCCACTTGATTATTTTTTATGGCCACAGAAAAGGCAAAAGTTGTAAGAAAACAAGGAAAGCTCATAATTGGGAGATAAAGTTATTTGTACAACACTCAGCATTCTGTGGAACTGAACTTATTCAGTCCTCACTAGACTATTTGAGAAATATTTTTTTAGCTTTTCTTTTTTATGTGAAGTTCCTTTGTCAACTTTGCTGTTACCACGAGCACAGCAATACTTTCCTTTCCTTTCTTGACTTCCTTTGGCTAC
This sequence comes from Liasis olivaceus, assembly GCA_030867105.1. Taxonomy (NCBI): domain Eukaryota; kingdom Metazoa; phylum Chordata; class Lepidosauria; order Squamata; family Pythonidae; genus Liasis; species Liasis olivaceus. The sequence continues at coordinate 162,785,249 of CM061350.1, read as the reverse complement.
ATATCCACCCTGACTCAATATATATATTTATAAATAAATTATAAATATAAAGGAAAACATTAATACCAAAAGATTAACAGAAATATTTAGATTTTTAAAAAGAAAACTGTCAGGATTTTTTAAAGATGGAAATCTAGCCTAACCCTAAACCTTCTTCATGCATTAAATTAACCATATGGATTAAGTAAAGAGGGAGACAGAGGAATATTCTTCTATCAACTCTTCAAGATCCAAGTTTCTATTTATATTCAGCTTAATACAAGCTGAATGCTACTTGTAATTGCAGACCCTGATAAAGCAGAATATCTTCAAATCTTGTTATTCAAAATGACATAGGAATGACTAGCAAAGAAAATAGCATCTTCCCATTCCTGCTGGATCATGGCAAAGCTAATCTTAGTTGGGCATTTTGCTTCTCATAGTGGCCTCTGGGTTGCTCACAAACAGGGGATGGAGACATACTATACCTCTCTAATGCCACATTCACCCACAATTAGAATTTGGAAGCATGTTGCCTTCAACCCTGGGATCACACTGAGTTTTCAAGATAGAGTTTGATGTCCTCCATGAATTTATCTAGTCTTCTTTTAAAAACATCCAAGTTAACGGCCATCACCACGTTTTGTAGTAATGTGCTGTATGAAGAAGTGTTTTCTTTTGTTTGTTCTAATTATCCTTCTAATCGGCTTCAGTGGATGACCCCTAATCCTAGTATTAAGAGAGGAAAAAAACTTCTTTCCGTCCATTTTCTTCATGAGAGGCATAATTTTGTACACCTCAGACATATCTCCCCTCCTCTGCCTTTTACCCAAACTAAAGAGCATCAGACATTCTAGTTTTTTCTCAGAGGGAAGATATTTGAGTTCTCTGATCATTATGGTTGCCTTTTTCTGCACTATTATAACCTTTTTCAAATGTGACAACTAGAACTGTATGTAGTACTGCTAATGCAGACATACCATTTTCATTCAAGGACATTACAATGAGGGCACTTTTATTTTCAGTCCCTTTCTTAATGATCCCTAGCATTAAATCTGACTTTTCCCCACAGCTGCTACACACTGAGTTAATGTTTTCTTTGAGCTACCTACTATGATTCTAAGATTCTTTTTCCAGGTTTGTTAGACAGCTCAGATCTCATCAATATATATGTGAAGTTAGAGATCTTGCCCTAGTGTGCTTCGCTTTATACTTGCTTAATCATATTTGCCATTTAATTCACTCAGTTTTAAAAAGATCCTTCGGGAACTCTTTGCAATCACTTTTGGGTTTCTTTAATCATCTTAAGTAGTTTAGTATCATCCATAAAGTTGACCAGCTGACTTCTTAACCGGAAGTAAAGAAAATGTATTAAGAAGTTAAAGAGAACAAGTCCCAACACAAATCTTTGACGGACTCCACTTATTTACTTACTTATACATTACCTGATAAAAGCTTTTATTTATTATATTTAAAATAAAAATATGTAAAATATGTACTTATCCCAGAGGCCTTATGCATAACTCACAGAAAAAACAGAAGCCTCACACAGAGGGTGTTCTAATGCTCTTATACTACCAGCACAATTATAACCATGATATACCACCAGTATAGAATGATGGTTTTACCACTATTGCTAAACTTTTCAACAAAATACAGTCTGTTACTTAAAGGGCCAAAAGAACGGAGGAAAAAATAAGTTAAATCTACCTGACAGTTGTTGTCACTGATGAGCTCCTTAACTAAGGAGATGATGCTGGAACACTCTCTCTGAACATATTGCAGGGTATGTCATTGCTCATGCAGCTTTCAGTTTTCTCATTGATATGTTGGAACAAAGTCTACTCATCCTTCTGGCAGCCAAGCAACTACTATGGCTGCTGTGTCTGTACTTTCTTCTTTTTCCTCCTCCTCTGGCTCTCTCTTGCTCACCTGTTGAGGAAAGGAAATCTCAGAGTCAGTAAAACATAGCTATGCCTCCTTTGGTCAGCCTCCCTCTTCATTTCTCTGGCTTCAACAGCAAGCTCTAGTCTATGTGGAGATGAGCTCCCAGAACTCAGAAAGGTAGCAACTCATCACTGGGAATTCCTGGACTACAGCTAAGTGGCCCATTTTGCTACATTGCAATGTAAAAGTTAAAATCATATTTAATATTACGCTGCATCTCTATCTGAAAATGTAGAATCAGAGGAATTAGGGCACTACCAACTTACATTCATTCATAGGAATTTTTAGTGCACATATAAAGTGCACACTGGGCAAAATCAGTGATGAACAATAAGCACATTTTCAAGCAATAGGAAATCGGCATCAAATAGTTTAACAAGTTTAGTTTCAATAAAGAAGAAAGCACAGGGAACCATTAATTCATTTTTAAAGAGGAAGAAATGGTTTGCCTAATATGCCAATTGCCTTGCATGTAGAGTGCACATTAATTCTAAATATTCTAACCTAAAAAAAGGAAAGGTGGAGAGGAGAGAAATAGTATTTACTAAAAATAATAGTGAAGGTGGTGCTAGAGAAATCAACATTTGGAGAAAGGGAAACTAAACTGACAGACCCAAAAGAAAAACAGAAAAATCTGAACAATAACAAAGTCCTTTGTTTAACAAATGGAGATCCTAAAGTCTGTCTCTTCTGGCTTACTCATGGATTAATTAAGAAGAGATGCAGCGTACAACTTTCCCTTGAGAGTCTTGGAGGCAAAAATATTTTAAGCCAGCATGGATAAGTTCCAGAACATATGCAAGTAGCCAAATACAGATTTGTGAACTATGCATAGTTCTAATCATGACAAAAGAATTTCAAACTACTACTTTAAAAGCAAATTTAGAAACAGGAAATGGTCGTGATTAGTTCAAGATCATAACTACTAATATCTAATATTGTTCCTTACACAGCCAGGAATTCCTAAATATGTACCTTCTACCAAGTACCAGAGGAATACAAAAAGGGCTGTAGTCAAGTCATGTCACATATGAAATTAAAAAGTCCTTTAGTAAAGATTGCTTTTAAAAGATTTCTCTGGTACCAAGGCAAAAGTCATGGAACCGGCTACAAGCTTGAATAAAATTAAAATAGTGCTAGGTACAATTGTAAGGAACAAAAGGAACAAAGTCCAGAGTCGCTTTGTGAGATGGACAGCTATATAAATGTTATGTATGTATGTATGTATGTATAAATATATCTATCTATCTATCTATCTATCTATCTATCTATCTATCTATCAACTCTAGGCCAGTCTCTGGAACCAAGTCAATATATTTGATTATGTACCATCAAGTCATTTTCAACTCCTAGCAACCACATAGGTTTTCTACATGACAATCTATACTTAACCTGGTCTTTCAGATCTTCCAACTGTATACTCATCACCACTAAAACTGAGTATACCCACCTTGCTGCTGGTCATCCTCTTCTTCTCTTTCCTTCCACCTTTCCCAGCATTAGAGCCTTCTCCAGCATTAGAACTAGGTCTTTGTATAATGTGTCCAAAGCAGACCTTGATCATTTGTGCCTTGAGTGAGAACTGTGGGTTGATTTGTTCAATGATCCATTGGATTGTTTTCTTGGCTATCCACGGTATTCTCAGGAGTCTTCTCCAACTCCAAAGTTCAAAGGTGTCAATACTCTTTGTATCCTGCTTTTTCAAAGTCCAACTTTCGCTTCCATAGTTTGTCACAGGGAATACCCTGGCTTGCACAATTCTGATCTTCGTAGGTATAGACACATCACAGAATTTGAATATCCTTTCCAAGGCCTTCATGGCTACTCTACCAGTGCTAGTCTGTGGCATATTTCTTGACTGCTTGTTCCTTTGATGATTGATTCTAAAAGGCAGAAGCTACCTACCACTTCATATCTTCATTGCCAGTTCTAAGGCTGGTTATTCTACTAACCAGCCTTAGTAATCTGTTGTCATTAATTTGGACTTCTTTATATTTATTTTTAGTTCCATTTCTTTCACTTTGCTCCTTAATTTTTATTACTAGAGCTTGCAGATCCTTTGCATTTTCAGCTATCAGGATACAGGTAGTCCTCTGCAACAGGACTCTGAATGCAACAGGAATCTGAAAGGGATGATTCTCAATTAGGTACTACAGGCATTGACTTTTCTAAAGTTTTGGCTTGATTATGGATTACAAATATTTAACATGGAATATAAATGGAGCAAATGCTCCTCAAAAGAGAAAAAATATATATTTCACTATTTAAAAAAATTTACAATCGCTCAAGGTGAATTATCAAAAGGTTGTTTTTTTTTTTAATTTGATAGACAATTTAGGGTTGGTTGATATATGGAGACAGAAAAATGGTAATTCAAGAGAGTACACTTATTTTCAGAAAGACATAGTTCCTTTTCAAGAATAGATATGATTTAGATTTCAAAGAATTTGGTTACTAAGGTCTCTAAAGTAGAGATTTTACCAAAGACTTTTTCAGATCATAATCCTATGAGTTTGGTGTACAAAAGGAGATTTAGTTCTTTTAGATGGAGAGTGACTGAAACATTACAGAGAGAAGCAATACTGGAGGATTGTAAAAAGAAATTAATTTTTTTGAAAATAATTTAAATAAAGGCACTGATTTAAGAATGGTTTGGGATGCAAGTAAAGCTTGCATTTAGATTAGAGGTTATTTTATACACATAATAGTGAACTTAAAAAAAAAGAGGCAAGAGAAAACAGGCTATTTTGGATGAGATATGGAATAGATACAACAAACTCAGGTTGTACCCAAAAACACCTTTGCGGCTCTCAGCACAAGAAGCATTCTATAGATGAGAAATGATAAGTAAACAGAAATAGATAAATTATTGTGAGCTATTAGAATGGAATATAAAATGAAATCAAAAGATCTGGTGGCAGAAGGACATACTTGCCAATGGTTCTCTTAGGTACAATTACTAGAAAGATTTAAAGTACACAAATGCATTTTTGGCTTTGAAGAGTGTGAGACTGAGTTTGAACTAGAAGTGTGTGCAAATGATGAACATGTTATTGCTAAAATGTGCAGACTTTTATTGAAATCTGAAACGGAAGAACAAGTGAAATAATGTATGATAAAGTGGGCCAAAATTTTTGGTTATAATATACAAATGGAACAGTGGGAGAATATGTGGATGAAAGGATTGAAATTTACATTATGTAATAATCTTAAGGAGAATTTCTATAAAATGATGTATCGTTGGTATATGTCATTGGAGAAATTGTCTAGAATGTATAAAGTTACTTCAAATTTGTGTTGGAAATATGAACAAGAAAAGACGTTTTATCATACTTGGTGGACTTGTAAAAAAGCCAAAAAGTTTTGAATTCAAATGCATACTTTAATTCAGAAGATTTTAAAGATTAATATACAATTGAAACCAGAGGCTTTTCTTTTGGGACTGATGGACAAACAGTTGGAAAAAAGTCATGGAACTTTGTTTTTATACATAATTACTGCAGCAAGATTATTATATGCACATAGGTAGAAAGTTTCGATGCCACCCACCATGAAGGAATGGATGGTGAAGATGATGGAACTTGCTCATATGGCCAAATTAACTTCTTTGATTACAGAAAAGATACTGTCTACATTTCTTGTTGACTGGAAACCCCTTATAGACTTTTTGCATGTAACAGAAAAAAATGAACTTATGATTTATGGGTTTGATTAGAAAAAAATAGCTTATAGAAAAAAATGAGTTAGGCTGTAACCTAGAGTAAGAGGTAAATTTACTGTATATTTATATTTATAACTGCTGTACAGAAAATCGGAAGCTATTTCTTTATATTTTCTTTTCTTTCTTTTTTCTGTACTTTTGGCTTTGTCTTTTTGCATGTAATAAAATTTCTTTTTCTTTTTCTTCTTTCTTCTATATTTCTATATTTCTGTTAGTTTTTATATTTCTTTTTTTTTAATTAATAAAATTATATAAAAAAAAGGATACTCCTCGTTTAGCAGGTAGTCCTCGTTTAGCAACCACAATTGGGACTGGCAACTTGGTCACTAAGTGACACGGTCACTAAATGGGAAATCACAGGACCACAATTGTACTTACGATTTTACTTCAGCTTTCCTTTTTCCCCACCCCCCACCCTTCGGAATGCTCACCCTGGCACTGGGATAATTAAGCAAGAAGGGAAATTATGTTTGTATTTACATTCATTGGAGAGGAAAGGGTTACAAGAGAGTAAGCAGGAATACAATGGGGAATGCACATCAAAAGGAATGCACTAGCACCTGCCCTGTGGTACATCATCCCCCTGGAGATCAGTTTGGCCCTGACCCTGCTAGCCTTTTGAAAGACCTCAAAAACATGGCTTTGCCAGCGGGCATAGGGACCCGGGAGTGTGGTAGAGCCAGCACAGTGGTTGTAATGAGCGTTATTAGTAATGTGATTATCTCGGCTATGAATTTTATGAATGTTTTTATGATGGTTTCTTATATGCTTTTGTATTGTTTTTATTGTTTTAAACTGCTGTATTGTTTGGTTGTTTTATACTGTTTTAACTGTTTGTAAGTTGCCCAGAATCATATATATGAAATGGGTGGCTATATAAATTGGAATAATAAATAAATAAATACAGTATTCAGGTTCAAGAAGGCTGGGAGACAGAAGCAGTAGGGCCAAGAAGACATGATGAGAGAGGTCCTGTAAGACCCAAAGAAGCTGAGTGGCAGCAGCCAGGAAGAATGGTCAAAATAGGACTCAAAACCATTTGCCAAGACATCAACAATTACAAGAAAAAGTCAGGCTAGAGAAGGCCAGAAATGATGAAGCCATAATGGGTCCAAGAGCAGGCCAAAGAAAGGTCAAGCCAGAGTGAACCAAATGGCCAAGAAAGGCAAAGCCAGAAGAGCCAATGCCAGAGGCTATTAGAGCACAGTCCAAGCCAGAAAAGCTAGAGCCAGATATGGCACATGGGGCTCTGGTGGCAATTTCAAGAAAAGCCAGCAGCATCCCAGTACCATAATGGTCAAGCCCGACTGAAACAATTGATAACAGAGACCAGCCAACAATAAAGACAGCCAAGGGAGAAGAAATTGGTTGGGTTTGGAATTAGGACCTGGAAAGAGTTAGGACAGATCTGAAGCCAGAGTAAAGGACTGTAAACTGTAGAAAAATAAAATATATCAGAGAGTTAACCTATAGGAAGAATAATAAAATATGTCAGAATAAAAATTAATATGGAAAACAGAATAGTGCTTAGAGAAGTATAACAGCCAATAGACACAAGGTAAACACACTAACTATACATTAGAAAGTGATAGCTAATTTTTCTTTTGTAATAAAAATACATAACAAGTTTTCCAACTGGAACTGATGTTTGTGAATCCTGCTTCAGTCTGTACCATTCCTGAATTCATGATAGATAGATATAAATATATGTGTAGCTTTTTTCTTTTTTTAAAAAAAACACATCAATGCAAAAAAAGTTTGGAAGCAATTTGTGAATGAACACATATCGTGATATGAACACAAAACAGCCTAATCTTTCTACTCCTTATATAGACTTTTTTCCCAATGTGGAATTACAATATATGCATAAAATACATGGACTGCACTTAAAATGATACTGCATACATTTTTTTTCTATCTAGAGATACTGTATTTTGATTATAAATCAAAAGAAAAACAGAAGTCAGGAAATAATTCTACCTTTTTTGTAAATATTTCTGGTAAAACATTTTGATTGCCAGAATCAATATAGGTAATAAACACCCTAAAAAGAAAAGAAAAATTGCAAAGTGTCATAGTAAAAATACTTATGTAAGACCAAGAAAACTAACACATGATTCAAATTTAGTTACTCACTCCTGCAGTTAACAAGTCCTTAGGGCTGGAATATTATTTGGAAACTATTCCAGCCCTAAGGACTTGTTAATTGCAGGAATAAGTAATTATGTTGAGGACTATTACATCATTCAGTTGAACAATCAGTAAGAACTTTAACTCAAAAGTTCACAGCCTTCATTCTTTATATATTAATGCTCAGAGAACTGGAAAAGAAACAAATTATTATTATTTCAAGAAGGTAAATTTGATTTAAGAGATATAATTGAGACATTGTTAGATCACTCTCATGAATAAAATACAGCAATCAAAGGATACAACTTGTACAAAAGTAACACAAGCATGTTGTATTGTTGGAGTCGAAGCTTGGATTTTGGGATGCAGATGTCTCATTATATTACCAGATAACTTCTCTGATGTGCAAGTTTTGGAGAAAGCCATATCAGAGTCCAGTAATAGGCTACTCCAACCATTTGGAATAACCTTGGTACGCAAATAAGAAAGATCCTTACAAAGCATATTAAGCAAGCCCAAAGACCCAGTACCAAGGGAAGAAAATAGGACTGCAGGGAATGTTAGAGCACTACATTGGACAGGCAGGAAATTAGCAAAACATATCCACAAACACCAACTAGTAATCAAAAAATACAGTATGACTTCACTAATCTCCCTCCACCCAAATAACCACAGGCTTAACCAACTGGGAAACAGTGGAAATCTTAGAACTAGCCATATTTAAATATGCAAAAGAATTCTTAGAAGCACTGCACTCAAGCAGTGATCAGCAGATATATAGACTTAAAACTTTCTAAGTACATATCAAAAGACATTACCAAAGGCCCAAAGTTAACACATCACCTCCAAAAAACCATTTTCCCAAACACCTAGATAAGCTACAGCCATCTTCCTAACATCCTAACTGTTAACTGCTCAGAGGGTCTTTGGGGATAAACACCATACAACTATAGTAAGTAAATAAAGAAGCAAATTCATACATACATACACACAAGTAACTGATAATCATCTATAGTTCAACAGTAACAGGAAAAGAACACCTTCCCAATGCACCATCTCACCATACAATTATCAGCTCCACCAATCATAAAGGTTGTAATCAAAACAGAGGTAAGACAGAACCACCACCTTATCAGCCAAATAAATTATCTACCAACATCAAGGATCAATCACTTGCAAACAAACCATCTACCCATGGAATATCCCATCCAAGCATGTGCAAAGCTGGTAGACAGAAGGATAGGTAACTTCTATCAATTTAAACCATTCATTTCTCCAGAACACCTCCACTAATATTACCTAGCAGGGTAATGAAATGACTGTAATCCAAAACCCAAGCATGGAGAACTCCTACAACATGAATGCAAACCCAAACTATACATGTTCATTACCATCTCAGGAACAGAAACAACAGAGACAAAATTGTGTTCTGTGTTAAAAATATTCATATCTGCACAGATCAAGGGAGGAAACTTGGTGGTACAGTTGAGAGCTTCTGGGTTAAAATGAATGAAAGAAATAAAATCAGGACTTTGTGTTTACTTGCCAGCCTCCCAACAAAGAAGTAGATGACATTTCCAAAAAGCAAACTGGAAATCTTTCAAAGGAGCATGGAACAGTGCTAATTCTATTTTCATTTTCAAGGTTACATACCAAGTATAAGTAGTTTGAGGAAGGCACCTAAAAAAAGGAGAAAAATTGCTCTGGTAAGTGAATTGCGTACAAAGTGAACATGTAGGTTATTTATGGAAAGATGAATTATTCAGGCTAGAAAAATCATCAGAAATTATTAGCTAATAAGTTCTACAGGCAAGTTCATGTAAAATATTCTAATATATCTATATATCTCTCTATATATATAGATATAGATATATATAAAATGAGCTTTCAACCTGAAAACCTCTTGAACAATCAAGAAAACATATAGTTTTAAAAGAATATAAATTGATCCTACTCATTCTAAAATCATAACTTTTTATTTGAGATAACATTTCCTTTTAAAAATACAAAAGGTAGTGTATTATTTTAAAATAATTTAAATAAACATAAATAAATGGATGGATGAAGAATATTTATTTATTTTTGGATATACTCTTTATTATATCCTAAAGTACAATGCTGCCAGATCACACAAGCAGAGGATCTACAGAGGAACTCAGATGGCTCCTGAATACTTTCTCATTTGAAGAAAATCCTAATTAAAACTGCCTCCAAATAGTCCTATGAGAAGGAAAAAGTGATGCCTCTTCAGGACCAGGACTTAAGGAAGACAGTAATTACAGTCACCTATCATGGGTGAACTGGAGGCAAACATTTCTTCAGAAGCAAAAACAATGGAGAAAAAGACCTGTTAGAACTCACATTTCCACATGGTCCTACATAGAAGATTTATCTGGTTGCAAAGATTAAGATACAGTGAGCAGCTGAGATTAAGAGCTGGCAGAATCAGGAATTTCCTGATTGACTGATTAAGTTCCATGTAGGAGGAGATACAGATTTAAGCAAGCTTACTGCTCACTCTTATCACTGCTTGCAACTGAAATCCTCATTCTCTGCTTCTCTGTGTCTGCCAAACTGTGTACCTGAACCTTGAACTATGAGTTTCTGTACTTGCCTGTACTTCTGCTCCTCCAAAAACCAACCCAGCTACCAATACTTGTTGGTCTATTTTATGAGCTAGTTTCTTCCTCAAACTCTCTCTTTCAGCTTCCTTGGCCTCACATGGCTTTACCAATGGAATTTGGACTGGACAAATGTGCCACCCTTACCATCAACAGGGGGAAAATAGTGAAAACTGAAGGAATCAAGATGCCCTATGGAATTAACATCAAAAGTCCGGATGAAGAAGATCACTACAAATACCTGGGCAACCTTCAAGCTGACAATATCAAGCACACTGAAGTCAAGAAGAAGGTTAGTGGTGAATACATCATGAGAGTGAAGAAGATCTTAAAGTCCAAACTCAGTGGAGGAAATACCATCAAGGCAATTAACACCAGGACAATTCCAGTCATTAGATGCACAGCTGGAATAGTAGACTGGATTTAAGCAGAACTAGAAGTCCTGGATAGGAAGAGCAGAAAGATAATGATGACGATTCATCCCCTTCATCCACACAGACATCGACAGACTCTACATACCAAGGAGCATTGGTGGCATGGAATGTTGCAAGTACACCAGACAGTTGAAGAAGAAAAAAGGGCACTGGAAGAATATCTGAAGGACAGTGAAGAAGATGCACTGAAGCTAGTACACCATGAAAGCTTACTGAATATTGAAGAGACCAAACTGACCTACAAGAAAGACCAAATGAAGAATAGAAAAGAGACATGGCAAGGCAAAGTATTACATGGCCAGTACACAAAAAAAAACAAGCAGGCAAAGCAGATAACAACAAGACCTGGAAATGGCTAAGAGCATGAAAGTTGAAGAAAGACACAGAGGGGCTAATTCTGGCTGCACAAGACCAAGCCTTAAGAACAAACGCATACAAAGCCAGAACTGAGAAGACAGCAACAGACGGCAAATGCCCCCTCTGCAAAGAAGCTGAAGAAAAAGTGGACCACCTAGTTAGCTGCTGCAAGATCACACAGACTGACTACAAACAACAGCATGACAAAGTAACAATAATGGTGCATTGGAATATCTGCAAGAAATACCATTTGCCTGCAAGCAAGAACTGGTGGGACCACAAAACAGACAAAGTAATAGAAAATGAAGAAGCTAAAGTGCTCTGGGACTTTAGAATTCAAGCAGACAAGCACCTGCCACACAACACCCCAGACTTTACAACTGTTGAGAAGAAAGACAAAAAAGTCTGGATAGTGGACATTGCAATACCTGGAGACAGCAGAAGAGAAGAGAAAGAACTGGAGAAAATCACAAAATATAAAGACCTGCAAATTGAAGTAGAACGACTATGGCAAAAGAAAGCAAAGATAGTACCAGTAGTTACAGGCGCCTTGGGTGCAATCCCAAAACATCTGGAGCACCACTTGAAGACCATCGGTATTGACAAAATCACTACTAGTCAATTGCAAAAGGCAACTTTATTTGGAACAGCTTACATCCTGAGCTGATATGTTTAACACTATCAAACAACTACATCTGCCTATCCCAGGTCCTTGGGAAGGACTCGATAGGTGGATAAAAATGCCAATCCAGTCTAAACATCTGGCTGACTGCAACTAATAATAACAACAACAGTAATAATAGCAGCAACAAGTTCTTCAGCACAGCAGCACTAAAATGTTGTTATGCAGTGTAGGAGTTGGCAGAAAATATGCAGGTTTAAAATGTGGTGACCAGCACTTCCAATCTCTATTCTACCTTGGCACAACAAAGCAACATCTGAATTCTGTTCACATAAGAAGCAAGGGGAACAGGGAGATGGAGGGGGAAACATATCCTTTGGTGCTATTTACTGTCTCCTATCTGAGCAAAGAGCCTTTCTTCCTAGATCACAGCATTAGGTAGTACTTTGGTTTTATATGAAGAAAGCAAAAGAAAGTTTCTTCAGCCTTTAATGTATTTTGTCAGATTAGAATCCTATAATCTTGAAATTCATGGAAGTATGTACTGTATTTTAAAAAAAGGAACAGCAAAAGACAAATAATTCCTAGGCAGTTAAAACAATGTTTACTTAGTACAGGTATATATTCACAAACTTTATACTTACTCAGATGGCAACCTGGGACTCTAGGAAACCATTTCTTCCCACCAATATATTTAATCCTAGATGGTCCTATCAATATATAGCCAGCATGGCACTCAATAACCACCTCATCTCCAGGTTTGTACTTGTTTTTCCTCCCATGGACTATTGTTCCATGATAGACAAAAAGGTGAGAAGTATCTGGTAAAGTTCTAACTAAAAATGCAAATAAGTATTATAAACAATATAAAACAAATACTGAAATTGATGCAAAAATATTCTTTTCCAAAATCATTAATACTCGAGCTTAAAAATTACAATTACAATATAAGTTGTGTTTTGTTGGCAATATACAAACAAAGTGAGAGGGTAGTCAAGAATGGGAAGAGAGTGCAAAGTAGAATACAGGGATAAACAGAATGGCACAAGAGTCAAATATCCTTTTCCAAAATTATGCCTGGTAAAGTGACAAGATGACTATTGTGGGACTTAGAAATATTACTTCCTTATAGTGGTTTGTCTGCATTGTTCCTGAACTTTTTATTTCAATACAAGCAAAACATTCATTTGAATTCGTCAAGCAATGCATTACAATATTCTGTTTGCAGAAACTGTCTACAAAAACATAAGGTGCAATATTCTAACTCTCCTGCAAATAATTGGAATGTCCAATCAGGACATCCTGCATTAAAACATGTTACTAATAGTGTAGGGAAAGATACCTGGACTGAATACATCATTTAGAAGTTCATTCTTATAAAGAGATATGTTATAGGAAGTTAATAAACACAGAACCATTCAATATTCACCTTATGAAAACTGATAATATTTAAATCATATTGCTCCTATATAACCACATCTTGACTATAGCATTAGAAGCAACAGAAGTGAGCACTTCATGTCTAGATTTATACCTACAGACACATAATTGTGCAGGAGGATTCCAGAGATTATAGCCTTCACACTGTATAGTCATCATTGTGGTATCATCAATAAAAGAATAGTTCAGGTTGCAACTTATGGCAATTTTGTTTCCACTTTCATAGTCAGGTTGCAAGGGCTGTATGTTGCCATTGAGAATCAATGGAGCACCACATATGTATGCAGAAACTATAATAAAAAATACAAGTTTTAAACAGAAATTGTCAAGACATAATCATCATATCATCCATCTACATTCTGATAATGCTAAGAAGGTAAGTTACAACTTAGTTTCTCTTGATTAGTTCTCATTCAAGTCACACAAAGCTTGTTCATTTCAGGCTAGAAATGTGTCTAAGAATCTTATATTAAGTTACACTTTGACATGTCTATAAGCTCCTAGGCAACCAGACTAAAAAGCTTTATTGAACATTTTAGTTTAAATTCTCCTTCAAGTCATGCTCAAGTCCTGGGGAGGTTTCTGTATAGGATGCAACAGTACAAAAGTCATTTATCACTGCCTTCTTCTGGGATGCTTTTTTACTTCCTAGATTGGGCTCTACACTTGGTGTTCTCCCATCCAAATATTAGCCACCAACCCTGCTTGCCTCAACTATTCTCTGTGCCACACAGTGATATAAAAAAACAAAGCTTCCTTTGGCATGTTTAGGAACGTTAACCTTATGACCAACTGCTGTATGGAGGAAGTACATGTAAAAGTAGTCATGAGAATTTATTCAGTGAAAGCTAAAATAATGTGGCATGCATTGTACTAAGTCACAATGTAGTCTGTTTGTGGTTCTAGAAGTCATAATTAAAATGAAGGACTTCCGGGGAAGATGGCCGACTGAAGACAACTCCGTGAAAAAGTGGACTTTTTAAGGAGCCAGTTAACAGATCGGCTCCTTTGATCCTCTCTGGATAAAACAGAGGCGAGATTGCCCAAGCTATTTCTTTTTATGGTTGTTCCTCTTCCTCACGAAGAGACTGCAAGACAGTGATCTCTGGTGGAGGAGAGGAACCTGGAGACGCGGAATTCGCCGTATTTCCTATAGCCACAAACGAAGCCTTCCAAAGGACATTACATTTGGGCACTTCCCTTGCTACCTTCAGAAACTATTTATTAACAACTTTACCAAAGTTAGACAAGGCTGAAATCACCCAGTGAGTAAGTACCTTCAAACCTTATTACAAGAAAATGAAGATTTATTTTTATACCTTTTAAGAATAAATGGCAAAAAGCAAGACAAGGTTTTGGCTACAGAAAGTTTTAAAAAGATTAAGGGCTCAGAAAATGTTGGTTAAACTTTGAATATTAAGAGTTTGACATTATTTTTAAAGAATAAATGCATGTTTGTGGGAAATAAATTATCATGGCATTCAGAGATATCTTTAAGGAAATCCACCAAGGACTGCGTCAAGACTTTAAATCAATTATGGCAGCTATGTTTTGTCTTTCTGGGAACAGTCTGTCTTCAGAACAATATGTTATAGAACAAGATATGTAAGAAATTCCATTTGAGAATAACATGAATGAAACTTTGGATAAGAACCTGCCATTAGATGCAAAGAGAAAACTGTATGAGGTTTTAAAAATTAAGAAGGAAATAAAAGAATAATGGGAATAATTCTTTTTAATTGGATTTACAAAAGATACTGCTTAAAGAATGGAAGAAATTCGTAATAAGGAACAAGAACTATTGAAATAGATTATAGTACAGAGAAAGATTGTTCTGTACAAAAAAAAAAGGAATATAAAATCGACATATTCAACCAGGGTTAAAATGGGGCAAGTTGTTACTTTGGGTTTGTTTTTTTGTTTTTGGTTTTTTTGGTGTTTTTTTGGGGGGGATTTACTGATATTTTAACTGGAAAAATGTGGTATACTGGATTTGCTTATTTGGCATTTAAATTCTTTACTTTATAGCTATTTTTGTAACCTAATTGTTTAGTATCTAAATGCTTAGTATCTAATTGTGTGAATTTTTTTGTTTTTAAGGAGAAATTGGCTTTTTTGTTAGGTTAAATTTTAGTCTTTTTTGGTATTAGGATGCTAGGATTACCTTATATTTGTAAATAGTTTAGAGTTGAGGTATGGAATGTTTATTTGAATGGGATGGGCTGTTATTTGGGGTGGTTATCTTTGGAACAGTTGGCATTTGGAATGGGTTGTGTATTGGAGTTTTTTAAAGCAGAAATTGTCTTTTTTGTTAAGTTGAACTTTAGGTTTGGTTTGCTTATACTTTTTTATGCCTTTTAAATGGAGTTTTGCTTAAAGTTAAGAGTCAAGGCATGGAAACTTGAGTTTTATATTTGTTAATTAATTTTAATACTTTAGAGCTCTGTTCAGACTTTTTGCTGACAATTGAATAAGGAGAAGATGTTACCTATTAGATTAATTACTAAGAAATGGGTTATGGGATGAAGAGTTTAGATTTCTTAATTAAGACAGATGAAATTATGAAATTGTTTATTACTTGTCATGATGAGGGTGGGAAGTTGCTTTCTTAAAAGGGTTTTTTTTTCTTTCTTTTTCTTTTTTCTTTTGCTTTGTATTATCTTTTACTGTTCTTTTAAAAATCTTAATAAAATTATTGGGAAAAAAGAAATCATGATTAAGATAAATTATGATTCTTGTCCTTATGCCACCTCAAAGGGGGAAAAATTATGGCTTTTCTTTTGGCAGTGACCAGATAATAGCTACCTACTTCTGCAAGTGGTCTGCTTTAAATCTTTTAATCTGTTTTAAAGGCAGCCACCACAGAAGCAGTCAGGTGCCACTGATCTTCATAAGGCGTATTTCTGAGGCTCGCTGTTTTTCGTCACTGCTTCATTGTCTTTATTGGATAGCAACCTGCTTAGAAAGGTGTGAGATAAGTTGCTAAATATTAATGTTTTTGCTAATTTTCTGCAACCTATTGTGGTTTAGTGTAGCATTGAGAAGACTCAGATTCATATCCATCCTCAGCCACAGAAGCTCACTGGGTAATTTTTAACAAGTCACTCTGTCTTTGCCCAATTCACCTTAGAGGGCTCCTGTTGAGGGGCAAAATGAAAGAAGGAAGTGCTATGTATATTTCCTTGAGTTCCTGAAGGAAAAGTGTGACAGAAATCTAATCACTCAGTAACAGCTTCTCAGGTAGATCATCCCTGTCCACCAGTTGCTTTAAAGTTCCTTTTCTGTGCATTTGCTGCAGACTTAGAACTTACAGGTGAAACTCGAAAAATTAGAATATCGTGCAAATGTTCATTTATGTCAGTATGGCAATTCAAAAGATCAAACCAATATATGAGATAGACGCATTACATGCAAAGCGAGATATGTCAAGCCTTACTTTGGTATAATTGTGATGATTATGGCGTACAGCTTATGAAAACCCCAAATTCACAATCTCAGAAAATTAGAATAGTGTGAAAAGGTTCAATATTCTAGGCTCAAAGTGTTCCCCTCTAATCAGCTAATGAATCCATAACACCTGCAAAGGGTTCCTGAGCCTTTCAATGGTCTCTCAGGCTGGTTCAGTAGGAATCACAAGCATGGGAAAGACTGCTGACCTGACAGTTGTGCAGAAAACCATCACTGACACCCTCCATAAGGAGGGAAAGCCCCAAAAGGTAATTGCAAAAGAAGTTGGATGTTCCCAAAGTGCTGTATCAAAGCACATCAATAGAAGGTTATGTGGAAGGGAAAAGTGTGGTAGAAAAAGGTGCACAAGCAGCAGGGATGACCGCAGCCTGGAGAGGATTGTCAGGAAAAGGCCATTCAAAAGTGTTGGGGACTTTCACAAGGAGTGGACTGAGGCTGGAGTTAGTGCATCAAGAGCCACCACACACAGACGGATCCTGGACATGGGCTTCAAATGTCGTATTCCTCTTGTCAAGCCGCTCCTGAACAACAAACAACGTCGGAAGCGTCTTACCTGGGCTACAGAAAAAAAGAACTGGTCTGTTGCCCAGTGGTCCAAAGTCCTCTTTTCTGATGAGAGCAACTTTTGCATCTCATTTGGGAACCAAGGACCCAGAGTCTGGAGGAAGAATGGAGAGGCACACAATGCACGATGCTTGAAGTCCAGTGTGAAGTTTCCACAGTCTGTGTTGATTTGGGGAGCCATGTCATCTGCTGGTGTTGGTCCACTGTGCTTCATTAAGTCCAGGGTCAACGCAGCCATCTACCAGGAGATTTTGGAGCACTTCATGCTTCCTTCCGCAGACAAGCTTTATGGGGATGCTGACTTCATTTTCCAGCAGGACTTGGCACCTGCCCACACTGCCAAAAGTACCAAAACCTGGTTCAATGACCATGGGATTACTATGCTTGATTGGACAGCAAACTCGCCTGACCTGAACCCCACAGAGAATCTATGGGGCATTGCCAAGAGAAAGATGAGGGACATGAGACCGAACAATACAGCGGAGCTGAAGGCCGCTATTGAAGCATCCTGGTCTTCCATAACATCTCAGCAGTGCCACAGGCTGATAGCATCCATGCCACACCACATTGCGGCAGTCATTGCTGCAAAAGGGGCCCAAACCAAGTACTGAGTACATATGCATGCTTATACTTTGCAGAGGTCCGATACTGTTCTATTTCCAATCCTTGTGTTATTGATGTCATGTAATATTCTAACTTTATGAGATTGTGAATTTGGGGTTTTCATAAGCTGTACACCATAATCATCACAATTATACCAAAGTAAGGCTTGACATATCTCGCCTTGCATGTAATGCGTCTATCTCATATATTGGTTTCACCTTTTGAGTTGCCATACTGACATAAATGAACATTTGCACGATATTCTAATCTTTTGAGTTGCACCTGCACTTATGGATTTTTCTATTTTTGCTATTTCTCTTTCTTCCAACTTGGTGCCCTTCTCCTAAATCTTCTGTTAATATATCTCATACTGTAATCTGACTGAGTTGGAATTCAGGTTTGAATTTTTAATTAAAATTCAGTTTCTTTGATTCAGCCTTCCTGTACTGCAGGGCACAGATTTTGCTTCCTGCCCATCCATCCATAGATAAAAACATGAAAATTATCTTATTTGCTAAGTATGTCCTAATTAAAACAGGACCAGGAAGACCCAGTATAAGTCCTCCTTTGCTATAAAAGCTCACAGGATGATTTTGGGCTGATCAGAGAATAGTGTTAAACAAAAAAATTGGAGGAAGAAGTACTATAAAAAACAAATGTTTCTCAACTTTGGAATGCCTGTCATTCTATATTACAGTGCTATTATTATATGAATAATTATGCTGCTTACACATGATCAATTTTCCATAGCTGGACAAGCCCCTACATGACACTGAATAGGACAGAAAAACAAAAGTCAAGGTATGAATTTAAATGTATGAATTATATCAACCATTCTGAGGCCTACATTTAAATGACTTATTACTATTAAATGAGAAAAGAAGTTACAATCAAATACCTTTTTAAAAAAAGAAAAATCTTACTCTTTTTACATGATGGTACTTTGGGAACCCAACTGCTGTTCTTTTCACATCGAATCAAAGGATTTCCAACCATAAAATACCCAATTTTGCACTGAAATGCAACATTGCTGCCATACATATATGACTTCTCAAATCCAGTTATCTTTATTCCATGTTCTACCACTGGATCTTTACAGAACACCACTAAAAGAAGATAGGAAAATAAATACAAGCTTAAGAAATAGAACATTACAAACTGTTTCTGTACATTTTTCCATCTACATTTTACCTGTACATAGACCAAAAATATAGTACAGCATAAATCTCCAGTGCTTTTTCTTCCAAAAGGCAAGCCTTCTTCCTGGAACTTTGAATCAAAACATTTAAAACTGTTAATTTTTATTCTTCTATATGCCACTTAGAGTTACTTCAGTGATTGAAATAGCCAATATATTGATTAACTAAGTTTATAAATAAAAATCAGTCAAGGAAATACATTTATATGATTAAGAGAAGGCTACCATTAAACAAAATGAGAAAACTGGATATGAATATTATGCTTAGAAATAAAGCAAAATAATTATTCAATGTTCTTGAAACAGGTAAGGAAAAAAGGAAGAATAGTACAAGTGAATTTTTAAAAAGGGGAAAAAATCAACCTTGGCATATGGGTGGTTTCCCTTTCCACTGTCCTGTTAGATCTCTATTAGCGCTGCAAGAAATAGAGGATGCCCCAATAAGGGAGAGATTTTTATTGCAACTGTAGTTTATTATTGTTCCATAAGGGTAAGTGCTTGCATTCCCATTGTGAAATCCATCAATAATGTTTGGAGGCTCTCTACAGTAAATTCCTGGTGAGGAGGAAAAACAATTTAGTAAAAATATTATATCATCATGGAGAGAGACTAAGACAGACTACAAATAGTGTATAGGCAAGAATGAGGAATTATCAGTAGTTACCATTTTTAACTGATTCTCTGTTGAGATCCATAAATAGAAAATGTATCTGTGCATATACATAAAATTCTAAGAACTTATCAAAAAAATGGAAATCTTTTAAGGCCCCAGGAGATAATGGAGCTGTGGTGACTTGCTTCCAGATAAATATTGTGATCCAATTGAAACTGTCCTCAATGTCCTAAGGATAAACCAAATATTGTCATTTAAATGCCAGAGAATGCACTGATACAAAAGGAGAGGTCTGTGTGAGTACTGCTTTCTATTACTATAATGTCCAGCTCACACCCTCTCTTTAGTTCAGTCTTTTGCCATTACTATTGGTTATTTGATTATCCTTGTTGGTTATTTAATTTTTCAAACTCTGTAAAACTGTGCTCCATTCCACTCTGCAGAGAAGACAGGTCTCCTTAATATGTTCTTAGAACAGAGAGGGAAAGGAAGAAAAGACCCAGATTGGTGAGCAAGGTAGAGAAAATGAATCAATCCTATGTGTAAAAAAAAACTAAAACAGTTGCAACCACCACCACTGCATCTTCATGTGTTCTCAACAATTCTTTCTTACAACAGGAGGCAAAGCATTTTTCACATCATACAATATGCTTTCTCTGAAGGTATTTTCAGTATTGTCAGAAAAAAAAAAATCAACACTAAAATCCCATTTGAGAAGAACATGCTGTAACCAGAGGACATAAAGAATATATGAATGTTATTAACAATTTCTATGTGGCAATGACATTTAAAACCAATATAAGAAAAAAATACAACTATTTTGAATGATCACTGGGCATTTATCTAATCTGAAAAACAAAATCTGTTACATACAGACATTTGCTAGCAAAGAAATAAGTGTTTCAAGAGTCTGGGTGAACAGCATGCATGCTGGAGGAAGGAACTTTTTTTTTCTTGTACAGCATACAAAATAACAAATAACATTTAAACATATTTCTTCATTTAGCTTAGGGAAGACAGCTTGAGCCTTAATGTCTAATGTACTGTTTTGCTCAGTCTATCCCTTGTGGCTTGAGATACAGATTTTGAGGGCGGGGAGAACGAGGAGAGCAAACTTGTGTAAAGTGTGTCCATATTTCTGATCCTGAAATATAAACAAATATGGCACTATTGTAAACATACCTAAGCTCAATTATATGTTATACAAATGTGGGAACCACTAGGCAGTATCACTTTACCTCCTGAATACTAACTTCTTTTACCACATGAAAACATAATATTTTTGTCACAATTTAAATAGATTATCATCCAGTTCTACTGATTACTGAAAATATTCTTCAGTAATTTTTTCTCATGTGACACTTCCCAAGCCTTTCTATTCCAAATTTACTATCAAATTTCATAACAATATGCTTCCATGCACATATATACATAAACTCCAAATAAATATTGAAGCAATGGAGTACTTCAATCCAACTATCAGTGGATCTTTACAGAGTTGAAAGCTAAAATCTTATCCTGAAAGGTATGTATAAATTACTTGATTATCTGACTAAACTCAATGAGACTTACTTCACAGTAAAAATGAATAGGATCAGATTGAATCTCCCTCAACTGATTTCCTTCTCTGTCAGCTCAGGAGAAAGAAACTAAGGCACCATTTGGTCATATGGTACCTTTTAAACCACAAATAATCTACTTGCACAATAATTAATATCTATACCCTTAATGTATATTAACCAAAAACAAATAATTATACAATTGTGAGAGCACATTTTTCTGCAAATTTCTCCCATTATAGCACTGCTTATGTGTGGCTAAGTGTCTGGGCTGCAAAATCCAGATAGCCACTAGAGGTCAGCAAAGAGCCAGAGTTTCTCTTCTGCCGTCTAGCAATCCTCCAGGTTCCTGAGCCAGAACTGGCAGCTTTAGCTTATTTCTAAGAAAGCATTACAATGACCAAATAATAGGAGGTCCTTGGGGTTTTTTATATTTCAAGTCTTATAGTAACTCCTTAAACACAACAAAAACAAATACATTTTCCGAGTAAGAAAAACACATACTTCTGCAAAAGTCTTTCACTGGTGTCCAGGAACCACGTTGACACGTCATGACACTCACATTTCCAGTGACTGGCTTAAATCCTACTTTGCACTTGTAAATAATACGATGATAATATGAAATGGCTGGGAAACTAAAGGCTGGTTCAGAGCCTTCAAATACTGGTAAGTTAGCAATAAGACAGTGATCTGGGGAAAAGCAATAGTTAAAGATATCATATAAAATAATGGGAGTAAAAACTATATTTGTTCTATTAAAATATGGAGCATTAATAAAGCATTAATAAAAAAAACATTTTACATTGTATTTATAGATCTTTCCCATGGATCTTTTCCTGTGCAAACTCCTATAAAATTAGCAAATATCCTCTTTCACTGTTCTCCTTGTTTCATAAGGTTCATGCTTAAAACAATGTTACTCTAACAACCTGATGATTTTAAGAAAAGGTGGAATCCTGTGAAATCCTTTTAAAATCAGGAAATATACAAAGGAATACACTGAAATAAGAAATGTAAAATGCTAAACAGATCCAAATGCCAATTTGAAATCAATAAAGGATATACATAAAAACATGGAAAAAGCACAGCATTTTTTTATAAAGCGCTAGAGCTCTAGGCATTGGTGAACAGGTGACTGTCCCTCCCTGAAGCCAGTTGCTTCTTCCACCAGGTGGAGGAGCAATCCCTCAGTTGGCAACTATACTTCTGGTGTTAAGTTTGTTCAGTGTGTCAAGCAACCTAATGGTCTGTAATTTCTTGGGTCATCTCTTTTCCCTTTTTAAAAGCTGGGTACTCTAATTGCAAGCCCTCAGTCTCTATGTTTATCTATAAACACAAAGAGCAAAGCCAAAAGAGAGGCCCACCAAGCCAAATTATTCTTTATTATCTCAGCTATTAGATCATTGCCTGGAGCCTTACCTGGTCTTATGTTGGCAATTACAACTGCATGTTCTTAACTTCAGCAATTCTTAATCAGCAACTAAAGCAGAATGTTTTCTATAGAATACCAATGGCTTTTTTATTCACAAATTCATCTTTATACAATTCTCTAAAATACCTTTCCCAAGCCTCATGTGGAATAGCGTTATCCATATAGAATGGGTTGTTTCTAGGATGACAGGCAGCATTAAGTAAATTCCATGGGCAGCCCTTGTTTTCAATGGAGCCATTCAGAATACTTAGCTAAAGGGTGTTGGTCATCCAAGCCAGGTAAAATCCTAAGCAATTTAACTTACTATCCTTCAAATACTGGATCAAGGAAAGAGGCTCTGCTTCAATGTTGGATGGGCAGCCCTTGTATCCAGCCTATAAAAGGATGACATCTGGGCCTAATCTAACATTAAAATCATCTGTGACCACTACCTATGCATCTAGAAAAGCAGAATATGAATATATATATATATATGTATATATACATATACACACACACACGGTAGTTAAGTAGGTAGGTAGTTGATAGATAGATCAATGCAGACCTGTTTCCTGATCTGTGAATATTGCCTCAATGGACATAGATAGGTATTACTTACTAATATCTACTAATACTGTGCCTAAAATGGATTGTGTTTTATTTAACTGTCTCACTACTTATTTTACTACTCATAGTGGAAGCTAATACCTTAAATCTTCCTTTAGCCTACCCTTTCCCACATCAGCTATTGCTCCTAATGAATATGAGCTAAAATCCTTGAGCACTATCTCATTAGTTGACCAGATTTCTTGAACCATGATGACATATTTAGAAATATCTTTTAAAAAGATATTTTAAAGGGAGGCAGGACCCATGCGAATGGTCTGCCCCCGGTGCCTGATGGACCCGTCAGGATTTCAGAGGGAGCTGGGGGATATTCCCATGGATCTGCTGCGCGGTCCAGCGGAGGCCTTGGCTGCTGCCTGGAATAGGGAGGCAGCTGGGGCCTTGGACAGGATTGCGCCTATGCAATCTCTCTTGCCACATCAGCCCCAACACTCCCCGTGGAGGAGTTCAGGGTGCTAAAGAGGGTTAAGAGACGTCTAGAGCGTCGCTGGAGGAAAACAAAGACCGAATCCAACCGAACACAGGTTAGAGCCGCTATCAAGGCCTACCTTGTGGCAATAAGAGCGGCGAAGCGCCATTACTTCTCTACCCTTATCACATCCGCAGAATGCCGCCCGGTGGCCCTGTTTAGGATCACTAGGTCCCTCCTTGGTAAGGGGGATGTGGGGGTTCACTTGCAGGGCCGTGCAGAGGAATTTTCGGAGCATCTGTAACACGAAGTCACTCAGATTCCTTCCAAGTTAGACTCCGAGCGTGGGGCAGGGTCTGGGGAGATACTGGGGGACCGTTCTTACCCAGTTATCTGGGAACAGTTTGATCCTGTTGCTCCTGAGGAAGTGGACAGGATCCTGGGGACTGTGAAGGCCACCACTTGCCATCTTGACCCATGCCCCTCCTGGCTGGTGAAAGCAGCTCGGGAGGTGACATGTGGTTGGACCCAGGCGATGGTTACTACATCCTTGCAGGAGAGAGTGTTTCCAGCTGCTTTTAAGGAGGCATTGGTGCACCCACTCCTCAAGAAACCCTCCCTGGATCCTACCATACTGGACAATTTTCGTCCAGTCCTCCACCTCCCCTTTTTGGGGAAGGTGGTTGAGAAAGTGGTGGCATCACAGCTCCAAAGGGTTCTGGAGGAAACGGATTATCTGGATCCCTTCCAGTCAGGTTTCAGGCCCAGTTATGGAACGGAAACGGCATTGGTCGCACTCATGGATGACCTCTGGTGGGAGCAGGATGGTGAAGTGCGACCATCCTTGCTCTCCTTGATCTCTCAGAGGCTTTCGATACCGTTGACCATGGTATCCTGTTGGGACGGCTCAGGGAATTGGGGGTGGGCGGCCCGGTTTTGTGCTGGTTCACCTCCTTTCTTCAGGGCCGATCCCAATCGGTGGTGATAGGGAGCAAGAGGTCCCATCCTCGGCCCCTCCTTTGTGGGGTGCCGGAGGGTTCGGTTCTCTCTCCGCTCCTTTTCAACATCTACATGAAACCGCTGGGTGAGATCATCCGTCATCATGGGATGAGGTATCATCAGTATGCTGATGATACTCAATTATATATTTCCATCCCTGGTGAGGTAAGTGATGCCGTGACCGCCCTCTCGCAGTGCCTGGAGGCTGTGAGGGTCTGGATGGGGAACAACAGGCTTCGGCTGAACCCTGGTAAGACGGAGTGGCTGTGGGTTAATGGCTCCTCTGTATCCGGGACCTTGTCATCTTTGGTGCTGGATGGGGTGGCACTGCCCCAGACAGACCCAGTGTGTAATCTGGGGGTCCTCCTAGACTCACAGCTCCTGCTTGAAGGGCAGGTGGCAGCCGTGGCAAGGAGGGCCTTTGTACAACTTCAGGTTGTGCATCAGTTACTGTGATGGAATGGAATTATGAAGGCCAGACTCAGGGAGAGAAGCATCCTCTTTTGTCTCCTGAGGCGCGGGGAAGAGATAAGAGGGTGAGGCTGGCACCTCCCAGAGGAATTCAGCTGTGTTTACTGACTGACCCTGGGAACTAGTTTCAGTCTGGGAAGATTCTTGATAGAGGTTGTAGCTAATAAACATTGCTGAACTGAATCTGCATGGTCCCCTGGAGTTTCCTGGGCTAGGCCTGACATCAATCCTCCCCTATGACTTCAACCCGTCCCACCCGATCACACAGAGAGGGCATGCTTCGGACCCCTCAATAAAAGAACTTTGATTAGCAGGGTCCAGAAGGCAGGCCTTTTCTGCGGTAGCCCCCGCTCTTTGGAACATTCTGACCCCGGAGGTGCGACTAGCCCCCTCACTCCTGGCCTTCCGTAGGGCTTTGATGACCTGGTTCTGCCACGTGGCCTGGGGTGGGGAGGGAATATCTCAAGCATGGAGATGGCTAGCCCCATAGAGGCCTTCTGTCTTCAGCCTCAGATTTTTCATTCTCTTGGACTCTCCTTCCTCTTTTTTAGAAATGCTTTTAACTGATGTTTTATGTATTTATATATATTTATGTTTTAATGTTCGGTGTGAGTCGCCCAGAGTTCCCCCATTAGGGGGGAGATGGGCAGGTGAGAAATGTAATAAATAAATTAATTAATTAAATAAATAAATAAATAATTTACAGGGGGAAAAAACTTTCCCTGTAGCTGAAATGCAATATTGATTGACTGACTGATTTTATTAAATGTATAAGGCTGTCCAATTCTATAATGATTCTGCACAGCATACAATAAAAAGCAAAAATGAACTACAGATAAAATACAAATGGGAAACACCTAATGTTCAGAAAAAACAACAATGGCCACTCTATCCATAAGAAATACAGAGAACCCATTAGTCACTCAATTGAAGGCCTGAGGGAACTAGCACTATTTCACATGAGGCTTGGGAAAGGTATTTTAGAGAAATGTATAAAGATGAATTTGTGAATCAAAAAAGCCATTAGTATTCTATAGAAAACATTCTGCTTTAGTTGCTGATTAAGAATTGCTGATGTTAAGAACACAGTCAAGGTAGGACCTAGATGTATCTCAGGGGAGATGGTATTCCAAAGGGCAGGTACTAGTCATACAAGGCTCCTTAGGTCCCACCAGATGGCATAACTTAACAGAGGGGACCAGGATCATGCCTACCCTTTTCAACTATACCAGTTGTGCAGAAACTACAAGAGACAGACAGTACTTTAGATAACCAGTGCAGCTCATGAAGCAGATGATGTGCCATGCCCATAATTGCCCATGCTGCTGCATTCTGGACCAGCTGCAGTTTCTGAGTGGTTTTCAAGGGCAGCCCCATATAGAGTGCACTGCAATATTCCATGTGCAAGGTGACAGAGCATAAGTGACAGTCTAAAGGATGCAATTTGTATACATGATGGATATGTGCAAAGGCCTTCTCAGCCACAGCTGTTACCTGTTCCTCAAACAGAAGCTGTAAGTCCAAGAAGACTCTCAACTTGCACACCAATCCCAAACAGGGCAGAGCAACTCCATTCAGGATATGGAACTTCCCTGGCTCCAGGGGGTCCAAAACCCCACAACCATCTTTCAGGGTTGAGCTTGAGCCTATTCATCTAGGCCTCTGCAGCATTTAAGCATTGCCTGGTCAGTGTGGGGTTGAGATGTACATTTGGGTATCATCCACATATTGATGATACCTGACCCCAAACTGATGGATGACCTCACCTAGCAGCCTCATGTAAATATTAAACAGAATGGGCAAGAGTGTGGAGCCCTGAGATAACCCACATACTAGGGTCTTGGACTTGTTCCCTCCTCTCCTATCAACATCAACTGCATCCAACCACAGGGAAAGGACAACCTAACAGCATATCCCCTACTCCTTCAAGTGAAGCAGAAGGATATCATAGTTGATAGTATCAAAAGCTACCAAGAGATCAAAGAGAACCAGGACAGTTGTACAACTCCAATCCTGGCTCCTCCAGAGGTTATCAGAAAGTGCAACCAATGAAGGAGATAATCGGTTTTCTTCAGAGCCCTCTGTAGTTGGAGCCCAACCACTTTCTTGACAATTTTCTTCCCCTTTCTTCCCCTAAAAAGGGAAGATTGGAGACTGGATGAAAATTATCCAGTATGGTTGGGTGTTACATAGGCCTAATGAGAAGGAGATACATCATTTGATGTTGTTGATAGAAGTCAAAATGGAAATTCCACAGAGAGTATCCTGAGAAACAGTATGCTGTATAACTAGAGTATCTAAGACCAACTGGTATGACTCACTTTTAATTACTGATTAAGCTAGCTCTATTAATACTCCAGCAGTACCATGAGAATTCTACAGGATTCATTTAGCATCTATAATTCTTCTGACAAGATATCATCAGTTTGTTGTATTTTTTTTTGTTGGGGACATAAGCTTTCGTATAGGCTCACAATCTAAGTCTAACTCAATCTTTGCCTGATAATAGAGAGGCTTCCATCCTCTTATTACTGCTTCCACTGTCACCAGATGGAACACAAGCATACTGAATAAATCAGGCTAGCTGATTAAATACCTTCTAGGGAAAAACAATCGTATCTTCCAATAGCTTATGGTCTTTTCGTGCAGTTATACATCCCATTGATATAGCACTTTATATGGCACTTTATGGCCATACACCAACATTGGTTGATTGGGTAGTCAGATCTAAAAGCATTAGGGGCTACTTCATTTCCGGGTCATCATTAATCCCTAGCATGCTTCTTTTACAATATTCAATTCTTCAAATACTAATCACTGGCAATTTTTTCCTGCATAGTTAAGATTCCAAAAAACTAATGCAATTATTCAGAGCATTGTGACTGGCAACCACCATCATTTCCTGGGCTTTAATTCATAGTCCAAATTAGAAACTTTTTCTTAGAACTGTTTAAGAATACTACTGGTCTTTGTAGTTGATGTTCAGAGAGAAGAGATAGGTTCTTGTATTGGGTTCAAAGCTTCTAAATGGCAAAGAATATCTCTTAATAAATTATCCATTGTGAGGTACCATGGAATGGTTAATACTGGAGCTGAAGCAACATGCTTCTTGGCTCTAGTTGTCATGTTCAGAACAAAACTCAATGAAATACTGCACTGTAAATATCTTTAATTTAGTGGATTAATAAAGTGTACACACAGTGGATATTTCATATAGCTTAAAAGAGAAAATAACGAGAGAAGAGAGAGACAAGTGCTCACATTGCCATCTCTAACCGGAAGTCTCAGCTGCTGAATTTTAGATTATCTACCTCCATTGGATCACCAAAAAAGCTTTGTTGTTGTTGTTGCTAGTTTTTTTTGGGGGGGGGTGATTTCCCATTTATCTGTGTTTTATACTGTGAATTATGAGCATTTTATTCACTTTTTTCCACTGTGACATACAGGAGTAAGCTGGAGTACTAATATGAAAAGATGTGACTAACAATGGTAGGAAGAATGATAATGAAAGATAATGAGCAAGAATAAAATGAAGCAGCAGCACAGGAACAGCTCTGAACCACAGATGAATCCTAGACACTCTAAACAGCTTAAAATAAATTTGTTGCAGTATACGGATATGACAAGTTGTACTCCTTTATACAGGTGAAACTCGAAAAATTAGAATATCGTGCAAATGTTCATTTATGTCAGTATGGCAACTCAAAAGGTGAAACCAATATATGAGATAGACGCATTACATGCAAGGCGAGATATGTCAAGCCTTACTTTGGTATAATTGTGATGATTATGGCGTACAGCTTATGAAAACCCCAAATTCACAATCTCAGAAAATTAGAATATTACATGACATCAATAACACAAGGATTGGAATAGAATATCGGACCTCTGCAAAGTATAAGCATGCATATGTACTCAGTACTTGGTTTGGGCCCCTTTTGCAGCAATGACTGCCGCAATGCAGCGTGGCATGGATGCTATCAGCCTGTGGCACTACTGAGGTGTTATGGAAGAGCAGGATGCTTCAATAGCGGCCTTCAGCTCCTCTGCATTGTTCGGTCTCATGTCCCTCATCTTTCTCTTGGCAATGCCCCATAGATTCTCTATGGGGTTCAGGTCAGGCGAGTTTGCTGGCCAATCAAGCACAGTAATCCCATGGTCATTGAATCAGATTTTGGTACTTTTGGCACTGTGGGCAGGTGCCAAGTCCTACTGGAAAATGAAGTCAGCATCCCCATAAAGCTCGTCTGCGGAAGGAAGCATGAAGTGCTCCAAAATCTCCTGGTAGACGGCTGCGTTGACCCTGGACTTAATGAAGCACAGTGGACCAACACCAGCAGATGACATGGCTCCCCAAATCAACACAGACTGTGGAAACTTCACACTGGACTTCAAGCATCGTGCATTGTGTGCCTCTCCATTCTTCCTCCAGACTCTGGGTCCTTGGTTCCCAAATGAGATGCAAAAGTTGCTCTCATCAGAAAAGAGGACTTTGGACCACTGGGCAACAGACCAGTTCTTTTTTCTGTAGCCCAGGTACGACGCTTCTGACGTTGTTTGTTGTTCAGGAGCGGCTTGCGAAGAGGAATACGACATTTGAAGTCCATGTCCAGGATCCGTCTGTGTGTGGTGGCTCTTGATGCACTAACTCCAGCCTCAGTCCACTCCTTGTGAAAGTCCCCAACACTTCTGAATGGCCTTTTCCTGACAATCCTCTCCAGGCTGTGGTCATCCCTGCTGTTTGTGCACCTTTTTCTACCACACTTTTCCCTTCCACATAACCTTCTATTGATGTGCTTTGATACAGCACTTTGGGAACATCCAACTTCTTTTGCAATTACCTTTTGGGGCTTTCCCTCCTTATGGAGGGTGTCAATGATGGTTTTCTGCACAACTGTCAGGTCAGCAGTCTTTCCCATGCTTGTGATTCCTACTGAACCAGCCTGAGAGACCATTGAAAGGCTCAGGAACCCTTTGCAGGTGTTATGGACTCATTAGCTGATTAGAGTGGGACACTTTGAGCCTAGAATATTGAACCTTTTCACACTATTCTAATTTTCTGAGATTGTGAATTTGGGGTTTTCATAAGCTGTACGCCATAATCATCACAATTATACCAAAGTAAGGCTTGACATATCTCACTTTGCATGTAATGCGTCTATCTCATATATTGGTTTCACCTTTTGAGTTGCCATACTGACATAAATGAACATTTGCATATTATTCTAATTTTTCGAGTTTCACCTGTATTTTCTAATTATGATGTTCTAGATTGGGAGAGCTTCTGTCCCTTGAGGAAGGAGTACAATTAGAGGGCAGAGAGGAAGTGAGAACTGAAACCTCTTATCTGCAGCCTTACTTAGATGTGGGGGCCAAAAACAATTTATTAATAGTTCAGTCATCTCCAAATAATGGCCAGTAATAATAAAATACATAAGTTTAAAATTCTCCTTGTGAAAAACATACTACAACCATAAGAAAGAGCATTCAAAACTAAATGGAGAATCAGAATACTATAAATATTCCAGACAGGGAGATGAAAATGTAATTATATTAGAAGCTACAAAAGGAAAAATCAATAGTAAAAAATGGAAAAATCTCCCCTACCCCGTTACAATATGGTATATTGTTCTCCTGAACTGAGCATACAAATTACTGAAAACAGCAAAGTTCAGTGCTTGATTATTTTTCTTTTTAACTAGGAACAGGATGGAAAATAGGCTGGCAAACCTTTCTAGAGCTGAAAACCTGCTCTATTACCTGTATGTCCCACAGAGAGCCTATTTCCAACATTCTGAAGTGTTTCTCCAATTTTTGAAAACAGATGATGGAAGGAACCGAACTAGAATATCCTCCTCTGACCATTTCTATCTCACCTGTTTTATGCAGATCTGTACTTTTCTCTGCAGATCTGATCCCAAGTGGTTCAAAATCTTTGGAGCCATCTACTATTGTAGAAAAATAATTTAGCACAATTATTGTTAAGCCATATAAACAATATAAACAACAAAGAAGTTAGAGATAAAGACAACTTTCTATATAGCTCTTTCTAAACTCTTGCATTCCATTTATTCTAACGTGAATATAGATATTTCTGCCTGCATTTCATCTATCAAAATATGAATACCTTAGCCAATCGGTATGTAATGCAAGTTTCCAAGTCTGCATGCATTATGTATGGTATGTGTAAGAGATAATAAAACATTGTGTTTTTCAAGGTGTAGGCATCTGTTTTTGCAGGACAGTTCCAACAGCCACTGTTAAGAAGCTTTAGTAAAGCGTCTCTGTATTTGTTGGTATTCTTTAATTGGCTAAAGGAATAATTTTTCCACAACACTACAAATCTGGGAGATTATGGTGTCATTTAGTGGCTATTCTTCTCTCAGTTTACCTCTTTCTGCTGCTAGAGAATATGTGCTGTCATTACTAAAGTCTCCAGTCACCAATTCCGTGACCGCCTCCAGCATGAGAAAAGTTGAAATTTTGCTCTCTATTCAAAAGGAAGCCAACTATGTTCTGCAATATCTGTTTCTCTCTGTTGCTGATAAGTACTTCTTTTAATGTTTACTGTCTACCACCATTGCATCAAATTCATCACCCCAAATTCCTTCTTACAAAGAGCTGGACTGTCAGATTAGCTCTAGACTGATGATTGACTTGCTAACGTCTCAACCATAAATCTTAGCACACTAGTACTCTAGCTGCCTTAAACCAGACTGAAAACTGAAGACTGTCTGAAGTTGAATCACTGATCAATTTAGCTGTTTCAATAAATTTACTGAATGCCTTCTTTATGGTACTTAGAATCTAAAGACAACTCCAACACCTTAAATGCCCCCAAATTCATAGCTCTAGAGACTACAAAGGTGATTGCCCAGGTTCTAATGCCGAAGGCTGCCACTTTGTAAACCCATTTTAATGTTCTACCTGCCTGACAATCTATATAGGATCTAGAAGACCCTTGCTTCCTCCTACAGGTTGAACAGTGAAAAGTATCCCAAGTCTTTGCAGAGAAGCTACAATTTTTTAGCCAGAGAGGGAAAAGCCTTATACTTAGTATGGTCAGCATTTCTTTATCACTTCAGCAAATACCACTAGAAATGGAATCTTTAGATCAACACTGGACATTTTAAAAAACAGACCCCTGTTGAGTATTGTATTCCTTGAGTTTGTCTGCAAGTGTGGAGGCAATCAAATTGCTTCTGCCAATTTTATATCAAAGCTGGTTACCCATCAGTGTTAATAGTCTTTCACAGCCTCCTCAAATTCTTCCATTGAAGCTTGACCCTTTTCGAGTCAGAGACTGCAAAAAAATGGCTAATAAAATGCCAAGGATTCCTATGCATATTTCCTTGAGTTAGACATAGCTTCAGTCCCACCATTAAGCACCACAGTCATTGATAAAGATGTAGAGTATGTCCTCTTGTCATCTTTATCATCTTAGAAACAATTTTCTCTCTCCTGAATTTCATTTCTCAATAAGCTCTAGTTGTGTATATTCTTCTCTTTCACTCCCTCCTTGCTGCAAGATTAGAAGCATTCTGAAGTTGATGATGCAGAACAGGAGGAAAACCAATGCCTCTGTGCTTTGAAATCTTTTCCATAATCTTGTTCAAGACAGTAAAATTTGCTCCAGGGCATTCCCCTGGACTGAGTCCTGAGGCTGATTCCTTCTAAGGCACAAACATTTCTGGCCCAGGGCCTGATTCTCCACAATACCTTTATTCTGCCAAATTAAATTAGCGCAGGCTTTCATCACTCTAATTGAGCAAGCTCCTCTTTTGTCTGAGACCACATCTATGACACTATTCCCAGACACTGCCACCAACATGATAGGACAAGGGAGGGGAAGGAGTTCCACTCATTTTTCACAGAATGGTCAGGAACGAAATAGGTTTAATCCTTGGCTTCCCTCAAAGGGAGAGGGAGTCTGACAGGACGGATATTACTGGTGGCGCCACCTTGGTTTCAACCTACACATGCTTTCCTCTTCCAAGTTCTAACCAGGCCAGGTTTCAAGATTTTGGAGGCTAAAGTGTGTGTGTGTGTAAGCGTGTGCACATGTGATCCTAAGAGTAGGAATCTGACATGAGCTATGATCAGTGAAGCAGGTTTTATAATAAGAGTAGGGGGGGGAAAGCCTCACATTTGGCTAATTACAGCTAGCCAGGTGAAGGCTCAAAGAGCAAGTACTCTGCGCATGTATGTCTGGCAGAAGGAAGCCACCTCAATTTATTTATTTGCCTTTATTTGTATGCTGCCTACTCAAGCAAGCCAAGAAGGCTTACAATAGTATACTAAAAATATCCACACAATCCAAGTATTAAAATCGTTTAAGAAACCTTTTAAAATCTGGGTCTGGCTTCAAATTCACTCCCCTAAAACCGTGAGGAAAAGGAAGGTCTTCAGTGTTACAATTAACAATCTTTTACAGGCAAAGAAGTTTTAAACCAGTGTTTCTCAACCTTGGCAACTTTAAGATGTGTGGACATCAACTCCCAGCCACGCTGGGGAATTCTGGGAGTTCACGTCCACACATCTTAAAGATGCCAAGGTTGAGAAACACTGGTTTAAACTCTCTATCCACACCCCGTGGCTCCTGCCGTTAGAGTCAGCGCCGGTATACTTGCACCTCCAACGGGAGGGGGCCCCATCCCTCTGAAAAACGCTCGCCGAGAGGGCCTTTGCTTTTGCGCCCTGGGCCTCGCCCGCCCCAGGCTCTTCCTCCAGAAGCGGAAGCCCTTTCTCAGGCCCGCCTCCAGGAGGGACGCGCCCGGCTCTCCTTCTTTCGACCCAAAGAGCGCAGTGCGAAATTCCGACCCGGCTCTGCTCTAGCAGGCCGCGGCAGGCAGGCGAGCGGAGACGAGACGCAGCATTTCCTCCCGCGCAGGCGGGAAAGGACGCGGGGGAGGATGGAAGCCAGAGCCCGGAGGGGCAGACAGGCGGAGCCGCCGTGTAGGGAGAAGCGCCTCCTACCCACCTGGCCAGGCCAGAGTCAGCGCTGCCAGCGCCAGGATCGCGAGGAGCCGCGAAGGGCGTCGTCGCGACATGGCTCAGCGCGCAGGAGGACGAAGAAGCGTTGGGACCCGGTGTGCGGAGGGGAGGGGCGAGTTCCAGGGCCCGAGCGCGTGCGCTGCGGCCGCTGCGAGAGTCAAAGCTGCCGCCGCGCTTGCAGGAAAGTCGGGTCCGCCTCTCGCCACCATTTCCTGGCCAGTGTCGGCGCTAGGTCGACGCAAGGAGGCGCCAAAAGTGCGCGCGATCCCCGCAAGCAGGATGGTTGAAGGCAGCTGGCTCCGCTCAGGGTTCTCGGGCCCGGGGGGGGGGGCGCGGCGGTGAGCTGCCCCTGCGGAAAGTAGTAGACTGCGGATGGAACTTGGTCCGTGCGACTGAGGTCCGAAGGTCTACAAAGGTTCGCTGCGAGCGTAACTTCCAGTTTGCCTCTGGGTGTAGGTCAGAGATGTTGGACATTTTGAGAACGTGTAGGCACTCTGGTTCAGAGGTAGGAAAGGTTAAATTGCTCTGGTTGCAGTCGCAGAAGCAAAACGGACGGCTTTCGTTTTGTGACCACCAAACTTGAATGCCGCTACTGTACTGTAGGTACTCTTTAATCAGCAAGCGTTATGGGAGAGATTAGCAACTCAGTGTAGGAGTCTGAATTTCCTACCTGCTTCTATTGCTGTTCCAATGGACTGAATGGTACGAAGGACTGCCAGAATGATGTTCAGCAGTCCTTTCTCAAGGTCCTGTCTTCACCGATGTCGCTTCAAAGTGGTGCCCATACTCATAACCTAATCTCTGACTTTCTTTTTCCCCAAAGGTCCCCAAGAAAACCCAGAGACAAATACAAGTAATACTGATTTATTCTTGTTTGGAAATGCTTTTTCTGACTAGACCTAGGGTAACATTAGAATTGTTTTAATGATTATTTCTAGAAGATAAATTGAGTTTGTATTTATTGTATAACCTATAACCTTAGCTTGGACAACATGGTTGAGGATGTATTTGCTCCTGAATGAATATGGAATATGAATGGATAATAATAATAATTTATTAAACCTGTATGCCCCCCGACTCTCAATACTCTGGGCAGCTTACAACAATCAAAGAAATTACAATACAATCAATAAAAAATAAAGATAAAAAATGGCAAGCACAATGAAGTGAGGGGTCTCATTCTCTCTTGTCAAAGGCCTCGGTGAAGACCCTGGGTGAAGTACAGAGTAATAAAATATTTATGGGTCTTTATTTTAACATCAAAATCATGGGTATGTCATATCACTGAATCTGCTTTGTATTTATTTTCCAGGAGTATATTATACATTCATCATCACTTCTCATAGCACAAGCATCTATGCCACCATGATTTTTTTCCTAATGTTCCTAGCTTGCTCAAAAGAAGCTGACACTTAAGATTAATATTTTGTCC
This sequence comes from Liasis olivaceus, assembly GCA_030867105.1. Taxonomy (NCBI): domain Eukaryota; kingdom Metazoa; phylum Chordata; class Lepidosauria; order Squamata; family Pythonidae; genus Liasis; species Liasis olivaceus. The sequence goes on along the minus strand of CM061350.1, from coordinate 162,749,650 downwards.
TGTGAAAAAGAAATAGCAACATTTCATTGAACTAGAACAAGAAATTCAGTAACTATAAAAAGCAGGCAGTTTATATGCAATATAATGGTGAATTACAAGGAAGAAAGAGGAATCACTTCTAAGGGAAAAATACGAAACTAACCTGAGTTTTCTAACTTACGTTGACAATGGAAAGCTAAAGCAGGTACAAAGAAATTAACCTAACAAAGGAGTCACTGCATAATAATGTGCTTCTCATAGCACAACCATTAATATCTATGTGATATTTGTTGCTAATCTTTATTGGCTTCCTCAGAGGAAGCTGCCACTTAAGATTAATATTTTGTCCTATGAAAAAGAAATGATGACATTCCGTTGAACTAGAACAAGAATTTCAGTAACTATAAAAAAAAAAAGCAATTTATAGGCAACATAAAGATAAATTAAAAGGAGGGTAGTGGAATGAAAGCTGACTGGATGACTTTGGGCCTGTCATCTCTCTCACCTCACAGGGTGGTTGTGGGGAAAAGAGGAGGAGGAAGGAATATTAGGAATGTTCGCTGCTTTGAGTTATTTATAAAAATAAAGACAGGATTAAAAATCTAAAATCACTTGCAAGCAAAAATGCAGAACTAACCTCACCTAGTTTTCTAACAGATTGAAAGCTAGAGCAGGTACAAAGAAATTTACCTAACAGGAGTCACTGCACAATAATGTGCCCATCCCCAAATTATATATGTGCTGTAAATTATTTTAAAACACCTGATTCACAGTGATATTCTTTTATACAAATAATGCATTTTCATTTTAAAATAGTAATCTCGGTGCGATTATTACCTGTAGCTGTGAAGACAAAGTTTTCTTCCTAGAGTGGGGGATCTTCATAACTAACAACACTCCTATATATTTTTTTGGGTTCACAGGTATATTTGCTGAAGTAATAGGGAGAACATGTAATTGAAAAGATGGAGCAGATCAGTACAGGACTTAAAAATACATTTAGATGCACTGTTTGAAATGGACAGATGAGAGTTCCTGTGAATTAATGGGCTGTTCTTATTAAGGAAGTGGGTGAGTTTTACCAAGGCTGAGCTCAAAACGGGCATGAGAATTAGTAGAGGGCTGCTGATGGGAATGGCAAAAACCTTTTCCTCACAAAATCACTGTATTTCTCTCAGTGCACATGTTCCATATTGATATTTGATAGAATATTCATCACAAATCATCACCACCACTGCAGTATAAATAATGAATGTAAATGAATAAAGTCCTCACCGTTCTTTCTTTTTCAACAGCATAATCCATATCACACCACCAAAAACCAGGAAGAGCAATAGGATACCGGTCAGAGAACCTATTAAAGCCAAATAAATATTTATTTTCTTTATTCAGTTATGTTTTTCTCTAAAAGCAAAGATTACAGTACCACAAATAATGTTTCAAAATAAATGGAATAATATCCAAGGGGAAAAAAGCAGTAAAAGTATCTAATATTAAAAATGCTATGAAAATGGACCTATCATAAGGTACATTATTCAGCCTGAAAGTTTCATTGCATTCTATAGAATCCAGAATAAAACTATTGAGGACCACAATGAAAAGTTCATAATTGTTTTAAATATATTTGCCCCAAACAGCCAGAACAATTAATGCCTTTCTGGACTGCTTGGAACCAGGGTGGAATAAAAACATACTAAAAATATCAAACACATTCCTTTCTGAGGAGATAAGAAGGTACAGGGACACAAAACTCTTCTTTAATGGGGGATCTGTGTTGCTTCATGTCACTCACCTTTGAAAATTTTAAAGTTTCTGTCTATGGGGAATAGAGGCATTGCTATGGCAAGGGGGTGGGAGTTAGTATAAATCAATTCCATCCAGCTCTCACTAAAGAAAGATATTGCCTGGAATATGAGCCTTCTATTCATATTTACATGCAGTGGAGTAAAGAAATGAGAGTGGGCTGCTTCTGGGCAGAGATTCCACTTTTCCCACTTGATTATTTTCTATGGCCACAGAAAAGCCAGAAGAGAAAACAAGGAAAGCTCATAATTGGGAGATAAGGTTATTTGTACAATACTCAGCATTCTGTGGAACTGAGCATATTCAGTCTTCGCTAGACTATTTGAGAAATATTTCTTCAGCTTTTCTTTTTTCTTATGTCAAATTCCTTTGTCAACTTTGCTGTTATCATATGCACAGCAACATCTTCTTTTCCTTTCTTGACTTCCTTTGGCTACATATCCATCCTGACTCATTATATGTACTCATCTGGCAAAGACAGTTGAAGAACATGGTAGATATTTGGCTAGTACACAATGGCCAACCCTAACCAGTGTTCATGCCGTGTCCACAATGCTGTGCCCTTCTTCACGCAAAGATTTGATGGGAGTTTCTAGAAATTACTTACCAAAAACAACAGTAAAATTATACGAGCCTGAAGAAAGAAGCAAAACAAGAGTTAAAATCTGTCAACAAAAGGGGAATTGAATCTACCAGCTCTTGAAAATATTTTTGAAAGGTTCTACAAACAATACAAACTTTCTATAACATTCAAATTATCTCTCAATTCCTTAGAGCCTTATTTCCAACTTACTTTGTTTACTTGCTGTACAAACTGGCATGGGAGCATCCAATCCCATCTGCTGAGACCGAATAGGAGAAGGACCATTCCTATCATAACCATTTTCACATTCCAGAGTCACATTAGCTCCAATCTGAATCACAGTTTCTGTTTCTGCCTTCTCGCTGTCAGAAAGTTGTGGGAGGGTGCAGCCGACCACTGAAAACCGAAGTTGATGAAAAGGCATATCAGGTACATATGAACTACCTAGACTAGGGGCACACAGTCTTTGCAAGAAGAAGCCATGCTTTCCTTTTCAACCCAAGAGAGCTGTAGGGAGATTGGCAGGAATGTGGCAATATCATTCAAAGTGGTAGAGCAAAAATATACTTTTGGGTTTTTTTGTTAGAGAAGTCTAATAGAAAATAGGAAAGTTAATTATTTTCATTTCAATTTTTACCCACACCTTCACGGACAATCTCTTCCATCCCCCAAATGAGATTTTTTTGCCACTAATTGCACTAATGCTACTAAATTTCTGGGAGGAGAAAAACTACGACTAAGCCACTAACTAACTTGTAGTCTGGTCATCATAGTTTTAGAGGAGCATCATTTATCTCACATGCTATCAAAAATTATCCTAGGCAGGAAACAAACAGAAGCGAATATATGTAGCTCAGGGTTGAACTGTGGAGTCCTTGGGGTTCTCTGAGCTTGGTTGTTTTGTTGCAAACATTTTGTTACCCAATGATTCAGAATAATAATCTGTGTAGCTAGCATGGATGGTAAGAAATAACCACCCACCATGCCATTCCCACATACTCAAGTTGAAGTGCATATGTAATTATTTAAATGTAATTGCTACATAATTTCATATTTCATAAAGAATCCCTTACTTAGGAGTAAGCCATCACAGATACAAAAAAAGGTGTCCCTTGTGGTAGAAACCCTGTGGCCCTCCAGTTGTTCCTAAGTTATAATCACTAGCATTCCTTACCATAGGCCCGGCCACAGGAAATATTGAGAAATATGGTAGTATAGAAATATAATCAATAAATAAGAATGCAGTTCTTCCCCCTGTATTCCTATCGGGACCCAGGGAATGCACCTTCTCCATTAGAATGTCTGCCCTCTGGAAGAGCATCCTTCTGGTGTTCTGTCTGGTTCCCATCATTCAGTTGTTCCGGAAGTCTTTGAACATCTGGCTTTGCTCTGAGACCTGGGGTTAAGGTGGTTGCCAAGACCTTGGTGGTTATTTTGTTGATTTCTGAGGGTGTTGTGTTTTTTCTGAATGATCTAGTGATTTTTTTTATTTGATTATTCTCATCCTTGGTCATCCGGGAATCATCTGGGAGTTCGGTAGCTGCCATATCTAAACAAAAGAAAAAGAAATCAAACATTCAAGAATGCTAAATATTTTTTAAAAGGCCAGGCAGCAAATTGTGTGATGGGTTTCCATAAAAAAAACAAACCAACAACAACCCATTTGCATGGTTTCTGCACTGCAAAAGTTAATCAAACGATTAACAAAATGATGTGCCAGAATGTTGCACAAATGTAAAATGAAACACTCATAAGCTTATAAAACAATGATGGTCTAAAGCCCCACTTGTAAGCCTGCTCTTCTGGAAAAAACAAAGTTGAGTGCAACAACGCAGGCCTTGCATGCATATTGTCACAGTGCATTTTCAACAGACACAATGAAACGGTTCTCTATTCATTGGCCCATGCATCGCTCTCAGTTGCTGCCAGTATCGCTTACTGAAGTCTAGGCAGTGTAGCCCTCAGGGGGCTGCCCATGTCCTTGGCACCAGATGTCACTTACACTATTGCTATAAAGCAAGTTTAACAACTAGCTCTCACGTACATTCTCTGCGTTTACACTGAGGGACAGGTTGGTCCCATGTTCCAGAGGTCTGGCAGTAAATGGTTGGTGCTCCGGTAAGAGAGTAGCCTGGATCACAATGATAAGTCACCGAGGAGCCATAGGGGAACTCTTCCAAAATAGCCTTGTCGTGTTTGCCATGGGCAATACCTTGTGGGGCAAGGCAGCCTACAGAGAAAAAGCAATGCAGATGGATTACCACAATATCAGTTTGCATCTCAAATCCTATCCCACCCAAGTTATTACATTCAGGACGTCTGTGCTGCCCCTATCATATTCCTGCAATAAGCACTGCTATAAAAATCATCACTATGATGATACGCACAGTCCACTTATGGCACCCTTCCACATCCGGTTGCCTTCCAGATGTATCGGGTTCAAGCGCCCATCCCTTACGAGCCACCCCGACCCCGTGAAAGGCAGTAGAGCAGACTGAGCCACTGATCTGCAAAAAATAAGAGACAAAGGACCTTGGCATCTGGGGCCTTCGCTCCACTTTACAGAGTTTGAGCTGTTCCAAATGCATGTGATACTGTAGTTTCCAATGGGGGAATAGCCGGCATCGCAAATATAGATTACTGATTTCCCATATGTGAAGTCTTCTCCAAAATGCTTCCCGTGGGTGATTTTTGGGGGTGGCGGACAATGCATCACTGCAAAAGAGCAAAGCGCTATAACTAAGCAGAGAAATTATCTTCATTCTAGATCTGCCAGAAGCTGTAGCTGATGAAACATCTTCCTGCCAAGCAAGTAGCTATTGTGACAGAAATGATATAAGTAATTTCCAGAAGCAAAATTTGGTAATGTCTGCCCCTGGTGATCACCATCTGGAACAGACTGAGAATGAGAGGGACAGTGCTTTATTACTTGAGACCTACGTTTTTCTCAAATCAAGCCAAGGGAGTTGTCTTCAGCAGCCCCTGGTGAGCTAGAAGATAATGTTTTTCCAGAGTTCAAAATGGTCTCAAATGTGTGCTTGAAAAACAATAAACTGGAGGAAAAGACTGTATGTTTGATACAAATTAATGATATTCCATCTTAGTCCAGAAAGTACACATTACAGTTTTTACTACCTTCACAGGAAGGCACGGGAAGGCTCCAGTTTCCAGACGGTGTGCAGGTAATAGATGACTTTCCAATAAGCAAATAGCCCAGATCACAAGAATAAGTCACAGAGCTTTCAGAAGTAAACATTTGCAGAGCCAAGCCATCATGTTTTCCATTGGCTATGCTTGGAGGGAAGGGACACTGTGATTCTAAAGGAAAAAGAAAGAAAAAAAGGAACACAGAGGAGAGCATTCAGAATACTGTTGTGATATGATACTTAGTGGAAAGCTGCAATTAAATGCCATTTAGTACAAGTTGATCTCTCCACTTCTCCAAGGAGCACAAGGGACCTTGTGTGATATTGCCTCCCATATTTTTTTCATTACTGCAGCCCAATACAGTAGGTTAGGTTTGTGTTAAGCCATGCTTTGTTGACATGGCTTATATGAAACTGGTTCACCTATAATATTAAGCCGCAAAGCCTAGTTTACAATTCACACTGGTTGAGTTCACCAATACACAAAGTGAAAACAAACAAATCACATTTAGGCTTAGCACAGTGCAGGAACCCTGGCAGTATCGCAATCAAAGTAACTTAGCAAGGCTCATGAGTGAATAGAGTTTTGAACATGCATCTTACATGTCCAAATCCAACACCCAAAGGCCACTTTCTATGCTATAAGTCCTGCAGAAGTTGTTACAAGCAGCAATGAATTAAAAAAAAAAATTACTTTCACAGTGAGGGACAGGAAAGGTCCATGTGCCAGAATCTGTGCAATGAATAGTAGCATCTCCAATTAGAGTGTAGCCAAGGTTACATGTGTATTTCACACACATTCCTCTTTTGAATACTGCTACTTCCTGGTCACTGTGAGCCCCATTTTGGATATTTGGAGGTGCCTTGCATTCAACCTCTGAAAAGATACAAAAGCACCATTGATCTTCAAACAGTCACTGCTTATCTCTCAGTGGTGTCCATATCCTTAGGAGAAAATGGTTAGCAGCAGGCAGGAGTCCATGCAAAGTATTCCTTTCCAAGGATTCTCCTAGCCCAACAATCTACAGGCATCCAGAAATTATCTCTGGTGTGCTTATTTAGTATAATTCACTTACTCAAGTCCAATGACATCTCTATCATGCCCAACATGTTTTTTTGGTATACTCTACCCCACCTCAAAAATGCACAGTAAATAATATCTTGCTTTAGAGCCTACAGATTGGTTACTGATATTCCGTTCTGTTTGTTTGATTTCTTTCGTTTCCAATTTTAGCATCTATGACTCCAGTGTGATCTGCTTGATTGAATTTAAGTATTATGTTCACATTGTTTTAGATGTCTTCTCCTCCTTTCCTTTTTATCATATCTCATTCTATGGTTTACTTAGAGTTTGCATTTGTAAAAAAGTAAGTATTTTTGCTTTCTTTTTCCTCCCATAAATGTTCTTGTTTTTTTTTTTTAAATCAGGGATAGATAGAAAACTTGTAAATAAGTCAAATGATAAATGTAATGATAATTTCTACACATATATTTTCTAATTAAACTCTCATTGCTGACAGTGCAAGAGAAAATAGGAAAACACTACTTGATAGGCAGCTGAAGTTCACCAGTTTTGAAAAGAGGAAGAAGTTATTCCTTTTTTATATCAATTGCATATGTAATGAGATAGAACCATATAGGTAATATTCATCTAGACTAGACAGTAAACGTGCTCTTCCCTTGAGATATCTGTCTCATGATTCTGTCCACTCAGTTATAAATTCAGAACTTGCTACTTTAGGCCCATGCTACACTTCTCCTCCCTTTCTGCCCAACATGAAACTTCACTCTTTGTTTAACCACTGTGCACAGTTTTTGGCTCTGATTTTCTAGCATCCTTCATGATGCTGGGAGCTAGCTTAATTTCTGCACTGCAGATTTACAGAGGCGAGTTCTGCGAGCATATGTAGTGTCAATGGACTCATTCCCCAGTTTTCTCTCAGATAATAGATGCATTCATTGTTATGGCCATACAACAGTTATCCTAAAGCAACAGTTATCAAGCTGGGTGTGAACTTCTGAACCTGTAAAGCCTGATATTTTATAATGAGATTAATTTCATAGAGGATATAAAGAAGGAATGTCTGGTTTGTTGGTTGGCTTTACTTTTCAGTTCATACCCATTACTGTCTTAATAAGCTCAAAATAAATTACAATAGTGCTTCTGCTGCTAAATTGCTACTTGAGAAATGCAAGTAGTAGTAGTACATACCCCTAACACAAATTGGTACCGGAGAGTCCCATGTATTGTCAGGCTGGCAGTGAATCGTACGGTTCCCTTTCAGGATATAGCCAGGATTACATTCAAATGTAATTGTTACTGTGGATTTAATTACTTCTTGAGATCTTATTTTTCCATTATGAATTCCTGGAGTTACACAGCTTGTGGCTACTGAGGAAAAGAGAATGTCACCATTAGACTCACCCTTGAGTTACGCCTGGAGCACAGTCTCTAGAAGTTCAATAGCCCTTAAGATGCTTTTTGTGCAGGACCTTTTCGAAGCTGGTAAATCTGATCTCTCATTACTCACTTTGGATTTATACTACAGTTTTCCAAGCATTAGGAAATGCTTACATTGAGTATATTGTATTAGGAAATGTCAAACATCAATTATTATACTGTTTTATTGTGACATTGGTTTAAATTGTAATCATTTTGATTTACTTGTATTTTGCTTAGTTATAGTGTACACCAAATAAAACTACTACTTCAACTACAATGTAAGAGTTCTGTCTGGCCTGAAAATTGTTGGTCCTGTCTTATCAGCTTTAACACTCGCATAATCAATATAATATTTGAATTGCTCTCTCCAACCAATTCTTGCCTCTCTTACCTCTGCGGCAGTTTTGTGCCACCTTAGGAGAGTCCTCACCATGACTCCCTAAGCCTTCGGAGGACAAAGAAAGGCTAGAAAAACCATCCAGTTCATCAACCGGGAACTGAAACATTTTTATCTCCAGCCACGGCTTTATTTCCACCCCTGTCCTTACTTCATTTGTTTTCACATAAAGAGAAAAAAACTCAGCAACTATACTCAGTGTGTGGCAAAGCCACCCCTCTCATCTCTGTGAAAGGATGAAACAATAGTGGCTAAGGTGCATTGGTTGCAGGATGAATGGGAAAATCCCAGGAACAGGATGTGAGATAAGGTGAGACTTCTCACCAGTAGGAAACCATTTGTTATGCTGCTCTGCTAGAATGCTAAAGAACTGTCTTTGCAGCATAGCAGATTGAGTATGATCTCAACCTTACAAAGTAAACTGCAAGCCTGAATAAGACTCACATTTACAGTTTGGTGCTGAGGAGTTCCAAGACCCAGAATCTCTACAAAAATACCTTGAGTCTCCTATAAGGTTGTATCCAGGCTCACAACTGTACTGCACAAACATCCAGCAGTAAAATCTTTTGATCCCTGAACAATGTATTTCCGATTAGCAACTGTTGGAGGTATAGAATGTTGCAAAGGTGAAAGAGAAAAACATGAAAGAATTCAGAAAATGCAGAATGAAAAAAAAGTTTCAACATTTTCTGGTGTCTCTAACTTCACTTTCCACTGATTTGATCACAGTGCAAAGAAAGTTATCTATCTGTGTTTATGTGTTGTGCATGCATATGTGTGTGTGTGAGTAAGGGAGGAAGGAAATCAAACTGTTTTGGTTAGTCAATCTTTCTCTAAACAAATAATAGCAGGCCATTTTCAACTTGGCTCTTGTTTGTTCTTGCCTTTTTGGTCATCAGATGATATGCAAGGTCCTAAGGTTTAGTAGATCTTCATGTAAGAGACAAGGCAGAGTTATTCTAAAGATGGTACAAGAAAGATTGAGTTTAAATTATAAGAATGTAGTTTTAGAGTACATGATCTGAAGGACACCTTGCAACTCTTAAATTCTAGGATTCATTCTGATTGAAGCATAGAGAGTGACACCTCACTTAGGAGTTCTGTAGTTTCCATGGTGTAAATTGCTCATCCCTCATTGTGATTTGATTCGTTCCTTTGGAACCATCCAGAGCAGCTCTTGATAGTGTATAATCAACATTATCTTATTCAGGAGCATAAGGTACATCAGTGACATGCTGAAGTAGCATTGCAGCAATGCAGAAGCCTTGATTTGTTGATTGTGGCATCAAGCAGTTTATGTTCTGACTGAACTTTGATTCTGACATCAAAAACTTACCATTAAAATTTGGTGTCAGTACCAAACTATTACACATAGTTTCAACTGGAGCCAAAAAAAAAAAAAAATGAGGTATAGGCTATTGATCTTTCAGGGACAAAAAATCATAACCCTGAGCAATAGCGATAACTATTTTTAGCATTTTAGAGTTTTCTGGTTCTCTGGGCCCTCTCTCATTTAGCCTCTTTAAGCAATTTCCTCAACAGTGCCATGATAGGCTCATTAGGATTGTATTGATAACTGTCTTCAGGTACTAGCATCATGCTAGTCTCCACCTGTCTCTTATCTAGTTTCACACTAACTTCATTGATCATACATTCTATTTTATCTGTTGAAATGACTGTTCTCTTCACCACCTTCCTTAGGATGTCATTATCCTTCTGCAATTATTGTGTCCTCAGCCATGAGCTGCATTCCTTCAATATCCCAGAACATTCCTGATTTCTTTCTTGAATACCTCACTGGATGATTTGTTGCCAAAAGGTAATTATTCAAGATTTACCACCTCATGGTGTGTTAAATGTGCACAGCTCTGCTGGCTTTGCATCCAAGCATACTTGCCATTGTCATCTTTCCCATCAAAAAAGGCATGATCCTGTTTGTCCCTATCTGCCTTAGTTCTTAGTCCCAGATGATCTATATGCAGACTGCAAAAAGTCAGTTTAAAGAAAAATCACCTAAAGCCCAGAGAAAGGAGAATCTTTGTGGTAATGGTGGGGAACAGATGTTCAATTAACTTCTTTGCAAAACATTATTTGATTTCATTTTAGAAAACAACCAGCATGTTTTCAATAGGTCTCCACTGGATATCTAAGGAAAACATTTTCTCCCATGAGGAAGTTGACCCAATGACACTTATAGCAATTTTGCTTTTGAGCATTTTCAGACAAGCAGTCTTTGGCATATGGCCTTCAGAGCATCGGTAATGTAAAGGAGAAAGAGGAAGATAGCTATTTTCAAACCAACAGTTCCACCCAATGCAAATTTTTCATTCACTTTACAAGCACAGGAAGTGTAAAAATAAAGGTAAGAAAAACTTCAGAAACAATACATTGCTTGATTCAGACTCTTACATTGCATGGTTTCTGCACTGCAAAAGAAATAGTGTCAAACGGATTAACAAAATGATGTGCCAGAATGTTGCACAAATGTAAAATGAAACACTCATAAGCTTATAAAACAATGATGGTCTAAAGCCCCACTTGTAAGCCTGCTCTTCTGGAAAAAACAAAGTTGAGTGCAACAACGCAGGCCTTGCATGCATATTGTCACAGTGCATTTTCAACAGACACAATGAAACGGTTCTCTATTCATTGGCCCATGCATCGCTCTCAGTTGCTGCCAATATCGCTTACTGAAGTCTAGGCAGTGTAGCCCTCAGGGGGCTGCCCATGTCCTTGGCACCAGATGTCACTTACACTATTGCTATAAAGCAAGTTTAACAACTAGCTCTCACGTACATTCTCTGCGTTTACACTGAGGGACAGGTTGGTCCCATGTTCCAGAGGTCTGGCAGTAAATGGTTGGTGCTCCGGTAAGAGAGTAGCCTGGATCACAATGATAAGTCACCGAGGAGCCATAGGGGAACTCTTCCAAAATAGCCTTGTCGTGTTTGCCATGGGCAATACCTTGTGGGGCAAGGCAGCCTACAGAGAAAAAGCAATGCAGATGGATTACCACAATATCAGTTTGCATCTCAAATCCTATCCCACCCAAGTTATTACATTCAGGACGTCTGTGCTGCCCCTATCATATTCCTGCAATAAGCACTGCTATAAAAATCATCACTATGATGATACGCACAGTCCACTTATGGCACCCTTCCACATCCGGTTGCCTTCCAGATGTATCGGGTTCAAGCGCCCATCCCTTACGAGCCACCCCGACCCCGTGAAAGGCAGTAGAGCAGACTGAGCCACTGATCTGCAAAAAATAAGAGACAAAGGACCTTGGCATCTGGGGCCTTCGCTCCACTTTACAGAGTTTGAGCTGTTCCAAATGCATGTGATACTGTAGTTTCCAATGGGGGAATAGCCGGCATCGCAAATATAGGTTACTGATTTTCCATATGTGAAGTCTTCTCCAAAATGCTTCCCATGGGTGATTTTTGGGGGTGGCGGACAATGCATCACTGCAAAAGAGCAAAGCGCTATAACTAAGCAGAGAAATTATCTTCATTCTAGATCTGCCAGAAGCTGTAACTGAGGAAACATCTTCCCGCCAAGCAAGTAGCTATTGTGACAGAAGTGATATAAGTAATTTCCAGAAGCAAAATTTGGTAATCTCTGTCCCTGGTGATCACCATCTGGAACAGACTGAGAATGAGAGGGACAGTGCTTTATTACTTGAGACCTATGTTTTTCTCAAATCAAACCAAGGGAGTTGTCTTCAGCAGCCCCTGGTGAGCTAGAAGATCATGATTTTCCAGAGTTCAAAATGGTCTCAAATGTGTGCTTGAAAAACAATAAACTGGAGGAAAAGACTGTATGTTTGATACAAATTAATGATATTCCATCTTAGTCCAGAAAATACACATTGCAGTTTTTACTACCTTCACAAGAAGGCACGGGAAGGCTCCAGTTTCCAGACGGTGTGCAGGTAATAGATGACCTTCCAAAAAGCAAGTAGCCTGGATCACAAGAATAAGTCACAGAGGTTTCAGAAGTAAACATTTGCAGAGCCAAGCCATCATGTTTTCCATTGGCTATGCTTGGAGGGGAGGGACACTGTGATTCTAAAGGAAAAAGAAAGAAAAAAGGCACTCAAAGTAGAGGAAATTAAAACAGCACAGAACAAGGCTCTGAATATTGATTAGAAAAAAAAAAGGAAAATCCAGATTCATTACTTACCCTGTTCACAGAGAGGTACGGGAGGGTTCCACATACCATCCACTTGGCAATGGATGTCTCTGGAGCCAACCATCTTGTGGCCCCCAATGCACTCAAAGCTAACCTTCTGGTTATATCTGTAGGTGCTGGAAATTCCAGCCACAATCCTTCCATTCTTAATCTGAGGAGATGGGCACTGCTTCACTGAAAAGGAGACATATGTCAGAAGAAGATGAAGAGAAAGAATTGAAATCACTCTGCACCAGTGTCATGGCCTGATTGGTTCAGTTTGGGTGGTTGAGGAATAGGGGTAGTTAGTTTGTCAGTGTGGGGTCCCCAAGGAAATGTTTGCAGGAGTATTGTTAAATGGTCCCAGTTAGCAAGTGACACTAAATGGTCCTTGCTTGAGGAGCAACACAAGAACGAAGGATTGGAACATGAAAACCCACCTCCACAATATGCATGGCCACTCCATTCTCCATTTATCCCATCCTTAGTAGTACAGTAAATAGAGGCATTTCCAATAAGGGGATACTTTTTGACACGTATATATTACAGCTGTCCCATAGGAGAAATCTTGCAAATATTTTCCAGTGTGATTGCCATGAGGAATATTTGGTGGGGGAAAGCATGGAATAACTAGAAAGAAGGGGAAGATGAACCACCAAAAGGAGCATTTTGGGTCTTTGTTTAGCTTTGATATGAATTATGATAACTAGAGATATGCAGCTACCCAAACTGGAAATGTATTCTGGAGAGACCATGGGTGCACTTGTTGCTTTTTGCAGAACCTCCCTAAGAAACCGCAGCACTTTAATACCTCCTAAACCCAAAGAAATATTTTCTTGTGCAAGCCAGGGATAAGGCATGGCTTCTTTCAGAAGGTGCTGATAGAAGCTGGCTTTCCAAAGCACCTCTTCTGAATATCCCTAATGACTACTGTCAAACAAAACAAGTTTGTGATATTCACCACTCCAAGTATACTATTAGCTATAAAAATTCATCAATCCAAAAGCACTTCTCAACCTTTCTGATCCCACAGCATCCACTGCATTGAGCAGCTGACCTGATGCATTTCTTGCGTTGCTGCTAGACACATGCACCCAGTTCCAAATCCTTCAAATGTTTGTACTGAGTGGGTATGAGATGATTTGGGGTTCCTTAAAGACCAGCAGTAGTTGGGTGGGAACAATGGATGACACCTTCCTCACACACCAATTGATCAGCTGGGAGATCCCTGACTGGCTTATTACGAGCTCAGTATTCAGAGGCTTGCAGGAAGGAAGATGGCTTGTGGGCTAATCTCCAAATGCTCTGGAAGGATTTGGGAATGTAAATGGTGCCATTTACATACATTTAAGACTACTGGAGTTTTAAAATTCTCGAGTGATTCCATAGATTTTCTGATAAATATTATGGCTTAGTTAACATTACGGCTATATGACTTGCTTGCAGCTTAATATAATGTTGCTTAAGTGTGAAGTGTTCTTTTATGCAGTTTTCATTATCTTCGGTATGATTTGCACCACTGAAATTGATGGGAGATTGTATTCTGTTTTAGATATTGACATTCATGAAGACTTCTCCCTCAAACATCCTAGGATAGACCAGTATTTTGTCTCAGATAAACTGGTGTTTTGTTCTGTCTTTGATGTTGTTTAATTCTTTTTCCTCTGGATGAATGTTGGCAAGCAGCAATAGAGGAGTATTTTAATGTATTATTTATATATACAGTGCTTCTTACTCTGGCAGTAAGGAAGCTCATCTGTCCATGCGACTGTTTCACCAAACAATGCACACCTTCTGGAAGACTTGCCAATCAGCCTGTACCTGTATTAAGACAGAAGAAACAGTGTATTATCATTTTATGTTCTGCAGAAAGATGCAGACATTCTACATCCTTTTGTCTACTCTAGTTCAAAATGAGCTGCTTGGAGTCATTTCAGGTCTGAAGTGGCCTTCAGGTCTGAGTAAAATGCAGAAATAAAAATAACTAAGTGCCTCATAAAGTATTTTTGTATTCATTCATCCCATGCGTTTCTCTTCATGTGATGTCAGTCTATATTTATATGTATGCATATGTGTAGACGGACAGCATATGTGTATCTGTAGAGACAGACAGATTGCTAGATAGCAAAATAACAGCCTGCAGGAGAAATTAGTTTCTATGATTGCTAACTTTTGTTTTGGCATTCTATTAAAAGCAGCAGCAGCAAGTTGAAGGCTCCCAACTTCACCTTCCCCATTGAGGTACAGGCCTTGCCCAATGACTGGTGAGGAAAGTGTGATTCCCCCCACCCCACCCTGAAGAGTTCGTACCAGACAATTTCTGTTTACACTGTTCAAAGGAGGAAGAAAGAAACAGGAAGAATAATACCACTGGGAATTGTGTTGGATTCCATGAAACTTACCCTTCCTCACACTGGTAATTTACAGTCGAACCAAAGAGATAATCTGTTACAAGCAATCTGCCACCCGCCAGTTCTCCTGGATGTCCACATGATTTTCCTAGTAGAAAACAGGAGGAATACTACTTTACCATGTTACGTTGCAGGGAACAGAAAATGTATAAAATTAATTCGAGGTTTCTCTCTGTATTTAGTAGCCAACAAATACATTCCCAAAGGTTGAGTTACACAATCTGATACTAAATTAATCTGCCATTCCATCCTATCGTAGTTTGATCAGAATAAAGGAAGACTCACTTTGACAGAATTCTTGAATTTTTGACCAAACCTGATTGCCAATACATGTAACAGTGGCCTTCAGTTCAGGATTCCTAACATAACCAGGATGACATATATATTTCACAGTTGAACCCAGAAGAAAAGACTTAATTTGTTTATATTCATCTGCGATATCTGCCCAGTCTAACACAATAGGAGGGCCACAGGTACCTCCTAAACAAAGAAACAAACAAATTGAAAGTTATTGTCAGTTGTTGCTATTATTAATACTATTAATATTATTTATATGATCATTGAGCATGTTATTGTCATGTTCAATTTGATAGTTAGGAATACTTGCATAAATCCTAGTTCTGCTTGATTTTCTACAATTACTTTCTATAACTTTTCCAGTCTTAATTACAGGGTACT
Source organism: Liasis olivaceus (assembly GCA_030867105.1). NCBI lineage: Eukaryota > Metazoa > Chordata > Lepidosauria > Squamata > Pythonidae > Liasis > Liasis olivaceus. Next base: position 162,734,037 of record CM061350.1, on the reverse strand, counting down.
GTTAATTAGGGATTAGTTAATTAGTGATTAAAAAGAGTAGGATTCTTTATAGTCTTCCCTACTGAAAATAGTAAATAATGCCAGAGATATTATGGGCACATACTTTGAGAGCAAAGTTTAAAGATCTTTAGAAAGGGGAAAACAATGCATTTCTTTTACATCAATTATACTGCAGGGTTTGAAGTACAATAAACCATGGCATGGCTTATTTGGTTTTAGATTAGTGTGATATAGAAACATATTCTGCGACACACTTTATCTCTTATCAAAAATGTAGAATCCAAGATCTTGATTCTTCTTGGTTTACAAATCCTGCATTTCTTTATCATAATTTGCATTGGGTCTAAACACAGAATTCTGGTATAATCCTGTTTTTGGTTGCATTTATCCCGAATATGGTGAGGGGAATGAATAAAACAAACCAAGAATTGGCCAGATAAGTCGTGGCTATTTTGCACAGTCTGCAAGGCTGATTCACTTATACATCAGCCTCTGTTTTAAATAAATCCTGGCTTATGATTTAATTTAGTACATGTGCTTTAACTTTGGTCCAAGTTTAAAAACAAAACAAAACAAAAAAACCCAAATCTGTGATTTTCAAAAGCTAAATTCACACTAATATATCAGTCCCAATAAAATATTCCAAAACTATTCACAGCTCGCTACAGATTTTCTCAGGTGAACACTGGAGCTGGGGAGACCAGCACCATGATCTCCCAAAAAGGAATGGCCATATGAAAGGGCAGTTACACACTTTCAGGCTCTCTTCAGTGAAGCCTCAAATCACCAGTTATAAAATGCTGGATTCTACATCTAAATTTTCCTAGTTCTGATGCCTCAGAACACAACAGAGCTCTGAATATTGCTCAAAAATAGAAAATCCAGATTCATACCTACCCTGTTCACAGAGAGGTACGGGAGGGTCCCATGTACCATCCACTTGGCAATGGATGTCTCTGGAGCCAACCATCTTGTGGCCCCCAATGCACTCAAAGCTAACCTTCTGGTTATATCTGTAGGTGCTGGAAATTCCAGCCACAATCCTTCCATTCTTAATCTGAGGAGATGGGCACTGCTTCACTGAAAAGGAGACATATGTCAGAAGAAGATGAAGAGAAAGAATCGAAATCACTCTGCACCAGTGTCATGGCCTGATTGGTTCAGTTTGGGTGGTTGAGGAATAGGGGTAGCTAGTTTGTCAGTGTGGGGTCCCCAGTGATATGTTTGCAGGAGTATTTTTAAATGGTCCGGTTAGCAGTTGACACTAAATGGTCCTTGCTTGAGGAGCAACATAAGAACCAAGGATTGGAACATGAAAACCCACCTCCACAATATGCACGGCCACTCCATTCTCCATTTATCCCATCCTTAGTAGTACAGTAAATAGAGGCATTTCCAATAAGGGGATATCCTTTGTCACACGTATATGTTACAGCTGTCCCATAGGAGAAATCTTCCAAATATTTTCCAGTGTGCTTGCCATGGGGAATAGTTGGTGGTGATGAACATAAGATTCCTAGAGAAAAGTACAGGTTATATATGAAAGATAAATGAACCATGTGAATGAAGTCTTCCACGGTTAACATGGGCCACTCCCTCCTTCCTATTATTATTACAGTATGGATATAAAACCTGGAACATTTGCACTATACATGACTCTAATGTAATATTGTGTGTCAAAAAAACGGTTAAAGGAAAAACACAAATGTTATTTGGAGCACCATAATCTGCTGTGGCAACTGCAACTGTAAATGAAGAACTACAATGGAGTCCTCTGTTTTTAAGGGTTTTGCTAGCAATTGCATATTAGGCAAGTCTTAGTACACTCCTTTTAAAAACACTGTGTAACTATCTGTGACATGTAATTTCTCACACTTTCTTTGATATTGTTTCAAGAACATACAGAAAAAGGAAAACATTTAAAAAAATAGGAAGTCAGGCCACTTTCACTCATCTAAAAACTTTGCTGGTTGGGAATCTTGGATTAGGAAAAGTATAATTGAAGGACAAATAAGAAGAAAGTAGTCAGTTTCATTTGGGGAGAATCAACATGAGAAAAAAAAATCATTGTTGAAATTAAATACTGAAGGCCACCAAAGCTGAAAACAGATGAAGGTTTTCCCCCATGACCAAGAGGCATGTTTTGCTTCAGGTGTGTTTTGATTGACTGATGTCATTTATCAAGACTGTTGTGGCATGCACATTTTTCTCTTTTTTTGGATGTCTGAATTGAGCTTTAATTGATGTAGGATGTTGCAATGCAAATAGAAGAAATGACTGACTGAAGGAACTGGATATTTGGGTTTTACTGAACTTTGTTATTTTCTGTTTGTCATTTAATATCACATCTGCACTATGGCTTGATCACAGTCTGGTTGGGCCGCAGACTCCCCAACTGTAGCCCTCCAACCCAGCCCCCTGTCAGCAGTGGGAGGATGTTGAAAACAGATGCTCCCCATTGGACCAAGGCACCTGCTGCTTACACACAGGCATCTACTCTTTTAGCATTTTAGATCAGCCATTGCAATCAAAAGAACCTGTGTGATTTTCTTTGAGAGTATGATACTAAATTACCAGATAAAAGAGGGGTGGGAAATGGTACAGTTGGACTCCAGATTCTGCTGGACTCCCATTCTTATCAGGCCCAACCATCTTGGGCAGTGGCCTTAGATAATGGGAACTGTTTTTGAATAACGTACAATATAGAGATCTACAGGTTCTCCAAACCTGTGCTAGAGGCTGTGAAATGATCTGATTTTTCTGATAGGTTGTAGACAATAGATCTCCCAGTGCATACTAATTACAGTACGTAAAAGTGCAACTCTAGCCCATTAAGATAAAATTTGATTAATACGCATATCCCCTCCAATGAAAAGTCCATTATGTTTTAATTTAAGCCATATCTCACCTTCCCTAGACTGCAGAGAAAACCTCAAAGATATGACAAGCTGCTACAAAATCCAAAATAAAAAAGAATTCAGGCAAATAATATGACTTTTGGATTTAATTGCAAGGATATCTACAATTCTTTAGCATTTTAAAGAATAATTTTATTGCAGCACAGTTGTGTTCATGACCGTTTATGCCACATTAAAAATGATTAGATTAAGCTGCCACAAATTTCTTTGTTAATAACTATTTATTTATTTATTTACTTTTATTTGTATTATTTAATCAGTTCCCAATGGGGTAGAAGGTTAATAATAATTATTTTGTGCAAATATTTCTTTAGATTGAAAGATTCAATCCCTGTAAGTGTACATACGAAGTTAATTTATTCACAAATTTTTAATAATTCTTCCATATTGAAAATATATATAAAGTAATTACGTTCATTGTATGATCTTATGATAATCTACCAAGAACATGTTGTACATATACCCCATAGAATTACATTGTGTTTGCACTGCTGCACTCTAACATCAGACTCATTAGCTGAAGTGCAGCCTGCACAAGAGACTTTAATGGTAGATTGGACCCCACTTTTGACAGTGATATCACCAACTAAGATGAACATGCTTCATATCCCCAACTAAAGCAATTATGCTGAACTTTGGCACCCTCCAGAATAGTGGCATTTTCTGAATTTCCTGACATGCCTGTTCACAGAAGTACAAAATGTATATGATATGATACGATTTTGGAAAGGAGGCACATTGGAATCATTATTTAGCTAAAAAAATATGATAGTATGCTTTACTTACGCTGACATTTAGGAGGGACACCACTCCATTCTACTTTTTTTCCAGATATGACACATTGTCTGGAAGACTGGCCAATCAGTTTATGCCTGCATTAAAACAGAAGCTATTATGGGTTGACCACTTCTTTCTCCTGGGCTCAATTTCTTATCGGCCATCCCCAGAATATCCAGTGGGAAAGAATATAAGAATTACAACTGAACAAATTCTAGAAGGCCACATGCTGGCTGGATATATATACTGTAAGTAGTTAAAATCTATTACTTACAAAGAACAAACAATACATTTGTATGTTAAGGAATTATTACAGGAAAGCATATCCCTTCCAGGCCAGTGTTTTGCAGATTCCTCTTACAATATCCTACCTTTGGTTCCTAATTACATATTTTCTCAATTACCCAATCTTGTTTGGGCAAGCAATCTAACCCTTTCAATGTAAAATAGCCTCCTGGGCACATAAATGCTAAAAAAGTGACTTGTATTAATCATATCTACTAGGGAAGAACAAGAAATTGAAGAAATCAATAGATTGTGCTATAATTCCACACTAAAGTGCAGTCCTATTTGCCTGTATTAAGTTCTTTTGAAGTCTGTAATTATCTTCAGGGTGAAAATGTGCAACCTGTAACTAATACTTTCACTGGGTTCACACTTTGCATAAAGCCATATTCTATTAAATGAAACACCTATGGCTGGGCTTGTGCAATACACTATGGCAAAAGCAAACTATATTTTGGCTATTTCCTCCTGAACTTTCTCTCACTACATGCTTTTGTTTTGTCCAGTCAGCTTTTGAAATTTACTGGAGTTTCTTTCTCAGGCCTCAAAGTGACCTGAACCAAACATCCACAGCCATTACCATAGGAGTAAACGAGCTGAGAGGCAGATATGTGGGCAGTGGGGTGGGGAAAGTGGGGTGACAGAGGAGTAATGGCAATAGTGTGAGAAGGAGACAATGATGGCAAGGAGGAAATAGCGAGGTCACTCATTGGCAATTATGTGCTTTTTTGCTGGGACCAACCCCAAAGCAGTGAAACTTCCTTATTCAACTACATCTCAATGGAAAGATCCAAATTTGCTCCATTTTTAGTGGTCATGTCTGCTAAATGAAAACTATTTCACCAGCGTCTTGATTATCAGTTTCATTCCAGCAGAAACAGTTACAATTTTTTTGATTTTGTTACCCGGAGGAAGAAAAATGGAGCAATTTTGAACAATGGAGAAGAGGTGTTATAGTGCAAGTATCTACCTCACAAAAGGACTGCCTGCATATATTTGTGTGCACTTCAGCATGTACGTCAGTAGGAATGAGTGTATCTGCCCATGTATAGGGAGATATGCTTTTGTGTTTCGTGTGTGTCTGTGGTGAAAATTCTGTACTTCTGTGAAGACCTTTTTCATTACCATCAGGGCTGGGAGGTATACTCTGAAAGTCTGATCTGAGCTCTTTGCTCCCAAAAGGATGTGATCCTTTACTAATGGAAGAATATTCTTGAAGAAGGAAATTTTTAAATCTACTGAACGCCATATGCTTCTATAAATATGCTTGCAAAGAAATACTTCATTAGGCTAAAGCAAGAGAGACATGTACGCAGCGGGGCTTAGAAAGAGGGAGTGGCTGTCTATATATGGTAAAAAACTGATAAGAAACTTTCCAAAGAAACTTTCCAAAGGGCTGTAAAAAAAGGGTAGTGGTACACATGTGCAGGCAAAAGCTTATAAAAAGTTACCAAATTCTTTGTCTGATGCACATACCTATTTTGAAACTGTGTCTGCTCAGCTGACCATAATAAAACTCTTCTTGGAAACTGATCCTGACTCAAAGGCCATTCCTCTGAGAAATCAGGACCAAAATTTCCATCCAACAGTCTTATTGCAAAATAAATGAAAACCTTACTAGTTTTGCCTATACTTACCCTTCCTCACAAGTATAACTTAACGTGGAACCAAAGAGAAAATCTCCTGATACAATCAGCCTACTATTTTCTGGTTCTCCTGGATGTCCACATGATTTTTCTAGCAAAAAAGAAAGCAAATTATATCTTTCCTATTGTCAGGATTAGCCCATGAAACTCCAGGAGACAGTACAGATTCTATCCAGCAAGGTTTATTGGCTTCACTCCCGTTACAGAAATCTTCTCAGAGTGAAAGCAATTCCCAGAGTCACCCCACAAACATCCTGCATTCCTCAGGGAGGTGCCAGTCTCATTCTCTTATCTCTTCCTCTTTGTTCTGGGGATAAGAGTATGTGCTTAACCCCTTTCGCTCTAGTTCTCACATCTATGCCAAGACATTCAAAACTGAAGTTTATAACTACTGTATATATTGTATGAATATATTCACATTATGTTCAAAAAATGAAGGATGTTGGGTCCTATGCACAAGAATGGGGGGGGGGGGGGAGGGGAAACAAAAACAAAGCACTCACTTTTACAGAATTCTTGAACTTCTGACCACACCTGATTCCTGAGACACGTAGCAGAGGCATTCATTCCAGGATGCTTAACATAACCTGGGTGGCATTTGTATTTCACCGATGATCCAACAGGAAAGGAATTCATTTTCTTATACCCATCAGTGAGCTCTGCAAAGTCTAATCTAATGGGGGAGTCACAGTTACCTCCTGATTAAAAAAAAAAGGAAAAAAATTATTTCAGTGGTTATTGTCAGATTTTGTGGTTCAAACCTCTGATTCATTTCCTTTACTAAAAAAATCAAGAGTCATCCTTCTTATATTTATTGTATTAACTGGGGAAAGGTTACTTTATCAAGATGTTCAGATGTTTAGTAATATATAACACCCTAAGAATAAAAAGAAAATATTGTACTGTAGGCCTTTAAAATTTAACATGCCTAGTGGTGAGAACTGTTGGTATAGGAAATTTGTTGAACAGCAGCCTCTCCAGTTGAGTAAATGTTCCTTTTTCCTCATAAGTGTGCTTCAGCTTAAAGGACACTCACTGAAATGAAGAGGTCTGGAATAAATGAAGGCAATATCCTTCATCACTGGAGAGTTTGTATGCTGCCAGAAGCCATGGAGTGAGATGGTTATAACATTTGAAGTATCTGCCTCTTACTAGAAGACAAGTAAGAAGAAATATTTTACTGTGATGGAAGGCATGAGCAGGGAGGATTCTGGAATGGAGCTCCAAGGTTACAGGGAAGGGGGAGAGACATTCCAAGAAAAGCATCTTCTCAGCCCCCAGATGGACTGTGTGAAAGTCAAGAGGAAGAGACTGCCCCCCCCCCAAAGGGCATGGTGGTTATAGTTGCTATCGTTGGGGGATTAGAGTTAGTCGGTCGAGATTCTGTCTATTAGGTGCAAGCTAATAAAGAAGCTGGACTGATTTCTGGACTGTCTCATTGTGATTCTTGGGCTGAACCTGACATTTACCGAAGCTTCAAGGAAAAAATATTGTCAAGTGGACAAACACTTCCAATAAGAAAAAAAGTGTCTCATATATGCAAGTTGTTGTATCAATTCTTTGTAATGACTTTGTAAGAACAGTAATGACTAATTAACACGAGATAATAAGCATTCATTGTATCCCATTGTTTGCCTCATCAACCCAAGGAAGGTAAGTTCCACTTTTAGATAATTCCTATGAAGATGCACCTGAAGACTACTGAGCTCTTATGAACACAGGAAATTAGCTAAACAAAAGCTTTCTAATTGTAAAAACAAAACAAACAAAACAAACAAAACACCCACTTGCCTCTTTTTTTACCTCATAAGTGCACCAATTGCACTTTGGGGTTCTCTAGTGAATTTTTCATACTACTGAATTCTAGGTCTAAATTTTCCAATATCTTGTTCCTCAGCATCTTTTGAAGCAGCCTTAAATTAAAGTTTTATGTAGAAGCAACCCATTGAATAAAAAAGGGGAAACCAGGGTAAATACTGATTCTCTACTTCTGTACCTCACCACTTCAGTAGCCAATACAGCTTATCTCAAGAAATGTACCTTCACAGTTAGGGGCAGGAGAAGACCATCTGCCATCGTCCATGCAATGAATAGTTGCCTCTCCAATCAGAGCATATCCGGGATTGCATGTATATTTCACAAGCATTCCACTGGGAAATCCTGTTCTTTCCTGGTTGCTGCGAGTCCCATTTTGAATGTCTGGGGGTGGCTGGCATTGCAGCACTAGAAGAAGAAAGGAGAAGATCGGAAAGAAAAACAGATTCAGAATATACTTTGGGCTAATACATTTCTTTCAAGTCTGAGCAGTTCTCCCTCAAAAAGGGATTGTGAAATCCGCCAAAGCATCCTTCCAGACTGGGTGAAAGGGCATTGGCATTCATTTCTCACTGTATGCTGTCATTTAACAAGAAAAATCCTGGATGGAAGTTTCACGTTGTCTCATGGAACAATCAAGTGCTCTAGTAGGAATTGCCTTTCCATTTTTGCAGGGGCTGCAAACTTACAGGATGCTTCCACATTTACTGTTCACAGAGAAATTAGCATGAAAGGGAGGGGAAAAAACGACTTAGTTTTTCTAATTGTGAGAAGGGTTGATGAAAGCTTTACTACATACCCCTGACACAGATGGGTGCTGGAAAATCCCATGTGTTGTCATGTTGACACTGAATTGTACAATTGCCTTTCATGGTGTAGCCATGATCACATTCAAATGTAATTGTTGATAGAGTTTGATTAGTTCCTTTGGACCTAATAATTCTTCCATTCTGAATGTCTGGAGTCACACAACCGGAAACTGAAAATAAAAGGGTAACAGTTACATTTTGTCCAGCCCTGTGAAAATAATGGCCTCCCTGAGAACTAATTCACTGAGCAGAGGATAAACATAGGTAGAAACAGACCTTGTCCTAAGACCATGATAGGATTCAGCTGGGTATTGATGGACAGAGATAAGACTGAGAATGGGGTCAGAGATATGCTCATGAGAGATCAAACAGGAGATCTTTATTGCAGGTCAGAGAGCCTAAGTCAATGCATGGAAAGAGTTGAGATTAAAAACAATAAAAGAATTCTGAAAGGGATAAAGAATAGCTATAAGGTCAAAGGCAGTAAAAGCAGTCAAGGAAAGAAGATAGTGGAACATGAGGAAGTTCTCCCAAACATTAATCACCTAGATAAATTTATGATTTCTCTTCCTCTCAGTGCACTGCCCACAGCTCACTATCGTCTTTATCTCTGACTAGTAGAGGAACAATGTTGTGGTTGAAGAGTACTAAATTGTCTATCCCCCTTTATCTACTGACTAATTGTGAACTTTTATCATCACAAGAATAAAGAAGTCTATAGAGACCCTATATTGTCTCTATATAGGGTCTACTAATTGCTGCACAGTTCAGTAATGGGCCAGATGGCTGGAATTTCCAAACCTACATATTTGCAGTGCTTCACATTGAATGTGTTTTTCCTAGATGGGGAGAGGGGAGGGGAGGGGAGGGGAGTTCTTTTGTCTGTAATTAATATAACGCATACTTTGTATTAAATAAATGTTTTTGATATGAGTTTGCCAACAGTTGAATAATCAGATGAAAAAAGTAAGATACAAGTTGTTCTCCTGGCTGCAACAAGGACCATATTTTCCACTAACTGAGTGAAGGAATGTGGAATGTACAATTGAAACAGAGCAGAGCTCTGAATATTGGTAAAAAATGGAAAATCCAGATTCATTACTTACCCTGTTCACAGAGAGGTACGGGAGGGTCCCACGTACCATCCACTTGGCAATGGATCTCTCTGGAGCCAACCATCTTGTGGCCCCCAATGCACTCAAAGCTAACCTTCTGGTTATATCTGTAGTTGCTGGAAATTCCAGCCACAATCCTTCCATTCTTAATTTGAGGAGATGGACACTGCGTCACTGAAAAGGAGACATATGTCAGAAGAAGATGAAGAGAAAGAATCAAAATCACTCTGCACCAGTGTCATGGCCTGATTGGTTCAGTTTGGGTGGTTGAGGAATAGGGGTAGCTAGTTTGTCAGTGTGGGGTCCCCAAGGAAATGTTTGCAGGAGTATTTTTAAATGGTCCCAGTTAGCAGTTGATACTAAATGGTCCTTGCTTGAGGAGCAACACAAGAACCAATGATTGGAACATGAAAACCCACCTCCACAATATACATGGCCACTCCATTCTCCGTTTGTGCCATCCTTAGTAGTACAGTAGATAGAGGCATTTCCAATAAGGGGATATCCTTTGTCACATGTATATGTTACAGCTGTCCCATAGGAGAAATCTTGCAAATGTTTTCCAGTGTGTTTGCCATGGGGAATATTTGGTGGTGGAAAACATTGAATAACTATAAAGAAGCAGAAGGTGAACAACTAAAGCAAGTATTTTGTGTCTTTTTAACTTTTCTTTTTAATTTTCAATTAATTCATTTTCCTCTGGACTTATGCTGGCAAGAAGCAATAAAGTTTGTTCTTTTATATTATTACTTAGATGCATAGTACTACTTACTCGCACAGTGGGGAAGATCACCAGTCCATACCACTTTGTTATGAGATATTATACACTTTCTGGAAGACTTGCCAATCAGCTTGTACCTGTATCGAAACCGAAGAAACAGTGTATCGTTTTATTTTTGTATAAAGACTTTAGATGGCCTGTATCTAAAATAACAAAATATCCAAAATAACAGCCTGCAGGAGAAATTAGTTTCTATGATTGCTTCATTTTGGCAAAAAGTCCTATATCTTTAAAATCATACATCGGAAAAAGAAATTTCCCACAGATTTTTTCTAGATGAAACAGATCAAAAGGAAGAACTTGTTCAACCCTACTAATTATTTACACAATCTATGAACCTGATAGTGGTCCTTCCTTTTCATTCTGCTTACTCGTAATCTTTGCTGATGATCTTCTTTTAGAAAACTCAGATTGAAAGAGATGATATCAACAGCAAAAGAAGCAGCAGAAATTTGAAGGCTCCCAACTTCACCCTCCCCACTGAGGTACAGGTCTTGCCCAATGACTGGTGAAGAAAATGTGATTTCCCCCACCCCACCCTGAAGAGTTCGTACCAGACAATTTCTGTTTACACTATTCAAAGTAGGAAGAAAGAAACAGGAATAATAATACCACTGGGAATTGTGTTGAATTCCATGAAACATACCCTTCCTCACACTGGTAATTTGCAGTGGAACCAAAGAGAAAACCTTCGTTTACAAGCAATCTGCCACCCACCGGTTCTCCTGGATATCCACATGACTTTCCTAGTAGAAAATAGGAGGAATTCTACTTTACCATGTTATGTTGTGTGGGACTTAAAATGTATAAAACTGATTCAAGGTTTCTCTCTGTATTTAGTGGAAAAATCTATTCCCTTGTGTAAATTTACAGAATTTGTTTAATAAGAATATAAAAAGACTTACTTTGACAGGGCTCCAGAACTTCTGACCACTGCTGGTTTCTATGGCATGTACTAGTATAATTCCCTGGGGCTTTCACATAACCTGGACGACATTTGTATTTCACTGTTGATCCAACAGGAAAGTAATCTTTTTCTTTATATTCATCCATTAACTCAGCAGAAAATAACCTAGGGGGGTAGCCACAGCTATCTAATGATAAAGAAAAAGACAGGAGTGAAATTTGCAAGTTGCATTTTCAACCAAGTTTCCATTTCTTCCCTTATGTTCTAGAAGTGGTTCTCCATATCTTGGAGGATAAGGGAATATGATCATACTCATAAGGTTAGAGCTGATTCATTCCAGGAAGTTCCTAGAGCCCTCCCTGAATGTCAAGTTTGAATTAAAAAGAAGTCTCTGTCCCTTTAACAAACAAAAATGTAAGGATAAGTCTGGGTTTTGTTCAAGTCAATGGATAATACACTTTTATATCACTAATGCAATGATGATATACTGTAGGTGCCAGTTTAATTGTATTGTCTTTGTGGTCCAGCTCTCACAGCCATAGATTACTACTGGAAAAACCATAGCTTTGACTATGCGGATCTTTGTTGGCAAGGTGATGTCTCTGCTTTTTAATATGCTATCTAGGTTTGCCATAGCTTTCCTCCCAAAGAGCTAGTGTCTTTTAATTTCATGGCTGCAGTCTCTGTCTGCGGTGATCTTGGAGCCCAAGTAAATGAAGTCTGTTACTGCTTCCATTTCTACCCCTTCTATTTGCCAGGAATTGATGGGTCCAGATGCCATGATCTTAGTTTTTTTAATGTTGAGTTTCAAGCCAGCTTTTGCCAGAATTAAACCTGGAGCTTTAGACTTATCTGTTAACAAAAGGGGCTGTGAAGGGGTTCTTAGGATTAATAAAAAGACAGCATGCAAGAACCTTCTTGTGAACCAGTTCGTTTTTTAAAAAATTATTCCTAAAGCACCCAGTACAGAAAAGCATTAGTTCCTTTAAAAGACTTATTCTTTCAGATAGCAATGCAAGTTGCATTCAGCTGATAGATACAGAGCTTTAGCTCCCCATTCTCTTGATTTGGCTTCTGCTTTGAATGAATGTAGTAAACTGCTTTATGGCCTAATTGCGCAACCATCCCAAGATACTGCTCCTACTGCTATTCCAGTACATGTCCATTTTTAACTGTTGCTATATACATAGCTTTTATTCTTTGAATTAAGGGCATTAGATTTGAGCTGGCAAATTCTTATGCTAGTTGCAAGCATGATCTTCTGTCTTCATTTCTTCTTCTGGAAATCTCTGTCAGACAGATTCATCCATTGTCATGAAATCTTCCTCCTTGTCAGTCTGGGACTGCTTAAGACCATTTTTGCTTACTAGCCAATTTACTTTTCTCCTTCCTGTTTTAATTACTTCCTGACAGCTCCTTAGTCCATTTCAACCTCCCTCTCCCTCTTACCTCCAGCACCTATTGGGAAACGTGTGTGTGTGTGGGGGGGGGCACGTGCAAGTCCATGCACATGAAAAACCTTTTCTGGTTCCTCCTAGCTGTTTCCCAGGCTGAGTCATAAATACAGCCTGTATATTTGGGAGGTCACATGACAGGATAGCAGACAGTGTCTACTTTCTCCACTCTATCACAGGGAACGATGAATGGATAATGTAATATCCAATAAGGAATCTGTACTTTGAGTTGTCATGACTTCCTCTTATAAGTTCACTGGTGGTGTTTTCCTTTTGCTGCATGTTTATTTAGATGGTCAGACCTGGCCCAAACACCAGGCAGAATTAAGCAGATATAAGATGTACATGAAAAAAAATGTGTCTCATTTCAAAGCTGAAATATTGTGTTCAGAAATTCTGCCAAACCATCCTCGAACAAGAAGAGTTTGGTTGTTCTGGGGTTCTGTGGAAACAAAATCTGGAAGGGACATGTGAGTCAAGTATGGCAAGGTTTGTGCATTCTTCTCTCCTTCCTCTTTTGCATGGTCCATGTGCTGGTCCACCAGCCCATCATCCCAGAACGTCTTCCTTTTAACTTCAAATGTGGATGTAAAAGATTGTGCTGAGAGAGAATCTTTCAAGACAAACCATCAACAGATGGGAGATGCCATTACAGGCTTATCAATTGTCATGGAAACATTTGTCATGAAAACATTTCATGAAGAAAGCTCCAAAAGCTTCAAAGAGATCATGCCTTAATGAAGTTAATAATAAAGGAAGGCTCGAAGGATCATATCTCAGTTCTCAAGATTCTGTATTCTAACCCATAATTCTTATTAAAACTCATTAAGAAAGTCTGTGTGAATCTTGCTTCCTGGATTGTGCTCTGCAATTAAGGGGCTTGATGGTGGATATCCAACCAGCCCACCCCCACCTCTCCTCTTCCCAGTACCTTTCCTTACCTCTCCTTATGCTACTTTTGAAAACGAGGACATCGGTGGCAGCTTAGGAGAGGTAGAGGAAAAAAGAGTTCTGTGAAAATCAAAGGGGCCAGGCAGACTGGATATGCTACACTTGAAATCAAAGACATTAGTGAGGGCTATTAAACTGACCCACCTATTAATCTTTCCAGAGCCTTACTTTTCGTACTTCCTCTGGATCAAACACATTTTGGCCTGGATACAGGCCACTAGAAACTAGTTGTCCCATGCATGGAACATTTTGCACATCCCCTGGGGGTAGGAACTAGCAATTTAAATTAGTCTGGTGCTCTTCCCCATCTGCCCTACAAAGTAGACCAGATCAAGAAACAGATACCATGTAGGCCTAAAACTATTTTTATTAAAATGGCTATAGTAACAGAATCTTGCAAATCTGAATGCGCTTCCCCTCCTCCCTCTTATCTCCATGTGAATTGCAGGGAGGGGTTATCTTAGGAGTTTTCATAAATCTCTACCTTGGTATGAGCTTAAGCTATGTTTATCTGTTCATTGCCTTGGTAATGGATCTTCCTTCTCTCTCCGTCAAGGCCATCCTCTCTATTCTGTACAGTCTCCCTTCCACCCAGCACATGCCCTACTTTCCAAGATTCAGATTCTAGCCTGGGCAATTTCTACATGTGGAAGGAAGCATTTATAAAGATGCTCAGCAGCTCTGCCTCATCCTATGAGAAATGACTTGTCTTTTTCTAGAAAGCCCAGGCTACATTATATTTATGTACTATCATTGTGGAATAAGCAATATCATGTTACATCGATTTCTAAGAGATTTCCTTTTTACTTTGTAAACCAAGATAATTTCAGCAAATTGGAATTTTAATGGTAAACACAGTATTAATCGTTATATAAAGCTGGTATTTAAAACATGCAGAGATTACACATTCTCTAAAGAAAGGTAATAGCCGATTTTTCACTATTTCAAAATTAAAAGTTTCATGAAAAAAGAAAGCAAAACCTGTTGAAGGAACCTATAAAGCCTGAAAAATAGTTACATCTAATTAAAGAAAAGATAATATCCAGGCCTTATTGTCTGTGGTTGTAGCTATAAGTGTCTACTACCTAAAAGCTACTGATTAAAGGGGCAAAAGGCACAATATAATGAACAAAACAAAACCTGAGATATTATTTTTATGAAAAGGTTACAAATTTCGAGACGGCTTCCATAAACATGTTCCTCCAAACATAGGAAATAGACTAAACCACATTTCCAGTGTAATGCCTAACTGTAAAGAGATAGGCATTAGATCCACGCTGGGGCAATGACTGACCAAGAAAGGGATCTTGATGATTTGTTCATTTCCAACATGAACCCAGCATGCAGTTGCGTAAAAGAAGCAAAAGGGGGAATGTTAGGAAAAGGATGAAGACAAAACAGTAATTTATTGCTGCCTTTCTATAATTCAGTAATGTGACTCTTCTTGTAATAACGTACAGTTAATGTCATCACAGCTCAAGTAGAATATCAGGCGGCTAGAAATGGGGCTGAAAAGGGCAGCAGAAAACATCAAAGGCTCTTGGAACAACCCTCATGTAAGAAAATGTAATGAGGAGGGCATTCAGCCTGCATGCTAAGCATATTGCAGCCAGTGTTGCGTTGTAGCTAGACTGTTAGGTGAGGACTCAAGCCCTTATTCCATTTCTTTTGGGTCACTGAATGTTAGCCCAACCTATCTCACTGGATTGTTGTGAGGATAAAATGGAGAAGGAACTGCTGGAAGAAAAAAGTATGTGCATCAGTGTGTTTTTAAGACAGTGAGGTTATTAAATAAACCAACAGAATTGTGTAAAAAGTGAATTGGCAGAAAAATGGCTTCTCTTTCTAGTGAATTAAAATGTTGGACAAGGTTTGGAGAGACCCAGTTCTCAATCATACTCTTCCATGAAGCTCAATTAATGTTTTGGACCAATCCGTACCTCTCAGTTTAAACTACTGGACAGGCCTGGGAGGCTACATAAATGTAGGGGTATGACATCTTGAGCATCCCGAATAGCGATTTTCACTTTATACTATAGAGGGGATTCAGGACACAGAATGAGTCACTGAAACTCTATTTAAACCAGTGTTGTCCAAACTTGGCCATTTTAAGATGAGTGGACTTCAAGTCCCAGAATTCCCCAGCCAGCCATGCTGGCTGGGGAATTCTGGGAGTTGAAGTCCACTCATCTTAAAGTGGCCAAGTTTGGACAACACTGGTTTAAACTATTAAAGCATACCATAAATTGTAAATATAATAATTCAGTACTGTAAACATATGGCTTTGGAAGCACTAGGATCATGGTAGACTCAGGTTCTTTGATGCTGTAACTGATGGGACTTAAGAGGGGTTAAGGGTTGATAACCATTGCTCTAGAGCAGTGATTCTCAAAGTGTGGTCTGGGGCCCCTGGGGGTCCCCAAGAACCTTTCAGGTGGTCCTCAAAGTCAAATAAATATTTTTAAATGTCTCAGTTTTAATTTTTAATACAGTAAATATCAACAGACATAACCCTCATAAACCAAAGCTCTTTGGGGTCCTCAGTCATTTTTAATTATGTAAAGGGGTCGTGAAATCAAAATGTTTAAGAACCACTGCTCTAGGGAAAAGACAGGCTTTAAATACAACACAACAAAATTAATCCTTCTTAATTTCAAACCAAGTTTTAAAGTGTTGCCAAGCTAATAAGAGAGGTAAAAGGCAAATGAGGCTTGGAGGAAAACTAAAAGTAGCATCTTAAAATCAGCCAGGATGAAGACCAGTGTTAGAGTTACATGACTGTGCATAATTACGGGAGCAAAGGTGGAACGAAATTAAATTCACCCCGCAGCTAAAAACAGACCAAGAAAGGGAAATGGAAACTATCATCAACCTAATTTCAAGTTTAGATTTCTCCCCTCTGAAGAACATAAAAATACTTCATGGGTTAATATTGACACAATATAATAATGGGTTCAAAAACTGCCAAGAAAATGATAAATATGGCAGGTCTTAATTTTATTAGATCTATGAACACACCTACTAAATTCAGAGTTATGCTATTCATCAGTTTAAAACCTGCATTATAATTTAGTACAACAGAAACCTTCAGTTGATTTAAGGCCATTAGATGTGAGCTGCAAATATCCAGGCAACCAGTGGAGAACGGCAAAGAGATAATCTGCCATGTAATGGTTTTTCTGGAATTTTGCAGGCCAGGTCCGATAGGCATAACTCCAGTGAATACAAATAAGTGAGGGGAGGAGACATAACTGAGAAAAGAATGTATTTAAATAAGGGTCTTCAATCAGTATGAAACAGGAGCTGAACACAAGGTGAGATTTAATTCCTTTGCCTTTGACCTCTACAGAGCTTCCAACAAGCTCTTTTCTCCCAGGTGAGGATCAAAGTTCAGAAGAAAGAAGTATCAGAATTGGAGCAGAATACACAGCTAATTTTTAAAGCTTGTGGGGAGAGGGGGTTGATAAAGAGAAGTTAACATAACAGAAGCTCATCCAACTTCCAGCTTCTCACCTTGTTTCTCTAAAGGAGCAGCCAGAAATGCAGCAGCAAACAGAAGGCTGAGGGTGCAGGCAGAAATCATTGCTCCTGTTCCAGTCTCAGTGATGACTATGAAGCTAGTGGCAGAACTCATAGATACATACACATATATAAATGAAAAAGAGGAAGCAGCAGTAGCAGCAAGGAAATAAAATGGGGGCTTTCACACCAAAAGCCCCAGAGGAACCAGACTTGGACAACAGAACGTGCGATTTCTTGGAGCCTTATGAAACCAAAGTCCTGCACATCCTGCAATTTTACCAGTGTGAGATCAATTTCAGAAGCATAGGCTCTGAGCATCCCATACCTACAACATACATGTATTCCAGTCACCCCAGTAGTTCTATATCCATTTATTCTGAGGTGAGATAAAATTCTGGATTATATCAAGGCTGTTCCCACTGCATTTGGATAGGAAGAGTTAAAAGCGTATTTTAAAAACTAATTAATCTTATAAACCAGCACTAGGAGAAATAATATCTAAAAATATCTGAAAGTTGGAATAAAAATCACATATAGTAATTTATCCTCCAATATTATTTAATATAGTAGCATACACCAGACTGCATTTCCCGATTAGATTAGATGCAATAGGGAGGACCTTCTGGTAAGCCTACATTTAATAATTGCCACAAAATCTCTTGTGGAAAGTTGTTTTGCGTTGTAAATTCTAACATGGGATTTGCTTTATTTCCTTTGCAAATGAGATGCTAAGCTTCTATGAAAGTGTGGCAGCCAATAGAAGCTACTCTTAAGATGATTTTTAATTTACAGTTATGCAGTGAAATTTGATAATGGATTCACACATTCTACTAAAACTGGCTTTTTACTTTTTCAATAAGCCACAACCACTGGGTTTACACAACACTGTAAACTAATATCAAATGACATCAGGATTTAGCAGAGGTGAAAATAAGTGGCTAAAATAAGCATTTTCCATAAGCTATCATCCCATAAAATGCTCAATTCCATTTCTGTGATGGAATGGAATTATGAAGGCCAGGCTCAGGGAGATAAACATTTTCTTAGCTTGCCAGAAGAGCGTGGGAGGAACAAGAGGATGAGACTGGCACCTCCCTGAGGAATTCACACTATTGTGGCTGGCTGACTTGGGAGCTGGGGTTTCAGTCTGGGAAAATTCTTGCTAGAGGTTGTAGCTAACAAACATAGCTGGACTGAATTTGCATTGTCTCTTGGAGTTCCTTGGGCTAGGCCTGACAATGTCATCATTATAACTGCATTTCTCTTACTGTTTAAAAATGTTAACAGTTTGGGGCTTAGGAAAGCTTTAGCTATTTATACATTGGATGACATTTCTGGAAAAATAGTTATTATTATTATACTTTTATCCTGCCTCCCCCCCTCTCTGTATATATACACATTTTTTTCTCTTTAAAAAAAACTCAAAGTGGCAAACATACTTAATCCTCCTGCCTCCTATTTGCTGAGAGAGAGGGACTGGCCCAAAATCACCCAGACTACTTTTGTGCCTAAGGCGGGACTAGAACTCACCGTCTCCTGGTTTCTTAACCACTGCACCAAACTCTCTTTTTCTGGTAATGGGGAGATGGTCAGTCATCTTCCAACTGCCTTTTAGTAGCTGTGCATATTTTTAAACAGTGAAAATCCTATGATCTTCCCTCAAAAAACCAGCCTTTGTTTTAAGAAATGCAATCTTTGGAACAATCTTTATTGGTTTTTTGAACTAAATCAATCTAAAGTGATAAGAAAAATAAACTTTGTTTTTTCCTTCCATTCAAAATACGGAATTCTAGCACATTCATATTAAAACCAAGGGTACTCATCAGCAAAAACTATTTTGTTGTAGTAAGACTTTAGTTCTGCTCACAAAGGTTTATTTTTTACTGCACTGTGCATCAGTGTATAAGTAGTAAATATTTATACAGACAGCATTGTTACCCTACCATCAGCTCCTCAAAGTTTTAAGTAGAACTATGACTAGTGAAGTGTTCAGTGCAATTCAATCTTTAATATTACCATTGTCAGACATTTCTTTATATACAGACATCACATTTAATTCATTTTTCCCACATAAGAAGGAATACAATAAGGTTTACAAATAAAACTTTTGCAAACAAACAGTTTCCTTGAATACCACAGGCATCCACAGCTAGCCAGGCTGATGCCAAAATGACAGAATGTGTGTTGTAATGTCACACAGGGCATTGCAACACAGGCTTCATTATTTCCTCTGCCCATCCCCCCCAACACCTAGGCTGAATATTACAGGCTGGGCTCCATTCAGTCAAAACACAACACTTTCTCATCACAGTGATTTTATAATGACATAAACTGAGTCTTCCTCACTAAGACACGTGTCTCAAAAGTGTCCCTTAATTTATTTCCTTAAGTTTGCAAAATTTATGTTGACTGTTACAATATAAAACAGAACGCAATTTTGATCAGGCACAGCTCTTTGTTTTAACATAAATGTAAAACTCAGGAAGCAAGGTAACTTTTCTTTTGGTGCCGGGCTGCTGAACTCAGCAGCAGATTTAAGAGCCAGGCTGTTAAGAGAATTATACAGAACTTGCCGAATCTTCCATTCAAGAATAGTCATGAATCTTGGTAACAAGATAATGCATCATCCCTGAAGTAGAGACATGGCAGCTCCCCTCAGATTCTGCATCTGAGGGATATAAAAGCAGACACGCTGAGATACTCTGAAAGGATTTAAATGCAAATTACTAGAATTAGAAGCAGCATCTGCAAAAGGAGTACTTTTTTTAGATCAAATGATGATTGCTCCATGCACCAAGAGCCTCATCCAATGGCCACACTGTAGAACTATGAGTATAACTAAAGCTTTTGACTCAAATCTTCACCAAGTTCCCATTTTCAGTTCTTAAGTGGGAAACGGTTGAAAGATTACTGAAGTTTTATTGCAGAAGTTCGATGGACTCAGATCAGGCTTTTGTTTGTTTTTCTTCCAAAGGCATATCTCTATCTGAAACTACTCGATAAGCATCAGGAGAGGCAGGATGAGTGTTAGCTTTCCTGTAAAAGACAACACAAAAATTAAATTCATATTTACACATGCAATTTAAAGAAGTTTCCACAAATTATTTTCTTTAGTCTTGTTAGGAAATAAGCAAAAAACAAAATGCACATATATTTCATTCTGTAAGATAAAAGAAAATGCATCTTAGGAAAATCCAACTCTGGAAACCAAAGTATTTTAGATTAATAGCAGCAGAATATTTGACATAAAATGAATTGTTTTATAAGCACCACCACAATAGATCTAGTACAGAAAAAATAGTATAATCAATATGTTTTTAGACAATTGCTCTTTAACCACAATCAGTATCTCTTTTGTACACCTGGGGAAGCTGTATGGCATCAATGCTGAAATCTCACAAGTCAAGGTCTTCAGACAAAATTAAGCTTTGTCTACATGATATCACTGAAGCTCAGATTTATGGCAGTGATGGTTGGGAGGTATAACACTTAGAGAGCCCTTGGCATATTAATATTTCTTATGCAATACATGTCTTCAGGCCAGCTGTGAGGAAGTGTTGAGTCCTTGGGGTTCTCTGAGCTTGGTTGTTTTCTTGCAAACGTTTCATTACCCAGCTAAGTAACATCTTCAGTGCTAGAATGGAGTGGGGTTTGCTCTCTGTTTATATACTGTGGTCCCCCCCCCCCCGCATAGTTCCTTGACTAGGGTATGTCTGGTGATAATCTAGGTGTTAATCTCTGCTTTTCTGGATGATGATTGCTGGTGAGGAGATGTGAAGAAGTATATAACTATAGTGCATATACCCAACACTTATATATACATTTATAGCAAGGGACTGCTGTAAAATGTTTTTACATTTTTTATGTGTAAGGAAAGGAATACTTGAGATGTTAGCAGATTCTGAAATACAGATGTTCATACAAAAGTTTAGGTTCTTATGTCTTGATATTGACAAAAGTATTTAAATGGTCTCACTTTTATTATCCATGGCAGAACCACTCATTTGAACTAAAAGCTGAATATCAGAAAGGTGAAAAATATATAAAGCTAATTATGTTCCCTCATGACAATTTTAGGAATTCAAGGAACCACAGATACAGTACTACCCTGGATATATGCATTTTTGTCAAGAATAAATCTTTCCATGAACATTTCCATTTAATATAAAATATATATGGATGCAGGCTACATTATCTGCAAACCAGAATCTGGGGAACAAAAGAGATAATCCCATTATGGTGGAGTTTGTGCCTGAGTTGATTTACATTCTGGTGCACTATTAATGACAAGCTTAATATGAGAGCATCGCTTCTGGAATTTTTTCCAATCTGTTAATAGCAGTTCTGCCCTAGGTCATGTGACCAGGAGAAAAGGCTCTTAAGAATGGAGCAAACAGCAGCCTTCTGAGCCACTGGCCAACTGCCTTTCCCATTAGGGTCCAGTGCATTTTCAATCTCAAACTTTCATCACATTGGACTGCTGGATTGGACAGAAAAAGGATGTCATAAGAATCCAGCAGGCAAGAAAATCCATGTTCCATGCTCAGAATTATGGAAACAATTAAGCTGGCAAACTGACCAGTAAAATGTTTTACTTATGCAATTTTGGAACTATGTCACATCTCTTAGAACACATATTTACCTTTCTACCGCTGTCCTGCATTGCAACTCAGGCAAAAACTACTCTTAATAGTGATGTGAGCTACTTATTTAACATTGAGAATACCATGCGATTATATGTGTAGATCCATAAGCTTATTAGTTACAGGATATATTTGGATTTTTGAAGTATGTTCCCTGGTATGTGATTAGTAACTCATTAAAAAAAAACTATCTAAAAAAGAGAAACAGATTTCAATAAGCTTATCTTTAATGCTAGTCTGAGGTAAATACAGAATCTTAGAAATTACAAGAGGAATTTCCTATCCTCATTGATAATGCATTTATTTGTTATGTATTTGTGTGTTTTTAATAAGATCTTGAATTTTATGGTCCTTGTATTTCTGGCTCTGCTGATAAAGAATGTCATACTGTTTCCTCTGATGTTTATCTATATATATATAAAAAATTCCCTTCTCACCCCTATGGGTGGTATGTGTCTTCCTCAATCTCGGGTCCTCTATCAGAGGCCTGGGAGTTTGAGGGTTCTGTGCAGTATCTTAGCTGTTCCTAGCACTGCACTCTTCTGCACAGAGAGCTCTGATGTTGTTCCTGGGATCTGTTGGAGCCATTCTCCCAGCTTAGGAGTCACGGCCCCGAGTGCTCCTATCACCACTGCGACCACTTTGGCCTTGACTTTCCACATCCTCTCGATTTCCTCCTTCAGGCCCTGGTACTTCTCCAGCTTCTCATGCTCCTTCTTCCTGATGTTGCTGTCACTTGGCACTGCTACATCTATCACTACCGCTGTCTTCTGGTCTTTGTCTACTACCACGATGTCTGGTTGATTAGCCAGTACCTGCCTGTCCGTTTGGATCTGGAAGTCCCACAGGATCTTAGCCCTGTTATTCTCCACGACCTTCTGTGGAATCTCCCATCTGGACTTGGGGGGGGGGGGGTCTAGCCCATACACTGTGCAGATGTTCCTGTACACAATGCCAGCTACTTGGTTGTGCCGTTCAGTGTATGCCGTTCCTGCCTGCATCTTACACCCTGCCACTATGTGTTGGACTGTCTCTGAGGCCTCTTTGCACAATCTGCACCTTGGATCCTGTCTAGTGTGGTAGACTCCTGCTTCTATGGATCTGGTGCTTAGTGCCTGTTCTTGTGCTATGATCAGTGCCTCAGTGCTGTTTTTTAGTCCGGCCCTTTCCAGCCACTGATAGGATTTCCCAATGTCAGCCACCTCAGCTA
The DNA here is from genome assembly GCA_030867105.1 of Liasis olivaceus. Classification (NCBI taxonomy): domain Eukaryota; kingdom Metazoa; phylum Chordata; class Lepidosauria; order Squamata; family Pythonidae; genus Liasis; species Liasis olivaceus. The sequence goes on along the minus strand of CM061350.1, from coordinate 162,711,204 downwards.
TCTGTCGATGGTACATCCCATGCAGGGGCTTGTCTTGCCATGGCACTTCCTCTGCTTGAACCTCCTGTCTTGTCTGCTGCTGCCTGAGGCATTCTCTCAGCAGCTCATCTTTGGGTGCCATCTTACTGATGTACTTCTGGATACTTCGGGTTTCGTCCAGGACAGTGGCTTTGACACTCATCAGGCCCCGCCTGCCCTCTTTGCGCCTGGTGTAGAGTCTCTGGGTGTTGGACTTGGGGTGGAAACCTCCATACATTGTGAGGAGCTTCTCCAGTCCGAATGACATCCCAATGTCCTCACTGTAGATCCGTGTCAGGTGGATCAGTGAGTCGATGTCTCATTCACTCTTAGCATACAGCTTGATGTCATCCATGTAGAGGAGGTGGCTGATGGTGACTCCACTCTTGAACTTGTACCCATATCCAGACCTTGTGATTATCTGGCTGAGGGGGTTTAAGCCTATGCAGAACAGCAGTGGGGACAGTGCATCACCTTGGTATATGCCGCACTTGATGGCCACTTGTGCGAGCTGTCTTGAGTTCACTTCCAGCGTTGTCTTCCATAGTCCCATTGAGTGCTTGAGGAAGGTCCTTAGTGTCCTGTTGACTTTGTATAGTGCCAGGCATTCACAGACCCATGTGTATGGCAGTCATAGGCTTTCCTGTAGTCAATCCAGGCTGTGCTCAGATTGGTCTGCCTAGACCTTGAGTCTTGGGCGACTGCCCTATCTATGAGTAACTGGTGTTTTGAGCCTCTGGTGTTGTTCCCAATGCCCTTCTGAGCTGTGCTCATGTACTGGCCCATATGGTCATGTAGCTTGGCAGCTATGATGCCTGATAGAACTTTCCATGTTGTGGGGAGGCAGGTTATTGGCCGGTAGTTGGATGGTGCTGTTCCTTTGTGAGGGTCTTTCATGATCAGCACTGTCCTTCCTTGTGTTAGCCAGTCTGGGTGGGAGCCTGCTGCTAGCAGTTGGTTCATCTGTGCTGCTAGGCGTTCATGCACTGCTGTTAGTTTCTTTAGCCAGTAGGTGTGGATCATGTCCGGGCCAGGTGCTGTCCAGCTTTTCATGTTCTTGACCTGCTGTTGGATGTCTGCTACTGTGATGGTGACTGGTTCCTGTTCTGGGAGATTGCTGTGGTCTGCTTTCAGGTCCTGCAGCCACTTTGCACTGGTGTTATGCGTCTTCTCTTTCTCCCATATGTTCTTCCAGTACTGTTCAGTTTCCGCTGCTGGTGGCTCAGCTGATACTCTGTGGCTGCACTGCAGTTGGGAGTATACTTTGGATGGTTCTTTGGAGAACAGGGCATTTATCTTCTTGGCCTCTGCTTCTCTAGTGTATCTCCTTAGCCTGGCAGCCAGTGCTGTGAGCCTTTGTTTAGCAGTCTCTAGGGCTTCAGATGGAATCAGGCCCAAATATTTTTTCAGTAGCTGAGTCTTATCCCTAATCTCCACACGCTTCTGTAGTTCCACCAGCTGACTGACTTCTCTCTGAGTTGCCTTGATCTTAGCCTCCAATCTCATTTTCCAGGGTGGGTATGTACTGCTGTTCTTCTTGATCGTGTAGCCAAGCATTTCCAGGATTACAGCGGCTGTAGCATATACCAATTCATTGGTTTCAGTTATGGTGGTAGTAGGGATTGTCTGGAGGGCTCTGTTGGCATCTTCTAGCATACCATCTGATGGTACTTCTCCACTGAGCCTTGGTAATCAGACTCGAGGGTTGACTGTAGCTAGTTTATCCATGATCTTATGCCTCATATCAGCTGCTGTGCTCTGTAATGGAAGGGGTGGCAGTGACATTCCAGCTTCAGGTATTGGCTGCACATCTGCTTGTTCTTCTAGGTCTGCTTAAGTCCGGGTTGTAATGTGGAGTTGGTCTATTTCAAGTTGTGAGAGCAGCTTCCTCTTCACTATGTTGAAGCGCTGGGTAACTAGTTGTTTCTCAGTTAGTGTGGATGTAGGCCTTCTGTCTATCCATAGTTCCCTCATACATTTCATATATCCCCTCTCATTAGGTCTGCTGTTGTAGTAGCATTCCATCAATTCCAAGTTCTCTTGTCTCGTCCATGTATGGTTTGTTCCAGTAGCCCACTTAACATCAGATTGTCCTGGTTCCCCAACATCTGACGCAGACCTTCTTAATCCGGGCGACGTCCGAGCTGGCATGACTCTTAGTTCGTGTCACTCTCATATTTGAGGTAGGCAGGTGAAGCGTTAGGGGGTCTTTGCCCACGCTATCCAGCCACTATGTATGTATGTATGTATGTATGTATGTACACACACACACACACACACACACACACACACACTTAAAGGGGAGATAATGTATTCAATATTCAATTAGAAATTAGAAAAATTAAATGGATTCAAGAAGGAAAGATCCAATACTTAACAGTGTCAAGCTCTAAAACTGGAGACAATCTTGCATAAATGCCTGAAAAGTTCAAAGACCAAGTATAGCTCCTAACTTAATCCAATTGTTAGAGTCCACAGTAATTTTTTGCAAAACATCACATTACAGCTTTCCAGATTGCACATGTTTTAGTCTAATAAGGCTCCCAAGAATATTAATCAATTCCTTATCAAAAAATTACATCTACATGCTCCTTAAAAGTAAAGGTAAGCACATGTAATTATATTGGTTAAAGTTACTCCTCAAAGGAGTCCATTACTCCTCAAAGTACCTGTAGTTAAGAAAACTGATTTGAAAATCAATTTATGAACAAATCTAAATTAGTGCTTATAACATCCTATAACTGTATATGAAAATGAAAATAAAGTTAATATAATGCTGTATCAAAAAGAATATTCCTGCAGAGACAGAAGGCAAGCAAGCAAGAAAGTTATATAAGACCAGATTTCCATTGTAATCTGTCTAGAAAGATACTGTAGTTGCAAGCAGACTAAAAGCTGCTCCAGAAGGACATTACAAACTTGACAGAGAACCATTCCAGTGATTCCATTTCATTAGGGTACCAGGAAGTCAGAGACACAAATTACAAGTGTCTTTGACTTCAGCAGATGAGGGCAATATTAATAATCTTATTTTTTTCAACAACACATTGCCAAGCACGCAGCTGAACAAACAGCAAATAGATATAAGGACAGATAATTTCTGTCACTCCAGAATGCCAATGCTGGGGATTTGATAAAATTCAAATTAGCCATTCTAGACAAACTATAATGTTTTGTTCTTCTTCCTCCTTTGCTGCAGATCTTTGCAGTTGTTTAGGCACACAGCACAGGTGTTACTTCTGGACACAAAGCACATATACATGAAAACTGTAGGCTTTAAAGACAGCACAGGGAAGTTGAGAGATGGCTGCTCATGCAGCTACAAAGAAGCTAGAAAGAATCAGAGACAGCATATCTTGGCTGACTCACCCCTTGGGAAAGACCCATTTCACAACTGCAAAAATTAAAGCAGCCAGAACTATAACAGCAAGGACAGCTCCTTGAAGGGAAAAAGATAATGTAAAATGATAGTTTCCATGTTCAAAAATATTCCAGTCATCAAATACAGACTTCCGACAGTACTTTCAAAGCGTGTTTCAGACAACCTTGCCCACACCCCATTGTATATACAGGGGGTACCAAAAGTCAAGCCCCACAGACAACTTATTATACAAATTACATTAAATGTCTGAATTGGTTGCCATTTTTTCCTCAACACTTCCTTGTTTGCTGCATGACCTTTGAACATTTAGCAACATTTTCTCTGAAAATAAATAAATAAAACATATTCTGATTGGCCTATGGGGCCTGACATTTAGTATACTCTCTATATATACGCAAAAGCATCCAACTGCAGAAAACAGGGATCTGAACTGCTTTAAAAAGATGCTTCAGAATGCACAAAAGCACAATTTCAGCACCCATCTGAGACTAATTAAAGTGCTACATCTTTTATCCAGGATCATGTGACTGCAGGAGGGAAGCTTCAGATTCTGCTGAGCACACCTGGAACCAGACACAGCGGCTTTAGTGAGTCGTACATAGCTGCTGCTTTTATGCTTGTACACATTCTGAACTGAATCTGAAGCACTGCTTCAAGATTCATAGAATCTTCATAGAAAAAATGTCAAATATAATGAAGGTATTGATGAATGGCAAACCATCACCCTGCACAAGAGTAAAACCAAATTATAGATAAATAAATGTAGCATCAAGGACTGTACCTTCAGTACTTGATCACCTTCCCTGACGCCCAATTTAATTCAATAATAGGTATATGCTACATTTATAATAGAGCCAGGAAACGCTCACACTAACCTATCACCATAAATAGTAAGTGATTACTGGAGGCTGTTTGTGTGGGAGTGTCTGCCAGTTACAGTTTTCCTCTTATTTAATGCCCAGAGTTACTACAATACTGTTAATATTGGTGAGAACTGCAGAGAGGAAAAATTAGTGAGAACCTCTCACCTAACAGCTTGGAGAAAGTCTGGAATAGAGCTAAAGATTTGTTGGAATATCAGGAATAAGGGTCCCCTCTCTGGAATGAGAGAACAATGAGGAAGCAACCCTGGCTCCCTCTGACCACAGCTTGTCAGAACCAGATGGTGACTGGTAGGCTGGATAATTAAGAGAGGGGAGAGCAATTGCATGGTAATGTAGCTTTAGTCTTAGACATGGGACAGAAATTGCATTAGTCATTCTCATGAATGACCTGTGGTGGGAGGGTGTACAATCAACCTTGCCATCCTAGACCTCTCAACAGTTTTCTGAGACACCTGCAAGGGTTGGGAGCTGGGGACACTTTGTTACAGTAGGTCCATACCTACTTGAGCAGATGGTTTTAGCTAATGGTGGTAGGCTAGAGAGGTCAGGCGCCCAGATATTCTATTATAGAGCGCCCCAGGGCCTGGTCTTTTCCCCTAATCTATTAAACATCTACATGAACCCTACTGGGGAAGGTTCATCTGCCAAGGTGGGATGAGGTATCCTTAATATGTTGATGATACCCAGTTGGCCCAATAAGAGATGTGATAGAAGTCCTGTCCCAATGCCTGGAAGCTGTCAGGGTTTAGATGGGGAGAAACAGGCTGAAACTTAAACTAAGTTATTATTAATTTAAAAGCCTTATGATTCCCAGATTCTTTGACTCTTAATGAAGTTGTACTCCCCCAGAGAGAACAGATTTGCAACTTTAGATCTTCTAGAATCACACAGCTCCTGCTTGAGGAACAGATAGAAGCTATGGTCAGGAGGTGTTGTGCCCAACTTTGACTGGTTTGCCAGTTGCAATTTTACCTGGAATAGGATGCTCTGAGGACAATTACTTATGCCCTTGTCTTTCCTGATTACCATAATTCTGTGCTGGTTACCAAAGTGTTTCCTACTGCAATTCAAGGTGCTGGTTGCTTTTAAAGCCTTGTATGGCTTGGGGCCTGGGTATCTAAGGGATCACTTTTCCCATATTGTTCCTGCCCATCCCTCTTGGATAGCGAGATACCTCCCATGAAGGGTCCCTACCTAACAGGAGTTGCAGTGGAAGGGGTATGGATAAGGGGCATTCTTGATGGCAGTTCACCTAGGGTTAGCTGGTCCCCAGTCAAGGATGGCCTGCACCACAATGGCATTCCAGAACTAATAAAAACTGATTTTTCCAGAAGGACTTTGGGGATCAATTATAGACACCTGTATATATATGTGTGTGTGTGTATACACTCATACACGTACATGTGTGAATATATATATAGGGTACACTTTTCTTATTATTTGACAATATTTGCTATACTTTCATTATGGAATTTTTAAAATGTATATTTTCTTGCTATTTTAATATTTGCAAATCATGTAGAATCTATGAAGATTGAGGTGGCAGATATGTCACATACACAAACAAACAACTTATAATATTATTCAGTCTGAAAACAGATACTTATACCTTGAAGAATAAGCTTAACATAGAGCTGGACTTGTTCCCTTTTTGGCGGGGGAGGGGGGAGAAACAAATAGAGTTTTCCTCATGGAACTGATTGATTTCTGGAACATTCAGGGTTTTTTTTTCTGTCTATAAGAGACTCTAGCTGTAAAAATAACCCTGACATAATGAAAATTAAAAACAAAACAAAACAATGTGTAACCAAAATAATTTCTCAAGTTGAAATATTCTCCCCTGGGTTTGACCTAGAAACAAACATACCCTGGGAATAAAATCTTTAAAAATAGCCAAAAGAACATCTACAGTATGGGAAAAATTGTGAGGGGAAAAAAAGATCCTGCCTTACAAGGAAGGGGGGGGGGGGGAGGCACAGCCCATTCTAAAGGCAAAAAGGAAGGAATGGTGTGTTAAATATTCTGTGTTCATTTCTATCAAGAATTAAATACAGTAACAGTAGTTCAGTCTGTAAGTACTTACCAAAAGCAATTGCAACAGTGTTGCCAGATCCTAGAAGAGAAAAGGATCAGAAGAAGAAAAGTGAGCTACAACCTGAAGCTATATATATTAGTGAAAGAGATCATTTCTCTAGTTGGAACCACTAAATGGGTTTCACACTACTTTAATCTACATGCATATCCATCCTGCTTTTCCCTTTTCAGGTAAATAAAATTATGCAAAGCACACACACACAAAATAAAAAATAAAAAGAATTATTAAGCAAAAGAAATCAAAGACATGAAATATGAGACATAGTTAACATGACTAAATCTAATTTATGCCAATAATATTCACTATTCTCCATATCTTTCTGTCACTGCAAACTACCCTTGCTTCCATTATAGCGTAAGACTTCCCTTTCAATATTCCCTTTTGTTCTCAATTCTCTATTTTTAAGGAGCTCTCAATTTCTGTAATTTCTTGATTTTACTTTTCTTTTCAACCCATTTGTTCTTCCTTCATATATTTTCTTTGCATTTTGATCCTGATTCCTTCTCTCTATAACCTTGCTTTGCCCATGTTAGCATTCACTGGAGAGTAATATCTCACTATCTGCAATGTATTTCTATTTCACAACCATCCGCAACAATTTAGATGAAATCAATTCATATTTTCCAATATATATTCATTTTTAAAATTAAATCTATACCTTCATTCATCAGTTGTACTCTACTAGATTCAATCACCTTCATTTAGAACTGCAACATCTTTCCCATTTTTTTAGTTTTGCAAATATATATCTATTTTTCTTTTAATTTATTATTTTTAACAGATAATTCCAAATATATTTCAGAACGTATTTTAAGCTACAATATTACACGTCTATTCTGAGATATAAGACTTCAACTTACAACAAAGTTTGAAATACATTTCTATGAAGTTGACCAGAAAGATTTTGAAAAGGATTCCTGAATCATCTATAATGTTCCTTCCCCATCTTTTACTTCTCAAGGTTCAGAGCATATGCTGTCATAATCTTAAAACTATTTCAGAATTTAAAAGAACAAAACTGACTGACTTTTAGAAATGCAAAAGCTAGCCTAAATAATTACTTTCCACCATCACCACTTTTTGGGTTTACCGTATTCACCTGCAGGAGTTGTTTCACTTGGGGTTGGGGAAACTGGAATTTCTATAAGAAAAAAAGAGATTTTAAAACAGTACTCTGAACTTTTTAGGCAATGTCATACAGAACATTTAAAACAAAAGACTTGTCTAAATAAAGAGATGTCTCAATGTATATGTTACACAAATGACACTATGCAGGTTACACGGATACCTCAACAAAGCCAGAGGAAACCTCTATAAATTATAACAGCAATCTAATGAAGGAAGCAAATAGTGGGAAACCAAATAAAGCATTTAACTGAAAAGAAGTTCTTTTTACATTTAATGTCAGAGGGGAAAAAGACTTTGTTTCTCCCATAATTTTCCTTGATTGTTGTGAGTCCCCCACAGTTGTTGAGAGTTGGGTGGCATACAAGTTTAATAAATTATTATTATTACTGCTATTATTATTTGAAGATGTTCCCCTATTGACACAATGCCCATTAGCTGTTTAAACAAACAAAAAAGGTTAAAATGTATAAAAAGCATAAACAATTATAGCAGAAGGAACAAAGATGACCAAAATCCATTTCAGCCAAAAAGAAAACAAGATATTCACAAATATATTAAAACACCTGAACAAGGTTTTTTGCCTGGTAACATTGGCACCAGGTACACATCATTGTAGTGGCATTTTAGAGCCAAGATTACCATGGAGAAGTCTTGCCATTCTGCATCAGCATGGGGGGGGGGGGGGCTTGTCAGAACAGTGGCCTCTGGTCCATCTATTAAACTCTTTAACACAACTCATACATTCTGACAGCCCTGACAATCTTCTTCCCCAACTCTTATTTTATCTTAGAAAGAAGTGGATTCTTGGTGTCTCACAGGCTACACAGAGCTCTGTATCCTTCCTTGCAGCATCTGACCTTAAAGGAATTACCAGCAGTAAACAGAACTAAGGTGGGTAGGTGGAGTGTGCTGCTAGGAACTGGCTTTTTTCCCCACAACAGGAACAATTAAGAATAATTCTACTGAGTCAGGGTTTGGGCTGATTGATTGCAGAAAGTGCCTGAGGGAATTTCCTCCTTCTTCCTCAAAGGAACCAAAAAGGCAGAAGGAAGATCAATAGGGAAAAAAAGGCTGAGAATGTACAGAACATGAAAGAAAAGCAAGCAATGCCCTCTAAATTAAACCTTATGGAAAACTCCAGACATGAACTCTAAAAATCCCTAGCAATGATAAAACATGCCCAGTAAAAATGAAACCATGAAGGCCAGCTACCTCCGCTCTGAATTAAGACAGCAAAGGTTGGTGTTACTGAAGATGTTCAGCTCATTCTTTGCATAGTTTTAGAGCAGGTTTGAGTAGTTCAAAAATGTTTTGCCATGGAGGGCTCCAGGAAATACAGCCGTGTTATGTCATAATTTCAGAGATGCACAGAACCACAATTTTCAACCTGAGATTTTTTTCTTGAGAGGTTTCTTATTTTCCCCCTTAAATCTTCCCCCAAGGAAGATTATTTTGTTTGCACAGACTCCAGATGCACTTTGTGGGATAACAGAAAGTGTCGGGAGGAGCTACACAAGGCTTGAAAGCTGTGATCCTAGGCTCAAAACTTCAAAAACAGCACAGCTCTGATAGACAAATTCCATAAAGAGGAGCTGCAAAGGTTGCCATAACTTCCCTAGAGTGACTACAGATCCCAAGAGGGCACTGCCGCTTGCCAGCTGTTGATATCCATTTAGATAATAATTGGTTGTGCTGGTTAATGACCGCAATGTCTTTCATTTCAGAAAATTGGGGGGAAAGACCCAAATACCTTGGTTAGGTGGGAAACAGACTCTTTAAACATACAAATAGAAGGGTATTTGCCCATGCATAAAGAAGGATAGTACTTTCGAGCCATGGGAAAATGGAGCAAACTCTCTTTTAGTGTCAACTGATTGAAGAAAAGGCAGGGAATACATCCATAGGAACATATTGCTTTGCAGTGGGAACTCAACAGATTATTATTATGGTTGGTTGCAGTGTCAGCCAGATGCTTAGACTGGATTTAGCATTTTTATCCACCTATTGAATCCTTCCCAAGGACCTGGGATTGGCAGATGTTGTTTGATGGTGTTAAAGGTATTGTCGCAGGATATGAGCTGTTCCAAGTAAAGTTGACTTTTGCAATTGATTGATGGTGATTTTGTCAATGCTGATGGTCTTCAAGTGGTGTTCCAGATGTTTTGGGATTGCGCCCAAGGCGCCTATAACTATTGGTACTATCTTTGCTTTCTTTTGCCATAGTTGCTCTACTTCTATTGGCAGGTCTTTACGTTTTGTGATTTTCTCCAGTTCTTTCTCTTCTGCTGTCTCCAGGTATTTAATTGTTGTATGCCTCCCAGAGTCACTTTATGTGAGATGGGCAGCTATATAAATAAGATAAATAAATATTGCAATGTCCACTATCCAGACTTTGTCTTTCTTATCAACAATTGTTAAGTCTGGGGTATTATGCGGCAGGTGGTTGTTTGTTTGAATTGTGAAGTCCCAGAGCACTTTAACTTCTTCACTTTCTATTAATCTCCCTCTTAAATAGTTTCAGCTCTGCAAAGTACCCAAGGGAGAGTACAAATCAGTAAGCCCAGTGATGAAGGTCAGAGAAAACTAGCATGGTGAAAGACCTATAATTACAAGGCCTAAATTGGTATGTGTGTAGGCAGGCAGAAACACACACAGCAGCCACACCCCAGTAAACCATCTCAACAGATAGGCCAAACCAGGTGAGGGTAGCTGATGGGTCTTCAACCCTCAATGAGATAGAGGATTTCTCTGTCCCAGCATGTGAAGTGTGGCCCTGGCAGATTGAGCGAACGAGACCAATCAACGGTCAAGAAGGCAGGCCCAGCAGGCATTGTGCAGCACTAGGATCACGACAAGGCACTTAGATATCCCGGTCATCCATGGCAGCAAGAGAGGTCTCCAGCTGTAACTGTTCTCTGTGCCACTGAATTAAGGACTCTCATGCCGAGAGAGTGGGACTGCCCCGTGCAATGGCTATTCCACTTAAAACTCCATCATGCAGAGTTTCTGTTGTGCAATTCATCTTCATTTACAACACATCTGCAAATCATCTCAGTCCAAACCTAATTTGTTGAGGCCTGCAGCGATGGGGGAGTGGTGAAGCAACAGGAGGAGATGACCACTGGCAGTTGTAGTCACAAACCTGCATGTGGGCAGCCCTTGAACCTGTAGTCATTCATCCCGGTATCCGGAGCAGCAGAGATGTCCAGCAGCATCCAGGGTGACTGGGCAACCCTTCTAGGATAGCACTGTCCACTCTTGCATGAGGTATCCTAAACACTGCCTGCCCCACATCTGGCTAGCTAACCACAGCTGGCAGATCATCTCCTTAGCGGTTGAGCATCAAGCAAAACAAATCAAAGAAAACTCATTTTCAGAGCCTGGAACGTCCACACCTTTTGGATAGAGACAAGGTGTCAAGGCCTGAAAGACGAATAGCACTCATAACAGCCAACTTCACCATTATAGCATTGACATTGCTGCACTCAGTGAGATTGTGCCAGCAGACAAGAGTTCATTACAGGAGGCAGCATATATATGTTCTTTGGGAAAGGGAAATCACAGACTAATAACAGGACTCATGGAGTAGGTTTTGCAATCAAAACTGCTCTGCTGAAGAATATCTCTACTCTACCCACTGGAATATATTAAGACATTATGAAGTTCCGCTTTCCTCTCAGCAAGTCCTGGTATATCACTACTGTCAATGCCTACACACCAACTCCCATGAGTCGAGATGAAGACAAGTAAGGCTTCTACAAGGAGCTGGACCAGATTATTCGAACAATCCCTGCCAGCGACAAACTCGTCATTCTGGGTAACTTCAACACTAGGGTGGAGACAGACAGCAACAGCTGGAACAGAGTTCTCAGGAGACATGGGGTGAGAAAACTAAATAGCAATGGCCTGCTGCTTCTGAGCAAATGTGCCGAGCATAACTTGTGCTTAAACTGGGGACTACCTGTATTATTGATGGTTTTTAATCTTCTGTGAACAGCATAGAGCAATTGCAGGTGAGAGGTCTCAGCTATTGAAACTATAAATAAAGTTATATCTAAAAGGGACTACAGCTTCCTGATGATCAGTGTAAATCAGCTGGCCAAGTCAAAGTCTGCTACCCACCTCAGATACCACTTCCCTGGGTTTCCCATCAGTCATATGATTTGCAAAAATAGACTAGTGCCCAAAAACTAATTCACTGACCTGTACAGTTAATAATACAAATAGCAATGAAAATATTGAAATTCAGAAAACTAACGAAAGTGAATAGGCCTTGAGGGGAGTTACCAATTGTGAGTTCACATGCACGGCTAAGTAGAACTGATCTTGCACAAGTAACACAAAAAGAAAAAGCATAAATAGGAAATATGACAATAAATAACTACAAACGGGATTTCATTGTGCTGGAGATCTATTTTCTATTAGCCACTTATCACTCAGATATTTTTACTGAAGAATATTGTTGATCAGCAAATTTGTGCTATGTTATTATGGCATGAGATACATAAAATAATTCAAGTGATTAAACAAAAACCTTAATTTTGGATTAAATTTGATAGAACAAAACTTAGCTAAGATAGGGCTTTAAAAATCAAGGGAATGAGAAGCCATACACAAATGAAACAATAACCACTATCTTATGTGTCAAAAACATGTACTCCATGTTTTTACTGCATGCTATGCAAAGACAAAAATATAGTGAAAGAGTATTTGTTGAATTGGGTATGGATATCCATGATTCCCAAAAGTTTGAGAAAAACTTTTAGAGCTTGGACTATTTTTGTTTTGGCCTTGCATAATGAGAGATAGGTACTGTTTACAGAGGCTGTTAACACATTAGTACCCCTGGTTAACATTTAGGATTCGTAAATGTCTATACAGTATATAAAAGCTGCTGGTTAAAGTTCTATATGAGTTGGGGCCTGATTATCTGTGAGATCACTTACTGCCTGCCCTAGGCATGCCTGCAGAGAGTATGTGTACAATACCATAAAAACCCTACAAATATTATTCAATTTCTGCAGTATATATCTATTACCCACACTGTATAAAAATGCATATATTCACTTCAACATAAATTATCCTACTTCTGGATATTACATAAGTATAGTTAAAAAAAAATGAATGACATTAAAAGATTTTTAAAAAATGAATGGCATTAAAAGATTAAAAAAAAATGAATGGCATTAAAAGATTCTTCACCAGAAATTCTTTCATGGCTCCTTTTTGACGCCTAACATTTTAGAAGATACTCCCTAAAAACTTTCAATGGTGTTCACAAACCCCAAGAAACAAGAACTTGCTCGCTAAAATAAGAACTATTTGGGGTATGCTTAAATTTTCTAGCCAGACTCGTGCCTTTCTGCACTAGTGCAAATGATACCACAAAATGAATATCTGTAAATCTCATATGGTCTAAAACTAGAAAAAAAGATTAATGAACCATGAACTTCTCTTTTAAAAATTGTACAATTCACTTATAACCATGGTGATAGTAAATTGGATTCAACAGCACTACAGGACAATTGGTTTACACTCAGTGTTCCACAGGGGTCCATCTTTGTTCCATGGGCAAAAGGGAGATTTACATTTGTGTTTCTCAGACATCAAGTCATGTCATGCCTCTTTCAAAATGCAAAGAAATACCACATGATAACCTGCTGTTTAGGGAAATGAAAGATATTCCTCATGTACCCACAACCCCATAGTTGCAAGCCATTCTGTAGGTTATCTGCCTAGGAAGAAAGGGACGGAAACCGGTTAGAAAACGCAGATGTGGCTCCAGGGTAGCAGCATCTTTCCTCCAAGGTCAAATCATCTGAAAAAGGGCTGTGATTAGCATCCCAATCCCAGTATAACTCACCTCCGGCCTCATCTTCTTCGGGAGGAACAGTGCCAGGCATAGGGGGAATTGGGGGAGTAGGAGGAACAGGCGTGGGGGGTCTGGTTGGTTTGGTAGGGGTGGGGACTACACCTAGCCAAAAAGAGAGGGGAAAATGTTTATGTAGCTTTCTTCACCGATCCATGATGCCCAATGTTAAAATTCGCAATTTTAATGTTCAGCACTGAAATTCAATAAAGATTTAAGAAAAATTAAATACTTACTCTCAACACAGCTGGGAACAGGAGGATTCCATTTACTATTAGCATCACATTTAACAAAAGCAGCCCCTACCAAAGTGTAGCCAGAATTGCATTGAAACGATATGCCACTGTCATACGCATATGTAGCTTGAAACGCATTTGTCACTTTCCCATTTTGGATGTTTGGTCTATGACACTTGACCTCTGGAAAAGAAGGAAGAATTTAGTTTGGAAGTGTTTGCACCAAATAACCAGCTGGCTTGACGGTCAGCGGGGGGCAAATGACAAAATGTGCATGATGTTATTCTCATACAAATGCTGTGACTTATAAATTTCTGTCACACAGTAGGAAACAAAGTACATAATTGTGACATCTATGTAGTGACATCACCATCTGATATAATTATGGTTTGCTACTGGTACTAGGAATCTTAAGCCTGGAAACCATTATTTGCTTACCTTTGGCCAAAAAAAAATAACCATCTAACTATGGCTGCACCTTGTTTGCAGTTGTATGAAACAAGATTAAATGGACACAAAGATGATAACTTGCAGGTATCCTACCTGTCCATTGCTGAAAGGTTTCCCCTCCCCTCTCAATGGTGTGAAGGAATGGAGCTCAAATCCTGAAGATTTGAGCTCGGGTCCTTCACACCACTATGAAGAAACGGAGCCCAAGTCTTTGGGATTTGAGCTCCATACCTGCCCACCACCAAGAGGTTTCCTCTCCCCTCTTAGCGGTGAGCAGGAACGGAGCTCAAATCCTGAAGATATGAGCTCTGTTCCTATAGCCTCAGGAAGGATTTCCCCTCTGTCCATGGAGGGTAGGCAAACCCTTCAGCAGCTTTAGGAACATTTGAGCATGAAAGGGCTATCTGCAGGGAGGATTTCAGCTCCACAGGGAGCTGAAACTGTCTGGCAGGCAACCCTTTCGCTCTCAAAGAGCTGCCTGCCAGGAGGATTTCAGCTCTGCTCTGAGCTGAAATCCTTCAGCAGATAGCTCTTTTGCTCCTTCTGCTAACGATTGCTTCACGACCGCAAATGGGAGTGCCCAGATTTTTGTCACTGGGCGAAGCAGTTGCATGGGCATCTTGCTTAATGACTGCTTTGCTCAGTGATGGAGATTCTGGTCTCAATTGTGATCATTAGGTGAGGACTACCTGTAATAACTTTAGGAGAATATATCTAATTTACAAAGCCATGTTTATGACAAGCCGAAACAAACACCCTAACATTTCCCCTCACTCTTGAAGAATCTTCTGAAAGCTGTGTGTGAAATAATCTTATCTATGTATGCTACATTCTTTAATAATACTATTTGTAGACTCTTTCCCAGCCAAAAATGTAACTCTGATTCAGTTAATAAAAATACACTTGACAGTATAACCATAGTAAAAGAAAAAGAAAAAGAAAAATGCATGATACTCAGGGAACTTAAGATCATTGAGATCAGTTATCAACACGTGATTTTAAACTAATTAATATGAAACCTGATTTTTTAAAAAATTATTTGGATTTGAAGTAAGATTTCTTCTCTATAATTAAGGCACCTGGTTCTCTTGGTATGTGGAATAATTTCATTAGTCCATTAGATATTTCCCAATATTTTAGCTTGCTGTATTAGAAAGAAACAAAACATAAATTATTTTTATTATGCTCCTAACGAAGAGCACAATAATGCCAATCCAGCTCAAGAGGGTTATTACCAAATCTGAACGCAATTAATAAATTATTCAAACTATGTTTGCATTTCTTTCAATACTACCCTGTGGGAACTAGTTTCAACTGGACAATTCTCCCTTGGTAATCCACAACAGCACAATGCTTGGAAGACAGAATTACCAGATTCCAGCAAGAACATACTTTACTGATGGAAAACAACAAAAGAAGCAATTTTACATACTGAAGTTAAGGTAAAGAACACGAAATTCCATTACTTTTACATTCAGGTGGAGGTGAATCCCACATTCCATCTACACCATTTGCTGCAACTGTACATGAAATAGTTGAATTTCCAATAAGGGTGTAATCAGCATCACATCGATATATAACTGCTGAGCCAGCATCATATTCATCTGAAGGACTAGAATCATACCTTCCATTGGAAATGAAAGGAGGGCGATCACAAGGAATACCTGGAGAAGAAAATCAACAGATTCAACTAGGCTAGAATTACAAAGCATCTGGATTTAAATTATCTCATTGTACAGATGTGTAGCTGTTGAATTAATCACTTGAATCAATCAGGTAAATGCACATCTTTGGAAAACTTTCTATCAACCAGAACACCAAAGTCACTCTTCTGGTGCCAGGGACAATATTCATATCAAATAAATATCTGCTGTCCTGCTCCTGGGTGGGATTTCTTCATAACGTTCTTATTACCAAAGCGGTCTTCCCATTGAGGATCTCTTCCACATGTAAGTCTAAGCTAGAAAAAGTACATTCTTCCTCTGCAAATAATGTGTAGGTTATGCATCTCTTGACAGAATGCAACAAAAGTGTATACTTCATACAAGAGAAGTGATCACACCAACTGCACTGGGTGGCAGTTGAAGCTCACAGTAGAAGAGCCATAGACTGAAGGTTTGTCAGTCTAGATTATGCTAATCTATCCTAATCTGATTTGGCCTTGAAATTTGAGATTTGAGGAGGCAGGATTTGATGCAAGATTGTGATTCAAAAAAGGATTAATCCATAAATTATCATGGGGAAGCATTAACATTTTATTTATTTATTTATTTATTTAGTAGACTTATCCCTGCCCATCTCCCCGCAATGGGAGACCTGGGTGGTTTACATCAAATTAAAACAAATAAATACATAATTAAAATTTATAAAAAGAAAAACACATTTGCCTGCAGTTGCTTCTTTTCTGGCAGAATGGGATGATAATAGCAGGAATAGTAGTCTCTTCAGTGGACATGAACCATGCCAAGGTTCAACTGGTTATCTCCAAAGGTTCCTGGTTCCACTGCAATAATTTTTAAATTATCTCCTCTGGTACTTAAACCAGGGATAGTACAAATTAGGAAAAGACAGCATACGGTGGCCTCCAAATTGTTTAGGGAAGAGCTCATTTTGTGCTGAACTAAGGCAGAAAGTGTCCTACTTAGCTTACTTCACTGCTTGCTTTTCTTGTACAAGTCTTGGCATAACAGTGAGGGGGCCCCATTGCCTTGTGGATGGCATAGTTTAGCAACTCTGATTGCTGGGTGTTGTTGGAAGAGCTGAGGGTTGGCATAGCCAGGTGTTAGGCTTGGCCTCCCCTGAGAAAGACCCTTTCTCACTGGCAGCACTGAGTGGTTAGGAGTTGTACCTTGCTCATTCATCAAAGTGAATGAGAAGCAGCAGCAGAAGAAAACTGGCACAGTAACATATAATGGCAAGGACTGAGAGGGCACAACAAAGAGGCTGACCCAGAACAAGTGGGCTTCATAGCCTTACCTAAAACCAGTAAACATTTAAACCAGCATCTATAAATGTGAGCCTAGTACTCATTCATCCACTGTTGAGAGACATAAACCTCTTCCAATCCTACAGAATGTAAAAGTAAGGTTTGACTCAAGAGTGTGTGGGGAACTGATCAGCCCTAAGCCCATGCTCAGAGTACAGGGAGCTGAGCAGAACTCCCTGTTCTATTAACAGGAGCAACACAGTATATAATTCATTAGCACAAAAACGAGCAAAGTTAAATGTGGCTGGACACATTTAAGAAACCAAGAAAGTGAAGGAAACCCAAATCAATACTAGCTTCCCCCACCCTTCACCCTCATATAAAATTCACAGGCTGGTTACTGAGTAATATAGCATTAAATCATGCAAGCTCCCTTATCATTCTCCAGATACAGAGATGAAGTTACAATATTGTCTTTAACAACCTCAGAAGTAGCAAAAATGCTACCAAATCTATGAAATGCTTCAAAAACATTTGATTCAATACACAAACCTGCTGCAATAGGGTGATTTAATCTAGCACTCCTTCAAAACTTTGCATAATCCTATTCAGAATTTCAGGGTTGCAGTTATGATGAAGATACATTTTTCTCACTCCATAAATAAATAGTAGAGGTTAATGTACCTTACAGTAGTACATAAACAGATATACATAGAGAGTTCATTCAATATTATGTCAGATTCTGAAGCCAGGGCTGACACTATTAGCCTATATCAGTGTTTCTCAACCTTGACAACTCTAAGATGTATGGACTTCAACTCCCAGAATTCTGGGAGTTGAAGTCCACACTTCTTAGTGTTCCTAAGGTTGAGAAACTGGCCTAGAGGGATCAATAGCCATATTTAGATGGTGCTGAGAGATAGTCTCTTTGCAGTATTTTAACATTTGATCTAACACTACTTGATTTATATTAAAGCCATCTATGTATATGTACTTCTATCTTAATCTGAATATATTTTCAGCAGCCAGTTATGTCTTGAGTAGTTTGACAACCATTCAGTTAAGCATGTTAATCCAGGAAAGGCCATGCTGTAAATATATACCTCAGGTGCAGCTAGGTTACTGCTCTCTGCAGGAGTCTGATAGTTCTTCCTCTTTCAGCAATGAATGACTGACCTCAAGGATGAAATATCCCCTCCTAGGTCTAATATCCCCTCCTAGGTCTAACCAGCCAGGATATGAGCATACAAGTTATTTGTCAAACTTATCCAAAATCTCAAGATGCAATAATTGGAACTCATCCAATACAACTGGAGAAGGCAGTACTCTGGATACCACTGCTGATGTAATTACATCTAACGCAATTTGAACTATTACGGCAATCAACTTTACCTTTTAAAAAGTATACCTGCATTTGTTTTACTGTGAGTAGAACGCACAAGATTGGAGACCTTGATAAAGCAGAATCCCTAGTTGCACAGAGTTCTATTCACATTTAAACAAACATGAGCAGAAGCCCCTTTCAGGACTTGGTCTTCAGTCCAGCAACATTGTGATCTGAAGGGAAGGATAAAGCTAACTACAGTGAGGATATTCTGCCTCATATTCTTTAAACTGGTACCAGTAGTGGCGACAGGGGAAAAGATCAAGCCTGAGGACCCTTGATGGTGCTCCTATTTAATGACTATGTGAAGCCACTGGGGGGAGTCATTTGTCAGCACAGAGTCAGGTATCATCAGTATGCAGATTAAGCTTAATTTTACATCTTAAATTGAACCTCTACAGGTGATATTGCTATCCTGGTGCATGGAGGCTAGAGTTCTAGATGATGAGGAAAAAGCTTAATCTAAGCAAGATGAAATAGCTGAGAGGAAGGCATCTGATTGCCGGGGGGGGGGGGGGGGAGGGCGGTATTCTTTAGTCCAAGATAGTTCATAATCTGGGGAGCACTCCTGATTCACGGCTCCTCCTCAAGGAGTATATGACAGCTGTGGCTAGTAGAGTCTTTCCACAGTGCCATATTGCGTTTCAGTTTCAACTTCTCTTGGAACAGGAGGCTCTTCTCAGTCACTTCAGCTATTGCAACACACTGTACATGGGACTGTCCTTGAAGATCACTGAGAAGGTACAGCTAGCCCAAAATGGAGAAGTGCAGAAGTGCAAATAGTTATGGGTGCATCTTATTTTGCCTATAACTACTACTTTGAAAACTGCACTGGTGATTGGTTAATTCAAATTGCTGGGTATCATCATTAAAGCCCTATCTATATAGCTCATGACCTGGGTATCTTCAGGATTGCCTACTCCAATAACTGCCTGGTCAATAGGATCTGGTAGAATGGGCTCCTTTCATATCCCTTCTCTTGGGGAATGCTGCCACCCTTCTGGGGTAGAGGGAATAGTATTCCCCCTACCCCAGAGATGAGAATGGCCTCAACCATGAATACCTGGCTGTTCCTGCAGACCTCAGGAATTGGAATATTGCAGTGTTATTCTCTCTTTTAGTGAAGTGTTTGCTTGATTAATGTAATTCACATTCCTTGGGATACTGGATGTTGCTGCACTTTGTTACTGCTTTTACTTTTATTTTGTAATTTTCACCTTTCAGAATGTTGGATATGTACACCACTCAGACAATGGAGGAAGGAATACAGTGGATAAATTCCACTGACATGATTCATTTAGGCTTTTCCCATATTTTCAGGTAAACAGAATCATTCTACTAAAGGCTAGGCAGACTGAACTTTTGCTATTAGGAAGTTAAACTTAAAAGCACCAAAAGAAGCATAATAAGCTTAAAATAAACTATCATCTTACGCTGGCAATGTGGAAGTTCTCTATTCCAGTCAACTCTGCCCGATCTCAAAACACACTGACGGATGGATTCACCTATTATTCTGAACCTAAAGGGAAAAAAGTCTTATCTTTTAGTATATGAATTTAGAATGTTTAAGATTAAGCCATGAATTCTTCAGTTGCAAGTTCTAAAGTAAGCCACAACTGGCTGGGTTCACACCACAGCTGACTCCAAACCAAACAAATCATATTATGATGTACTGAAATGTAGAAACCCAGTCATTATAATACTGGTCCATATCTGCCTAGTAAGACGCCCCAGAAGCATATCCTCAGAACTTGATAGGAGCTACATACCAGAAGGGTTCACCATCAGACCAGTGTCAAAGCTTCATATCGCCCCTCCCCCTCCCCTGCTATAAACGCCTCTCTCCCCCCACTCCATGTTCCCAAGAAGATACAAGGAGGTTACTGTGATGGACTGGAATGGTGGGAGGGGAGTAACGAATGTGCTCTCGTCTCCAGAGGAGCGAGGAAGAGATAAGCGGAGGAGACTGGCACCTCCCTAAGAAATTCTATCGGTGTGAACTGGCTGAGCCTGGGAACTGGTTTCATTCTGGGAAGATTCTTGTTAAGGGGTTGTAGCTAATAAACGTTACTGGATTGATTCTGCATGGTCTCCTGGAGTTCCTTGGGCTGGGCCTGGCCCAAGGAACTCCAGGAGACCATGCAGAATCAATCCAGTAAGGTTTATTGGCTACAACCCCTTAACAAGAATCTTCCCAGAATGAAACCAGTTCCCAGGCTCAGCCAGTTCACACCGATAGAATTTCTTAGGGAGGTGCCAGTCTCCTCCGCTTATCTCTTCCTCGCTCCTCTGGAGACGAGAGCACATTCGTTACTCCCCTCCCACCATTCCAGTCCATCACAGGTACTGAGATTTAGGAAGTTACATGTATAAGGAACTTCTGAGGATACCAGCACAGAAGAAACCTGCTCTATCTCAATCCCAAACTTCAAATCCCAGGCCTTTCCTTCTCACCTTTTTGAGCCAGCAGTCTATAGCTGCTCTTTTTTGGCTTTAAAGTAATTTATCATCTATTCCTTCTTTTTCCAAACAGCTGTTTTCAGCATGAGAATCAAGAACTCTTGCCTCACCAATTTCAATCATTACATCAAGCTAACCAGAAATGTAGGTTAAACACAGCCATTTAAGTTCAACAACTTCCCACAATTTGAAACTAAATTTAATATCCATTTGTAAGGCAAGACAGTAATTTGCAGTGCTGACAAGGTAGGCAAGTGAAGACAGTATCAGGGCCTCTTCTAGTTGATTCTGTCACACAACAACCCAGAGTGATTAACACCTACTGCCATGAAGGCAGAATTTTACTGAGTTATATATTAATATTGCCCTTAAATAATTTCATCAGTAAACCCGTGCTTTATTTTTAAGTTACTTTTGAAAAAAATGTATCTTAATGAAGGAATATAATTATAATAAATAGTTCACAATTCAGATTTTTAATTCCAATATTTAATGACACAATACATGTTTTTCAGTTCTTTCCAAGTTACTTCAGCAAATGATCTCTCACTTACCCAAAATCACAACCAAAGGTTACTTGATCACCAAGCCGCAGGTCATTCGAGGACACTATTTTGCCATTTTCTATATGTGGAACTGGACATCGCCTTCCTAAAAGATCAGAACTGGTATTATCATGTGCCTTCACGATTTTTACCACAAAATAAACAAAAGAAGCATAGAAAATAGAATTATTCTAGCTTTATACTTCTCTATAGTCATATTAGTTGTATCAATCCTTCAAAATAGTTGTTTTGCAATGCAGAGCTGCTTGGTAAGCTATTCATAGCTGTTTGTGAGTAAAGTAGTTTATGAAGTAGCTGCAGGAGTTGGAAAAAGAGCTGGGTACTTTACTGAGTCAAAGAGAAGTCCTTCAAACATCCTGAGTATATTATAGTTAAATTCTCTTGAAAGATCTTATGTTAGTAACAAATACATATGCATAGAATAGAACTATAATAAAATAAACTACATGCTTAAAACTAAAACAAAGTAAACAAACTAAAGACCTTAAAACAGACAATGAAACATTGCAAACTATCCAAATTTCAAAATTATATCCTGTTATCCTACACTGCTATCCTACGAACTCTTATTATTACAAATTAAATTTTAAAATTATCTTTTAATTGTTAAACAATGAACTGAACCCAGGCCACACAGAATCATATTCTTCAAACTTGCCTTTCCTTTGACACAAAGCCAATTCAAAGGTCAAGTGTCGAAAAATTTCATTAAGCCAATTGTTTTCTAATATATAAACATCCTTCCATGACTAGGTAAGCACCTTTTTGCAAAAGTCCAAGCACAATATAAAGACTAATCTTTATACATGCAGAGATTCCTAATCTGGAGGATATGTACTAACAGCCCATTAACACTTTGATTCTCAACTTCCAACAATCTGGTTCACCATAGTGATAATATCTAAACGATAGAAATCATTAGTGGGCGTGTCTATGTCACATGTAGCATGAAGACTGTTTTTCAACAATTATTATATCTCCATCATAAAATCATTGGTACCCATATTTTTACAATATTTTTTCATTGGCACAATAACCCCCCCAAAGTTATTGTGTTTAACCAAATTTTTAAATCATATGAAACATATTTAGAGCTAACATTCTTTAAAACCTGAAGACATGATTGGATATGCAGGATAGTCTAATTCTCTACTCCAAATTTCTTGAGCATTTATTTTTATACTTAAAAAAAACCCTTGATGTTAATAAATTGGCTAAGTTATATTCCTTTTCCAGAATTTTAGAAGTTTTAGAAATACTGATACTTATTATTTGATTAACAGCAATAATCCCATTGGTGGCCCATGATTTATAAAATAAAAAAGTGTTGCCAGATATTTGTAAGTAAAAGTACTCCAAAGTGTTAATTTCTATTGACAATGAAAATAAAAATTTAATTTCTGCCCAGTAAGGCCCATCAGACTTAATTTCTAGTATATTTTGAATCAGGAATTCAAGGGTGCTAAACAATAAGTTGAGCCAACAATGGTAAATAGTCAGTATAATTTTCATTCCAATACCTGATTGACTTAACAAGTTAGCCCTTGTTAATGTCAATCAGGTATTGGAAAAATCACCATCATTGTATAAAAACTATAACTTTAAGAAATCCTGGTTATGTGCTCCTTCCATGAAAATTTCACTATTAATTTATCAATCTGTTTAAAATATTTAAGTGGAACCAACTGTCTTGATGCAACATTAATGTTCCTTATAAACATAGAGATATCTTCAAACAAATCTTAATATCCCCTCTCATATATGAAATATAAATTGCAAAGCTCTTATCTACTAGACAGGATATTTTCCTAAAAATAATAATCCCCAGACATTTAATAGATTTTGGAATAGCTGCATAAACAAAGCCTAAATTTTTGCCTATATCTTTCAGGACCTTTTTACCAATAAGTATTAGACTTATTTCAATATATTAAATACTCATTATACTGTACAATTTCTACACTTTAGGGTAAGGATCTCTGTTTCTCCCTCCCAGTACTTTAATTTTTTAATCTTTAATTTTATTTACAATATAATGAACAGTTTATAAAAACAGCATACATATTTTATGTAGAAACAGTAGAGTAAACAATTACAGTGGTACCTCGGTTCACAAACGCTTCTGTTCACGAACAATTCAGTTCACGAACAGCTCCGGCTGCAAAAATTTGCCTCCGTTCGCGAACTCCGCATCGGGTGACGAACAGGATCCGCAGCCATTTTCCCTCCCGTGACACGTGGTCGCGGCTTCCTGTAGGGAGGGGGACTCTCCCTCCAAGCAGTAACTGCCTCCCCACCCGCCTTCCTGTCCTCCATGCCAGAAGTCGCGTCGAGCAAGGTTAGCTTTCTCTCTCTTCGTACTGTACTTCGTGTCATATTTTTGCAGTTTAAAAACAAACAAACATATGGTTCAGAACGGATTAACCGTAATTACATTGAACCTTATAGGGAAATTTGATTCGGGACGCGATCAAAAATCGGTTGGCGACCAAATTCATAGGGGTCAGAACGGATTAACCGTATTTACATTGAACCTTATGGGAAAATTTGATTCGGTTCACGACCAATTCGGTCCACGACCAGAGTCGTGGAACGAGTTAAGTTCGTGAACCGAGGTACCACTGTATTATCCCTTTCTTGCACATAATTAATGATTAAACCAGGAGAATAAAAATAATCTGCATATCGTAATATTGATGTCTTTTTGGCTAAAAGTTTGGATAACGTTTCTATCAGAGTAGTTTGTCAACATGTGGAAACAGCTGACCTTTGTTTTTTATTTTTAATAAACGGAAGTGTTAAAATGCATTACAAACTGAATTCTTTTCTAAAGAGTTTTAGCTGATATATATTGAAGTATTCTGATTCTGCATTTGCTACAATACATCTATTGTTTTAGCTTTCTGCATAATAGCATTTTTAAATCAATAATATGAACATTTAATAATACATCTCTATTTTTTACTACAGAGGATTACAGCATTTTGTCTGGTACTGTGATGGAATGGACTTATGAAGGCCACGCTCAGGGAGATAAGCGTGTTCTTAGCCCCCAACACGAGCGTGGGAAGTTCAAGAAAATGAGGCTGGCACCTCCCTAAGGAATTCACGGTGTTGTGGCTGGCTGGCTTGGGAACTAGGGTTCAGTCTGGGGAGATTTTCTGTCTGGAGGTTGTAACTAATAAATGCAACAGAACTGTATTTGCATTGTCTCTTGGAGTTCTTTGGGCTGAACCTGACAGGTACACATGTCTTGAACATTAATATTAATCTCTGGGAATAAATCATTTAGCCAGTTTACTACAAAATATAACATGTAACATTCTTCATTTAATTCTGTAATATTTTTAATCCCAATGTTGCAATGGCAGTTGGCATCTTCCAAATATAATAATCTCTCATGTAAATCTTAAGGCCCACTTTTCATTGACTTAATTGTAGCTAATTCCTTTCAGCAAGTTCAAATGCATTACTTGGAATATAGCAATATTTACTATATTAAATGTTACATGTCGTCTTGTAATGGTTTAATAACTTTTAATCATTCAGTAGGTCTTTTTTCAACTCAGCAAAACGTTCTAGTAAGGAGGCAAAACCCATCTCATTTTCTTTAGGTTGTAATGCTTTAATGCCATGACTGATTGTTCTGCCTCCTCCATGGTCTCTGAAAGAAAAAAAAATGTACCATCTACTTTCTTCTTAGAAAAATAGGATCATTTTGTTTGGTTTTCCTTTAGTGCGGGGTTTCCCAAACTAGAGGTACAGGTACAGACAGAGCCCAGGGGAGGTGTGAAGAACTTTTGCTTTTTTATTTTTTATGTCTTTATTTAAAAAAAAAAAAGTTTCATTGTATTGTTTTCATTGCTCATTTGTATTCATTTTGGTGATTGGATTTTTAGGGGAGGTGTGTACATTAAGATTACACTAAAGGGAGGTGTGATGGCAAAAAAAGTTTAAGAACTGTATAATTCAGTTTAAAGGGAGGTGAGACAAAGCAGCAGAACTAAGACACCATTGCTATTGGTGATATCACCAACCGCCATGTAAAGATCTTTTGCAATTATTAAAGAAACCCAAAATGATGCCTGCATGTAACAGCAACTTAAAAGTGAGCTATATATATTCCCTTGATTTAATCAATCTGTTTAGTCAGGCATGCCGGAGGTTCAAGAACAAGTCGCAAATTAAGGGTGATAAAGGGGGTCCTTGATATTTTCTATGTTCTATTTTAATTACTGATGTGATGAGCTTATTAGTGATTACTCAAGCAGAAGTATTAGAATACTACATTGTTATCCAAGAAATACATTCTATAGAAAATCTAAGCTTCTTTAGCATGTGAACCAAAAATGAAATACGCACCACAGCAAAGAGTTTTTCTGCATCCAAAAATGCCCAAACCACAGATTCACATTTCTCTACAGAGCTGCTATATCGACCAAAAAATTAAATCTTTTGAGACATATTTTCATAAAACTAGATTGTGCTCAATAAATCATCATTATTATATCTTCTATAACCTTAAGGCTGCTATTAAAATTTTAGTGTCAACTTTTAACCACAATATTGGGTGAAAACTTATACAATTCATACAATGCCTTTGTATTGCATGAATGTGATTCTGTGCCTTTGTGGGAAGCACACGGCAGACTGCATATGTTCCACACGGGATCACGGCACAGGAGAAGAGACAGGGACTTAGAATGAAGCAGTCAGCAATGTTCCAAGCCGCTGTCCAATTACTTCTTCCACCGGAATGCGTTAGAGCAATTTTTTATTTTTGGAATATTTTTTTCTACAGCCTCCATTCATTCACACCCAGTGCATTTTCACACTCTTTCTTTTGCTGGTTTCTCCCAACAAACCAAATTGGACCCATTCAGAAGGATAGCTTTCCAAAAACTGAGTGGAAAGACAAATGTATGAAGTATTTTTTTTAAGAACAAAGAGCAAATACTTTAAGATTTTAAAATGTTGTTTAGCTTTCATTTAACTATTCAAACCCTACATTTTTTTTTTACCCACAATGTTCAAGTCCTCTCTCCTACTTCAGACTCCTTTAGTTTCTGTAAAGATACCATGGTGACTAGATAGTTACATAACCAAATAGAACCAAGCCAACAGGCATGCAAAAGCTTTTAAAATTGAAATGTCCAATTTCAACCTTACTGGAAGATTTTGAACTCATAAGAGAGCATTTTAAAAGTGAGACAGAAGTGTGAATGATCCATTTCAAGGTCAGAAACTTCAAATAAGGTTGGAAGGATGTTGGAATACTTCCAGTAAAAATGAAAAAGCTACACTATCCTCCAAGCAAAATGTTTCAGGTTTGGAATATGCTGACTTCAAAATGTTTTGCACACTTCTACAGATCAACATTTGAAAAAAACAGAAATGTTTCTTTCAATCTGAGCAAAACTTTAATTTCTCCAAGTCAAAAACGAGCCTCAAAAGTGCTTACAAATGGATTCCGATTAGAAAAAATACTATATGCTACTACTTAACTAGAACTTAAGATTTAAACAATAAAATATTATCATTTAGCAGATACGTCCAACCTTTTTGCACTAACAGGATTGTCTGGACTAGAACCATTAAACAAAAAACCTGCCATGAGAACCTATTTTCTCAAGAAACCAGGTATAAGGAAGTCTGAAATAGAAAGCCACATATTTTATTTTATTAAGCACAGTGAAACCTGCTGAATAGAAATAGAAAAGGCAAACTGGTGAATAAGTGGCTATATTTTACCTCAAAGTAAATTAGAATAAGGATGAGGCTAGGCCTAAGGCTCAACACCAAATTATGCATTTTTCCATAAAACGCAATACCCATTCACAGAAAGAAGATATGAACAACCATGAAAGAAAACAAGCACACACAAAAGCTTCACAGCATTCTCTTTATCCTGTGAAACTACCACTCAAGAGATGAGATATTTACATTTCCAGATAAATCAGCCCAGTTACAGCTCTATAAATTGTTGTTTCTCTCCATCTGAGCCTGCTATGTTACTGAGTCACCCTTAGTTATTAAGCAGCTGACTTTTATTTTTCTTTCTAAAGTAAATGCACTTTAGCTAGGTGGGCAAACTTTCAGTTCTTCCAGCAGTTTCTGCTTTCCAACTGTTCAGGGTAAAGGAATTACTTTAAAATTAGGAAAGATGGAGGGGCTCAATTCACAGTCTTTTTCAGTTATTTTATACATGCACAGACACACATTTTTTGTTTTCCTTACTACAATATTGCTATCATTTATTTCTACATCAAATAGCTAAAATAAAGCATATTTAAGTAACCCTAAGAGAAAATAGTTACTTCTTGAAATAATGTGTACATTCAGAATTGTGTTTAAATAAAACAGAAGACAATTATATTTAAGCTTCATGAATATACCAGTCAAATTAAAAGTGCTGATTAGGTTTTACATTAAGAACAATAAATGCATATCATAAGAAGTTCAAATTACTCTTCAAAATGATCTATGCGTTTCTGATTTTTCTCCAGAACTTCAGCGTTTCAGAAACTTTGAATTGTTAGCCTAATGGATATTTAGGACAGAAATCAGGCTGATCAAGATATTATTTGGAACTGAGAGTTGTAAATTATTAAGTGAAAAATTCAGTGTAGCCTTCTTTTTTAAAGGAAGGACTACAACTGATATCTCACCTTCTTCATATAATAAGCAATTAGCTCAGTGAAATATTCTTAATATTGTTCCTATGTAGCATGTCTCTGGAAAAAAAGGGAACTTTGCTTTAGCAACAACATAACCTTTCAATAGCACAGCATGACAATGATGCTTATAATGGTAAGGGAGGACACAATTTAATCTGGAGAAATATAGCCAAGAAGAAACACTGTGGAGCTGGGGGTGAGTGGAAGGACCAGATTGGATTCTAATAAGAATATACAAAGTACTCCGATTTATGATTCCAGGGAAACCCATAACTGGTACCACCAAGCCATCTAAACACAATCATTTTAATCACTACAAAATACATTCTGCCTTATATGCATAGCTGAGCTAAAATAACTCAAAAAAAGCTAGGAAAAGTCTGGTTTCTAAAGGATGTCTAACAGTTTTCCCCTACTACTAGGAGAATGCCAGAAAGCCAGCCATATGATTTTTCAAGAAGCATATTCAGTTCCAGCCTCCCTACTTTAAACATCTCCCCATTTTCCTTTTTCCAACAGTTAGTCATTATCTTGTGACTTCAGAGTCTATTCAGCACTTATTGGGCCAGATTATTTTGGGTTGGGGCATGGGTGACATGGGGAGACTCAGGTTTGAATCCATTCTCAGCCATGGGAACTCAACGTAAATGACTTCAGATAGTGTTTTCCACTTCATACATGTTATCCATCCCTCCATCCATCTGCTTTTTCTCACCATTTTTCTAAACTGAGCAGCACAAGGATTGCAACATCTCCATATACAGGAGTTAATAATTTTGATTGCTTTCACCCAGCCAAATTCATGGAAGTCTGAATTATCCCTGAAAATTAATTGCAATAGTTTTTACTTCAACTTCAGAACTGGCAGGACACTTAGGACTAGTAACTGGGAAACACAGGCGGAAAGATGTTTCACACAGCTTATGTGCTTCACACAGACTAGATGGGCTTTTTATCAGATTTAATATATTTTTTACATTTCAACCTTCTTAAGTTACCAGCAGATAACAGTATGTTAGTCTGATCTAGTGAGGTCACTTAATATTTTGTTGATGCAACTAGTTAAGTGACATTAAGAATCTGATAGTATTTTAAAAAGCACTTAAAAAAATATTTTCAACATTAGTTGAAGGGTTTCTTTAGAATGTATATGCCACCTTGAGCTCCCAAATGAAATGCAGGATATAAACTTAATAAATGATAAATAATAAGCCAGAATTCTGATTCATCATAAATGATCATATGGATAGTAAACATTGGCTGATTTCTTCTATCATCAATGGTTTTAGCATTACATCCAAACTAGGATTCTGGGCTTGCTGCTCTCCAAAACAGAACAACATCTGAAGCTAACAGACCAAAGCACCTAGCTTCGGGGCAGCATTACAATAATGAATATACCCTAGTATTTTTAACTTCTGCTGGCAGAAGAAACCAAGAAACAGCAATTCAGGAACACCTACTTGAATGCTTGCTAAATTCCCAGGATCTAGTCAGAAGAATTTTCAGTTACTGTTTTGTTCAAAGCAAGCTATAGGCTGGAAATTAAATGCACAATTTTAAGCCTGACAGCTTTGAAGATCTGAATATATTTCATTCAGTATTTCATATGAGCCATTGCCACTGGCAAAAGATACTCACCTTGACAAAGTTCAGGAACATCTAACCACTGATTAGTGTCAAGACATCTAATAGTACGAGCTTTTCCAGATATATATTCATAACCTGTGATGCACTCTAACTGCAGAAGAGTTCCAACAGGATAGGTATCTGCTAGGTCTCCTCCTCCTTTTAATGAAGAATGGCTGGGTAGACTTGGAGTTGGGCACTCACCTGTACATAAGCAAAAATAAGGAAGCCTTGAAGTAGAGAACAGAGATAAAGGGTCTGTTACAGTACTGAAGTCCAACCATTCACAAAGTCTTAAGCCACTGGGGCTTATACCAAAGAATTTGACAAAGTTTCAACCCAGAAATGTAGGAGCAAAGTCAGGAAGGCAAAGGCAAAAAAATGAGCTAAGAGTAGCAAGAGGGCCATAATCCACCAAGAAATTTTTCTTCAAATACGTCAAGAGCAAGAAGATAAAAGAGGTGGCAGACTCACTGCTTACTTGGGATGCAGAAATTTTAACAGGTGACCAAGAAAAAGCAGAGGAACTCAAGTTCTGTTTTACCTCTGAAATGGTGATTTGAGTGGTATAGACTGGAAACAAATGCAATAGGCGCAGGTCAGTAAGGATGTAATAAACAAACTTCTACCTAATTTAAATGCCTTCAAGTCCCAATGCCTTAATGAAATACACTCTAGAGTTCTGAAGGAACTGGAAGAAGAACTTTCAAGATCTCTATCAATTATCTTTATTCATTCCTGGAAAACTGGGGACTGTAGTTCCTTTCTTCAAGAAAGAAAGAAAAAAGATCTCAGTAATTATTGACTAGTGAGCTTAACATTAATGTCTGGAAAGATGTTAGAATAGGTAATAAAGCAGGCCATTTGCAAAGATCTTAAAGACAGTACTGTGATCTCTAAAAGCCAACATAGCTTTGCCAAAAATAATTCATGTAAAACAGTGTTGTCTCCTCTGACAGAGTAACTATTCCACTGACCAAGAGGAATGCTGCAGATATAAGCTACTATGATTTCAGTCAAGTTTTGACAAGGTCCCAATGTTCTACAGGACATCCTCATTGACAAGTTGTTAGTGTAGTTTGGATAGCACTCCAGTATAGTGGTTGGCTAACCACACCAGAGAGTTGGCATTAATGGCTGTCTATCAAGTTGGACCCCTTCATGGATCACTGCCTTGTCGTGGTGAAGGGGCTTGTGTAACTCAGTGAAGCCATGAGCTATACCATGCAGGGCCACCCAAGACGGACAGGTCATGACAGAGAGTTCTGACAAAATGTGGTCCACTGGAGAAGGAAATGGCAACCCACTCCAGTATCCTTGCCAAGAAAACCCCATGGACAATGTTAAAAGGCTAAAAGATATGACGCCGGAAGATGAGCCCCTCAGGTCGGAAGGTGTCCAATATGCTACTGGGGAAGAGCGGAGGGCAATTCCAAGTAGCTCCAGAAAGAGTGAAGCGGCTGGGCCAAAGCCGAAAGGACGTTCAGCTGTGGATGTATCTGGAAGCGAAAAGAAGGTCCGATGCTGTAAATAACAATATTGTATAGGTACCTGGAATGTAAGATCCATGAACCAAGGCAAGCTGGATGTGGTCAAACATGAGATGACAAGATTGAACATCGACATCTTGGGAATCAGCCAACTGAAATGGACGGGAATGGGAGAATTTAATTCAGGTGATCATTATATCTACTACTGTGGGCAAGAAACCCTTAGAAGAAATGGAGTTGCACTCATACTCAATAAGAGAGTGGGAAAGGCAGTAATGGGGTACAACCTCAAAAACGACAGAATGATCTCAGTGCATATCCAAGGAAAACCAGTCAACATCACGGTAATCCAAGTCTATGCCCCAACCACTGATGCCGAAGAAGCTGAAGTTGACCGGTTCTATGAAGACCTACAAGACCTTCTAGAACTAGCACCAAAAAAAGATGTCCTTTTCATCATAGGGGATTGGAATGCTAAAGTAGGAAGTCAAGGAGTAATCGGAATAACAGGCAAGTTTGGCCTTGGAGTACAAAATGAAGCAGGGCAAAGGCTAATAGAGTTCTGTCAAGAGAACAAGCTAGTCATAGCAAACACTCTTTTCCAACAACACAAGAGACGACTCTACACATGGACATCACCAGATGGTCAATACTGAAACCAGATTGATTACATACTTTGCAGCCAAAGATGGAGCAGCTCTATACAGACGGCAAAAACAAGACCAGGAGCTGACTGTGGCTCAGATCATGAGCTTCTTACTGCAAAATTTAGGCTTAAATTGAAGAATGTAGGGGAAACCACTAGACCACTCAGGTATGACTTAGATCATATTCCATGTGAGTACACAGTGAAGGTGATGAATAGATTTAGAGGAT
The DNA here is from genome assembly GCA_030867105.1 of Liasis olivaceus. Classification (NCBI taxonomy): domain Eukaryota; kingdom Metazoa; phylum Chordata; class Lepidosauria; order Squamata; family Pythonidae; genus Liasis; species Liasis olivaceus. The sequence goes on along the minus strand of CM061350.1, from coordinate 162,679,134 downwards.
TAGATTTGGTAGACAGAGTGCCTGAAGAACTATGGATGGAGGTCCATAAGATTGTACAGGAGGCAGAGGCTAAAACCATCCCAAAGAAGAAGAAATACAAGAGAGCAAAATGGCTGTCTGATGAGGCTTTACAAATAGCTGTGGAAAGAAGGAATGCGAAAAGCAAGGGTGAAAGGGAAAGATATAAGCAACTGAATGCAGATTTCCAGAGAATAGTAAGGAGAGATAAGAAGGCCTTCTTAAATGAACAATGCAAAGAAATTGAAGAAAATAATAGAATGGGGAAGACTAGAGATCTCTTCAAGAAATTGGAGATATCAAAGGAACGTTTAGTGCAAAGATGGGCATGATAAAGGACAAAAAAGGCAGGGACCTAACAGAAGCAGAAGAGATTAAGAAGAGGTGGCAAGAATACACAGAAGAACTCTACAAGAAAGATCTTAATGTCCCTGATGTCCATGCTGGTGTGGTCACTGACCCTGAGCCAGACATCCTAGAGAGTGAAGTCAAGTGGGCCTTAGGAAGCATTGCTAACAACAAAGCTCGTGGAGATGACAGTATTCCAGCTGAGTTATTTAAAATACTAAAAGACGATGCTGTTAAATGCTGCACTCAATATGCCAGCAAGTTTGGAAAACGCAACAGTGGCCATGGGATTGGAAAAGGTCAGTTTACGTTCCAATTCCAAAGAAGGGCAATGCCAAAGAATGCTCAAACTATCGCACAATTGCACTCATTTCACATGCTAGCAAGGTTATGCTCAAAATCCTACAAGCTAGGCTTCAGCAGTACGTGAACCGAGAACTACCGGATGTACAAGCTGGGTTTCGAAGAGGCAGAGGAACTAGAGATCAAATTGCCAACATTCGCTGGATCATGGAGAAAGCACGAGAGTTCCAGAAAAGCATCTACTTCTGCTTCATTGACTATGCAAAAGCCTTTGATTGTGTGGATCACAACAAACTGTGGCAAATTCTTAAAGAGATGGGGATACCAGACCACCTTACCTGTCTCCTAAGAAATCTGTATGCGGGTCAAGAAGCAACAGTTAGAACCGGTCATGGAACAACCGATTGGTTCAAAATAGGGAAAGGAGTACAACAAGGCTGCATACTGTCACCCTGCTTATTTAACCTATATGCAGAGTACATCATGAGAAATGCCAGGCTGGAAGAATCACAAGCCGGAATTAAGATTGCAGGGAGAAACATCAATAACCTCAGATATGCAGACGATACCACCGTAATGGCAGAAAGTGAAGAAGAACTAAAGAGCCTCTTGATGAGGGTGAAAGAGGAGAGTGCGAAAGCTGGCTTGAAACTCAACATTAAAAAAACTAAGATCATGGCATCTGGACCCATCAATCCCTGGCAAATAGAAGGGGTAGAAATGGAAGCAGTAACAGACTTCATTTATTTGGGCTCCAAGATCACTGCAGACGGAGACTGCAGCCATGAAATTAAAAGACACTTGCTCCTTGGGAGGAAAGCTATGGCAAACCTAGATAGCATATTAAAAAGCAGAGACGTCACCTTGCCGACAAAGATCCGCATAGTCAAAGCTATGGTTTTTCCAGTAGTAATGTATGGCTGTGAGAGCTGGACCATAAAGAAGGCTGAACGCCAAAGAATTGATGCCTTTGAACTGTGGTGCTGGAGAAGACTCTTAAGAGTCCCCTGGACTGCTAGGAGGTCAAACCAGTCAATCTTAAAGGAAATCAACTCTGATTGCTCATTGGAAGGATTGATAATGAAGCTCAAGCTCAGATACTTTGGTCACCTAATGCGAAGAGAGGACTCTTTGGAAAAGACCCTGATGCTGGGAAAGATGGAAGGCAAAAGGAGAAGAGGACGGCAGAGGATGAGATGGCTAGATAGCATCACTGAAGCAATGAGCATGAAATTGAGCAAACTCAGGGAGGCAGTGAAAGATAGGAAGGCCTGGCGCAATATGGTTCGTGGGGTCACGAAGAGTCGGACACGACTTAACGACTGAACAACAACAACAAATCAAGTTGGAGAGCAGTCACTAGGGGAGTTTCACAAAGATCAGTCTTGGAACCAGTATAATTTAACACTTTTATTAATGATCTGGATAGCTATCAAATTTGTGAATGACACAAAACTGGAAGTTCTAGCCAACACCCAGGATGAAAGCATTTGATTGCAGTGTAGCCTGGAAGATAGGGCTGAAAGGAAAAAGATATCCTTTAACAGGGAAAAATGTGAAGTATTACATTTATGGAGAAAAAAAATGTAAGACAAACATACAAGATGGTGGACTCATGGCATGAAACACTACAACAGGAAAGGATTTAGATGCAGTCACTGACAAGAAGCTGACCATGAGTCAGTAGTGTGAAACAGCTGTTAGAAAGATTAATACAATTCTGGACTGCATTAGAAGAAGCACTGTTTTAAAAACACATGAAATCATTATTCCTGTGTTTTGGGCACTGGCAAGACCACACCTGGAGTACTGTATATAATTCTGGATCCTACATTAGCAGAAGGATATTGACAGAGAACTGGTTCAGAGAATGGTAACAAAGATGATAAAGGGACTTGGAGATATACCCTTGAGGAGAGGTTGAAAGAATTTGGCATGGTCAGTCTGAACAAAACTTAAGAGGCTACATGAGCTATTCTCAGGTACATAAAGGGAAACTACAGGGAAGATAGAAACTATTTTCGATGGCTACAGAAATCAGGATCAGAAATAACAAGCGTAAGTTGCAGCTACCTGGATTCCATTTAAATATATATATAAATCTCCTGAAGATAAGACCTGTATAACAGTGGAATAGTTTATCTGTGAAGGTTGTGGGTTCTCCATTTCTGGAGGTTTTAAGAAGACGTTCTCCTGGATAGTTTGAATAGTTTTCCTGTACTTTGCAGCAGGCCAGACTAGATGATCTTTGTGGTTCCTTCCAAACGTACAATTTTATTTTATTCTTCACTGCACAAACAAAGGAACACTCCCTTTTTTACAGGGAAACATTAAAGACTTTGAACTATCTTTCAAGGCAGCATCCTAGATCACTGTTTTCTTTTTAACATAGCTATTATATCTTTGGGCTTTGCTTCTGCTGTACAACAGTCTGTACGACCATAGCTCTATGCAGTGACTTAAATAATCCCTAAATAAACACATAAATAATTTCCTCTGGACCTTGGTTTCTGAGTCCAGGTTTTATGTTCTGAAACAGAACTTCACTCCTTGGCTTTCAATTCATGTTTGATTAGTGTTTGGCTTCTGTAACTCAAGAAACCGACTCTTAGAGAAAAGGTCAAGTGAACAGGTCAAGAACGAAGAAACCAATTTCTTCCTGTTATAGTTATATTTCTGTTTGAGAAAGAACAAATATCAACAAAACAACCGTGAGGTACTTGAAGGAACACCTGGACTTGAATAAAGCCTTGGTTCCCATCACGAGCAGTAACTACAACTAATTAAAGAGCCTCAGTTACGGCAAGCACTCAACTACCTCTGCATTCTTCAAAGATAGATGTGGCTGAGAGCCCTGCCGCTTCTGAAACCCGTAGTCAAGCAAACAAAGGATCCACGGGGAAGGGTGAAGGGGCGGAGAATCCACGGCGACCGAACAGCCACTTCCTAAGCAGCCAGCAGGGCAGGAATCGGCGAATGGGCGTTCCCGTCACAGCCCTCCCGTGACCCCCTGATGGCAGAGGGTCCGCGGCGACAGGCTACGGCTGGCATCGTTCCTCCTCCCTCGACGCTGCAATACGCAGCTGGAGCAGCAGCTTTGCGTAGCGAGGGGCCTTCTCGCTCTCTCGGTGATGGGCCACAAAGCAGCAAAAGAGCGCGGCTCCCCGGAGCATGGGCAAAGAGACTTCCCGCATTGTCGAGTGAATCTCGATTAGCTCCCCCTCTAAACAATAATTAAGCCCCCCCCCCATTTTAGAGCACGAACGTTAGCAGGCACCTAGAGGTATTTCTTACTCACACAAAGCAGTAGATGAGAGGAACAGCAGGACCAAGACCGTCGAAAGGACCTCATTGGAACAAGAAGGAAAAAGGCCCATCGTAACAGCTGAAGGGAGTCGGAGAAACGCTTCCCGAGCTTAGACAGAAAAGGGCGGTGCTCCAGAATATTATAGCATGGCGAAACGTGAACCACCACTTTTCTGGAAAATGGGTGTGAGCAGCGTAGTCTTTATAGCCTGACGTTCATACGTCATAACAAACAGGAAGGAAGTTTCTAAGGCGGTGGCCGCCGCTCCGGCAGTCAAGTGTAACGTTGAAAAGGGAACTTTGTGTTTCCGTGGCCACAACAGGAGGCAGCAGTGGGGTGGGAAGGGATTTGCCATCGCGCTTTAAAAGGAGTTTTGCAGAAACTTACAACTATTAACTTGGAAGGGGAAAAAAAAACCGCGGCGATTATAGGGATAGATCCGCGCTAGAAAGCAGGTCTTTTGAACTCAACCAATCTTTCTTATCTTGCTGTCAGCTGCGTTAAGCTTCAATTCTCATAAATTTGGGTAGCATAGCTGTCGTCTGCATCTTCGACTCTAAAGATTCTGGGAACTGAAGACCAAGTCGGCTGCAGTATCCAAGTGGGAAAAGTATGTTAACAGGGCATGCTTACAGTTGTTGTGGTATCCTCACTGAATGCTTTTTATCAGGCTATTGACCAGTTTGATGTAGTGGTTAAGGCACCAGGCAGTAGAGGGCCATGAGTTCTAGTCCTGCCTTAAGCACAAGCCAGCTGGGTGACCTTGGTCCAGTCACTCTCAGCCCTAGGAAGAAGGAAATGGCAAGCAACCTCCAAAATCTTGCCAAGAAAACTGCAGGGACTTGTCCAGGCAGTCACCAGGAGTCAAGGCACAATCATCATCACTGATACCTGAGTGTACATGGGGTGTGTCTCAGAGTTTGTGAGACTGCAGTGGGTGGGTATGGGGGAGTGACACAGATGTGTGTAGTGAGTGCTGTGACTTAGAATCTTATGGCAGAATGCAAAATTGACATTGGTCACAGCATAGGTGTTGTCATTTTGGCATTATTTATTTTTCTTACTGTGTCGCTGAATATTGGGACCCCCTAAAATGATAAATGAATTTCTGTAATTTTCCCATGAACTGGGAAAATTCAGGCTACCATACCTAGTCTACAAACATTTGGGTGGCAGCAAAGAAGAACTGAAAACTCTTCTGGACTGGCCTACTATAAATGAAATTATAGATATACAGTAGAGTAAGAACTTAAAAAACAACTTTGTAGAATGCAGTAGAGTCCAATGTTGTGTTTGCAGCTAGCTAGGTAGATCTGCAGTGTTCACAAGAATTTTGGGAGCAGATAAATGATAAGAGAATGTATAACGTACCCCCGGAGGTGCGATTGGCCCCCTTACTCCTGGCCTTCCGAAGGACCTTGAAGACCTGGTTCTGCCACTTGGCCTGGGGTGGGGAGGGAACAGCTCAAGCAGGGAGATGGCTAGTCCCATAGTGGCCGGCTGTCCCTGCCCTGACTTCCCATCTTCTTGGATTTTTGTTTCTAGTATTGTTTTAATTGTATATATGGGGTGTATTTTATGTATATTTATAGTTTTAATCTCTTTGTAACTCACCCAGAGTCCCCTATTGTAGGGGAGATGGGCGGGAGAGAAATCTAATAAATAAATAAATATCTTTAGTAACTAATCTTCACATCTATATTACTGTATCTACATGAAACATTTTAACAAGCATATTGATAGACCTATCCTCTATAAACTTGGCCTCTTTTAAAAATCCATGGAAGTTAATGGCCCCTTGCTGTGTTCTGTAGCAGTGATTTCCTGAAGTCTGTTCTATTTGGGATGAAATTCTTTTTGGTTGCCCTGAATGCACGCACATATACACACACACTCATATTTTGTGCCATCTATCCACATACACATACGTATATGTGTGTGTGTGTATATATACACACAAACACAAGTAGCTGGATAGTATAATGGTTAGAGCACTGCCCTTTGATGTGGGAGACCAGGGTTCAAATCCTAGCTGGTACCTACTTTACCAGTAGGGGTCCTTGGGCTTCACCTGCCTACCTCAGAGTCATGCTGGCTTGGATGTTGCCTGGATTAATAAGGTCTGTGCCAGATATTGGGGAACCAGGACAATCTGACAATAAGTGGGCTATAGGAAGAAACCATACGTGGACAAGACAAGAGAACTTGGAATTGATGGACTGCTACTACAACAGTAATCCTAATGAGAAGGGATATATGAAATGTATGAGGGAACTATGGATGGACAGAAAACCTACCTCCACACTAACAGAAACATCTAGTTATCCAATGCTTCAACATAGTGAAGAGGAAGTTGCTCTCATAACTTGAGATAAACCAACTACACATTACATCCTGGACTCGGGAAGATCCAGAACAACAACAAATGTCCAACACCTGAAGCTGAAACGTCACTGCCACGCCCTCCATTACAGAGCACAGCAGCTGATATGAGGCATAAGATCATGAATGTATTAGCCGCAGTTAACCCTTGAGACTGATTATCAAGGCTTAGTGGAGAAGTACCATCAGATAGTATGCTAGAAGATGCCAACAGAGCCCTCCAGACAATCCCTACTACCACCATAACTGAAACAAATGAATTGATATACGCTACAGCCGCTGTAATCCTGGAAATACTTGGCTACATGATCAAGAAGAACAGCAGTACATACCCACCCTGGAAAATGAGATTGGAGGCTAAGATCAAGGCAATTTGGAGAGAAGTTAGTTAGCTAGCTGGACTACAGAAGGATGTGGAGATTAAGGATAAGACTCAGCTACTGAAAAAGTACATTCCATCTGAAGCCCTGGAGACTGCTAAACAAAGGCTCACAGCACTGGCTACCAGACTAAGGAGATATGCTAGAGAAGCAGAGGCCAAGAAGATAAATGCCCTGTAAAAGCAGGTACTCAGTGCAGCGTGAGCTCAGAAAGGCCAGGGAATGAGGGCATGGGGTGCATGTGATCACAGGGAGGCTGGGGAAAGAGGGTGTGGGGTGTATATGTGCAAGTGCAGGGAGGCTAAGGAAAGAAGATGTGTGTGTGCGTGCAAGCGATTGCAGGGAGCCCAGGGAAAGAGGGCAGGGGTATGTGCATGCATGCAGTCGCAGGGAAGCCAAGGAAAAAGGGGACAGGGTGTGTGTAATCACAGGGAGGCCATGGAAAGGGGCATAGGGTACATGTATGAGTGTGTGATCGCAAGGAGGCCATGGAACGAAGTGTGTGTGCATGCGTGCAATTACAGGGAGGCCAAGGAAAGAGCATGGGTTGGGTGTGATCACAGGAAGGCCATGGAAAGAGGGTGTGGGGTACATGTGTGGGTGTGTGCGCACGCGCATGATTGCAGAGAGGTCAAGGAAAGGGCACAGGGGTGCATGCATGCAATCACAGGGAGGCTGTGGAAAGACAGCACAGGTGTGTGTGTGCAAGTGCAGGGAGGCAGGGAAAGAAGGTGTGGAGTACATGACTGTGGGATGCTGTAACTGGTTGTAAGTGCAAGCTTATTCCCAGCACCTGAATTCTGTTCACATGACTGTGGGGGCACTGCAACAGCTGAAAGTTCAAGGACCAGTCATAAGTCCCTTTGTTCAGCACTGTCATAACTTTGAACAGTCGCTGACTGAATGGTCATAACTCGAGGACTACCTGTATGACACAATGTGAATAAGGCTGAGATTTTATGAGAAGTTGATCCCTGGCTTGGAAGTTATACAATTTATTTATTCTGGAGAGGATAGCATTCCACTAGCAAGAATAGTAATCAGTCTAGAGATTATTGTGGATTTACTCTTGTTACTGGATGTCCTACAGAATTCATTGGATAGAACAGTCTATTAGCAATTTTGGCTTGTACAACAACCCCAGCCTTTCCTGACAGGAATAGCTTTGCATTGATAGCTTGTTGGTGAAATTAGGGGATTTCCCTTGAGGGTAGTTTAAAAGCTGCAAATAGCATAGAATTCTGCATATCTCCAGTTCTGAAGGATCTGCACTAACTCATTTAGCCATTCAGTCATTTTTAATACACTGTTGTTGATTTGTCTGGTTCTAAACAGCTTTGGACTAAGATCTGGATAACTGCCTATAAACTGTACCATACTGTTGATACTGATTAATTGTAGTGCAGAGGTGGGCATTCTCAATTATGGCATTCACCATATGGAATAAACTGCCTATAGCTGTTAGGTAGGCCCCCATTGTGGAGTGTGTCTGCTATATATTAAAAGCTTATCTGTTTGCCCAGGCATTACATTTTTTTCCTCTCCTGTTTATCTTTTGGTTAGCTGCCCTAAAATTTATTAATTAATAGTTTTATAATTTATACCTTATTGCATTTATTATATAATGCTTTTAGTCAGACTGCTTTTTAAATTTAAAAAAATAAAATGATTTTTAAACACACACAAGTAGGTCAGCTATGATTTGAACAAATTTCAAATCTCTCCCTGCCTTTCTCCTTTTTAAGACTACAGAAAGAAAGATGACAAAATTGTTAAATATCTATTGACTTTTCATTGAGTTCAATTTGTAATTTTTACACCTATGCGCTCTGCATGAATTGAGGAAGGCTGACTAAAACTAAAGAAATCCAATTTATTCCTAGTAAACACCTCAAAGACAAAAGCTGGTGAACATATAAAATCCTCTTGCATCCAGGATAATTTTGGGAGAAGGCTACATTAATATTTTTTAATGGGAAGTCAGATTATTTAACCCATGGAAGAAAATGTGCAGTCAAACTCTCCATTGAGTCATCTATGCTTGAATAATGCAATGCATGATGACATTTAAAATAAATTTAGCTTATGAACAATCAACACTTGGACTTCAGGAAAACTGATACCAAGCATGTAATTTCCTGCAGTGTGGTATAAAACAAACACTAATTCTGTTCCATAGATAGCATTTTTTTTTAATGATTTGTTCTTTCTGAATAGGGCTGGACATTATATTGTTGTAACTAAAAGGCTTACTTCCACACCCTTCTGTAGCCTTGGCCTTATGAGATTACTTCTTGATTAATGCAACAGGCATCTGCTGCTAGAATGAGGTGGTGGACATGACAAAGCAGTAGATAAGCTGACCTTACTGCTGCAATTGCAAACAAACAAAACCTGTGGAGAATAGTGATATAAATAGACAACTTCAAGCATGGTAAAGGCAGTCTCCACTAGATAGCATTGGAGTAATACACAGTCCAGCTATCATTTAATATATGCCTGCAGCATATAAAATAAGAATTGGGTGACATGCAAATAACTTGACATCTATGCCATGGTATGTAGCAGGGATGCCAGCTTGAGTCCTGACTACAGTTATGAGATCTATAAGTAGCCCTTAATAGGCTCCTTCGTCCCATGAAGAGACATAACATTTCTGAAAATGTTGAAACCACCAAAACAAAGAAGCCTTCAGAAAAAAACGGGAATTTGGGGGAAATAGAATTATATGCAGTATTCATTTTTATACCATCCTTTGCTGATCTAAGTTCACATTGCTATTTTAAGAACATACAATGCAGTAAGTATGTTTGGTTTGCTCATATAATTATGGTCATACTGTAATTATGTTTACTAACTGATTTTATGTTAAAATGTTTTATCAGGTGCTCTAGAGCTTCTAAAAAGTTAGCAGCAAAGAAGCTCACAAACAAATCAGGCAACTTCTTTGGTGAAAGTGGCAATGCCCGCTGGACGCATTAATTGCCTTCTGCATACAGGAACTGTAATATTCCAATACTAAGAAAAGTCTTCCTGTTTTCTATTATAGAAAACATTTGGGGGCAATAAAAGATAGCAACACATGGCACCTTGTCTTACTACATTCATTCTTTATTTAAAAAGTTCATTCAAGTCTTTTTACTCTCCACTTTTTTCCCCACTTTTTCAGAAAAAAAAAGTTTCTAAAGGTTAAAAAACAAACTTCTTTTTTTTCTCCCCTTTTTTTCCACCTTCCTTTTCAATTTTCACCAGTGAAAAGAGAAAGGCAAAGGATAGGAATAGAAAAAAGATATATGGTGAGAATTATAGAAATGCAGGTATTAGGCCACCAAGACAAAAGAGCAATATTTTTGGACCTTGTGAAAAAGGGCCCTAAGGTTCTACAGAGCAGTTTGAAAAAAAACCTCTGCATTAGAGGAATATGCTTCTCTGTACAACCACAAAAGGAATACTTATAGTAGAAGATCTGCCTTTCATTTGGAGCTGGCCTATCTGTTCATTCTAACTGTTTTTATGAGAGTGCTTTATAAAAAAAGGGAGTTAGTGTCAGGTTCAGCCGGCGCTGCACGGCTAGGAAATTCCCCAGACACGCTTTAGTCAGTTTCACCGCTCGAGCGCTAGCGCAGAAAGAGGAAGTGCTAACCGCAAACTAATGAATGGGCCACCTGGCGCCTCTTCACTAATCTGGAGTGGATGCGTTGTGTTAACGCCAGAGGGCTGCGGGCGCTATGGACAAAGGAAAGAGCCACGGAATTGAGGAAGAGCAATCAGCGGGCGAGGGATAGCTCCCGGCTGTGTGCGCGACAGAAGCCCAACGAAGGCAACGACCACGCCAAGGGCTAACAACAATCAAAGAACAATGGGACCCAGGCTGAACCTGCCATCTGGACAGTTAAGGGGCATTGATGGGGCGCTGATAATCCGCAGCCTGTAACGCGATGGGGCAAAAACGCAGGAAGGGGAGAGGTAGAAAGTAATCAATGTGATTGTACCAAGCCAGTCCTGGCTTTGCTTGTAACTGTTGCGTTACGCTTGAGTAAACCTCTTTTGTGAACCACACGTGTCACAGGAGTTTCTCCTGACGAATGGGACAAGTTCTTACAGTTAGCATGTCCAGCTACATGGTACCAGCTCAGCCAACCTTGGCTGATCTAGAAAGCTAAATAAGGTCAGCTCTAGTTAATATTTGCAATAGGGGAGATTTGGGAAAATATGGCTTCACTGGGAAGTCAAATATCATTCTGGAAGAAAACAAAGGCAAGCCACTCCTATATCAGGCCAAGAAAACGTCATGGTTGTATTCATCAAAGACACCAAAGTCAACTTTACTGAGCTAGCTCCTTCCCTTTTAGGATACTTTGACTGGATATTCTTTAATAAAATTTCACTCTGCAGAAACCAGCCACCATTCCTTCTTTGAGAACACTTCATTCTATTACCCATTTTCCCCTTTTGAATTTTCTGTTTCTTCATAGAAATGAAGCTTTATTGTTGAGATAATAGGTTTTTGCTGTTTAGGTAGGTTCCCTCCCTTGTCCCCCACTTTTTTAAAACTAAGAAAATTTTGACTAATCTTGAAATTGCAAACCATGCTGCAAAAATACAAATAGGCAATCAATCAATCAATCAATCAATCAATCAATCAATCACTGTTTTTAAATAAGGCCTATTTAAACACATAATTTTCATAAAAATAACATACTACTGAAGAATCAGTACTGATCATTTTAAATTTTCATAAAGACCATGTTACAATTAAGGATTTTTAAAAAGCTGATCACTAGGAAAAAATGGCAATGAAATTTGAATCTTCTGGGCAGGATTGATGTCTTCTAATATTTTGAGATGAGTTTAGGCAAGAAGCTTGGAATAAAGATTGAAGGTTACACATGGAAAAGTGTAATTAATTCCCATCCATATTTAATATTTTACTCTTCTTCCATAATCAGTGATCCTTCAATGGATGGACTAAAATTTTAGAAATTTTAGCTTCTAATATATTGAGATGTTCTAAATATAGCATCAATACTAGAGTTGTAATTGGATAATAATTAGGGTTGTAAGTAGAATTAGAAGGAACAAGAACTAGGGAGTCTGAGCTCAAACCAGTTCTGAACATACAGTAATTGAAAGTCTCCATTATAATTATAATTAATCTTCAGTTACTGTTGCTCAATAACTTGACATCAGATCCAACATTGTATGTAAATTTTGACAGAGCACAACCAAGGAAAAAGAATAATTATTTACTCCAGGGATTTGTGAGACAAGTTGTACTGTACAATTAATAATATACTGGATTATCATACATACAAAATCAACAGCTCTCTACAGAAAAGCTGCAACTTCCAATATTTCCTGACAAACTTAATTTCCGTACTACAGTAGCAACTTATATTTCTAGAGCCATAACTGTATCTAAATAACAGTAATAAGTACAGGCTTTTATCACTTCAGTGGTGGCTGTGTGATGCAATGAAGATAGTGTATGTCACTCATAGGGGAATGACCATATGCTTGTTCCACTTGGATCTGAACAAACACACCATGTATCTCACCCATGGGTCTGAAGGAAAGTTTATACTATGTGAATTTTCTGAAACAGTAGCAGGCTTGAAAGATTTTCCTCTTCCCAATTACTTCCCCTCAGCAATATTACTATTTCTCTATAGTAAATGAGGTATTCTAACATTTCAAAACAAAGCAAAAAGGTTGTATTTCTGGCATCATAAATATAATCCAGCTCAAACATCAGTGCAATCCAGCATGATCATAACTAAGTCTTTAAACACAACATTCAATCTGTGTTGCATTTTGTCTAAAAATAATTGAGTTCCAAAGTACTGTACATCTATACCAGCATTTAAATGTTGTGTCTTTGCAGCTGTGAGAAGCAACCTATGTTATTTTGACAACATGCAACTTTCCACAGGAAAACATATTTCAACATTTTAGAAAATCTCCTTTATGGTTTAATATGAAATCCCTCAAGATTAAAATCATGATGTCACTCAGGGGAAATAAAGACTGGGGTGGAGGAGAGAACCTTCTGAAATTTGACCAGTGAAAAAGCTGGCAAATTCAAGTTTTTCATCTTAACGATTAAGACATTTTTGAACAAACAGCTGCAGTTTGTCTAAAAAGCAGAGAAATCATTACATGTGGGCATAGCAATTGTATAAAAGGAGGAGCAGATAGAATATTGTCCTCTACTTCTGAAGTCTGCCCAGCTCCTCCCATACAGATTGCTCTACTACCCCATAGATGGCAACGGCTTTCCATGCTTCTTAGCTTAGCAAATGTTGTTGTTGTTGTTGTTAGAAATCCATCACCACTGAAACAAGTGGGAGTTAAATAAGACACATATCAGGATCCAAAGCTATGCCCCTAACTCCCCCCCCCCCCCCCCCCATATATAACATAAGAGACATGGAACTTTCCGTGGACATTCAATGATTTAAAATTTGGATTTAAATTCATTCCCCCAGTTGATGACCTCATACGCTTTGAAAATATTTCCTTATAACAAGGAAGCTTTTGGTGCCAGATAACATCCAATAAAGATAGACTGAATATTAATCTGATGACAAAAATATTTCTTATGCTATGAAATATGGCAACCCATTTCAAAGATCTATCCAGTGTCTATCATAGCATCATATATTTATACAAGTATGTAAAATATTTTACTTTTCTGCTTACACCTAAAGTAAGTAACATATACATATGTATGTTACATATAGTTGTACTCAACTATGTATATATGGTGTTCATTGGCTGAATCTAGAAGTGTCATTTTCCATATGAAAGGGAGAAAGAATGTTGTGACTTAGTATAAAATCCTTAATTGAGAAAAGGGAACAAAACTCCAAAGTATGGTTCTGTTTGTGGACACTGCTCCATGTTTTTTGTAGAACAGCATCACTGCCATACTCAATGTATTTTTTCTTTCTTTTTTTTCTTTTTTCTTTTTTGCAAATTTGGGGAACTGTCTCATCATAAAACATTAAATATTTATTATATAAAACATCAAAATTTAACATTTTGTATTGCTACATCTTTTTCTTAATAGCTAGTACAATCCTTGAATTAAAATGAAAACATCATTTAACTTAGTCAAAGAATTTTTTGAGGATATATTTTACCTTTGCATTCAGGAACAGAACCTCTCCAGATTCCGGTTTTATTATCTTCAGTTATACAATGCAGAGGATCATCTCCAAAAACTGAAAAGCCAGGATCACAGGTATAGGTCACTATTGAGTTAAGGGGAAATTTTCCATTCTTTCCTCCAGTATAATTTCCATTCATTATTCCTGGAGGAGGAGGACAAGTGGGCCCTGAAATACACAAACAAAACTTTGTGAGTTGTAAAATTTCTGCGAAAACAAATGGAAAACCATTTTCTCTAAGAGAGGAAGCTGACTAATATATGTATTACTGAGAGAGGAATATGTAAAAATTCCCCTCTCACCCCTATGGGTGGTATGTTGTGAGAGTATGTGCAGAGAACGGCCAGGCAAGGGGGGTCAAGAATGTACTTTCATCCCCCGAACAGCGAGGGAGAGATAAGAGGATGAGACCAGCACCTCCCTGAGGAATGCTAGGGGTGTTTACGGATTGACCCTGGGAACTACTCTCAGTCTGGGAAGATTCTGTGTATAGGTGGAAGCCAAATAAACCTTGCTGGATTGAATCTGAATGGTCTCCTGGAGTTTCCTGGGCTAAACCTGACATATGTGTCTTCCTAAATCTCGGGTCCTCTACCAGAGGTCTGGGAGTTTGAGGGTTCTGCGCAGTATCTTAGCTGTTTCTAGCACTGCAGTCTTCTGGACAGAGAGCTCTGATGTTGTTCCTGGGATCCATTGGAGCCATTCTCCCAGCTTAGGAGTCACGGCCCCGAGTGCTCCTACCACCACTGGGACCACTTTGGCCTTTACTTTCCATATCCTCTCTATTTCCTCCTTCAGGCCCTGGTACTTCTCCAGCTTCTCATGCTCCTTCTTCCTGATGTTGCTGTCACTTGGCACTGCTACATCTATCACTACCGCTGTCTTCTGGTCTTTGTCTACTACCACGATGTCTGGTTGATTAGCCAGTACCTGCCTGTCCGTTTGGATCTGGAAGTCCCACAGGATCTTAGCCCTGTTATTCTCCACGACCTTCTGTGGAATCTCCCATATGGACTTGGGGGGGGTCTAGCCCATACACTCTGCAGATGTTCCTGTACACAACGTCAGCTACGTGGTTGTGCTGTTCAGTATATGCTGTTCCTGCCTGCATCTTACACCCTGCCACTACATGTTGGACTGTCTCTGAGGCCTCTTTGCACAATCTGCACCTTGGGTCCTGTCTAGTGTGGTAGACCCCTACTTCTATGGATCTGGTGCTTAGTGCCTGTTCTTGTGCTGCTATGATCAGTGCCTCAGTGCTGTCTTTTAGTCCAGCCCTTTCCAGCCACTGATAGGATTTCCCAAAGTCAGCCACCTCAGCTGTCTGTCAATGGTACATCCCATGCAGGGGCTTGTCTTGCCATGGTATTTCCTCTACTTGAACTTCCTCCCATGTCTGCTGCTGCCTCAGGCATTCTCTCAGCAGCTCGTCTTTGGGTGCCATCTTACTGATGTACTCCTGGGTGCTCTGGGTTTCATCCAGGACAGTGGCTTTGACACTTATCAGAGCCCGCCCGCCCTCTTTGCGGCTGGTGTACAATCTCTGGGTGTTGGACTTGGGGTGGAATTGGTATTGGTAAGTAGGAGAAATCCAGTCCAAGGGCCCTGCTATGCAGAGTCCTATAGGGCTCATCACACTTCCTGCTCCTATTCGACATCTACATGAAGCCATCGGAAGGGTTCATCTGTGAGCACAGGGTCAAGTATTATCAGTATAGCACGTGATGTCCAACTTTTTTTCTCAATTCCTGGCCAGACAAACAATGCCATAGAGATCCCATCCTGGTGCCTGGAGGTTGTAATGGTCTGTATGTAGAGAAACAGGCCTAATTAGGCTCAACCTTAGCAAGACCAGCTTGAAACCCTATGAAACTGCCTTTGTTTTCAAGCACCTTACCAGCATGGGGATTTATCATCCATGATTCTCAGTGTGATTGCACTTCCCCAGGTGGAACTCTCATTTGATTTGGAGGTCCACCTATACTCTCAGTTCCTGCCTGATGAGCAAGTGGCCAGCTGTACCCAGAAGGGCTTTTCCACAAATCTACCAGTTATATTCTTTCCTTGATCAGACAGTTCACAATTACTCATGCCTTGATTACTTCACATCTGGGCTACTATAAGCTCCTATATGGACTACTGTAACTATGTAGCCCTACTCTACCCTTGAAGACTACTCAGAAGCAACAACTGACCTAGAATGTGACTGCATAGATAATCACAGGTGTTCCCCTTTTCACCCATGTAATATTTCTGCTCCATGAGCTGCATTAGCTACTGCTGAGTTTCTGGGGACAATTCAAGGTGTTGGTTGTGACCAATAAAATTCTTCATAGCTTAGGACCTGGCTATCTTCAGGACTATCTTTCTCTTATTATTTTATGGTGATATTTTAACCCTAATATGTACATTGCTTAGAATTACTTTGGTGATTTGGGCAACAGGCAAGCCATTAAAACAAATAGATGCAACTGTAAGTTTTTCTTTACATAAACAGTCTGATACTTTGAGAATAAAAAAATAATATCTGCAAGCCAGGGATGGCCATGTTCCTAGCAAAGCCTACCATAGCTCAAGATGTGATAAATGTTTATATTAATTTCTTTCTTAAAGTAATCTGATTTCCAGTCTTGTAAGAAATCAACATAGTAAACATGCTTTCCTTAAAGCTTTCATGCAATACCCTAGGTAACCAATGAGAAGCCAAAGTTTATTATATTCCTATTTCTTGCACATTCTGATATACCAGTGGCAAGAGGCCTGAGAGGGTATTTCATGAAGCAGGCATCTTCCTCAGCTCCACGGTCCCTCTAGTGACTTCATCATACCAGGAAGAAATGCAGATCCTGCCCACAGCTTGTAATCTATAAACGAACTTTAAAAATTGCTATGAGGAAAGGATATAAAAGGAAATGTAAAAAACAAAAGACAGAAAAATTACCACTCAAAATTCTAGGGAGGGAGTGTCTCTTTTGATGAAATTTAAACAATTTTAAAATGGGGGAGAGGCAAAAGCCAGGTCATTCTGGTCACTACGTAGTGCTAGCCAGATACAAGGCACAAATGTCTGAAATCTAGGAAGTAAACTACATTGTAATAAACCAATAAATACTTATTCCAGAAGAAAGATTAAACAGGGCAAACAAAGAAGGGAAAGAAGCAGAGAAAATCTGAAACAGATGAAAAAAAAACCAGCACGAAACCCTTACTACAGTATCTGGAATTACTAGCATGAATTCTTCATTCCAATGGAAGCTGCAGCAAGGCCTCTAGTATGGGAAACCCAGGGCCATAAGATGCCCACATGACAGTTGGTTTCCCATATCAGCTTGAATCCAGTTTCTGAGGGTCTGAAACTAACATGAGGGGCTGCTGGACTCAGGGATGCTCCTGTGGAATCCCAGACTGTTCTAAGCTTTTCATATTCCTTTAGTCCCCTGCTGCAATCAACAGGCAAATCCTGGGCCCAGGTGGTCTGAAAGAACTGAGAGAATCTTACTGAAGCATATTGGAGGCTCTGGTTTCCATACAACTGTATTATTAAATAATCCACGTGGCAAACACTGGCTTGTAGGTGATCCAATTAATTGGTACCTCAAGAAAAGAAAAAGAACATAATACATTTTTAATCTTTTTCTCTTTTAAAAGACCTTAATTTTGAAATACACATGTTTCTATCATTAAGCAAGTGCAGTTACAACAGCTTTGCTTAGATTAAAGGTTTCATTTTTTTTTAAATAGACATTCTAACATTTATATGAAGGCACTTAATACATTAAATATTAAATAATTATAATATTAAGGCATTTCTTTTCCTCCCACAAGTCCTGTTATGCTGCCTCATCAATAACTTTAGTGACAACATCAAAGGCATCATTTCATGTGGCATGGAAGAAGGCAATGGTAAACCACGTCTTATTTTATGAAGAAAACCACATGGATAGACAAGATATACTGATAGATTGTACTTTGCTGGATGATGGGCCCTCGGGTTTAATGGTATTCAACATGTTACTGAGCAAGGGTTGAAGATCCTTTGGAGTACTAATGGTATTTATGGCATGGTAGTTTAAAGCCTTCTGGACATCTAGTTGCTGATGTTGCATTGCAGGAAAAGAAAATCCAAAGCTGCAAAGGCAGAATTACAGTGGGAACATGAAAAGTAAGAAGCAGGGACATGGCAAAGCTCCACACACTGAAATATGAACGGAAATGACTACACACTGACTTCCTAGGCACCAACTAATTGAAATGGACTGGAATTGGGTAGTTTCAGTGAGAAGATCATTCTGTTTACCACTCAGACTTGAAAAACCAGGAATGGTGTTGCTTTCGCAGTCAAGAAAGATGTAGCAAAAACAGCACTTTAGGTACAGTGCAGTCAACAACAGAATAGTATCAAATAGCTTTAGTAGAAAACTCTTTAATATAATAATATGCTCCAACCACTGATGCAGAAAAAAAAACAGAAGTTGCAAGCTTGCACATGCCAGCAAGGTGTGCTACTTATAGTTGGAGACAGGAATACCTAAGCTGGAGGTAGTAAGGAAGAACATTTAATTGCACTGTATAGCCTAGGAAACAGAAATGAAGCAGGAGAATTTCTGCCAATCCAGTGATTTCTTCATTGCTAACGTATTCTTCAAATAACCAAAGCAGTCCTTATATACATGGACATCAAGAGATGGAGCACTCAGAAATCAAATGGACCACAGTATTGATACAAGGAGGTTGAAGAGCTTAACTGTAACAGCCATGAGTGGCCAGGAGCTAACTGTGGAATAAATTACAAACTGCTCATGTGCAAATTTCAAGTAAAGCTGAAATAGAAGAATGAAGCCAACAAGTTTCCCATTTACTAGTGTATATTTCCACTATACACACCATTTTCAAGGAGAACCACAGGAATTGCTTTGAAATCTTTGGCAAATATAATTGAAGCCACCTTTTCTTCTTTTCTTTGTTCCCATCCAGGTTTGTTATCTCTACCATTTTGTTCCTTTTTTGTTTGTGTTGTTTTCTTGTTTTTAAATGTTTTTAGCAATTTGTAAACTGCCCAGAGTCACTGGGAGTTGGGAAGCATATAAAATTACCATCATCATCATCATTATCTCTTTGAAGGGAACCAGAGGAACTGTAGAATGTAATCAAAGAAACTGTTAGGAATGAATGTGAAAAGAGAAAGCCAAAGACCAAGAAAAAGGAGAAAGCTAGCTGGATTTCAGAACAAATGATGGAAATTGCCAAGATGAAAAGACAAAGCCAAAAAAAAAAACCCACAAAAATTTGAGGAAGGAACTTAAAAAATTTCAGAGACCTGTTAGACGAGACAAAAAGCTGTATTACAATGAAATATGTAAAGACACTGATGATGGAAACAGACATGGAAAAACAAGGAAAATTTTCCAGAGGTCTCTCAAATCAAAAGGTGATTCCAATCTCAAATTGGTATGCTAAAGGATGCCAATGGACAGATACCAACTGATTCAAGAAGATCAAAGAAAGATGGAAGGAGTGTATTAAAATTCTATAGAGTAGGGATGTCAACATCCAAGATACATTAGAGGATATTCCCTATGTATAAGAACCTCTAGAATTAGAAGATTAAGCTACATCAGAACTCTAGTCATTACCAAGTCAGAAAGTTACAGGAATTGATGGAATATCTACTAAAATATGGCAAGCAGCAGCAGAATAATAAAGATTCTAACCAAACTGTGGGTCACATTACAACATTTTGGACATATGATGTCAAAACACAACTCTCTTGAGAAGTTCGTATTTCTGGGAAAGGTGGAAGAAAGAGAAGAGGATGTCTCAATTACAGCAGTGATGGGTGCACCATTGGGAGACCTGAAGATCATTCAAGCAGAGTGATCTGCTTCCTTCCTTCCTTCCTTCCTTCCTTCCTTCCTTCCTTCCTTCCTTCCTTCCTTCCTTCCTTCCTTCCTTCCTTCCTTCCTTCCTTCCTTCTTTTCTTTTGCATATTTGCTTACATTGTTAAGAAGAAATCTAGTCTTTTGCATAAGTGGCAAAAAAGGTCCAACTCCATTATAAAAGTTCTTATCCACAGAAGAGTAAGCATTGGAAAACGAATCATGAAAAAGTGGAACATTCATTTTCTTGGTACATCCTTATACATTTACTATTTTGAAAGAAGCAGAAATATCTTAAAAAATTATTGAAGTCCTCAATAATTTCCTCACAATTCAGTGTAACCCTGATTAATCTCTTTCATTTGACAGTGATAAAATATAAATCAGTAAACAAGGATTCTTTGGGATTTTCTTAGAATACACATTAAAAAGGGCCCAGTTTTCCTGGCATCTTTGTTATCAATCTTTTGCCTACATTTTGGATTTTTAAAAATTTCAGGCAGCTAATTTATACTGTTCTCCATCTCACTGACTTCAGTGAGTCTATCTTAAGCAGAACTAAATGAAGATCAAACCCTCATATTTTATACAGGTAGTCCCCGACTTATGACCATTCATTCAGCAACTGTTCAAAGTTACATCATTGCTGAACAAATGGTGGTTACAACCAGTCCTCAAAGTTCTGGCTGTCCCAGCACCCACACAGTCATGTGATTGAGATCTAGGTGCTTGGCAACTGGCTTGCACTTACAGCAAGTTGTAGTGCCTGCGATCGCATGATTGCCATTTGTAAGCTTCCCTGCCGGCTTCCCCAGAAAGTAAATGGGGAAGCTGGCAGGGAAGGTTGCAAGTTGCTGGGGTAAGTCTGCCCCATCTGTGTACCCTTCCCCAGCTACTCTGTGCTTGTGCCACACCAGCCACTCGCCCACGCCCATGTAACCCCCCCCACCCTTGCCACACCTACTCGTGCACCCCTGCACACCCTTCCTGAGCCCCACTGCTTTACGACCGTATCACTTAGCAACTGAAATTCTAGTCCCAATTGCCGTCATAAGTCGAGGACTACCTGTATCATAATTAGACTTTGCTAAGGCAGCCAACTCAACACGCACCCTTCGTTACAGATGAAATTTACTTTTGCTCTTAGCAGGAAATCCATTAGAATAATACGGTCACCATTTTCTGGTTTTCCTGGATCACCACATGATTTTCCTAATAGAAAACAATGTTGAGAATTAGTATTCTATCACTCTGTATATATGGCATTAATAGACAATTTCAATCAGTCACAAAGAAAGCTTATAAATGTTCTTCCTTCTAAGAAACCAGTCCTCTAGCAGACTTGTGAGAATAGTCATAGTGGAAACGCAAATTAATTTATATTATGTAATTTAATATAATCAACTAAAATTAATGCCCTGAAAAATGCTTAGCATTAGATAGTAAGTAACTTTATTATGGCTCCAGACCAGCAACACAGATACCATTGAATAAAATTATGAGGTGCAGTTTCAGAATATACAGGTGAAACTCGAAAAATTAGAATATCGTGCAAATGTTCATTTATGTCAGTATGGCAACTCAAAAGGTGAAACCAATATATGAGATAGATGCATTACATGCAAAGCGAGATATGTCAAGCCTTACTTTGGTATAATTGTGATGATTATGGCGTACAGCTTATGAAAACCCCAAATTCACAATCTCAGAAAATTAGAATATTACATGACATCAATAACACAAGGATTGGAAATAGAACAATATCGGACCTCTGCAAAGTATAAGCATGCATATGTACTCAGTACTTGGTTTGGGCCTCTTTTGCAGCAATGACTGCCGCAATGCGGTGTGGCATGGATGCTATCAGCCTGTGGCACTGCTGAGGTGTTATGGAAGACCAGGATGCTTCAATAGCGGCCTTCAGCTCCGCTGCATTGTTCGGTCTCATGTCCCTCATCTTTCTCTTGGCAATGCCCCATAGATTCTCTATGGGGTTCAGGTCAGGCCAGTTTGCTGGCCAATCAAGCACAGTAATCCCATGGTCATTGAACCAGGTTTTGGTACTTTTGGCAGTGTGGGCAGGTGCCAAGTCCTGCTGGAAAATGAAGTCAGCATCCCCATAAAGCTCGTCTGTGGAAGGAAGCATGAAGTGCTCCAAAATCTCCTGGTAGACGGCTGCGTTGACCCTGGACTTAATGAAGCACAGTGGACCAACACCAGCAGATGACATGGCTCCCCAGATCAACACAGACTGTGGAAACTTCACACTGGACTTCAAGCATCGTGCATTGTGTGCCTCTCCATTCTTCCTCCAGACTCTGGGTCCTTGGTTCCCAAATGAGATGCAAAAGTTGCTCTCATCAGAAAAGAGGACTTTGGACCACTGGGCAACAGACCAGTTCTTTTTTTCTGTAGCCCAGGTAAGATGCTTCCGACGTTGTTTGTTGTTCAGGAGCGGCTTGACAAGAGGAATACGACATTTGAAGCCCATGTCCAGGATCCGTCTGTGTGTGGTGGCTCTTGATGCACTAACTCCAGCCTCAGTCCACTCCTTGTAAAAGTCCCCAACACTTTTGAATGGCCTTTTCCTGACAATCCTCTCCAGGCTGCGGTCATCCCTGCTGCTTGTGCACCTTTTTCTACCACACTTTTCCCTTCCACATAACCTTCTATTGATGTGCTTTGATACAGCACTTTGGGAACATCCAACTGCCGCAGAGTGCAGCAAAAATCCCATAAATCCTGCTCTCAGGAAACTTACACATCAGCATGAGAGCTTGCAAAATGCAATGTCCATATTTTGTTCTCCAAAGAAAATCCAGTCAGAAAATATAAACTAACTGGTCTTTATTGATAAAAATGCAAAACTTCACAAAATACAAGTTGCATACAAAATATAGGATATAACAAAGACTTCTCATCTTAGCTTCCAAGACTTATCACTGCAAAGCCTCTAGCAAAACAAAAACAAAAAAACACTCTACATAACCCATAAAAACCTACATGGTTAACTTTAAAGACTAAACACACACACACTGAAAAAAGGCTGGGCATTTTAGCCCTCCCCTTATATTGCTAGTATAACACCCCCACTGAATAACTAACACACATTTCAGTAGGTGGCAGTAAAAATCATAACAGAATCACAAGATACTTTGTAATCTCAACACCTGGTTTTGTATAGCAAACGGGATGACCTTCTTCCCATGAGAAAATCCTGATACCAACTTCTTTTGCAATTACCTTTTGGGGCTTTCCCTCCTTATGGAGGGTGTCAATGATGGTTTTCTGCACAACTGTCAGGTCAGCAGTCTTTCCCATGCTTGTGATTCCTACTGAACCAGCCTGAGAGACCATTGAAAGGCTCAGGAACCCTTTGCAGGTGTTATGGATTCATTAGCTGATTAGAGGGGGACACTTTGAGCCTAGAATATTGAACCTTTTCACACTATTCTAATTTTCTGAGATTGTGAATTTGGGGTTTTCATAAGCTGTACGCCATAATCATCACAATTATACCAAAGTAAGGCTTGACATATCTCGCTTTGCATGTAATGCGTCTATCTCATATATTGGTTTCACCTTTTGAGTTGCCATACTGACATAAATGAACATTTGCACGATATTCTAATTTTTCGAGTTTCACCTGTACAACCTGCTTACAGAAGATTGATGAATCCATAATAATATATTAGTGAGCTTTATTACTTATCAGATAGATAATGGCTATCTTGCAAAGAATAATAGTCTGCTTATCTGATAAAAGTTAAGAAACATAAAAGTCATCTGGACATCCAGAAAGGACAGTAAAAGAAGTGAAATCAAATTGTTGTATATATCTCCATAAAAATGCAATATAGGTTAGAATATGATTCCTGAGGAATAAAAACTAAACAAAATAAATGAAAGGACCCAAACAGAAATCAGAAACACTTCTAAATATATTGATTCCAATTAACAGTCAGGGTATCTCCAACTGTTTGTGCCTGCCCGGTAAGTTCTGATGGAGTGGGTACTCTCCAGGTCCCTTCTATTAAATGTTGTTGTCTTGTGGGACTAAGGAAGCTTGTTGCGGCCCCCACCCTCTGGAACAGCATCCCTCGAGATATGGACAGTGCTGTCTCTCCTGGAGTTCAGAAAAGCACTTAAAGCCAGGCTTTGACCTCAGGACTGGGGTTGATGGTTTTGTGGGAGCCTTAGTTTGGTTTGATTTGTTAATGTTGAGATTATTTTTGTGAGGGCTGCCTATGAGGTTTTATGTTTTTAACTGCTTTTATTATTTTGTATTTGTATTTGTAAGCCACCCAGAGTCAATGGGAGTGGGTGGCTATAATTTAAATAATAATAATAATAATAATAATAATAATAATAATAATAATAGTAGTAGTAGTAGTAGTAGTAGTAGTAGTCCTCGTTTACCGACCACTCGTTCAGCGACTGAAGTTGTGATAGTGCTGAACTAGTGGTACTTATGACTCGTCTTCAAAGTTCTGGTCAACATGCAATCCCTGCAGTGACGTGATCATGGTTTGGGCACTTGGCAACCGGCTCACACTTAGGATGCTTCCCTGCCAGCTTCCCACAAGCAAAGTCAATGGGCAAGGCGGCAGGGAAGGTTGCAAGTTGCTCTGGTAAGTTCCCCTGGCCTCCCTGTGCCCACACTGTGTGATCCACCCCCCAACCTCCCTGTACCCATGCTGCAGCATCCCCCAATCCTGGCCTCCCCCAACTCACACATGGCCTGTGCCAGGCCTCCCAGGGCCTCCACCGGCCTCCCGTACCCCCCCATGGCACCCTTCCCATGGCACCCCACACTTTACCTGGGGCTCCCCACTTCCAGCTTAATGACCTGCATGTCTTGAGGTTACAGTGGCAACTGGGACTGTCGGGATTGTTGTTGTTAAGCGAAGCAGTCATGTGCTGTCACACTTTATAATTGCATCGCTTAGCGATGGCAATCCTGATCCCAATTGCTGTTGTAACCTGAGGACTACCAATAGCAGTAGTAGTAGTAGTAGTAGTAGTAGTAGTAGTAGTAATAATAATAATAATAATAATAATAATAATAATAATAATAATAATAATATAGGGAAGTAGCTTTCAATAAACGTTTTTAGTGATTTTTCTTTTTTCCTTTTTGGTATAGTGTCACTTTTTTCTCTTAAAAAAAAGAATTTATCGCAGTTTATAATTTTACTATATGATTTATATTGTGCTGTCTGTTGCTTTCAATATTTGTATTCTGTGTAGAGTTTAATAGTGATATTCAGTTTTTAAATTATATAATATATCAGGTAACTTCAATCACTTATTGAAATATTGAAAAAATTATCACATTTGTAATCCTTTATTTTTTCCCTCTGATTTTATTCCTTTACTCTTTTTGTTTCCTTTATTTTTTTTCCTAAAAAAATTGCAAAATAGGAAAATTCAAGATAGCCAACTTTTTCAACAATTCAAGAACCAAGAAGGTAGATGTGTTCACTAAAAGGGGAATTATTAAATCTAGTAGATGGCAGTGGTATTAAAATATATTGGATGCAGTTAAAATGGTAACATTCCAGGCTGATGCTGGCTGGGGAATTCTCGGAGTTGAAGTCCATCCATCTTAAGGTAACTGAGATTGATAAACATTGCTCTAAAGGAATGCATTAATATGCCTGAAGCATCATCCTTATATGGGGGCAGCTCTGGACTTCTGGGGAAACAATGGCAAACTGAAGATGGCTCCGCTGAGAGTGGAGCCAACAACCATGGTGGAATGAGGAGCCGGTGTATGGACCAGCCTCTCAGAATTCCTCTCCAGACAGTTCCTCTCACATGCACTCCAAACAGCAGGTCCCCATGAGAAGACTGTAAAACAGTGGACTCCCCCAGGTTAAGAGCTCTGGGAACTGAGGGATCCCCATCTTTGCCCAAGCAACGGTCAGTGCCTTCAAAAAGACACTGGGTTCACATACTTCCTTTCTTAATCACTTCTGGAAATTGCTTGTTAATTATTTTTTGTATATCACAAAATGTTTCATCACCCTGGGTGAGTTTCCTTTAATCCTTGGCAAAATAAGTCTTATGCAAGTTTAAGGACTTTTTTTATTATTATTTTGGAGTAAACAGCAAAAGGGTGACTAGAACATTGATTTTGGAAAGTTATAAATGGACTAAGGAGCCAGATGGATTTGAAACAAGATTTTGAAATTAATTGCAAGAATCCTTCCCATGGGAAAATGCTGCTGATTAGGAAAAAAACATGGTAAGATGGGACTTTGAAGGTTGAACACTAGAGGGAATGAGAAAGAACTAAAGATCATAATTAAAAGGGAAGAGACCCCTAATACAGAATGGGGTCTAATGGAGCATAATATTTTAATTTTGGAAGAATTCAAGGATATTTGGGAACAATGCATTGTTATCTGGGGACAGCTCTGATGATAAATATAACCATTTAAAGCTAAAATCTCAGTGTCTGGAGGCTGTGGGCAACTGGATGGAGAACAGGCTTCAACTCAACCCCAGCAAGACTGAGTGGCTTTGGGTATTGGGACCCCATGGTTCTGGGGATTTTCCGTCTCTTGTTCTGGATGGGGTTGCACTACCCCAAACTGAACCTGTGTGCAATTTTTGGGTCCTTCTGGAGTCACAGCTCCTGTTCGAAGAGCAGGTGGCAACCGTGGCAATGAGGACCTTTGCATAACTCCATGGAGTTGGAGGCCCTGTTAACTTCAATCACTTCTGGTATGGATTGCTGCAACATGCTCTACATGGGGCTTCCATTAAAGACTATTCAGAAGCTTCGGCTGATGCAAAATGCAGCTGCACGAGCAGTTATGTGCACTCCATGATCAGCACACGTTACAAACCTGCTCCACAAGCTATATTGGCTGCCAGTCTGCTTCAAGTCCAATTCAAGGTGCTGGTAATGATCTATAAAGCCCTACATGGCATAGGACCAGGTTATTTGAATGACCGCCTCCCTCCAGTCACATCTCCCCATCCCATCAGATCCAGCAGGCTCTGAGTCCTGTCAGCTAGGGAGCATTGTCTGGCAGGGCCAGGGGGGAGAGCCTTTTCTGCCGTAGTGCCTGCCCTTTGGAACATCACCCCCCAGAGATCAGATTGGACCCAACTCTGCTGGCCTTTCAAAGACTGAAGACATGGTTTTGCCAACAGGCATGGGGACCACGAAATGTGGCAAAGCCAACACAGTAGTTGTATTGAGTGGTATTATTAGATGCGATTATTTCAGCTATGAATGTTATGATTTCTTTATGATGGTTTTTATATGCTTTTGTATTGCTTTGTATTGTTTTTGTTGTATTGTCTAATTGTGTTGTTTTAATTGTTTATAAGCCACTCAGAGTCATATATATGAGATGGGTAGCTATATTAATTGGAATAATAAAGTAAATAAATAAATAAAATTATTGATCTCCATTCTGGCATTTAAATCACATATCCAGAGAAAGGTAATACTAGGCAATTGGCCTAGTTTGGACTATAAATTCAGACATTATGGGGTGAGCTATAAATTAATAAGTATCAAACTGAAATGTTTCCATTTCATAAGCATCACCAGCACCCAATAAGCAGAAAAGGTTGTCTCAATTACTTCTGCTTGAAGATGAATATAATCAACCACCTTAGACCACCCCTAGATTCCCCTTTTTCACTATGGGAGCCATTATTCAAGCATGAGTCATAACCATCAATCCTCAAGTCTCCTAGTGCCCAGGTTTCCAGCAGAAATAAAATAATAAATCTGAACAGATACTTAATAAAAGAAGGATCAGACTTTAGCCAATATCCAGCAGTATTCTCTGAGATGAAAGAGATGTGACATAACTACATGCAGGGCCAATCCATAAGCAGTTTCCCAAAACAGCAAATAATTTAAATATAAAACAAAAAAATAAAGATGCCAATAAAGCTGCAGATAATATCAACCAAACTAAACCCATGTGATTCTGTTAGTCTTTTAAGATCCTCAAAAGTATAATTCAGGAATTCAGCACTATTATAAAAGTAATTAATTAATTAATTGCATATATCAGTTACCTTTTTAGGATCATACCTTTGTAAAATTATTACCAAATAAAACAGCAATAGTTCAATGCAGTTTTGAAGGTAATTGCAATAGAAGATCCTGACCTTTACAAAAAACTGGGACTGGTGACCAGGTGTAATTCGAAAGACAAGTAGTAGCAGGCCTTTTGGGATGACCAGGGATGTGCTCAGCACCTCGATGGCAAACATAGTTCACGACTGATCCCACAGGATAGAACAAAATATAATCTTGATCCACTACGGTAAATCTGGTCTCTTGTGGAGTCTCACAGCCACCTGTGAACAAAAGCAGACAGAAGTAGTGAAATACTATGTCAGGAAGGCTTACAAAAGAAAGGCTTTTTAAAAAAACATGTTAAAAGTATTATGTATTATGTATGTTTATTATGTGTTGACAACGGATAGGAGAAAGGGCATACAGGTGAATAGCTGCTATATTCAACCTCCTCCTGGCAGCAATATGAAGCCCAAGAAATGAAGATTCATTTCTTGCTCCATTCTGATTTTGATTGCCTCACCCAGGTGACTACATAGAATGACACTAGGCCAGGGGAATGTGGTTGAAAAAATGGTGAAAAACAACTTACAATGCAAACATTGAAAGGAGATTTAAAAAAGTAAGATAGAAAGATGTCCAAAACAGGAAGAAATGTTGTTCAAGATAAGGGACTTTAATATTTCATCAGGTTCATACCACCTGTGTTTGGAAACTGTCAAATAGCATTTAGAATGGAGTTATAAACATGTGGAAGCTGAAAAATATATTACCTTTTTATGACCCTATTGGAAGTTCTTTTAGAGAAAGAATCATTATTTTCTTCATGCTTTGCTATTATTAGGATTTTTTTTTAATAGTATTTTATTGAATTTTTTAAGATTACAAAGTTAAAAGTTAGAAATGAAAAAGAAAGCTATTATTAGGATTCAGCTGTTACACTATTTTCATATTTGGCTCTTAATTACATGTTTCTTGTATCACTATGACCTTGACTACAGGGAAAGATGGCAGTTTTTTTGTCACAGCTCCTCCTCTTCTTCTCTCCCTCAGTCTCCCTCTCTTTTTCCCCCTTGCTTTTCCCTCTTTTTTCTCTCCCCCCACCACTTTCATTTAAGAATGATATATTTAAATAGGTTAATCAGTATAACTGTTTTCTCATTCCCCATTGTTCATGTAATATTAACAATAACAATTACCTGGATCGTTTATTAATCTGCATAGGTAGAGTGAAGAATCTGCTACACTATATTTGATGACTTTTAGTATCACTTCTTTTTTCTTATTTAATTATTTTTCCTACCTTTGTATTTTGGCTTGGTGTTTCAACAGATACCACATGGGTATATGACTTTGTTTGCTTCGATATTAATAAAATCTAATTTTAATCCGCTTTCCTTGGCCTCCCTGCAATCACACGCATGCATGCATGTACCCCACACCCTCTTTCCTCAGCCTCTCTGTGCACACACACATGTACCCCAGGCCCTCTTTCCCCTGCCTCCTTGTACCCCGTGCCCTCATTCTCTGGCCTTTCTGAGCTTGCACCACACCAAGCACCCCTCTCTGACTTGCACATGGCCTGCACCAGGCCTCCCAGGGCCTCCCCCACTCCCCCTGAGGCACCCCTCGCTCCTTGCCTCCTTACCTGGGACTCTCTCCGCTTCCCACTTAACCACTTAAAAATGTCTTGGGTTACCATCACTAAGTGATGCGGTCACATGACAATCCCGGTCCCAACTGCAGTCATAACTCGAGGACTACCTATATACCTATTTTTCTCTCTTTCACTTTATTTTTTAATTAATTGTCTTTATCATTTAGTCTTCTTAATTTCCAAGTTATGCTCTTCCATGTACCATAGTCATCAGCTGATAGGACCATAAATGTTTATTGCCCATCATGACTTTGGACAGCTGAGGCTTTCATATATTTTCAGTAAAAAAAAAAAACCCAAGAAAGAGTAAGCTAGGTTACCAGCCATAGTTGTACCCCTGTCACATGCAGCATGCCCTGCTAAAGGTAATGGCAGGTGAACGTTAGGCATTGTGACTAATATGTGATAAGCACAACAAAAGTCCTGTTTTATGCCAAGCATACTCTCATCTTGCTTTACAGGCTAGTATCTCTAATTTAGAGATTGCCTTGCAAGCTAACATTATGTTGCATGCATCCCAATAATTAGGAAATAAATGCATAGAGATATATCCTTTGCAGGGTTTTTTTCTATATCTTCACTTATTATACTGCTATACATGTATTGTAATATTTAGGATATACATCAAATAATCAATATATAATTAAATGCCAATGGGATAGCATCACTAATTCTTAAATTACCACCTTAAGCTCATGGAGATAGGGCAGGGTAGAAATCTATCAGTCTGTAGTTACTAAGAAAATAAAGAAAAAGAAAACAACAGAGCAGTCAGAAAACAGCAAAGTTTACACGAAACTTTTTTTTTAAGAATATAAAATATATAGGTCTGAGGACCTTTAGAAAATATTGGCCAACCTCAACTGCAATGGCCCTTTTGGTGCTGCCAGCTTTTCTGAAAGTCCGGTGGGTCCAGGTCTATGGGTACCCCAGTATGGATCCCCTTCTGCCATATGGGAGCTTCCAACATCATATTTACTGCCCCCACTGCTGCTAGAAGACTGGCTTCTCCCTGCGGAGTGATAGGGGAGCGGGAAGGAGGAGGAAGAGGGGGCCCTTTCTGCTTTTTTTCACTTTTTTCTTGTCCTCTGAAATTTCAAGCTAATCTGCAAGATCAACCTGCCCCAAAAATGCTTTTTGGTGGGGAGGTAAGCACTTCTTTTTCTAGCATCAGTGAAACAAGGGTGGGGGAGACAAAAAGAGGAGGAGAAAAAGCAGGCAGGATGGCTGGCTGAAGGAGCAGCTGCCAGGCAGTGTCAAGCAAAAGCTGAGGTTAAAAAATATAAAATAAAAAGGGGGAAGAGGGGTGGGAAGGGAAGGAAAGACAAAATAAGGGTAGAAAGAGAGGTGTGGAAAGAAGAAGAGAAAGTGGCAGAGGAAGGATAGAGGAAATGAGAGAAAGAAAGAAAAGAGAGGGAGAGTGAGGAGGTGGGGGAGTGAGGGAGAGAAACAGGATTCAGGAAATGTACCTCTGTACCCATAGAAGTCTAACAAATAAAGTAATTAAATAAAGAGCCTAAGTATTAGATAATTCTTAAATACTTCCCTCCTTTTAATAAGCAACTAGAAAATATATGGAAGACAAAAACAACTTACGCTCACAAAACTCTTCTATCTGTTCCCATTCTGAGTCTGCAAGACAATGTACAATATACTTTTTGCTGTGGTCTTCTTTATAGCCAGGAAGACATCCGTAGGTTACTGAGTCAGAAGGTTTGTAGCCAGATTTAATAAGATCAAATGGCTTAGCGTATTTCAATACTGGTGGAGGTCCACAGTCACCTAAATTAAAGAGAAATCATTCATTTCAGTCAACGTTCAGCTAGTTTGCGCTGCAAAATTTTCTACTGGTTTATATGGACTATAATCAGCAGAATGCAATGTAATCATATTTGATATCAATTGAACTCAAGCAAAATGTTATATTTAATTGAGATGGAATGTATTTATTTATTTATTATTTTTATATACTGCCAGCTTCAATCTATGTTTCCAGTCATAAAATCAGCACAATAAAACAGAAATTACAATAATACATAAGATACTAAAGTGCAATACAATATGAAACAATGGTGCTGGACAGTAAAACCCCTAAACCTCAAATGCCTTGCAAAGAAAGTTCTGTTTGCAGGGTGTTTCTAAATGATACCAACATAGGCCAGCATGAACCTTGATGGGAGACTGTTTCCTAAGGTAGGGCCATTACAGAAACACATTGCCTTTAGGCCCTTACACATCTAACCTCCCAACACTGAAGTACCCCAAGGTTCCCCTCTTGGGATAAATATTCAGGGCAGGTGAGTTCACCTGCAGAAGATGGTACTGAAAGTCCCTTTACTCAAGTCATGTAGGGCTTTAAAACCAGCATTTCGAATTCCACTCAAAAGCCGGTTGGCAGCCAACACTGTACTTGTAACACCAGTGTGATGTGGCTGTAGAGGTTTTCAGCTGGGGAAAAGGGGGAGGCTGTCAGTAGAGCAACTGAAGTGAACTCAGCAGCGCTTAAAGTAAACTGAAAACTAGTGAAGATACAAATAAATAAATAAAAAAGAACCTTAACAAGGAAGAGGAGAGAGAGTTTGGGCCCTAGGGTACACAAACGTTACAAGTGATAGCCAGTATATTATTCCAGATCCTCACCTACAATACTCAGAGGTTTAGATGAGGAGAAAGAAGAAGGTAAGTGGTTTGCTGGGTAGAGAAAAGATTCAAGGAGAAAGGAGACCTGGGGTGTGGGGGAAGCTAACAAAGATGCATCCTCAGAAATCTGAGCTGACCTTATGAAAGCCATGATAAGACACCAAGAAGACCATATGAGAGTAATGAAAAGGAAGGATGAGGAAAAGTGGCTTCAGCTGGACAGTTAACAGTATAACAAGCTATAGCCGTGATTAAGGCCTACCCTGTGGCAGTAAGAGCAGCGAAATGCCAACATTTCTCTGCTCTTATTGCATCTGCAGAATGCTGCCCAGCAGCCCTGTTTAAGATTACCCAACCCCTTTTGGGAAAGGGGAGCCCAGTGGCCCATTTACAGGGCCCCACAGAGAAGTTTTATGGGCATCTGGAGGATAAAATCACTCACAACCGGTCCCAGTTGGATACCAAGCATGCAGCATGGTCTATAGAGATGCCCAGGGTACAGACTTACCCTGTTATCTGGGAACAGTTTGATCCTGTTGAATTTGAGGAAGTGGACAGGGTCCTCCAAATGGTCAATGCCACCACTTACTGACTAGATCCATGTCCCTTCCATCTGGTTAAGGCTGCTCAGGAGGTAACATGTGGGTAGGTCCAGGCAATGTTGAATTCATCCTCAAGGGAGGGAGTGTTCCCAGCTCCCTTTAAAGAGGCAGTGGTGCATCCCCTCCTCAAGAAGCCATCACTGGATCCCACCATTCTGGACAATTTTTGTCCAGTCTCCCACCTCCCCTATTTAGGGAAGGTGGTTGAGAAGGTGGTGGCGTTACAGCTCCAGAGGATCCTAGAGGAAACAGATAATCTGGACCCCTTCCAGTCAGGGTTCAGGCCTGGATTCGGGATGGAAAAGGCCATTGGTCGCACTCATGGATGATCTCTGGCAGGAGCAGGATGGGGGTAGTGCATCCATCCTTGCTCTTCTTGACCTCTCAGCGCTTTTAATACCATCGACCATGGTATCCTTTTGCGCCAACTTAAGGAGTTGGGAGTGGGCAGAGCAGTTTTGCACTGGTTCTCTTCCTTCCTCCAAGGATGATCCCAATCGGTGTTGATTGGGAGCAAGAGAGGAGAATGCTACACTAAGTCATCCTAGGCAAATAACACCTAAGAAAGATAAATTACTCTGGAAATAGATATGTGACTTGAGCTGACATTCAACAACTTTTCATTTAGATATGTGAAATAGTAGGAAAAATTATTAGGGAAGAACAATATGCCTTTTTATCAGTATAGTACCAGGACCCATTTATTAGATTTTGGATGTAATGGACATCATTTGTGTCTGGAAATATTCACTTAAATGTATGTTATTTCCATCAATTTCCATTATTTGTTTCATACCATTAATATGCAAAGGGTGTAAATTTATGTGAATGATGTAAATTTGAATTTAACAAATATTCAGGAATAACAGACACTCCATCCCACCCAAATCATTACTGAAATAAAGGTTTTACTTGTACTTTCAAATACTAGTCTAACACTAGTGGAATTTTTTGATAAAGAATTATCAGTCCTCTCTCAGAAGCAGACCTTATGGGATGGATGAGAACCTCCAGCCATAGACTACTTCTGGCCAGCCATGCCCCACCACTGGCCACTGAGTTGTCAAATGATGCCCTCATTAAGTTTTCTCAGCCAAAAAACATTACCAAGACACTCAAATATTGTGAGATTGTGCCTTTTCAGACTTCTCTGCATCATTGCTTTCTCAATGAGGTAAGATGACAGGCCAATAAAGCTGGCTGTCATGGCCATTGAGGCAATCAGACTCAGGTAATAAGACCCACTTGGATTTCTGGAAATCTTGCTAGTAGGGTATTATAGCAGAATCTTGAAGGCTTGCCAAAGTCACTCTCGAAATCAACTTGTACCTATCATAATTAAGGTGGAGTTACAATGAGTCTCTTTCTCACACTTCCCCTCTCTCCTGGACTAAGGAGTCTTTTCTGTAATGGCCTTCCTCCCTTCTTTCTGTTCCCATGGCTGGCTAGACATTCCATCACATAGGCTGAGTAGTGAGCCAGTGCCTAGAGTACCTTGAAATTATGTCACTTCACGATAATTGGAGTACCATGAAATTTTGTTTCACCTGAGCTGGCTTTATTTACCCCCTTAATCATTCTAAAATACGAAGGTAAGTTTGGAGCACAGGCTGTATCAGCCTGGACTTCCTTTTTGGACTCATACTAGGACCAACACTTCCAATATCTGTCTGAATGGAGAACACTGCAGAGAGGATGGGCTCTGGTTTTCTGTCCCTAACCTCTATTTCTTAAGTATTCTGATGTACAAGAAGTCTGTACAGGAGAATGTAACCCTTGGCTAGTTTCATTTCTTTAATTTCCCCTGCAAAGTGATCAGGCACTTTTTTCCAACTTCCTCCCACATCCTTTACACTATTATCATAATGTCTGATAAAAACATTACAATAGCCCTCCTGAATCAGGCCAAGGTCCATCTTAGTTTAGATGCTTCTGCAGTGCTCATAATGAGGAGATGGTGACATATGTTTTTCCTGTTGTTGTTCCCCTGCAACTCATATTGCAAGGCATGCTGTCCCACCCTGGAGATAATATTGGTTAATAGTCTGGATAGGGCTGCCCTCTATGAATTCATCTTCTCCCTTTTTAAAGCCATTCAAATTAGCAGCTCCATCACCACATCTTGCGGTAATGAATTCCACAGCTTAATTATGTACTCTGTGAAAAAAGGACTTTCTACTCTCCGTTCCAAATCTCCTTCTAATCAGCTTCATGGGTGACCTCTATCCAAGAGAAAAGAAAAACTTCTCCCTGTCCACTCTCTATAGAACAAGTGTGATTTTAGACACATTGATTATGGATTCCATCAGTCACCTTCTTTCAAAGATAGAGTCCCAAAGTTCATTTTGAATGCCCCTTTCTGTAGTTTTTCGGCTCTATTACATTCTTCCCAAACGCAGCAATAAGAACTATACACAGTACTCCAAAGACAGACATGCCCTAGGTGTGCATAAAAGTGCTAGTGTTGAAAGTTTCAGTTTCAATTTCCTAATAAGCCTAACCATGAATAGTTTGAAATGTTAATGGCCCCTTTGTGCCTGTGTAAAATCCCTAGCTGCAGCAGATGCAGCTAACTTTAGCTGAATTTTGTTCAGGGTATTGAAAGAGTGATTGACAGTTCTAAAATAACTCAAAGTTATACACAACTTTGCCATTTTTTCCTAGCAAATGGTTGCTTTCCAGGCAGAAGCACCTTACATCAAGTAGAAGCAAATGTAAAAAAGGCTGTGGGTGAGATCAAATCTAAAATTTGACAGCAGCATGGTTGACAATTGATATGTGGTGTCCTGACAGTTCACACCATTGCCTGGGCAGAACTAATAACTGGCTTCACTGAACTTAAAACGCATTTTCTTTTCTTTTTTTTTTTCAAAAGCACTGTTACTGATGTTTATATGAAGTAATAATTGTGGTTATTGACTTCCTCCTACAATTATATTTTAAGGATTAGTTTGGAAGGGAAGAGAAACTTCCTCTCAATAAACACGGAAATCCTTTTTCGGAACAACCATTATTTGGAGGATGGGAAAGCAACAGGGACTGGCTGGCTAACTGTAGAGCAAGGGGCCGGCCAAGCGAGGAGGCGCAGCGGGCCCCCCATCCTTCCAGTTACTTACCCAGCATTCCGGAAAACAGTGAAAAAAGCACCAAGATTCTCGGACCCAGGTGGGAGAAGAAGTTCGCGAACATCGCAGCGGAACGTCCAACCGCTTGATTCTTCCCGTCAAAGAATGAATCTCCAAACGCGCCGGGAAAGGGTGCGGAACTGAGGCGGGCGCCGTAGGGGTGTGTGCAATAAAGACAGGTCAGAGCGAATCCCACGGAGGAAAGGAGAAGGCTAGGTAAGGGCTGCTCCGCAACCAGCTGCCAGAGAAACAGGGCGGTGGGTGGGTCAAAATATTGTGAAAGCTGAAATTACGTTCTTTATCATCCCTTCCGCTTCTTGCCCTCGTCCCCTCCAACAAGCTGACAGTACGGTATTTGTGGTTCATTGCTAGGCGTATGTTGTGTCAAACACACATTACATCTTCCCCGTTTTTGGAAATCTGCAAACGACTGTTTTGCCCCACCTAAAAAGCAGAGCCAAGCTCCAAATCCGTCGATCCATGGTACGGATCCTTACCGACTTTATCATCTATTAAAAAAAAAAACAACAACCTTAAAACTGTATGTTCTAGCCCTAAATAGTGCTTTTTCCAAAATACATGACTGCTTTACTCCCCTTCCACAAGAACACTAATTCCAAGGTTATAGCATTAGGTAGATATAATGCCTAAATTCCATATTCTGGATTTCTAAGAAGTACTGTTACCAGTTTTTATATGAAGTAATGATAGTGGCCCCTCCTTTGTTCTTACTTTTACAGCTGCATAAGATTGCCTCACATCTCCATGCCACTGTATTCTAAAAGTGTATATTTAGGCATTAAGAAACATGAAATATACTTCTTAGGAATATGTTCCTATATGGTTTAGATTTAATTATAACCATAAGGATTGAATTAATTTATTTTGTTAACTGTAGTTATATGGATCTTTCCCCCCTCTGTTAATTAGGCTTTTCCGGGCACAGGGGGTTATCACAGCTTATTTAATCCCTGTCATGTATTTAGCTTTTCTTTTTCACTGTTTAATCACTATATTTTTGTTGGTGCGTTTTTATTTCACTATTTTTAAAAATGTGAATGCCATATTAGTTTGATTGTCTGAGGCATGGCTCAGTGACTGCAAAGCTCAACAAACGAAGCAACTTTATTTTTGTGTTTAGCAATCTAAAAGCTTAACAGCATTCCTAACACTATGTAGCACATGTAGACTATCTATAATAAGACTATTTATTATAGTATAACCCAGCCATAGGAATATATATATATATATATATATATATATATATATATATATATATAGTTATGCATTTACCTGAAGCATTTGTATACCACTTCTCATTAAAATTTTCAAAGTGGTTTACAATATAATTCCTTATAAGTTAATAGCAGCATCTTGAATTAGGACTGAAAATTAACCAGAAACCAGCAGAGATTGTAAGGAACAGGTATGATATTTCTCAGTTCCAGTCAGTACTCTTGCTACAATATTTTGTACTAACTGAAATGTCTGAACCATCTTCAAGGATGATCCCATATATAATAAACAAGAAGTTAACAGGGCATGGATTATAGTGCCAAGACTATTTCTATATGAGTAGAGCCATAGCTGGCCCTTAGCTGATAAAAAGGACTGTACTTCATGCCACAGAAAGCATCTAACATCTAATGTGGTAAATTGATCCAGAAGCACCTTCAAGCTGCAAATGTGATCCTTTCAGGGATGTGCAACTTTCAGAACAGAGTGAACACCACTAACCTAGATCAATGAACCATCTGCTAACAACACTTGGTTCTGTCTTGTCTAAACTGAACTTCAGTTTCTTGATTGCTATCCAATCCAGTACTGCAGCCAAATACTGATTTAGCACTTCCTCTACCTCACTGAATCTGAAGAAAAGGAGAAATAGAGCTGGGTTTCACCAATGTTCTGAAGACACTGATGACACTTCATTCTAAAGCATCAAATGATTCACTCAGTGGTTTCATGTAAATATTGAATAGCACGGGGGATAAAATATATTGGTCTCACAGTGGCTTCATTTAATGAGGCTGGAACCATTCTTTCTAGAAGGGAGAAATTTATAACTTCAGAAATTCAGATGAGCACCTCTTTTTTACTAGCTGTAATAAGCCATGAGGAGCAAAGGGCAATAGAACATGTGGTTGGCCAAACTTTTCCAAACACTTTGTTGACATCAGTAGGCCTTAAAAACGAACTGATCCCAAGGAATATGGCCAGAGAGGGACCTGGATACTTTTACAGATTCAAATATCAGAACGGCAGAGTCTAAGTATAATTAATTTGATCAAATACTTTGCTTTCAAAGTATTTAGCCAATGCTTTAAGGCCAGAGAGTAAGATAATCTAGTTAATACAATCTACCTTGGAAAGGGAATAATGAGAAGAGTTAAGCATAAGCTGTGTCCTCTCTCTTCTTCTTTTGTGATATGTTACTCTTCTAATGCCATTTTTCCTTCTATCCATAATTACCGTAACTGGATATCCCCCATCCTTCCATATGACATTATTCTGAGACTCTCCCAGGCATTAAAATAAAAAGCAGTGCACAATATAATATTACTCTCCTTACCCAGGCTTAGAAGCAGTGCAGGCCACTTGTAATTGTAGATCTGGACAAAAGAGGGTGATGGTGATGGTGAAGTTGTTACTATGCTCAAGGGCCTGCTCCAGGCCTAGGCTAAATATTCCACTAACCCTTTCAAAGAAACCTAGGGCTGGGTGGGGAGAGTGCTGGAAGCTGGGGATCTTATTCAGCTCCAAAACAATACAGGCTGATGGAAGGGATGAACTTGCTGCTTTACAGATTAACCACTGGCAGCATGTGATTGCCATAATATTTACTTTCACACTGTTCTTCTTTCAAAATAAAATACAATTGAAAAAACATCTGGGGACAACATCATGTTACAATCCATAAATTCAAATTTCTTCTCAACAAAGCAGGAAACTTACCAACGAGGCAGGCAGCAGCCTTTGTGTCTCTCTCCATAGCATCTGAATCCTTGGTTTCAAAACATATACTTTACCTTCTCACAATCATTCACACCTATAATGTGTGATAAATGTACTCCCAGACTATGGACTTGCTCTTTCAGAAGTACAGTTGCATCCAGAATCAGCTGAACTTCAGTTTCCAATTCCAGTTTCCCATTGACTAACAGCACCTCCATCTTGTTTGGATTTAATTTCTGAAAATTAAAAAAGAGGAAGAAGTTGGCCTATGTGCCAAGCAAGTGCTCTGTGTCCACCACTAAATCCCTGTAAACAACACATTTTCTCTTATTTTTTGAACTGACTAGGTTGGAGTGAGATCAGAGCATGCCTCTTAGATGCATGAGGCCCTGTTAGCTCTGGAATGATCACAGCTGAAGAGAAAGATTCTTATGGCAGTTGGAGGCCAACTGTCACTCTGAAGAGACAAAGTGTGGGAAGAAATAAAACAAGGAATGCAATGAAACCAGCAAAGTCAGAACCCCACAGGAGGGAGAGGAGAGGAGAGGAGAGGAGAGGAGAGAACTTTTAATAGCTGCAGCAGAATTGTATCAGATTAACTATAGGTGAGTGGGAGAGCAAGAGGAGGATTGAAGAGGAAGAAGAAGCAGGCAGACTTAACAGATTCCTAACCAAGTTAAAATAATAATAATAAAAAGATTATCCCTGGATGCCAGCAGAAGGAGGGGGTGTCAGCCATTGGAGGCAGACCAAGTCAGGAAATGGACTCCACAGGAATGCTGATACAGGCTATCATAACAGAATCTTGAAATATGGAGTCCTTCAGCATACTGGCTGGGTAACGAAGCGTCTGCAAGAAAGCAACCAAGCTCAGAAAACTCCAAGGACTCCACAGTTCAATCCTGAGCTACATACATTCTCTTCTATTAAAATCTTGAAAGCCTGACGCTGTTTTATTTTCCCTCCTCCTTATATCCCAGGAGTGAAGGTGGAAGTCAGTCTGAGTTTCTTTTTAATGTTTTCTTCATTTCCTGGGCTTAAAACATGTTTGGGTAAGGTTGCAACATACTTGCTCCAAAGTCATTTCTGTGGCTGTCCACATTGGGTGAGTCAAAAATGTGGTGCCTACAGTTTGCATAGGCTGGCTGCCAAAGAAGCAGAAGAAATGATCCAGAATGGAGCACTGCAGCAGTTGTGACATGGAGTTCACTTGATGAAGTGATGCCATAATTTATTTAGAAGTAATCATTATTATCATAATTAATCTTTAATCAGTGTCTGTGTTGGTACTTCTTTAAAGATATGAGAACTACAAATTCTGCACTTTATTTTATTCTTCATACCAGTGTTTCTCAACCTGGGCAGCTTTCAGATGTGTGAACTCCAACTCCCAGAATTCCCCAGCCAGAAATAATATAGTAATTATAAGTTTTACTGTAATGCTATATTGTATTTCTGTTATTGTATGCCATTGTACATTTATTATGCATGGGCTGCAGCTATTGCTTTTGTACACAGTGTGAGCTAGTTGTGACTGAAGCAGTCCCTAAAATAAATAAATAAAAATCCAGCCAACTGTGAATAATTCTATCTAGTAGCAGGAGAATCTGTTTTATTATCTAATGGGATTCCAAGTCTTGATGGCTTGGAGGAATTGAAAAATGTTAATTATGGGATATTGGAACACTCAAAAGAATGGGAAACAAAATAATTGCTTGACTCCAACACTTAGTGAGATATTTCCTGAACTTGTAGTATTTGAAACAGCTATTTTGAGCTCATAATATATTTTACTTAGAATGTTCTGCACACCTCAAGGATTCCAGACTTTCCAATATGAATAGTGCTGTTACAGAATGTTTGAACTGGCCACAGAATGGCCTTTTGCTGCCAAAGGTACAGTCTAGTTGGTGTGAGACAACTCATAGAAATGAAGTTGCAGATTCTGAAATATGAAACATCTGCTATGTTTGTCAGATCAAAAGGGAAACTACTGTACCGTGTTGGTGAAATCCTGCAGAATGTGTGAATTTGTGAAATACCCGGATTTTTGAGTTTCCAGTATTACTTCTCACACAGAAAGTAGTTCAACTTGAATAAATGCTTTCTGGCTGACAAGTATAATAATGCGGATGTATTAGCAAAAAGGACAGAAAACCCCAACACGTAACAGTAAAAGCATTTTTTTAATCAGGTTACCAAAGGTTTATTCAATATTCCCAACAGTGTTCTGGCAGACAGTTTTCTGAGTGTTACTATGTGCTTAGTCAGGTCTAAAAACCATCAACAGGACCACCTTAACAAGGTAATCCCTGGGCTGGACCATGTAGAGTAGCAGAACTGGCTTCTGTTACAGCTGATAGGGACCTGCAAAAACTGATTACTGTATGTTTGTAGATATGCCTTCTGCCTACAGTCTTGATTCCCTTCCCTCTGTTTTTAAGTTTCTCTCCAAGAGTCAGCATTCCATTTCAGATACCAGCTGCTCAGTCCTCATTAGTCTGTGCTTCTTGCAATACCCTGAGCTTTGGCTTAGAAGTTTAGAATGCTAAACTCCCATCAAGGAAGCCATCATTTGCACAATTCAACTTTACCTTTGTGCACAAGAGGGCTGAAATATTGCCATCTGAATAATCAGGTGTTTCCTTGTGGCAAGAAATCAGGGGACTAGAAACTAATTTCTATGAAGAGTGATTGAAGACTTTTCGTCACAGAAGGAGAAATTGCTCCTCTGTTGTCTTTCCTCTCTCCTTATTTCCTTTTGTATTGCATCTGGAGATTGCAGGTAGGGAGTGCCTTGACTTCTAAAACATGTATAACATTTGAAAATGTAAGTAGTTTATAAATATGTGACCTGTTCATGTTTTTTAGGCAAGGGGAAGACTTTGAAATGTAAATATTGCTAACTATTTAACCTCATCTTTTAATAAAACATTGAAACATCAGTTTAGAAGTTGCGGTTCTAACAAATAGTTCCCATAATCATGTTCCTGTGGGTCTAATCTAATAAGGGGCAGCACATGTAACGAGTGAAGGGCGTTGTACTTTGTGACCTGTACTTTGCTAGTAAGAAAATAAAGTTCTACAATTCTAGGAGCAGCTCTGAGTAAGAGGAGAGCAAAGAGTGCAGACAGCAGGGTGGGGGAGGATTCAGCAACGCATCACGCTGTGACTCAGCTCACTATAAGCAAGAATTATTTCAAACAACAATTCTTTGAATGTTTCCACTATCAGATGATCCACCCATGAATTAGAGAGAACGGTTGGGGAAGATAAGTGATAACTGATAGGGCTGCTGTAAACTGTGCAGCATTTACATTCTTTGATCCTGATTAAAGTGTGTTTGCATGTGAGAGAGAATCTACCTGTTGTTCAATTTGGGTTGAAAAGATTTCATTTGAATGTGCTTTTTCGAACTTGTCTTTCTGTCAGCAGTATTCTGTTCAAATGTGTGTGTTCAGGATTGCAGCATTAAAAGAATAAGATTCAAACCCACACAGAATTATTCTGAGAATGTTTATTTCAGAGATTTAAGAAGTCTAGGCGTCCACGTAAGCTGCATCCTGCGCCAGAGAAGAACAAGGGCAAGACACAGGCTGATGGCAATGTTTGGTTCCTTCACTTTGGTCAGCTGGAGAGAGCAGTAGCTGGCAGCGTGGAAGGCTGGAGCAGCACTCCTTGCTGTTCTCCTCACCATTACCTCACCCTTACAATCTGAATCCTCTTTTATATGTTATTACCGGATGCTTATTGTGAAACTGATGTTGTGGGGGGGATAATGTCGCACAAAAATCAGCTAATGATCTTTGTTGTGTCATTTAGGGTTAAAAGTACACCTGGAGCTCTGTCTAAATCCCATACTTCAAAAGGGGAAGTTAAACCGAATTAAATATTAGGCACAGACAAGAAATGGCCATCGTAGAATTTGCACATGTAATGGATAAATGTGTCTCGTAAGTAGTGGTTGTAACTGTTAGAAAGCGTACGAGGTTCGTCTCCGAGCCGGGAATAAACACGCAGGCGGTTGCTTGAGGGAGAGAGATGACTTTATTTTCCGAGAGTCAGATACACAAAACGAGCTGTCGGGGCTGCTGCGCTCGGGGTTTCCCCAGGAGTTCCTTTGATAGGGAAGATACTCTTGTTCCTTGAAAGGTGCGAAGGAAGGCCCACCCTCTAGGAATTCTTAGAAAGGGTAATTGGCTGGGATCCCAGGGGAGGGAGCTCGCCCGGTGAAATTGACTAGGGAGCAATTGGCTAGGGAGCGTCCTACGGGCAGGCACCCTGCTGCGCTGGGGTTTCCTGTGTTTGCCTTTGTCTGGTATTGTCTAATTCAGTGTTGTCCAAACTTGGCCACTTTAAGATGAGTGGACTTCAACTCCCAGAATTCCCCAGCCAGCATGGCTGGCTGGGGAATTCTGGGAGTTGAAGTCCACTCATCTTAAAGTGGCCAAGTTTGGACAACACTGGTCTAATTGGAATGTAGAAATCCCTTCAGGGAAGAAATCTTTTTATAATTCGATTATGGCTTCAAGGAATGTTGGCCCTTCCTGCTAGGTCTTTAAATAACTTTTAACTAACTACTTTTAATAATTCTGGGCTGGGGTGGAGGACTCTTGATTCTTTCTGTTACCTCTTAATCTTTTTAGGTGACCCCATTCTTACTATAATTTAGTTATATACCTTGATTGCGGTTAAGATAAACAATGGTAGGGTGAGACAAATGGGAAGCTTTGACTTCCTGCTGACATGGGGGGAAGAATTTGATTTCCTTCTCACATAACTAATGTATGGTTTTTGCTCATGTACACTTAGTATGATCAATTTATAAAATTCTACTCCAGTGTATGGGATATTGGGATTCATCCAAAGGCTGCATCATGTATGTGCCTGGCCCAAGTATCCCCCATCACAAAGTAATGGGTCATGCCTTGCAGATCAATAAAAACGACCTTATTTGCTTGTCATGTATGAGTGACTATATTCCTGGAACCTCATCAACTGAGTGGGAAGGTCTTCTGCAGCACAAAGAATTCTAAACTCTCTCCTCTTTGTTAAGCATGCAGCAGAGAATCAGAGAACCATTTAGGGCATATTCTCAGCAATACCTT
This sequence comes from Liasis olivaceus, assembly GCA_030867105.1. NCBI lineage: Eukaryota > Metazoa > Chordata > Lepidosauria > Squamata > Pythonidae > Liasis > Liasis olivaceus. The sequence goes on along the minus strand of CM061350.1, from coordinate 162,635,205 downwards.
TTCCCAAGTATTGTCTACACTGTCTAGAGGGTTTCCTTTCTCTGGCTTAATACATTAAGCATTTTAATATAGAGTAGGCTTACAAAGTTCCACCAAGGGATTGAATATGTGGAATGTTCTGATACAAGCAGATACCTCTTTCCGAGGAAAGAGAAATGGGCTGCCTATCTTGTTGAAACTTCCTTGCTGGAACAGGGTAACTTTACAATACAGTAGGGTAGCTTGCTGGAAGAAAACCAGGCTAAACAGATGCAAAAAGAAAGAAAAGACAGTTTTACAGCAGTACTTTTTCCAAACTCAAATTCACAACAAGCAAGTATGGTTTAAGAAATCAAGCACTTAATTTTTTTCTATTTAATTTAGTCTGTATGTATTCTGGGGGAACTCAGTTGACTGAAATGTTAATCTTCATGTGCTGTCCATCTAAGTTATGGTGGACCAGACTCTAATCCAATTTTGAGCTGGTAAAAATACAGGATGGGGACTTTCTGTTTTACTTTTGGGATCTTAGTTTTAATTTTTTGGTTGCTTTATGATTAGCTTGGTTTGTAAAATAGCTTGAGCATCTGAGAGAGGGAGAGAATTTTAATACCTAAACTTGCTGTAGTTAATTGATATGGAAATTATCCACTCTTGAAGTGATTATGGTATTTTGACTACTGTTAACTGAATACTTAAATATGGAAAGCATAATTACTACATTTGTAAGGTCATTTCAATTTGTATTTCTTGCAAGCACAGTTCTTAAAATCATGATTGATCTAATGGTTAGCATGAACTATACACTGTCAAGAAGCATCATGTTATGCAGTTTACCTGAAAGTTAAGGTGTCAATCATTACTTCTTCTTTTATTCTGCTGATGTTTTATTAGTACAGTACAGTGATTAAGACAGTGTTTCTCAACCTTAGCAACTTTAAGATGAGTGGACTTCAACTCCCAGAATTCCCCAGCCAGCATGATATGGAGCTCATTAAGTAACCCTGACTCTGTCATTCTCAGCCCAACTTTCTTAACAGGGCTGCTATTGTGGGGATAAAATAGGGGTGATCCCATATAAGCTATTTTCAGAGAAAAATATGGGATATAAATGCACTAAACGAACCAACAAAGAAATGGTTTTAGGAGTTTGTATTTTATGTTTAGCAATGAAATGAAATAAATAATTTAGCACAAGCAGATTCCCAGTTCAGTCAAATAAAATCTTGATAGTTTTTCTACATGTTCAATGTCATGGCTTCACCAGCAACTATACAGAAGAGCCAGGAGGATGATCAATTTTCCTAGGAAAAAGTAGTAATAAATAATTTTAAATCTTTTACCTTAAGAAAGGATGAACCACCCAGAAGCTTAATACATTCTCCAGCACCAATTTTTTACCAGTTTTTAGGATAAGTGGGTCCTAAAGTGTTGCCCAGTTTTTTGGAAGTTAGGAAGATGACTTTTCATATTTGCATTTTCCTTAAAAAAAAAATCCCCCCAAATTGGGTAGATCTTTCCCATGGAGAGATTTATGGACAAGCCCCTTGTTGTTTTGTCCCTTTACGCTTTTACCCCCCACTCATCACCAACAGGGTCAAAAACTTTAGTCTGCCCATTCCAGTGAAAAGATCATTGTCAGAGGCAAATATATATGTATATATAAAATGATGTCCTCAGATTCAAAGAGATCACCAATATTTTATTTTCTTTGATTTTTTCTCCCAGGAAAAAATTAACTTTCTAGTTATAGAAGCAAGTTAGAAGTAAAACAGGTACAAATGTATATGTTCACCTAAACATAACAGAATAGGTCTGGGGCTAGAAGGGATAATCTGGGAGAAATGCCATGCACATGCTTGCTATTTCTCCTTCCATTAGATCTACTTTCAGCTTTTCCAATAAGAATAATAGAATGAGGCTGCTAAGAAAAAAAGGGGTGGAAGAACTCTGTGGGTCTTTTTGCTCCTTCTCCTCTCATTCACACTTAGGCCCCTCCTTTTCCTCTTATAGCTGTTGGAAGAGTAGGACTGACAAAGGCAATAGCTCTGCATTGAAAATGTGTTTTATGCCTTTGTGGCTTTATAATGCAGATTTTAGGATTCTTACATTAAGATGGTTTTTATGTATGTTGATGAACATAAACAAAACATGGGCTTTATCTAGAATACCTGATCTAAACATCCTGGGACAGATAAAACATAATCAGTCTAATTGAGATGATATCTACTGTACATACTCCTCATAAGGTTTCATTTCTAGATCCTCTGAACCTACTCCAGTTTTCCCTGAACCTGATAAATTGTGATGCTCGAGACTTAGCACAATAATCCAAATGTAACCTAATCAGCATGGATACAGTGGAACTATTACTTCCTGTAAATCTGAACATAATGGTTAATGCAGCCCAAGAATTTGTTGGCCTTATAGTTGTTGCATCACATGGCTTGTTCATATTCAATGAGTGTTCCACTATAACCCCTAGATCCTTCTCACACTCACTTCCCCCATGCCAGATCTCGCCTGTCCTATACAGTATCTGTGTCTTTGAGTTTTCCTGCCTAGATGCAGGATGTTAATTTGTAACCAGTGAACATTGTCATTTTGGATTTGACTCAATGTTCAAATTTGTTGAGGTTATTTTGAATTGTGATTTTTGTCTTCTAAAGTAATCCCCCCCCCCCCCCAAGCTTGGTGTTATCTGCACATGACATCTCTTCTGTTCCATTCTTTAGGCTATTTATAAAAGGTTGACTAGTGCATAGTGAAAGACAGAGTCCTAGGGGACTCTATTTAATATTTCCCTTCAGAAAACTGCAACTTAGTCCAACTTAGTCCTTTCTTATCCTTACATTCACCCTTACCCCTCTACCAAAAGCAGCTATTAAAGACCAAAAGCTCCTTCAGAAAAACAGGTAGGATATATGGCAGAAATCATAGAAACTCCCCTTCTGAATGAGCAGAAATAGTTTCTTCTCATATTAAGGTCCTTGTGGTAGTACAATTCTTGATGCTGGATTTCATGATCAATCTCTTTGTTTCTCATTTGTGGCCTTCTGGGCAAGTGGAGGATTCTTTCTCCCTAACATTTCTGTTATAGGATCTGCAATAAGATTGAGTTCTTGGGAGTTTTGGCTTCAGTGAGAGCTAGGATTCTGATAATGAGTTTTAGCACATCTAAATAGGTCAATCATTTTCACTATCAGGATTCCATTCACATGGAAGCTTTTATATGTACTTGAAGGTTCCTCACTGCAGAGAATCAGACTGTCTTTGTTGGACATGGAAGGGTTAGTTCACAAGCTGATAAAGATTCGGGAAACTGTTTAATAAATAGACAGCTGTAAAGCTTTTCATTAGCTGCAAAGCAGTTCAGTTCCTCACCACTTCATAGGAAAGCCATTAAGAAAAAACTGGAGCTCTGCCTAAGATGTTTCAGGGGTTTCATACTCAAAGTATGAAAACTATTTCAGTTGCTGATATTCCTGTAACCCTAAAAGGTGTAAATGAAGTTTCTGTGAAAAGTTGGAAAAGTTACTTTCAGTTAAGGAAGCTGCCAAAGTTTAACGAAGTCTTCAGTGACAACTCCAACATGTCAACACTGGACAGGGAAAGGGATCTCTACCACAATGAACATGTTGAGTTCTGCATGAGAATACTGAACCTTAAGTGTTCCCATGCTGGTGTGATACAGTGTTTAAGGTGTTAGACTGAGATTGGAAAAACTGAAGTTCAGGACCTCATTTATCTATGAAACTCACTGAATGGGCAGTCAAAGTACAGCAGATCAAACTACCTCATAGAGTTCTACTGTGAAGATAAAATGAGTGGAGATTCCCATGGATGAGTTACCAAACAAACTGTAACAATAAATAAATATCTATTCATCATTCATGAAAATAGAATATCATCAGTTACACATTGAGGTATCTCACTGTGTAATTACTTACCAAGTATGGTAGTTTTGTTGTATCCTAAAACAGAAAAAAGGGGAAGGGAAATGAGCTAAACTTTTGAGCCTATAATAATGGTCTCTCTCTCTCTCTCTCTCTCTCTCTCTCTCATTGGAATCAACATATGCTTTCTCAATCTGGTTTATTTAAAATATCATTATCATTTATTACTATTTTAAATAGTAGACAGCCAATATGGTGTAGTGAGTAAGGTGGTAGACTATGAGTTTCAGTATGTGAACTAAAGTGAGTGCAGTGCAAAACAAGTGGACCTTGCAACCAAGCTGGACAAATACTAGGAACAACAACTCATTACTGTTAGTAGTAATTATTACTACTACTACTACTACTACTATTGAAGGCTTTGATCTGAAAAGGTTTTTTTTTTTTTCTTTTACTAAACTGATCTCCATTTTAGAAGGTCTAATTTTGGAAAAGCCGCTTGGCACAGCAGATAGAAATATGATGCTTAAAATAAGAAATTGGTCTTTGTTCTGTGTGTGTTGTAGAGATTATAAAAATGTTTCCATATAAGCATTGCTGAATTGAAGAAATTGCCATTTTTGTTTGCCTCTTTTCCTTCCCGAGTCTTTTATTATAAGGTGCCATAGTCGATGCAAATCACTTCACATTTGAAAAGAAACCACCTTACCTATACAAGTGTAGTAAGTCACCTAATACAGTTTTAGCCTTACCTGTATAACCTTTGGAAGTTGTATTTGACATCTGTGTAGTTTCTGATTGAGAGAAAATATTCATAAAATAAAAATCACTGTGAAAAACTCTAAAAATATAATACAATAAAGTGATCACCTCAGTGCACAGAAAATTCTACAATAAATTGCACAAGTACAAATCAAGACTAGAAGACTGACTACAACACTACAGAAGTATAAGAATGAAGCTTATTAATGTTTTTGGGCCCAAGTTCATATCCAAATGTTTGAGAAATGTTTGTGGGCAATGCTTCCCCCATCCACGCTTCTCAACAGGGTGTCCCCTTATGTCTCCCCAAGTTCCTCAGATGGTGTGCAGGGATCTGTTTTTAAAAAGAGTCATTTTGGGCCAGATTCACCAGAAAGATAAATTCTTCCCTTTTTAAAAGTTGCCCATCTCTTTCCCATGGAAGCTTCTGGGGAGGGAATAAAGAGGATAACCCTGCTGAAGAGTATGGGATTTTGCTCTTCCAATGTGCTGGCAGCCTAATGTGAATATTAACACAAAGCAGACAAAGAGCTCTCTGGACTGAATGGAGCTGATACTTTCCTTATAAAAGTTATGTGAAGAGCACTTCAGAATAAATGTTCCCACTTCTCACATTTTTCTCATGATGGTATACAGAAATAGTCCTCCTCCTCCTTACTACTACTACTACTACTACTACTACTACCATTATTATTATTATTATTATTATTATTATTATTATTATTATTATTTTACATTTAGTTCCTTTAGTTCCTTAATAATAATGTTGGACCTCTAGTAGTCTGTTGGCTTTCTTCAGTCCTTCTACCAGCAAACTGAGGTAACTGAATGCTACTGGGATGGTTAAAAGTCATGTTTTCAAAGGGAGAAAGAGAAATTGTCAGGGTTTTATGCTTTATTTTCTGTGTAACGGCTTGATTGTTTCTCATAATTGCCTTTGATTTTTTATGTAATATTTGTTGTATTTGGGCTAACCAACTCAGTTCCTGTATGTTTGTTCATCTTAGCCTTTTTGAGCTGTACAGTAGATCCTTCCCACCATTCTGTCTCCCTGACAGCATTTTCTGGGAGATGGATTTTAAAGAAGCTGTTGTAATTTTATCAGCTATACTCCTTGTTTTATCCACCCATATTTGGGTTTGAATATGGCTATCTTTTTCTTATTTTTAATAAAGTTGATGTTTAAATTGTGTTACTATTATTAGATTTTTATTCCATCTTTTTATATACATGACTCAAGGCAGCAAAGATACCTGATGCCTATACTCCTGCCTCCTATTTTTCCCCACAACAACAACCCTGTGAGGTGAGTTGGGCTGGGAGACAGTGACTGGCCCAAAGGCACCCAGACAGCTTTCATGCCTAAGGGGGGCCTAGAACTCAGTCTCTTGCTTTCTAGGCCAGCCCCATAGCCACTACACCAAACTGGCCCTCTATATCTGGTCCCTTGAAAGGAGGATGGCTGTTATCTCTGGTCACATGTCTCAAAACAAGGCCCAGAAGGAGGTGCTACAGAGTTCATTTATTCTTGCTGTTATTATTAGCATCAGCAGCAGCATTATTCCCAGGTACTGGCAGGTAACAATGCTCAGGCTGTAAAGAGCTGGAGGCCAGATCAAGGCATTTCCCTTAATAAGATGGCTCATGGCAAAGGAAGTAAGCTGCACCAAGGCAGGACAGTAGGGCCAAAGGATGGGCAATCCCAGAAGCTTTGAGGGAATGGACTGATGAGACCTCTTCTCACCTCATACCTGTCATGGGCACAGCCAGAAACCCCTGTCTACCTCCTCTTGCTATGATATGGTGATGTGATCACTGAAAATCAGGGGGAAGCCCCAAGTAATTTTCTAATGATTTTTTTTTTGGCCGGGGGAAGGTATTCATGGTCTGTGCCTGGCACACAGGCTGGAATCTAACCTGGGCTAGGCAAATAGGTAAAGTGTTTTGTTTTCTTTGTTCCTCTGTTATTATTTGTCTTGTTTCTAATTTTTGTTATTCTCATTTTCCCAGAGCCACTTGCTAGTACCAAATCCAATACCTACCCAGAAAAGTTTAATTCCCTATTTTTATCTCCTGTTTGATGATGATGATGATTACTTTCGAGTCATTGTTGGTTCCTGGTGACTGGACCACTCCCTGCAGATTTCTTGGCAAGATTCAAGAGGTAGCTTGCCATTGCCTCCTTCCTAGGGCTGAGAGAGTGACTAGCCCAAGGGTTTGGCTTTGTGCCAAACCCTACCTTCTTTCAGGATACTGGATCCATTCCCTGCCTCCACTCTTCTGTTTCCTCCAGCAGCAACAGCATCAGATAGCTCTATGCATTCCCAGTCCTCCCTGGGTTGTTTTCGGAAGTTTCTCACCCCCCTCTCCCTTTTCCCCACACAATTACTTGTACGATTTCCACACGCAGGGTGCCTGTCCGCCTGTCTTATTTCTCAGGACTTACACAGTTTTGGCTGCAGTGCTGTCGTAAGTCAGCATCTGACGATGCTACTAGAATACCTAAAGAGGGTAACTGACATCAAATCTGATGCAGGGAAAGAGTACTGTGGGCCAGACTGGGTCAGCTAAAGGCATTCCCTCTTGCCAGTGCCATTGCCCAGGAAATGCCAGTTCCAAGCACCGGCCCAAGAAGCTTCTCTATGCGTGGAAGGACGAGGAGCTAGTTAGGGCCCTTGTGTATGGAGAAGCTCTCTGTAGGTACAGAACTATTTCCAGTGACTTAGTCAACACATCCTAACACCTGAGCCTCATGAATGGCTCTGCGACAGTATAACTCACCTCTCGTCACAGTACTCTTATCTTCTGAATGAAGAGTGGTGGGCGTCGTTACTCGACTTGTGGAGAAAGCCTGAACGGTGGAGGAAATAACTGGGGAAAACCGAAAATGATGATTTCAGACGAGTCAGGCAGAATGTTCTGTATTAAAGGGCAACACAACTGTTCTGCAAGACTGAAAGATGGTTACCTTTGACACATTTGGGGATGGCGGGAACCCACGAACTGTTAGCCCCACATTTAATATGCAGGCTTCCCATGGCAGAATAGCCGGAATTACATTCAAAGCTGATGCCTTCATTATAGGTATATGAAGGCTTAGGTAGATTCGATAATTTTCCATTTTCCACTTCTGGTCGATCACATTTGACTTCTGAAAAGAGAAAGCGACACTTAAAAGGAAACCGGCCCACAACAACAGCCTAGAGGCTAAAAATAAAAACAAAGCAGAGCTACCCCTTGGCTGAAAAGGATATACAACGATCATTTGCTTTTCTTTCTTCTCACCCTGAGAATCATTCCCCCACCGTTTCCACCCTTCCAGCCGCGGTTGCGTCCTCTCTCTCAGCATATCTGCAGTGGCACACTCCATTTCCACTGCCGACGGGACTGAGAGGAAGAACCTTTTTCTCTCCAGCAAGCCAGTTCTGGGCTGTTTGGATTGCATTGTAAGCCAGTTCATCAAAATCACACAGTAGCAGAAAAAATTAATATTGCCGCTTCATCGGGGGTGCAGCGGGGGCAAAATGAATATGTAAACTATTCTGTCTGAGGCTGAATGTTACTCTCTGATATTGAGCCACTACGTGGTAGTATTCGGCTAGTCTTCTTGCAGTTAGCTTTTATTTCCACCAAGTACAAGATTTACTTCACGAATACTAAGGCATGTTGCCATGTTTTTTAGATGGGTTGCTTATCCAACCAAGAAACTATCTTGGAGGACCATGGCTACCTGTTACTGCAGAAAGGAGAAAGCTCTGTTATTTTGCCAGCAATGACTAAAAACAGTCGCAAGAATTTTATTGACCCGCAACAGCAATTCAAAAAGCAATTAAACAAATTAGAGGTTAAAAGTGATTCAGTTTTTCCTTACTTTTACATTCAGGGGCAGGTAGATTCCACTTTCCGTTTACACCATTTTCTTCCACTATGCATGTGATTGTTGAATTTCCAATCAGAGAGAAGTCACGGTCACAGCGATAGATCACTGCTGATCCAGTGTAATATTCGTCATTAAGATGAGGATCAAAGTATCCATTGGGAATTGTGTCAGGACGAGGACAAGGGATGTCTGAGGGAGAGAATGATTTCTTTGAATTTATCTTTTAATGAGAATTACAGTCACATTTTGGTGCTGGAAGAAAGTTGTGACTAGTTCATTCAAGGGACTACTGCGGTCAAGTAAACAAACCCTCTGAGAAACATTCTCCTTCTGCCAGCTGAAAACAAAGAACTCTCTTCACCTGTAGCAGAGGAGAAATCATATCACTGCAGAGGATTCCTGAGACCAAACTGACTGTCCTGCTCACGGGTGGGGTTTTGTCACCCAGGCATTGCTGTCGTCAAAGGCTACAGCCATAAGAGGTAATGTGCCGAGGTCCATATGATCGTTCACATTTTCAGTAAAGTGGTAGGATTAAGAGAAACTTCTTTTTGAGATATTGGGGAGTTACTGCAACACACAATAGGCAACAATGGGGCTGATTGATGAACAATGTGGAGAATATAAACTATTGTGGAACGTGGTGTGGCTATTTAATACATTATTTAGTTGATGAATTTATCTTCTCCTAATCTTGGCAAGAAAGCAGTAGCATTCCTGCAAGAAATTTGGGGAAAGTTTCCAATTCTTAGTAGTAGCAATAGGTTGTTAAATAAAGAAAGCTGTGGAGACTTCAGGAGGAAGGACAGCAACATTACATTCTTTAGTTAGGAAACCATATTGAAGGAGATCCATTTCTACTCTTTACGCATTCAGCAATCCTCAACTGCCTTAGATTATTCTACCCTCTATCTTAGCCTAGACAGAACAGTGCAACTTTTTGGAAGCTGCGCCAAAACACACTGGAATAAACTTCAATGACTCGAAAGAAAAATCTCCTCTTACGCTGGCAAGAAGGGAAATCTCTGTTCCAGTCAACCCTGCCATTTTTCAGAACACAGTTAACGGTAGCTTCACCAATAAGTCTAAACCTGAAGAAAAAGAGGAGAAAAAAAAAATCAGAATATAGTTTTCTATATCCCATCCTATGTTACTGTCACTTAAGAATTATAAAACAAGAGCAGTAAAAATAGTTAAAGAAAATGAAGTATTAAAGCAGCTGGAGTCCCATGAAGCAGTGATTAAGAAGGAGCGGTTAAATAAGTCTCATGCAAGCAGAACAAGATGCTGTCTAGGTTGAATGTTCCATAGCTGGGACCAAAGGACTCATTTAATTCCTCTCTAAATGATTTATATTTATATTGAGAATCAGTGGCTGGATGCACCACTCCTGATACACGGACAATGCGAATCAGTTAGAATTCTGTGCAGCCTTTGAAACACCATTTAAAACCACAGGACTTAACACAGAGACCCAGGAAAACCCAAGGAAGACAATCATAGCACAGTCAGTAGAACACAGAATCAGCACCAATTCAAAGCAGAGGACAGTGGAGCCCTCAAAAACCTAAAGAAAGACCAAACCATCATCATCCTCCCAGCAGACAAAGGCCGAACCATGGTTATCATGGATAGATCACAATACCTACAAAAAGCCAAAAACCTACTGGGGGACAAAGAAACATACATCCCAGTGAGCGCCGACCCAATACAGAAACTATACAACCTGACCCAGAGAACCCTTAACAACCTGACCAAGAAAGGCCACATCACAAAAGAAAAACAGTGGTGGATGAGAAGCACTGGACCCACCCTCCCATGCTTCTATAGACACCCCAAAATACAGAAACCCGATATACTTTTCTGACCAACTGTATTGTTACCAGGGACCCCCAACTTACACAACAGCAAAAGAACTCACAAAAAAGCTTGGACATCTCATAGAGGGAGCAAATATTCTATCAACTCCCCACTACAGTGCCTCCTGAAAATCAAAGATCTACAAATACATGAAGATGAAATTATGGTTTCATTTGATGTCACAGCACTCTTTACAACCGTAGAACCAGACCCAATGAAAGAATCTATGGCAGCAGTACTACACAACACACGAACCTAACCAAATACACTAAGATAGAAATACCCAGGATCAGCCTCTGCCTCATTACCTATTTCCAGTTTGAGGGACAAATATACCAACAAGTCAGAGGAACACTCAGGGGATCACCGCTCTCAGCACTCACTGCAGAGACTGTAATGCAGCATCTAGAAACTTCAGCCTTTGACACGTACAACCAAAAGTATGGATCGGTATGTGGATAACACCTTTGTCATAGTAAAAAAGGAACAACTAGAGAAGATACGTAAAATAATCAACAACATCTTCAAAGGAATAAAATTCACTAGGGAAGAAGAAAACAACAACACAGTACCCTTCCTGGATATCCACATCAGCAGAGGAAATAATGTCAAATTAGAAACACAAGTCTATTGAAAAGCAACGCACACTAACCAAGTGCTCCATTACCAAAGTAACAACCCTACCTCCCACAAGAGGAGCTCCGTAAGAATGTTATTTAGATGAGCACAAACAACTGCAGCAACCCAGAACAGCAGAAAAAGGAAACAGACCACCTATACAACATCTTCCAACAAAATGGATACCCAGGCAACTTTATCAAAAAGTGCCTGACCACTCAACCCACTACAACACGACCAAGACAAGTTATGAAAGGGGTAACACTGCCTCACATCAGAAATATCTCAGAAACAGCCAACAGACTATTAAAACCACATGGCATCACTGTAGCACACAAACCAACTAAAGCCCTCCAAAACATCTTAAGTAAAACAAAAGACCCAGTAGCCCAAGAAGGAAAAACAGGAGACATGTGGTAGTAGCGTCCACATATATTTATATTTAAGAATACCAATTTTTAAAAAGGCTTCATGTTATTTTAAATTGATTTTTGTAGCTATTATTTCTAAGGCAACTATTTTAAGAGATGAACTACAACTTACCCATGTACACAGGAGAAAGTTACGCTACCACCAAGGCGGACATCACCATCAGTATCTCCTTTGCCGTTCTCTATAACTGGAGGGCGACATTTTTTCCCTACAAGTATAGTTAGCACATATGCTATTATGTACTATCACAGTTTAGTGTAAAAGTGATGCAGATCTGACACATCAGAGGATGGGAAACACAGGTGCCCACAGAGAGTAAATCAGACGTGTGGGAAGGCAGCAGTTCAATGCCTGGGATGTAATGCTAATCTAAATCCAGCCTGCTAAAACAGGCTCCTCTCGCTCCAGTCCCAGAGAGATGCAGGACCCTCCAGGGCAACAGAGGCACCTGCAGAGTTGGAACCTGACATCAAAATGACAAAAGCAGCTTTGCACAGTTGCAGTACAAGTGCCACGTCTTTGATATCCTTATGTGACATCATATTACATCTACAAAAGGGGTGGCACTTACATCTGGGCAGGGCTATTATGAGGACTGAAACCCAGAATACTCATCCTTCCCACTTTAACTTTCCCAAGGTATGCAAAAATGGAAGGAAGGAAGGAAGGAAGGAAGGAAGGAAGGAAGGAAGGAAGGAAGGAAGGAAGGAAGGAAGGAAGGAAACCCTTCTTGTTGACTTATATCAGTGAGAATCGGCCCAGCCCTATCTAAGACAGGAATGCATCTAAATACTAAATACAGGACTCACTTGCCACTGAGCAGGAAAAGAAGCATTGGCCCACTACTACTCCCTGCCCATCCCACTGGCTGAACCTCCATGGGCTGCCCTCCCCAATTCAGCAAACAGGATGTGACGTTTCTTGTTGCAGTCGCAGCAATTTCATATTAGCTCAGTTACCTCAAAACTACCACAGGGGATTAGATGCCCAAGTACCCTGGCCTTCAGGGAAGGATTCTGTCCCAGACAGGAGATGCCTTCCACTCTCAATGCCAGTCACCTGGGTCCTCTTCCAACGTCCCTGCAGCTCTGCTTTCAAGGGGAGCTCCTGGCACAGACACCAAGGAAGTAAGGTGCTGCCTCCTTTTAAGGCCAGAAGATGTCTGAGATACCCGACTTCTCAAAGCCATAGCGCAGTCATTTAAAAACTGGTTTTAGGTAGGCCATCAGCAAATGCAGACCAGAATGTGTGATAGAGCTTTCTGGAAGGTTCACCCCCGACTACAGATTATCCACCCTCTGAAGGTTCGACTGCTGCCCACACAAAGTAGTTTACAGAATGGATTAAAAATATTGGTTTCCTTAGTTCATTGGATTAATAACTCAGCTTATAAGTAAGGTAAGGTTCTCAGGTAGGATATATGCACTACTGAAGTTACTTCTTTTTGTATTTTTATTGAGTTTTATGATGATATTTTGGCAGATCAAATGAACACTGAGATATAAGAAATGTAAATACATTTGATACAGGTGGTATTTTTTCAAAAATAGAACTGTCAAGAAGATACTCACCCTGACAAAATACTGGAACTTCTGACCATTTTGAAGTGTTCAGACATGTAATGGAAGGTTCAGTTCCGGGTATGTATTCATAACCCAGAATGCAATGGTACGTCAGGACAGTCCCAACTGGATAGCTTTCTTTTAGGGGGCCTCCGCTGAGTGATGAATAGAGGGGTGGTTCTGGAGAGGTGCAGTTACCTGGAGCAGGAGTGGTAAGGAGAGATCTATAATGAAAGTGTGGAACGACTTATAAAGCCACAAAGTCTTTGCTTAATCTTGCTTCCTTTGTTCAAATTATTGCAGGTAAATTTGCTGAAATAAGGCCAGCTGCAAGAACCTTCTTTCTTTTTCCATTGGTATTGTCCTAGGGCAATTCCCAGCAAAGCCAACAGTGGAAGCCAAGATACTGTCTAGCTAAAGGTATCGGGAATTGTCCCCAGTTGCATTAGCTGTGCACTGCATGAGGCAGAATTTCAGGTTGCCTTAAAGGGCTGTAAAATCTGATGCACAGAAATTGCATCTTGTGGGCTATCTGTTAGGAAAATTTCCCCAATGTTACATGAATCTCATGCAAGAAAGGAGCCTTTGAATGACAATCCATTCTTTTCCACCTTCCTTCCCTTTGCCAGCTTGGCTTCTGGAGCAAGAGTCATCTGAAGTTTCTCAAGGTAGGCCTGAGAGAAGCTTAGGATCAGATACGATTTTAATACATTCACACATGCAGGGATCTACAGAAAGGACCTCCCTCTCGGTCGACAGTATTGGAATTGGGGGTAACCGCACAGCTTCTTTAGAAAGACCGGGAGGAGGTTAAGATTCAGAGTCCTGCTCAGGCTCTTCTGTGTTTGAAATACTAGATAAGAATGAAGAGAAAAGCACAGTCAAGGGTGCTGCTGATGGAGGTGGGGGGGTGGGGGGGGGGGAGAGAGAGAGAACCTGCCCAAAATCACACTATATTTTTTACAAACCAGGAACGGATGTTAATATCAGAATTCTATCATCGAGGGAGCAATATGAAAGCGGGCAGTTCCCTTGTCCACAGGCAGAGTGGTTTTTCCAGATTGACCCAATTTACTCCAAACGCAAAAAAATAACTAGCATGTCAGGTAGTGGGTCTTTCTAGGGGCAACGTAACCCTCCCCCCATACGCACACCAATCCTGCTTTTAGAAGAGAGCCTCTGGCAGGCAATCAAGGGCCCTGCCACTTACCTTGAGCCTCAGGCAGCACAAAGAGCGCTGGCAGGAGCAGCCAAGCCCAGGGAGGAAGCCTACTCTGGCAGGCAGGAAAAAGCATCACTTGAGAAGCAGAAAGAAACACCTGAACTCCCCAGAAGAGCAGCTGGGAGAATGAATGCCAGGGAAGGGCAGTGCAACGATTTGCTGAGGGTGGCACCCAATAAACAAAGGTAGGGCACCCTTGACGGAAGAAAAAGTCATCTTCCTACTCAATTGGTTGAACTTTCTTTTCACTGATAAAAATTACAGGAACGGAACTCCAATGAGATCATTTCCTCTGGAGTTTGTCCTCTGCTTGCTCATTAGTCATGGAAGATTAAGATATTGTTTCAAATAGTTTCGTACCAATTCTTGCAGCCTTTTGTGTATTCTTAGACTTGATTTGTGGCATTTTAGGTGAGTGGGACAATAGGAAGCATTTTCCGGTTTTTTAAATAATTTTTATGAAAGTTCAAAAAGAGATAAAAAGCTAATACAAACTAAGAAAAATATAAAAAGAATGAAAGAAAGAATAAAATTGCAAAGGGAAAAGAAGGAAACAAGGAGGAAATAAAAATAAAAATATATATAAAGAAAAAAGGCTATATAAAAAAATGACTACCTCCTTCATCAAGACAAGTACAATTTCAGTAATTTATCACCATCTCTAAGATTTCAATGAAAGAACTCCTCATTCCGTATCTCTCCCTGAGCATACAGCAAAATGTAATTCCCTATTTTTGTGTCCTGTTAGATGATGATGATGACGATTGCCTTTGAGTCAGTGTTGACTCCTGGTGACTGCCTGGATTACTCCCTGCAGATTTCTTGGCAAGATTTCAGAGGTGGCTTGCCATTGGCTCCATCCTGGGGCTGAGAGGGAGTGGCACATCTGGTGCCTTAACCACTACACCAAATGGGCTCTCATCCACATTATTAAGATGTCTAATAACGTAATCTGCTTTTTGGAAGCTATGGATAATGATCCCAATGTTACTTCCTTTTTGCAATCTCTATGTCTATAATTTGTTCAAAAGGGTTAACTGTTCTCCCAACTATTTTGAAAGTCCTTATTTTGCTAATGGAAAAAAAATGTTGTTCACACATCCCAGAGAAACATACTGCTTAATTTTAGATGGTGATTTTTTTTTTTGGGGGGGGGGTCATTTAAAGAGATACAAATACTTTCTACCACATGCGCAATTAGCATTACTGAACTGCAGAAGAAGTCTTTCCTCATTGCCTATTTGTCTTCCCAAATCTCAGATCACAGCCAGCCCTACTCAATTCAATATTTTACATTTTAAAATAAACTACCCAGAGAAATGCAATGGGTCACCGAAAATGAAGAGTTTAGTCTTACCTACATCATGTCCAAACGTTGTATTTGGCTTATGTGTAGCTTCTGTTTGAGAGAAAGAGTTAATTAAACATTGGCTTGTAGAACAGAAATGATCCATGGGCATAATGAGAAGCACCCATTGCTGCCTGCACAACTGCATTTTGAACCAGCTGTGGCTTCCAGCTGGCCTTCAAGGGCAGCCCCACGTAGACGCATGGCAGTGGTCCACTCATGAGGTGACTAGGGCATGAGTGGCCATCTGAAGAGTGGTAAAGGGCAGCGCCTGTGTTTTCCTAATGAAATCCCTTAGTGTATTGAGCATAGCATGCAGTATACGGTATCTTTTGCTCAAGTCTCAGTATTTTTGTGCCAGCCACACCTCTGTCTACTGTACATGTGTGGCTGAAGATATAAAGTCACAGACATTGTTTTTTAGTGAACTGCTCAGTTCATAAAGATTTCCACACAAAATGTCACGTGGACTTTGTATCATGACTTAAAGACGGGAATCTTCTGTCCAGGTTCCTGTTAAGTATAACAGGAGGAAATATTAATTTATAACTAGAATGCATTACTTAATTCCAGATAAACATTTTCATGCTAGTTCAAAGCTGTTTGGAACTTAAGTGTGGATGCGAGAGCTTGCCATAAAACTGGGGATCTCCATTTGTTTAATGATGTGGGATGGCCTACGTGGGAGTGAAATTGAGCTCCATGTTCAGAAGAAAAAAAATGCTTCCATCTAGTGAATACCCATATTAGGGGACAAATATCAGTTGGCAAGGCAGCCATTGGTTTTATATTTCTTCTCAGAAAATAGATCTGTCGTAGACAGATAACGACAGATAACATATCATCTGACACATAAGAAGGCAATTTTCACTCCAAAGGTTGTGTACCAGTGTACAAACTATATTCTTAATGTTAATCTTCAATAGAAGATCATAAACATCCTCTGCAGTCCAAAAAAGAAAATTAGTATCTAGCCTAAAAACAAGAGTCATCACTATTTGTAAGAACAGCAAGCTGAAGCCCTGGGAGTAATATCCAGTCATTTTGCCAAGGGTTTAGCTTTACAGCTTCTTTTCAACTTTTTTGGAGGCTATATGCTCCTTTTCCATTTCTCTTTTGGGTCATAGACTACAATTTATACTTTTTTAAAAGGAGTTTAGAACTTATTTTGCAGGAGGAGAGTTTTTAAACAGAAAACTACTGCTACGATATAAAGATAGCCCCACCATATGCTATTTTAAAAAAACTGTTTGGGACCTATTTATAAGTTGCGATCCAGAATTATTTACCATTGCAGCCAAACCCTGCCTTCTTTCAGGATACTGGATCCATTCCCTGCCTCCACTCTTCTGTTTCCTCCAGCAGCAACAGCATCAGATAGCTCTATGCATTCCCAGTCCTCCCTGGGTTGTTTTCGGAAGTTTCTCACCCCCCTCTCCCTTTTCCCCACACAATTACTTGTACGATTTCCACACGCAGGGTGCCTGTCCGCCTGTCTTATTTCTCAGGACTTACACAGTTTTGGCTGCAGTGCTGTCGTAAGTCAGCATCTGACGATGCTACTAGAATACCTAAAGAGGGTAACTGACATCAAATCTGATGCAGGGAAAGAGTACTGTGGGCCAGACTGGGTCAGCTAAAGGCATTCCCTCTTGCCAGTGCCATTGCCCAGGAAATGCCAGTACCAAGCACCGGCCCAAGAAGCTTCTCTATGCGTGGAAGGACGAGGAGCTAGTTAGGGCCCTTGTGTATGGAGAAGCTCTCTGTAGGTACAGAACTATTTCCAGTGACTTAGTCAACACATCCTAACACCTGAGTCTCATGAATGGCTCTGCGACATTATAACTCACCTCTCGTCACAGTACTCTTATCTTCTGAATGAAGAGTGGTGGGCGTCGTTACTTGACTTGTGGAGAAAGCCTGAACGGTGGAGGAAATAACTGGGGAAAACCGAAAATGATGATTTCAGACGAGTCAGGCAGAATGTTCTGTATTAAAGGGCAACACAACTGTTCTGCAAGACTGAAAGATGGTTACCTTTGACACATTTGGGGATGGCGGGAACCCACGAACTGTTAGCCCCACATTTAATATGCAGGCTTCCCATGGCAGAATAGCCGGAATTACATTCAAAGCTGATGCCTTCATTATAGGTATATGAAGGCTTAGGTAGATTCGATAATTTTCCATTTTCCACTTCTGGTCGATCACATTTGACTTCTGAAAAGAGAAAGCGACACTTAAAAGGAAACCGGCCCACAACAACAGCCTAGAGGCTAAAAATAAAAACAAAGCAGAGCTACCCCTTGGCTGAAAAGGATATACAACGATCATTTGCTTTTCTTTCTTCTCACCCTGAGAATCATTCCCCCACCGTTTCCACCCTTCCAGCCACGGTTGCGTCCTCTCTCTCAGCATCTCTGCAGTGGCACACTCCATTTCCACTGCCGACGGGACTGAGAGGAAGAACCTTTTTCTCTCCAGCAAGCCAGTTCTGGGCTGTTTGGATTGCATTGTAAGCCAGTTCATCAAAATCACACAGTAGCAGAAAAAATTAATATTGCCGCTTCATCGGGGGTGCAGCGGGGGCAAAATGAATATGCAAACTATTCTGTCTGAGGCTGAATGTTACTCTCTGATATTGAGCCACTACGTGGTAGTATTCGGCTAGTCTTCTTGCAGTTAGCTTTTATTTCCACCAAGTACAAGATTTACTTCACGAATACTAAGGCATGTTGCCATGTTTTTAAGATGGGTTGCTTATCCAGCCAAGAAACTATCTTGGAGGACCATGGCTACCTGTTACTGCAGAAAGGAGAAAGCTCTGTTATTTTGCCAGCAATGACTAAAAACAGTCGCAAGAATTTTATTGACCCGCAACAGCAATTCAAAAAGCAATTAAACAAATTAGAGGTTAAAAGTGATTCAGTTTTTCCTTACTTTTACATTCAGGGGCAGGTAGATTCCACTTTCCGTTTACACCATTTTCTTCCACTATGCATGTGATTGTTGAATTTCCAATCAGAGAGAAGTCACGGTCACAGCGATAGATCACTGCTGATCCAGTGTAATATTCGTCATTAAGATGAGGATCAAAGTATCCATTGGGAATTGTGTCAGGACGAGGACAAGGGATGTCTGAGGGAGAGAATGATTTCTTTGAATTTATCTTTTAATGAGAATTACAGTCACATTTTGGTGCTGGAAGAAAGTTGTGACTAGTTCATTCAAGGGACTACTGCGGTCAAGTAAACAAACCCTCTGAGAAACATTCTCCTTCTGCCAGCTGAAAACAAAGAACTCTCTTCACCTGTAGCAGAGGAGAAATCATATCACTGCAGAGGATTCCTGAGACCAACTGACTGTCCTGTTCACGGGTGGGGTTTTGTCACCCAGGCATTGCTGTCGTCAAAGGCTACAGCCATAAGAGGTAATGTGCCGAGGTCCATATGATCGTTCACATTTTCAGTAAAGTGGTAGGATTAAGAGAAACTTCTTTTTGAGATATTGGGGAGTTACTGCAACACACAATAGGCAACAATGGGGCTGATTGATGAACAATGTGGAGAATATAAACTATTGTGGAACGTGGTGTGGCTATTTAATACATTATTTAGTTGATGAATTTATCTTCTCCTAATCTTGGCAAGAAAGCAGTAGCATTCCTGCAAGAAATTTGGGGAAAGTTTCCAATTCTTAGTAGTAGCAATAGGTTGTTAAATAAAGAAAGCTGTGGAGATTTCAGGAGGAAGGACAGCAACATTACATTCTTTAGTTAGGAAACCATATTGAAGGAGATCCATTTCTACTCTTTACGCATTCAGCAATCCTCAGCTGCCTTAGATTATTCTACCCTCTGTCTTAGCCTAGACAGAACAGTGCAACTTTTTGGAAGCTGCGCCAAAACACACTGGAATAAACTTCAATGACTCGAAAGAAAAATCTCCTCTTACGCTGGCAAGAAGGGAAATCTCTGTTCCAGTCAACCCTGCCATTTTTCAGAATACAGTTAACGGTAGCTTCACCAATAAGTCTAAACCTGAAGAAAAAGAGGAGAAAAAAAAAATCAGAATATAGTTTTCTATATCCCATCCTATGTTACTGTCACTTAAGAATTATAAAACAAGAGCAGTAAAAATAGTTAAAGAAAATGAAGTATTAAAGCAGCTGGAGTCCCATGAAGCAGTGATTAAGAAGGAGCGGTTAAATAAGTCTCATGCAAGCAGAACAAGATGCTGTCTAGGTTGAATGTTCCATAGCTGGGACCAAAGGACTCATTTAATTCCTCTCTAAATGATTTATATTTATATTGAGAATCAGTGGCTGGATGCACCACTCCTGATACACGGACAATGCGAATCAGTTAGAATTCTGTGCAGCCTTTGAAACACCATTTAAAACCACAGGACTTAACACAGAGACCCAGGAAAACCCAAGGAAGACAATCATAGCACAGTCAGTAGAACACAGAATCAGCACCAATTCAAAGCAGAGGACAGCGGAGCCCTCAAAAACCTAAAGAAAGACCAAACCATCATCATCCTCCCAGCAGACAAAGGCCGAACCATGGTTATCATGGATAGATCACAATACCTACAAAAAGCCAAAAACCTACTGGGGGACAAAGAAACATACATCCCAGTGAGCGCCGACCCAATACAGAAACTATACAACCTGACCCAGAGAACCCTTAACAACCTGACCAAGAAAGGCCACATCACAAAAGAAAAACAGTGGTGGATGAGAAGCACTGGACCCACCCTCCCATGCTTCTATAGACACCCCAAAATACAGAAACCCGATATACTTTTCTGACCAACTGTATTGTTACCAGGGACCCCCAACTTACACAACAGCAAAAGAACTCACAAAAAAGCTTGGACATCTCATAGAGGGAGCAAATATTCTATCAACTCCCCACTACAGTGCCTCCTGAAAATCAAAGATCTACAAATACATGAAGATGAAATTATGGTTTCATTTGATGTCACAGCACTCTTTACAACCGTAGAACCAGACCCAATGAAAGAATCTATGGCAGCAGTACTACACAACACACGAACCTAACCAAATACACTAAGATAGAAATACCCAGGATCAGCCTCTGCCTCATTACCTATTTCCAGTTTGAGGGACAAATATACCAACAAGTCAGAGGAACACTCAGGGGATCACCGCTCTCAGCACTCACTGCAGAGACTGTAATGCAGCATCTAGAAACTTCAGCCTTTGACACGTACAACCAAAAGTATGGATCGGTATGTGGATAACACCTTTGTCATAGTAAAAAAGGAACAACTAGAGAAGATACGTAAAATAATCAACAACATCTTCAAAGGAATAAAATTCACTAGGGAAGAAGAAAACAACAACACAGTACCCTTCCTGGATATCCACATCAGCAGAGGAAATAATGTCAAATTAGAAACACAAGTCTATTGAAAAGCAACGCACACTAACCAAGTGCTCCATTACCAAAGTAACAACCCTACCTCCCACAAGAGGAGCTCCGTAAGAATGTTATTTAGATGAGCACAAACAACTGCAGCAACCCAGAACAGCAGAAAAAGGAAAACGACCACCTATACAACATCTTCCAACAAAATGGATACCCAGGCAACTTTATCAAAAAGTGCCTGACCACTCAACCCACTACAACACGACCAAGACAAGTTATGAAAGGGGTAACACTGCCTCACATCAGAAATATCTCAGAAACAGCCAACAGACTATTAAAACCACATGGCATCACTGTAGCACACAAACCAACTAAAGCCCTCCAAAACATCTTAAGTAAAACAAAAGACCCAGTAGCCCAAGAAGGAAAAACAGGAGACATGTGGTAGTAGCGTCCACATATATTTATATTTAAGAATACCAATTTTTAAAAAGGCTTCATGTTATTTTAAATTGATTTTTGTAGCTATTATTTCTAAGGCAACTATTTTAAGAGATGAACTACAACTTACCCATGTACACAGGAGAAAGTTACGCTACCACCAAGGCGGACATCACCATCAGTATCTCCTTTGCCGTTCTCTATAACTGGAGGGCGACATTTTTTCCCTACAAGTATAGTTAGCACATATGCTATTATGTACTATCACAGTTTAGTGTAAAAGTGATGCAGATCTGACACATCAGAGGATGGGAAACACAGGTGCCCACAGAGAGTAAATCAGACGTGTGGGAAGGCAGCAGTTCAATGCCTGGGATGTAATGCTAATCTAAATCCAGCCTGCTAAAACAGGCTCCTCTCGCTCCAGTCCCAGAGAGATGCAGGACCCTCCAGGGCAACAGAGGCACCTGCAGAGTTGGAACCTGACATCAAAATGACAAAAGCAGCTTTGCACAGTTGCAGTACAAGTGCCACGTCTTTGATATCCTTATGTGACGTCATATTACATCTACAAAAGGGGTGGCACTTACATCTGGGCAGGGCTATTATGAGGACTGAAACCCAGAATACTCATCCTTCCCACTTTAACTTTCCCAAGGTATGCAAAAATGGAAGGAAGGAAGGAAGGAAGGAAGGAAGGAAGGAAGGAAGGAAGGAAGGAAGGAAGGAAGGAAGGAAGGAAGGAAGGAAGGAAGGAAACCCTTCTTGTTGACTTATATCAGTGAGAATCGGCCCAGCCCTATCTAAGACAGGAATGCATCTAAATACTAAATACAGGACTCACTTGCCACTGAGCAGGAAAAGAAGCACTGGCCCACTACTACTCCCTGCCCATCCCACTGGCTGAACCTCCATGGGCTGCCCTCCCCAATTCAGCAAACAGGATGTGACGTTTCTTGTTGCAGTCGCAGCAATTTCATATTAGCTCAGTTACCTCAAAACTACCACAGGGGATTAGATGCCCAAGTACCCTGGCCTTCAGGGAAGGATTCTGTCCCAGACAGGAGATGCCTTCCACTCTCAATGCCAGTCACCTGGGTCCTCTTCCAACGTCCCTGCAGCTCTGCTTTCAAGGGGAGCTCCTGGCACAGACACCAAGGAAGTAAGGTGCTGCCTCCTTTTAAGGCCAGAAGATGTCTGAGATACCCGACTTCTCAAAGCCATAGCGCAGTCATTTAAAAACTGGTTTTAGGTAGGCCATCAGCAAATGCAGACCAGAATGTGTGATAGAGCTTTCTGGAAGGTTCACCCCCGACTACAGATTATCCACCCTCTGAAGGTTCGACTGCTGCCCACACAAAGTAGTTTACAGAATGGATTAAAAATATTGGTTTCCTTAGTTCATTGGATTAATAACTCAGCTTATAAGTAAGGTAAGGTTCTCAGGTAGGATATATGCACTACTGAAGTTACTTCTTTTTGTATTTTTATTGAGTTTTATGATGATATTTTGGCAGATCAAATGAACACTGAGATATAAGAAATGTAAATACATTTGATACAGGTGGTATTTTTTCAAAAATAGAACTGTCAAGAAGATACTCACCCTGACAAAATACTGGAACTTCTGACCATTTTGAAGTGTTCAGACATGTAATGGAAGGTTCAGTTCCGGGTATGTATTCATAACCCAGAATGCAATGGTACGTCAGGACAGTCCCAACTGGATAGCTTTCTTTTAGGGGGCCTCCGCTGAGTGATGAATAGAGGGGTGGTTCTGGAGAGGTGCAGTTACCTGGAGCAGGAGTGGTAAGGAGAGATCTATAATGAAAGTGTGGAACAACTTATAAAGCCACAAAGTCTTTGCTTAATCTTGCTTCCTTTGTTCAAATTATTGCAGGTAAATTTGCTGAAATAAGGCCAGCTGCAAGAACCTTCTTTGTTTTTCCATCGGTATTGTCCTAGGGCAATTCCCAGCAAAGCCAACAGTGGAAGCCAAGATACTGTCTAGCTAAAGGTATCGGGAATTGTCCCCAGTTGCATTAGCTGTGCACTGCATGAGGCAGAATTTCAGGTTGCCTTAAAGGGCTGTAAAATCTGATGCACAGAAATTGCATCTTGTGGGCTATCTGTTAGGAAAATTTCCCCAATGTTACATGAATCTCATGCAAGAAAGGAGCCTTTGAATGGCAATGCATTCTTTTCCGCCTTCCTTCCCTTTGCCAGCTTGGCTTCTGGAGCAAGAGTCATCTGAAGTTTCTCAAGGTAGGCCTGAGAGAAGCTTAGGATCAGATACGATTTTAATACATTCACACATGCAGGGATCTGCAGAAAGGACCTCCCTCTCGGTCGACAGTATTGGAATTGGGGGTAACCGCACAGCTTCTTTAGAAAGACCGGGAGGAGGTTAAGATTCAGAGTCCTGCCCAGGCTCTTCTGTGTTTGAAATACTAGATAAGAATGAAGAGAAAAGCACAGTCAAGGGTGCTGCTGATGGGGGGTGGGGGGGGGGGGAGAGGGGGGGAGGGAGAGAGAGAGAACCTGCCCAAAATCACACTATATTTTTTACAAACCAGGAACGGATGTTAATATCAGAATTCTATCATCGAGGGAGCAATATGAAAGCGGGCAGTTCCCTTGTCCACAGGCAGAGTGGTTTTTCCAGATCGACCCAATTTACTCCAAACGCAAAAAATAACTAGCATGTCAGGTAGTGGGTCTTTCTAGGGGCAACGTAACCCTCCCCCCATACGCACACCAATCCTGCTTTTAGAAGAGAGCCTCTGGCAGGCAATCAAGGGCCCTGCCACTTACCTTGAGCCTCAGGCAGCACAAAGAGCGCTGGCAGGAGCAGCCAAGCCCAGGGAGGAAGCCTACTCTGGCAGGCAGGAAAAAGCATCACTTGAGAAGCAGAAAGAAACACCTGAACTCCCCAGAAGAGCAGCTGGGAGAATGAATGCCAGGGAAGGGCAGTGCAACAACTTGCTGAGGGTGGCACCCGATAAACAAAGGTAGGGCACCCTTGACGGAAGAAAAAGTCATCTTCCTACTCAATTGGTTGAACTTTCTTTTCACTGATAAAAATTACAGGAATGGAACTCCAATGAGATCATTTCCTCTGGAGTTTGTCCTCTGCTTGCTCATTAGTCATGGAAAATTAAGATATTGTTTCAAATAATCTCCTACCAAGTCTTGCAACCTTTTGTTTATTCTTAGACTTGATCTGTGGCATTTTTTAGGTGAGTGAGACAATAGGAAGCATTTTTCAAGTTACTACCTTGTCTACTTTGATTAACCATAGAGCTATGGGGAAACTTCATTTATTAAAGAAAAACGTTTGCAGTTTCAATCCTTTAGTTTGCTTCTTGTGAGCCACTGCTAGCTGATCACCGTAAAAAGAATCCTGCTTAAATTCCCTACCCTTCAATTGTTTATATTTTAGTTTATGACAGCAGTATTTCCTATGAAAATTAACTAATTCATCACTATCCTGGAAGAGTTTGAGGTGCTCCAAGGAGTCGCCAATCAGGGCTACGTTTCAACTTCTGTGCATTCAAAAGCCTTATTTTTGGAAGTGCTGCACAGCTTTCCAAAAGATATTGAAGTCTAAATGGAAATTCTATTTTAATTGTGGAATAATAATGCTTTGGATTGCTAAAGCAATCTTGTAGTTTCCTTACTCCTTTTTGGCTCAAGAGTTACATCAGCAGTATTATGAGGGATAAATGAAACGGAATGTATAACAAAACATAATTTTTACAAAAATACTATAGAGTAGTACAATTGCATGCATTCACGAGCACCTCCAGCATTGCATTTTTTAGATGGACCATTTAGTGGATATTGAATATAAATAAATACTACCATATATCCCTTGAATAAACATAAATCAAATTACCACATCATTAGACAAAACTTTATAGGTTTGAACTTTTGCATTTCCTGGAATGGAGCCTGGTGATTTGTCTCATTGTGAAACTATGTATTAGATGGGTTCAGAAATCACTTGGGTTTTGGTGCAGCATAATCTGTGAACTCAGGCTGGTAGTTTATAAATCATGCTTTATAATTTAGCTCTATCCAGCTACTCTGGCAAGTTCAACAAACTGTATTTAAAAGAAAACATGTCTTAGCACAATGTATTTATTATTTTGCTTACCATCCTTTGTTTACATTATGGTTCAATAAGAGCTCTATTTGCATAATCTAGTTTTGGAATGAGGGCCTAATAAGTAAGTGTGCAAAATCAACCCTGGATAGAGACCATCAGTTATAGAGTAGGGAAATTTTGAATTTTCCCTCCATCTTTCTGCTTCCCAAAATTTGATTTCTTATTTCAGTCTCATCCAATGAAGAAACTTAAGTTAATGGGATCCTAATCGGTGACTATGAAAAAGGCAGCCTAATACCATATTCTGCAAGCGCAGAAGGTGGGTAGGAGGCTGTCCACTTACTGGGCCAAAGTGATTTGCGTATATGGAAGAGTGACCTCACCACCTGGAGTGAGCAGGTAGTTTTTTCCTCCTGGGATGTAGAGGTACGGTGTTACCTGGGAAGGAGGGTTAAAACAGCCCCACCCTCTCCTTAATTGGCGAGTTTGTTTTATGAAAAAAGGAACTGAACACAAGCATGTGCGTGGGTGTCTCAAGAAAGGACTTATACCAGGAAGACAGAAGAGACTCGGGAAAGAGAAGACTCCAAGCCAAAGGCAAGCACCTCAGCAGTAGCCTTCAGGCAGCAAGAGAAAAACATCAATTCTTGAAGCTGCAAGACGGTGGAGAGGCAGAGCTGAGAGACAGGGAGGAAGAGAGCCTGAGTCTGAAAACCCGAGCAAGCCAAGGTGCCGAGCTCTACACACCTGCTCCAGAAATGGGACTGTGAGCGCTCGGGGAGGGGTGTGGTGGAGCGGGGGGGGGGCAGGAGGAAGAAAAGCCCATGTGCAAGTCTATAAAGGAGCGAAAAGGCATTTCATATGCAAATGGATGAGACTGGCTACAAGAGCTGAAGACCTGGGGGAAAAGGAAAGATTTCAAGAGCTAAGAAATAGCTAACATAAGACAAAGTAGTGCTACATACATAGGAATAGGAACATAGAAATAGAACATAGAGATAGAACTTTATAGATTAAATAAGAATAGAAATAGTTGTAAACATAATAATAGGCAGATAGAATAAGATAGGAGTTTAATTTTGTACAATAAAACAGTTTTGTGTGAGAAAAACAGTCTTGTGTCTATGTTCTGTACCATATTAAGAAAAACCCTAACAGTGTACATATTTCTTTTTTGAAGAAACTGAGTTATTACCATTTAACTGAAAGTGCTGTATGTGTAAGGAGCTCTTTATACAAGAAAAGATTAGGACCCAATCATGTCTCATTTGGCATAGAGAACTTCTATACAGACATAGGAATATTTCCAGTAACTTAGTCAATCTATAAAATTCTACTCCAGTGTATGGGATATTAGGATTCATCCGAGGGCTGCATCATGTATGTGCCTGGCCCAAGTATCCCCCATCGCAAGGTAATGGGTCCTGCCTTGCAGATCAAGAAAAACAACTTATTTGCTTATCGTGTATGAGAGACTAGATTCCTGGAACCTCATCAACTGAGTGGGACTCATCTTCTGCAGCACACAGACCAGACTTTAATCCAAATTTTAGCTGTTAAAAATACAGGGCGGGGGCTTTCTATTTTACTTTTGGGACCTTACTTTTAATTTTTTCATTGTTTTATGATTAGCTTGATTTGTAAAATAGCTTGAGCATCTGAGAGAGGGAGAGAATTTTAATACCCAAACTTGCTGTAGTTAATTGATATGGACATTATCTACTCTTGCAGTGATGGTGGTATTGTGAGAAGGAAATCAAATTCTCCACCACCACCACCACCCCATGTTAGCAGGAAGTCAAAGCTTCCCATTTGTCTCATTCTATCATCATTTATCTTAAACAGCAATCAAAGCTTATGGCTAAATTATAGTAAGAATGGGCTCACCTAAAAAGATTAAGAGGTAACAGAAAGAATCAAGAACCCTAGCCCAAAATTAAATGAAGACCTGGCAGGAAGGGCCAACATTCCTTAAACCCAAAAATCGAATCATAAGATCATTTCTTCCCTGAAGGCGTCTACATTGCAATTACACATTACCAGATAAGGACATCATAGGAAAACCCAGCTCAATAGAGCGCCTGACCTTAGAACACTCCCTTCTAAAGATCTAATCAATTTCACCGGCTAGCACTCTCCCCTGGAAACCCAGCTAATTACCTTTTCTAAGAAATCCTAGAGGGAGGGTTTCCCTTCGAACCTTTTAAGGGTCTTCCCTATAAAAGGGTATTCCTGGGAAGCCCTGGTCTTCTCTGTCCTTCAAGGAACCGCCTGCGTGTTTATTGCTGGCTCAGAAACAAACCTCGTAAGTTTGCATTCTACCAGTATTTTGACTACTGTTAACTGAATACTTAAATATAGATTAACAGGGCTGCTGTTGTGGGGATAAAATAGGGGTGATCCCATATAAGCTGATTTCAGAGAAAAATATGGGATATGAATACAATAAAAAAATCAACAAATTAACAGTGTTGTATTTTATGTTTAGCAATGAAATGAAATAAATAATTTAGCATAAGCAGATTCTCAGTTCAATCAAATAAAATATTTTTTTAATATAAATTTATTATGTTTTCCAAAAAGTTAAAATGCGGAAAAATCAAGAAAAAAAGGAAGGGGAAAAAAGGGGAAAAGAAAAAAGAGGGGAAGAGAAGAAGAGGGGGCATAAGAAACAAAGAGTAGCTTCTGACTTTCTTTGGTACAGGTATAGGTAAAAAAATATATTTGCCTCTTACTTTAACATCTAAAACATTATGTAATAAAAATATTTTTTAATCTAATATTCAAAAAGATTCCTAAAAATTAATCTGTTTGAATAATACATATGATTTGTACAAGATATTTCTATAAGTATAACATCAATCAGGAAATCCCAAAATCAAAGTTGCATTTTTTTGAGTATCAAGCAAAAAGTCTAAGAGTGGTTTCCAATTAGAGACAGAGTTAGACAGTGCCCTGTCTTTGAGCAAAGCAGTAAGTTTTGCCATCTCAGCCAATTCCATTAATTTCAATATCCATTTTTCAGCGGTAGGTATTTGTATATCCTTCCATTTTTGCGCATATAGGAGTCTCACCACAGTTATCATATAAAGAAGTAAATTTCTGTGTTGTCTTTCCATTTGTTTATGCATCATACCTAAAAGAAAAGTCTCTGGTTTCAATTGCAGACCTATTTTCCAAATGTTTTGAATCAAAGTACATATCATATTCTACTATTCCTTAGCCTTTTCACAAGTCCACCATAAGTGATAGAATGTACGTACCTTCACATTGATTACATTTCCAACAGACATTTGAGATTCTTTTATACATCTTTTACAATTTATCTGGTGTCAAATACCAATGGTACCTCATTTTATAGAAATTTAGTTCAATCAAATAAAATCTTGATAGATTTTCCACATGTTCAATGTCATGACTTCACCAGCAACTATACAGAAGAGCCAGGAGGATGATCAATTTTCCTAGGAAAAAGTGGTAATAAATAATATTAAATCCTTTACCTTAAGAAAGGGTGGACAACTCAGAAGCTTAAAACATTCTCCAGCACCAATTTTTACCTCTTAGGATAAGTGGGTCCTAGAGTATTGCCCAGGGAAGGGCAGTGCAATGACTTGCTGAGGGTGGCACCCAATAAACAAAGGTAGGGCACCTTTGACAAAAGGAAAAGTCATCTTTATACTCAATTGGCTGAACTTGAAGAAAAACACCTTTTTTGGGGAGAGGCTGCTGCATTTCTCTTTTTGCTGGTGGCTGTAGAGCTGCAAAAACATGCCCCATCATGCCACACCTCCCTCCTCTCCCTCCACACCTATCTCAAGGTTGCTGCTTTATTGGTAAGTCTGCCATGCTGATGCTGGGAGACAGGTGCAAATGGGAGGGAAAGAAGGCAGCTCAGGTGCCTGCCGTTTTCTCAAGCAGCCTGCTCTTCCACATAAATTCAACATAAAACATAAATTCAAAATAAAAATGTTCATAACAAATCTGAATGTCATCGCTTCCAATGGGACTTAGGAATCACTGACTTCACCTTAATGCAAGATCAAAACAAGCAGCATATTTATACATGCAGAACATGCAGGGGCACTGTAGTATTATGTACTAAGTACTACTATAGTATTTCTCATAGTACTCTTATGACACTGTCCCCATTTTTATCTTTAAAATCCAATCTGATCCAGGGAGCACAGAGCTTCAGAGATTATGTAATGATTTGCTTCCTGCAAGAGTTTTATTTACCAGCAACAGCAACTGAAAAAACATTTTAACAAATTAGAGGTTAAAAGTGATTCAGCTTTTCCTTACATTTACATTCAGGGGCAGATGAATTCCACTTTCCATCTTGGCCACCTTCTGCAACTATTCATGTGATTGCTGAATTTCCGATCAGAGAGAAATCACAATCACAGCGACAGATTACCATTGATCCAAGGTAATATTCATCATTAGGATGAGGATCAAAGTATCCATTGGGAATTCTGTCAGGACGAGGACAAGGAATGTCTGAGGGAGAGAATGATTTCTTTGAATTCACCTTTTAATTAGAATTACAGTCACATTCTGGCGTTGGAAGAAAGTTCTGGCTGTTTCATACAAGGGGCTACTGCAGTTAAGTAAATAAACACTCTGGGAAACATCTCCTTCCATCAGCTGGAAGCAAAGAACTCACTTCACCTGTAGCAGAAGAGAAATTGTCTCACAATTTCTCACAATTCTTTAGAGGATTCCTAAAACCAAACTGACTGTTCAGTTCGTGGGTGGGGTTTTTTCACCCAGGCACTGCTGTAGTCAAAGGCTACAGCCATAAGAGGTTCACTGGTTGATCAGGCTGAAGAGAATGGCAAGAAAGCCAGAAACCAAAAATAGGTGGGTTGACCATTTCTCATTCTTTGATGCTATTGTTCTGCTTTCAGAAGGTGCTAACTTCAGTCCTTCACATATTCAATATATTAGTAGGATTGTAGGATTGAGAGAGATTTATTTTTGAGATCTTGAGGGGTTCCTGCAAGTCACATGAGATAACACTGGGACGGACTGATGAATAACCTGGAGAATTATACACTACTGTAGAACATGGTGAGGCTGTTTTATACATTATTTACATGATGAGTTTCTCTTCCCCTAAACTTGGTAAGGAAGCTGTACCCTTCCCACAAGAAACTTCAGAAATGCTTGCAATTCTTAGGAATAGCAATAAATTTCTAAATCAAGAAGCTGTGGAGATTTCAGGATGGAGGACAGCAGGATTCCATTATTTAGTTAAGTGACAAGTTGAAGGCAATCCATCTCTGTTCTTTAGGTTTTTAGGAATCATCACCTGCTTTTAGGTACCTTGGATTATTCCATCCTATATTTTAGCTTGGACAGAGCAGACTGTATCTTTTTGGAAGCTGCATGAAAAAGGCCTTAGAATAAAGTTTCATAAATTTAAAGAAAAATATCCTCTTACGTTGGCAAGATAGGAATTCTCTATTCCAAACAACCTTCTCTCAGAATGCACTTAAAGGTAGCTTCGCCAATAAGTCTAAACTTGAAGAGAAAGAGAAAAAAAATCAGAACATGTAGCATAGGATACAGTATGTTTCTTAACAAGGAGGTCAACGTTACTGAGATGATTTATATCCTATCCTATGTTGTTATCACCTAAGAAGTTTAGAAGAGTAACGGTAAACATGGTTAAACAAAATGAAGTACTAAAACAGCTGGGGTCCCATGAAGCAGCTTTTAAAGAGTGGTTAAATAAATCTCATGCAAGTAGAACAAAATGCTGTCTAGGCTGAATGTTCCATAGTTGGGGCAAAGGGACTAATTTAACTCCAGATATAGAATTAAGACTAGTAAAAACATATCTACACCCTGAAAGAAATCCATGCTATAAGACAAAAACAATCAAGAAATATATAGTTTCCCCAGATGCATGTTTTGATTCATTCCAGTCTGGATTCTCACATAGGATTGGCATATTTGCTTTCTGGGTGACTGCTTTCCTGAATCTGGGAGCCCTTTCTATGTGTTTTTATGCCTTTGAGTAATCACATTGAAAGGAAATCAAGATTGGGGAAAGCTGCTTCACTAAATGATTTATATTTAAAAATAGTAGGTGGATGCACTTTACCCATCATCCACACCATCATTCATGGCCACAAGCTCCTGTCAGTCCTATAATGTAGACCAGGCAAAGGAACCAATGCCATAGGTCATGATTACTTTTGTTGTGATAAATATATATAATAATTTGTTGGCAGGAAACTCGCATCAGAAAAAAGGATGAAAAATGCTTGATTTATTAAAATTTGGGTGAAGAATTTATATCAGCAAATGCTAAAAAAAACAAATAGAGTTGTTTTATATATTTAATCCTGTTTGTAACCTCAGCTTTTATTATCTGATGGAGCGGTAGATACGTTGCAGTTGAGACTGAGATGCAAGGAACTAAATTTATAATTGTTGGACTATATGTTCCTAAAGAAGACAAAAGTAAATTTTTAAAATACCTTATGGATCAACTGTCACCTTTTACAGATGAAAACTGGTGTTTGATGGGAGATTGGAATGGAGTAACTTCACCTCAGATGGATAGATCTTCTGGAAAACTAATTAACTTTAACCAAGGGAAATTGCCCAAGTCCTTTTTTGATTTGATTGAAAATTTGGCTTTGATAGACTCTTGGAGTCAAAAAAATGGGAATGCTAAGGATTATACCCTTTTTTTCCCCAGAAAGACATAAATCTTTTTCTAGAATTGATATGATATGGATTTCAAAGACTCTAGCAAACAAGAATAGTAGAGTGGATATTTTACCAAAAACCTTTTCTGATCATAATCCAGTTATACTGATACTCAAGAGGAAATCTACAATGTTTAGGTGGAAATTAAATGAATATTACAAAAAGAATTGGTAGTAAAATAATGTAAAAAGAAGTTAAATGAGTACTTTAACAACAATTTGGATAAAGGAACAGATTTAAAAATTGTTTGGGATGCCAGTAAAGCACTGATGAGAGGTTACTTCATTCAATATAACTGTGAGTTTAAAAGGAAGCATCAAGAAAAAATTCAAACTATTTTAGATGAAATAAAGAGAAAAGAAGAAAGTCTACAAAAAACACCAACAAATTCTGATTTGCATCAAATTAAGCTTTTACAACAGCAACTATCTATGTTAAGTGCAAGAGAAATAGAGACAAAATTAAAATATACAAAACGAAGTATTTTAAATCTGCAAATAAGCCAGGGAGATGGCTTGCATATAAATTGAGAAAGGAGAGAGACAAGAAAATGATAATGAAAATCCAAGAAGGAAATGGTACCCTCACAGATAATGCAAGTATTCAAAAATCTTTTTATATCTTTTTTCAAATTTATATAAAAGACAAGAAGTCTCATTGAATCATACTGATGCATATTTAAAGAAACAAAATTTACCCAAACTCTCACAATCTCAAAAACAATTATGAATAATCCTGTAACTACTTATGAAATATCAGAAGCTATTAAAAAGGCTAAAATAGGGAAAGCCCCTGGACCAGTTGGATTAATGAATTCTTATTATAAATGTTTTGAAGATGAATTGTTATTACTACTTAAATGGGTGATGAATTCTATTTTAGGGGGCTCAGCAATACCAGAGATTTGAAAGGAAGCTAATATACTGCTACTACCAAAGAGGGTCAATATCCAACTATGACTAAAGATTACAGACCAATTTCTTTGCTAAATAATGACTTTAAAACTTTTCACATTAATATTAGCAGAGAGATTGAAGATTTGATTAGACTTTATACATGAAGATCAGTGTGGCTTTTTACTTAAAAAACAACTGAGAGACAATGTAAGAATTGTATTGGATATAGTAGAATATTTATATAAACAATAACGAGAAGCAAGCAGCACAGATTTTTTTGGATGCGAAGAAAGTTTTTGATCATTTAAATTGGATGTTCATTTTTAAAGTTTTGGGAGATATGGATTTTGGTGAGAACTTTCTACAAGGGGTTAAATCAATATACACTTCCCAAAAGGCAAGTATTATTGTTCATGGTGAACTTACAAAACCATGTGAGATACAGAAAGGGACAAGATAAGGTTGTCCTTTGTCTCCTTTACTTTTTATTCTAGTTTTGGAAGTGTTAAATAGAGATATCAGACAAGATGTGAATATAAAAGGCTTACAAATCAAAAAAGAAGTTTTTAAATTAAGAGCTCTTGTGGATGATTTAGTTTTGATTTTACAGGAACCTCAAAATGGAATTGAATGTTTAATGAAGAAATTGAAACATTTTGGTACATTTGCTGGATTTAAGGTAAATAAGCAAAAAAAACAAAGATGTTGGTTAAGAATACGACCAATTGTATGTTATATCAAAACAATTATGTTAAATTCTGGAATGATATTAAAAAAGACTTATTGAAATGGGGTAAATTGCAATTGTCACTGTAGGTAGAATCTCAGTAAATAAGATGAATGTTTTACCTAGAGTGCTTTTTCTCTTTCAGACAATGCCTATATTGACAAATGATGTACCATTTAAACAATGGCAGAAAGATATTGGCAAGGTAAAAAACCAAGAATTAAAATATAAACTTTTACAGGATGCCAAAGAAAGAGGTGGGTTAGGTCTTCCAGATTTAAAGTTACATTTTGATGCTTGCTGTTTGGTATGGATGAAAGAATGAGTGACTTTAAAAAACAAGAGGTTATTGGAATTAGAAGAACATGACTTAAGATTTGGATGGCATGGATATTTATGGTATGGCAAAGTGAAGGTTAATACTGATTTCAAGAATCACTTCATCAGACATCCTATATTGAGAGTCTGGAATAAATATGAGGTAAGATTGTCTCCAAAAATTCCTTTGTGGTTGTCACCCCAAGAAGCTTTTTACAGAAGAGAAATGACACTTAAGCAACCATGGTTGACATATGCAACTTTGTTATCGTTTTCTGAAGGAGAACCTAACCTGAAGAAGAGAGAAGAATTAGAACTGGAAGGCTGTGTTTGCCAATGGTTTACCTATGCACAGTTGCTCGAAAGATTTAAATTAGATAAGAAAAGTTATGAATTCACCACTGAGAAAACTGAGTTTGAATATGCCTTGTGTATTAACGATGAACATCTTATTACTAAAATGTATAAACTTTTGTTAAAGATGAATTTGGAAGATGAATATGTTAAAGACTGTATGGTTAAATGGGCCAAGAACTTTGGATATAATGCTGGACCAGTGGGAAAATATGTGGAATAAAAGTTTAAAGTTCACTTTTAATGATACATTCAAATAAATTTTGTATAAAATAATGTACCATTGGTATCTGACACCAGATAAACTCTCTAAGATGTACAAAGGAACTTCAAATGTTTGTTATCATCTATGGTGGACTTGTGAAAAAGCCAAGAAATATTGGGACATGATATGTACTTTGATTCAAAAGATTTTGAAAATGGATTTGCAATTGAAACCAGAGACCTTCTTTTTAGGTTTTGTTGTTTAGTCGTTAAGTCGTGTCCGACTCTTCGTGACCCCATGAACCATATTGCGCCAGGCCTTCCTATCTTTCACTGCCTCCCTGAGTTTGCTCAATTTCATGCTCATTGCTTCAGTGATGCTATCCAGCCATCTAATCCTCTGCCGTCCTTCTTTTTAGGTAGGATGGCTAAACAAATGGAAAGACAATACAGAAACTTATTTTTTCACTTGATAACTGCAGCAAGGCTTTTATATGCATAAAAATAAAAGGATCTTCAAATACCAACAGCCAAAGAAGGGATATTGAAATTAATGGAACTGGCGGAGATGGCAAAACTGACTACTTTGCTTAGACAGAGGACATTGTCTAGCTTTGTTTCTAATTGGAAACCACTCTTGGACTTTTTGCTTGATACTCAAAAAAATGCAGTTTTGATTTTGGGATTGGATGACTGATTTATTTTATACCTATAGAAATATCTTGTACAAATCATATGTATTGCTGAAATAGTTTGATTCTATGATCTTTTTGAATGTTAAACTAAAATTTATTTTTACTATGTAAATTTTAGATATTAGAGTAAGAGATGAACAAATTTTACTTTTATACCTGTACCAAAGAAAGTCGGAAGTTACTTTTCTTTTTCTATGCTTTTTCTTTTCTGATGTTTCTTTTCTTTTTGACTTTTTTGTATTTAAATATTTCTGAAATTTAATAAAATTTATTTTAAAAAAAGGGGGGGAGTTGAATTTTGGGAGTTGAAATCCACACATCTTCAAGCTGCCAAGTTGAGAAACATTGTGCTAGACTATGTATTCTCTCATGAATACTAATCATTCTGGCTAGAGATGAAATCTGGCTGGATCTAGAGGGTCACAGAGCACCCTTTCCTGCTTTACACATTAAGATCTGCTTCCAAAGCCATGGATATAAAAATTTCAATAAAATTTGTTTAGCTGGTTAGCCCATGGTGCCTTGATCAGTGACAGTGAAACTTCTGGGCTTGGCATGTCAAAAATTTGGAAAATACCTAACTTGAGTCTCCAGGTGTGTCATCCCACACCCCCCGCCAAACAAAAGAGAAACAATTATTTACATATTTATTTATTTAAAAAAAAATACAGTCCAATCATATGTAGTGCTATGTATTATATAAAGAAACATCAAATAATTACAAAAATGAAATATGAGTAAAACAAACTCAGTTTGCTTGGTAACTCAAAGAGGGAAAATAGTTGTTTTCAGGTGTTGGTGACTGCTGGTGTGTCACTCAAAACAACGTTTTGAGTGACACACCAGCAGTCACCAACACCTGAAAACAACTATTTTCCCTCTTTGTTTGAGTGGTAGTACTATATACAGTGGTACCTCAGTTCATGAACTTAATTCGTTCCACGACTCTGGTCGCAAACTGAATTGGTCATGAACCAAATCAAATTTTCCCATAAGGTTCAATGTAAATACGGTTAATCCATTCTGACCCCTACGAATTTGGTCGCCAACCGATTTTTGATCGTGTCCCGAATCAAATTTCCCTATCAGGTTCAATGTAATTATGGTTAATCCGTTCTGAAACATATGTTTTGGTTTTTTTTAAACTGCAAAAATATGACACAAAGTACAGTACGAAGAGAGAGAAAGCTAACCTTGCTCGACGCGACTTCTGACGTGGAGGACAGGAAGGCGGGTGGGGAGGCGGTTACTGCTTGGAGGGAGAGTCCCCCTCCCTACAGGAAGCCGCGACCACGTGTCACGGGAGGGAAAATGGCCACGGATCCTGTTCGTAACCCGATGCGGAGTTCGCGAACGGAGGCAAAATTTTGCGACCGGAGCTGTTCGTGAACCGAATTGTTCATGAACAGAAGCGTTCGTGAACCAAGGTACCACTGTACTTATATATTTACATATAAGAATACCATTTTAAAAAACCCTGAACTTTATTCTAAATTGAATTTTGTGTGGTTATTATTTTTAAGACAGATTAAAGGGCCACCAGTTCCTGTCTGATTCTTCCCCCCGTTGCCACTCAAGGCCAATTCAGCTTGCTGTGCATGTTTTCTTGCAAGGCACTTTAACCAATTCACATGCATGGGGGGGGGGGATCTCACAGGTTTGATAGTGAATGCAGCTCATATGTGTGTTGAGAAGTACTTCTTATCACCACAAAGAGGTGAAATACAACTCACTTATGCACAAAGGAGAAAGTTACATTATCACCAAGGTGAAGGTCACCATCAGCATCTCTGTTGTTGTTCTCTATATCTGGTAGGCAACATCCTTTCCCTAAAAGAATAATTAGCAGGTGTGTTATTATATACTATCACTGTTTGGTGTAAAAATGGTTCATATTTGAAACATCAGATGATGGAGGTTGAGTAGCTTTGCTTCTTGTTACTTATTAGCATTTTGCCTTATAACTGAGCAACTGATATAGTGATTCCTTTTCTTTTCCTTTTCTTTTCAGCTTACCTAAAGGAGCATTTGGTTGTTATTCTTAGCATCCTTTGCTAACCTTATGTTGATCGGAGCTTTCACTTTCCTGACACTGGCAGCATTCCCTTCTGGAGAGTTGCTATTGCCTGAAACAAACGATGGTGTTTTTAACAAGGAGGTTTTGGCCATCACGGAAGCGTTTCATTGAGCACTGGCACAACCTCCTCAAAGGCTAAGTCTTCTGAAGGCTACCCTTTGGAAGTTCAGACAGGCCACAAGAATTCTGAACACTACAGACTTGTCACAATCTTACACAGCACCAGATCAGGTGGGCACAATTTCCTATATTTTAACCTTGCACAACAAACAGGCTGATGCTTTATTGCATAAATCAGAATATATCTTAGCCCTCACTCTCTGCCCTGAAATTTTTGACTCCTGCCTCCAGCACCTGGTCTAAGAGCTGGAAGGGAGACTTCTTCCTCAACTAGCTGGACCGGTGCTCAGCAAGGACAGGAGCCTTATGTGCAGGCTCAGATTCATGACCTTCAGGGAAACTCTTTGCTGTCTTCTTCCCCATATCCTGAGAACAGGGAGAACTGCACACATTAACCAGTTATACTTTCCTCCTTTCTTGAGGAATCACTTGCTGCAATTCTGCCATGGCAGTCAGGCAGCTGGGCATTTTGATTTCAAACTACCTATCTCCTTATCCGTGACTTTTTGCAGCATTAAGTTACAACGCATATAACAAATGTTTCTTAAGCCAGAGATGGAAGTTATGTAAAGATTTAATTCAGACTTTTTGCAGGTCTGAAAATACATCTCTCCCCTCCTCACATTTACAGTAAAAAAACTAGGGAGGGTCCCTTCTGAGACGTTTGCCATGCCCCCATTCCTTCTGCGGGTTCAGCTGAATCTAATCTGACTGTTGCCTAGTTTGTGGCTCTTCCTCCTGTCTTCCCAAGTCTTTCCTGCATACCCTTACAAGAACAGATGTAACACATGTGTCTTAAACCAGAGATGGCAGTTATGTAAAGATGTAATACAGGTAGTCTTTGTTTAGCGACCACTCCCAAATACAATGGTAATAAAAAAATCATTTTCTGACCCATGTGCATAGTTACTACAACAAAAGACTCTGGTGTCAAACTGATTAAGGTGTGGTCAGTTTCAGGAAGGAACTGCCAGCCAACAAAAGGTTTCTAACCAACCAATTAAGGTCACAGAGCTGAGCTTGTTAACCTGCCATTAGCACTTTTTTAGGGATGCTCTGGGCTGTGGAGAATAGCTTGTCTAAGCAATCTCTCCACCCTGCAATGGGGCAAAAAAAAGGAGGGAAAATGGGTCAGGCATGGGGCACTGTAAAAGAGAACTTTATCTAAATGAGACAGCAGCAACCAACGATTTTCACAGCGTCTCTCTCTCTTTCTCAGTCAAGTGGTTCACTCAGCAACCATTTTGCTGGAACCAATTGCAGTCACTACACGAGCAT
The DNA here is from genome assembly GCA_030867105.1 of Liasis olivaceus. Taxonomy (NCBI): domain Eukaryota; kingdom Metazoa; phylum Chordata; class Lepidosauria; order Squamata; family Pythonidae; genus Liasis; species Liasis olivaceus. The sequence goes on along the minus strand of CM061350.1, from coordinate 162,596,298 downwards.
TTTGCCAAACACTGCATAAAGGCGCTATCTATTCATGGGAAGGACAAAAGGTAAAAAAAAAAATGCGAGTTTAAAGTACAGTGAGTATTAAAGGTAATTTGTGGACTCTCACCAGGAGCGGGCAATCCATTACTTTGCATGGTTTCCTTCTACCTTGCCATAAAGATCCTGAGCCGTGCTTCTGAGTCTCCTGCCAAGTCAAGCAAGGAGCCAGCTAAGTCAAGTAGCAACAAAGATTTGTGATTTACAGTCAAGTCCTGGTCAAGGGAGTTTGATGGTTACCACTAGTTTTCTTTAATACACTCTACATTGATAACATGATGGTTCATTTGTGAATCTGGCATGAATATTACTTTAAGTGATTCGGTATATGCACTAAGTTTATTTCATCTTCTGCAATAGCAATTTTTAAAAGTATGATCATTTCCCCAGCTTCATTGCCACCCCCACCCCCCCGGATTACATATCTAAGCATATATTTTGAAAACGTAAGTTTTGTTGGAATATCAAAGAAAGAATGTTCTGTGGCAACCATCATTAGTCAGCTGTTGTTCTCTATCTAGTTAGTTGCAGGATAAGCATATGCAGAATTAGATCCAGTTTTTTTTCAATCTTATCCAACCGATCTTCAAGAGACTTTTCTGTTGAAAAAGGGAAATAATATTTGATCACTAAGAAAGACAACATAGTGCACATCTCTAACTAAACAGTGGGGAAATTTATAGGGGACCACCATATAAATTGAAATGATAAAGAAACAAACAAATAAAATGTGTTTTATTTCTCAAAAGATCAGGAATGTCATGTTCCTGGCTCAAATTAGCTGAGCCTATATCTCAGAAGTATCTCAAATTTGTGCTTGTTCCACTGATAAAACGAAAGATTTATATTTGTTCTTCTCTGATTTCCACTCCTCTTGTACTTAACTTTGAGAAACACTCCTAGAGTTTGGGCTTTGGAAGGGAGGGGCGCTGGGTAGTAAGAGACAGGTATTGGTTTCCAGAGGCTATTAAGCCATTCGTACCTCTGGGTAACATTCAGGGTTTGTAAATGTCTCTACAAGATGTAAAAGCTGCTGGTTATAAAGTCCTATGTGGTTATCTGAGAGATCGCTTACTCCAAATAGTATCGGCTCACCCTAGGCACACTCAAAACTCTAAAATATCATTCAATATCTGCACTCTACAATATATCTGTTATGCACATTGTGAAAAACACATATATTCACTTTAACATAAGCCATCCTGTTTCTGGATATCATACAGTATAGTCAAAAATTTGCTTTTTCAAATAAGAACTATTTGGGATATACTTTTCTAGCCAGACTCGCACCTTTCGGCACTAGTGGAAATGATACCCTAAATGAATATTTGCAAATTTCATACGGTCTAAATCTAGAAAAAAGATTAATGATCCATGAACTTCTCTTTTAGAAATTGTGCAATTCGCTTACAACCATGGTGTTAGTAAATTGGATTCAACAGCACTGCTGGACAATTGGTTTACACTCAGTGTTCCACAGGTGTCCATCTTTGTTCCATGGGCAAAAGGGAGATTTATATCTGAATTTTTCAGACTTCAGCTCATGTCATACCTCTTTCCTTTTTTAAAAATTTCACCAACCATTCCTCGATGGTGGGTAATGCCAAATTTTTCCATCTTTGTTCATCTAGTAATCTCGTCACAGTAGTCATAAATTGAAGTAATCTTCCAAGGCTGTTTTTTAACTCTTTATCCATCAATACTAAAAGGAAAAGTTTTAGCTTCAGTTGAATACTAATCTTTAAAATCCTCTGTGTCAATGTATGTATTTGTATAGCTTTTTTTACATGTCCACCAAACATGATAAAATGTCCCTTCATGTTGTTCACATTTCCAGCATACATTTGAAATACCTTTATACATTCTAGATAATTTCTCTGGTGTCATGTACCAACAATACATCATTTTATAAAAATTCTCTTTAAGATCATAACATAATGTAAATTTTAACTTTTCAGCACATATTTTATTTATTTATTTATTTATTTATTTAATTGGATTTATCCACCGCCCATCTCCCCCACAATAGGGGACTCTGGGCGACTCACAAAACCATTAAAACTATAAATATATCCAACATTTAAAACAATACACATAAAACATCCAAAATTTAAAACAATACTAAGGAAAGGAAGATCCAAGCAGATGGAAAGTCAGGCTGCGGAGAGCTGGCCACTACGGGGCTAGCCATCCTCCTGCTTGAAGTATTCCCTCCCCACCCCAGGCCAAGTGGCAGAACCAGGTCTTCAAGGCCCTTTGGAAGGCCAGGAGTGAGGGGGCCAATCGCACCTCCAGGGGCAGAATGTTCCAAAGAGTGGGGGCTACCGCAGAGAAGGCCCGCCTTCTGGACCCCGTTAGATGGAATTCTTTTACTGAGGGGGTCCGAAGCATGCCCTCTCTGTGCGATCGGGTGGGACGGGTTGAAGACATAGGGGAGAGGCGGTCCCTTAGGTAACCTGGTCCCATGCCATGTAGGGCTTTAAAGGTGATAAGCAACACCTTGAATTGGACCCAGAAGCAAACTGGTACCCAATGCAGTTTGCGGAGCAACGGTGTTACATGGGCCCTTCTTGGGGCTCCAAGAATAGCCCACGCAGCCGCATTCTGGACCAGCTGTAGCTTCTGGATAGTCTTCAAGGGTAGCCCCATGTAGAGCGCATTGCAGTAGTCCACCTGGGAGATAACAAGGGCATGAGTGACTGTTTGAAGGGCATCCCAATCCAGGAAAGGGCGTAACTGATGCACAACCCGAAGCTGTGCAAAGGCCCTCCCAGCCACGGCTGCCACCTGCTCTTCAAGCAGGAGCCGTGAGTCTAGGAGGACCCCCAGATTATGCACTGGGTCTGTCTGGGGTAGTGCCACCCCATCGAGCACCAAAGATGACAAAGTCCCGGATAGAGAGGAGTCATTAACCCACAGCCACTCTGTCTTACCAGGGTTCAGCCGAAGCCTGTTGTTCCCCATCCAGACCCTTACAGCCTCCAGACACCGAGAAAGGGTAGTCACGGCATCACTTACTTCACCTGGGATGGCGATGTATAATTGTGTATCATCAGCATACTGATGATACCTCATCCCATGGTGACGGATGATCTCACCCAGATCCATCTGTATATTATAGCCAAAATTCTTAGCCCACTTTATCATACATTCTTTAACCTATTCTTCCTCTATTCTAAATTTTAGCAAAAGCTTATACATTTTAGTAATTACATGTTCATCACCAGTACACAATTGCACTTCAAATTCTGTCTTACTTTGCTCCATACCTTAAGTCTTTTTATCCATTTAAAATCTTTCTGATAACTGTAAATGGGAAAACCATTGACAGCTATATCCTTCTGCCATTAGTTGCTCTCTTGATTTAATTTGTATTCCCCTTGGTGATTTTCCAATAATTCCTGGTACATTAACCATTTATCTTTGCCTGCTGTTTCTTGTCTATAAAATGCTAATTGTGCTGAGATCCATAGAAGTGTTTTTGGGCACAGCCTGGGTTCATATCTATCCCATATTCTCAATATGGCACATCTAATAAAATGGTTTTTAAAATCCACATTGACTTTAATTTTATCCTACATAAATATCCATACCATCCAAACCTCAGGTTATGGACTTCTAACTCTAAAAGTTTTTTGTTTCTCAGCAACATCCATTCTTTCATCCAGACCAAACAACAAGCTGCAAAATACAATTCCTTGTCTTTCCTTTGCATCTTGTAACCTGTATATTTAACTCGTGTTTTTTTTTCCTTGCCATGTTATGACTCACCTTCAGTTTCATCTTCTTCTGGAGGAACAGTGCCAGGCATAGGGGGAATTGGGGGGGTAGGAGGAACAGCAGGTGTGGGGGGTCTGGTTGGTTTGGTAGGGGTGGGGATTACACCTAGCCAAAAAGAGAGGGGAAAATGTTTATGTAGCTTTCTTCACCGATCCATGATGCCCAATGTTAAAATTCACAATTTTAATGTTCAGCACTGAAATTCAATAAAGATTTAAGAAAAATTAAATACTTACTCTCAACACAGCTGGGAATAGGAGGATTCCATTTACTATTAGCATCACATTTAACAAAAGCAGCCCCTACCAAAGTGTAGCCAGAATTGCATTGAAACGATATGCCATTGTCATACGCATATGTAGCTTGAAACGCATTTGTCACTCTCCCATTTTGGATGTTTGGTCTATGACACTTGACCTCTGGAAAAGAAGGAAGAATTTAGTTTGGAAGTGTTTGCACCAAATAACCAGCTGGCTTGACAGTCAGCGGGGGGCAAATGACAAAATGTGCATGATGTTATTCTCATACAAATGCTGTGACTTATAAATTTCTGTCACACAGTGGGAAACAAAGTACATAATTGTGACATCTATGTAGTGACATCACCATCTGATATAATTATGGTTTGCTACTGGTACTAGGAATCTTAAGCCTGGAAACCATTATTTGCTTACCTTTGGCCAAAAAAAAATAACCATCTAACTATGGCTGCACCTTGTTTGCAGTTGTATGAAACAAGATTAAATGGACACAAAGATGATAACTTGCAGGTATCGTACCTGTCCATTGCTGAGAGGTTTCCCCTCCCCTCTCAACGGTGTGAAGGAATGGAGCTCAAATCCTGAAGATTTGAACTCGGGTCCTTCACACCACTATGAAGAAACGGAGCTCAAGTCTTTGGGATTTGAGCTCCATACCTGCCCACCACCAAGAGGTTTCCTCTCCCCTCTTAGCGGTGAGCAGGAACGGAGCTCAAATCCTGAAGATATGAGCTCTGTTCCTACAGCCTCAGAAAGGATTTCCCCTCTGTCCATGGAGGGTAGGCAAACCCTTCAGCAGCTTTAGGAACATTTGAGCAGGAAAGGGCTATCTGCAGGGAGGGAGCTGAAACTGTCTGGCAGGCAACCCTTTCACTCTCAAAGAGCTGCCTGCCAGGAGGATTTCAGCTCTGCTCTGAGCTGAAATCCTTCAGCAGATAGCTCTTTTGCTCCTTCTGCTAACGATTGCTTAACAACCGCAAATGGGAGTGCCCAGATTTTTGTCACTGGGCGAAGCAGTTGCATGGGCATCTTGCTTAATGACTGCTTTGCTCAGTGATGGAGATTTTGGTCTCAATTGTGATCATTAGGTGAGGACTACCTGTAATAACTTTAGGAGAATATATCTAATTTACAAAGCCATGTTTATGACAAGCCGAAACAAACACCCTAACATTTCCCCTCACTCTTGAAGAATCTTCTGAAAGCTGTGTGTGAAATAATCTTATCTATGTATGCTACATTCTTTAATAATACTATTTGTAGACTCTTTCCCAGCCAAAAATATAACTCTGATTCAGTTAATAAAAATACACTTGACAGTATAACCATAGTAAAAGAAAAAGAAAAATGCATGTTACTCAGGGAACTTAAGATCATTGAGATCAGTTATCAACATGTGATTTTAAACTAATTAATATGAAACCTGATTTTTTAAAAAATTATTTGGATTTGAAGTAAGATTTCTTCTCTATAATTAAGGCACCTGGTTCTCTTGGTATGTGGAATAATTTCATTAGTCCATTAGATATTTCCCAATATTTTAGCTTGCTGTATTAGAAAGAAACAAAACATAAATTATTTTTATTATGCTCCTAACGAAGAGCACAATAATGCCAATCCAGCTCAAGAGGGTTATTACCAAATCTGAACGCAATTAATAAATTATTCAAACTATGTTTGCATTTCTTTCAATACTACCCTGTGGGAACTAGTTTCAACTGGACAATTCTCCCTTGGTAATCCACAACAGCACAATGCTTGGAAGACAGAATTACCAGATTCCAGCAAGAACATACTTTACTGATGGAAAACAACAAAAGAAGCAATTTTACATACTAAAGTTAAGGTAAAGAACATGAAATTCCATTACTTTTACATTCAGGTGGAGGTGAATCCCACATTCCATCTACACCATTTGCTGCAACTGTACATGAAATAGTTGAATTTCCAATAAGGGTGTAATCAGCATCACATCGATATATAACTACTGAGCCAGCATCATATTCATCTGAAGGACTAGAATCATACCTTCCATTGGAAATGAAAGGAGGGCGATCACAAGGAATACCTGCAGAAGAAAATCAACAGATTCAGCTAGGCTAGAATTGCAAAGCATCTGGATTTAAATTATCTCATTGTACAGATGTGTAGCTGTTGAATTAATCACTTGAATCAATCAGGTAAATGCACATCTTTGGAAAACTTTCTATCAACCAGAACACCAAAGTCACTCTTCTGGTGCCAGGGACAATATTCATATCAAATAAATATCTGCTGTCCTGCTCCTGGGTAGGATTTCTTCATAATGTTCTTATTACCAAAGCGGTCTTCCCATTGAGGATCTCTTCCACATGTAAATCTAAGCTAGAAAAAGTACATTCTTCCTCTGCAAATAATGTGTAGGTTATGCATCTCTTGACAGAATGCAACAAAAGTATATACTTCATACAAGAGAAGTGATCACACCAACTGAATTGGGTGGCAGTTGAAGCTCACAGTAGAAGAGCCATAGACTGAAGGTTTGTCAGTCTTGATTATGCTAATCTATCCTAATCTGATTTGGCCTTGAAATTTGAGATTTGAGGAGGCAGGATTTGATGCAAGATTGTGATTCAAAAAAGGATTAATCCATAAATTATCATGGGGAAGCATTAACATTTTATTTATTTATTTATTTAGTAGACTTATCCCTGCCCATCTCCCTGCAATGGGAGACCTGGGTGGTTTACATCAAATTAAAACAAATAAATACATAATTAAAATTTATAAAAAGAAAAACACATTTGCCTGCAGTTGCTTCTTTTCTGGCAGAATGGGATGATAATAGCAGGAATAGTAGTCTCTTCAGTGGACATGAACCATGCCAAGGTTCAACTGGTTATCTCCAAAGGTTCCTGGTTCCACTGCAATAATTTTTAAATTATCTCCTCTGGTACTTAAACCAGAGATAGTACAAATTAGGAAAAGCAGCATACGGTGGCCTCCAAATTGTTCAGGGAAGAGCTCATTTTGTGCTGAACTAAGGCAGAAAGTGTCCTACTTAGCTTACTTCACTGCTTGCTTTTCTTGTACCAGTCTTGGCATAACAGTGAGGGGGGCCCATTGCCTTGTGGATGGCATAGTTTAGCAACTCTGATTGCTGGGTGTTGTTGGAAGAGCTGAGGGTTGGCATAGCCAGGTGTTAGGCTTGGCCTCCCCTGAGAAAGACCCTTTCTCACTGGCAGCACTGAGTGGTTAGGAGTTGTACCTTGCTCATTCATCAAAGTGAATGAGAAGCAGCAGCAGAAGAAAACTGGCACAGTAACATATAATGGCAAGGACTGAGAGGGCACAACAAAGAGGCTGACCCAGAACAAGTGGGCTTCATAGCCTTACCTAAAACCAGTAAACATTTAAACCAGCATCTATAAATGTGAGCCTAGTACTCATTCATCCACTGTTGAGAGACATAAACCTCTTCCAATCCTACAGAATGTAAAAGTAAGGTTTGACTCAAGAGTGTGTGGGGAACTGATCAGCCCTAAGCCCATGCTCAGAGTACAGGGAGCTGAGCAGAACTCCCTGTTCTATTAACAGGAGCAACACAGTATATAATTCATTAGCACAAAAACGAGCAAAGTTAAATGTGGCTGGACACATTTAAGAAACCAAGAAAGTGAAGGAAACCGAAATCAATATTAGCTTCCCCCACCCTTCACCTTCATATAAAATTCACAGGCTGGTTACTGAGTAATATAGCATTAAATCATGCAAGCTCCCTTATCATTCTCCAGATACAGAAATGAAGTTACAATATTGTCTTTAACAACCTCAGAAGTAGCAAAAATGCTACCAAATCTATGGAATGCTTCAAAAACATTTGATTCAATACACAAACTGCTGCAATAGGGTGATTTAATCTAGCACTCCTTCAAAGCTTTGCATAATCCTATTCAGAATTTCAGGGTTGCAGTTATGATGAACCTATCCCATATTCTCAATATGGCACATCTAATAAAATGGTTTTTAAAATCCACATTGACTTTAATTTTATCCTACATAAATATCCATACCATCCAAACCTCAGGTTATGGACTTCTAACTCTAAAAGTTTTTTGTTTCTCAGCAACATCCATTCTTTCATCCAGACCAAACAACAAGCTGCAAAATACAATTCCTTGTCTTTCCTTTGCATCTTGTAACCTGTATATTTAACTTGTGTTTTTTTTCCCTTGCCACGTTATGACTCACCTTCAGTTTCATCTTCTTCTGGAGGAACAGTGCCAGGCATAGGGGGAATTGGGGGGGTAGGAGGAACAGCAGGTGTGGGGGGTCTGGTTGGTTTGGTAGGGGTGGGGACTACACCTAGCCAAAAAGAGAGGGGAAAATGTTTATGTAGCTTTCTTCACCGATCCATGATGCCCAATGTTAAAATTCACAATTTTAATGTTCAGCACTGAAGTTCAATAAAGACTTAAGAAAAATTAAATACTTACTCTCAACACAGCTGGGAATAGGAGGATTCCATTTACTATTAGCATCACATTTAACAAAAGCAGCCCCTACCAAAGTGTAGCCAGAATTGCATTGAAACGATATGCCACTGTCATATGTATACGCAGCTTGAAACACATTTGTCACTCCTCCGTTTTGAATGTTTGGTCTATGACACCTGACCTCTGGAAAAGAAGGCAGTATTTACTATGAAAATATTTGCTTTCCTAGTGTGGATTCAAAAGACCAAGTTTGCTCTCCAAGAGGCAGCCATGAATTGCACTGGGTAGTCATTAAACCTCCCCCCCCCCCGCCCACCCACTAGCATTTCTAAATCTGATCTTGGACAATTTGTTGTCTGGCTCTCAGAACCCTCTTAGCTTTCTCCTTTGGCTTCTGTGGGTTGTTTTGTTTCGTTTGCTATGTTTTTTGTTTTGTTTTCCCCACCACCACTCTCTCTCTCTTAGCAAGTTGGAGCTTGTAAAAGGCTTTTTTTGCCCTGTTCTTAACTTGCCAGTCTTATCCTCCAGGATCATTTACTCTAACACCTAACATATATAAGACAGTTTCTGCAGGATCTGCAGCTAAAAACATTCCCAATCCAATGGATTACTAAGTGGGGCTGCCTCTTATAATATTACATTATTTAGTGATTTGCTAGCTTTGTTTCATATCATGCAAGGAGGCACACAGGATGCTTACTCCTCCTATTTTTCCCACAGCAACAACCCTGTGAGGTGGCTTGGCCTGAGAGAGAGCATCTGACCCACATACTCTCCATTTCATTGGCTGCAGCAACTCCATTCCAAGCATAGTCCACAATGATAATCCTACTCCTCAAAGTACCTTGTGATCTGGATCAAGGTCTCTGAAGAAATATCCTTGATGGTGGTTCTCTACTTTTCTCTGGGGCTGGTTTTAGTCAGGGTTGGTAGTAGGGGAGAGTTCCAGCCTGAGACCCCAGCTTTGCAGGGTGCCTCAGGGTCCACTCTCCCCACTCCAATATAACCTCTGTGTGAAGTTGCTGGGCAAGGTCATCCTTCAGCACAGGTTGCAGTATCACCAGTATGCTGATGATTCCCAGTTGCACATCTTCACCCTGGGCCAACCAAGTGATTCCATCAAGGTCCTTTCCCAGTGCCTAGAGGCTGTGAAGGTCTGGATGGGGGAGAACAGGCTTTGGCTCAATGCTGGCAAGACTGAGTGACTGTGGGATTTAAGGCACATGGTCCAAGAGACTTTCCATCTAACTCTGCAGGGGTGTACTTCCCCAATCAGAGTTGGTGTTCAATTTGGGGGTCTTCCTGGACTCTCAGCTTCTGCTGAAACAGCAAGTGGCAGCCGTGGCCAGGGAGGCCTTAGTACAAGTTTGTCTTGTGTAACAATTGTGCCTTTTCCTTGACTGAGAGGCCTTGTCATGGTGACTCCTGCCTTAGTTGCCTCCTGTTTGGATTATTGTAATGCGCTGTACATGGGGCTGCCCTTGAAGAGCAGTTGGAAACTGCAGCTAGTCTAGAATGCAGCAACATGGGCAGTTTTTAGCATTTCTCATTATGCCCATATAACACCACTGGTCTGCAAGTTGTGTTAGCTGCCAGTAGGCTTCTGGTTGCAAATCAAGGTTCTGCTTATCACCTATAAAGCCCTACATCGAAAAAAAACAAAAAACAATTTTACCTACTGAAGTTAAGGTAAAGAACATGAAATTCCATTACTTTTACATTCAGGTGGAGGTGAATCCCACATTCCATCTACACCATTTGCTGCAATTGTACATGAAATAGTTGAATTTCCAATAAGGGAGTAATCAGCATCACAATGATATATTACTGCTGTGCCAACATCATATTCATCTGAAGGATTCAGATCATATTTTCCATTGGAAATTAAAGAAGGGCGACCACAAGGAATACCTGGAGAAGAAAATCAACACTAGGCTAGAATTGCAAAGCATCTGGATTTAAATTATCTCATTGTACAGATGTGTAGCTGCTTGAATTAATTACTTGAATCAATCAGGTAAATGCACATCTTTGGAAAATCTTCTACTATCAACCAGAACACCGAAGTCACTCTTCTGGTGCCAGGGACAATATTCGTATCAAAGAAATATCTGCTGTCCCACTCCTGGATGGGGTTTCTTCATAATGTTCCTATTATCAAAGCAGTCTTCCCATTTAGGATCTCCTCCACATGTAAGTCTAAGCTAGAAAAAGTACATTCTTCCTCTGCAAGTAATGTGTAGGCTACCCATCTCTTGACAGCCATTGACAGACAAGTAATGTGTTTCTGTTAACACCGCAGTTCCCAAACTGTGGGCTGAGGTGCCCTGGGGTGCTGCTGTACACTGTTTGGGAACCACAAGGCACTGTGAAAAATTACTGAGACACTAATAGCACTGTGAACCGAGAAAGTTTGGGAACCTCTGCTTTATACTGTTCCAGTTAGTGGTGGCAAAGGGGAGAGATTAAGCAGATGTTGTTCTCCCATTTAAGGACTATGTGAAGCCATACATGGAGTCATATCTCAGCACAGGGTAAGCTGTCATCAGAATGGAGAGGAAACATACCTCTTGAACCCAGACTATACAGGCGATCCTAACAGGGTGTCTGGGTGCCTGGAGGCTTTTAGGAGTACAAATGGAGAGGAAGAGAGTTCAGTTTAATCTAAGCAAGATGGAATGACTTTGAGTTTGGAAGCCCTCCAATTCCAGAGAGGTTCATTGTTGGTTCAGGATAGGGCTGTACTTCACAATCTGGGGGTCTTGCTTGACTTAGAACTCCAGCCCCAGGAACAGGTGACAGCTGGGGCTATTAAGACCTTTCCAGAGCTTCATTGTGTCTGTCAGTTTCAACTTTTCCTGGAAAGGAAGCTCTTCTCACAGTCACTCATGCTTCAGTCACCTCCAGTTTTGACTCTTGCCACACACTGTATTTGGAGCTATCCTTGAAGATCACTAAGAACCTGCAGCTAGTCCAAAATGCAGCAGCTGAGGTAGTTCTGGGTGCCTCTTATTTTGCCCATATAACAGCTCTACTTTCAGAGCTGCACCAGGATTGGTTTACTCAAAGCACTCTTTGTCATCATTAAAGCCCTATCTTCAGGATTGCCTCCTCCAATCTGTAACTGCCTGGCCAATGAGATCTGGTGGAATGAGCTCCTTCCATAACCCTTCTCTTGGGGAATGCTGCTACCCTTCTGTGGAACAGCATTCCCCCCATCCCAGAGATGACAATGGCCCCAACCATGAATATCTGGCTATTCCGGCAGGCCTTGGGAACTGGAATGTTGCAATGTTGCTGTTTCTTGTAGTGCGGTGTTTGCTTGATTAACACGATTCACATTCTTTGGAGTATTGGATGTTGCTGCACTTTATGTTGCTGCTTTTATTTTTATTTTGTAATTTTAATCTTGTTTAGGAATGTTGGATATGTACACCACTCAGACAATGAAGGAAAGAGTATAGTAGGTAAATCCCACTGACATGATTCATTCAGGCATTGCTCATATTTTCAGATAAACAGAATTATTCTACTAAAGGCTAGGCAGATTGAACTTTTGCTGTTAGGAAATTAAACTTAAAAGGACTGAAAGAAGTGTAAGAAGCTTAAAACAAAGTATCATCTTACGCTGGCATTGTGGAACTTCTCTATTCCAGTCAACTCTGCCAGATTTCAAAACACACTGAAGGGTGGATTCACCTATTATTCTGAACCTAAAGGGGAAAAACTCTTATATTTTAGTACATGAAATATTAAAACGATATACATTTGGAATATTTATGATTAAGCCATGGATTCCTCAGTTGTAATTTCTAAAATAAACCACAACTGGCTGGGTTCCCACAACATGCTGGGTCCAAACCAAACAAATCATATTATGATGTACTGAAATGTAGAAACCCAGTCATTATAATACTGGTCCATAAGTGCCAGTAAGAGTCCCCAGAAGCATATCCTCAGAACTTGATAGGTTCTACATACCAGAAGGGTTCATCATCAGACCAGTGTCAAAGCTTCATACTGCCCCTGCCCCTCCCCTGCTATAAGCGCCTCTCTCTCTCCCCACTCCATGTTCCCAAGAAGATACAAGAAGGTTAGACATGAAGCTTCACTATGAAGAATTAAGAAGCCACACATGAAAATAACCTCTGAGGATAGGAACACAGAAGAAACATATTCATATATATTAATATTGCCCTTAAATAATTTGATAAGTTAAACTTTGCTTTATGTTTAAGTTGCTTTTGAAAATTTGTATCTTAACAAAGGAGTATAAAGAATTATAATACATAGTTCACAGTTCAGATTTTTAATATCAATATTTAAATGAAACAATACATGTTTGTCAGTTATCTCCAAAGATATTTTTACAAAGCCAAGTTGCTTCAGCAAATGATCTGTCACTTACCCATAATCACAAGCAAAGGTTACTTGATCACCAAACCGGAGGTCATTCAAGGACACTATTCTGCCATTTTCTATATGTGGAGTTGGACATCGCCTTCCTAAAAGATTGGAATTGGTATTATCATGTGCCCTCATGATTCTTACAACAAAACAAACACAGAAACTAGTATCTTTCTGGTGACTGAGTGACTTGATAGTCTAATCATTGGTCTGCAAGTGGGCAGAAATCTGTGGGCAGAAAATCCTCAGTGTGAAAGAAACTTTCAAGTTGGGGGAGATAAGTCAAACAGGATGAGAACAGTTCTTCTATGCCTCACTCATCCTTTGAGAGTTAACATGCTGCAGATTGCACAGGTTGAGGGACTGCAGTTTTACCTCAGGTTCCTTCCAAGAAACTTACAGCATTATCCATCTCCATCTCCATCTTCATTATGACGATGATGCTATCTGTTCAATTATGTCCAGTTCTTGGAGACTGCCTGAACAAGTCCCTGGACAAGACTAGAACTGCTGTAGTGATTAAGGCACCAGGCTAGAAACAGGGAGACCATGGGTTCTAGTCCCACCTTAGGCACAAAACCAATCTGGTGACCTTGAGCTAGTATTCCCTCACAGCTGCGTTGCTTGACAGGCTAAGGTGAGAAATTATTACTGGTCCAAAGGCACCCAATGAGTCTAATGACCAAAGAAAATCTGGCATCTGCTCTTCGATACTTTCTACATTATTTCAAACAAACCTATTCTACACATATTTTGCCAATACTGGACAAGAGAGTATCAGCTGCTTTATTTGGTTAATAAAAGGAGGAGGAAAAATATTCAGAAGAGGTCACTGTGTGCTGTCTGTCAGATGAATTCTCATGAATCTGCAAAGCCCTACTGTGCAATTACTTTATCTATAATGGGCTAGAATTCTGGTTCAACCTCAATGAGTAAATGTGGTGGTAAAAAATCCCAATGTCTCCTATTGTACATAGTTTCTTTTACCATTACAGTATATCCAAAATTTGCTATTCTAATAGGAGAGATTCTGAAACTAACAAGCTAGAGATCCTGGTTTCATGGGCAACACTATGAAAACAGGCTACATTCTCATATTTCTAACTCTGCCAACAGGAGAGTTAGAAAGACAAGAAAGAAGAAATTATCACTGCCCGCTAGAATGCTACCTCAGTTCTCATAACCCAGTATTAAGTTTTCTTTGGATTGAGCTATAGACTAGAAAATTAACTTACAGCTGTAAATCTCCTAAAGTTTGCATCTACTTCATTCAGCATTTCATAACTTTTGCTGTTGACAAAAGACACTCACCTTGACAAAGTTCAGGAGTCATTAACCAGTGACCAGAGAGAAGACATTTAATAACAGAAGTTCTTCCAGGTATATATTCATAACCTGTGTTGCACACTAACCGCAAAACAGTTTCAGCAGGATAGGTATCTGCTAAGTCTTCTCCTCTTTTTAGCGAAGAATGGGGGGGTAGATCTGGAGTTGGGCACTCACCTGTAGATGAGCAAAAATGAGTTTTGAAGTAGGGAACAGAGTAAAGGTCTGTTACAATACCAAAGTCCACTCATTCATGAAGTCTTAAGCCATTTTATTCTATGCTTGTAGCATCACAACATCAGCTAGCCTTACTTTTATGTAAGTTCTGATGTTAATATGCTCTGAGATAATTATTTCAGTTGAGAACATTAAAGAAGTTCTGCCACTTCATGAAATAAAATTACTCTTTGAAGGTTGATTGAGTGCCCTTTCTATAATCAGTGAAGCACATGCTAACTTATTTTGGTATAATTTGGCTTACCATTTGAAGGAGGGGGCAAAAATAAAAGTAAAAGGTAGATTCATGTGAGTATCTTGTAGCACATGTTATTTGAATTTATGAAACATGGTGTTTTGTCCAAACCAAGGTATTTTTAAAAGCCTCGCTGTTATGTAGAGCAGTCCCCAATTTCATAGTCAGGTAAGCTGGCCAGGAATTGAAGTATTACTAGAATGAGATTCTACTCTAGACATTGACCCCACCCCATGTTGTCCTGAATCTGCAATCTATTCAGGCCCCTGCCAAGAGTAATCTCTCTCTCTCTATCTGGGCCTGCAGGCCCCTGGATGGGCAAACCCTAAGTACAGTACGGGTAATCTTTGCTTAATGTCCACTCGTTCAGTTACTGTTCAAAGTTACAATGGTGCTGAATGAGGACACCTATGACTGATCCTCGTAGTTGCGGCTGTTGTAGCATCCCTGTGGTCATGTAATTGCAATTTGGGTGCAGGAGGTCACAAATGGCAATCGCGTGACATCACACTAATGACTGTGCAGGATTCACTTAACGATGGCAACCAGAATTGCCGGAACTGCTGCAACTGCCACAACTGCTGTCAGGATGGTCATGTGATGTCTCACTTTATAACCACATCACTTAGTAACAGAATTGCCAGTCCCAGTTACTGTCCTTAAGTGAGGATTTGTGATGGAATGGTGTTATGAAGGCCACGCTCAGGGAGATAAGCGTTTCCTTAGCCCCCAGCAGGAGCTTGGGAAGTTTAAGAAGATGAGACTGGCACCACCCTAAGGAATTCACGGTGTTGTGCATTGCTGGTTTGAGAACTTAGGTTCAGTCTGGAGAGATTTCTGTCTTGAGGTAGAAGCTAATAAACACAACAGAACTGTATTTGCACTGTCTCGTGGAGTTCTTTGGGCTAAATCTGACAGGATTACATGTTATGACTGATGTCGCCACCATATGCTACTCACAGCATGCCCTGCAGTAGCTGGATCAGACACTGGTTACTCCATATATGAATCTTCACAAAACTGGAATACTTGGGTACACTTAATAGAGCAGGGATGCTTCAGATGATCTAGGACCTGCAGCTGTTAGAAATTTAGCTGGTCTGGTCTGATGGTGGTTTAAGCAGAATGTTTGAAAATTAAAGTCCAATTTTGTGCCAGTCACAATGGCTGCCCATACGATTTGAAACTCAATTGACCTGTCTGCTTTGAACCTTTAAAACGTGGCTTTTAGCCAAAGCCAAAATAAAACCTGATGTAAGCAAACATCAAGTGAATGAATACAGTTGAAAGGATTTCTGACTACCAATTTAACACTTTTCCCTTTTTAGTATTAAAAATACAATTTGGTGGTAATTGTGGGAGAGGCTCTGGAATGCATCCATGGTGTGCATGTGCATCGCTGGGCCTTACGTTGTGTAACACAGACTTTAATGTTTTAAAGCAGATTATTTGAAAACTGCTTCCAATCCTGCCTCTTGTCTGAGTTCTGCCTCAGAGATACTTCTTGAGCAGCAGTGACTGTTGGCAGGGGCCAAGGCGAGGGTCAAACTGATAAAAGCTGCAGTGGAAGCTCTGCCCCTTTTCTACATGTGCTATGACATTCCCTGAATGCTCCAAAGAGGCAGAGCATGCACCGCAATGAAAGCAGCGGGATGCATTGTGCTTGAGCACTCAGCTATTTATTTTTGTTACTAGGTTTCAAACAGTGCTCACGGTGGCATACACAGCACTCCCTTCCTCTATTTTTCTGCATAGCAACAACCCTGTGAAGTAAGTTGAGATCAGTTAGGCCCTTTCTACTGGTAAGAGGTTTCAGAGCTGTGGCACTTCAAACCAAGGTGACTTACCCTTCACCCATTCTTTATGGGGGTGCTTTAAAAACCTTGAAGTGAAACTATATTTCAAGGCAGCATCTAAAATGATTCTATATACCTTGCACCGCAGCTATTATATCTGTGGATGTTGCCTTCACTGAATGTGGAGCCTATGCTCTGAGTGCACATAGCTCTACACAGTGACTTAAATCTTTTAAATAAACACATAAACAAATAGCCTCCTGTAGTTCTTGTTTCTAGAGTTCAGGTTTCATGTTCTCAGATAGGACTTTACCTTCTTGGCTTCCAGTTAGTGTTTGCAATCTGTTTTTCTAGAAACCAATCGTTGGAAAAACGGTCAAGTAAACAAGTCAGTTAGGTAGAAACCAAAGACCATCTTTCATGATCTCTGCTTCTGTGCTCCATCATGAACTATGTTTGGACACAACTTTGGCTTCCAACATGAGTAGTAACTATTATTTTTTTTTAAGAAAAAAATACATCAGTTAAGTCATGATTTATCGATGATTGATTAGGAGCTATGAAAGTGATGTGAACTCTAAGCAACTGCATGGTTAGATTCTCTCCAAAATGATCTGTTTTCAGTTTGGCCTTTTAAGTCTCAGAATAGAGCACTGATTGCTGTTGTGGTCAAATCTGTTCACCTGACCATCCTCTTCCTCTTTTTTCATCAATTTTCCAGGCATGATGGTGTTCTCAAGGGAACTGTGTTTCTGCATGATGGGTCCAAAAATCTGATGGGACCAAGGAAGAGAGCCTTTTCTGCTATGGCACCTACCATTTGGAACATCATTCCCCCAAGCTCAGATTGGCACCAACCTGTTGGCCTTCCAAAGGGGCCAGAAAACATGGCTTTGCCGTCTAACTGGAGACTGGATAGTGGTGGTGTGGAGGCTATAAAATGGCTATATTGCTAATTGTCTGTGCACTCCCACTGATTATATTTGTATGATTTTTAATAGTTTTTATTGTTTTAATGTTTTTGTGATTATGTAGAGGTTGTTTGGTTATTTTTTGTATTGTTTTTGTGTTTTTAACTTTGTAAGCCACCCAGAGTCACATATATGAGATGGTCAGCTACATAAATTAAATGAATGAGTAAAATAAAATAAAATAAATAACATAAAATAACATAAAATAACCATTATAAGGAGGTGGCAAAAATAAAAGTAAAAGGTAGATTTATGTAATCATCCTTCAGCACATGTTATTTGAATTTATAAAACATGGTGTTTTATCCAAAGCAAGGTATGTTTAAAAGCCTCTGTATTATATAGAATGGTTCCCATTGTTTCAGACAGGTGAGCTGGCCAGCAGTATTACTAGAATGAGACTATTGCAGAGGTGGACCCAGTGGTGTGCTGGAGAGCTGGTATCAGCTCATGAGAGTTGATTGTTAAGTTTTCAGGAACTTTGCGAGCTAGCTGAGAGGAGAGCTGAGCCCCACACCTAGCCTGCCCATCAGCTGTTCCACAGCTAATGGTATGGCATGGCTGTGACAACGGAACCAGCAGATTTGGCTCTTAATTGTCCAGCACACCACTGGGCGGACCCCACCACATGTCATCCTCAATCTGTAATTTGTTCAGGCCACTGTCAAGTGTAATCTCTCTCTCTCTCTCTCTCTCTCTCTCTCTGTCTGCAGGCACTAGATGAGCAAACCCTGAGTAATGACTGATGGTACCGCCACATGCACAGCCTTCTTTGCAGTAGCTGGATCAGACACTGGTTACCCCATACCTGAATATTCAAGAACTGGACTTAATAGAACAGGGTGCGCTTAATAGAGCAGAGATGCTTTAGAAGATGATTCAGGAGCTGTGGCTATTAGCACTAAAGCTGAACGTCATCCCAGTAGGACTTCATTGTATCAGATCTGTGGCTTATTGAGAATACTCTATGTTAGTTATTAACTAGTAGAACAAGTAGAAGTAGAAGTAGAAGTAGGCAGGCAGAATGAGATACAGTGCCACAGGGAATACGCAGGCCCATGAGAAAGGAGTTGCATTGCCACTCCCTCTTCTTAGAAGCAATAAATATTTAGGCCACAGCCTGCATTAGCCTGGCCCCCCTTTGCCGACCCTCAGAAGACTTCCTACTGCATTCAGAAGTCAAGTCTGGCCCATGATTCTGCTCTAGACAGGTCAGCTTGGGGCCCATCTTCAAAATGCTGAGCGCTGAGTTCCCAATTATATTGGCAGGACCAGCATAGAAACATAATACCCCTTTAGCGTAAAAGAGCACGACCTTAAAACAGCCCGCACTGGAAGGAATTAAGAAGAGAGACAATGGATGAAGCCCCAAGCAATGTTAGCCTTGCCCCCCAAAAGACCTCTGGTAGGCACAAAGTGAAGCAAAATAAAAAAAAGGGGGGGCATTCTGTCCACACTCCCCCATTGAACTTTAAGAGAAACAGGGACTGTGGCTTGAGGAAGCCTCTCAGAAAACAGTTAGGCTCTTGGGAGCCAGGTCTTCCAGGCCAGACTGAGCCTCAGTCCCTTTTCTTTTAGAAACTAAAGGCAAGTTCCCAAGAGCCCGCATCGCTTACCTTGAACTTCAGATGAGGGCAACAGCAGCAGCAGCAACATCCATGTTAGGAGCCCAGCCTGGCAGCAAGGAACTACCACCATTGCAGCAGCAGTAAGGAAAACTCCAGCCTTCAGAAGAGCCCCCAGAGGAATACTGGTGGCTTAGGAGAGAGCAAGCACTTCCACAGCCTGAAACCAGATAGAGTTATGGTTATCAGATATCTGAACAGGCAAAGGAGGACATGGACATTTGGAAAGGTGGTCAAAGCAGGGGAGGGCAGAAAGGAAGACAGTGACTGTTTAATTTTGTTGGCATTTGCAGCAAAAATTACAGCAAAAACTGAAAAAAAAAAGTACTTAGGCCTACATGTATATGAAATTACTTTTTACAGCATCAAAAAGACTTCTGGCTTTTCAATTGCAATTTTTTCCAGAAAATCTTTATTGTCAAGAACATATGCTAGCAATAATATAGAATCAACGATGTGCTTTTTAAATTTTATCACAGAAACATATGATGAGTCATGTGATCTACAGATTACAGCAATCAGAGATTCAAAGGGGCTGAATTGAAGCTGATTGCTGGAATCAGGAAATAAATTAAATAAATGTTCATCTAGGCTGCCAAGTCTGTCAACGGATGAGGAAAAGAAAGGAGACAATTTACAATTACAAATTACACGATATACAAAAGTATGAATGACTACTGTTGTGAAAACAGTCCAAAAAAACCCCCCAAGTTACTCAAAGCTGATTCAATTCGGTTTGGATGCCCAAATTGTTGAACTGAATCATTTTGGGAAAAGCTATTTTTGTACATATTCAGAAATATCTAAATCATCTAATCAATTTAGTGGTCATTAATCTGACTGAGTCACCGCTGAATTGAATCTCTGTATTTTGGCATAGGTAGAGTATCTAATAACACTTTGGTCACTGTTTCCATTTGTATAAGCAGTACTGTTGTCTCACACCAGATCCTGGATGTCAGTTGAAATGTATGTCTTCAGTAGCTTCCAATCTCTTTATATGGTGAAGTGTTGTAGGGCACAGTCAGTTTGGTATCTAGAAAATTGGGCCTCTTTTTTACAATCTAAGGTGAATTCTGAAATTTCCCTAAGGCTAAATGGAGCTATCCACTAGATATAGTGATAGAGATAAACTCCTCTCTGATTTTCTTGTCAGTTGTCAAAAAGACAACTCCTCGGCCATTTTCTAAAGCACCAGCTGGTGTTCATGGAAAGCAGGCCCACTCCTGTGGAGCTCTCTGATAAGAAAGGTATGAAAACCCAGCACACTGACTTAGTCAGAAGTCTAGCAGCAACCATGCTTAGATAACAGCCCAGGATGTGTGGACTTAGTTGGAAAGCCAGCCAGGAGCTCAAGTGGCCTCTTCCAGGGAGACCCTTTGAAGTTGCCTCCCGTATTAATCTCTGCTTGCAGATCTTGCGGGGAGAGCAGAAACTCCCTTTGAAACAATTATAAAAAAGAAGGAAAAGGGGTCACAAAAATGACAGCATGTAACATCTGCAACACCACTCCCCCTAGCTGTGCTCTAATGTGGGTAAGATTGTTATTTTTGTATTGATGTGGAATGAGCTTAGAATTTAAGGCTTAAAAATCTGTTATGTGGTGTGTGGTATCAAGGCTTGCTATTACCAATGCTATGCATTATTTCATTATTTTACTTTCTTGGAGTGCGTCTCCAATCATCTTATTGTCAAGTTTTCATTTAAAAAGAAGTAAAAACTACTTCTGCTCTCTCATGAATTTAGTCTCATAACTTTTCGTGTATGGGTCTCAGCTACCCCATATCTCTATATATCTCTAAATACAGCCAAAAGTGAACCTCACACAAACACTTCTGTACAGTACTTGAAGCAACTGTCAGCTGTGTGGCTTTCCCACAGGATACCTGTTCCTTAATAGTCATCCCAAAAAGAGAGAGATTAAGAAGAGGAGTGTTGTCATTTTAACCTGTCATTCTGATTTCATTATTTCAAGATCAGCCTGAGCTCAGAAAATCAATGAAATAATACACTGTTGGATGTATTTAAAGAAGAAAAATGCAGGAGAAATTAGGTAGCTCAGACAAAGAAAAATAATAATTAGAAATGCATCTGCTGGGTATGAGCCCAATAAACCTCTATTTGCAAGGTGTTGTCACTGTTGTGCTACTGCAGCATTCAAGGTAAAGGTAGCTCTAAAAGACAAAGCGGTAAGAAAGAAATGTTTATTTTTAAACTGGTTCTGGTGCCTCCACATATTTGCATTTTGATGTTTTACCTTTGTATATGTAAATTCAAATGTGTGTGTGTGTGATTTAGACAATTTAGACACTCCCCAGCTCCCAACACCTCTGGTTGGGTTGCATGTAAAAACCAAGGAACAATAAAAAGAGAGATACAGATCATATGCATCCAAAAGACCAACCATACATAATAACAATCTGTAGCAGCTCAGTGACCACCCTTCCCCAAGAACAACCAGCTTTTCAATGACTTTCTGAATGTCATCAGGGTGGGATCCACGTGGATCTCTGGGGGGGATGCTGTTCCAGAGGGCAGGAGCTGTAACAGAGAGCACACCATCCAAGCCTGAAGGTGGAAAGCCCCCAGCCATTAGTCTTGTCAGGACTGAACCCAAGCCTGTTCTTCCCCATCCAGAACGTGAACAGCATCATCTGGGTGGCCCAGAGTAGAAATACACATTTGGATATCATCAGAATACTGTTGATATCAGATCCCAAACTGATAGTTCACCTCCCTCAACAGGTTCACAGGGAGGGAGAGAAAGACAAACACACCCCTAAATGTGTATATGTTCAGGAAGACCTGCCCACAGGAAGGAAAATGATTGGCAGTGCCTTCTCTGAGATAGATGAAACAGCACAGCAGCAGGAGAATAGTCCAATTAGAGAATGTGGTAGCCTGCTGTCTGGACTGAATTCTTTGCAATCTGTTCCAGAGAGTCTTAATCCAGTCAGGATTTTCTTCAACTGTCTTAAAGTCAAGCTGATCAGGTACATAGGTCAGGAACAGTTTAAACAGTAAGTTTGGATATACCCTGAGTCACATTGTTATAACCAAAAAAACCAGGCCTTTGAATGTGGAACGTAGAGCCAGTTTGGTGTAGCAGTTAAGGCACCAGGCTAGAAACTGGGAGACCGTGAGTTTTAGTCCCACCTTAGGAACAAAGCCAGCTGGGAGACCTTGGGCCAGTCATCCTCTCTCAGCCCTGGGAAGGAAGCAACAGCAAACCACTTCCAAAATCTTGCCAAGAAAACTGCAGGGACTTGTCCAGGCAGTTGCCAGGAGTCAATGCTGACTTGAAGGCACAAAAATAAATAAATAAATAAAATGGAATGCATGCCAATAGCTTGTTTCTTTACAAACAACTGAATGCCCTATTAATAATGGTATAGCTACTAAACAGAAACATGATGTCTTTTGGTAATTAATTCTTAGGGGAAACAAGCAACAGATTTCTGTAACAAAGAACTTTTTCTACTAACTTCTGAAATTCCTCCTTTCCTTTCCATTAATATGCTTTGATTTGCCATTTTGTGCATTGGAATTTTGAATAGACTGCTCATTAGATAATTATTGTTTCCCAACTTGCCAATATCCAAAACTTTTCTTCAGAATGTTAAATTGAAATAATTGAATTGTGCAAAACTTACCATTAACATATATGTGCCAAAGATCTTGATGTAACTCAGTTCCCAACAGCAAAAGAGAAAAATCTTTTTCCTGTTTAATTTATTGATGGAAGGACTCTAAAAGCTATAATGGTATAGAGCTCAAACGATTAACCTCTCTGTATAAAAGCGTTGAGCAATTATAAAATCCCCCAATAAATGATCAGCAGTTTCTAGAGGATAGGAAGATAAAGGATAAATTATTAACTTCCTCTGCAAATTTGGATAAGAAAATATCTGGCCAACTTTTGTTTGAAATGAAATGCAGTAAGTCCCTTAATGTTGTAACTGTTTGTGTATTTTCTGCCAGTACCTTTTTTTTTCACTGAAAAGAAATATAACATTTTGAACAACTGGGTTGAATTATCTGAGGCTAATGCTATGATGAAAACTGCTTCTATATTTTTTCAGCCATTCCATTTTAAAAGGATGATGATGATGATGATGATGATGATGATGATGATGATAGAGATAGATAGATAGATAGATAACATTTAAATGAAATTCTCATTTATTACTGATAGGTGAAAGCATCCTGTTTTTCACTATATAATCATCTTTCAAATCTTACAATCTTCTCCGTTTCAGTTTAATCCAATGACAAGGTAACATGAGGAACTTTCACACAATGTGGGCAGTAAATCATAGGATACATAACCCTTAATTCAGGTCTTGTCTAGATTTGGTTCATAGACACAGTCAGGCTGGATTAGAATCTTTATTGCAAAGAAGCATAAAGTCTGAAACACAAGACTTAATTGACCATGCCAGTGCAAGGAAAAAATTAGAGCTTCATATGCTAATCATATGCTGGTCCCTGCCTCTCCTTACAATTGTGGGAAATTTACTGATCAGCAAATCAGAAAATTCTGATCAACCATTAGTGATGGTATAACTATAGGTGAACTTGTTCTCAGCAAGCCACCCAGCTGTCATAAAGGCAATTAAGGGCTATTTTTATTTCTGTTACCATATTGGTTAACATGACCTCAGTATGTTCATGCCCCACAAGCTTCCACCAGTGTGTTGTGTGGGATAGTAAGATACACACTCCCCCAAATACTCAACAAAACTTAAGTATGTTTCAGCAACTACATTTCTATCTTCTGCAGTTGAAACAGTACTTCCTTTTCATATGCCTAGGACAGGGAAGGCACCGTTGTCTTGCTGAAGGAAAGATATGATGGTATATATTTTTCATTCCTGATCATGGGATAGAGACAGCACTGGTCTCTTTGGTTGATGACTTACATTGCAACCTGGATGGTGGGAATGCACCCCTTCTGATCCCTCAGCAATGCGTGATACCACCAAACATGCTATTCTTCTGGACTATCTGTAAGGACTGGGTATTGGGAACATGTTTTTACATTGGTTCCACTCCTTCCTAAGTTGGAAGTTCCAGTTGATGTGGATGCAGGAAGTGATTCTAATGTAGGTTGCTATAAGAATGCAACACCATGAAACTGCTGGGGAAGGTTGTCTGTCAATTCAGGATGAGGTATTCTCTATAAGCTACTGCTGAGCCAGAAATGCTACCGAGGACCTGACTCAGTGCCTGGAAGCTATGAAAATCTGGATGGGTCAGAAAAAGATGAGATTAAATCCCTGCCATATAGAGCTGCTTCTCATGGGTAATTAATCAGCCTTGATTCAGTTCCAAGGATTGCTCTGGTTAGGGTTGCTCTTTCCTTAAAGGAGGAGGTCCACAACTTAAAGATTATGCAGAACTCATGGTTCCTTCTTGACCAACAGGTGGAGGCTATGTCTAGGAAGGTCTTTGCCAGCAGGCATCACTGGCCATTGAGTTGGTTGCAAGTCTTTCAAACCAGGTCACTCTCATGACAGTGAGTCATGCTTTCACCATCTAACATTTAAACAACTCCAATGTACTTTACCTGAGGCTGCTCTTAAGAACAATTTGGAAGCTACACTTGGTGCTAAATGCAATGGCCATCTACTAACAATGAGACAGTTTAACAGAATCACACCAGTGCTTCAGTTGCTGCTTTGACTGCTGATGGGCTTCTGGGTCCAATTTAAGATGCTGCTTTTAATCTATAAAACCCTACACATGACTCGGCACCAGTGTACTTATAGGATTCTCTCACCTACTAAGCTTCAGCTTGTGCTGTAGACTCATCCCAAGAGAAGCTGCTGAGGTCACCATTTGCCTTGTGTGATGGAAGGAGAAGGAGCCCAGATGTGTCTTCTTGGCAGCAGCCTCCATGCTTGCCCTCACTTTGACTTTCATAAGGCAGTTGAAAACATTTTGTTTTTATAAGCTTTTGGTACAGATGGTGGACGTGGGCTGCCATTATAACTTGTCAAAGGCATTGATCTTTCATTACTGACTGTTCAGGTTTTACTCGTGCTGTATGGTAAACCACCCTGCTCCTTGGAAGTAGATTGTTCTATAAACAGTGAAATAACTAACTAAATCAAAGGACAAAATGGTTCCTCAGGTGCCTCAACCAGATTCCTCCAGACTGAACAGCTGGAACTACTTCAACATTGGAAACTATGATTTAATCTTCCCCTATTTCCCCACCCTATAATCCAGATTTTTCATAGCGGTCTGCTAAGTCTTAACCTTTGCTAGAAGAGCTGTATGTCAGTTTTGCCTTTGTCCCTTGACTAAACTGCTCTAGCAGTAGAGGCTTTTATAGTGGCCTGAAGAAGAGATCTTCAGATCACAAAACCTTGTGTATTTTGAGTTATACTAATAAAGGTATTGTCTCAAGATAGATTTGGTCACATTGGCTGGGAATTCTGGAAAATATAATTCTAACAGCATTGGGGGCAGTGGACTGACAGCATCACTAGATGATAACTTAAGTAAGCCACTTAGAGTCATAATTTGAGAATTGAGTGGCCATATAAAATGATTAATCAATTCATTAAATAATTATTCCTGTAGTAGAAATGAATTATTCTCTATTTCTGCACTAAAGATAGTGAAGCCCCAATAGATTCAATATGCTATCTGACTGTGACAGAAAATAGCTTGTATGTTTTGTATCCAGTCTTAGCTAATCTTTTGCATAAGGAGAAACGGATCAGGAATCTCTGAACGGTGCCTTGCTTTCAGACTAAGCTATTGTTCAACTATGACATGTGGAGATATAGTAGAATCTATTCATTATCATATTAACAGAGACTACAAGAGCTTTGTAAACAGTAAATTGTGTGAAAGGATGATGAGGCATGGCAATATATATACACTGCATGATTATTAAGCATCATCATAATTTATTATATAGGCACTGAGCATGAATACCATCGTGAAGAACTACAATTAGCACAATATTGCACTTCAAGCATTAATTATAAAAGGGTATGCTTCAAAATAGAAATATACATATATTTCTAACCCATTCTCAGCTTAAGACAACAATATGTCACTTATGTTACTTTAAGTTATACACACTTTAAAAAGAAATCATATCTCCCTGACCAGGAAGCATCGGGGCTATCACAGGCTCTTGGTGACTCAGGATGTTGATAGGTTTGATCAGTATAGATTCAGAACTTTCATGTGCAGGTGCTAGTATTAGAGAAACAATTATTATCAATTAAGGAGGCAAAATTGCCCAGATTACATTAATATGTCCTGGCATAATATATATATATATATATTATTTATCTCTTGATATAATCAGGGGTTCACTCTGAGAAACATTTTCATTACTTGTGCAAAATGTTGCGTTGGTTTGTTGTGCGTATCTGTATTAAAGAGGTACTGTATGTATATATATTTTTTTAAATTAACCCATACTATGCATTTAGTTAAAATAATACTGGAAAGTGGCACTGGTGCACTAAACGAGATGCCATGGTAATTTCTTTATGTTGCAGGCTACTCTAATTTTCCCCTTTACGTTGAAATTGTAACACCTATGACTATGGTACTTACTTCTGAATAATAATGTCTAGAGTTGCCTGCATAAGCCATTGCCAATCAAACTGAACTCTGGCATTCATAGGAGTCACTAGTCCCTACAAAAGAGGCTCCCCCCCCTTCTCTTTCACATGGAATGTACCAGTTCCTGGATAAATTTGGGGGAAGAGTGGTCTTTTCCCCCTTTTTAATTTTTTTAAAGTTCCTAGCAAACAATGAGAGTACGGTGAGGTTTCTTCCTCCATCTACTCCCTTCTAACAATGATCATCTGATTGTACAATGGTCACCTAACTATTTATGATGACATGTTCTCTGTCAGAAAAAAAAAATAGATGAAAAAAGCTCCACACCTGTTTGGACGCAATCATTGTAAGAATAAAGAAGATGTGGAAAAATCCCTCCACCAAGTATGAGAGGTATATGTTTTTAAATTTAAAAAAGAAGAAAAGGGAAAAGTCACCATTGACAAGGTAACATTACCATCCCCCATTTAGGAGGGAATTGGTCCCTTTATTCATATTTTGCTCTGCTTAGAAGTCACCGATCTCATTTGCAAACAGAAGTAATTCAAAACACTGCCACTAACTTATTTTTAAAATGGTCTTAATGAACAACAAGAAGATATATATCCAGTTATATAAATCTTTCAAACATACTGCTTTGACTTACTTGATGTGCTATCTCTATTCAGGATTCAGAGGGAAAAGTGCACAATGAGTTTTGTGCTATTTTTGCACGCCCAAATTATTTGAATTACAAGATGCCTTCTAACAGAAATAAGGCAAACTTTAAATATTAGAGATCAAAGCAGGAGGATAGAAGTTTTATGCTTTAAAGATCTTTCCGAGGTCAATAGTTAATCATTGTGCATCAAGCACAGAACTCAGTTCTGACATCAAATATATCTTACCATTTTCCTGTAAGCTTTTAAAATGCCAATTGTAAACTTAGGCTTGATGGCATTTGCAAAAGCAAAAACAAACAGACATTTAAAGTCAGGCTAGTTTGGCCATTGCCATATCAATCCATGGGGGAGTCAAAATCGACAAGATGGTGGACATAGCTTCACAATTTACTGCCACAGATACAGAAGGAATGTGGCTTAGATCACGACACCACAGCCGTCATCTTGCTGATTTTGACCCCCTCTACTGCAGACATGGTTGGCCATAACATTCCTTTCAGCAAAGAGGTAAGGATCACAAACAGAGCAGCAATGGTCTTGAGAGAGAGAGAGAAAAAACTTTAAAATATGGCAAGCAAATCTTTACCCGACTTCCTAGAAACCCAGATTTTCCTAGTTTGGATTTATGTAACATTAACAATTCCAATTAGTTCATATAGACGGCACTTTTGGAAAAATACTATGATATACTTGATTGGTGTGCTTCTGCTTATATTTATAATACATTAAAAGGAATAATTGTTATTAAGAATTGCCTTAATAATAATTACTTCAATGGTACATTTTACTTAGAATTTCCCCTATCAAAATTGGAAGATAGTTGTTTCAGAATGGTTAGCAAGCAATTGTCTAATCTGCTTCTAGTGTTTGTTAACTTTTCTCCTGAAATGAGTAAGGAAATAGTAAACCTAAATTGATTTTTTTTAGATTTTTTTTTATCCCATCTTTTTAATTTTTGTTATAAATAACTCAAGGCGGCGAACATACCTAATATTCCTTCCTCCTCCTATTTTGCCTTTGCTACCGGAGACCTTATTGCTATTGGCTAAGATGTTTATACCCTGAAATGTGCATTTAAAAACTTAATGTTCTTCAGATCCCGCAATGAGGATAAGTACCTGAGGGTTAGCCACTAAAGAACTGTTGAAGACAAGAATTCAAGATTAAATGCCCTTGAAAGAAAGAAACCACTTCATAGTTCCTGCAGAACCAAGTAAGACAGACTAGAGTCTCCTAAGACTGTGGGCCACATTTAAGGAGATTCAGGTGGACATTCTTGTTATTACCTATTCAACAAAATGTTCTGTATAGATTCTTAATTGTAAATTTGTGTCAAGTGTGAATGTTACCACAGGTATAACAGTATAAATTCCAGTTAAAAGTCTAAGAAAAAGTTTTTTGAATTAGCTATCACATATTTGAGAAGTAGGTTCTTGTGCAGTTATTTCTCTATAAGGAAGAATTTTGTCAGGTCATATGGTGCAATCTGCATACAATATTTAAATGAAGAAAGAAAGAAAATCAGATTTGTATATGTGTATTGGAGAGGCAAGAAATTCCAATTTCTTATGGGTCACATCTGTACAACAAATCTCAACCTGTTTGAATGTAGCTTAGCTGTTATGGCTTTTCTACAAACTTTTTACAAGAATGTTATTTCCTAAGGTTTTAAGTTGGGAGCCATGACATTTAAACAGGTATGAAATTGGTTTATAATTTTAATGTAGATGTGTTTTAAGTGTCAGAAAGATGTGATTTACAGACAACCAACAAGTGCATCATTAGGCCTTAAGAGCTTTAAAGCAAGCTTGTTCTAAGTTCAAATGCTGACCACATAATATCTATCATAAAGAAAATGTTCACTACTCCATTTCTAGAGATACTAGAGAAGTCCAAAAAAATGAGGCAATCCACCACACTTTAAAGCCCCTGAGATAGCAGCAGCTTCATCAAGCAACCTTTCAAGTGGTTCCAGTCGAAGGTGAATTTTTTCAGAGACATCTATGACGTTTTTCTATGACACAAATGGAATACTTCTACATTGCTAAGCCAGCTTTTTTCTGGAAAGGAGAAACCAAATATAAAAATTAAAAGAATGAAAACTTATATCTGAAACAATCTCATTGAGGAACCATGTTCCTCATTTTCTTTTAAATGTAAGTTTACACTGATGACATGTGAAATTATATTACATTACATTGTTAAATTTAAAACAGCATCACATTTCCATCCTCATATATTCAACTATCTACGGATTTCTCCTCTCCCCTGAATATCTGCTGTACCTCTTGTACCCATGTTCTTTTTCCTCATGCCATTTTATTCTAATGTAGCTGGGCCTGTAATTACCTGGGAATTGAAACATGTCTCTCTTTTCCCCCCAAAATTTCCATTATAACTAACATGGAATAACACAGAATGTCATTTTTTTAATATGCCAGTTTTATAGATCCTATTACTGCAGCGGCACATAAAAGCATCTTGCAGTCATCAAGGTCACTCATTCAATTAGATGGAGTGTGATTGCTGTCTGCAGCACCAAGTTGTTGCAGAAGAGGGAACAGCAACTTATAGCTTGCCTGTAGCCTCCAATTCGCCCTGCAGTCTTCATGGAAGGTGGAGGGTATTTTGTCATCAGTAGGCTTTGAACACTGAATAAGGGAAGGGCACTATTTTATTCTTTGTTTCAGGCAGCAACATGTCTTTGATGGGCCCTGACAACCATTTTTCCAGTTTGAGAAAGAGCAGAGTAAAGACTATTCCAGCTGAATTCAAGACAGAACATATTGCATTCAGAGAGCTATATGGTTTATTCTGCTAATATCCATGCACCCACTGAAATATTATCATCTTTCCACAGAATAATTCTATTCAGGCTTCACATAGATTTCAAATGGCTATTACAACTTTGGATTGAATAGATTCCATGTATTCTCAGAATGCAAATTTAATGGCTTATCACAGTTGTTTATCTTGTACCATAAAGTATATCAGGGCCAGGTAAGGCCAGATTCCCAGACACTGTCATTGTACTCAGGGATGCTACATTGTTAGATATCAGTGCATGATTCTTAAATATATTATAGCATAATATTTGCAGAGATGCTTGATTGATACTTTTGATTTGCTCATTAATTCTTTCTATGCGTTTATAATATAAAATACCTGCTCACTAAATTAATTTCTTATGCCTTATAAACTTGAAGTTAAGCAATTTGTAGATGGCACAAATTTTTGAAAACAAAATTTAAAAACAAAAGTTTCCAAAAATGGAAACAAATATAGGAATATAAAAAAGTAATTCTGGTATTAGTAGTTCTTATTTTGTAGTTCAGGATACAAACAAGAATTTACACTTCAATTGTTCCTTTCAGAATATTTTAATACATAAACTTTCTCAACAAAATTGCCTCTAATACATTTAATTTTCAGGGTTCTTTTTTTAACAATAGAAGAAATCTGGACTGGCTAGTCTAGAAGTCAGGTTCTGTAAAAAACCTAACAATCATTATGCCTAGTCTCTGATCTAGGTAATGATACTGTCTTAAACAATATTTATACAGACATCATATTTATACAGATATATAATAAATATATAGCAAGGGATACAAAGTGCAGCTTTCTGTTAAATGCTGCTTGAAAAGACGTTCAAATGTATGGGATTCTGGAATGGCTTCAGCTTATGCTTGGACATATACATGCGGGGATCTGCAAATGTGCATGTCATGGACTGCAGCTACATTCTGTGAAGCAGCCAACTGTCCTTTCAAACTGTACACAAATCAGAAAGTGCCACTCCATTTCTACTTTTATAACCATTATTTATTTCTGTATTTATTTAAACATTGCACTGGCCTTAACCGTAAAGTCTTCTTTGATTCAGGCTCAACTCCTGATATCTTGGAGATATCAGTTGATCGGGGACGGGGGGAGGGAACATTTACCTTTTTCCAGGATGGGTTTTGTTTTTTGTTTAATGTTTCAATCCAATCACACATCTAGACTTTCCTGGTAGCTTCCAACCAAGTATTATCCTCCTTAGTTTTGTGAGCAAAGCCAAGGTTGTCTAGGTACTGCCAGCAGGTTAGGTTTACTGGCAATAAGTGATGCCAAAGAAAAGCAATACAGTTGGGTATCATACAATAACTCAACTGTTTTATTTACCTAGCCCACAAGAAAATCTACATCTCATATACAATTATTTAAGACATGTCATTACAATATTCATATTTTGGTTTTCTTTATACCAGCCAGAAAAAAAACCTGCTATACTTCTATCTGCCAGAAAGTTATGCTGCAGTGTAAAGTTCTTAACGTACACAAGTACATGAATTGTGCCTAAAATTCCCCAAACTGAAACAGATCTGAACACAAGCCATATTCTATTTTGCTTTCTAACTTCAAATCCTATATAAATCTCTTTTGGATTATGAAGAAAATGGGGCTTCGGATATGAAATACAAGCACGTACAAAGGGCTTATTAAGAGTAGACTATGTTTTTTTTCTAGACATTCATTCTAGACATCCATGAATTTACATCCTTTACATTCTTCTTTCTAGATATTTGAAAGCAATATCTGCAAACCCAATGCTTAGTTATAATAGATTTGCAGTATCCATTAAAATTACAATTCTCAGTAGAAACAACTACTTTACTACATAATAATACATCCTTCATAGATTAACCGAGCAATACATTCTTGTGTTGAGCACACTAATATTTAGAAAAATTTAAACACAGCTATTGCAATATAAATAGCAGCTTCTGCACATCAGTCTAAATAAGGCTATTGTTATAAAGGCACACAACACAAACTGGTTCAAAGGACTTTACAGTTATCTTGTGCTGCATTTCAACTATAGTTAACACAGTTAGCATTTGGATTCTGAAATAAATGATCAAAATGGGATATAAGCATTAGGGCTATACAAAACCATTCAGAGGGGAGATACTCAAATCATTGTGTCATCTCAAAAACTCAGTAAAGCTACCTGAAGGCTTTTCCTATGTTGTCTGAACATGCATGGTATGTACAGATACTTTACTCTAGGATGAATGCCACTTTGCTTCACCAAAGTGAAGCTTCAAAGGTCGAAATCTCAGCAGCGTATGCCCACATGCATGCTCAGACAACATGGTAAGGCCTTTGAACCAGCCACACCTTTAACAGGATGCAGAATATCAATGCTTCAAGCTGTGGGTTTGGAGGAACCTTCTGATCCAGTGACAGTCT
This sequence comes from Liasis olivaceus, assembly GCA_030867105.1. Lineage (NCBI taxonomy): Eukaryota > Metazoa > Chordata > Lepidosauria > Squamata > Pythonidae > Liasis > Liasis olivaceus. The sequence goes on along the minus strand of CM061350.1, from coordinate 162,563,651 downwards.
CAGCAGAAGTGTTGCCTCTGCATGCACACACATACAGAACCTTCAGAGCAGCTATGCCAAGCCTTTCAGAAGATGTAGGTGCCTTAACGCTTTGGGGAGGGTTGCTCTGTTCACACCCCCATGTTTTGCAAACTGCCCTTTCTGACTATTTTGCATAGCTCTAGTAAGCACAATATCCTTTTTCTGGTGCTGGAAAATATTTATAAAGTTAACTCGTGTAGGTGGAAGACCTCCAAAAAGTTCTCATCACTTCCTTATATGGATCCTTGACAATATGCAAAATATTCATATTTATATGTATGATAAAAAATAACATTCTCTAATTTTAATTATTGAAAAAATAAGGAACTATATGGAAATATTTCTTATAGTTGTACAAATAGATAATTAGAAATACATAAATTTTAAGGTGTTTGCTATAGTCTTTTTTTTTCAAGTCTACCATTAGAGAGCCAAAGAAAGCAAGATACATTGTCCTCTTATTTGAATCACAATCATTTGTCCCAAGAAATCCATTGAAATGCTTCCTATAAACTGACTGATGAATGAACATGATTAAAATGTTTAAGTGATTCTCCACGGATTCACCAAGCTCCAAGTTCATATTTCCCAGAACTATTCAAAATGGAATCATAAATTCCTAGGAGAGATTATGTAGAAAAGGAAAAAAGAGAACAAAGATCTTATAAATGCTAGGAAACAGTTTAGTGAAGTGAACTACTTGAACTCCAATGTATTTGGGATAAACATACTAAAGGGCAATCCAGGTGACTCAACCTTGTCATAAAACAGTGCCATATTAACTGTCTTTGGACTATTGGAGTTCAAGTAGAAGGTTGAAAGTAATTGTAGAAATAGAACACCATTTCCTAATGTCTTGTTTAGGATGCTTCCTATTTAAAAGAGAAGGAATACAGGAGAGAGAGAGAGAAAGAAAAGTGGGACAGAAAAGGAGAAAGGGAGACAGAAAGAAAAAAAAGGGAATCTTATATGATGAGAAAACAAAACCTGGTTGGTGGCAGTTTGAGTTAAAGTTGGACCTTCTATGGTTGGCTAAAGTTTAAGGCTGCTGTTCTAGACTGAACTACCCTTAACTAGCATCTACAGAGATCCTCTCTACCTTCTGCATGAAAACTTGTGTAGTTCAAGAATAAATTAACAACAGACAGCAGCAGTTTAATTTGTGGTGGTATAAAAAAACCTTGTCTTGAAGTCTTAGTTCAATTTTTTTTTAAATTAAGCTACCCTATCTCATTCATTTCCTGTGTATTAGGCTGTAAAATGGATTCAACTAATTGATATTTGATTCTAATAGCAAAACTGGGTATGTTGAAAAGGGCATATTATTTTGGGCTAAAACATGCTAAATTGCATAAGATTATATTAAGCAGCTTAGCAAGCTAATAGTTTCTATATGTTTCTGACCAAATACAAATTCAAATTAAGCATTCTATAATACATGATCTCCCTCCTAATCCTTCAGGATAGAGACCAAAACTTTACTGGATAATTCCTAAAGGCTGGTAGTTCATGAATAGTGCACATGACAATATAATCAATCCTTCAACCACTTTCCATCTTATTTATTTTATTTATTATACTTAGAAGGCCACCCAACTTCCTAAGACTTTGGGGTGGCATACAATATTTCAGTACAAATTAGATCTTAGGTTACGGTGACCTATGGTGTCTAAGAGCACTTGGCTCTACACAGAGCTACATTAAATGACATTTAGTATTTCACTATCTATTCTACAATCATAGCAGAAGGCACTCTGAGCACTTGTTGGAGAATTTGTTCAGAGTCCTGAAAGTAGCCTAATATTCTTGACACAGTATACAATCAATTAATGCTGTCTTCTGTATCAATTTTCTGACTGAAAAGAAGCAAACCATTAAGCCATAGGGCTTAATGCTGTAGCTGTACAATGGCAGAATCAGCTGACAAAACCGTATCTGTTCAAAACCTCAGTAATCTGTAGGAATGCATACAAGCACCTCTTTTCAAACCCCAAAAGCAACCATGTCATCAAGAAGTCTTGGACAACTGCTCCCAGCTGCCTCTGCAGGGCAGAAAGTGCAGCCAAGGGGAGAAAGCAGCACGTGGATATGGCTGGGAGCAGCTTTGAAAGCAACCATATCAGTCTGGCAAATAACACCGCTGCTTTAACAATTCTAAAAGAAGTGCTTCATATAGGCTAAATTGAAGCATCGCTTTTGAATATTTTGCACAATTTGTCTCTGTGATACAGAAATCACCAGTAGCAGTAGCAAAGTCAAAAGTGGTTTCAAGAAAGCAGATGCATATTAATATACTGTGACAGTTAAAGTTTGGTTAATCAGTTTAGTAGGACATTCTTTTATTAAAAGAAGAATTTTCCTTTAATTCCAAGTCTCTCTTTCACTTATATATTCTAAGGGAGAACCCTGGCAGGTAGAATTCCATTTCATTGAACTACTGTTTGTGAAACCCATTCTCCATTCCAGACTCTAATGCTACACTGAACATTATAGTTTAATTTAAAATCTTTTTTTTCATAGAAGACATACATATTTGACCTAACTGTCCTGAGGGGAAAACCCCTCCAGTCCCTAAGCACTATCCCATCTTCCAGTTCCTTCATTAATCAGTTTTTTAATTAACTCATGTGTTTATGTCTGTAGGGTACTTCAGTTAATTCTCTGTGTGTTCATCAGCCCATTTCTTTCTCTTTTTCCCAGCAACTAGATCAAACTAATCAGAGGCTGGGATGAACAAGTTAACACCACTGGCATTTATAAAAAGTAAATAAATAAATAGAACACCAAGTTTCTGATTATGGGAAAATGTAAGCACTTGTGTCTGGGAAATATATGACAATATTCCCAAGAAAGTCATGGACAAAACTAAAATATTCCAGGTAAATGATAAAAGCAAACTGTGCAGGAAAATGATTTTCAAATTAGCTTTAGAGTGTTTCCATTTAAGGCAAAGCATGGGGCTAGTACCAAATATCCAAATCATATCCCAATGTACATTTCTCAACAAGGACAAATAATTAACAATACTTCTGCATTCCAAGATGATTGAAATGCATCTGCAAAGAGAATGTGACTACAATAAATTAACCGTCATCCATCTGTAAAACTCAAAACGTTCCTAACAGATGTTTACCAGGCAGTTTTCACTCTCAGCTGTATACACAAAATGAAAGTTTCACTCGACAAAGCAAACAAAACATCACAAACAAGGCAAACATAACATTAACAAACAAAAGGTCACATTCACATATATATGCAATTTCATGGAACAGCACATGACAGCTAGCGCATAAAGACCAATCTGCCAGCAAAGGGTAGCGCAGGGAAGCATCATTGCAAAACAAAGAATGCAGCATAATTGACAGGCTACTCTGAACCCAGGTTTGGAACAACTGCTTCTTTCACCGTCAGTCTCACTTGGGAGTGGAGACAGATACCAGAGGTTCACAGATGACTGCATCTGATTTCTCCCTACAGAAAGGGGAACAGCAAACCATTGACATAACTTCTTTCATTATAGGGTGAAAAAGAAATCACACATAATTTTCCAACCCTTCCGCTTCTATTTCTCTGGGACAACTGGCAATGTACATGCTGCACTCACCTAATTAACATTGTTTTAAGGCATGTCATACCAAAAGAAATGAAGCATCCAGTCGGTTGTATCAAGTCAAGTACACTTCTTTAAAAGAATGACACAGCTATCAAGATAACATGTACACACTTGAAACATCCAAATTATTTTAGATGTAAATGTAAAGCATGTAGTAGTTTCTGGTAGGAATTGTTTGTGCATATAGGCAGATAATTTTATTTTTTTTTTACTCAGCACTCTCTTGAAATGAGATGCTCACAGTGGGAATTTGTAGTTCTAGAAAAGCTGCATTGGAACTTTGGAATACATTCCCAGCTGAGCTAAGAAGTCTAACATACTTCATGCTTTTAAGAAAGGCTCTCAAGGCATTTTAAAAACAGGTAGGCCTTTAGCTGATGTTGCAATTGCTTTTTAGAACTATTTAATTCTAATTACTTTTTAAAACTATTTTAGCATTGTTTTAGTTGCTTTTAATAGATTCATTTTCTTTATAAACTGGCTTAAATGACACAATAGAAGCACTACAGAAAGGTAAGTAAAAAATGAAGACTAAACAATATATAATGACTGAGAATTCACAGGTGCCAGAGCACTCTTGAATTTTTTTTTTGCTGAGCAATAATTTTTACTCTTCTGACCTTCTTTGTCCTGGAACTGGAATGTGATTACTTTTATCCTCAACAATTTCCTGGTACAAGCAGTTTAATTTTCCAAAAATGTATTGGCAAAGAGAAACTTGACATTTTTTTAAATAAACTGATTCTCAAGCTCTGTGCAAACGCAGGCATCAAAATTTAGAAGTTGTCTGTATCAGTGTTTCTCAACCTCAACAACTTTAAGATGTGTGGACTTCAACTCCCAGAACTGAACTCCACACGTGTTGAAGTTGCTGAGGTTGAGAAACACTGGTCTATATCAGAGTGCTTGGTTTTTAATTTGTCATTAATTAGACTTGGTGGCAAAGCAAAAGTTGCCTAGAAGAAATTGTGAATCCTGCTTTTTATGATTCTGTCATAAAAACCTACAAATAAGCTCACTTCTTGGTATGTGTTTGTATATGGGATCTGTAAAAACCAGGCAGGGTTTGCTTTTATCATACCCTACTTTCAATACATGGCATCTCTCGTTAAATATATTCATAGGTAGCAGGACTTGGAAAATTCTGTGAGTAGTTAGAGAGTTGCTACTTAATGCGGTAGACAACTCTAAATTGGATTTTTTTTTAGAAACCGTCTAATTGGCTGTTGTTGATTTATACATTTTATTTTATACTTGGTTTATCAAACTGGGAGGATTTCTCCCCTCCCTGATAGTTACATGGGAATGGGTGGGTGGGGGAGTGCATCTTCCATTTGCTGAGAACAGAAAATGTTGCTGAACAACTAACTAAGCAGGAGTTGATGCTGAGAGCTGACAAGGATGCTGTGAGGATTAGCCTCACTTGACTCATTCTTGCATTTCTGAATGTTTAGCACTGTTTGTAACGCTAAACTTTTTATCTTTCTTTTCTTGCCCAGTTCCTCATCTTCTCACCTTATCTCCATCCAGTCCTCACCCAACTTTCTCTTCTCGTCTCTATGCAATATTGCTTTCCTCCCCTTATTTTTTTCCTGTTCATTCATTCATTCATTCATTCATTCATTCATTCATTCGCTTCTTCTTCTGAAAGGAGGGAGGGGGACGGGTGTGTATGTGAGTGTAGTTCTAATTTTCTGTGTAGGAGACTTATTTGTGTAGGAAAGAGAACAGATGGGTTTTATAAAAGGCTATTGAATCTTAGAGGCAACTAGTTTCAATCAGTTGTTATTTACCCAACTGATCCAATTAATGTTGGGGGTTTTTTCCTTCTGGCCCTGCCCTGTTTTGGAAACATTTTAACCTGTTTTTATAATGTTTTCTTTAGTATCTACTCTTTCTTTTTGGGAACGGGTTATTTTCAATTCAAGATCATCTTCCCTTCAGAAAAATACAGTATATAGGTTTGCAAATGCTTATTTGTTGCATTTAGGCTTTATGCTTGCAAGTAAAAAAATTAATGCTGTAAATCTAGAGAGGAATGTGCAAAGTGGTCCTCAAAGGATAGAGGTATGCTTGCATGACATGGCAAAGCAATTGGTTAATTATGTGGACAAACAATATCTTAATCCATGTTGGTATCAGATTCTGGTTAGTACTAAGTGGAAAATGGTAACTATCTTGGCTCCTGCCAACACACTTAACCTCATTAAAACCAGCAGCTGTTCTTCAGGAGCCATGTGTAAGGTGAGTAAAATGGTATTGCAATGATTCCCATTAGCTGACCAGGAATATTTACAGTAGCATGTCCTGCACATGTGCTCAGAATAGACTTCAACAAAGATAGAGTTACATCTGATCCTTTTTTGTTATATTTGATTAATCTCACTCATGTGAAATAAATGTTATCTATGGACATACCATATTTCACCCATCCAAAATGGATTTTAATTTTCACTGATTTGATACTTTCTCTTTATGCAAACTTTTCTTCTAAAAAGACATCTATTCATCTCTTGGAAAATGTCTATTAATCAAAAACATGTAAGACATGCAAGCTGTTCTCAAGGATACTCACATGCAAGGACTTTCCATCTGAAGCTGCAAAGAAAGAAAATAGCACAGGAGAAGCTCAAGCTTCAGTTCAGGGAAGACAGAACAAGCAAAAAAAGGAGAATAGCATATGGAAAGAGAATGAAAACCATCCCCTTAGACCCCAAACAACTGCAAAATGCTGTATGTGCAACATTCAGTGTATTTCACATAAGTAAGCATATTGTGTACTGTAGAATACCCTCTACTTATGTATTATGTACTGACCCTACGCACTCAGCTACAGATTCACTTTAACACCACATTTTCTCTTTGATGTTAAAAATGAAGAAGGAGAAAACTAACTGGGAAAAATAATAATAATGATAATTATTACTATTATTATTTTTACTACCAAACTTAAATTCTTACAGAAGAGTAATCCTCAAGGCTGAAAAGTTAAAAAAAAAGGAAAATAGCCTTTTTCCAAATAAAAACAGCACCAACCCCACAGATTCCTTTGTACCACTATTTTAAAGACTACTCCCTCTTACAAATTCACACTTTATTAAAATTACACTATAAAAAGGCTTCCAGAAGAACATCCACCTGATGTACAGATGCAGCTAGAAAGGGATATTGGCAGCATGCCTTTGCAGATAGATAGATAGATAGATAGATAGATAGATAGATAGATAGATAGATAGATAGACAGACAGACAGACAGACAGACAGACAGACAGACAGACAGTTAGATAGATCATAGTTAGAGAGAGAGAGATTTCACATAATGGTTGTTCACTGGAGCCTCGCCTATCATAACAGCTTCAGTCCAGCTTTCCATAACTTTCTAGACTTCAAGTGACTTGGACTGGAAATCCCCTAATTTCGTTGCATGATTTATAGCCAGCTGTTCCATCTTTTAATAGCTTTTAAGAGGTAAGAAATTCTTCTATGCTGTGAAGCACAATAGTTGCAGGTACTAACTGCCTTTCTTTTTCTGGCTTGTTTTGGCAGCAGTACGAACTGGAGGAGAGGTTGAGGATATTACCGCCTGAACACTGTCTTGAAGCTCTGGTTGATCTTGAGCCTCCAGGAACAGCAGAGATCCTGCCGGATTGAGAGGCTTGCTCCCAACACTGTAATTGCGAGGACGTTTTACCGTGTCCGGACTGGCTAGTGGCGTAAAGCTGTTCCTTCTCATCCTTACAGGGGTTTGGCTCTTTGGAAGGTTATTCTGATTGAAAATGGAGGATAGCACAAGAATGAGAAACTGAGTCCCAAAGCAAAACCAAAGCCACCAACTGCTTCTGATGCCAGCTCTCCATCCAGCAATCCCCACCAACACCCCATCCCTTGCAACACACAATGTGATCATTAAAATGCTGCTTACTAAGACACCTAAGAAATGTGGATATGAGTAGTATCCAACAATGCTGGGATATGAGCAGGAAGTACCTCTGCTTGAGCAGGGTAAGGCAGGAGGGTTTTGCTGAGCTCACCCCCTTATTTCCTGCATTCCCCATGCCCAGCCCCAGAAAGGTGATCTGAAGGACTGGGGGAATCCACTTAACAGTATGGAATAGCAACAGATGACTGCAGGAGGTGAAGGGAATAGGCAAAAATTTGGTGCATGAGCCACCATTGGATACAGTCCAATTTTATCCAAGTCTTCAAGGGCCAGATGGATTTTGCCATGTATTTCACTATCAGCTCCTGAACTACTTTAGGCCACACTATCAAATGCAGTGATGTGATTTTTCTTCTTATTCAAATAAGAAGCATAATAAGAGTTAAATTTTAAGTCTCTGATAGGAATCACACAGCAATGCTTTAATTACCCTCCCCCAAGCATACTTGGGGCAAAAAGTGCAATCCTACACTAGGTCCAGCAGTAAATATCAACTCTCCAGAAACAACACCCCCATGCTCAGAAGCTTCCCAGACTCAATATGGCTAAGTAAGTTGATTTATTGCACAAGTAATGTATACACAGATATTGATTCCTGTAGTAGTGTGATGGATAGCATGAGCGGGGAAGATTCTGGAATGGAGCTTCAAGGTTGTCAGGAGGGAGGAGAGACATTCCAGGGCAAGCACCTCCTTAGCCCGCAACAAGACTGTGGGAAAATGAAGAGGATGAGGCTGGCTCCTCCTTAGAGCCTCGCGGAGTATATCCTCTAGTAGCTGTAGATATGTTTAGTCTGGTGAGATTCTGTCTATTAGGTAATAGTCAATAAAGGAACTGTACTGCACTGGATGGCCTTGATGTGGTTCTTGGGCTGAACCTGACATCAATCTCACCAGACTAAACTTATCTACAGCTACTAGAGAATATACTCCACGAAGCTGTAGGGAGGAGCCAGCCTCATCCTCTTCATTTTCCCACAGTCTTGTTGCGGGCTGAGGAGGTGCTTGCCCTGGAATGTCTCTCCCCCCTCCTGTCAACCTTGAAGCTCCATTCCAGAATCTTCCCTGCTCATGCTATCCATCACAAGCAGGCAGATCAAACTCACTCTATGACATGTTTAAATCTTAGGCCTTTAGATGTCATATTAGCTACTGACCAGTAGGAAGTGCTACATGACCAGTTTCGTCCAGTCATGTAGTGCCGTCTACTGATCAGCAACTAATATAACATCTAAAGCTATATGAGATTCCCCCCTCAAGGGGAAGGAATCTTGAGGCTTCTAGCATAAGGCCCAGACCAATATTTTTTTTAAAAAAATTGTCTAGAATGAGACCATATTAAAAAAAAAAAAAAGTGTTTTCCTCTAGGTCTTTTCCTCTGCCCTTTTGAGTTAATGGATTTCTTGCTATTCTTTCCCCAGTCTTGAGAGCTGGGTACATTTTTCCTCTTTTACATAAAGATTCTGTCTGGCTGAGAATGGTTCCTGTTCCGCCAACTTAACCTTTACAAATCCTTCCTCCCTTTTCTGATAATGTCACTGCTACAATCTCTAGGGCCTTCAGCAGCTGAATTTTAAAGAAGTGACAGTTACCTCTTCAGTAAACAAAGGGGGAAATCATCACTAACTTCCCCTGTTCCTAATTAAAAAGGTTCTGAAACAGCATATTCAAAAAATAGAAAGCATCTTATTTTGCCTATGTCTTCGTTGCAATTAAACGGAGCAAAGATCCTGTCTGTTATATTTGTTACCAGAATCCAAACTAATAAAACTTAACATTCATCAAGAAATTCATCTTTTTTTTTTAACACAGAAAAAAAATGACTAGAAGAATTTGTTTCTGATAAATGACTGCAGTGGAAAAAAAACATTAAGCATGACTAAAGGCAACTTAAATATTAACTGCTGCTTGTACAGGGTCTCAATAGGTAGAAAATAATTTTTCCTCATAAATTGTGTGATTTCAGCTTTTGGTTTAAACATAAACTTGAACCGTTTGATTTGCATAACTAAGGGAACTGTGACACCACTGGAATCTTGCTTCAGTAATGCATGTTCTAGCAGCATTCACACTGGATTACTGCAATGTGGTCTAGATCATTCAGACACTTCAACTGGTACACATCTGATCATTTTAGGGTGGACTTGAACTATGTGATATCTATATTATACCACCTGTATTGGCCACAAGTACGTTTTCAGGTACAATTTACATTGTCAGTTTTGGTACTTAAAGCACTATCTGGTTTGGATCCAGGTTACTGGAAGGTCCACCTTCATCAACCCTAAGCTGCCTACACTCTATTGGTGCTGAAGATCTTGCCCACCTTTCAAAGCAAATAGCTTGGCAGGTATGATGGACCTTCTCAAAAGTAGCTTTTGGAACTCTCTTTCGAGTAATACCTTTTGAGTGATTGCTTTCAGGCCCATCATTACACCAAGCATACCTATTTACCATAACATTTAACTAATTTTAATAGGATGTTATCATTTTAGCAGCTTTAAATGTTGTTACACAGTGCTTCGGGTAGAAATATATATTTTTAAAATAGTGAAGAAAGTTATGTTCAGATGTTACTTTTCTTACAGGAGTAAAACTGGGAAGAGGGGTTGTTATTTCACGTTTCATCTTCTACTAATATACAAATGGAGTAGAGTTTTTCTTCAGTGTTACAAAACAGAAATATTTCTGAATGGGCTGCTCTGGTTGTTCTCATGATCAAAGTTTTCATTTTCTTGCTCCAAGTTAACTTTTGTGCAGTTCAGAGAAATGATTATGAATTGGAAATAGAGTACTGTTACAGGATACATATTTCATGCTATAGTATAACGTAATATCAGCAGCATGCAAAGATTTTGGGTGAAATTCAAGGATGCATGAGCAGATTTCTTTCTCTCCCTCTCTTATGTATCATTAATAGCTGTTCTGTGAGCTAGGAGATACCTGGAGAATATGTTAAAGGTACATGGGAACTACAGATAGAAAGGAGAATCTTCTTTTCCCCACTTCTGTCAGCATAAACCTTTCTCATCAACACCACTGTTTTGTATATCATTTCTGATATAAGATTGTTATCCAGTTCAACTCAGCAGAATGGGTGTTCACATACACCAGGGACATTTAAGGCTCTATTTTAGATTCTTTTCTAATACAGGACAAGACTATACTGGTATTACATAAGGATTTGTACCATTCTCTAGCAGCCTGTGAAGAGAGAATTTCTGTGTTAGAAGACTGAAGTGAGATTTTATTGCTTCCTCTGGTCCACCAGATTTCTGACTAGATAGGATGCATGACTGAGTCCTCCACACCCTATGACAGTATGGACAGGAGAGGTTTCCCAGTGGTTCTTTGTGCAAGAACACCAATATTTTCCATGAATGTATCTTATGACTAAGTGACTAAGAAATTTCAGTCTGGCTTTTAAAATAGACAATTATTATTGGTGTGGCCTTCACATTTTTGCAGTTTATCTCTGAGGTCAACAGCTTTTTTCCTGGATTATGATAATATGCAAGGCTATTCTTTTTTGATCAACAACATTATATGACAGAGTTTAAAGCTTTGAAATGTGCAAACAAAGGTGTATTGGAAAGTAAATGTCTAACCAAGAGTATTAAACTGGAGGAATCTCCTTTCAGTTGACCTTGATCACTGGACACTGTATGAACATTGTTTTCCTGGAAACATTACAGAAGTGAATTGCTCTTGCCTTCTTCAGGACATTTTTTCCTTCAAATTGCTGATTTAGCTTACAGCCTGAGTATTTCCCTGCTCTCCCATCTAAGTACTAAAGAGTGCTGATTTTGCTTTTTGAGAATCTGCCAAAGACAGATACATGCTGCCACCTCGGACATTACCAATTAGTGAAAAAGGATCAAACCAAAACTTGAGATGCCAATTGCTTGAGTTAATTTAAATGCATATTTGCAAGTTTAAAAATTGGTGGCATTAATTTAAATAAAAGTATATCTAAGAATCTGCAGAATAATTTTCTCTCATCACCAAGTTACAGCCGCCTCCCCATATGTTCATACATTGCATTAAGCCACAGTTTGTTTTAACTTTGGTTTGTTGAACAAGCCACACATCACTGTCGTGATGGTGCCTATATATGGGTTCTTAAAGGTCTGAACAGACAATAGGCAATTATGTTTAAACAGAATGTCAATATTATTATTGGTAATAATAGGAGCAATGTCATGAACCTAAAGCTAGAATCTCTTTTTCCCCCTCCTGATATTGTGTACTGTACTTAAGCTTTGGCAAAAGTTATAATATTACATTTGCTGGGAGGTCAAATGAATTGTGTCTTTCTCTCTAAACTTTCATTGTCTGTCTCAAAAACAGAGAAGAGATCATGCTGAATAATAATGTAAACAAAGGCAAAGAAATTCTGTGTGACGGGATTTCTGATCTGGCATGCGGAAATGTAATTCAGAAGAAGTCAGACAATGCTGCCAGGAGATGCGATCCTAGAAAAGAACTCAGAGCAAATGAAGAAGTGTGAAACCAGAACTTGGGAAAAAGGATCTCTGGAAAGCACCACCGCACATTACTGTGTGCGTGAAGTGACATATTGGCTAAGCCTGGATGAAGTGACTGTTCTTCTCCTTGACAAAGCACTTGTAATAATTCCCTTTGTTGAGACACTTTGCATCTCCACAAGGTCCCATCTAGAAGTTCTGGTAACTCAAAAAGTTTCTACTGTGTGTTGACCCTGTGCAGAAGCCTCTTCTGGTGCTTCCAGTAGATTAACAGAAGAGTCAGAAAGACTCCTGTACAAATACAGCACCTGCACAGAAACTTCTTCTGGATCCTAATGTGAAGTGAAGCAATATAGCTCTTTCTTGGAGGAGGGGCCACTGTTTCACACAGCATCTTGAAACGTGCTTCACATGAACCTTTATCATCACAAAAGACCATTCTGAAGCTCTGAACAAACCTAATATTTGCCAAACAGAACCCTAAGCAGTCCCTTTTCAGAAATGAAGCATTTACAATCTTTTTGCATAACAGCCTATGAGCAGATATGTAGCAATACCTCTTCTGTTTCCTTTCCACTAGCAACTCTTTATAAGAAAGATGCTTTGATATTGCTTCTTCACTTTCCCCTATTATCTCCTTGCTGAGCAAGCTCCCCTTCACTCTGTAACTTAGTGTATGTCAAGACTTCACTGGGTTTCACTTAGGAGTCTCTTGGGCTCAGATCTAGAATACAGGTAGTCCTCATTTAGTGACCACAGTTGGGACAGGCAACTCAGTCATTAAATGAAATAGTCACTAAGAGAAACCACGACTGTGCTTATGATCTTCCTTCAGCTTTCCTTTGCTTTACAGACCTGCGAAGGACATAAATACGAGGATTGGTTGTAAAGTTACTTTTCCTCACCATCGTAATTACAAACAGTCACTAAACGAGGCAGTTGCTAAACAAGGACTACCTGTATGCAGGAAGTAACTCTGAGTAGATCCCAAAAACATTTCCTTCACTGGAAGAAAAGTCCATGCAAAAAGGAAAAAAAAAAACATATTGGCAAACCCAACATAAGATCGGCTGAACTTTATAACCAGGTTATTGAATGAAATGAGATTGTAACTGTTTAACCCTGTAGTACAGGGTTTGTAACTCAGGACTTATGCAGAAAATCAGGCTGGCTATTTGGAATACAATATATTATTTACTTCTCAACAGATATACACAGGATGACATAAGCAATTACCATTCCTTTCTCTTCCCTTAGATTCTTTTTATTATTACAGCTTGTCATTTCATTTAGTGGACAACTTTAGCTGATAAAAGAAATAGTCTTGGTGAAATTACTTCTGAGTAATTTCACATGAGAGAATGAATATAAGCTGATGTTTTACTAATGATGCTACATGGTTCTTCGAGTGGATCTGAAATTAAACTTGGACATAGATGTTGTATCTTTATAAACTGCCTATGTTCAATGCAGTGCAATGCCCTTGATCAATCACTGATAGTTGCATAGATGATAGTTGATAGTCTTCTTCCTTATTTAAATTATTCAGATGTTTGTGGATTTCTATTGCCTTTCTAATAATTCTGGGAATTATCTGTTATATTGTACCACAATATTGACATTCTCTGAATCTATTTTTCTAATTTTCCCTTTGTGACTAGTTTTCAGCCAAGGCTGACTCTCCTAATATTGCTTTCATGTTTTTTAAGTCTGCATTTTGTGGCACATTTAGTTTGTCCAATGTAGCTGTCCACAAACTGTCCCCAAACATTTATCAGTATAAAATAATTTTTATACATTTATTTTGTGGTTTCATTCTGTATTCATGAGAACTTGCTTTTTCCAAAGATTTGGGGGAGAACAGAAAAAATGAAAAACATGTTATAATTACAGTACTGTTCTCCAGTAGTCTTCCCTTTCTTGAGAATTACCTAAGATTGACCATGACTAGGTCAGAAATGGAATATATAAGAGATAAGGAGAAGAAGATAGAGGAGTTCTAGAAGAAGAAGAAAGAATTTAGTACATACCACTGTGGATGGCTTGTCCCGGTGAGTGTCTACAGCTTCAACATTCAGAGAAATCATTTCTAATTTACAGCCTTCATAAAATTGAAAATGTAAGGAACTTTATAATTAGGCATCATTATTGGAGCTAAAGTGTTATTATATCATCAGAGAAATGAAAAGCAATGTACATCAAGGAAAAAACCTGAAATACTTGAGTTCCACACTGAAGAGGGACTATGCCAAAGTAGGCAAGAGTTAGACATGGAAGACATAGATCTCACTGTAATTTTCTAATTAGTTCTTCCCCCACAAAATCACATTTAACTGAGCTGATCTTTGATTTATTTTATCATTTTTCATAAGGAAGAGTATCGAGATTTACAGTGGGAAACTGAGGTGGGGGTTAAAGCCACACATGTACTGAAACATAACATAACTGCACTGTTAATTATATTTTATTAATTCAAGAAATAGAGGATACCCAATCTAATGAAACAAGTAATAAGCTAAATAGGTATTTGCATTACTGCTTCTCTCTCCCATGTTCCACATAAATAAATAAATACTTACCATAAGCAACTGGTGTGAGCTTAAAGATGGTATGAAGAGGACATCTTAAATATGGCAATTCATCTAAGAGAAAGCAATAAAAGTTAAATAGATATGCTGGAAACGGCAATCTAAAATACACAGTATATTTCATGACATTCTCCATGCTGCTTTGATTCAGCAGGAAATTAGTACATGTTAAGGAAGAAACCTGCAGGCTCTGAAGAGTGAAACACAGAGAAACTTAGAATTAGAACCGAGGTATAGAATACAGGCAATACAACTCACATATATTATATTCTCACATAATTTGAGTATTCTAAATATTCTGCTGTGCAGAAATTTAACAAATTCAACATGGAACTCAACCTAGTCACCATAAACTTGTTATATAATTTTGATTCTCTAATATTATGTAAGGAAAGTTTCCTTCAAGTCAAGCTCAACTCATAGTACCTTCATGGACAAATCCAGATAGATTGCTGGTGACAATATGGAAGTGGTTTGCCATTGCCTTTTTTTGGGATTATTTTTAAATTTCCTGGTGTCACCTACAGTCCTGGTATTTTCTAGAGGCCTCATACTAAAGCACTGATCACGTCTGACCCGGACAACATTGGCCAGGAGGTACTACCTCTTAAGATGTTATATTGTAGTAAGGTACCACAGTTTTCCTCAACTGGACATCCTCCAGATGCATGGGCATCCGTGTGTTTGTGTGTGTGTGTGTGTGTGTGTGTCAAAATTTACAAGAGGCATGGCATCATGATCACAGCTCTGATGTTGTCAATTATGCATGCGATATTGATGCACATTCAAAAGGGGCTGGGCTTTAGATAATGATGCCACACCTACCATCATGCAAATTTTGATACACACACCTCACCCGCAGAAGCCACCTAGCATGATAGCTAAGAATTCTGGAAATGTTAATCCAACATATCTAGACAATACCAGACTGGGGAAAATGAATGTAGCAAGCATATTAACACAATAATACTGAGTAATAGTTGAAGAACATAGCCAGAGAGAGAATAAAAATTAAAAACAAAACAAAATTGTAATAAATCCTGGTCAAATAAATAATTTCACCCTTGCTTTTACTGCACTTTTATTATATAATCACACCCTCACCTCCACATATAAACATTACTGGCTCCAATATCAGAAAATGCCACTGAATGCACATAGGTATGTTTTGAAATGAGCCCATAATTTCAATAACTTTGGGCAGGATAGTCATATCTACTCTGGGAAATAATCAACAATAAGAAACTGAATCTATTTTTAGCAATTATGGCAGTCTTAAAAACTGAGAAGAATAAGAGGGAAAGTATGTGTGAATGTGAAGGCTGAGTTTCATCTGGACTAAAACAGGCAAGAAAGGGGAATCTCCCTTCCTTGTACACTGCAGTTCTGAATTAAACCCATTCTCATGGCTGCTATCAATATTGTTACTTATTAAACTGATGTGGTTACTAATTATGTATTTATTATCATATGTAGTTTGATTCTAAATTGTTTCTTATTAAGGGTGAGAAACCTCTTAGTACTTGAAGGCCATATAAAGTTTGGTTTTGCTAGATGAAGGCAATATAGAAGTGGTGTTTGGGGCTGTGATGTGAAAGTAGGTGGGGCCATGATAAAAAAGGAAGCAGATCAGAAAATATAACATTAAAAACTCAGCATCTGAAGGAAAAAAAAAAAGCTCCCTCAAAGAGTTACTATTTGAGAAGCACCAAAGAAAAGAACTACAGGCTGAACTTTTATGGCAAGCCATGATGATCAACTTCAGTGATGTGGATTGGGGGTCTAAAGCCCAGAGAAGGCACTGTGTGAGCTACATATGGACTGCTCCTAGATAATCACTGCCTTATTTTCCATAAACTGTAAACAGAAAAAAAAATCACCTGCACTTTTATCAAGAAAATAGGCCAGTAGGCATCTCATAACTGCCTGGTGAGAAATAACTAGGACATTCTCTTGACGTTCCAGTTCCATAATTACAGGTTCCAAGCGCTGGACCAAGTCTTGATAAGACTAAAAAACAAGAAAAATGTTAATCAGGAAAAAGAAAGTTGTCCAACAAATGTGGTTCTAAAGAATCCAAATATTTTTCTAACCTAGCTGACTATTTATTATATCAGTTATATCAATTATTATATCAATAGAAGAGAATTGATTATATTAGCTACTATATTATATCCTGGGGTCTTCCTTAGAAAATTTAACATGGCTTACATGAATTATTATGATTTGGGGGAGGGGGCAAGATTTTTAAATCAAAAACTTCCTTATTCTTTATTAGCATCACTGTAACTCCCGGAAATCTGTCATTGTGTATAATTTGAGGTGGGTCAGAAGGCTCTGATAGCATTTCAAATTTCAAAATGTAACAATGTATTAAAAGTTAAGACTTTGAGGATAAGAATAAGAATTTCTGGAAGGAATCATGTGAGACTAAGACTTGCTATGTTTCTGCCCCAGAATGATAAAGCTTGTTTATTATGCCATTCCCCAGCCAGCTCAATGAGAGTTCTTTATTATAGTTCTTTTTTTATTATATTTAAGGATTATTGCTGTAAGGCACTGAATACCCTTCAAAATCTATAAAATGAAAGTGGTAATATTTAGTTTAATATAGCAATGATAAAAAAAAAAGGCACTTCTCCTCCAGGATAGCGGTAAAGGTATTTCTCTTGATCTCGAAGCGCAAACTCTTCTGGATATTTTCTCTGAATCTCTTCATATGTCATTTCTTCACATACTCCCTAGAAAATTAGGAACTGAACTCAATTGAACTTAATTGAACTTAAACAGTTTTGTCTTTTTAAAGACTTAGGTTTCTCAAAACATGACAGCAGATATATTATACCAACTATTATTTCAGAACAAAGAGAGGCTTTACAACACTGTAAAGTACAGTATTGGTAAACAATGCTTAGTGACTGCAGCCATAACTGTTCTATTGAATTGGGATTTATTTTTGAATTTAAATTATGAATTAAAATTATATATGAAATTGTATGCAGATTATCTTTATGGCAACCACATCACCACTATCCTGAGACCAGCGTTTAACTTTTCTGCCATTCTACTCACTGCATCAATTTCATTCAGTATCTTCCACTGCTCATACGGCACTCCCAGGGCTTCTGCTGTTTGGATTGTTCTTTTCAACTGGCTAGTCCAAACTTTCAGATCCATAATCTCTTGCTCTTTGATAAACCTTTTCAGTGCTTGAGCGAACTAGAAAACAATGCAGTATGATTAAGGTTTCCCTTTCCATATTATGAAGTTGAGGACAACAACCTAGCTTTGGCGCTGCTTATATTGCCAGGGAAAATTGCTAAGGTGGCATTGGGAATAGAAATTTGGAAGCTGTAGATGATATTGGTCCCTTAGATAGCACAACTTCTCCCCAAGTAATACACGGCTAAAATGTTATAATCACAAGGTTCAATACAGAATTTGGCATCTTTCTTGTATTGTACCCAATGGTTATATCCCTTTTTTGTTTCCAATTGCTGTACTACAATCCCATCAATAATAGAAAGTTTTTTGATCCAAAAGAAGTTTCAATCAGTATACTATTCTGAAAGATTCTCCAAGGCCAGATTTGGAGAAGTACAATGGACTGTATCAGGGCATAAAAGAAACTTTCCATCAAGGAAAGGTAATTTGATTGCAATTCATTATCTAAAAAAACATATCAGAAAGTGGGTTATACAGACAGTTACATTTAATAATCTTTCTATTGTAAATGGTTCCATCCAACTTGCAGAGTTTCTGTGATAACTATGTATTCTGATTTACTAAAAAGTAGTGTAACATTTAGAATATTAGTCAGGGACCAAGGATTGGATTACTTTGAGTAATCATAATCTTTTAGGATAAAATGTCTAGGGATGACATTATATCACAGAGGAAATTTGAGATATAAATGCTTACCAAATCTTTTAACTTTTAAAAATTTTATTCATTTTATTTAAAATAAATTTTTATCTTGGGATAAAAATATTTTTAGTAATGTAAGGTGATGACATCTGCAGGTATTCTCAGAACACTATTTAGTACAGTAAACTGAACTATTCTTCCAGCAAGAATTAGTAAAGTATATTTAGAATCTAATGCCTATTGTTTTGAATACATATTTCTGCTTTTCAGCTGAACTGAAAATAAATGTGGGCAGAAAAATCTAAGTCTTAATTTAGCTGAGGTATGCAAATTCATGTGGCACCTGTCTGTCATTCCTTAAAGCAATGTGAGTGCAGGAAAACATGAGTTGCATTTAAGGAGTGGTTGACAACTAGAATGTGTGTGCTCTGAAGACCTTTTTGCCTTGAATCTGACACACAGTACAACCATACAAAACATGCAGACTTTCCATGAATTAGACAATACCTGCTTTCCATGTTTTGACAGGCCCGAATCTCCACCTATCTTTCTAACAAGGTTGCATTCACTTTCTCCATGTCTACAGAGATAGATTGTGCGTGGCTGAATATGAATATTCATGAGATAATAGACAATTTTACTTTGGATGTAGTCCTGGACCCGGTTGACAAGAAAGCGCTGCCCAACATTGATAACTTTAATGAAAGAAAGGTCTCTGGAATTAAGAAAATACCATAAATTATTAGGCATCAAATCATGACACAATTATTCAGTGTGTGTTTGTGTAACTAATGGAGAATGCACCAAAAAAAAAAAAAGAAGAAGAAGGTGAAAGACTGGTGTGTAGAACAGCTGAACTTGGTTATTTTAATATGAGAACCAGTTTCTAATTATATATTAATCCTGGGCAATACTTAGGATTCGGTCTCCAAAAGATGTTTCAGAGGTGCTGGAGGATGGATGTTGCACTTGCCCACAGCACTGGAATTGCACAACAGCTGCAGAATGTAGTTGTGTGATCCTAGGAAAAGATGTTGCTGCTACTACACTTGCATTTCTCCTCCACTAGTCCAAAGCATCTTCTGGAGATCAAATCTGAAATGCAGATTCACACACACAGACACACACACACACAACTCCAGTGCAATATTTGTGAATCAGAAGTGGCCAGGTTCAGCTATAGTAGAAGGATATCTGGAAAGCAGAGTTAGAAAGTTAAAAGTTATTTCTATGAAGTCGTGAGAAAGGGGAAAAAAGTTCACTATAATTTAGCAAGTTTTCTCAGACATATTAGGATAGATCTAACTATTGAGATACTTTTAAAAGTATTCTAAATACTAAAAACATTTCATGTTTTTAAAAATATTTCTAAATATTGCTAAAAAGTAGAAGTGATTCTTGGACCAGTCCCAAACCAAAACAGGATGTTATAAAACTTGATTGTTGTACTAGCGATTCTTTCTGTTCTTAATAATTAAGAAACAGTAGTTCTGGTAACTTGAACTTCCTCTTCCCTTGCATGTATAACATCTCTGAACTCTCCACTATTTGCTCTATTTTTTACAATATCCTTCCAGAAATCATGATATCCTCCCATCTGCAATTCTACTCCATTTCAACTCCAAATGCATGCAGTAACTGTGATCCAAAGATGTGTCAATGGAATGAGGTGTGGTAGAAAGTGACTTTTCTTTCCCTGACAACCTCACTGAGCAGTCTCTCCTGAAGTTTGGGGTACTCTTTTGGGGTGGACTAAGGCACAGGGAGTTTAGAGCAAAAAAACTAGGTGGAATATTCTGATTCCAGAATGATCCTCCATTTGAATTTCTTCAGGTTATCTACCTTATTTTCCCCTACCACAGCCCAACCCCATTCAGGAAGAGGCTTTTCAGGGAGGCTCTTCAATAAGTCACCTCTGCCTGGTCTTCTGCTGGGATGTCCTGGATCCAAGACTATGATCAAGAATTCCCATGATTCCTTTGCTGTGCATCTTACTTGTCATAATCAGCTGGATCAAGAGGCTGATAGGTGACTTTATAACATTCTATTCTCTTCAGAAAATCATCCATCACATTCTCTCGGTTTCTTTCTGGGTAATCTGGACTGGAGACTTTAACTTCCTGAGGCAACCAAAAGATATTTTTTGAAAGATAAACTCTGTTATCTATACAGAAACTTTATACACATACAGAAATAAACAGTGGCGATAATAACCTTAAGCTTTGTAATAAACAAATATTTTTAATAAAATATGTCTTCTAACAAGAAACAAATAACAGATAGTTTTGATAATTTTGGAACAGAAACACAGGGTCGATTTTTTTAAAAAAATCACACTGATTCCAATACATAGATATCCCTTCCAAGATTAATAACCAGCTTCCAAATGTTGACATAACCAGATATCTTTTTCTCAGATTCTGATGCCTGAATAAATTTTCTTAAGAGATTTTTTTATCTTATAATCTATTTATCTTATAAATACATCTAATGAATACAGTTTCAAAAGTAGTTGCACCTAATACTTGGAAAAGCACTATCTGCTTTAATATTTATGTAGGCTACATAATAATTTATGTAACCTACAATCTAGTACATCCAATAGATGGATCATTATCCTGAAATAGAGAGAGCTATATAGTTTTGGCTGCAATAGGAAAAGAACACTCAGAGGGAAATAAAATCAGGAGGTCTAGATAATGAAATAATGGCCATTATTGGTTGCTGGGTTTGACACAGACACTTTTCCATTGGTAAATTGTTTAACTCTTATAGTGAGGCAAGAAATCCTAGCCTGTTTAATTCTTGGGAATAGTGCAAAACCTTCTAAGAAAATCTAAGAAAAGTAATTAATAAGCAATCCTTATAACTTCTCAGGCAAGCATCACCTACCTACTATGTAAAATACACAAATCAGGCAACTCTAGATGCCCTAATGTTTCTGGAATTGGTATAATCAAATTAGGATATATGATGGTTATATAATCTGATATCAGAGCTCATATCCCTCTAAAAAAACTATAATCTGTCAAGAGATTATGGCATACCTCCCATCCCTGTGCCCATTCCTAGGCCAGTGCATGCTTAGATCACCTCGTGGGTAGACTACTGCAATGGGCTCTACATAAGGCAGCACTTGAAGACCACTCAGAAGCTGCATCTGGTCCAGAATACAGCAGCATGAGCAGTTATGGGTACTTCTCAGTATGTCTATGTAACAGCTCTGCTACATGGTTACTATGAGCTTCTGGGTGCAGTTCAAGTTGCTGGTTATCACCTATCAAGCCCTTCATGGCAAATGGCCTGACTATCTCAGGACCACCTCTCTTTCATCATTTCTGCACTCCCCATTAGATCCAACAGAGCAAAAGTTACCTGATGGGACCTAGGATACACACCATCGCTACTGTAACACCTGCCCTTTGGAATACCAATCCCCATGGAAGTTGGATGGCCCCAACTCTACAAGCCTTTATATGATCTCTGAAAACCTGTTTTTTTCCCCAAGCTCTGAGACAGGTCAGGGTGTGTCCATTTGATATACAGTGTCTGTTTCAGTTTGGGTATATGTCCCCCGCCATCTGTTTACTTTTATGTTACTTTTTGTTTTGTTTATAGACACTGCATCTGTTTTAATCTGTATGCCACCCAGAGCCAGTGTTGAGTTGGGCAGCCTTATAAATCTATATTACTGTATAAACAAATAAACAAGCACTAAGGACTCTAGCACTAAATTTCTAATATGCTGCAGCCATTTTAGGGCAATATACCCTCAGCAAAACAAAATTCTTCAAGGGAGAAAGTCTTGTGCAGAGTGGGACAGAGCTGAGCAAGTCAAATCCTCCTTGCTCAGTTCAAGCATCTACCAGCCGTAGCCCGTCTTCCTAATTTGAGCTCTCTGTGGTGCTGTGCATACTGTGTTCTTCCTACTTTGAAAACGTAATTGCTGACTGGTTTGACATGGACCTGTTCTAACTTTGGCTACAGAACCTAAGCTTAGAAATGCTCCACAGATGCTAACTCTTTCCTCAGCAGGAATGACTGAGCAGAACAAAGCCAGAGGATGTAAAATACTAACCAATATATTGGCAGCAATGACTTCTGGATCATCACAGACCGACTCTACGAAAAAAACCTACAAAAGAAAAAAAAGGAGATTCATTTTGTAAAGTACAAAAACTCTGGAGCCAGGATAAGCAACTTGTTTTTTCTTGTCAAGAACTACATTTGTGCAGAAGTAACTTGTTCATGGCTGCATTGCATACCAATGATGAGGGAGGCCGAAGAGCCCCAAATGGGTGGTGTCACTATGTTCTATCTTTATGGTACTATCTTCTCTCTCTCTTATTTCTCTATCATCCTCTTTTCCCTCTCTTCCACCTTGCAGGCTGCAAGAAAAGGGACAGATTATATGAACTGGTTGCTTGCAATGGGTTTTTGAAACTGAGCCAAAGACCACCTTTGCCTACAGGTTGAGGATCCCCACCTCTGCTGTAACACAATGTAATCAAATGGATCTTCCTAAAATGTGATATAAACCCAAGCAACTATTAGATCCCAAAATACATCATTTCATTATCTGCATAGTTGAGTAATAATAAACCATTAACGAGAAAAAATCCACAGCAAGATGTTTGGAATGTGTTTACAAAAATTCCTGTATGATCAATTCGGGGTTGTTTGTTGACTCATAGGCACAGCATAACATGTGTTTTGGAAAAGACTAGTCAGTTTTCTGCTGGAACTTGCCTTAGCTACCTCTTCAAATATGACTATATGCTGGACTTAAAGTCAGCTTAGTGGAGAGAATGGAGATGAAGCTAAGGTTTACTTATTTATATTGCAGGAGTACCAAGTTTGTCTGTTCAATTTCACAAATCCACAAATGGGCATGTGAGATTGCCTGTGGTGACAATACCTTTTCATGTGGCAAATCCCAGTACAAAGCAAAAGACAAACAGTCATTTGTCTCTGACTTTGTACTGGGGCAAAGTTGCAACAAAATAATCACCTTAAAAGAATTTTCTTTGGCAAAAGCTAAAATCATATCCCGTCTTTCTCGTGTTGTGTTGGTTGCATCAAAGACCTGAACAAAAAGCAGAAAAGAGAGATGGATGATGTTAAACAGCAAGGCCTAGCATGGAATCAAGTCAGTTGAACAATTTAGTAGAATAAATAAGTTTTTGCCTAGTGCATAAAACAGGATAGGAAGTATGCCTACAAGGAGAAAGAATTCCATAATTAAGCCTGGCTTCAGCATCTGGCATACCTGGGCAATTCTAGGTCCCACTATCCCAGCAAACCCATTGCTGATGCCAGGCCAATGCCTCTTCTAAAAAATTAGGCTTAGTGCTCTGAGCATCTCATCTGGGCCCTTCAGATGTTGCTGAATTATATATCAGCCAGCATGGTCAAACTTTAGGGTGCTGGGAGTTGTAATTTAACAGCATCTGGAAGGCCACAATTTTCCCATCCTTGCAGCATTGTGTCCCAGTGATTTGGTGTGCACCTACAGCAATCTGGCCAGACTCTTCCATGAGATAAACTTTCACATCTTCAAGGGCCACCAAGGCACATTGTCTGCAAAAAATGAAAGAAAGAAAGAAAGAAAGAAAGAAAGAAAGAAAGAAAGAAAGAAAGAAAGAAAGAAAGAAAGAAAGAAAGAAGAAAGAGAGAAAGAAAGAGAGAAAGAAAGAAAGAAAGAAAGAGAGAAAGAAAGAAAGAAAGAAAGAAAGAAGAAAGAGAGAAAGAAAGAGAGAAAGAAAGAAAGAAAGAAAGAAAGAGAGAAAGAAAGAAAGAAAGAAAGAAAGAAAGAAAGAAAGAAAGAAAGAAAGAAAGAAAGAAAGATTGTAATGAAATGCGAACTCAAACCATCCAAAGTAATCATTCAGTTTTATAGCTGTAATTTTATAGTGATAATCTTGCTCATGCACAACTCTTTTGAAGTTAAGATTCTAGTGAGCCTGACACAAACGGTGCCAATGGAATTTCTAAACTGTCTAATTCACAATGTAGAGACCATTCAAGATTTTCCAGCTGGAAATACATGAAAAACCTTAACATTGAACTGCAAAGAAAAGAATTTATGCCACCTAGTGGACGAAACAGGCAATAAGTAATCTAAAAGAAATAAAGTATATAAATTGTGAAAAAAATCCCAAATTAACTTGTGCTTAATATTGCTCCATAAAAATGAACAAGCAAAAAAAAAAAAAAAAATTAACAGATAGATTAACCAAAATGTCATAAGCATATCTGCAAGTTTTCAAATTCTTCACAATCTATCAGGACCAGCAAGACAGTGGGAAACAGGCTAGATACTATGTTTAGGAGGTCTTCAGCAGCAGCAGCTTCTTTGCCTTTTATACCAAGTGATGGATGAATACTGATGAAGTCTTTCTCTGGCATTTTGGTTGCTTCTAATAAAGGTATTAGAGAGAGCCAGTTTGGTGTAGTGATTAGGCACCAGGCTAGAAACCGGGAGATTCTAGTCCTGCCTTGGGCACAAAGAACAGTTGGATGACCTTGGGCCAGTCACCATCTCTCAGCCCTAGGAAGGAGGCAATGGCAAAATCTTGCCAAGAAAACTGCAGGGACTTGTCCAGGCAGTTGCCAGGAGTCAACACTGACTCAAAGACATGTGCGCATGCATACACATGCACGTGCACACACACACACAATTGGAATGTATGCCAATAGCTTGTTTCCTTACAAATAACTAAATACCCTATTGATAATGGAATAGCTGCTAAACAGAAACATGATGTCTTTTGGTAATGAATTCTTATGGGAAATAACAGATTTTTATACAAAGAACTTTTTCAACCAACTTCTGGAATTCCTAATTTCCTTTCTATTAATATGCTTTGATTTGCCCTTTTGTCCATTGGAATATTGGTTTGAATAGACTGCTCATTAGATAATTATTAGTTTCCCAACATGTCAATGTCCAACACTTTTCTTCAGAATGTTGAACTGAAATAATTGAATTGTGCTAAACTTACCATTAATGTATACTGTATATGCCAAAGATCTTGATGTAATTCAGTTTCCAACAGCAAGAGAGAAAAATCTTTTTCCTGTTTAATTTATTGATGAAGAAGACTCTAAAAGTTATAATGGTATGGAGCTCAAACTATTAACTTCTCTGTATAAAAGTACTGAGCAATTATAAACATCCAATAGAAGAGACAGACCTGGTTTACAGCCAGTTATTATGTTTTCAGAAGTGAGTCAACATTTTGGTTGGACTTAAAGGTTTTCTGTAGGTGAGGATGTACAATTTATGGTAATACCAGAATATATTAATAACACAAAAATAAAAGTTTGGATGGTGGAACATATTGAGCTCATGTGGCAAATGAGAAGAAAAGATGCCGCATTCTTCCAGGAGAGATTGAGACTACTAACTTTTCCTTTATGGCATGAAGATTAAAGAGCTGACTAATTAAATTAGGTCCTACTGCTGAGAACTCTCATGAAAGGTGAACTATTCTTAATTTTGAATTCTTGAAAGAGACAATTGTTAAACTTTGTTATAGGCTCCCCAATGTGGCACCCTTGGGGATCAACACACCCATCAACAACTCCCTTCACAGTCACCAAGATCCATGCCCAACTTCATTTTATTTTAAATTAGACAACCCTGTGACCTGTTGGCTCATCCTTTGAGAGAAAGGCAGTAAAGTCTGATGTGACCAGAATGAACATTAAATTTTAGGCTGACCATATTTTTTTACCCCAATGCTGGACGGTTCTGTAATCATCTAAGAAGAGTACATATCATAAGTAGAAAAATAATTGTAGCGGCAAACAAATTTCAATAATAAGTCAATGTTTACTTACCTAAACAGATAAACAGAATGACCGCGGGTAGGCAAAAAAGCAGTGGGAGCAAGAGTGACTTCCAACTTCCTGCTGGCTTCCCCATTAACTTTGCTTGTAGGAAGCTGGCAGGGAGCGTCAGAAATTCCCTGTGACCACAGGGAAGCTGCTACGGACACAACTTTGCAAATAAAACTGGTGTAAACATCATGGAAATTTCAATTCCACAGGAGTAATGGCTCCCAGATTTTTTACACATTCTTTAAGTTGGTGGATTTTAGGTATCTTGATTCAAAAGTTGTTGCGGTATAATGCACTGTTTGGGCTAACTTGAGGGGACAGACAAACACATAAATACCATGAGAGTTTTAGTACTGCATTGATATTCTTTTGATTAAAATAATAATAAATGGAAAGCTAGAATGCTGTGGAACAAAATATTAGTCTCCAGCATCATTCTGACTTCTAAGTATACCTCTGAGTCCATATGGACTCCAGAGGAATTTTTAGAAGTTAAAAATAGGGGGCAGCAACAGCCCAGTGCTTTCCTTGGAAAAATGCCTATCAGTACCACTCCAAAAATAAAGAAAAATAAGCTGACATTGTAGAGCAATTCAAAGAAGAAGGCCACAGTGGGTGCTGGAGAGTAACTTCATTAGATTGCTTTCAGGGAAATGGATGTTTTGTGAGTGCCCTGCCTCTCCATTTTCCCATAAGATGTTCTCAAAACTCCAAATTATACCTGCCAGCCCCAAAAGGTTGGAGATCCTATCCTCTGTGTCACTAACCTCAGAGTGGCCATCCTAAGCAAACAATTGCACAAAGTGATTTCATTGTCACAGCTGAGCTAGGTTTAACACTGTCTCCAAAGAATTAAAGATAAATCAAGATTTCTTCACAAAATAAACAATAATCATTCCCTAATACAACAAACACAGTCTGTGGCATACCCGACAACCATCTCAGCATAGCAGACAACAAAAGTGGACTATAATCCATGAAAGCATGTGCTGTCATTGATATATTAACTTAATTTGCTACAAGATCATTGTTTTTCTGCAGGAAGCCACAACAGCTACCCCTCTAGAAATACATAAGCTCATCGTTTCTGGCCTGAACTGATTAGGAGATGTGGAGTTATGGCAGTGGTTTGGATCAGGTTTAGCGATCCCATTTGGCTTGGAGACCAAAAGAAACCACAGAAACCTTTCCATTGTGGCCTTCCCTATTACCACACACTCCATCTGCTTCTCTCATTGCTGGAACAGGATGCTTTCTAGCACACCCAAGTTTCTGCAGGCCTGCACTGTAATTAGATATACTGTAATGATACTGTAACGCTCGCAGATTTCTACATCTAAAAGTATCCAGCAAGCACAGCTCTTTTAAGTATCTGAAAGGCCTGGGGAAAAATGTTCATTAGAACTCCTCCCATCCTACTTTCTTCTTGCTGAAATATAAGTCAATGTAAATTTTTTTCTCCATTGTTTTTGTCTGTTTTGAAATCAACAACAGAAACTGAAACAATTCTTGTCATTGTATCTCAAGCGGTTAGTAGTTCTGCCATAAAAAAAAATTGATCCACTGAAATACTTCAGATATTAAATGCTATTTCAGATGCATCCCCCCTCCCCCTTTGAAGAAGGTCCTGCTAGCAACAGATCCTCTTCATCTCTGAACCGTGTGGTGAAAGGACTTTCTCACAGCTAAATCTGGGAAGAACATTAAAATGAAGAAAGCCTTTGCGACTTTATCTGTATTGCTATCACCTTGTTGATGTATGGCTGCTTGTTAATTTGAAGAACTGCTACCAAAACATGCAAGATCCAGGTTTTCCTGAGGTTTAATTAATTTGATGTAATTAGTTTAATTTAATTAATTAATCCAGAGGTTCTCAGCCCTTGCAATACTGCAACCTCTAAATTGATAAATGAATTCATGATCCCCCTCATGAATAAAAGTAAATAATAAAGAATGCTACTGAGATTGGTAGATGGTTTGTTTATAGCATTTTTATATCAGCTGGACTTTCAGCAGTTTATAAAATGCTCCATAGTCCATAAATACAATAAAGCAAGCCCACACCTCCCAAACCCTTGCTCCTCATCCACTAAAAGCTCTACAGAAGAGCTAAGTCTTAACTTCCCTCTGCAAAGCTACAGGGAAGGTATCATTTGGATCTCCAAAAGTAGGTTGTTCCATTATCCTGAAACATACATACATTTTTCCCCCACCACACCATCTCTCATTGGGTATGCTATTAACATCCCCATTTAGGACAATCAAACTGGAAGGGTTGGTTCCACCTGAAGTAAGTGGTCCTGCAGATAACTAATTACCAAGCAATAAAGGGGATTATTGCTTAAAATCAGCCTTTTGAACTGTAGTCAGAAGTCTACTGGAAGCTAATGCAACATTTGTGGTACTTGCAGAGTAAGGCTTTGCTCACTGTTTCCCCTCTGCAGACACGGTGAGTTTTGGCGGTATGAGTTTTTGATAATGTACAAACCTATTTAGCTTTAAACAAAATTTGTGACTCCCCCCCCCACTTTGCTTGTGACTCCCAGTTTGAAAAGGTCATGACCCACAGTTTGAGAAGCCTGAATTAATCTAAAAAAGAATAACCTCTAAATACTGAATTTAGCCCCAAGTAGTGATCCACTGAAGCTATATTTTTCAAGATAACACAGGATTTATAACTAAGTATACAGTAAATAAATACAAATGATAGTAGAAAAGTTTATTCATAGTTGGAAGCAATAAATTAGAAACAGAATAATGAAATTTCATATTTTACATGTGAATGTTGAGACTTTTTTTATCAAAGAGTTCAGTAGTATTTGAATTTTTTTTCCTTTTTCTGGAATATTTTTATTTTATCCCTTATTTTAGGGTTATTTTTCCCTTAATCCTTTTGCTTCTTATTTTTCAAAGATTTCAAAGATTTAGACATTATAATCATAGTGCAAACCTATCCCTATTTACTCAAAATATTCAGTGGGGTTATCTTTAGGAAGGTGGGGATAGAATTTCCACTTTCATCAAGTTTTGAGGTTATCTTAATGAATTCTTTAGTTAGTAATACTAATTGGTTCAAACATTTACATTTAGCAACCACTTAACATGAAGTTAATATTAACTTACTTTCTAATCCTCATGGCTTCTTCATTATCATGTCTGAAGAAATCATATGATTTATATGATTTAACTGCTTCACGACGATAAACCCCTAAATTAAAAACTTCAAAAAAATCAAATAATGAAATTTAGTTAGTAATGTTCCATAGTAAGCATTATCTCATTGAGCAAATATATTTGTTGCACAACTAGTTTTATGTACTGTATTGTACAAATATATACACACACACGCACACAGTATATATTAACAACAGTATGCATTAAGTTAATGCCTGCACTATAATTATAATTATTCCCATTTAGATCTCATTAATTTAATTGGAATTTGCAATAAAAAGTCACAGTATTACTTAACTTGTGCAAGCATAGTTTTGTGAAGTATTTAACAGAATTTTTAATTTCAGTGCATCTCAAATGAACCTAAAATTAAGAATGTAGCTTTGCCAATAATAATATATAAGTGCTAAATCTATACAATGGAAAGAACATCAACATTAGAATTGGAAACTTGGATTCACGTTCTCAAGAATTAATTGTGTGTCCTCAGCTATATTATTTTATCACAGCTTCAGTTCCCCATCTATAAAATGGGCAGAGTGATGACTCATCTCTCACTGTAAGGGGCGTGATGCAGGAAAAAAACTGGTATTTAAAGTTGTTTAATTTCAAGGGGGAAAAATAAGAATGTTTAACTTGATTCATAAAGTGTGCTATATTTTAAAATATAATTCAGATAAAAAGTGTGCTTTAAATTATAGCTCATTTTATAACTGAAACTTATTATTCTATCAATAGAAACCTGCAAGATTCCAGTTAATCAACAGAATCTGAAAAGCTTTATTATGTTCTGTAGCAGTACTCTGCAGTAAATGAAATGTGCATTATTAATCTTAATCTAAAGGCCAACAACAATAAAATGAGAGTTAGTTTGGTATCTAACTGCTAATCATTTCAATCCTCCTTCACTTTTTTTTTCTAGAACCTAACTCATCTATTAAAATAACTAATGCTGCATTATTTATTTTTATTTTTACCAAATTTGTCACCACCCATCTCGTTGAAACAACTCTGGGCGGTTTACATCAGAGATAAAATTCATTAAAATACAATATAAATATAAAACATTCCTAATAATAAATAGCTTCCAAGAAAGATGGAGAATTGGCGAATAATTCAAGGGAGCATTGTGGGGGTACTAACCACCCCCAAGGACTGTTACAGCCCATAACACCATATGCACACTGGCAGAACCAGCTCGTTAATCCTTTTTGGAAGGTCGGGAAGGTAGGGGCCTACCACACCTCTTGAGAAAGAATATTCCAAAGGGCAGGGAATATTCCTGGGCCCCGCCAGCTGACATTTTTTCGCTGATGATGTCCGGAACATGCCCTCTCTGCCTGACCAGGTGGGACAGGTTCATGTAATGGGGATGAGATGGTCCCTCAGGTAACCTGGACCCATGCCATGTAGGGCTTTAAAGATGATAACCAACACCTTGAATTGGACCTGAAAGCAAACTGGTACCCAATGCAGCTCCCACAGCAAAGGTGTTACATGTGCCATCCTAGGGGCACCTAATATCATCTGGGTGGCTGCATTTTGAACCAGCTGTAGTTTCCAGATACTCTTCAAGGGTAGCCCCATGTAAAGCACATTGCAATAGTCTAACCAAGAGATTACCAGGGCATGAGTGACTGACTGGAGAGCCTCCTGATCCAGGAAGGGGCATAACTGGTGCACCACATGAAGGTGGGCAAAGGTCCTCCGGGCCATGACTGCCACCTGCTTCCCGAGATTACGCACCAGGTCTGTTTGGGGCAGTGCAACCTCATCCAAAACCAAAGATGGTAAGTTCTTGGATACAGAGAGGCCTCCAATCCACAGCCATTCTGTCTTACCAGGGTTCAGCTGAAGCCTGTTGTTCTCCATCCAGACCCCCATAGCCTCCAGGCACTGCAAAAGGGTGGTCATGGCATCACTCAAGTGACCCAGGATGGAGAAGTATAACTGGGTATCATCAGCATATTGATGATACCTCATCCCATGGTGGTGGATGATCTCACCCAGTGATTTCATGTAGATTTTAAAAAGGAACGGAGGGAGTACTGAACCCTACAACACCCCACAATGGAGGGGCCGTGGGCTGGATCTCTCGCTCCCAATCAACACCGATTGGGATCAACCTTGGAGGAAGGAAGAGAATCAGTGCAAAACTGTACTGCCCACTCCCAACTCCCTAAGTCAACCCAAAAGGATACCATGGTTGATGGTATTGAAAGCCGCTGAGAGATCAAGAAGAGCAAGGATGGATGCACTACCTCCATCCTGCTCCTGCCAGAGATCATCCATGAGTGTGACCAATGCCTTTTCCATCCCAATTCCAGGCCTGAAACCTGACTGGAAGTGGTCCAGATAATTCGTTTCCTCCAGGATCCTCTGGAGCTGCAATGCTACCACCTTCTCAACCACCTTCCCTAAAAAGGGGAGGTGGGAGACTAGATGAAAATTGTCCAATATGGTGGGATCCAGTACTGGCTTCTTGAGGAGGGGATGCACCAGTGCCTCTTTAAAGGCAGCTGGAAACCCTCCCTCAAGGATGAATTCACCATTGCCTGGACACACCCATGTGTCACCTCCTTAACCAGCCAGGAGGGACATGGATCTAGTTGGCAAGTGGTGGCATTGACTGTTCAGAGGAGCCTGTCCACTTCTTCAGGTTCAACAGGGTAAAACTGTTCCCAGATAACAGGGTAAGTCTGTACCCTGGCATCTCTATAGACCATGCTGCATGCTTGGTATCCAACTGGGACCAGATACGAGCGATTTTATCCTCCAGATACCCAAAAAACTCTGCATGGCTCTGTAAATAGGCCACTGGGCCCCCCTTCCCCAAAAGGGATCGGGTGATCTTAAACAGGACTGCTGGGCTGCATTCTGCGGATGCAATAAGAGCAGAGAAATGTTGGCGTTTCGCTGCTCTTACTACCACAAGGTAGTCCTTAATTGCGGCTCTAGCTTGTGTTTGGTTGTGTTTGGTCCTCATTTTCCTTCAGCGGCACTCTAGATGTTTCTTAATCCTTTTCAAGACCCTCAGCTCTTCCATGAACCACAGGGAGAGTGGTTAGGAGAGGTCGCATGGGCACAATCTTGTCCAAGGCCTCGGCTGCTTTCTGATTCCAGGCAACAGCCAAAGCCTCCACTGGACTGTGCAGCAGACCCTTGGCTATAATCCCCAACTCCCTTTGGAACCCAATTGGGTCCATCAGTCACTGTGGGTGGACCAGTTGAATAGGTCCCACCTCCCTGTGGAGGGGGGTAGCATAGGAGAACCTCAGGGCCACTAGGTTATGATCTGACCATGACAAGGGGGACAGATGTAATTCCTCCTTCAGATCACATTGCCACTGCTCTGACAAGAAAACCAAGTCCAGTGCCAGGCCACTGTCCCAAGTCGGGTCACAAATAATCTGGGACCAGCCATGGACTCCTGGGCCACTCTGAGGCATGCCCTAGGGATGGCAGGCTGAAGTCCCCCAGGACCTTAAGTCTGGGGAACTCCACTGCCAGCCCTGTGATGGCCTCCAGCAGCTCAGGCAGGGAAGTTGCTACACAGCAGGGAGGCTGGTACAGCAACAACAATCCCAACTGTTCTTGCAAGCCCAACTTCAGGAACAGGGTCTCACAACTGGCCACTTGTGGAGCAATGCCCCTGAAGGCCAACAGAGATTCCCGGATGACAACTTCTACCCCTCCTCCTCCTATGAATGTAATTCATATTGTGCTTCTTGGAAGTTTATGAATAAGAAGCAAGGATAGTCTTATTATTAATTATGTATTCCAAATGAGGAACTGACACAGAGACATGCTATCCTCAATGGGATTCTCAAAGAATACCTTAAGAGTCACACTGAGAAAAAGAATGTTGACATCTGCTGAAATTGAGTTTCTGAAGTGGCATTAATTAAAACCTCTTGGTTTGGCCTAGTAACAGTGCTGCCAAAATTGTGATGTTGTTGCTGAAAAGGCAGTTCAGAATAATCAGCAAACCCTGGGAAAAGCTCAACAGAGAACAGCTTTTAGTTCTATTCAATCAACTAAGATTGGATTCCTCCAACTAGAGGTTCATCAGCCACCTACAGATAGATAGCTTACCCCAGTTGCATACTAAAGATAGAATCAGATTTTTCTAATTAATTTAATCAATATATTATAAATAACAAGAGCAACAATAACAACAATAATCTTCAGGAACCTTTTGTAGGCACTCCAATCCAGTTGAGGTAGCGAGTTAATTTCTTGGATACATAAGTCTTGCCTCTTGCAGGAAGACCAATCATTACAATCAGAGTTGGGGAGTTAGTCATATAAGAGGCCCATGCTATACAAAAAAAGGAAAGGCAAATCAGTGGTTTCTAAAAGATGAACAAAAGAAAATTCTTGATAATTTTCACATTCCATTTTCTGTCCATACTTCAGTCATGGACAAGGGCATTATGCTCTTTTCCCAGAATCAATCAATAGATTATGGCATTACAGTCTCAAGTGCTTGCTAATGAATTTGGCTAGCCAAATAAGAATAGCCAATGATGAGGTGCTTCAAACTGAATATAGCATTTTGCCTTAAAATATTTTCCAATTAAAGAAATACATTTTTCAAACTTGAGTGAAAAAGGATAACATCTCTCCTGAAAACACAAAAGTAGAAAAGTGAACTGATATTTTATCTCCTTTAGACTGATGTTACACTTTTATTCCACTTCCCTTAGAGAAATGTATAATTTATGTTAAGACATGCTATTTTTCTTTAGCTATAAGCAGTCTATGGATGTGGTAGAAGCAAACTGGTTTACACAATCATAAATAGAGAGATAGTGGATGGTGTTAGTGGAAACTAGTTTTAGCTATGTCTCCTTTTCTTTTTCCTTATTTCATGTCTTTAAATTGTCTTGATTGCTATTTCTTACTCTTTACTCTGCTTTGCAAAATGGAATAATGTGATGGTATGTATGTAGGTAAAAGATACTTGAGACTCTCAATAGGTATCTGTACTGGGTTTATGCCCAGGGTAGCAGAGACCAAGAGACCATGATTACAGATATGCAAAAGGACATGTAGTATGGATATTCTTCCAAACATTCCAGGCTCCACTGATTAATATAATGCAAAATTAGGAAAACTGTATGACAGGTATTGATGGCCTGTATGTATTATTGTGCAGGGCCAGACAATCTCCTTTTTGATCCATCCACTGTCAAATCCCCTTTTTTGCAGTCCAGCAAGCTTGCTAGAGATCTAAACTGATTATTTGTGGAGACTGGGTCAAAAGCTGCTGGGTTGCCCATTCCTGCTGTAGTTCATGGGGGACTAAATCACATGGATGTTGACATTCTACAGATATAATATGGTTACATTCATTTCTGATTAAAACCTAAAGCTGCTTTATTGGTTCCTGAAGTTCAGCTGGGTCTCTCAAAATAAGATGTTGCCTGTAAGCTTGCTCGGTTTATAAAAGGTTCTCTAAATAGCAATTATTTGACATAGTAACATTTTCCCAAGGTTAAAGAAATTGGACAGTAACATAAAAATAGATGCATTGTTTTGTGAGCTACATGAAAACCAAAATGTGATTAATGAAAGTTGCAAGAAAGGAAATCTTATTGGGAAATTTGTCTTCCTTTCACTCATGCTTCAGCAAAAGAACTTCCCTGTGTCTGATGTAAAAAATCAGTAGACTAATAAAATGAGCAAAGAACTGTCAGAAACAACAGATTTATTAAAGGCTTATTTGGATGATCAGTGAATCAAATTTTAGCCTTAGTGCTACAGTTCTAAAATATGAAGGACAATAGGACACTATCTAGCCATAAGTAACTAACTAAGAAAGAGCTTAGGTGAAATGGATGCTTTGTTGAAAAGGGAACTGCTGTTTCTCATTTCAGCCTTCAGAATACTAAAAGAAAAGTAACAATAAAAGCCAAAGCTCGCAAAAAGGAAAGGCTACGGATGTTCACCAGTAGACCGGATCTTCCTAGTGCTGCACAACGTAAGATAGACAGTATGCAGCATGACACAATACAAACATGTTAGCAGCTAAGAGCTACATTATATTCCAGGAAAGATATAAGTCTCTTCTCTTAAAAGAAAAGAAGAAAAACAAAGTTATAGATAGTAAATAGATTTGGAAGCTAGGGAATGGGAAAAAGAAGGGAGGAGAAAAGAGCAGAAGGAGAAGAGAGGTCCTTATCCTAACCCTATTTCTCCTGTAATGAGAAGGTAGGAGGAAAGCAAACATTACTTTTCTTTGGAGGGGGAGGGAGAGGTATCTATTCTACTGGAGCTGATGCTGGAGGAATGGGAATTCAGATTATCTACATCTTTTCACCACTGGGAAGCAACAGTATCAAGGAGAGGGGGCCAAACACAGCCCAAGTAAAAGAAATCAGGCAATCACTCTCCACATTGTTTTGCTATTCAAGATGTCAGCCTTCTATGATTCAATAGTCCATTCAATGTGTATTTCATTTAGCATTTGTTTTCACCTTAATTTGGCAAGAATAAAATAGGATTCTTCAAGTAAAACAAGTTAATGGCATTTAAATTCTTTGAGAAAAAGCATCCAAGATATAATTTAGTAGAACTATTGCTATGCTAGCAAAAACAACATGTGTGCTAACCAGTAAAATTATCTCCAACTACTGACACATAAAGCATTAATTCCCCAAAATACAGAAAAATCTACCAATAAGAGATGTGAGCATTTCATCTAATCGCAAGACTGCTATACATTTGGTTTAATTAATTGAAGACATTCCCCCTAACATTAGCTGGGTTTAATAAACTGTTTAATAAATCATTATAGTTTATGTGTAGCACATTACTTCTTCCCTAGCTCTTTCCAAGAGGATCTACAGCAATTAAGACATATTAAAATCCTGAAAAATCTAAGTCAAAGAATCCTGAGACTGAGGCTATTCATACCTTTTCATCAAAGTACTATGCAAGCATTTGTCACAATCATTAAAAATCTCCTGGATGTTTAAGCTCCACAGCATATTACAAAGCCTTTGGCAGGTATTCAAAAAGAACACAATTCTTCAAAGTGGGGAGGCAGGGTCTAACTACTTCCAGAGACATGCAGCTTCACAAGTAAATGTTTCCTACTCTGTTTCCATTTCATAATTCCTTCAAAACGCCACCAGTGAATCTGTACATTAACCTAGTAACATCGCATACCCAGCAGCCTGTTTTTGACTCCTGGTGGTTGCCTGGACTAGTCCCTGCAGTTTTCTTGGCAAAGTTTTTCAGAAGTGGTTTGCCATTGCCTGCTTCCTAGGGCTGAGAGAGAGTGACTGGCCCAAGGTCACCCATCTGACTTTGTGACTGAGGCGGGATTAGAACTCACAGTCTCCCGGTTTCTAGCCTGGTTCCTTAACCACTACACCAGACTGTCTCTCCACCTAGCAGCCTACATGAGACTTATCTCACCTATGATGCTTTTATTCTCAGATCAACCCCATGAAATAAGTGAGCTTAAATGAATGACTGGCTGAAAGTCACTCAGTGGGAGTCAGATCTATATATAGATTCAAACTAGGATCTCCCAGTTTTAATACAGCAAACCTTTATTCTGCATGAGCCTTTTGTAAAATGGAAAGCATCCAGACCAAAAGGTTTTGGGTGTTGAACCAGGATTTAAATATATCATGTAGCATAGTCTCCAGATATCAGTAGTTTTGTCTCAAAAAAGAAATCACCCCTGTATTCAACATTGTGGTCAAACTGATCCTCTGTCAATCTTTCTGCCTTCCAAATAGTATCACAAAACCATCACAAATACTCACAACACTTCTTCTCTGAAACTCGTAGATTTGAAGGCTTGCTTTCTTGGCTGTAACTGTTACCATTTATGTGCTCTGGGATGGCAACAGCATCTGCTGACATTGCTGCAAGGCACACAGTTCCTCAGTTTTGGATCGCCAAATTCTGTCCAAAGACACACAGAAAAAAAGGAGGTTGTGAAATGCTAAACTCTCTTCCAGAGAGAAAAAAAACAATAGGCATAGTCTGTGGGGTTCCTTCTCACTGGGATTTGGGGCTAGGCAAAAGTTCTTAGTCAAGGTCAACACAAGAGAGAATCTGTTATTACTATTACTATTATTATTTTGCCCACAAAGCAATATAAAATTTTGCATAAATATTAATATGAATATGAAGCAAAATTCCTAAATAAGAAAAGCAATAAGAATGCGGTCCTCAAAGGGGATGAATAATGACGCCCTACATCGTCGTTTTCAGGTTTATTCTCTTTGGGGTGGGGGGGTCCCCCTTCAAACTCGGCACGAAAGACCGCAGCGGAGATGCCACGGCGGCTGTGGAGCGAGATCGCCACCCCCGCTTCGGTCCGTTCGGCTCCAGCCCTGTCTCCCGGCCCCCGCAGCCCTACCTGCGGAATTCAGCACGCCCGCACCGGGGACAGCAAGGCCAGAGTCCTGGGCGCGCGAGCGGAGCCGACCCAGTCCGCCAAAGATCCCTCCCGGGAGCGCCGCCGAGCCACGGCCAGGTACCCGGGCGCAGGTGACCTTGTCCCCTCCCAGGCGATGGGCGGGAAGAGGATGGCCGCTCTCCGGAGATGCGGCTCTGCCAGGCGGCGTGAAGGCCAAACGGAACAATGCCGGATACGCCAAGATGCGATTTGAACAAGTGACGCAAAGGAACTCAGAAGAGGGAAATAATTCTAGGTCAGCGGGAACCAGATTCATATTCGAGGCTGCGTGAACGCAGATTGCAGATGTATTTCCAAGGGAAAGAGTGTATACGGGAGAAGTTACCTCCCAGAGTTTAAGCATACAGGTGTGTGTGTGTGTGTGTGACTATGGCGCTAATGACTATGCGACACTGACGCCTCTTGCGCCCGTCCCTCGGCAATAATTGCTTCCTAGTTTGAACCGAAAAAGCAATCAGTGGAGACAGTAGGCAGATGTGGACAGGTACATTATTCATGGGTTTGAATGCTTAGAACGGCAAAGTCAGAGCGAAATTATTCCGTTGTCCTTGGAAAGGGGACCACCAGAAAAGCCCAAAGCGGTCGACTAGGCTGGGAAGTTGAGAAAATATCCAGGAAGAAGACATTGCGAATCATTTCCGTACTGTTGCAAAGAGAGATGTACCCACACCTTCATGCAACCACTAGAAGTCAAGTGCCATTGGAAGGAGGCTTTAATTTTACGCATGCGCAAAGAGCCTCGCCGCTCTCAGCAGCAGCTGTAGCTAACCAAACGTAAAGCTTCAGGAAAGTGGGTGGGCAGAGACGGAGCCAGGATGGCGTCACAGCACGAACGCCAGTTTCCCGCGCAAGCGTGCTGAGAAAAGAGGGTTGCAACAGCCCCAACGGATGTTTTTCCCGATCTTGCTTTGAGAGTCCGCCCTCAGTTCTGATTGGCTACTGAGGCAATTGTGCATGTCAGGAAGATGTGGAAGCGACCAATAGGAAGTCCAAAGGAAAGGGACACGAGGGTTGCCTGGCTGCCGGTAGTTGCAGCCATTTTGCTGCGGGGAGGTGGGGGGGGGGTGTTAAATGAAACCCGGCCACCGCCGACGCCGGGAGGACTCCCACAGATCTGGCGGCGATCATGTTGCGGCTGCGTTGTAAAGCGCGGAGTGGCTCCTTTCCGCTTCCCGGCCTCACGGCACATTCCCGTCTGCACGAACTACAGGCCGTGATCGCTGCCCTCACCGGTGTCCCCATCCAGGCCCAGCGCCTGCTGCTCGGCTTCCCCCCCTCGGGCCTCGACCTCAGCGATGGAGAGCAGCGCCTCGGAGAGCTGGGCATTCATTCGGGTAAGTGGAGGGCTTGTCCGGGGCGCTTAGGCCGCTCCCGGCGAACTCTGGGCCTCCCCTCCCATCAGGGTGCCTCTCTAGTGGGGAGATCTGGAAATGGCTTCGGGTCCTGTTGTGCTTTTGGGAGTCGAACCCGGACCAGTTACAAGACAGTCATGGGATGAAATCCTTTCAGTCCAGTTTACTGGTCGCTGTTTTATAGATGAAAGGCATAAGAGTGAGTGGTGATCTTATAATAAAAAAGGAGAAAAAATGTAGAATACATAAAGGTATGGAGAATCTATTTTAAATCAGTAGATATCTCATCTTCCTTATGCTGGCTTGCAGTTGATATGTGTTGAATGCAGGGTCAGCACTGGTGATGATAATTTTATTTATTTTATTTGTATGCTGCCCATCTCCCCCCAACGGGTGACTCTGGGCAGCTCACAGTTAAAATCAAAAATCCCATCAACAACTAAAAAGTACTCCATAAATAATTAAAATAAATTAATCTTATTAAAAATCAAGTATAAAAAATGAACCCTGTACATAAATACTAACTGATTGCTAAATATCTTTTCCATTAGAAAAATAGCCCTTCTGCTTGGCAGTAATCCTCTTTTTTACACATTTATTTAAAGATGTGCTTCTCAAGAGGAAAGACATTTTTAAGATTGCATCTTTTCTCCTCATTAGAACAGGAAATTGCAAAGCCATGACGCAAATATTTTGATATCCTATAATTGCTTATGTTTAGCAGCACCCATCAATTACATTTTGAAATTTTGCTTTTGTGTGACACATGGCTTCCCTGTCTTTGGGAGACAAGAGGATTGGTGTAACTTACAGTCTCCTGCATGTTTCTAATGAATGTGAAATTTTTAATATGGAAAATGTGTTGTCTCGATTAACTGAATAACTTCTTGTTCATGTCACAGGTATTTTTTCATGGTGGAATGGGCTAGGTAGAATTTGGTAAAGAAATTTCTTGTGTTCTGAAATTCTGTAAGATGTATTCCTTATACATAGATATACATGTAATCTATTGGCTACAGAAGGAAATAAAAAAATTATTCATTAGATTTTTTTTCTTCCTTCTGGAAACCTTACAAAGACATTTTCTATTGTTTGACTCCAACTATCTCTATTTTAATGATCACACCTGAATTATATCTAGTTACACATGAATAATTTTGTAGTATTCATATCATTAAATACTGCAGCAAAGGGAATATAGCAGTATGACATACTGCGGAAGAGAAGCATCTGAAAGAACTATGATTGAGCTGTAATATAATGTTTCTTATTGCTGTGCTAAATATTCATGTTATTGCTTTGTTCTGTTTTTTCTTGACAGGTGATACTCTAATAGTTGAAGAAGATGCAACCAAGCCCAAGACTGATTCATCTATAGTTACAAAGCGGACTGTTCCTAATTCAGTTAGAGAAGCTGTCCCTGTGCTTGCCCGAAAGGTTGTTCCAGCTGACAACTCATGTCTTTTTACCAGCATATATTATGTAGTAGAAGGTGGGGTTTATGATCCAGGCTGTGCCCCAGAAATGAGAAATCTCATTGCCCAAATTGTAGCAAGTGACTTGGAATCCTATAGTGAGGCAGTCCTAGGGAAAAGTAATCAGGAATACTGTGAATGGATCAGAAGAGAAGATACATGGGGAGGTGCAATTGAGGTTTCTATTTTGTCTAAATTCTATCAGTGTGAAATTTGTGTAGTTGACACTCAGACAGTCAGAATTGATCGTTTTGGGGAAGATGCTGGTTATGCTAAACGGGTGCTTTTAATTTATGATGGTATTCATTATGATCCACTTGAGCGTAAAATCCCCAGCTCAGACATTCCTCCCCAGACAATTTTTTCCACAACTGATGACGTTGTCCTTGCACAGGCTTTGGAGTTAGCAGATGAAGCCAGAAGAAAAAGACAGTTTACTGATGTAAATCGGTTTACATTGAGATGTATGGTTTGTCAGAAAGGATTAACAGGGCAAGTGGAAGCCAGAGAACATGCCAAGGAGACGGGACACACCAACTTTGGAGAAGTGTGAATTTTCTGTGAGGTTGGTCATATCTACTACCTCACTGATCCAGAACAAACCTCCAGGTTTTTAAATAAGCTATATGTAATGTTACAGATCTATTCAAAGTTTGAAAGCCCTAAATTTAATTATAGCCAATATGCACAGGTTTGCAGTTGATAGTGTAAAATGTTTACAAGAGTGCATGCAGTGGTGTCATATTTTCCAAGGATCTTGGAGCATTCTTTTGCACATCTAAGAACTAGAGATAGCAACTGATACCAACAGCTGTATCAACTCTTGAAAAAAAAATCTGAGCAGCTGCTGAAGGAATTCTTCTAACACAACTGAATATATACATTGCTGTAGCTAGCTAGACCTGCATGTAGGATTTTAGAATCACTGATGGAATAAAAATCTCAGCTCCGTTATTGGGTTCTTGATTCTGGAATCTCTCAAATAGTTAAGTTGGTTCCATTCAAATCTGGCAAGATTACCTGCATCTCAGTTTTGTTCACTTGAAATGTTGTGTATGTTTTTGTAACTTAAAGCAGTCATCCCAAAGCTGTTTTATTTGAAATTGCTGATTTGGAAAACCTTATGTGTAAAAATAAGGGATGTAGGTTTCATCTTCAGCAGTCTTAGAAGGTAAAGTTATTAATAAGTTTGCATATTTCCATAGTGCCTAATTCATCAGTATGCATTATATTTTTAAATGGTATGATCTGTCGGGGTGTTGATATGCATAAGTAATAGGGCCTTCAGAATTACTGAAATGGTAACAAATTCCAGCAATATGAATCAGTATATTAATCATATGGATAAATAATATATTGCAGCTGTAATATTTCAAGGGGAGCCTGGTTCATAACATCAAATTGTTATATTTAATGTCAAACCTTGAGCGGCAGAGTGTTAAGTTTCCAAGTTAATTATCTGCTTTCCTAAGTATGGCACTGTCCCTGATAACTCTCAGTTGATTCCCCTTGAAAGCAGTATATTTAACATAGGAAAAAACCCCTCAGATGTGGATATGTTGGAGGAGGAGGAAGGGAGGAGACTCTAGGTTGCTCTTATTGTACATTGCTGCCAAGTGGGCTGGTGCTTCATGTTAAGAACAAAACTTAGTGACCTGCATCCAGAATCACAAACTATAAATAAGTGGTTGCTATTGGAAAGCATTGCACTCCGATCTAATGCCTGATTCATCACGTAGCTTAAGTGACACATCCTTTCACTGCTGTAGCTCTGAACTGAATAACTCACTCACTACTGTAAGCTTTATATGCGTGTATATATAAAAAGGTTCTTTGGGGCTGCTTTGGTATTGACACTATATCAAGTGTTATGTTTTGGCAGGCTAAATAACTTGGTTTACTCAAATTCTGTTTGCTAATAAGACATGTTTCATGAATAATCATATGGTTTGCATGTGGTGGTGGTAGAGAAGTTACACTTAATCTGAGGGGCCTTTGTAGACAGTAGAAAATTTATTTTTGAGGCTATCTGAATTAAAAGTAACTTACTAGTAAATTTAAAAGGAAAGGGTTTAGCATTTGAGAGAAAGGGGGAAATTAAAATGATGTGTGAGATGGTCATGTTGGTATGTGGTGATCGAAACTGACTTTATGCATGCTGACTTAGAAATAACTCAAATTATCAGAAAATGGCAGTGCTATAGCAGTATTAGTTGCTATTAATAACATAGGTATTAGGAAATGAGTGGTATTGTGCAACCACAGCTGAGCAGGGACAATAATTTGGATCAAAACATCTAATTTTCCTTGCACCAAAAGACTTGTTTGTATCTTTTTAAGACCCCAAATATATGTATGGTTAACTGCTTCCCCCATTTATTTTTAATGTAATGTGACCTATGAAATTTCAAACAGGCATAGGCTGGGTGACATATCTCAACTAATTTATGCCTTACTGCAGGGATCCCCAACTTCATGGGGTTATGGATGTATTTGGAATGTTGAGAACATGTGGGTACATTAGCAGAATGGTCGCCAGGGAGGGGTTCTCCAATATACAAAATGGTAGCTATGGAGAATATAACTTGTTACAAAGCACCAATTTACCTGAGTTAAGTGACACATACATGCACCAGTCCTTCCCCCTCCCCCAATATTCCATATAATGTATGCTTAAATTGTTTGTTTTTTTTCTAGGCAGGTAGACATCCTCCGAAAGTAAGAACTATGATGTAGCAGCACATCATTTTAAATAAAATTTTAAGAAAGCTTATAATGGCATATTGCTTTG
This sequence comes from Liasis olivaceus, assembly GCA_030867105.1. Classification (NCBI taxonomy): domain Eukaryota; kingdom Metazoa; phylum Chordata; class Lepidosauria; order Squamata; family Pythonidae; genus Liasis; species Liasis olivaceus. Next base: position 162,520,053 of record CM061350.1, on the reverse strand, counting down.
CAGTGTGTCAGGTTCCCATTAAAAAAAAAATAGTTTTTTAAAGATGTGAAACATAGGTGAGTCAGGAAGGCTGAGATAATTGAATGTGATTACAGCTGGGCTGTGTAAATTTTCAATATTCAGAATTGATTTGAAGATCCAGAGTGATCTGAAATGTTAAAGATTTGGACCCAATTCAGAGTTCTGACAGTCAGTGTGAAAATGCACTTTTAAAATCAGTTCAGAGATTTGAATTGAATCAAGTGTGATTTGCATATCCTTATTTGCAACTGACAAAGTCTGGCATGCTGTACTTAGGGTGTTCTAGATTTCTTCAGTGACTTGTAACACTGACTCAATACAATTTAAAGACTCATTTGAGTCAGATATTTTTGAGTTGTATTTCTTCATAGTTTCAGCGTGTATATATTGAGGTGAAAGTTCTCAAATCTAGAAACATCAAAGAAATCCGCAATCACTCATTGCCCCATATATGGTGGGCTAAAATAATCTAGCTAAAGGTAGTTGTGGATCTTAAATGGAAAACATTAATTGCTAAAGTGTTGTTGATTTTAAGTTCATAGAAGATGAAAGGCAATCCTATGCATGTCTGCTCAGAAGAAGTAAATCCCAAAGGAGTGGACTCCCAGGAAAGTGTGTTAAGTTGTAGCTCAAGTCACAACTAACTCTAGTTAGTTAGAGATATTAAGGGTAACTCAGTTAAGAAGATTAAAGCCAAAAGCCTTAAACAGACCAACTGCAATTGTACTTACTATAGGAAAGTGTTAACCAAACTCACTAAGCTGCATGCTTTTATTGGCCAAAAGGGACATTAGATAAGAATATTAAATTATAGTAATTTATTTAAAGTTCTGCTTTAAATAATGGGAATTAAGAGTATAGCAAATGAAAATATTTTACAATTAATATTGGTACTAATCTCTTTAAAGTCAGGTTAGTTGACCTTAAAATCCTGTACATACTTGGACATAAGTAGACACTGGAGATTACTTCTCTCTCTCTCTCAGCTGTTTAAGATATTTTTTGTTAAACCTCTTCCAGTAATTTTTTTACAGGCTTATTTGCCAAAAATGGTTTGAAAAATAGGGTGCAATTTATACAAAACCCGGAAGTGTTTTAGATATTAAGCATTTAATCTGTAACCATGTATCTAAATTTACTTGGAAAAACATTAAAATTAGTAGGACTTTCAGATTACTTTGAAGAAAAGATGTAAAGTATTGTCAAATTTGAATATATTAATTAAATACAGACTGGCTGAAATTACAGATGAACCCAGATACTGATCTAACTTTGTTTGCTTTAGAATTGATTAAATGCACCTATCATACAGGTGATGAGAAGCTGACCTGTTTATATTCCATTTAAACAAAGGTGCTAAGGGAAGCTTATTTTGTATATTGTTTTCTATTAAATATTTTTAGTTTTAGAGTATTTACTCTTTTGCATTTTTGTTTTAAGGTTTGTCTGGAGACACTTGACATGGGTTTAAATCACACTAGTTCACTGCAGACAATTTTACAAAGTAAAATTAAGTACACCTAGTTTACTATCAGTATTACAATTTTTAATATAATTTTAAAAATACAGAACAACTCATTTTTATTGAACTATTGTTATGTCATAAGTATGTCTGTACACACGCGCGCACACACACACAGATCATTAGTTGCAGGTCAGTGCATTTGAGAATTAAAATATATAAAATAAAAAACTGCCTTGTGAATTCAAAAGAAAACATGTAATCTGATATTTGTTTCATCTAACTGGTTATTATTAGAGTCTGAAAGTTTGTAAATTTGAACATAACAGAGGTTATCTCCTTTTGTTCAAGCATCTAGTTATGAGAGATGTTACCATGTACTTGAAGATTCAGATTACTTTTCATCCTTGATAGCTATTAAAAAAGTTGGTAAACATACTTTGCAGTAGTGGGTTCTAATACTAAAACATTATGATTTTCTCTCCTATTTTAGTGGCTATAAACTATATTGGATGATTGCTAATAGAACCATGTGTCATAATCCGAACAGTCTCTCATGTCACTTTTTAGTCTTTTTCTAGACAGTGCTAAAATTAATACTTTCCTTGTAAGGAAAAAAGTTCTAGTCCTCGATATCTACAGTAAATCTGGAGATGAAATTTCTTGTAGCAAATTTAACATCACTTACTTTGTAAAAGAATCTATGTCTACATTATCTTTAAAAGCTATTGTTTGCACCCTGTTTCTTATGGACACAGAAATCAATTTATAAGGCTCCTTCTATTTGGGAGTACACGAATATAATCCTCATTTTTTGTTCTGGTGCCAATTTCTATACATTGCAATATTATCTGATGCATTTTAGTATCCTTAAAACTCACTAACTTCAAAATTCTCAGTATATATTGAGAACAGAGTGCAATTTGAAGACTGAATACTTAAATGATAATGGGACATAGTTCTGTAGTATTATTTGACTGAATTAAATGTAGAAGATCTGTTCCAAAATTAACATACCTGGCAATATGGCCAGCGTTAACATTCAAAAGTGTGAAGGAACTTATTGTATGCTTAAGCAGATGGCCTTTTGCACACTCTTAGATGAGATCAGTGTATGAAGTACAGCACTTTAAAAACTTGTCAATCACAGTTTATCAGTTTAGTGTGTTTTGCCAAGGAGTTAAATGGGTGCATTATGATATTTTTTTTGTTTGTAAACTGGCATACATTTTTAAAACATCCAATTTAATATTTTTCAGTGGTACTACATATTGCTGTTTCATAGAAGTATGTATATGTTCTATTTAACATGCTCTCTTGAGTTTAATTATAGCAGCACTAAAATGTAACATTATGCATGCATGTCCCACATTGTATTCACTTGTACTTCTGCTTTCTATCTTTAATAAAAATTGATGCTGGAACATATACATAGATTGCAACAGCTATTGCAAAATGTATTGCAAATTATTCATATTACTAAAAAAATGTCAGTTTTTATTCTGATGGAACTGGACTATTTACATGTTTAGTTTTTGAATTGTCTGTGGATTTAAATCAATTTGAATACTATAAAACTGCTTTGTATTCACTTTGCTGTTCTAATCATGTACATACTCTGCTCCTCTGGAGTCTCAGGCAGAGGTTGTTCCCATCAGGTATCTCCAGTGAAAAGGATTGAGGCTGGATCTTCTGCATTCAAAGCATATGATCAACCACCATGATCTATGGTGTCTGAGCAAAAGGGCATCAATCATATGAATATAATGTGGCATGTTTGTATAGTATGCAGGAATGGATGACCACAATGCAATATTAAAACATTATAAAGTATTTAAGAGTAATTAATTTTAGAAGAGAGATTTTGAAAAACAGCTAAAAGTTTAGATTGAGAATTAGCTACTTTTAGTATATATTCATTAAAATCAGTGGGTTTGTGTTACTCATACTCTTAATTGAGGTCTCATTTATTTCAGTGGATTGCCTTTTATGGAACTAATTTTGGATCCAGTTGAGTGATGGGGGAGCTGTTGGTCTGAAAATGTGGAAAATAAGTAACAGTCTTGTTCATTCTCTCAGGATAAATCTTCGTATAATAAGATATTTGAACTTTTTCTTAATTCAAGCAAGTACCTTTATTTTCAATTTACTCAGATACCCAGGGCATGTATTTTTCAACTGTCAGCATCCAGTCAGATTGAATTTATCTAGAATTCAGCTGCATTGTATAGCTTTCAACTGCATGTAATTTAACTGGTAAAAAGGATATTTTCCATGTAATTTAAAAATCTTACAGCTGAAAGCAATCTTGTATCATAAATCCAGTATCATCTGCATTTTATGGAAAGTTGCTCTTTAAGATTTTAGATGTAATAATGGAATATTTTGTACACAAAATAAAGTGAGGATGTATGTGATGTTCATACATATCCTCATTTTGATGAACTGAATGGTAGAAAAATGGACAAGTTAGTTTAAAAGGCAACAGCTTCATTTTTGCATCAACATGATCTGCAAATCAGACTCAATTGTTATCACTGCTGAGCAAATTTAACCATGCAATCTTTTTTTTTTTTTTTGTATGCCTGTTGATTATTTTCCTTATGTTTAGAGTGTCTGTATATGTGGGATGAGTAATAAGTATAAAACAAAGGATCATTAGATGAAGTCCTCTTTCCAGACAACAAACAGCAGTTATTGATAGTAGGGACTCTTGGCGCAAAAAAAAAAAAAAAGCCAGAGTAAGAATTTTGGTTTGATCCAGTATGGTGTTTCCCTTAAGCAGGTGGGGATACTTGAAATCCACTTAACACAAGTTTAAGTTTTATGAGATCCTGAGTGTATGCTCTGATTTAATAAGCACAACAACTGAATCCTATTTTTAAAAGGGGAGGAGCTTAACTCAATGGTGCATTTTAATTTTCAGAAAAGGCCTGTTTCGAGTATCTGAGAAAGTGTGCAAGACAGTAAGTTGAGCTTACGTGAATGAGGCATTTTATTGGTGGAATTCCTCTCCTGAAACAGCCAAGCTGTAATTATCTATTTGTTCAAAAAAGAACTAAACATTTCCTTTGGAAAATGAGATGCTAAGGGTTTGTGATGGATATTATTTTGCTTTTATTGTATTTGTTATTTTACAGAACTTTAAAATTGGATTTAATTTATTAAATAGAAATAAAATGGATATATAATTAAAGAAACTTTTAACAAAGTAAAAACCATAAAAGAAAAGAACCATAGTAAAAATAGTAAATAGTGAAAAAAGAAGATAGAAGAAGAAAAGGAAAAGAAAAAGGAAAGATGATAAAGAAGCTGCTTCTGATCTTGACAGCAGTTATACATTTATATTTTGCCCTCTCTAAAGTTACATCATAATTTCCTTGCCATGAGCTATCCTTTCTAATCTTCAAACCCACAAATCAGAAAATCATTTTTCTCTTTTTTCAGCAAAAAGTCTATAAGGGGTTTCCAGTCACTGATAAATGTAGTTGATCGTTAATCAAAGATGTTATTTTTGCCATCTCTGCTAGTTCTGTCATTTTCACCAACCATTCCTCCATTGTGGGTATTTTCAGAGTCTTTCCATTCTTGCACATATAAGTCTTGCAGCAGTAATCATATATAAAAATAATCTTCCATGGCTCTTTTCTAATTGGCTGTCCGTTAATCCCAGCAAGAAAAGTTCTGGTTTCAACTGAATGTTGATCTTTAAAATTCTTTGTATCATATGTATTTGAACCCAGAAATTTCAAATGATAAAATGACCATATTGTCCACATTTACAACATAAATTTGAAGTATCATTATACATTCTAGACAACTTTTCTGGAGTCAAATACCAATCATTTTATAAAAATTCTCTTTTAGATTATGACATAATATAAATTTCAGTTCTTTAACCACATATTTTCCCACTGTTCCATCAGTATATTGTGTCCAAAGTTCTTACCCCTTTTATCATACAGCCTTTCACTTGTTATTCTTCCATTTCAAATTTTAATAAAGTATACATTTTAGCAATTACATGTTCATCATTTGTACATAGTTCAAATTCTGTCTTCTGCTGCTCAATTCCAAATGTTCTATTATCTACCTTATATCTTTCTCTTACCTGTGCATACAAAAACTATTGAAAACTAAATCTCCCTGCAGCCAATTGCTCTTGATTTCATCTTATATTATCCATGTTCCTGTTCTAACAACTCTTGATAAGTTAACCATTTTTCTTTACTGTTTCTTTCCAGTAAAATGCTTCTTGTGCTGAGACACATAAAGGCATTTTTGGAGACAATCTGGGTTTATAACTCTTCCATATTCTCAATATGGCACTTCTAATATAATGATTCTTAAAATATATATTAACCTTAACTTTATTGTACCATGGAAAACTATGCCATCTAAACCTCAAATTGCACTCCTCTAATTCTAAAATTCTTTTATTTCTCAGTAAAACACACACTTTCATCCAAACTAAGCAGCACACTGCAAAATACAGTTTCAACTCAGGCAGTCCCAATCCTCCTCATTCCTTTGCATCTTGAAGTATTTTATATTTAACTCTTGGTATTTTCCCTTGCCATACAATATCTTTCTGCCATTGTTTAAATTGTCAGAATAGATACAGTTTGAAACAAAAGCATCATCCTTGGCAAAAAGAAAATGGTTTCGGAGTACTTCTAACTGGGGTATACCAAATGAATTAATGTAGAATGACCACTATGTTAAAATGGCTTCCTGGATAGTGCTAAAAAGTTTCAGATCGCGCACATACGTCTTCCTGTTGTCTTGGGCAGTTTATTCTGTTTTATAGAAGGGGTAGAATTTGGTACTATTTCACATTGTTAATTTTTTCATTATGATTTTTATATAATTTTTAGCTGTTCACCACCACCATTTGCTAAGTCAAGCCTCTGTACAAGAAAGCAATAAGTTGTTTAAATTCAGTTATAATTGGAACTCAACTTTTAGCTCATGCCCTGCTTTCTGCATCTTGTATGAATGTATAGCCAGTAGTACATGACAGTATTAATCTTCTGACTTTCTATAACATTTATCTCTGCAGAGAATGTTTGATAAACAGTCCTACATGCAATGCAGCTTTCACCTAAATTAGAAACATTATTATCCAGATTACCCCTTAGGCTACGAAGGTGACAGGCTACACAGATGTTTGGGTGACTATACAGTGGTGCCTAAAAATTTATGAACCCTTTTGAATTTTTAATATTTCTGCATAAATATAACCTTAAACATGATCTATTCTCCACTGAAGTCCAGAACTAGATAAAGAGAACACAGTTAAACAACTGAGCCAAAACATATTTGTTGATTTATTGAGGTACAAAGCTACAGGGGCTGAGAGCCAGAAGCATGCTAGGCAAATAGCCAGTGGTAGCACATTCTTTTCAATGTGTATTTCCCATTGTGTGCCTGCTTTTTCTCTTGCAATCCCTTCCTCTCCAATGAATGTAAATACAACTATTAATTCCCTTCTTGCTAATTATCCCAATGGGCAGAGGAGTGTGGAAAAGCGGAAGCTGAAGTAAAATCATAGACACAGTGACAATCATGTGATTTTCCACTTAGCAACCGCATCACTTAGCAACTGAGTTGCCGGTCCCAATTGTGGTTGCTAAACGAGGACTACCTGTATCTAGTTTTAGGACTTGTGTGGAGAACAGATGTTTTAGGTCAGATGCAGTGAGATGGGCGGTGACAAATTTAAAATATAAATAAATGAAATATGCAGAAATATTGAAAATGTGAAAGGGTTCACAAATTTCAAAGTACCACTGTAGCTATGGAGATAGAAGTCATACATTTGTCAATATTGCTTGTCTTTTAAATGCTGCAGTCTTCTCACATTTGGTGTGCTAAATAGTATATAAATAAAGCCATGTATCTGCAACATACAGTACACTTTCATGGATACACTTATATAACGATTGTACATTTTAGTGACAATCCCAACCTGATGTCAAAGCGGCAAATAGTGTAAAGAAAATAATATAGTGACTTGCTATGGAATATTTAAGTTGGATCTTAGTATTATCAGTGTGCACTGTGTTTTACAAAATAGGGTTCTGACTTAAATACATTGTTTGAATTACAAAATGTCAAAAGCTATGCAAGTTGCATAGGTTTGGACAAGGTATGGCTTTCCGATAGACCAGAAAAAAATGGTTAGTGGCACAAAAGTACCTTGCCCAAGAGAAAGGTGCATTGATTCAAATATTTGAATGTTCTTTATACATGCTTGGTAACCTATTGCACTCAGTAATGTATTGGTTTGATGCCAAAAATGTCCGCTTCCCCCTCCCCCACCAGTCAAGGCAATTTTTAGTTAATAGTTAAGAAAATGGAATGCTAAACATGTGCAGTAATGACATCTCTGTGCCAAGACAATATTACTTCAGTGAACTGGAAAGGACAAGTTGGTATAGAGATTTTTTTTTCAATTTCTAAAAAAAAAAATCCATATGTTAATACTGAAATATTCACTAAATATTTCTGTTAACAGCTAATGACATGATTTCCCTTCTTTTACCCTTTGCAGTTGTCTTGTAGATTCACAATACACAAACATAATCTTGTTCTGTTCCCATTCATTTAAGGGGGACTTGCATAAGACAAGTTACTGGTACATTGTATTTTATATCTGGAAGTGGAAGGACTGGACTGAATAAGGACAATAAATTAAAAAAACCATGGTCAGCATAACATATCAAATATAATACTCAAAGTTTCATAGCAACCGCATTCAATTTTGTTTTGAGAATAACATGTAAGACCTTATATGGAATAAAACTGAGAAAACATCGTGAAATGAATAGAGTAAGTTCACTTCCCCAGATAACAGTGCAAATTGCTTGATCTTTGTTCTATAATGTTCCAAATTGGAATAAATCTGTTGGAATCCTAATAGAACATCGTAAAATTGCCATCTTTGTTAATTTGTTAAATTCAATAAAATAGATAAAAATTTTCTAACAGTTACCATATTCTTTTTTAAAAAGTATATTGCTCAGGCAACAATTATAATTTCACTACATAATGTTAATAGAACTATTAGACACCAGCTAGAAGGATGACAGTATGTTTTGTACATCCTGTTTGCTGAACTGGAAATTCTACATATGATTTATTTTGGGATTGCATTAGTAATGCGGAATGCATTTGTGACTGTTCTGAATGTTTTAGTGAAGAGGAAATATAGAAGGAAAAAAATCAACCTCTGCCACCCCCTGATCTTTAAAGTATTATTATTATTATTTTTATTATTATTTATTTGATTTGTCCCCGCCCATCTCCCCTACAATGGGGGAGTGGTATGGTATGTTAGTCACCTAGAATAGTGAATCTGTGATGAACTCATATATATTCCAAACCACATCCTAGAAAGAATAGCTTAATAAGCAGGAACATATTGGAGTCAACGCTATGGGTTTCTCCTTTGAAGGCATCACTAGCAAACTATGCAGAAGAACAACATGCCAAATGAAGGTGGTGCCTGCTAATGCTTATGAGACATCTTAAAGAAGAAATACAAACTTTTACATTTGGAAAAATGGGCAGATGGTATCTTGTTACAAGCTGGAGTGTAAGGAGGAACTTTCTTTTTATTAATCCATTGATCCTCAGTAGATGGGAATGAGTCATCTGGGCTGTATGGTAGAGAAAATGGAAGAAAGAAAGTGATGGAATGAAAGAAGAAAAAGCATAGATGGATATGTAATCAACTTTTTAAAGTAGTTCTGCCTTCTAGCTGGGTACGTTTTCTGCAAAAAAATAATATTGCTGTATGAAAGCAAAAATTTATTTTCTATCCACAGTCTATTGATTTTCAACCAGGCAAGTGTCTGGATTCTCTCAGGCAAGCAGTGAGGATAATGGGTTTGCTTTGTTTTGATTTCCACATTTCACATCTGCACATATTGTGTTTTTAAGCAAACGGGACAATGTTGTGTTTAATGAATATGCTCAATACATTGGAATTGGGCTTTCTCAAATTTCTGTTTGCTTCATATTTTAGGTTAAGGTTTACTAGATTTTAGATAGATTTGATTGAGAAAAAGTTCATTCACTTTTGTTCTGTTAAGTCCCCTGCCTAAGTTAAGTACTGACTCTGCGCAGCATACTATTGACCCTCTGTAAGCTGGGATAAAAAGTTATGGAAGAAACAATATCATCATTTAACATAATAAAAAACACCTATATAAAACTCAGGCATAAAGCACAAACAGCAAAATACAGTAATTGACTTCAATAACTTGAGGGAGAAAAAAATCACAGACCCCCATGGCTTGTTTAAATGGCCAGGTTTTAAATTTTAGACACTTGGATTCACCCTTTCAAGTGTACTGTTTATTAAAAGCATTCTAATAGTGTGCATTTGTTGAATAAGCCATAGTGTCCTGGCTTACATATAACACTATGAAATAATGGATGATTTCACAGATCACACTAAGCCAAACCCAATCTTTCCTTATAAACAAGGTTTCTTGCCCAGAGTAATTGATAATTTATTGCAATTAAATAGTTCCAACTACATGGTTAGTGTTGGGTAAGCTTTGTCTGGAGTGACAATATAGCCCTGAAGACCACTAAAGCATACAATGCAAGTTAAAGCTATAATCCTATGAATATTTACTTGGGATGCATCCTTTTGAATTGAATAGGATTTACCTGACTAAATTGTGCATAGGAAAAACCTGTTTATATACATGTGTACATGCATGTGTGCCTTATGTCCTAGAAACCAGACCATGGTCTGCTGGAGATGTAGAAAAGACTTATTTCGTGTTAGAAGCTTAAAGCCTACTATATAGAGCAAAGAAAGAATTTCCAAATTATTAATAACCATTCCATATTTATGTGGCACCAAGCTATCATCTAGATAATAATATAAACAACAACAGTCCCTTCATCTAAACTAGCTCTAGTTCCATACAAGAAACATCTGTGTGATAAAAAATGAAAATAGCACTTTAAAAGTCTTTGTACATTTACACAGTGGCAAACCAATAAACTTAGACAATGCGCAGCTACCTTAATAGTTCCCATAGGAAAACAGGGGCCCCAGAAATACAACAATACATAGATACATCAACCCCAAGCCTGGGACCAAAGCCAGGTTTTCAGTGCTTTATGGAATTCTAGGAGAGAGCGTGCGGTCCTTATCTCTGGGGGGATGCTGTTCCAGAGGGTGGGGGCTGTGACAGAGAAGGCATGTTTCCTCCATCCCACAAGAACCACACTGCTGGAATGTACTGGGAAGGGAGGGGCAGAAACAACTGGAGACAAGCAGTCCCACTATATCCAGGCCCTATGCCATACAAGGCTTTATCGGTAATAACTTGCACCTTGAATTGCATTTGGAAACCGACTGGCAACCAGTGCAGCCCGGTAGCAGTGGTGACACATGGACATCCAAAAGGTGCCTGCTACTGTCCATACTGTTGCATTTTGAACCAGCTGTAACTTCTGGGTGTTCCTCAAGGGCAGCCTGATGTAGAGCACATTGCAATAGTCCAATTGGAAGGTGGCTATGGCATCAGAAACTATCTGAGGGGCCTTTCAATTGAGAAAAGGGTGCAAGATGAACCTAGACAAAGGCTCACCTGACCACGGCTGCCCCTTGCTCTTTGATCTCCAGTTTGAGTCAACTCCATTCAATATGTCCAAAACATCTGGGGATTACAGATTGTCTTTTTCTGACATAGGTGGAGAGTTCACTCCTATGTTAGGTTACAGGTTATGTTGGAAATAAGCAGCCTGTAATCTATAAAGAATAAAGTACTATGTATCTGTGATTATGATTTATTATTTACTGATTGGATTCAACTTTTTTTTTTTTTTACCAAAAAAGCCACAGATATGAATACAAATACTTGCAATTTTCCCATCTTCCTGTGCCAGGTAATTAGGATTGAATCCATATACAATTATTCCTAGCTTAGATCTACTGACATCAATGGAACCTAAGTTCTGATTAATATAATATACATTGACTTTAGTGGATTTTATCACAACTGTATATAGATTAAACCTTGCATGATTTCCTTTTTGTTCTGCCCCTTGCTCCCAAAACTGGGGGTAAAAGTCACCTATTTCCTGCATTTCCCACTACTTGCTGGAGGATAATCAGCCCTAAGCAAGATTTTAACTACAAAATCATTTAACCTTAATAACACTCAGTTTTTACGAAATGTTCACCTGTTTTGTTTAATTTCTGGGTGCTACTGTTTAGAAAAGCAAAAAAACATGTGGTTAGCCAAGAACTCTGTAATCCCGCCTCCCCTTCCTTTAGGGAACAGCTGGAATGAAGAGCTTAGGGGAGGAGTCAGCTTCAGGGTGGAGAGAAGAAAGACAAAGGAGGAATTTACCTGTCTAGGTAAGTCAGTGGGAGGTCAAGAAGAGAACAGAGGAGGTGGTATAGCCTGTTTGATGTGTTAGTGCATAGCAGAGTACGTGGAATTGTTTTCATTTCCTAGTGAAGGTGAGTTAAACTCTAACTAAACTATGTTTGCTTAAAAGGATAAGGAGCATTACTGGATTTATTTGTTCTTTCTTTCTTGGTTTTATTCTCACTTATACCTTTGAGTTGCTACTAAACAATTGTGGAAAGGCTAACTTCTCCTTATGAAAGTAAGTTATACCCAGTACAAACTTTTCTTTACAGAAACTAAAGATAATGCTGATCTTATTGCAGTAAGCCGATTCCAGTCTCTAGAACTACAGAATAACTAAGAATTTCTTATGCTTAGTGTACAAAATTACAAAACAATGGAAATCTGCTTCTGTAATAAGAAGAACAGGTATTAGTTTAAAAACACTGAAAGATGTAACTGAGTAGAAATGCTTTTTCGCTATAAAGTAGCTATTTATTGTATCAGCTATAGGAAACAGGTTATTTTAACTCAGCTGTAATTAGAAGAGATTTGACTGAATTTATTTTTAACATGGCATGAGGGAGGAAATTTACAATTTATTAGTTGAATGTAATTAAACAAGTGGAACTGTGAATGATTTTAATTAGATATTGGATAGTTGAGATTGTGCAGATATGCAGCTGTAATTGGGTGATGATTAGAGACATGTCTTTTGTGCATGCAGGGTCAAAAGACTTGTGCATACTTGTTGGAATTCTGTCTTGTTCTGAGGTGGTTCAGTAAACATGAAATTGAAATACAATTAAGCCACGTAGATGCATTCAAAAGTCTATCCTCAGCACTCATTCTGTTTTCAGGAATAGCCAAACCTTTATTCAGTAGGTATTGCAGTGAGAAGGGAAATGATGCACGTGGGCAGAGTTGCACAGGATTTTCCATTTTTCTGAGTATTTTGGAAATTATATTTTTAACAGTTGTTCAGCGTCTTTTAGAACGTATGTGTATTTTGTGCCTCAAGATAGCAAGAAACCATGCCACTGAAATTCAGTGCAGAAGGTATTCTGAGAGACTACATGGGACTTTAGGTGGACTATACAATACAATATAGGAGGATTCTTGGTGTTTGTCTTGTTGCATGCTAAATTCTAGCAAAATGAGATATTTCAGGCCCTCAGATGTTGTATTATTAGAGACTACGTATAACCACAACAATGTAATTGAGAGGTGCTAACTTCATAATAATGACTCAAACTATTGGGAAGTATAGCAGACAGGTAGCTGATGGTAAAATAGGCTTCTACAACTTACAGCAGAATGAGCTGAATGTAGCCTTTTTAACTTGGATTGACAACTTTTTTATTTTTTTAACACACAAGAAAAATAAGAGTGATATCAAGCTGCTGTTCATTTGGGTGGGTCAGAAATAAGGCAGGTCTATGAATGATTTGCTTAGCTAATTATTAGAAACCATTATTGGAGGAACAAGGCTTATATGAACTTGTATGAACTTCCAACTTCCTTTGAAAGAATTTTGATCATTTAAATTGTTGGTAAATTTTTTCTTTAATTTGCTTGAATTTCAGTACAGTTGGTGAGCCAGTGCAGTGATAAGGTTGGTATTTCACTAGGAAGTATAGAAACATAGATTTAAATGTTCATTCAGGGATATCTTCAAGGAAAGATAGGATATAAGCATTCAAATTAAACTGAATGGCAAATAAAGAAATGAAAATATGAGGACATCTGCCACATTTACTGCTATCTTATAGTCTACAATTAAAATCTATTTCTTCAATTATATATTTAAGCTTGCATTTAGTTTCACTAAATACATTAGTGAATATATTTATGAAATCTTTTGGTGATTATTTTATTGTTCTTTTTCTACATTACTAATGTGACATTCTGTAGGATACTGAGCCATCAATAAAGCAATTTGTTTAAAAATCTGCAATAAAATGATTTGCTGTAAAATAAGGTAATGCAAATTATAAAAGTTTTAATGTATAGCTACACAACAGTTAAAAGCAAATTTACTTAAAAGGCAACCCTGCAAATGTCTTATGTTAAAATAAAATGGCACGGAGGATAAGAGAGAGTTCCATGACCAGCAGGAGTTTCTCAGTGTGATATGATATGTCTTCTATGGTTCTGCTTTACAATTCATTGATTTAAAAATGTTATCCCATGTATGAAGGTCACATGAGAAGGACTGATAACACTTCCCTCGTTCTGTTAGCTCACGTATGTACTGTTGATATCTTAAGTGTGGGCACACCTAGTTTCATTTCCTCAAATATGTATCCAGAAAAAAAATTAGAGCTGTGCCCTGTGTTCACAGTTTGATAATCTAAGATGAAGTATTCAAGGATATTAGTTAATATTTAATATACTTGATTTTAGAGTTATAAATAACTACTTTTGTTAACTCTTAAAGTTCTGTGCTGTTCAAATTTCTTTACAAGTGAAACTGATTTTTATAACATTGCCACCACACAGTAATAATGTCATGTCTTGTGCAAGTTAGAGAAAATTGCAATCAAACAATCAAACTCTTTTCTAAGCCATATTTCTGTTTGGATAGAGCAATGCTATTAACTGGTTATAGCACTATGATAGCAAACTGTCTGATCTCTCCAAATACCCTGCTGGTAAGGACCTGAAGGAACAATATTACATTCACCCTCCCTTTTTCTTCTGGAGAAATAATCTCTCCCATTCAGGGTCTGATAAGGTAGAGAGAAGCAAATACTCAGAGTAAAGGGGTCACACTAGGAGCCAGCTAAATCTACAGTAGGTATCTCTCCCCTTTCTTCTCTTGAAAAATCCTAAGGAACTTTAAGCAGTTCAGTGAAGTGGCATGTATTTAATTAAGCAGAGGAATAGTGTCACACTAAGAATCCATTAAAGTTAAGTATAGTCACAGTATGTTCAGTGCATTGAAAATAAGGATGTGGCCTGTTACACCTTACAGCCTGCTACCCTAACCTTTGAGTTTCACTGTTCTTAAAAAAGGGAATTTGAACCCAATTTTTTTCTCAAGCATAGCTTGTTCAAACATTGGAATTTGACCTCTCAGGAAAACTCAGTTTTGAAAAAAGGTGTTTAGAGTTGTTGATATTTGGAGCAAACCAAATCTTTTGGGGAGACAGAACAACCCAGCACACAAAGCAGTTTGGATCCACAGCAACTGTGCGTGGCACTAAAAATGCAGACTTGGGTGATCCACAGATTCAAAAGCATTCTTTGGATGCAAATATTTTTATTCTGGCAATTGAATGACACAAACTCCACTGCAGAGAAAAATAAAATGAGGCAAGCCAATTTAAGATCCTGAGTTCAAAGTGTGTGTGCAAACATGCACCATGGCTATTTCAGGGGGAAAATTATACTTGGTTGCTTCTTTTCCTCTTCCTTTCTCTGCTATATCTTATTAGAACTTTTTTAAAAAACTAAGCTCTGGTAAAGGAAGGTTAGAGCTCGTTTTATACTGTTGTATTCATTCATCCTTTGCGCAGGTGCTGCACCACTAGGGTGCTCTATCTGTGTCTTACTTGTGGTTGTGTGTGCATTAGAAGGAGATTTTTACGATAAACAATAAAGAAGGTCTATCTTTCCAATCAGCTCTAGGAACCAGTTGCCATAAATTTAATGGAGTGCAAGAAAGCATTCTGCATCAAGACCCTGCAGCAATACTGGTCTATATATATTAAAAAGTTCTGAACTTGTGCACTGAAACTGAATATCTGATAAATACAATAAAGGAAAGGAGGCCAAAAGCATTCTTAAGTAAACAAGGACTATGCCAGGAAGTGCTTAAGCCACAATAATGAAGAGAGGATCTCTTTGCTGGCCTGGTTAAGTCATCACCCCATCCTCATTACAGAATAACTTGTTCCCAGTACATAGTGGGAAAGCATTTAGGCCAACTCTGTAACTTGTCAAATTGTTTGTTCCATATAGAAGTGTGATGGATGGCTGGGAGCTTTCAGTCTCCAATGCTACCCAGCCTGACTCCTGTCATGCCTCCTTGAGAGTTTGAGGAAAGATTCTAGAGAGGAAAAAACACAAGGTCCCCTAGGATGATTTCAAGAGCTTTACCATTATATATTTAGAGTTTTAAATGTGAGATGACTGCTTTACAGATCAAATTCATTGTAATTATACCCTTGTGATGAGAATCTCTTGGTTTTTGCATAGGGTATTATTTTGGAATAACTCCTAACACAAAGTCTTTGTAAATCTACCAAGTCATCTCTGCTTCCTTCCTTCTAGTTATTATTGTGTATCACCCATGATCAAGATAGAGAATATTCAATTATGAGAGTCATCATTTTGAATTACATTAAGGTAAATGTAAGGTGTTCATAAATCATCCATAAATAAATGCAAACACTGAAATTTGCTCCTGAATATTACAGAGGTCTTTTTGAATTGTGATTCTGAATCATCAAAGAAGGATCATGAGGGTTCAAAGACAGCACAGATCTACAAAAATTGATGGATATCTCAAGTTTTCAGTGTACTGAAGTTTAAAATCTTGAAATGCAGGGAATTTCAAATGGAAATGGTTTTAATTGGGGTTCCAAGCAAAATGCTATGGGATGTTGAACTAATATAGTATAGCGTGGCTCAATGTTTATTAATTATCATTCCCAGAAGCAGAAATACTTAAAAAGTTTGGTGGAGTCTGTGGGTGCTTGACAGGTGGAATGTTGGGTGTGTATATGAAAAACGCTGGTTGTTCATATCCTTGTGCCATTAGATGTTCTACCTTCTATCTATTGCACTTTGTTGATTTGGTGCCAGTTCAGAAAAACACAACAGCCTTAAACAGTCCCCCCCCCCCCCCGCCCATTATAATCCCTATGCTGGACCTCTTCCCCTTGATATGGTTAGAACTAGGGATGTACGATATGTAATTTTCATAACAATTTTACCCTACCCCAATATGATAGGAATAAATCTCCTTTTGAGGAGGTCCCCAAAATTGTACAACAGCTGTAATTCCTGCATGAAATAAAACAGGTCCCCAAATTGTACAACAGCTGTAATTCCTGCATGAAATAAAAATGTTATTGGTAGTTCCTTTATTAATGAAAAATGGAAGTTGGATGCACCTTTTTGTCTATGTTTTTGTACAGAGTGACAAGATCCCATCTTCTTTTGTTCTGTACTATGTTTTTATTGTTTATTATATTGTGAGGGACTCAGAGTTGATTTGGAGTTGGCCGGTGCCTAAATTGAATTAAAAAACAAAACAAAAAACCTACACCCACATATTTGGAAGATGCCTAACACAAAAACCCTGCACCTTTTTTTAAAAAATGGCACATTATGTAACTCTATAATTCTTGAGATTTCATTCTGTTCTCTGAAACAAAAACACAGTTAAAGCCATTTGTTGATTCCCAATTATACTCAATAGGGCAGGAGGCACAGAGATCTGGATTTCTGAACTAAAGTTAATATGAGGGTGGGTGGGCTCCAAATCAAACTGAACTAATGTTACGGTTGATGCACTCAACTCTAAATCTAAATGATCTGTGTCTGGCTTTTTCCTACATTAGAGAACCAACACTGATGGAAAAGTGTGTTACCCAACTTCTCTATTATAAGTATTGAATATTGTAGCACAAGACAAATAACTTGATTGGATAGCTGTCTGTCTATGACAACAGGAATTGGGATTAATGTTAATAAAGATGCTGTGTTGAACCTGGACCTAGGCAGCCACTTGTAAATCAGGACTGGCAGGTATTTAGCAGCTTTTAATAGCTGCCAAGACCTTGACATGGTTTTCTATTGGGACTTAACCTGTGCTCTCTTGTATACATTTTTCCATGCTGGTGCTGGGCTTACCACATTCTAGGACCTTATGGGAAATTTAGAATGGCAACTAGATTGAGCTATTCAGCCTTCCTCAGAGTTTTGCTACTGTATTATGTGAAAATTAAATACTAGAATCAGCACATAGCCTCCAAAATCCTGTAATCTGAATGCTTTCCTCTTTAATATGTAAGACAATTCATTGGAGTGATGATATGGTTGAGTTGCTTTTTGTATATTGAATGGACACACCCTCCATCAGAACCAACATCACTGTATTAGATACAGTTCAGTACTGCTGAGGTTAAATATTAGTTATATATGTAAGAAGAGTAGTCTTCTCATCTCTTGTGGGAATAATTTACAGAATGTGACATAAGCATGGGGTGGAGCTAGAAACATGACTTACTGGTAATAAAGCTTGTAACCACATCGTCACAAGGTAGTATGGCCTGATGTATTTAACAAGCTTCGGAAGGGAGTGGTAGGAAAGCTCCCAGATAGAAGCTATTCTTTACAATGCCATTAGTTGCTTAAGCTAAGGCAACAACATTATGATATTGACATTATTATGACTCTTAGGTTAAGATTCAAATCTGTTCATTTTGGAATATTTCTACATATTCAACAAGCCCAGCAACATTTTAAGTAGAGCAGTCAGAATGCCCAAAGATTGGATTTCTGTGCTTGAATAGTAGGACAGAATAGCAAAGAGGTTAGAGAATTCAGTGGAGACATGAAAGGGTCATAGCAGTGCTTGAGATGACACCTCTTTCCTCCAAAAAAAATTACATGCTATTCACAGTAGGAGGATGGAGCTATCTAATGACCCCAGTTTAAAAGGTTTCTGTTGTTAAAAGTGATTGCGTTGTGTCTGTCCCTGTCTCTTTAAGGCATTCTCCATTCTGTAAGGAATGTCAGGTATGTGCCAGGTAAACACACACCCTGGCCTCTACCCTAAGTAAATAGATACATTACCTATGACTGCTGACAACTTTGAATTATTTAATGCTAATCTTCATTTCTTCAGTATTGTTAGCTAATAGGTATTATAACTATTATTTAATAAAGCAAGAAAGTCTTTTGAGAGGCCACTCTTGTGTTCCTTGCCTATGGTTTTATGTGGGGAAAAAACCCATTGTCTTCACAAAGGAAAATAAAATGTGCTTCTCTTATACATTTTTCCCATTCAGTTGTCTTGGAGAAGTAAAAAATAATTAAAGATTTTCACTGTACTGATTAAGCCTTAGCAGGTGGCAGCACCTGACTGAGCCTGGACTCAGAGGCTAAGCAGAGTCAAATCTGGTTATTACTTGGTTGGGAGACCACCAGCCAATACCAGGGCTGTAAGCTGGGCTTGGAAATCATGAAATAGCTTGGAAGAATTGCTTCCATGGTTTTTCCAAGAAAACTGCATAGGCATGCTCATGAAGTCCCCATGGTTGAGCTTTCCTTGGAAACTTTATCTTTACAGCTCTATCTTTAATTGGGTCAGAGTCTATAGCAATATTCATTAACCTGGTACTCTTTGGACAGAATTCTCAGGAAGGATGGCTAACTGTTCATAAAAAGATAAGGAACTGGTCGTGCCAGTTGGAAATTTTGGGAAATGGTTTACAATTTTCAGAGCACCAGGTTTGGAATAGCTAATGGATAGTTTGGAATATTGGTCCTGGTTGATGGCTTTTGAATGACTAGATCTTCTGTTTTGACAGAGACTACTAAAATCTCCCCCTCTCTCTCTTTGTAGCTGTTGCAGATGCAGATTCTGATTATATCCAGTAGTGTGTTAAAAAGTAAAACTTGCTTCAAAGATTGCTGGTGAGGCAGTTTCATGTGGATCTTCCTCAACAGTCCAAAGGAAGTTATGTCTTCTGTGGCTGACTTGTTTCTGAACTGAAACCATTCCCAGACATTGAAACTGCACCAGGGAGATATAATAAATTTTAATATGGTATTTCCAAATATTGCTAGAATCAGAGAATATGTTGGAGAAAAAAGAGCCAGAGTAGAGTGCATGAAAGACTAAGCTACTGCCTTCTGTGATATGATGATGTCTCAATTTCTCCAGGTGACTTATAATTTAGCAATGACAATAATGGAGTTGCCATTCATTTATATGTCATTTTGTAGAGTGGTGTTCAAACTTAGAGAATGAAATGCTTAAAAATTTACCTGTGAGGAAATATGTAACATATCTGATAAACTGCTTTTATCAAAGAAATAGGCTTACAATTATTAGGTGCATGTTATCATACTGCTGCTTTCTAACCTCCATATCTGACTTCACAGGGCAGTATTACATCTAATAGCACCATTGTAGAAAATAATGCTTAGATTATTTTGCAAATATCTTCAACATTTGAGAATGGAGATATTGAGGTGGTGGATAACTTCTGCCTTTTAGGATTGATTATCAACAGTAAAGGAACTAAAAATCAAGAAATACACTCCAGACTAGCACTTGATAGCAATGAAGCTTTGGAAAGATGTTCAGATGCTGTGACCTAGAAATATCAGAATCGTACAAGCCATGGTTTTCCCTGTGATGCTCTATGGAAGCAAAAGTTGGACTTTGAAGAAGCTGGATAGAAAGAGTATTAATGCCTTTGTACTTTGTTGTTGGATGACTCCTAAGAATACCACAGATAACCAAGAAAACAATCAAATGGATCAGAGAACAAATCAATTCCGAGTTTTCACTTGAGGCACAAATGACCAAGCTCAAATTGTCATATTTTGAACATATAATGTGAAGGCCTAGCTTTCTTGAGAAATCTATAATGTTGGGAAAGATGGAAGGAAAGTGAAGAAGATGACTAGCAGAAAGGTGGGTGGATTTTATTACAGCAGTGATTGGAAAACATGAAGAACCAGGTTAGGGATAGATCATCCTGGAGAAGGTCTATCTGTGTGGTTGCTAAGAGTGGACACTAATTTTATGGTGCATAATCATCTTCAACACAATGTAGGAGTAAGTGCTTTCAAGTTAAGGAAGTGTTAATTAATTATATAATCATGATGAAGTGAAGATACCCATAATTTCAGAGAATTTCAGTGGTGTGAATTTGGGCACTGTTGTATATATAGTCCTGAGTGGCTGCAAGAAAAAAACCAGGCATTGCATAAATATATTCAGTAAGTATTCTTGAAAAAAAGTTATCCAAAAATCAAAATCGTTGTAAAAATTAAAGCATTTAAATATTTCTTAACCTTGTCCTGAATATGTTTTGAAATTGTAGAATATTTATGATTTTGTTTTCTTTCTATTCCAGAGCTCTTGAATCATATGGATTGCTCTCTTATCTAACTTGATATGCCTAAAAAGGATTTATGGGTAGGGATAGCTGAGCCAGATCCCACACCAATTGTTGACAGTGCAGGCAGCTGTGAGAGTGTGATCAGCAACAACTCCAGTTCTTTGGAAATGGTAACATTTTATTGATTTATATATTTTTTTATTTTGAAAATTTGTGTGCTACCTATTCCTTTAATGGCAGTGGGCAACTTAGAAAGTATAGTAAAAATATCACTACAGGTAGTCCTTGTTTAACAACCACAATTGGGACCAGAATTTAGATTGGTAAGTGATGCAGTTGTTAAGCAAATCATCATGTGACAGGACCCAATTTTACGATCTCTTTTGTGGCAGTCATTAAGTGAATCACCACAGTCATTAAGTGAATCATGTGGTTCCCCATTGATTTTGCTTGCCAGAAGCCAGCTGGGAAGGTTGCAAATGGCAATCGTGTGACTCTGGGACACTGCAACCGTGATAAGTGCAAGCTAGTTGCCAAGTGCCCAGATCATGATCACATGACTGCAGGGGTGCTGAAACGGCCATAACTTTGGGCACCAGTCGTTAGTAGCATTTTTTAGCACTGTCTTTGAACAGTTGCTAAATGAACAGCTGTTAAGCAAAGACTAGCTGTAATGTATGTTATGAAATATTAACCTATAACATATATCTATCAAAAGGTCAATAATATTTTTAAAGTGGATATTTCTTGAGTATTTTAAACATGGACTAAGAACTGGAATCACCAATAATGCCCCATCAATGGATTCATGTCTTTAAAAATGTTAAAATGGTATCTACAGATCTGAGATTAAAGATGATTCATGAAAAAAATGTATTTAGGATGCATTGGAGTCCCTAAAGAATGTATTTGAAAGGATGGATATGTTGGACATCGCAGTCCTCAGTGGAGTTCCTCAAAGATCTCTCTAAACACCATAATAATTTACTTCCCACAAACATACATTTATTCTTTAAAAATAATTTCAAAGTCTTAATATTCAAAAGTAAATTGTTTTCTGAGCTCTTAATCTTTTTAAAACTTTCTGTAGCCAGAATCTTGTCTTGCTTTTTGCTGTTTATTTTAAATTCTTAAAAATTATAAAAATAAATCTTCATTTTTCTTGTATTAAGGTTTGAAGGTACTCACACACTGGGTATATGCAGCCTTGTCCCTTTGAAGCTGTCTAACTTCATTAAAGCAGTTAGTAAGCAATTTCTGAAAATAGTTAGGAAGGGAAGTGCATGAACTTAGTGTCCTTTGAAAGACTCTATTTGCGGCTGGAGCAATTATGGCAAATTCCCTCATCTCACCAAAGTTCACTGTCTTGCAGTCTCTTCGTGAGGAAGAGGAACTACCGTAAGGAAACACAGCTTGGGCAAGCTCATGTCTCTCTCTTTTATCCAGAGAGAATCAAAGGAGCTGATCTGCTATCCAGCTCCTTAAAAAAGTCTGCAAACTTTGGCTCCACTTTTTTGCGGAACCGTCTTCAGTCAGCCATCTTCCCCAGAAGCCAATCATTTTGTTTCAATCTATTTGTAGTTTGTCTAACTGAAATATTTTCAGCAGTGGTGGTTGCAGAAAATGAATGAATGAATGAATGAATGAATGAATGAATGAATGAATGAATGTTCTGTTTTGACAAAAGGTTAGAGATTTTATTGACCTTGGTTACAAAGATTGGATAATGTTTCCCAGGAATTGCATAGGTAAGTTTGAATAGAAGACAAGAAATGGAGATGAAATTCATTGTCCTTAATAGCAAGCTTTTATGACTCCTTTGGTCAGGAGTTTTTTGTTGTTTTTTGTCTTGAAGAGTGGCAGTGGCTATGATTATCTATCAGTGGAAGAAAAAGAATGTCTTATGTTTCTTGAAGAAACATTACATTCTTTAGACACTGAAGCAGACAGTGGACTTTCTACTGATGAGACAGAAGCTGTTGAACCTTCCAAACTTCCAAGGACATGGCCTACAAGAGATATCCCCAAAGGTAAGTTTGTGAATTGTTCTGTAAGTGATTTGCAATGGGAATACTTCAGCTGAACAGTTATTCTTGGCTCAGTGTAAGCAGTTGTGAGGAAACAAGACACAGATTTAGTTTCCTGTTTGTATAAGCGTGCCGTCTATATTATAAAACTAAATAAATATTCTCAATATAAGTATGAATAATATCACAAAACAGTTGATGTTGTTAGTCTGAAAAGGTTCTAGTGTACTACAGATGGTCCTAAGTAATGTCTTTAGGTTTGATAACTTACAAATATAATGCTTTGAGGTGAAATTATATGTTGATTTGACATGTAAGGAATTAAGTTACAAGAAACAGATATCTTTAGTCAAAATTCACATCATCAGAATAAGGCAGGTTATACTCTAGTTTATATATATATATATATATATATATATATATATATATATATATATATATGTATACACACACACACATATATACACTTACAATTGTACTTTGAACATATCTTCCTGCATAAAAGGTGGTATTCTATAACTGAACAATATAAGTACTTGAATTTACTCTAGAAAACCAGCATTTGTATAGTTTCTCTCAGCTATATCTCTTGGAGGAAAAGTTCAAACTCTTGGAGAATGTGTTCAAGCTCACTCATCTCTTATTCATGTTTTATTATTCCAACCAAAGATTATCAAATTAATGTAATGACTGTGCAATATCAGAATAAATATTTGGTTCTGTTCCTTCTTAGCTTACATTTCCTCTGCTGACCACTTTCCTTCCTCTTGTTTGGGTATCTCTTTTTTCATTGCTCAAAAAATAAGATATATTACTTATTATCTTCTCTTTCTCCCATCCCTATTTTTTCACTGTTTCAGAACTGGATCCTGAATATCTTGGAAAAAATAAACGAATTGATCCAAAAGACAACACATCTCTCTCTGGTTCAATACCTGCTGTCATCTTAAGTCCAGGCCACCACAGCCTTCCAAAAAATAGTGCAAAAAATACTGTCCAGGCTTCCAAGATTTTTGTTGCTGAAGCAGCAGAGACTAATGCTGATGATCTAAAAACTCTTCCTCAACTACATTCAACTTCATGGGGGTCTTCTAAGCAGGGAACATTGGATATACCAAATGAGCTGCCTGAGATAACTACTCAGGGAAGGGTCTCTGAGTTGGAATCAGTAGTAATTCCACCCCCTGAACCATTCCAAGACAAGAGGAACCAAGGTGTAACAGAAGAATATGAGGCAAAAGCTGTCCAGCAAGAACTCTCACCAGAGATGATGGAGACAGCAACTGGAAAGGAATCATATTTGAAATCTGTCTCTCCTAAATGTAACAAGAAAAGTTCTGAACAAATTATTAGTCATCAAGAAACTGATCATAAACATATACTGGAACAATCTCAATTAGATTCCAGTTTCAAGCAAGGCCCTCCTACTGCCCCAAAGCCCAGAAAATTGCCCCCAAATATTATCCTCAAAACCAGTAAAAGTAATGTTGTGTCACTCAATGTAGATCCAATCCATAAGATAAAAGTATCATTGCCATCCAGTGGGAGGCCTAGAGCTGCAACTGGTGACTTTTCTATGGAGAAAACATATGCCCTCCAAAAAGAACAAGGGAGGGCAAGGAGGGAGGCTCTTGAGAAATTAGGACTCCCTTTGGATAATGAGAAAAATCCAGATGACCAAGTGATCAAAACTTCTATTTACTCAAAACCTAGAGAGACTTCCTGCACTGGCAGTATGGAGAATTTAAACATGGATGACATCACTCTTAACAAGAAATCTGTCCAGCAATCTGACCAAATTGATGGCAAAGACGTCCAACCAACTGAGATCAGCATCCCAAGTGTCAAACAGGCAAATTTCAAATCTAACACATTGGAACGATCAGGTGTGGGTCTGAGTAGTTGCATCTCTTCTGGAAAGGAGGGACAGCAGTTTAAGAACAACAAAATATCTTTTCTCAACAAGATCACTCCAAGTTTTCTCAGGAATAACCGGATGCGCCCAGCTTCTCTTGGCACAGGGAAAGACTTTGTTGATCTGAAGGAAAACAAACTACATAATGTTGAGCTGGACAAAAATTATGACCGAAGATCTTATCCACTTCAGCACCCCTCCAAGCTTCCTAGGCCACCATGTGTTAGTGTAAAAATCACCCCTAAAGGGGCCACAGAAGAGCACAGAAGGGAAGCTTTAAAAAAGCTTGGCCTGTTGAAGGAATAAACTGAATAATAGCTGGCTTAATGCAAAAACTGTATGTTCAGTTTTGGTTAATACACTTGCTTGCTTATTCTTCTCTCTTCTTCATCCAAATGGAGAAATTGAAGCTTACATTATGTCTGTCAAGATTTTGTCTAACATGTGAGCATGGTTATTGATGGGTGGATTAGCATCATGGTCAAAAGTTTGCTTCAATTAATTCTGCCATTTACCATACAGTACACTTTCCATCAACTAAGAAATCCTCCATCCCACCTATATAGGATGCATTTGTGTATATTTGTGCAAAGATATGATTGTTGTAATATGTAAATATATGACTATATGTGGTAAATATGTTTGGTCAGAAGGAGCAATCCAAAATTTTAGTGTAATTGCATGGGGCAAGCCATGAACTTTTGAAATATTGTACAGACTTGTATCATGACAATAGCAGTATGGCTAGAAATCTCTAGTCAATACTGAGTTGCAATAATAGTATATTGGTTCCTTTTTAAATGACTGTACCTAATATAACCTCGTGCATATACTGAAACCAGCAAAACCAGTATGGCTGGTATATGTAGATCATTCAGTGTCTGTTTAATAAATGAACAAATAATTCATTGGATATAAATGTGAAAAATGAAGAATTTGACCATTCCTCTATAATGTGGCTTCAAATTCTGAATTAGCAATTGATAAAATATAGATGCTAGAAGTAAAGTTGATTTGATCCACTTTAGTTTTCTGCACCTATTTTATGTGAATCAATTATTGCTGTATTCCAATTTAAAATCATGC
This sequence comes from Liasis olivaceus, assembly GCA_030867105.1. Lineage (NCBI taxonomy): Eukaryota > Metazoa > Chordata > Lepidosauria > Squamata > Pythonidae > Liasis > Liasis olivaceus. The sequence goes on along the minus strand of CM061350.1, from coordinate 162,494,062 downwards.
TGCTGTTTAGAATGGAAAGTATGTGTGCATGCATTTAGAAGATTGAGTAATAAACTTTTATATGGAAAAAGGTTGGGCTTCTATCTGGTTAGTAAAAGTATCTTCTTGCAAGAATGAAATACAAATATGTCAGAGGGTATAAGCTACAAACATCTCAGTAGTATAAAGCTTTGTGATTCAGTCCTTCCCTTTCCTATGAAAGTGGTGGCAGTTATGTTAAAACACTGAGATTAAATATTAGGTATCCTACAACATTTTTCCTTCATTCAGCTGCTATGGAAGTTTGTGCCCCAAAGCCTTGCATAGAATTCTGGACATGGGCATTGACAGCAGGAGGGGAAGAGGTGGGACAGCAAAGGCTCGGCACCCCTCCCCTTTCAGGAGCTACAATCCCCAGAATTCCAGCTTTCATTTTTTTACTTTCTAGCCTTTCTAGAAGCCACGCTGTGAGGCAACCTGAAGCTATTATGCTATCTATATTGTAAGAAGGATCTGATCCTGTGTTCAGTGTTTTTAGCCAATTCATAGATGGCCCTAATAATGATCTACACTATCTAAAGAAAGGAAGCTTTAAAAAAAAAAAAAAATCCTAGTGCGAATTGATTACTACATCATTCAAGAGCAACACCAACACCACAATTCTGAATTCTAAGAATTTGGTGTAGCATTGCTTAGGTGGCAATCTGTCCCAAAAGTAAAGATTAAGAGCAAAACCATAAGTTTGCAGTATGTCTAACTCAAATCTTTCTTTTAAAAATTGGTGATTTTTCTGAATTTCTAAACATTTAAAAATTTATTTTGACAGTACATAGAAGTGAAGTATATCTTTGTTATATGCATGATTTTTAAAAATCTCACCTTTTGGCACAGTACCTTTCTAATATACTGAGCTCCGTGGAGGATTTTCAATCAAGACATAGTGAGTTTGATACCTCTGTCAGGCCTCAAATAAGATACAACCACCCCCAAATTGTCCTATTCTGCATGAGGTTTTGGGTCAAATTTATGACTACAAATGTATTTCTGAATTAGGAGTTGAGAGACCACTCAATGTCTAAGATATATATATATAAACTATAAATATAAGAGGCCTGTTTTTTCTCATGAATTTATATATGAGTTAATCTGGGTCCAGACTGATATCTGTCAAAAGTGAAATGGCTGGTTTATCTTATGTTCAAAGCCCACTTTTCTAAATCGGTTAGAAAAAAATGTGAGTAAAATTGTTTACAATTGATACTTGAGTCTAGATTAGAGACAATTTTTAGCAGAACTTCAAGGGAGAGGAACTTCACCAGCCATGTGTCTCAATTAACAGTTTAGTACACATTAGTATGCTTAGACTCAGCACAAATAGACTGAATTGCTTGCTTGCGTGAGCCTAGAAGACTAATTTAACAGATGTCAGTTAATGGATTTTAGATTTTTTTCCCTATTACATTCTGGTATTTTCCTATGGAAAAGCAAATACAAATAGTGTACTAATGCCGAATAATTTTTAACCTTAAAGAGAGTAAAACCCATTTCAAATGAAACTCAGGGTATGGTTCCTAATAGGTAACTGACAACACAATCCAATTGCAGCTGAATTTGCTTACTTACTTCTTGCATGTAGGCTTCTTTTAATAGTCCATTAAAATAATTCATTGCTTTATCTTAGAAAAGTTATTGATTGCTTGAGATATGGCCATGAAGTTAATACATATTACATTTTTTCCAGTAATTCCCCCTCCCCAATTATGTACGTAGATGGCCACATTCCTTTTGAAGGAACAGTGAATAAGTTAGCTGATAATTACATCATTTAAGTTAGTACTATTAGATTTATAGTGTCCCAAAGGAAAGTAGATTTTTCTGCCATTCCAGCAATGCAATATTAGTAAATGCTTTTGATGAAGATCCCTACTGCAAATGTAATAAATGTAAATAAATGACAGAGGAAATTGTAAGATATTTTTCAATAGTTAGGGTACAAAATTGCTATGGTGAAAACTCATATCAATGGACTAATTTGGAGGAGAGGTTTGCATTATTCCCAAAATACAGTAAATGGAAGAGTACTTCATTGAAACAATCACATCATTCATATAATGACATCATTACAGACATGACAAATCATAAGTTAATTTGCTTAGTTGCATGCAAAATCTGTTGCATTGAAGTCTGAAAGATTTAATTGAATTGGAAAATAATCTATAGACTGTAAGCAATATAGGAATCTCCTCTACACCAAGTGAAGCCTTTGGTTCATCCAACTCCATACACATGCTAATTTGTAGGAACTCTCTGGAATTTCAGATGAAAGCTTTCCTATCTGTACCTCTTGGGACTTTTTGCAATATAAAATAATATAATTTAACACTGAACCATGTAGCTTCCAAATGGGGTACTCCTTTGTGATAAAATTTCAATAAAGGAAGAAGTGTAAACAAATGAATGCTATATCCAGTGCTAGCTGTTTCTAGCCATAGTATCATTTCAAACTGTAAATAGGCTTCAATATCTCTGGATTAAAGAATTACAGAAAGTAGTTGTAGAGAATTTTGCCTTCCTTCATGTTCTAAATAATGTTCATTCCTATTATTTAAATTTGTGGGAAACTGCTTTTGTGGGGAACACCCATGTAGCCTTGATTAACCACATCTAGGCTTGGATGCTTATTTTCAAGAATTCCTGACTCAACAAGTGATATATGAGTGCAATTCTCATGCAGATCTCTATAATGGATTGGGTGGGGTAAACATTAGTTTAAATTAAACTTTTCTTTCACTCTTTTATTAATCAAAATGACCAATTCAGATATAGATAATCTTTGTGTACAAAACACAAGCAAGGTTTCTATTTGAATCATTTTCCACATGAATGTCACATGTCTTTACTATGCAGAAAAGTAGATAAAAAATAATGGATCAGCTTTGCAAGTAGATGCAGCCACCTTATTCTGAAGTCTGGATTGTGACAGGCCCAGACATGTGACTTTCTAGTACAGGGGTTTTCTTTAACATGGCACAACTTGTTCTTGGCTTAGGTATGATGTGATACCACACAAATGTCATTAAAAGACATACTGGATCTAAACAGTTCTGAATCAAAACATCCAATTCACAGATTTTGAGTCTCTTATTAATCTTAAATATATGATTAATATCATATTTCAATTTTTTATTTTGTGTAAATAAAAAAGATTTTGATTTCTCTAGCTAAATGTGGCAATTCACTAACCTTTTCTTGCATCAGTAATGCAGTGCTTTAAATAAAAAACATTGGAAATAACACCATTTGGATATTACTATTTTCAACGTTATTAATTTTAATCCACAGTTCAGTTCTATCTACTGCTGTCCTCTTGCACTTCGCCAGCTGAATTTGTAAGGGAAGCTAAAATCTCATGATCGCTCGGTTTATCCCAGACCACTAATAATTACTTGGAACAAGAGATGGAAATAGGACATGTAAAGGTTCTGATCCTAGTTTTTCATCCATCAGTAAAAGAAAAAGAAAAAAAAGTAAAGGTTTCTTCAAGTCACAGTTCACTTCTGATGACTTCACATTGGTGTAGTTTTCTTGGCTCATTTGTGCAGTGCTAAAATAGGATAAGATATGGGACTTATAACCATCTCCAGGCAGGGTAGAACACAAGCAAGACCAAGGCCAAAAAGGAACTGCATGTCTAATCATCCTTCATGAATTAAATCATTGGAGCAAAGGAAAGAGTATGAAACTTAAAAGAAAAGGGAAAGAATGGAGGATGGGACAAATGCTGCTTCTCTGCTAACAAGCAACAGAGGAAGACTAAAAAATGATGATTAAATCTTTACCATTATTGTTTTGATGTGACACAAATGTTTCAGGAAACAGTTAAACTGATGTAATTACATCATCAAAGTAATGGAAGGTGTGTGTGGGGGGGAATGTATGAAGCTCCTACTTTGACCTGAATGGGCTGTGCAGGGTCTCCAAAATAAGTGAGATTTAATGAAGTTATGACTAAAATTTTCACTGATGTTAAAATACATGGTTACATATGGAGGCTTATGCAACCCATGACTAACAATGATAACTACCTACTTGAAGACAAATTTGCTTTCATAAACAGATTTATACCATTTGTCAAACAATCCTTAGAAAACCATTCCTGGATTGTCCAGAAGCTGAGGATGATACAATAATAGCAGTTAAGGTTATATCTTTCTGCAAGATACAATGCTTATACTGAAAGAGCTATACTGGTTCACAATTGTTTATCAAACATAATTTATGATGTTGCTGTTAACTGTAAAAACCGAACTATTTAGAATGCATCTATCTGAGGGATATCTTTCCTCTTACAAGCCTATGTTAATGCATGACAAGCCTTTTTTTAGGAGCTCCTACTCCTTTATCTGGCATATGTAGCTCAGCTGTCTTCAGTGTCACCTTCACAAAAACCAGAGAGGTTCTTTTCTTTTGCCAGACTTTTAAGTGTTAATATTAGTATTAATTTTAGGCCTTTAAAACCTTTATTTTACATTTTAATGTTTATTAGCTGCCTTGCGTACACGATGGACTAGAAAGATAGGATGTAAATCAAATAAATCAAATATATTACAATCCCATTAATTATAATGAATGTCATTATTTCACAGGCCATAGTGCACTTAATTCACCCATCAGAATCAAACTGTCATTATTTTGAGAAGATTCCAAGGATGAACCAAGATGGAAGCAGCTTAACTTGAGAGTTTGACATGCCTGGTCTCCTCATAATCCCGTGCTCCAAACACCAGATGAACAAGCAAAGAATCCTGAAGAAGGATCAGGGCTAGTGGATCCTGTGGGGAGAAAGATCTTTTGGTAGCTGCTCAATGGCTTCCTTCATTTATGGAAGCCCTAAAGCCTGATGTAGTTGTTAACCATAAAATGAATGTCTAGTATGCCCCGTATTTGAATGTGCAACGTCATCTTTCATATGTTCCTCCTTTAATCACACCTGGACGTATGATATAATTGAAACAAGACAATGTGTTCTAATTGAAAATAAACAAACTATTTCTGATCTATGCTTTTTTTTCTTACTTGTTCAACATCATTTTTTTTCCCTAACTGCCATCCCTCTTGTGATTCAAATTGTATTGAGCACACCATCATTCATCTGAGGCTAAATCTAAAGCCTGCCTGTATCAGAATAATGTGTGTAGGACATGGGCTGTTGGGGAAGTTACTCCCATCTGATGAAATAATACTTTTGAAATGAGCTGGCGTAATTTGCAACTTGAGCTACCTTTGCTTGTCAGAAGGAATGCATCCTCCAACATACTTCATGAAGTAAGGTTGGGTTGTGTAGAGTCTTGACCTGAAGGACGTGTGGTATGTTACTTCACAAGCCTGGCCTACAGGGACCTGTTTATATGGGTGGAGAGAATCCACAAGCACCCTTGTTTAGAGATTCTCTGATTTTAATTTCTGAATTCTCCATGCTTGTGGTGTGAGGGTGTTAGGCTGGGACAGGAGAATTATGCAGAAAATAAATCTGTCTATGCTTGATTAGGTACCTCTTTGGTTTTTGGAAATAACAGTGACGTGATGAAAATTACTATTGCATTTGTTTCCAGGCAGCTATAATTATCCAGTGGAGGATTGTTTTATCAGTGACTGGACTTTCCATGAAATCTTAGTCTAACTACTTCCTAGGTTTCAAACAGTGTGATAAGATAAAGTGTTTAGGTGTGTTCCATTTTCTAATATGCAACCCTTCCTTTGCTGAATTCAGAGTTTTAATCTTGCAACACCTTTAGGAATGCTGATCAGTGAGTTGAATGGCTGCACAGTGATTTATACTTCAGGCTTCTTACATCCTTAGAGCTGTTATTTCATTAATGTCAAATTTGAGCCAGCTTTAAATCCATGCTCAGCCAAGAGGTTTGCCTTGCAATAACTTGTTCTCAACCTAATCCTGTCTTTTAAGTTTGTTGTGGGGGGGCGGGGGGGGGGGAATCTGTGTGTGTGTGTGTGTGTGCGCGCGCGTGCACGCGTGCATGAAAAGGAGAAATATGACTTTGGTTGCTATCAATGCACTGCATTTATATATTCCGGCATTTAGGATTTAATCTAGCATAAACCTGTTAATATCAGCTCAGTAACTCTTTTAGTTCTTTTAATCAGACTGTGGAAGAAAGTATTAACTGGTCAAGGTGATGTCTGCACTGAAAATTCTGTACTGTTGCCAGTTGCTTACAAGACACAGTTTAATGTACTGATATTAACTTTTAAAGCCTTATATCTGGCTTTAGAGTCTGACAGTGTGGTACCATGACATGTACCTACGGAAGAGATATACACTTTTATTTAATTGATTTTATCTTCAACGCAACATTTATTTTAAGTGGGATATGAGGAAGGGAAAGGAAGGAAAGGGGAGGAACAATTGAATGGAAGTGGAGAACAGGAAAAGGAAATTGAAGTGGGAAAGAAAGAGTAAGAAGTCCTGCACAAAAAGGTGTTTTTTGAAGATAAAAGGAGATGGGGAACCATGCTGTTGTTCAGCTATATCTAGGTGGTTTCTTTTGCTGTGGGTCAGCTCCCAAATATGGAGGTCTTATCTATCTTGTAAGATAAGACCTCCATATCTGGGAGCTGACCCACAGCAAAAGAACTTCTAGCCTTGAAAAGCACCACTGTACTCCAGCTTGTTCACTGTCTCCCTCTCTTGTCTTCTGGTCCATGAGTTGGTTAGCGGATTTCCAGGAACCTAGTGAAGATGTGAAAGGAACTTTGTTTTAGACTTATCTTTGCTACAAGAACCCTGCTATCTTCTTTGCAATGTTCCCTGGCCCATTCCAGGTAGCATCAGTTTCTCATAGCAATCTAAGACAATTTCTGGTAGTTATCATTCCATTTGGCACCATTTCCATTTATCTAGACATCTCTTTCCCAGTCTTTGTATTTATCAGACTCCTGTGGAGACTTTACTTTTTTTTTTTTAATTCACAAATGCTGCTCATTGTCTTTATGAAAAATATTTGCTTTGTCCATGTTATAAGGTTTCCACTCATTACTTCAGTCACTCTCTAAAATAGTTGTGGATAACTCAGTATCATAGGTACATAAGGCAAATACAAGACCATAAAAATTAATATATTTTTTATAATTGATATAATAATTCATAATGGCCTCTGCCATTATGAATTTGTCTGGCAATTAAGAACTGTAGGAGATATCTTTTTAAAGAGGTCAATCTATCAGACACATGAGAGAACACATGCTGGGCTGTACTCAAGTTATACATTGCAATCCCTTGAGAGTTACATTTGGCTCCATTCTCTTTATGTTTAGAAAATGTGTAAAGATACTTGTTTTGGCCAAGTTTTTAGTTGTTAATTAATTTTAGTATTTGAATACTCTTTTGAGTGGAAAGGTGGATATCAATCAAGCAAAGAATAAACTTGAATATAGAAAATACCTGCTTTGCATGACAGTTTCCATCCCTGTCATCTTTAATTATGCTGGAAAGGTACCTGCTTGAAACCTGAGGCCCTGAAGCTGCATGTAACATCTAAAATCTTTTAGATGTAGCATTGAAAAGCCTCCAAAAGTTGCTATCAAATAGTAGCTTTGAATGTGATGTGAGGAGAAACCAAGTAGCATTATAGAATTAGAAGGAACTATTTAGGTTGTCTAATCCAACCCTACTGTTCAGTGTAGGAATCCAAATTAAAAGGTTGTCAAGCCCTGCTTAGACACATCCAGTAAAGGGAAGTCTACCCCTTCCCTAGGTAATTGGTTCCACTGTCCAACTACTCTTACTATTAGAATTTTCCTCTCAGTCTTCTCTTCTGAAGACTACAATTATCACATTTCAGTGAGTAAGACTGCAGCTTGCAGGTCCAGCACTGGCCTGTAGCTTGTTTGGGAGGAGGCCAAACTAATTCAGATAATTATTATGCAAGTAATTCTGACAATTGTTATATAATCTGAGAAAGCATGAGGGAAGGGGACTGCATGAATAGCCCTGCCTCCTGCTATTCCTGCTACCACCATGCTCAGCAGTCATGTCAATGCCTCTTTAACATTAGGATTTTCAGTGTTAGAAGGTGGTAAGAACAGCTGTGGAGGTCCTTCTTATAGTCTCACCTGTGGATGTGGCTTACAGTATGGTGACTAGGAGGAAGGTCTTCTCAAAGGTGACACCCCAACTATGTTCTCTTTCCTAGAAGAAATAGGCACACATGAAACTTTAAATGAGAACTGAAGCCATCCTTGTTCATCCAGGCATTTGCATGCAGAGTAACAAGTGCTACAGATTAATGTTATTTTAATTGTTTGACAACTGTATACATGTGTTATATTTATTGTCTTGTTTTACTGAATGACTTGGTACTTTCTTTTCCTGTATACAACTCTGTGTACTATTGGAGGAAGAGTAAAACAAATGAAAATCACATTTTTTTTATGTCCATATCAAGGTAGTGTTTATGGTGCCTTGAGTGGCCAGGATCTTTCCTCATATGAAATATTTTGTATTTGCCTGGTGGCAAATATGTGGTAGAGATTGTTCCCCTGAAGTGCGATTGTACATTAAAAAAATAATTCCCTACCTGACAAAAAGAACATGACTCAAATTCAGTATGGAAGCTACAGCATATAGCCAAATGAAGTTAGGCCAAGTAACATGGTTGAACAGTTGCTGATATGCTATTACTGTCTTTCTTATTTGTGGTACCACTGGCACTCTGAGTACTTCTATCAGCAGTGGACTCACATTTTTTTCTTATCCATTCCCTTTGCACAACAGTTGTCCTCACTTGCACAGGACATTGACATACAACAAAGATCAGATAAAAAGAAAGGGGATCTGAGCCTCCCAGGAATGGGAGGGAGGGCGATAGGATGTATACCTGAAAAAAGATCTATCTTTGGATCCATATATTTCACTACCCTAAGCAGTGAGATGCCAGTATGTGTCGGGTAAGGTGATAAAACTAGCAAAATCACCCATGTATAGATGATGCAAGTTTCAACCTGTTTAATCCCGGTGGTGCATCAGATATTCCCTGCAGGGCATAGATATTAAATTTAGTTCATATTTTATTCATTTAAAAAATGCAAATCAAGATTTCAGGATTACTTTCTAAGTGTGTATGTGCAATGTAACAAAATGAACCTTGATTGTCCTTTGGAATCAGTTCCTGTGTATATATGTAGAGGGGAAACTGTGGCTCTCTACATGCTACTGAACTATAATTACCAACTTTCCATCTGACATGATCAGTGGTAATGGATGCTGTACCTCAAAACCATCTTGAGACCCACAGGTTCTCCATCCCTATTATATACTAATGTAAGCTAAAGAAGAAGAACAAGCTACTGAGAAGTCAGTAAATCAAGGAGATTAAAGGGTAAGGCTAATCAAGCAATTCAATGATCAGTGAAAAGTGAAAAGAACATTACAGCATACACCAAAATGTAACAGATATAACTGGGAATCTCTCCAAAAGTTGGGGCAGACTCAACTCATAAGTAAGTAACTTTTTTTTCCTCCTATACGTGGCCATGAAAGCTATAGTTTGTACTATGACAAAGCAGTAGAGTGGGTAGCCATGGGATGAAAGGGATAAAAGGTGGTTAGTTACATATCTGGTTTTCTTTTCTGGATGCCTATCTTTGGTCAGGATCTGTGCTTCAGATTAATTCAGGGAGAGAAAAGATTGGCCATGGATCCAGGCCAGTCAAGGGCCTATTGTCTTATATTGATTCCAGCCATGATTTACAAAGTTTACTAATTATTTTGAAGAAACAGGCTCAAGGATTTTGGATAATGACTTGGTTAAACCACTTGTGTGTATGAATGTGTATGTGTTTGTGTTACATATGTAATTTATTAAATTTATATGCTGCCAAATCTGTTCAGACTAAATTGATGGTGAGCAAAATCAAGACAGAGGGGCTATTCTCCGCAGAATCTGTTTATTAGGTAGCTTTAAAAAATAACACTTAAAAAGGAATGGCTATTGTAAATAGACAAATTTCCATTTTACCGCTATAGCAGCTGGCCTTAATGTACACATAAAATCAGGCTGCACACACTTTCTTTAATCTGAGGCCCTCAGATGTATTGGACAACAAGTTATGAGTCCGACATCTGGAGACTGTAATGCTGGGAAAGGCAGCTCTGCATATACAATCAACAAGTTCTTGTACTGAAAATCAGCATTAAAACTCACATATCTTTTCACTTACAAATCATATTCTTCACAGATTAAATCAGTTTGCGAAAAGAGTTCTTTGGACAAGCATTTTAAAGATGTATTTTATCTGAGTTAATAGAACCGTTGCATGAAACAATCAAATTGTGCAGCAACAGTCCCTAGGGATGAAAAAGGATCTATTCATCAACATTTTCCATTTACCAAACATAACAGGTTAAATCGAGATTAAATTACTCATATCTTTAATCCTGTTTTTTTGGGTGGGGGAGGCTGTTGGTTTGTTGTTGTTGTTGCTTTTGACAAGCTTGCTGCTGCTGCTGGAAAATGCTGCTTTTATCTGTTAACTGCTTCTCTTCCCGTTTAAAATACATGTGACATGCTTCCTTGATATTTTACTGGATGGGAACTAAAAATATTTTTGAAGGTGTGAGAATTTTCTGATCCATGCTATTATTTCTGTTCATCATCATAATTTGATAAGTTTCTATTTTGTCAAGGAGTCTTTACTCGAGCCTTAAACAATACATTAAAAAAAGACACAGCAAAGGCTGTAGACTTAAGAAATCAGTGGGATTGGAACAGCCCAGGCCTTAAAGTGCATTGCTGACATAAGCTCCATTATTTTTCACCTAAGGATTTTAAGTTACATAATAAAAATGCTTGAATGAACATAATTAAAACCTGAATTAATCTTTATTAAGAGAGTAAAACAGAGTATCAGACAAATCATACTGCTCATGCCTATCACTTCTGATTTTCCATGTATGTTTCTAGAGCAACTTCTCTAATTGGTCTGTCCTTCTGGCAGGTTAAAACTAGCATGAGGAATGAGCAACTGCGTGAAAACTTCCCACCCATAAACTCTTCAAGTTGTACACACTATAGTATTACATGCCATCATATATTTATCATAAAATGAATAAGCATTATGGTAGGTATATAAGGAAGTAATATAATGAAAGGAATTATAAACAAAACTTCAACTTTTGTTAATGCTAATATAAATTCTAATCCTAAGTACAAATGACAAAATGCTATAAAATGTGAGTTTCAAGCACCTTTTTCCTTCACTTGTAGGCCAGATCCAAAGAGGTTTCTTTTTCAGTTTTAAATATCTAATTATTATTTAATTATTGTTTCCTCAAGTGCAATTCGGGATTCTCTGCTTGGCTATCTGACAATAAAGACACCAAATCACCAGTCTGAGTTCTCTCCACTATTAGCGAACAGTCAAGGTCAGACTTTTGGCAGGAGCTTTGTTGACAGAAAACACAAAACACAGTACGAAGCAACATTATTTCTTACCACATTTGCTTTACCTTGCTGATTTGGGCCACATATAGATTGTGATGGAAAAGATCTTGACTACAGACTTTATGTAAAAAATATCAGGACCACCAGATAATTTGATTGTACTGTACTGGTCACAATCCAAAGTTAAACATTTTGATAACTCTTTGTCTGACATACATGGATCCAGCTGTAACTTGCTACTAATATAGTTTTGTTGGCACTTTCTAGAATGATGCAGAAAATTCAAGAAGTAACACCTAATAGGGAAAATAATTCAATAAGATGGATAAGACATTGCCCTGACATTTGCAAATAAAAAAGGACAGTAAGGATTTCCAAAAGAAAATAAATATTCAGTTGAAAAGCAATTAACTTTGGATTCATAAAGATATAACATTAGCTCCTGTTTATCCTGCTAAAGAAATGTTAATGCAGCTAATTGGTATATGGACTTCAAATATATTTTTCCTTCAAAGGGTAGAGGAAGGCACAAAAGGATCAGCTCTCTTTGACTAGTCAGTAGGGAAGACTTAGTAGGGACAGTGGAGCATAACTATTTAATTTTGGAGTTTTTGATCATAGGGGAAACTAAAATCTTGGACTTCAGGAAAGTAATTTTTGGTAAACTCAGAGCAATGATGCTAAGAGTAAACAGCAATATCAACAAAAAAGAAAAGAAAAAAGGAAAAACAGAGCTTCCCAATGCCTATTTTGATTCAGTCCTTTTCAACAAGAAAATAAGTGTTCCTCTTGGAAATTGTGAAGAGCAAGGTGAAGAATTCCAGACTGAAAGTAACATGCTCAGAAAATATCTATATACATTGAAGTACTCTAGGATGCAGGTCCAGATGAACTACACCCTACAGCACTGAAGGGGCTAGCCAAAGTTTATTCTTTGAGAAATCCTGGAGAATGGGTGAACAACAAGCATGAATACAAAACTAGAGTGTAAGTCCTACGAGAGAGAGGGAGGGAGGGAGAGAGTTTGGAGAATCTGACCATGTTTTAATCTGGAGAAGAAGAAACTGAGGAAACATATGATAGCATTATTCAACCATCCAAAAAGGTGACATACAGAACAATGTCATCAGTACTATCATTCCAGAATGGAGGAATAATGGATTTAATTAGAAGAAGGCAGATTTCAACTGAATGTTAACAAAGATGATGAGTGGCAATACAGTTTGACAATAGAATAGACATGGTAGGATTTCCTTCCTGCTTTGAGCAGGGATTGGACTCAATGAACAAAATGACACCAACTCTTTGATTAAAATACAAACATTTACAGTGCCCAATAGAAGTCAGAGGTCTGCCACAGGAATTATATCTATGCACCAAATCATACATTATATCTAGGTTTCATGTATTGAATAGAAATCCCACTGTCACACTGACAGGGTTCATTTATGCCCACAATTCTGATCTCATTTGATTTCTACATGTCTTCTCATCACACCTGTTCTGAGGACAACCCGTGCTTCATGGTCTTTGCCACTTTACCACAGATATTGTTTTCATGATTAGAGCAAGATGACTCTTCGTGTCAAACTAATATAATGATCGTCTGTATGGTTAGCTGCCAGATCCTATAGCCCTATCCTGATGCAAATAAAAGGCTTTCCTCTTGCTGAATCTTGTTCTTATTTTATTTGCCCTATGGCTATCCCAATAGAAGCATTCCTTTCACTGAGTTTTTAGATTTTTTACAATTCTATAGGTCAGTGCCAATATTCAACTGTTAGGATCAGAACTTGGGATACTCTATCTAAATTGTTCCAAAACAACCTAGAGACATCTTCCTGTATCTGATATGCTCCAAATGGGCTGCACTAGGACTCCAATAACCTCCAGCCAGTATACCTGGTATTTGCTAACCATAAGTGATGATAATTCTGCTATAATATATCTGGCAGGCACTTGATTGGGGAAGACTTTGGTTAGGAGACATTTCTATGGATGTTTTCCCAATGGCAGGAAAGTGACTTATCCATAACCATCCCCTGCTCAGCTGAGTGAGCAAATAAATGATGCTGGGCCAATTATGTAGATTTTTTTTTTTTATAGTATCAGCTTCCATCATTCCAGTGTAGTATTATTTCAATGGAAAATACCTATGCGATCAGCCAGGTGTAACTACTGACACAGCTACAATGAAGCAATGGAAAAAAATTACCTCAAGTCACAGTCAGAAGTCCATCAGATGGTGGTATTTTTGATATTAATAAAAATACATGTTTATGTCAAAGTATCTCTCTGTGCAGTTAGGAGAGCAGTGGTAAAGATGGTCAGAAACAAACAAGTACCAAGTTCAAGAAAAACATTCCATTCATATTCATTATAACAGTGTTTCAGTAAGCAGTTTAGAAGAATAGCAATTGGCTTTAGGAATGCCCATGCTAAATGGTTAATCACAACCAAGTGACGCTTGGTTGTAATTAAATGAAACTAAGATAAACTTCCTGGTGTCTCTTGGAGCATTCATTAAGCTCATTTTCCGTACAGGATCTACTAAAAAGTCAGCTATTTCCAAATCCACCAGAAATCATATAAAAAGGGTTCTTTCGGTGCAACATTTCTTTTCAGGAAAAGGTCGTTTTCATCAGAGGCAGACAAACATTGAAAACAGACTCACCCCATTACACCAGTTCTGCAGCTGACATACAATCCTAGGAAAAGGCTTGTTGGTTTAAGGTGTTCCTGACTATGCTGCTATGTCACGCGTGCTCACAATCACATGTTGTCCTCCGAGGCATCTGCAGTGGAGAAGGTCAGAAAAGTTAAGATGGCTGCAGCAACTGAAAATCAAATCAACCAAAGCCCCACCTCTTTTTTCATGAGTTACAGTCACGGCCTCCATCCTTTTTTTTTACTCTCCTCCACCTGATAATGCCCTTCTTGTTCTTTGAATCCAGATTGCTGCACAGCCTTTTGTATAGGTATAATTTTACAAAACACCCTATCATGCAGACCAATACTTTCAAACAGCCACATGATGGCAGTACTAGTTTACATATGCTGTAGTTAGAAAACAACCACGATTTAAAAACAAAACAAAACTTACGCTGAATTGTCTTGCCAAAAGATGCCATCACACATAAATTAAATAAAACAAATGTATATAAGATTTTAATGATATAGTATAAATAGTTGTCCATCCAAATTCAGCAGAAAACCATATTGCTACATTTTGGCCATGCAAACATTAGGAACTAAGTATCTGGGCTGCAAAAATTCAAGATGACCTCTAAATGGCAACAAGAAGTTAGATTTTAGATATCTATTGCTATCTAGTAGTTGTCCAGAGTTTTGCAGCCCAGGTATGAGAGTCCTACAAACATTTCCACAAACAGAATCAATGTTCAGCAGCCCCACTTAAGCCCTGGTCTACTCACAAAGGCTGCTTTGCCATATCATGCACAAACAGCATTTCTGAGAAATGAGGCATATGGCAAGTAGACTTAATTTCTGTTGAGGCATAGGCCATCATATCTCTTTGTTCATGACTTTCTTTTGAGAGGTCTTATTATCCTGCACTGAAACATTTTCGGCACCAATGTCAATAACGGTATTTTTTGAATGAAGAAATACATAACATTTAAAGTGTTCATTATACTGTAATTTCTGGACATAGAAGATCTGCAGGATAACTTCAAGGATACATATAGTATTGAAAAACCCAAACTATCTGAATAGGAAGCCTGCTCTTCTAGTGTAAGAAAAAGCTGCAATAGCTGTGCAAATGTCATGTTTACAATGAAGTGTCTTTCAATGGCCATACGATGGCAGCATTTTCCTACACTTGTGGTGGAATCAACTATCCAAACCATTCAGGAGGACTACCACCAGTACTGGAAGTGCTGAACTGTATTGCTAGTTGCAAGAAAGTGTAATGATATCTTGATACCTGCGAAGAATGAGTGATATAGTGAACAAGGATACTTTGTTCACACAGTGAACAAACATCAGTTAAAATTAAAAGAGGCAGCGAAAATTTAGAGCTAATTTTATGAAAATCCAACATTGTTTCGGAAGTAGGTGAAAAGGGCTCCAGCAGAGAGGATGCAATGACAAATAGAAGTGATCAAACAATTTGGCATGAAATTGATGAAATGCTGCATTCTAAAGTTTTGTTTGGGAATAATGGTGATATATCAGAGGGGAGTTGAAAGGAGTGATATAAATGTAAATATCCAAGAAAAAGCAAAAATGAGAAGAAAGTCGTAAATGCTATGAAAATATAGAAAATGGTAAGGTTACACAGCTGATGGTTATAATTGGAGAAATGTTAAAAGATGGATGTGTTTATTTACGGAATGGCTGTATGACTTGTTTAACTTGTATGTGAACTGTCCTTGATGATTAGATGAAAGCTATTATGGTTCCCATTTATATAAAGGGAAAGGCAGCAACTGTGAATACAGAAAATAGTTTGTTAAATGCCATTGGGAAGTTGTCTGCAGAATTCTAACTGAAAGAATAGGAGAGGTGTCAATGAGCAAAATTTGGAAAGCACAGAGTGGCTTTATGTTAGGAAGAGCATGGGTAAAGCACATTTTTGCTTTTTAGCAAATCACTGAGGAATGTATAAATGTGAGAAAAGTTTATTGTACATTGTCTGATTTAGAGAATGCATGTGATAAAGTCAATAGGTTTGAATTATGGGATGCTTTACACATACAGGAAGTTGATGATTAATTGATTGATTGGTTGCAGAAATTGGTAAGAACACTATTTAATAGAAATAAAGCATTCATGAGCATAAATAGAATACTTAATGAATGGTTCAACACTGTCAGCCCCACTAGGCAGACCAGACCAGGAAATCAACTCCACAGGAAAGCTAAAACTATTTGTATTGAGATTGACTATAACAACATAATCTTGCAAGTCTGATTATGCTGTACTTCCTCCCACTTCTTGTACTCCAGTGAATTAGGAAGGTGCCTGCCTGAGGTGCTTCTGAATGTTATATACATCAAGGTCATCTTCCTTATTCTCTACAAACACTGAACAGACATTAAGACAAAGAAGTGTGCTGTCTCTTTGGTTGTTTAATGTATTTATAGATACATGTATAAGGAGTGTTTCTGATCTTATTAGGGATATGAATAGGGATGTACATTTGTGTGCAGGTGATGGTGTGTTGTGGCTGAGAACCCAGATGATTTGCCATGAGTGTTAGACTATATGATGCAATAAGGATAAAATTAAAGCCCAAAGTAGTTGTGTTTGTCAGGGAAAATGGAATGAATAATTGCAGGCTATCTATAAATGGTGAAAATTGGCAAGTAGATGAATTTGTGTACATTGTTAGCATGACTAAAAATGGGGAAATGGATAGAGAAATGTTAAGATATGCAAATGGCAGTAGAAAGGTAGCACAGGTAGTCCTTGGTTAACTAAGGCAATTGGGACTGGAATTTTTGTCACTAAGCGACGCGGTCATAAAGTGCGACATCATATGACCACACCGCTTAGTGATGGTAATTCGGGCACTACCAGTTGCTGTCATTAAGCAAATAATCACAGATCATTAAGCAAGGACAACACGCCATTTGCAACCCCCTGCTGGCTTCCCCATTGACTTTGCTTATCAGAAACTGGCAAAGAAGTTTGCAAACGGCAACCGCATGACTGCAGGGATACCGCAACAGCCAGAACTCTGATGACCAGTCATAAGTATCACTCATTCAGCACCATTGAACAGTCACTGAATGAGTGGTTGTTAAGCAAAGGCCACCTGTAGAAAATACGTTGCTTGCAGAGTAAAATGTAAGTTTGTCAAAAGAAGCAAAACTTGATGTGTATAAGAGCACACTTCTGACCACTTTGTTATATAAAAGTGAGAGTTGTATATGTCAGGAGAAACAAACGTTGAATGCAGTGGCAAAGAAGTACTTACAGAGTGTATGTGGTAAAACAAGAAGGTATAGAGTCAAGAATGAGTGGATGATAAATGAATATGAGTTTAATACAAAAGTGAGTCACCAGTATGAAAGAAGTACATTGAGCTAATTTGGTCTTGCAGAGAAAATCAGCTGGATTACAGAACAAATGTATGAAGTAAGAGGTTTACCAGGAGGAAGAAGAGAAAGTTGTGGTTGAATACTGTTGATCCTTAAAAATAGGGAGTTGAAAAGTTTAAAGAACAAAGGGCAATGTATAAATGAATGCATGGGCATAGTAGAAACAAGGATATTTTGTGAGGATAGAAAAGAATGATGTTGGTGTAAATCAGATATAACAAAATGTCCTTTTCCTTACCTCCTGCTTTAATTCTCTTTTGCTTGCTATATCTGTACTTTGCATACTGTTTCTTATCCCTCAAGGGAATACTGTGATATCTATATGTGTAAGTACGTGAAATGACTTGCTGCAGAGTGTCATGCCTCATTTTTCATACATTTTACATAGATTCCTGGCTTGCTGTTGTGTTTGCATATTTTTTTTTTTTTAAATGTCTTCAAGTCAATCTTGACACCTGGTGACTGCCTAGACAAGTCCCTATGGTTTTCTTGGCAAGATTTTCGGAAGTGGTTTGAAAGAGGGCGACTGGTTCAGAGTCACCCAACTGGCTTCATGCCTAAAATGGGACTAGAGCTCAGTCTCCAAACCACCACACCAAACTGGCTATCTTGTATAACTTTTTGTAATAGTTTGTAATAAAATGGATGCTATTGAATTGTGCAAGGAGCCAGTTTGTCATAGTGGTTAAGGTACCAGGCTAGAAACCAGGAGACTGTGAGTTTTAGTCCCACCTTAGGCACAAAGCCAGCTGGGTGACCTTGAGCCAGTCACTCTCTCCGAGCCCTAGGAAGGAGGCAGTGGCAAACCATTTCTGAAAAATCTTGCCAAGAAGACTGCAGCGACTAGTCCAAGCACTCTCCAGGAGTCAAAAACTGACTTGAAGGCACACACACACAAAGAATGGTGCATTAGAAAAGGAGAGTGTCAAATATATGAGATCAAAGATGGCTCTTATTATAATCTCTTTCCTAGGGACCCCAAAACCTGGAACCAGCTGCTAAAGAAACCAATCATGATCTCTACAGTCCTCTAAACTATTAGTTTGGTCAGAGGCAGGCAGTATTATCAAACAAGCACTTCCCCAAATCAAAGCTTGACTTTGCCTCTTTCTTCCAAGGAGAAAAAGCACCCTCATGAAAGGCTCTTAGGCAAGGGGAATAGCAAAGAGTGGAGAACTCCCTCATTGCGCAGGTGTTTGTGGGCTAGTAAGGGACTCCTTATCCGCATACCAGAGATTACTGGGCCTGGGAACAAGCCCAGTGACCTCCCAAAGGAAACGATCCCATTATGGAAAATAACAGGCCCTTTTCACACACTGGAGTTTTCTCCTTTCAGAAATCATGGATATTGAAAAGTTCAATAATCCTCAGTGGGAAAGATCTTATAAAAACAAATACTCTGAATTTTATGTACTGTTACAGAGAAACCTGAAAAACCTCCTCTGCTACCTCCTCCTTCACTACTTCCATAACTTCCTTCATTGTGTTGAGGATGAGACTAAAATGTGTTGAAGTGCCCATGTTGAATATCCCCAACTCCAAGATGAATTATCTACCCCAATTTTTTTGAGTAATCAAATTGAAAAAATAAAAATCCATATTTATATGGGGGATAAGCAGGTGGGGCAAACAATACCTCTGCTTGAAACCAGACATCTCTGTTTTGGTGACATTTGCACCTTCCTTGTTCTAAAGTTCATTTTAAGTTCTCAATTCTTATTTGGGCCACAGAGAACTGGCATGATTTTAATACTTCTTCTTGTAACTTACTGGTTGATCCAGATCATTTAACAGTGGGGGGCAGGGGGGAGGTTCTGCAAGTTGGAAGGAGGAAGGAAGCATTCTCTTTGACTTGGCTGTCAAAAACTGCTGTTTTTAAATTAAATATATAATAAAATTAATTAATTTTTTAAATAAAACTGCTTTAAAAAAAACTCAGGCAATTTGGCTTCTCCTAAACAAAATGGTAAAGTGTGATTATGCAGATGGAATACAGTTTATAATGATATTAGTAATCAGTGGCTGGCAATCTGCTGTTACAGATGCTGGAAATGATGAACATTGTTTGCCTGTACATCAAAAGCAATATATGATCACTTGTGGAGCTGTCTTTGATTTGCCTTATGGCTATATAAAGCTGAAGTTTCCTTTTTCATCAAATGTCTAAAGTGCCATTTACTAGTACATCTATTATTTCTATTTAAGGCCTGAAATGTGGTACTTATTATACCCAATGTGTACAAAACAAAGAATATATCCTGTGCTTTTCTCATTATACAGTATATTGTTCCGCTTTTCAAAGGCCTTTTGGCCCTGCCAGTTCTTTGTGAGATTGTTACATTGCCACACTGATTTACGATATCAGGGAAATTCTCCCATCATCATTTCACTTGGCTTCCCCCCACCTGCACGCTGAAAAACTGGACAGAATAATTGCATTTACCTGAGAAAAATACCAAAAGCTGCCAGTAGAATCCTTCTATTTGCAGATCATAAAGAGATATGATTAAGAAAAGTGACCAATAAATGTTCTAGTGCAGTGTTTCTTAAACCTTTTTCTCTCAGGACCCCTTCCCACTTTTAAAAATTAAGAAGGACCCCAGAAGGGCTTTTGTTTGTATGGGTTATATTAATTGATACTTACTGCATTAAAAATTAAAATTGATGCATTTGTTGCCAATACCGCTTCTCACAATTGTTTGATGGGATTTTAATATTGTACTATTTTTCAACGTAGACTGGCAAATAATTTTGATTTTGTGGACTCCTGAGACAGTCTTGGGGGACTCCCTAGGGGTCCTCAGACCACGCTTTAAGAAACACTGTTCTAGTGGATAAGAAACTCTTCATGTTTAATTGGATGTCCTGCAGGCATCTGATAAAGAAAGCAGGTGCTTTTTCCATGTTTTTTTATCTTAGTTACCTATACTCATTGTTTACTTTCAGACAGTACCGTGATATTTTCTACCTGGATTAAAAGAAAACTATTTAAAAACTCTTAAGGTTTAAAAAAAAAATACAGCAAATGCTTGAAAACATGGTTTAAATAGAAGAGTTATGATGTATGTAAGATTTAGGTAAATTTGTGGACATGCAGCCACATCTGGAATGTTGAGACACGTCAGGGGCACTCTGATAAAGTGGCTGCAGGCAGGATGGTGTCTTGCACATTCACCAAATGGCTGTCATAGGGATTGGGTCAGCCACAAAACATCAATTTACTTAACAGCCATTTGGGACAGTTGCTCCATCTCTGCCACTTTCTCTAATCTCAAGAATTCTGTCTACTGCCTCTCCTTACTTTTGCCCTTTTTGTGACTAAGTAGGCACTTTCCTAAAGTAGTAGGCAGCAACCCCTCATCTTTCTTCCTGTCTAAGAATGCCCATGTGGTCTACAGGAGGCCCAGAAACTTTTTAGAAATAAAGATAATACAGAAGAGCTTTAGTTTTGCAGCTTCCTAGATGCCCAGGGTTTAATTTATTTTATGTATTTATTTATTTATCAAACTTATCCCCACCCATCTCCCCCCAATGGGGGACTCTGGGTGGCTTACAGCATATTAAAACAGTAAATAAATATACCGTTAAAATTGATAAGAAAACACATTTACACAGAGTAAAAGGAAGAGGAAAAATCCAGGAGGCTGATGGAAGCAACACCAGGCCTCTAGGGAGCTAGCCAACCCCATATATAATGACCTCCCTCCCCACCCCAGGCCAGATGGCAGAGCCAGGTCTTCAAGTCCCTCCAAAAGGCCGGGAGTGAGGGGGCCTGTCTCACCTCTGGGGGCAAGATGTTCCAAAGGGCGGGGACTACAGCAGAGAAGGCCCACCTTCTGGACCCCCGCTAGTCGGAGTTCTTTTGCCAAGGGGGTCCAGAGCATGCCCTCTCTGTGTGATTGGGTGGGACAGGTTGAAATTGTGGGGGAGAGGTGGTCTCTCAGGTAGCCTGGCCCCATGCTATGTAGAGCTTTAAAGGTGATAACCAACACCTTGAATTGGACCCAGAACCAAACCGGTACCCATGCAGCTCATGGAGCAATGGTGTTATATGGGTCCTTCTTTGGACCCCAAAAATAGCTCATGTGGCTGCATTCTGGACCAGCTGAGGCTTCCGGATACTCTTCAAGGGTACCCCATGTAGAGCACATTGCAGTAGTCTACATGGGGCTTGTTTTGCTTGTTTGTTTGTGAATCAAAAGAATCTAAATTCCTTTTTAAAAATTACAAGAATCTAAAAAGTAAAGTCGGGGACAGAGTATCTGGTGAGCACCAAGAGAATTGACCTTGGGGACTAAGTTGCTGACTTCTAAAGTAAGTCCCAATAAATCATCTTAGACTTAGAATTTTTCTAATTTTCTACAGCTTGTCCATCTTCAGGGGATTTCTTTCTTTCTTTCTTTCTTTTTTTCCATTATGACCACAAGTCCTTCCTCTTCTTTTAAATCAAGAACTTCATTATACTTCAGACTGTGGTGATTGCAATATTTAAAGCCAGACTTGTGGCTTCCTCTTTTAAATGTGCAACTGTTCTTCTAATTGTTGAAGAAGATATAGCAGAAAGCAGAAGTTTTTAAATAACTGATCTGAAATAAATTAGCCATATCTATAGTAAGAAAATATTTTGAAACTTAACCAAAATTTTAAAATCAGTATTTTGTGGACTTCTAGGTCATTGATGCAACTATCAAAGATAACATTTGGAAAATAAAGGTATGTGAAGCAGTCATCATTAGGTAAGTAGAGGGCTATGAAGACTGAGCAAAAAGGTTAGCATTGCAAATGAATCAGTCACAATATGCACTGCATACATGAGCTCTAACATGATGCATGGAAGTTGACTTGGCTGTTCTTATGTTTTGCCAGGTCACTCACTATACGTGTAAGATAAGAAATGACCATTACCAAGTGATGGAAATTTTTGTCTCCACTAAAAGTTGTAGGCTAGCTGCTGTATAAATTTGGAGAAATTGTAAAGATCAAAAGATTTCTTTTTAAACTGTATATGAAAGGGAAATATGAAATAAGGGGTTTTTTTTTCTGAATAACATCATATTGGAACTACTGCAATGTGGCATATGATAAATTCTATTTAAAATGTACTTTGCGTTTTATAAAACTAGGTTTTTCTAAGACTATGTTCTTAGCATATTGATAGCATGCCATACTGAATACAGTGAATCTTACCTCTGTGGTCCTTTGCACAAGATTGCACTGTCTTTTGCAACATAAGCATGTTTTAGTCTTCTTGATCACAGGGAGATTTATTTTAAGTAAACATGCTTGGGATTACATTGTCCAAGACTAAGTAGACACTAACTATATGTTATGTTGATCTTACTAAATATTACTTTAGTAAAAGTACTGTAGCCACAAATGTGTAACCCCTTACAGATAACAGCAGCTTTTGGATCATAACTGGAACAATAGCCTTGGGCAGAAATGAGCAAGTTTTGATGGCCAGTGGGCAAAATAATTTGTTGGAGACCGATGCCAGCAAAGTGAGTGGGCTATTCCAGACATATAGGATGAGGCTTGTTTTTGGGATGGAAGGTTTTTTTTTTTAATTTGTTAATTGTAATACTCCTGTTTGAGGACTTATATTGCCAGTTTCATCTTTTTCCTTTGTCAAAAAAGTACAAAATTGCTGTCATGGAGATAGACCAAAGGCCACAAAAATGAGACTTGGGGCCTCCGGTGGCCCTAGGACAGCAGGTTGTCCACTCCTGGCATAGGAATCCAGACAATTCTTCTTTAGTTCCAATCCCGATGGACTGACTTAATAAAAGGAAAACTAGGTTAGATTAAGATTAGGATTAGATTAAGAGTTCCAGAACTTCATTACAATAGTTGCTTTGCTCCTTCCTTTCTGAAAGCAGGTTACCTTGATTGTAAGGAGACTTCAAGTAAATAGGTTCAGTATTATGTGCTCCAACCAAAGAGCAGAGATGTCTGCCAATTTTATCATAGCTGCTTTTCAATGTATTCAAAGTATTTACAGGACATTCTGCAGTTTCTGTTTAAAGCCGGAAGACTGACTGGCACCCCTATGCATATTGCTTGGAAGGCAAGATGAGTAAATAAATACTTTGCCCTGTATGCTTGCTGCATTAGGAACTGAACCCACAGTATCTTAGTGTGTGCTCTAAATTACAGTGCTCATTTCTGCGTTATCGAAAAAGGAGAAAAAATAGAATGCAGATTGGCATTAGATTGGCATAGTAAGTGCAGATATAAATTTAGAAATAATTTTGATTTTTAATGGAATATAATATATCTTATAATGCAGCAAAGGTTGCATCAAGATGATTCATGTGTGTGTTCTGTAGATTGTTAAAGTAGACTGCTGTGGCCCTTGCTTCCCCTTTTATTGGTCTTCTCCCAAAATGGCCATGCTATCCATAGAAGATAGGGCTACACTAGACAGAATTCTGGCCTTACAGAATGCTTGTATACAAAAACTGGAGCTGAACGTGGATTTCCCTCAGACCATTTAGGAACAATGCAGACAACATGCCTTTTCCATATTACCCCAAAAAGCTTTATTTGGGAAAAAAGGAGCAGGTTGCAGTTAAAGGAAATTCCTTCAGCTTTGACAAATCCATGAAATATTCCCTGCTTCCCCAGATCTTGAAATATGACTCCAAAACATGAAATTCCAGTAGGAAAGCTACTCTACTTGGCAAGTGGGTCTTCTATAACTGCTTACAAGCTAAAGCACCTTCCCCTAAATGAGGGCTTTTTCCTTAGAGAAGAAGAGTCATGGGAGTAATGCTAAATGGTTGCTTTTTCCACTTGATAAAAGTGTTCATAGAAACATTCAATAATTCTTAATTCATTTTTAAAGGAAGATCAGGCCTTTTATCTCCATGGCAAATAGGGAGAGATTGACTTATATGCCAGAGAGATGTGAAGTGATTTGGAAGCCTCAGATGGAATTGAGCTACACAAGTTGGGTGTTAATGTGTGCTATACCTGATCAAATTTGGAGTGTTGCTGTGAATCATTGCTTACCTTTAGAGAAAAGAGTTTGGAGATGGAGCATAGTGAAAGTTAGTGGGATTTGATTTTGACTTGTTTGGGGCTGAAATGTAAACTAGAACTGCATCCAATTTGGTCCCCAGAGACAGTGTTGTCCAAACTTGGCCACTTTAAGATGAGTGGACTTCAACTCCCATGCTGGCTGGGGAATTCTGGGAGTTGAAGTCCACTCATCTTAAAGTGGCCAAGTTTGGACAACACTGCCCAGAGAGGCAGCTACCAAAGGACCCAAACCTTCATAAGACCATTTGTTTAAAGAGCTCCGAGTTCAGTGGAAAAGAATTGATTACATAGTTAATCACCCTCAATAATGAGCAGTAAAGCACTGATTAGGATAAATGGTTAGGCTCGAGGTAGAATTCAATGCACCATTAGACCAGCTATGGAATTCTAGAAATGTATTAATTTCTATCCTGTTTGCAAATTCAGATAAGCTGTTGCCTTCAAATTTGGCTTCATTTGACAATCTACTTATGTTCAGGAGTTCAGTTCAGGAGAATTTGAAGTGACAACATCTTTTAAAGGGAATACTTCAATAGTACTTTAAGAAGGAAGTATTTTAATTCATATGGAGAAGTGGTTTAGTATCCAGCTGTCCTGATGATCACATCTTGAACATAAATGTTGTTTTCATTGATCTGCTAACAATGTTGTTTAGAAATTCTAGCAAGAAGAAAATAGGAAATGGAAGATGGTTCCTCCAAATGAAGCTGGGGAATCTTTGGAATGAAAGAAACCCTTTGGGAAAGCTGCTTATTTCTGCCAAAAGCATTTCATTAATTGTCCCATAGCTGCTACATGAATGTTAAATATTGGATTTCACTGAAAGTCTCTGTCTCTGTCTCTCTCTCCCCCCCCCCCCCTCAGCTGGACTTAATAGCTTCAGTAGGGCCAAGAGACACACTAATGATGCAAAATGAGGGGACAATGCCATTTCTTTGTTACGGACCAATATTTTCTCTCTTTTTTCAAATTTGGGTGGAATTCTTTATTTTTTAAAATTGTATTAAGCTTATTTTGGTATACTATAGTTTTCATATGGTTCTTAATGTAAAATGGCAAGAAAGTTGAGGGGTTTCTGGGGATGGAGAAAAATTGGACTACAGGTCTTCAGAATGGGGCATCACTTCCTCTCTTTTCTTTTTGATCTCTATTAAGTGAAATGTTCAAAAGTTTTTAATATCTCTATCAGGCATTACAAAACTGCTTGGAATCTGTTCTGTTTCTACCACTCAGCTGAGATATATTTGCCTCTTGAATATTTCTGAATTCAAGCATGATGTTGATCATCTTTATTTTGTTCACTGTAATGCATGGTGAGTAGCCAGAAGTTTTATTCTTTTAGCCTTTCCCCACATGTTAGGAAAGGTTGACATTAATGACCCAATCAATGTCCATTCAACACTTAGATGTAGGGTGCTTCCAAACAGAGAGTAATCAAAAGGTCCCAGGTATACAACAGTTCAGCCATTTCCTTCTTAACTGATTTTCTTTGGAATGAAAAATAATGGAAGAGCGAGTGAAGGGAAAAACAAAACAACAGATGGGTTGTCTGGACAATTCCATGAATGAGAGAGGCTCATAGTTCTGACTCATCTTTAAAACAGCATTGGGGGAAAAGCAACTCCCAAACTTACCTTGCTCCTTTGGGGTTGCCTCATATGTGGGCTACCATTTCTACATTTATCAACCATGCAAGCTACCCATTATGGACTAAATGGCTCCTTAATCAAATATAGATAATACAATGCTATTTCTAGAACTCACTTCAGTTTTAATTCTCCTTAAAACCAGTTTCTGGTAAGTTTGAAAGATTATTTTATTGTTAAATAAAATGGCTTTTAAATTTTTCCAGAAATGTATGTTTACATTAAAGAAATTACAAACAAAGCAAGTTCTGGCAAAATATGAATTCTTTCTCTTGGACAATTTCAAATAATTAAATATTTGTTAGTTGATTATCTTTTAATTTATTAATTAGTAATATTTAAATACCTATACATATTACTATAATTTTGTTGCAATAATGTTTCCTTGCTGACAGAATGAAAGAAGTGTTCCAATACTATAAGATGTTCCTGCTGACTCCAGTAATGCTTACTGTCAAATGAGATTATAGGACAACAACTGTAATAAGCAAAATATGTCCTAGATTGGAATTCTCACCCTTCTCCACCATCCCTTCCATTTCCTTTTCCAAAACTGACCAAGTAACAATGGTACAACCCACTTTAGTATTTCAGAAGCATCCTGGATGATAGATATAGTTCCTATTCATCCTTAATAATCAAGATCCATGGAAACTATATTGCACATAGATCACTAAGGCTAGAATACTGTCCATAGGTTGTATGGAGCATTCAAAAAATGGGGATCCATTCAAAGTGATCCTACCATTTTTTTTTTTTTTTTAATCTGCGCTCAGTCGTTACCGACTCTGCAGTGACTGCTTGGACGAGTCCTTGCAGTTTTCAAGGCAAGGTGTTTCGGAAGTGGTTTGCCAGAGCCTCCTTCCTAGAGCAGAGCCCAGCTGGCGAGCGCAGGAGGTGGGGTTTCCGTTGCTTCGTGCCCTTTTTTTTGGGGTGAGCGCGGTTTCACGCTTACCGGCAACTGCTCCCGACTCCTTTTGCAAGGCGCCACCAGCATTTTTCCTCCCACCGGAGTGAGAGTCCCCATTTATCTACTCACGTGAGTTTTCGACCTGTTGGGTTGACAGGAACTGGGGAGGAAACAGGAGCTCACCCTGTTTAATGCAAAGGCTGGACTCGAACCGCTGAAGCGTCGACCATTTCTGGCCGGCAACTTTCAGCGTCATTAAGCCGCTGCGCCACCGCGTCCCCTGATCCTACCATAGTATCCGAATAAATGGAAACTATGGTCTCCATGATAATTTTGCCTGGATATTAACTACAGTGAGGACTAACTAGTGCAGTCACTCAACCTATTATGAGATATCTCCAGCATGAACCAGATTGGAAAAGAAACAGGATGATTATGTCATGAAGGACTGGTATTAGCATAATGTGAAGCCATTTAGATGGACTTAGTGGGATTCTGTTTTTAGTGGGTGTAAGCATTTCAACTGAGAAGTTTGGCTTTGGACAAATTCTTGTTCTCTAGGATCAAATAAACTGAAAAAAAATCCCAAATATATGTTCTATTAATTCATGATTACTAAGGTTTATCTGATTAATTTATTTAATTGGATCTGGGTTAAGACTATTAATTTTCTTTTGAGGGGTTATTTGACTTACAAGATAAGTGGTACAATGTACTTTATCTTCTTTCTTGGACAATGTGCTAATTGCCTTCCCTTTTCCTTTCTTCAAAATAGTTTCAGACACGTTGTATGGACCAAGGCTACTGATAAGTCATGTTGGTGGATCAGTGACAATCAAATGCTATTATGTAACCACATCAGTGAACAGGCATGACAGAAAATTTTTCTGCAAGGAATTGCCACATAAAAGGTGTCAAACTGTCATTTCTAGTAATGCTTTCATTCATCAAGATTACAAAGAAAGAGTGTCAATGTACAACAATCCTCAAAAAGGGATTTTGCAAGTGACAATGAGACAGCTGACAAGTAGAGATTCCAGTAATTACAGATGTGGCATTGGCAAGACCAGTGATGGTTTATATGCTAGAATGAATTTAACTATTTTGGAAGGTAAGTAAATATTATAAATGTATTCTTCTCCAAAGAGTATATATATTCTACTGATGGCATATTTTAAAATATTACAAAATCAACTTTATTAAACACAAAATAACTTAGGTAGTACTAACTCTGCCTTTTAAGAAGTTGTTTATTTTATACAAAAGTATATGTTCCTTTACCCTCTTTGAATTAAGTGACATCCATATTTAAGCATGTTTACTACTGATTGCAATGGTAAACTTACACATGTTATTCAAAATGCTCACATTTGTGTGTGTGTGTGTGTGTGTGTGTGTGTGTGTGTGTGTATCACTAGACTTTTGTAAGGATAGTCCACAGTACCTCAGGGGACTTTAAAAAAAAAACAACAGCAGAAAAGTAGGTAGTTCAGGGAAAGAAACATAGTAATTAAAACACATAAAACACATTTCCTGCTGGGTTTCAAATCAGACACATTCTGCATGACGGACAAATGTTGTAACCACTGTGCTGGTGAGAAAAGTCTGCTGTAATAGGCAGGTAACGGACTTTAGTGAGGAAAAACATGAAAAATACAAGAAAGGCATTTTTATTCTAAAGCTGGTTATTGTGTCTGCATATACATACATTTTGCTGCTTTATCTTTGTATATATGAATTTAATTTAATTTTGTATGCAAGTTTTATATGTGTGTGTATATATGATGTGCACACACATGTAACAATTTATATCTCCAGTAAGACCCACCCATAGAAAGGAAAGCAATTCCTACCTCCTTTCTGAGAGGGCCCAGCAGCAGGGGAATTGTGGGAACCTGCAGTCTGGTCTGGATACTTCGCAAGCTGCTGCCGAAGCTTCTCTGGACAGGATTTTCTTAAGACTGCTTAGACTCAGCCTAGCTTGGACACAGGGCAAGAGCAGTTTAAGGACACGGTATGGATATGGGCACGGTGGTTGCTGGCTGGAGGTGACAGTCCTCTCTGGTGGCACCCCAGATCTGAAAGTGCTTTCTCAGAGGGTTATGTCTGGTGCCTAATTTATTATTTATTAGATTTATATGCCCATCCCAAATACATGACTCTGGGAGGCTAGCAATATTCAAAATGATAAAAACGTACAAAAACCATAAAAATTTTATTTCATTTTATTTATTTATCAAACTTATCCCCACCCATCTCCCCCCAATGGGGGACTCTGGGCAGCTTACAGCATATTAAAACAATAAATAAATATACAGTTAAAATTTATAAAAACACATTTACACAGAGTAAAAGGAAGAGGAAAAATCCAGGAGGCTGATGGAAGCAACACCAGGCCTCTAGGGGGCTAGCCATCCCCATATCTGATGACCTCCCTCCCCACCCCAGGCCAGATGGCAGAGCCAGGTCTTCAAGTCCCTCCGCAGCTGGGAAAAATGACAAAAACATGAATCAATCACTCAACACAACCAAGAAACAGGCTCCATCTCCACTCAGGGGTCCAAGCTTGAGCACAGAGCCAACATTTCAAGGCCTTACAGAAAGCCAGTAGGGAGGGGGCCAATCTAATCTCCAGAGGGATGATATTCCAGAAGGTGGGCACCAGGGCAGAAAAGGCTTTCCTCTTGGGCCTCGCTGGCCAACACTGCCATTCCTGATGGGATGGGTAGAAACAACTGGGGAGAGACGGTCCTTAAAATGTAAAATTAAATGTGACAATACTTTACTAATAAGTTTATTAAAAAGATATATTGAGGTTATCACAGTCTAATAATGCTGGGCATGAAACCAGATCACAAGAGGGGCTTGTTAATTTTATTTATTTATTTATTTATTTATTTGAATTTATTAGCTCAATATTTGAATTTATTAACTCATTATTAATGAGTTACCCAAGGGGTTCGAATCACTGATAACAAATAAGTTATAATGACTTATATTGCAAGATTGGAAAGTTACCATGTGATTTATTAAGGAATGGATAGATTTATCTTTAGAGCTGTATTCTGAACAAACCAGGACTGAACAGGATCAAACATTTTAGTCTGGGAAAAAAACCTCAAATGGTATTGAGATAAGATTCTGTAATGTTTGATTTACAGTGCACAACATTTTCTAGCAGAAACAATGAATTAATGCACTTTGTGAACCACTGACCACCTAATTAAAGTAGGTACAAATTGGAAAAACAAACAAATAAATAAACTAGAGATATTGCTTTGGTGTCACCTTACTTGACTGATCTTAAATGAACATTGCTTATTCGTTTCCAAGATCATGCCCTTTTGATATTCCAGTCTGAGTAGCTGGGAATGATGGAAGTTGTAATCCAAACTATCTGGAGTCATTTGTTGGGCACTCTGGCATAGCTACTTAACGTCTCTGATATCTGTTCCCCAATGTGAAACATCTTTTTAGAATGACTTTTCCATTTAAATTAATTGTATCTGTTCAAAGCCACAGTCTCTGAAAAAAACGTAAAAAGAATTTCTGTGAATAATTAGAATTGCCAGGCATACTAATTTATTTGTTCCTTGCTGTGCATTTGGGATATATAACTTGAATTGCATAATGTTTTGTTCCTATCTGATGGACAATTTGTCATGCCTTTGATTTTTTTCTTTTTAGCAAATAAAGTACTCAAATGCTCTTTCAACTAGTTGCTTCAGACTGATAGGAAAATTAATACATAATAAGCTCTGATGGTTTATTTTCTTCAAACAGGCTTGGATTTGCCCAAATCCCCTCAAATTGTTTGGGGTAAGCTGACTGGGTCGGTGGAGCTTCAATGTCCATCTGAAACTCCCAGACTGGAAATGAGGAAAATCTTGTGCAAGTTGATCCATACTGGTTGTTTTCCCATACTAGACAAAAGCCAAAGCAGGACTAGACAGCACAGTCACCGAATTATTATGACCAATGGGAATAGCTCAGGAACTTTCAATGTTATTATAAATAAGCTGGAAAGAAAAGACTCTGGAATCTATATATGCAGGACAAGGAAACTGGACAAGAATGCAAGTGCAAGAACCATACAACTGCAGGTGGTAGAGGGTAAGCCTTAAGAGAAAAAATGTAAAAGCATATTTGTGGCCTCATAAAACAAACTGCACAGGAGCTGAAGAAAAACAAATCAAGAGAGGAAACTGACTCCTTATTTTACAATCCCTTATTCTTATCCAGTTTTCCAACTCCATGCTGTTGGGTCTAGGCATACATGTGATTCTAGTCATCACCTATTGCAGCGTGTCTCAACCTTGGGAACTTTAAGATGTATGAACTTCAACTCTTGGAATTCCCCAGCCAGCTATCCAACTCCCATGATGGCTTTTGGAATCAAAATGTGCTTCTTCCCCCTCCCCCTTTGAAGAACATCTTAACTAGTATGTTCTCCATGATGATTTTCCTTAAATGAGCAGTCCTCTTCATTCCTTGGAAGGGGGTCAAAAGAGTTGACTTTCTTTTCACTGGACAAATCCTCCTATCAATATCTTTGCTCTTCTCACTCTTTCCCCCACAGTTTTTACCATCCACCATCTCTCATCCCAGCCCTTCTGTATTCCATTCTTCATTCACCTTTCATTTGGCACATTTTGGCTTGTGAGAGCCAACTGTTAAATTTTCTGTAATTTTGTGATCCAGTTGAGAGCAGAGCTGAGCCACAACTCCTAGCATTCCAATCAGCTGTTTGGCAGCTCATGTCATGATGGTAGTAGCAATGGAGCTGGCAGAGCTGGTTGTTATATCAGCACACAACTGCCTATACCTGATTTTAATTAACATTAAACAGGATCAGTCTGAGCATCCTGCAGTTCTATTTCCCCCTACCCAATATACGCATCAAGCCATTTCTTTTTTTCAGACTATCTTTTAGTTCCAGTTAGTCAAGAGCTTGTGCTCACAATAATATTTTTTTCTTATTCTTAATTCAGACAAAATTCCACCATTAAATTAAACTGCTTTCCAAAATGTATGCAGATGGAATCACAGGCAGCATTTGGAAAAATGTCTGCTCATCTGCAATTCTTTGAAAATGTGTAGGCTTAATACTAATTACCAAAATTCCTTCTAAATATCACTTTCCTGAGCGGATTATCAAATACAACAGACTATAACCTGTCAAGACATTTAGTTTCCTTATCTTAAAGGCCCATGTGAAATTCAGAAGCAATAAACTGTTGAATTTGACCTTTGTTCTTTAGTAACTTTGCCATTTTTTTCAAATAGGAGAAAAGAACATTTTCAAAATAAATTTTTCAAAAGAAAAATCTCTATACATAAAAATATGATTATTAGAAACTATTTTTCTACATACAAAGATACTTTGTCTGTAAATATGGCAAAACATCTGATTACGTGAGGTCCTACTTGCAGTCCTGCAAATGCTGTTTAACTAGCATTGACTTTTTGTGCAGCTGATGGCCAGTCCAGAATGTGCACGTGTTCATAAAAGGAAGGGCTGAAGATCACTGGTAAAGCACATGCTTTGTAGGCAAGAAGTCACAGGTATAATCATTGCTCTTAAGGCAGAATTGGGAAATGCTCCATTCTGAAATGGAGAGTGAGTGTAGACAATACTAATCTAAATGCACCCCAGATGTGAGTTAGTATAAGGCAGATTCCTATGTTTCTGTGTTTTTGTGCAAGGCATATGATGCTGAGTTCTAAGCATTCTGGCACAACAGACATTGGTGAAATAATATCCATACCAAAAATTGTCACTTTGCAGGAGAATAGGAAAATTCAACCTTATTGGTCTCCCAGTGCTCAGTGAATTTATATCTAGTTGCTAACTGGATAGCTGGCTGGCACAGATACAGGTACGACCATGGCTGTTGACATTAGAAAAGAATTCTGATTTAATGATTATTTATTTAGTTAAACAATTTATAAGGCCACCTATCTCCCAAAAGTAACTCTGGGTGGTATATGAAGATTAAAAACAACAGTTTAACAGTTTAACAAAAACTGTAATGTCTGAGTTCTCAAACACAATCCAACTCATAAGGAACAATATTAACCAATGTTAACCAGCAGAGCTCCCCTAACCATATGACCCAAATGCCTGGGGGCACAACCAGGTCTTTAATACTTACAAAACGCTAACAGGGGGCCATCCTTATCTCCAGAGGGATCTGTTCCATAGGGCAGATGCTGCCACAGAGAAGTCATGACTCTGGGGTTCAACGAGATCACATTGTTTAATGGAAGGGATCTGGAGCATGCCTTCCCAGCTAGATCTGGTGAGGAAAGCAAAGATGATGGGAGATAGGCAGCCCTGCAAATAGCCTTTGCATAGCGCTTGCCATATTCCTCCACCACTACTTTCTAGAGCAAAAGATAAGAGCGGGAAGGCCCCTTAGATTGCAACTTCCAACATTTATGCCTGTTGGCTACAGTTCATCTAATGTGTTTCTGAAAATTCCAAATAATGGTACTCAGATGCAAGGCTGATTTTTAATATATATAAAAAACAAAGAGGTTTTCATCTTGATACAGAAACATTCTTTCATTAATTTCCAGCTACAGCATCATTCTATTTTTTTCTTTTAACAGAATCTGTTTTCTCTAATATCCTAAGTGATGCCCAAACTACAAGTGAATCGCTGACTGTTAATGCATCTTCCTACTGGCTTATGACATCTAAAGATGAAGTCTACGAAGAAAGGTATAGTTGGTGAACAAACACGGTTTCTAGTTGAAGCATTTTCCACCTCATTTGTAATCAGAATTTACCTGAAATGTAAGCTTCAAACATTTTATTGAACTTGTCTCCAGACTAGACATCCCCAGACAGGATCCTTTGACAACTAAGACCCAGGAAAGAGTAAGAAACTGGAATAAATAGCATATTGGAGAATTGTGACTTCATAGAGAAACTTATTATTTAAGTGGTGTTGCACTGGAGTAGTCAAATAGTTGGATCCAGACTCAATTTATTTCTATTTTTTCAAGTGGGTCTGTTCAAAGCATGGCTAAGTCTGAATACAGCCCAAAGCTCTGAGGTTTAGTTTGTGCTATTTTTAAAACTCAATTTCATAATCAACAATGCCGAACTCCATAGCATATTCCACTATATTCCTGGAAGTTATTTATTTATTTATATTTCAAATTTAGACATTGCAAGTATACTCACAGATAAGCCAACAATTTTAGGTGCCAAAATACACCCCAAAAATAGGGCTTGGCTTATCCATGGATGGACTTATCCGTGAGTATATATGATAATACTTTTTTAAAGTACCCATATTTCCAGTATATAGGCAAAAGGAGAAGAGGACGGCAGAGGATGAGATGGCTAGATAGCATCACTGAAGCAATGAGCATGAAATTGAGCAAACTCAGGGAGGCAGTGAAAGATAGGAAGGCCTGGCGCAATATGGTTCATGGGGTCACGAAGAGTCGGACACGACTTAACGACTGAACAACAACAACAAAAAATTTCCAGTATATACTTGCATATAAGCTTATCCACGCATAAGCAGACCCTCAAATTTTTAGCCAAAATACCATGAAAAATGTGGGTCAGCTTATCCATGGGTGGTACATTTTTTATGGTATTTTGGCTAAAAATTCAAGGGCCGGCTTATCCACGAATGGGCTTACATATGAGTATATTACAGTACTAGTATATTCCAGCATATTACTGGAATATACTAGCAGGGGGAAAAGGCATTAAACTTTGGAATTCATGCATCTATTCTCTCAAACAGCTTAATCAAAAACTATACTTGTTCATATACTTAGGAAAAAAAAATTAGAAGCAGTTCTTCAGTTGCAATTAATTAATTAATTAAACGTGAGCCAGTCTCCCTTCTTTTTTTTTTTACCGTGTTATTGCTTATTATATTGGGGGAGATGTATATTTCAGTTAGAAAACGAAATGCAGCTTCTGCTACAAGGTAAGCAAAACATAGATAATCTGTATCATCATTTTACCATCCAATCCATTTATTATGCATAAATAGTAAATTATATGTCTTTACCGTAAGCGTCTTTACTGTAAGCTTGTTGATTGGATGGTTCAAGAAAGACATTTAGCAGTGGAACAAGCCAGCTTCAGATCAGGTTTTTCTGTTGCTGATCGATGTATCACTTTGCTCCACCTCTTGCAAAGTAGACTATTCCCCTGGAGGTGCTATTTATGCTGCTTTTATAGATCTGAATGCAGCATTTGACTCAATCCTTTATGAGAGGTTGTGGCAAAAATTAGCAGTTTCCTCTATTGATTGCCCGCTTGTGCAATTTATGATGTTACATGAAAGTACTACAAAGCAGATCCAATGCTCAAATAGTGGAAAACTGACTGACCTTATTCCAACTTCTAGTGGATTCAAGCAGAGATGTATTTTCCTCCCACCCCCGTTATTTAATTTTTATATCAATGACATTCATTGTTCAGTCTCTTAATAAAGCAGAATTCCATCCTCCTTCCTTGGCCACTAAACCAACCTCCATTCTGCTATATGCTGATGATGAGTAATCTTGTCTGTATCTCAAGTAGGGTTGCAACAGAGGCTTCACACATTAGCTTCCCATTGCCAACCTAAAATACTAGAAATTAATCACACACAAACCAAGAAGTATTCACCTTGCAGCACACTAATCACTCTCACAGTTGGAAGATCAACAGCAACCAAACTGAACAGATAAAGTCTTTTAAATATCTTCATATTTATTTCCAGTCATCTTCTTCCTGGAAGCTTCACTCCTCAGATCTTTCTCTGCATGCCCAAACAGCCTCTACTGCAATAATTAGATATTCAACATGTAGGGCAACAGCTATGTCCCTGCAGCAATTAAATGTTTTAAAGCTAAAAAGCTGTGCCTTCCTATGACCAAACAAATTTGCAGTTCCTAACACCATTCAAAGGTAATTTTTGATTAATTAAGTAATCTTGTTTTGAGCATTAATCATAAGCAAAAAAAGGAAAGAGTTATTCCATCATGCACAAAAGACAGATGCCAAATGGAGCAACTCTTAATGCTCTCTGCTGACTCCTAATTTTTTTCTGGCACCTTTCCTGTCGTTCGATTGATTGATCAAATTTGATTTGATGGCACCTGACTCCAAATGACTCTGGGTGGCTCATAATACACCAGACAATATAAAAACAGTATAGTACCAAGAAGCAAACAAATCCAAACTAGAACAGAAGAAAAAGAAAAAAAAAAAAAAAAGAACAAAATGGTGAACCTGTCAGACACCCCAAAACATCCCACTTCCAGCAGAGGGGATTCCAGCCATCCTGGCCCAAGGCATGAGAGAATAGCCAGGGCTTTATGGTGATTTCAACTTAGCCCTTCATCTGAGCTCTCTACTTCTGTCTTATATTTGTTTCAAATTGACTGTATCAGCTTGCTCTAATTTTGCCTTCCCCAACTTAGTGCAAAAACCTAGTGGTTAGGTGCTGGCACCAGCTCTTTCTGGATGGTCCCAAGCTGGGAGAGTTGCTATAATATGATATAAATGTGCTGCTCCTGATTCCGACTTTGGCCATGACTTTGTTTGTTATACAACACTGAGGAGAGTGCTAGTTAAAGCAATGCCAGGTGCTTGAAGCTGAGACGTAATCATTATAACTCCAGTTGTAAGTGCAGATCTCTTTGCCATTAAATTCTTATATTGGAAACTGCCTGCAGAGGGAATAAAAAAGGAAGTATGCCTGTTATTTAGTTAGTTATTCGCCTTAGATGTGGCCTAACTCCAATCAATTCTGGGTGGCTCATAGCATAAAAACAAACAACAAAATGCAAGCAACCCCTCCCCCCATAACAATAAACAAGATGGTGAATCCAGTCAACCGCAAACATATGCACCCAACAAGGAGCTCCAACCAGGCTAGCCCAAAGCCTGGGAGAAGAGCCAGGTCTTTAAGGCCCCCCAGAATGCCAACAGGTGTACCAGATGAGATAAAAACAACTGTTCTTCCAATCAGTAAATAACAGTGTCCTCTCTGGGGGAACCTCATTTCAGAGGGCAGGCATCTTGCCAGAAAAGGTACGTTTCCAAGGTTCCAATAGATGGCACTGCTTAATCAAAGAAACCCAGAGTGTGCCAACCGTGTTGAATCAAACTGGCTGTGCCAACACCATGAGAAATAGAGGATCCATCAAGTAACAAGGCCACACAGGGCTTCATAAGTTATAACAAGTACCTTGAATCACACCCAGAAGCAAACTGGCAACCAATGCAGCTTATGAAACAGTGCAGTTCTTGAAACTGCCCCTCACTGCCCACACTGCTGCATTCTGGACCAGTTGAAGTTTCTGGATGGTCTTCAAGGGTGTCCCCATATACAGCACATTGCAGTAATCAAACCATGAGGTGACTATGGCATGAGTGATTATTTGAAGGGCCTCCCAATCTAGGAAAGGAAACAACTGCATCATTGAAGTGCTTCCCTTTTTGTACACCTGCCAGTGTCACATGAATGTACAAAATTCTTGGACTTGAATCACATGGTTATGACCTTTATCTTAACTTTTTTTGATGCCCCCCCCCATGGCTGTCTCCGGAAATAGAAATAGATAATATTTGGGGAGAAAGCTGAACACAGTATGAAGAAATACTACTGATTACAGTGTCCACACTAATTTCTGCTAGAGTTTTGAAACACTAAAACTTGAGAAAAATGTTTGACCACAGGAAATAACAAGATGAGTCTTCTTCATCTGAGCAGTAATGGTTCTATTGCTCAGTCTTTAACTTGGTAAGAAATCTATTGATTGAATTCAGGTCAAGTGTTGAAATAATGTCTATATTGCCAATTAGTTTGTTCTACTACATGCAAACTAGTTTAACAGTGTAAACTTTCATCAAATATTGTGTAGTATTAAATACCAATGCTGGTGATCCCTTTTCCCCATGAACCTATCCATATATAAAGCCCAGAAATCATGTACACATAATAATTTAATCTGATTGTGTAACAGTTCTGTTAATAATTCATATTAATCCACCAGTTATAATTCATACTCATTGGCTTAAAGAGGCAACCACCACCACCACCACTACCCCAAAAAAAAGAAAGAAAAGAGAAAATAGAATGAAGAGGTGGTTTCTTAAAGGCCAGAAGATTTAATTTATCATCTATAATTTTCCTTAGTGCTAGATGGAATCATCATGATTGATAGAGTCCTCTTGATCATGAGAACAGTTAAATTTTCTAACAATTGGTATTACACTAAGTGTACAATAGACACTTTAACAGCATATGTGATAAAAATTTAACCTGTATTTAACTGTTTTTATGATCAAGATGCTAATCCTCTCCTTTTATGTGGCCAATTTCCAGATACCTCCAAGAAGATTGCAAAATTCTTATCGATAGATATAGCTTATAGAAATCATTTGGTTCTTTCCTTGCATTATTAACTTTTTCAGACTTTTGTTGTAACTTTTTATTATTTTTATATGTCTTAATATTTGATGAATTTTTATGACTGGTCTCGGACCATGAATATATAAACTCTAAACACTAGTAAAGGACCTTCTGAACCTTTATACTGTATCTATTTTCAGCTCTTCATACAGTGAGCAAAATCTGTTGGCAATTGTGATACCAGTTCCTGTTCTACTTCTACTTTTTGCTGTCACAGTTATTTTGATTCTTGTTAAAATAAGACGAAGGAAGACTGGTAAGTGAAATCATAAATCATTATTGGTTCCTTCAGAGCAGAAATATTAAGATGAAGGACAATCCTCAGGTATAGCATTATGTGCAGTAAACCATAATTATGCAAAAATGAAATATACATAATGTTATTTTCATGCAAATGCCACCATTATATATTTCAATCTAATGCCTGATGCTAATATGTAAGCTGCAGCATTTATGTGACAATGTCATTATGCACGTTTTAGCATTTGTCCTCCTTGCTCCCTGCAGATTCCCATGCTTATTCACAGTAACACACCATGATCTTGCAGATCAGCCAATTATTTGACATGTAGGTTTAAGCTAAATAATAAAGTTCAACAAATATATGTGCTGAAATAAGAAAAGTACCACACTAATAAATATCAAAAATTTAATTTCTATGACACCAGAAACAACAGCAGACCAGGAAATAATTTCCTAAATTATTTGATAGAATAAGAAGGTCTTAGCTTTTGAAGAACTAGAAGTTTCAGTGACAGAAAGAGAGTCACATGGACCATATAAGGGAATATGTTTCCCAACTAGGGTGCAGAATCCCCAAAGGCTCTGTCTTTGTGGGCATCTATCTCACCTTGTCCACAGCATCAATAATCAGAGATCTCTGTCCCTGAAACTAGTGGCAGTGGTGAAGATATTTGCTATAATATTATGGATGCAATCCACATGGGACTATCAATACTGTAACAATGGCTTGATTTTAGCCTCAAAATAAGCTGGCTATTGATGCAGTTCTTCCAATAACTGCACAATATGTTCTGTGCAGTTAACACCATTAAGTGACTTACAATCACATTTCTGACTGATGGAATTTCCAAACTGTCTTCGATAATAGTCCTTCATTGAGCACTACAGAATTCTAATCTAGAAGTTACCAAATTATAAATAATAATTCTAAGATCCCCAAACAGCAAGACCCTTAGTCAAAGAAAGGGGAAAAGAGAGGAGAGGAGAGGAGAGGAGAGATGAGATGAGATTTAGGAGAAACAGTATTCCTAGGTGTGACCCTCCAGACTGCATAAAATTATGATATTTTTAAGTTGAATCCTAGTAACTGCACCCATGCAATATCCTTGGCAAAACAGGTTCTTATATGAATAGGCAGAACATCTACATCCGGGTTTGTCAAGTCAGTTTACTCTTAGTAAATATTGTCCTTCATTTCGAAGAGCTCTAAATCATTTGGAAGCTCTATACAAGAGATAGGGAAATATTTTGAATTAGATTTCATTGTTAAATATCCAGAGGCAAACACATATGAACTATTTCTTCTCTTTAATATGAAATATTTATTTAAGAAGTGGTTTAACTACATTCTTAATAAGCTCCAGGGGCTTTTAGATCAACAAACAGGGTTCCAAACTTTGTTTTTTGTGTGTTATATTTATTTCATTTCTTCCAAGTAATAATGAAGTATTAATAGAACAATCTTACCATTCTTCTTGGGGGTGTCTGACATGAGAGGTCTTGAACAATCCATAGTTCTGCTAGGCTCATGCCAGAGGCAGAAGGAAGGTGACTGAGGCCAATTTTTCCCCTACTGAGAATAGAAGGGATTCTTTAAACTTCTTATTACAATGTGATTCTGTATTTTGGGCATAATTGTGGCTAAGATTATTTGTAATCCCACAGCTGCCACTCCTCAAATCTTTTCCCTTTTATTCTTTTCCAGTGTTGGAAAATAAAGGGCTGCAGATGCTTTTAAAACAGTCAGGAAAGGAATTTGAGGTTATAAGCTGCTAGGAGTTTAATGAAATTGGTGGTATATAGATTTGATAGACCAATCAATTCTCCAGCTCTGAAATCAGACCTCTCTTTTTGACTTCAACAGTGAATCTTTAAAAAATCCTCCCATTGACCAAAGGATCACAGTCTAAATTATATAAAAATGACAATGACTTGACTCAATCCATGTTGATGAACAGACTAATTTAGAACTCTGTCTGATGGCTCTTGGAAACGTGTCCAAGAGGGTTGCATGCAGAAGCTTCTTCCCAGTGTTTGCAAAAAATATAAAATAAATAAAATCAGTCACTGCTGCGTATCTTAAAATAGTGCTCTAGTGGTAGAGAGGGCAAATGGACACATTCTGAGCATATATAGAGAGTGGATTAATAGAGGCTAGGAATCATCTTGATCCAAATATTTCCATTCCCCTGACAAGTCCATGGACCAAGGAGAAAAATGTGCCAACCACGGAAGTGGCCTGTATATTTTCCCTCCAGCTTCCCACCTTCTCCAACTTCTAAGTCCAGCCTAGCACAGCTTTAGATTTTGGATTTCTTATGCCTTGGCTTCTCTTTCTCCCATCCCCTTCAGATTGCCCTGGCTAATGGCTGTTGTTATCATCCAGACAGCTGCTATAGTGAAATGGCATTTTAGACAAAAGCTATATTTCCAAGCTTATTTATTTATTTATTTATTGTATTTATATAGCCACCCATCTCACACAAAGTGACTCTGGGCAACGTACAACAATATATACTTAGTTACTGCCTTTATTACACATATTTTTGCTGCTAAGTCTGGCAAAAATGGATATTTCCAAAGAGTATATATGTTTGTGTGTGTATGTCCACAGATATGTGTGTTTGTATTGGTTTATGTGTGAGTGTGTGTATACATGCATATGTATGGTTTGTTCCCACATTTCAAGAAAAATCAGGGTGTAATAATTCTATTATGTTATCCCAGAGCTTAATGGATAAAAATGTAAGTATCTGTTTTCTTTTTTAAAGCATCACATAACATTATTTCAAAAAGTCCTGAAGGAGAATTGCCATTGCCTACTCAAAAGTGTTTGGAGGAACATCCCCAAAACGATAATAGAAATTCAGCAGATGAAGATGAGTCTCCTCTAAATTCTGATGAAGGTACAATATTTTCATCTCTCTGACTTAAGGGTCCTTCATTCAATTCATATGAATAGCAATAATTCCCAGTCCAGAATTCCCTCCATCTTCTGCTTCCTTACTGAATAGGCCTACTATATCTAGGCTGCAAACATCTGGCCTAAATGGAAACAAAAAGATAGCAAAACACTCTTTGTTGTCATCTAGTAGTCATCTGGATTTTGCAAGATATGGTATGCTTGTCTTTGGATACAAGTGAGTTTAGGCGCAGCAACTTGTCAGAACCAAGCAATCTGGTGCCTACGAGCTGTTTCAGACAACAAATTCCACAATTCTTGTCAGTTGCCATTTGCCTGGAACTGATGAAAGTTAAGGCATCTGGAGGACACCAAATTGCCTATTCCTTGAGACATTTTGAACAGTATGGTGCTACTATTTCTTTTCTAATAGAAATTGTTGTTGTTGTTGTTGTTATTATTATTATTATTATTATTATTACAATATTTTTCTTCTCAATTATTCTTGTGTTTTTATATTTACCCTCCCTTTTAAGAACTTCTGCAATAATAGCACTCTGTTATAGTCAATGCAAATTCTTTCTAATGAATGGATTCCACAGCCATGGCCTTGCTTGTCTTCTGTTCATTTAAAGCTCAAAGTGAAAAAAATCAAGAGATTTGTACGGGACTTTAAGATGGCATTATAGTTTACATTTTTTAAAAGCTAGTAAATTCAAAACTGATGTAAACATTTACAGTATTTATCAGCTAAGACTATAAGAATATATATATATATGACATATATAAGAATATATATATATGACACTTGTCACCGCCCATCTTGTTAACAAACAGCTCTGGGAGGTTTACAAAGTGGTTAAAATCAACTAAAATTACAATATAAAATAATCCTAAATAAATAGAAAATAAATATAATCCAAGGGTAGATGTTAAACTTGGCAGTAATTTGGGGAGTGTCATCAAAGCGCCAGACAACCCCAGGACTGGGTAAGATTCTTGTCACCCCATGCAAGCTGGCAGAGCCAAGTCTTTAATCCTTTCTGGAAATCTGGGAGGGAGGGGCCTGCCGCACCTCTGGGGGGAAGAATATTCCAAAGGGCAGGGAGGTTCAATATACATTTCAATTATACACTTGAAATGTAAAGCTTCAAAAAATAATAAATTATGCTGTCTTTTTTTATATCTAAAATATTGCACAGGATAGGAATTTTCATTATCAAAACTTCTTTTCAATCACTTTTGTGTAAAGACAATTATCCTAAAGTGATTATAAGTGTTTAAACCCATAGAATACCAAACTAATTCTTCTCTTTCTTTTTTGCTTTCTTTTAGCAGAGGCCTCAATTACTGTCTATTGTTTGGTCAGTCATGAGCCAGATCCTGAAGACTCGAGTAAAAATGACTAACTGCCTTCAAAATAAATTTGCTCATATTATACAGAGATACAGTATACATAGGAATCTGGAAGTAATGGCAAAATGATTACCCATGTGCCACGATGTCATTGTGGAAATGATGTGACTTGCTTACTTGTGTCAGTCTTCAAAATGTGACTGATGCAGATTACATAATCTTATCATTTGTGTGATGTCATGATGAATTGAGGCTTGAAGAGATGCCATGCTCTCTCTCTCTCTCTCTCTCTCTCTCTCTCTCTCTCTCTCTCTCTCTCTCTCATAGAATCACACACACCAGTGGTCTAAATTTACTCACACCATGTTAAACTAAACCAAACATTTTTCCAACGAAAGATAGGCAGTTCTTGATTGTAATTTTGGAACAGTCTCTTGATTTCTCACATTGCTGGCACGTTAATACTTCATTTCCGGGCACCTCAGTTCCAAGGCATAATGCTGAAGTTATTGAAATTTGAATCCTAGCCCTCATTTAGGTTGATAAGAACTCATAATTATTATGCAACTCACCATCAATCAGCTTCCAAGCAGTAAGTCAACATTTTTTCTCTTCAAGTTGCCGCATAAATGCTAAGTCCATCGTTACAGAGCTAAATTAAATACTGTACTTAATGAAGATTACAGTAGCACTTTAGTCAATTGCAGTCTTAGGCAGAATTGTTCTGATAATCTCTAAAGTTATGGCAAAGAGACAAATAATTCTTGAACTGCAATTATGCACTCCAGAGGACTTTGGTCTTTTGTGTGTAGTAAATAGCAGTTTTTTCGCCATATGGCACAGCCCTAAAAACTAGAAGGAGTTTCACAAGCAATTCATTAGATGGCATAAACATGAGAAAAATCAGAAATGTAACCAGGTATTTCCACCCTCTTGGACTACAACTGTTTTTTGTCTCCTGGCATTTTTGATCCAAATTAGTACTAATCCTTATTATTATTGTTGGTCACACAGTTAGCCAGATGTTTAGATGGGATTTGGCATTTTTATCCACCTATTGAGTCCTTCCCAAGGACCTGGGATAGGCAGATGTTGTTTGATGGTGTTAGAGGTATCATCACAGATTATAGTTATTATTATGGTTGGTTGCACAGTCAGCCAGATGTTTAGACTGGATTTGGCATTATTATCATTATCATCATCATCATCATCATCATCATTATTATTATTATTATTATTATTATTATTTTATCCCACCCCTTTTATATATAACTCAAGGTGGCGAACATACCTAATCTTCCTGCCTCCTATTTTCCCCACAACAACAACCCTGTGAGGTGGGTTGGGCTGAGAGACAATGACTGGCTCAAGTCACCCAGCTGGTTTCCATGCCTAAGGCAGGACTAGAATTCACAGTCTCCTGCTTTCTAGGCCAGCACCATAGTCACTTCACCTATACTACTTTTGTATAT
Organism: Liasis olivaceus; assembly: GCA_030867105.1. Lineage (NCBI taxonomy): Eukaryota > Metazoa > Chordata > Lepidosauria > Squamata > Pythonidae > Liasis > Liasis olivaceus. Next base: position 162,449,539 of record CM061350.1, on the reverse strand, counting down.
AGTAAGATGTTTTAAAAAGCAGGGGGCAGTTGACCATCTGCATGAAATGTTCATCAGATACAAATCTTGCTAAAAGGCAAATGATGAGAACTAACTGAAGAAGACTTCGGTCCAGGTTGGAAAATATCAACTCTTAGCATGTAAAACAAATATTGTAAAAAACTCTTGTGATAGCATTTTGATGGATGAAAACTGTAAATAGCAATTAAGCAATCTGTTTTTCCCCCACATTTCAGTTTTTTGAAGTATAATCATTTAAATCTTTATCTGAAAAACATATTTTCAAGTTCATTTGAAAATAAATATGTGAATCTTTTTTCCCTTAAACTGGGAAAATACTACTGCAAATAGTTTGAGGACTCCTGGGTTAGGGTAACAATTTGTTTCATATCTGTTCCAGCCCTTTTATGATAAATTATGTAGTAATAATAGCAGGCAAACTGATAATGTGCTACTGCTCCTTCTATAAAAGTTATATATAAAAACACAACTACTCCAAGTTGTAGAAATAGGAAAATATTCTTATTGTTAGCCGCCCAACAGAATGAGCATTAAGACCAAAAGACTGAGTGCTGTTAGCAAGTAATAAATATTGACTTGGAATTAAAACTTACCTTCTTCTAATTGAAGTACTCATTTTCACGAAAGAAATAATTTGTGCACAATGGTTATTAAATAGAATAATAATAATTTTGGATTTTGCTTGTCTTTCCTTGTTTTATAGTTCTGAATGTTAGAAAAAATAAATACATGCCTGCATCAGATCAGCTAAGTACTTAAAGGATATATAGAAATAAAATATTTTCTATTTCAGTGTGAATGTACGATGACAATCTTTCACATGTTTAATAAAGGCCTGATCTAATTTTGGAAAGTACATCTTAAAAGCCAGACAGAAAACCTGATATTGTTAATATGGTACCATTTCAGGTACAGGAGATGTAATTTATGGTAAACTGAAACTATCCTTCTTTTGTTCATTCTTTTGGTGAGAAACAGCTGAGAGGTTTCTGTTACAGAAAAGCCTTGTCCATCCGGTTCTTTTACTTTCTTGTAAAGCCAAATGACAGAAGAGGTTGAAATCTATATCTCAGGTTTCCAGAGCCACCCAAGACAGAAGGCTGTTAATAATCTACTATAGTACATTATAAGTCTTCCTATTGCAGTGTGTGATGTGTTGGACCATCGTTTACTCAACATTTCATTTCCCAACCTGAATAATAGCTTTAGTTAGAGGCAAAGGTGTCTGTGGGGAGGAGGTGAAAAAAGTAAGGATGGCAGCCACAGTCACATGATTGAAGTCCCACCCCTTGTTTGCATGTGTCACAAAACACATAAAAAAGGGGCAGGGCTTCTGTCACATGGTCGTAGCTGCCATTTTGACTTTTTTAAAGCCCCTCCCTGCAGACAACCCTGTTTAAAGACCACTGGATATTTCTTTTGCTTTGCTTTTGTGGCAGCAGTCATTGTATGATTGATGGTTGTGCTTTCATAGGATACTGACATTTCAGCAATTTGTACAATGTGGTGTTGCTTTGTGGTTCAGGGCCGAATTCACTGAAAATTCAAAATAGACCTTAATCAATGAACTTAAATAGTACCAACAGAAGCGAATATGTGTAACCAATAGAAGCGTATGTGTATATGTGTAGCTCAGAGTTGACACATCGAGATAAACTTCTATTCAAGAGAGACAATAGAAAGGAAAACAAAAGACCAGAACATCTCACCAGCAATCATCACCCAGATAAGCCGAGATTAACACCAGGATTATCACCAGACATAAAATCAGCAATAAACAATACCCTAATCAAGGAACTACCAGAGGGAAAAAATAAAACAAAATCCCCACCCCCACCAACACTGGCAGGGCAGGCCACTGTATATAAAAGAGAGCAAACCCCATTCCATTCTAGCACTGAAGATGTTCCCTAGCTGGGTAATGAAAAGTCTGCAAGAAAACAACCAAGCCGAGAGAACCCCAAGGACTCCACAGAACTTAAATAGTGTATATAGGGATGGATATGTGTGTGTGAATAACTATATCCCTCCTTCCCAAAATAAGATTCAAAGAATGATGGATTTAATGCGTAAAGCTGTAGGAAAAAAAATGAAGGTCAACTTTTTAAAATGTCTTAGTGTTTTTTCACCTAATATTTTCTTTATTTGCAATAACAAAATCATTATTTTTATATATTTCTAATAAAAAAGAAAACAATTGTCTGGAGAAATGATCAAGAACAATATTCCCAAATTATTGCTGTGATATTTGTTATGGCACTGAAGACTCAAGCTAAGACACAGACCTGTATGGATGCCTTTATGGTATGGGCGTGTTCTTTGGGATGGCACTTTTCCATTTACTTATTCATTGCTGTATCTATACATCCATACAGGTTATTTTTGGCATCATGGCCTCACCTTGCTTCCACAAAGACAAAATAGTTCAGAGAAATGTGCTCAAAAAACAGTCCAAAACTCAAGCACAATTGTTCACACTGTATAAAAAGCAGATTAACCTGTCAGAAAACAAGGCATAGTCGGGGACAGGAATCATAATGCAGAACTATGGTTGTCCTAGGAGCCAGACTTGAACAGGCAGGGAGCCAAATTACAAGTAACAAATCATGCTTTAGTACTGGACTGCTGGAATCTCACTAGACCTCAGCTATGAGACTTTGGAAGTTACACCTGAGGAGCTAAAGCTCTAAAATCTAGCATTTCTCTTTGCATTACCCCTTGATGACCAGATAAGGCATCTGCATTCACAAGGGCTTAGTGCAACCTCATAATCTCTTCTGGATATCAGCTTGGCTGGAACTTGTATATGTAGACCTAATGCCTCTTCCTATAAAAAATCTGAGCAGTTGACTTCCTGAAATTCAGTTATGTCTAGAGAGGGCAACTAGACCATGGGGCCATAACCCAATCAGCTAGATGTTATTTAGGTTCCTGATTTGTGGTTTTCGTTCAGATCCTCATGTATCAGCAAAACAAGAGCAACAAGAAGTTTTGGTTTAAATAGAGTTGGAATTGCAATACAAGTTTCATCTGATGTAACATCAACCCAGTTCACAAATCAAGGGCCCTTCCAATTATTCTACAGAATAAGACTTTGGAGTCTTGTCCTGCCTTGAGTCCATACTCAAGTGAATATCATGTGGGTTGACTCTATATTCTGGTATCCACATTTTTTCTATGAAATTGGCAAATATTACCCCAAAAAGTTGTGTTTTCTTTCTCCCATTGTTCTTTAATATTTGCTATTGCCATTACAAAACCATTGCTAGCACAATAAAATTGTGCAGGCTACTAATCATATCTCCTACCTACAAGCGTCTGCAGATTATATGCACAATAGCTATACTACTGTGTGCATTTGGGAGGTTGATATTCCTTTAAGAATCTCAAGTGGATGGATGTTCAGGGCTGGAGCTAAGAGGAGGTCTTTAAACACTTCCAGTTCTTAAGAAATTCAGTATTGCACCAACTGTACTCAGGAACAAAGAGCTAACAAAGAAAGAAGTGTCTCAAGATTTTTAAAAAACATAATAGGAGAATTGAAAAAAGGAGGATTTGGATCAGTAACTTATTCTGCTCAGCTAAACCTGGACTGTAAGTAATTCTTCTTTACTATTCCATAGATGAAATTACATTGTTGGGTGCAATATGGTCCTGCAAAACCAACATCAAAATCCCAAATTAAACAAAACAGATTTTTTTAAAATTACTTCCAAACAGTAGAGTTTAGAGCTCACACTCAATGAATTTCTAGACAGGATCAGCCTGTACACATACTAAAATATTTAAGATTGTTCCAGAGCAATTTTCTGTAATGATTCTGAGCATTTTGTATATAATCATTCTGCATCAGACAACTTTATGAGGGAGTAACAACTCAGTTATCAGTTGTAGAGGACTTTTGATGCAAGTATTTGCATACATTTCAACTATGTTTCCTTGAGGTAAGCCTACAACCTTTAATGTAAGTCACTTCTAGTGGCTCCACTTAGGAATTCAGCCTAAGTGAATAAAGAACCTGTGGTTAAACAATAGTTTCCTTATAAGGCGGATAGATATTTTTTATAAAATCTTGACATATCTAGTATTTATTACTCTGTCACAGATTTGAAACCTGGTGTCTAGGGAGGCCAAAAACATCACTCACCCATTTGCTCTGATGCTTTGCAAGGGGGAGGTTGAAGGGGTCCCTACTATAGCATAACGCAGGGGTCAACTAGTAACTTTCCAATTGTTTATTGGACTGAAGTTCCTGTTATATTTTACTTTGATGCTATTGACTAGGTATGGGGATTGCTGGAAATCAATGTATCTGGAGAGCCATAAATCAACACCTAGGTACACATTCTGCAGCCCAGGTCAGCATGTGGCTTACAAGGGGTTTGGGTATAGCCCCCAACATTTTTGCAGACTCTAGATATATATGAGAGATTATTTTGTTTTACACACATTTCTTAACGTAGATTAAAGTTAAGTATAAATTGTGATGCAATGGGACCTAAATCACAAGTGTGGGTTAGAATCAACTCAATATTTTAATTAGTTTTTGTCCTGCCCCCTCTTTTTGTAAAAAAGTAGCCAGGCATTCTTAGAGTAAGGTCCCCAATATGCCGTTCAAAAACTGCAGAGACTTTCAGCTGCAAGCTTGCATATCTTGCATAAACTTATTTCTGTAGTAATCTATTACTTGGAAAGAAGGAAGAAGTACAGCACTGCCTAGGCTGAAAAACCATACCTAAAGGTTTGTTGGAAACACTTTGGAATTTCTCAGAAGGAATTTTTCTCATGCTGGAATTTCCAAATCCCATTCAATTTTCAATATAAGTGGAATGCAACAGAATTCTATAGTTGCATGAAATTTAACAAGTTCTACACATTTTTAACATTTTTGTTGAACTTCCTAGTGCCAGAATTAGAATCTACAAATAGAATACAAAAAATTGCTGAAGTTTCCACCAAAGATACTAATATATACTAATTTGTTTGCATACCTACAAACACAGTCTAGGAAAGGTGCAATTTTATAGTGCAATTTTATCAGAGACTAATTACCCCCAGGGAGTATCTTGAGGATTTACTGAAACAATTCAAATGAGATTCATCAAGTTCAGTATTCAATTCAACCTCCCACAGGTTTTCTTTTTTTAAACTTCCAAAAGAATCAACTATGCTTGGTATAAGAGTTTATATAATTCTCAGATTCCCTTATTATATTAAATATTAAATTTAATATAATTAATTCTCCAAATATTGTTAAAAACTTTGACTTATACAACCTATATATTTTACAAAGGAATGGTTGAATTGGCAGATTTCTTTTAAAGAGCTATCAGGAAAAATTGAGAATCAAATTCAGCTGCTACCATTGTCTACTAATTGTAGTTAAAGTCGCCAGTCCTAGAATTCCAAGAGCCACTATTAAAGTTCAAGAATTTGGAAGAAAAAAGCAAGGTATTTTCTGCAGAGATCAAAACTTACTCCTAAAGTTTCAATTATCCTCTTTTACATCTTAGTTGTGAGTGTGACTGGAAACTGATTGGAGGCAGCCAATGACTTAATACTTGGCAGTGAATTAATTTTGAAAAAATGCAGTTACCCATTGCAATGTATATCAACTCAGAAGACACAAATAAATGAAGGTGTTCGAAAGACAGGTTAAGGAATCTTTCTGTTTTATATTCAATATTTCTTTTATCTCTTTCATTCATTTTCTTTCTAGACCCTTACCAAGACCATAAGAGAGCAAGAGGCTATATTTTTGCTCACTCCTTTTATTTTTTAGAGAATTTTATGTTGTTGATTATATGGTAAGAAAAGAGCAATATATAAATTGATTAAAATAATAAATAAATCATTCCTTTGCTTAAGAGTAGAAATGCAACCTTAGTTATTGTAACTTAATTAACAAATTCAGTAATTCAACTACAAAGGAACCATTCTTTCCACTCAGCTACAAAGCATATTAAATAATCGATCAGCTTATTCCATGGAACTATAATGGCTATGTTTTTAAACAGCATATGGTACATTGCAGACCCTAAGCAATTATTGAGAAATGCTGTTGGTTTTATTCCATATCGGAAAATGGCATGAGCTCATGCAAATGATGTGTTCGAATCATTGTATGATGACTCTAAGCAGTGATTCTACTTTGTGACTCTAAAAAGCAACAATAAGGTATGGTATATGGAGCAAAAACATGATGAGAATCATATCCTATAAACAAGCACATTTCATAAAATATATGGAGAGGACACAATGTAAATATTACTATAGCAAGAAGCACTGCAATAAGTAGGAATATTATTTGCCTCCACACCACAAAGGATGGACTTCAAGTTATATGCCTTAGGACAGAATCAGCAACCTATGGCTCATGAGGCACATTGCTCCGTTGGTCTACAAGCACCAGGCTGAAATGTTATGGCAAAATGGCCAAGTTTCAACAGCATCTCTTCTCTTCTCTTCTCTTCTCTTCTCTTCTCTTCTCTTCTCTTCTCTTCTCTTCTCTTCTCTTCTCTTCTCTTCTCTTCTCTTCTCTTCTCTCCTCTCCTCTCCTCTCCTCTCCTCTCCTCTCCTCTCCTCTCCTCTCCTCTCCTCTCTCCTTCCCTTCCCTTCCCTTCCCTTCCCTTCCCTTCCCTTCCCTTCCCTTCTCTTAAAATTGGTGGACTTCTTGAAACTCCCCAAACAACCGTAAATTACACATTTTCATGGCAATTTCAGCCTGTACATTGGCAAAGGGCGGGGGGAGGGATAAAGATGGTAGGAGAACCAGGAAACTCTTCCATTCCTATTCTCACTGTTTACTTTGGGAAAAAAATGCACTGCCATTTTACCGTAACTTTTGCTGATATCAGGTGGTTGGAGGTCTGACATGGGAAGTTGGAGGAAAGCTGCAGTAGATCCCCTGATCCTTGAAACACTGGGCACCTCCTTCTTAAGCACTTTCTATCCTCCAAATTAAATGGAGTGGAATGGAATCACAGGGCAGGCTCTTTCCCTGCCGCAGAGATTGTCTATATCCACCCTACATGCATAGGTACTTAAATCCCCAGTTGCATGTCAAGGAGGCATTATGCAGTTATATTTGTGTATGCCCATATTCTCAAAAGGAACTATTTACTTAGCAAATAACTTGATTGCAATTTATTCATACTGTGATCTAAATTTCTGAAACCATACACATCAAATCACACTGCTGTTAACCATACTATCCTCTTATCCCCAGGTCAGAAAGAGGACTGATGCTATAAAACAGCACATATGATACAGATGAAGTGAGGTGTCACTCATGAAAGCTTATGCCTTTTAATAAAATTTGTTAGTCTGAAATAGTGTAACCAGACTCTTCCTGATTTTTAGGCTGTTGCACAGGAACACAGGTCTCCTTCTGCATTGTCTACAAAATATGACTATATATCTATCCTTCAGTTCCATACACTGGGTAGAGTCTGTCCAAGACTGAATATTATCCACAGGAAGAGAGATCCAAGTGTTCAAGTTCTATGGTGCAACAGCAAGTATACCATATCTTAAACTGGGCAGTTGCTATTCCTTCTTTCCTTCTTTCCTTCCATACTTCTTTCTCTCTGGGGGAAACACAACCCTTTTAGAATGTGATTTGTCTGGAATGGGAGGCTGTGCTACAGTTTCCATTATTTCCCAGTAGCAGGAGGAGGAAATAGAGGCACGAGGTAGGCACAACTAAACAAGAAAGTGCTCACCCTCCAAACGGAGCAGCTGAGATGGAAGCTGCATACTTATTCCAGTTTCAGACTTGGCTTTGGCCACTTCATTGTCTTCAACACTCAAATGATGTTGATAGGTGAGAACTCAGTGAAATCTACAAATGCTATCTAATTAATAGTCAAACAGGTAGTGCTTGTGGGCACCGTATGAACAGGAGGGCATGCATATCCCGTGTCTGAAAATATCCCATGCAGCTTTCTACAGAAAGGATGTGAAGACCTTTGGCAAATTATCAAAGAAGTATGGAAACACGATGCACTCATTAACACTTCTATTAATGATTGGTGTACTTCAGCATTGTGTGAGATTAGCCGTACATTTATCATATTCACAATTATAATTTTGATTTTAAAAAGTTTCATTGATTCTCATCTTTTCCTTCTTTAATCACTCCAGCAAATGTTTCCTGAATATGATTGCAGCAGGAACGAGTACGTATATGGACTCAGAATTTCCTGATTTTGAAAAAATTTTCACCAGAATCAATCTAGTCTTTTCAGGTTGCTCCCATTTGCATACATTGCATTGCAGATTCCATCACTACCAGATAGCATGTTCATTGGGAATGTCCCCCTGACTATAATTGAAATGCAACACATTTGGAGGACACCCAAGTTGCAGAAGACTGTTGTAAGCCAACTAAAATATTTCTCACTCATCAAAGTACAGTCAGAATGTCACTGTTCAAAATGCACAAGTCATCAAGTTAGAAGGAGCATATAAGTTAACACTTGGAGCAAAGGACAGAGGGCATTAATTTCTAGAATACAATGAGCATGTTTTTCTATCTCTCCTTTTATGTATGCTAAGGTTGAAACAAAATTTTATTTTCTGAAGTTATTTGCATTTAAAAAGAAACTCCTTGTGGTGCCAATACAGGCTCTGACCTGAATTTCAAATACCACTTTTCTAGAGTTCTTTATCTGGATCATTGCAAAGATACCAAAGAGACCCTTTCCACCCAAGTAGGATGATTCCAAGACTACAGACACAGTTAAATAAGAAAAAAGTAATAGATCTTATTGCATGTAAAAGCCTTAACCCTTTTTATCTATCAAGGAAGATCACTTTACTGACTAAGGGTACTGTTAAAACATGGTGCTCCACTCTGGAGCCCATAGGTAAGTCTTAGTGTCCATACATATGGGTGAGATTTTCTAGGTTAAATATACTCACACAATGTGACCTAACCCTATGCTCCCTGTTTGTAAATGGCAAGACGTGATAATCCATGTTATTGATTTACAGTATGTTGATTTTGCTGTTGCTACTTGTTCATATCAGCAGCGTGAGAATAGCCCACTTCCAATCACTTCAGGATTTAGCAACCATCTCAATGATGAGATTTAGGTTGATTGTCAGTGAACTTTTAATCCTAATTGACACAATCATAATCACTAGCTGATCCAGTATGCTTTTTCATTCTTTAAAAATGTATTATTATATTTTTATCTCACCTTTATTGTTGGTCAATTCAAGATAATATACATACCTAATGGTCCCACCTCCTATTTTGCCCCCAACAAGAAAGTTGTGAGGTGGGTTGACTAACAGAGAGCATCTGGCCCAAATTGCTGGCTTTCATGAAGACTAAGAGAGGACTAGACTTCATGGCCTTCTGGTTTCTAAGCCAGCACCTTAACCACAACAGACTGGTCCTCCTGTTTCCGAGGCTCTTCAAAGCTACTGCCAGCTGCAATATTCTAATTTGAATTATAGGTACAGTGTTATCACAAACAAAAGGCATAGTAGCAGTCTCAAACGGAATGAGAAAAATGGCCCCAAATCTATTTTATTATAAATTATATTTTAGACTTAACCATATGTAAAATGATAAAAGTGAGTTTGACTCCTGGTGACTCCTTGGACATGTCCAGATTGTTTTCGTGGTACAATTAAGCAAGTGGTTTACTAGTGTCTTCTTCTGGCATGTTTCTTTTGAGCTCCCAATCTAATCTACAATCTTTGGATTTTTAGATTGTCTCCCATCATAAACATTACATATCCTGAAACCAAGCGAGGTCAGCTAAGAGAGGCTCCTGATGTAGAATAATCATTTATAAGATGTTCCTTAGATTTTTTTTTTTTCATTAAAAGAACTAGGTGTAGTTGAAAGGTGCAACTTTAAAATTAGTATTCAGAAATTACTATTTTCTCCCTGGACTAGAATTGCCTTCTTAAGTGCAAGCAGAGCCAAGACAATTTGCTGACTGAGGCAGAAAATCCAAATGAACTCAATGTGTAAATATATAACAAACAAATATTGCACTCCTTATCGATCTTTATTGATCCATTTCATATTTGTTGCCTGCCCTGTGATTTAATTAACAGTAGGACCTGTTCTAAATTATGATTCCATTATTTTTAATATAGCTTGAGTTCTAATTTGTGATTGGAAACAACTATTACTGCACCTATTTAATCCTGAATCTTTCATTTAATAGCTTCTCTTAGGGTTGCAAAGTAACTGGATTACTGTTCCTGAGTGGTTATGGTCATTGTATCATCACAAGGTTTGAAATGTGCTTTGAGGAGTGGCATTAACAACTATGGTTTAAGGCAGTGATCTCACCAGATAGCACATTTGACATTCAGCAGCAAAACATAGGAATTCAACAGTTTTTAATAGAAAAAAAAGTCATAAGGAAGATAGATGCTTTAAGTCTTCATTACGCTTAACATATCTATCTTGCTTGTTTTTAATAGCCTCCAAACTCCAATATATATTCAAAAATACGTATGAATTTTTCAAATAAATATATAAAAAAGGCTGAAAATTTCACCTCCACTGATGTCATATCCAGGTCTTTTGTGACATTCAAGAACAATGAAAAATTGTGGACCCTTTTTCTGGCAATGAAACATAATATAATCTAGGATGAAAATATAACCTAGGATGAAAAAGTGAATGATACAGCATAAGTAAAACAGTTTTGTGAACTGGCCATTACAGGGCCCGAGAAATTCTCCTTCCCTGAGTAATGTTTACTTGTTTACAGTATCTCAATTTTCATCTCTTTTCAAAATATAATAAAAGAAACTTAATTTAACCACACCTCGGTACCATAAAAAGCAACAGTTACTATACACAGAATTGTTAGAATCTGTTTCTGTTTCTGTGGGTGTGCTTCGAAAATGCTTTTGATTTTTGAACAGAGAAGCATGCATTAACATTGTGAAAACACAGACACTTTTCAGAGCGAGCTTCCATTAACCGGCATACAAATAATTCTGTAATTCGTTTTAAGGGCCCAAGGGATCTTCACACTGTAAAACCACTTCCAAAATGTATGGGTCTTTCAAAAAAAAAAAATTATGATATAAAAGGCAAAGTTTCTGATGCACAAGAATAAATCCTCTGGGAGTGATTTCTGATTTCATTACTTCCTGTTAGCAACAGTAGAAAGTGATGATTCTGTTTTTTGATATCATAGAAGTTGGAATAAATCTGCAACCTATTGTGCAATTTGATAATTTTCAATGTTAGAATTAATAGTTACATGAATAAAGACTCTTTAGGAAGCTCTCATACTTCTTCCAAAGTCCTACTGGAAAATCACCATGAAGTTTAAATTCAGATGTTTCAGGATGTTGAATGACGTTTCCTGAAGGGACAGGGCTATGCAGCATTGCAGATCTGATTTTTTAAAAAGCTGCACTCACGTCTGCACGAGCCCCAACATTACTTTTTTAGAAGTAAATCCAGTTTTGCATAGCCCTAGTATGTGTATATATGTAGGCAACATACAATTCTGGCTTAGCAAATGAGTTTTTGTATACTACAAAAAAAAGGTATGCAGGAATTTTGAAGGAATTAAGATCAGCTGTGAAGAAATTGGTCACATTACCAGTTTTAAGAAGGTTTAACACTCCAACAAGCTCTGTTAAATGTTTAGTAATAGCAGAAGTAAGGCTGGGAATGGCATTTTCTCATAAATCATTACAAATGTGAATTTAAAAATACTCTAAACCACTGTAGCCTTACAGTAAAAAAGAAAACATGCAAATTTACTTGCTCAGATTAAGTCTGTCTATACCACAAGTTCCTGTACCTTGATACACATCCGTGATTTATACTAGTTAGTCAAATTTCTCTTTGTACTGGCAGACTCGCTTTTTCCTTGTTGCAATAAGCAATGAATAACAACCTTGAGATGCTACCCTCAGGTTTTTTTTTTTTCATGTTTGTCCTTTGAATATTGCAGACACTTCAATCTCATGTCTAAACTTTAATTTCATAAGGGCTAAATTCCAAGATAGATTTACATATTACATATATATGTATATTGCATACATCCCACACACTATGACATTTATCTTAGTGATTTATCACATTTGTCTTGTTATGAGTGCATTAAAGGGAAATGACAGAATTTCAGAATTTCAGGAAAGTTGAGATTTACTAGATGACTGTGATATGTTTTACAGAATTCTGATATGTATTTGCAAATCTGGAATACGGTAAATAGCCTTCATCATCTTCATTATCTTTTCTGTAGCTTTCCAGCAAAGGACAGCATGTGTGTGCATGTGTGTATTTATAGTATGTATTAGTTAATTCATTCATTCAATTTACATGGCTGTCCCATGTAAGCAAGGGCAAATGAGAAGAGGTATACCAAACTAAGCTGATGGAGAATTAAAATAGTGAATATATACTATGTTGCAAACTAGATCCCAACACATTATGAAGGGGAAATGTATTGTCAGGGGGATATTGCCACACAAGCAGTATTCAAACACACCAGTTTGCAATAATGTATTCACACACTATTTTATTTCTCTGCCTACACTAAGCATCTCAATTTCAGTTATATTTCAATTATTTATATGGTATTTTGCTTCTTCCTTTGAACTGATTATCTGAGATGCTGTGACAATTTGATCATTCCAATTGCACAGTCACTGTGCAGAAAAAAGCTTACATTTCCATTTCAGTCATGTTTAAGCCTCACACAGAGCCCTGCCACACCATCAACTGTTGAATTTATACAGTTATAAAGCCAACCTCCATTTTTCCCACAATGATAGCTTCCAAGCATGTTTCTCATGATACTGGAACCTCTGTCAAGCTCTAGAGAAAAGTTGCATATTGTGGAGATCTGGAGGCACTAACTCTGATTTTTCTAGGGATATACTAGTTGCTCCATCCTATATTATAGGGAAGCCTCCTCATGCAGTATAGAGGAGAGCATGTTTGCAGCAAAGCTAGTTTGCAGCAGAACCAGATTCATAAACAGTAGTGAAGAAGATATATATTAGAACTCTGCAGTCAGTGTTGGTCAGTGGCTGGGAGTGTGTCCAGTTGCACATATAATGTATAATCATTATGAGGTAGACCTTATAACATGCATCCAGCAGGTACTTCAAGGGACCCTCTTCTTTCTCTTTTAGTCACTTCTAATGAAGGTATTAGAGAGCTAGTTTGATGTAGTGGTTAAAGTGTTCAACGAGAAGTGGAAAGACTTGAGTTCTAGTCTTCCCTTAGGCACCGAGCCTGTTACTTTCTCTCAGATTGGAAAATTGAAAAACATCTTGGAAAAGGGTACTGGCAAACCCCTTCTGACAATGTTATCAAGAAAACTGCCTGGACCTGTCCATGAAATTACCAGGAGTCAAAGATTGACTTGAAGGACCCTAAGAAGACAACAATGAAGATATTATTCTGCTTTCTGTTCTCTTACTCTGTCCAAGCCAGAGCATAAAATTAAGAAGATGTAGCAGCTGCTACATACATTTTCTTTGTTCTCTTCTAGACAGATTGAACCAAGGGGAGAAATAACAGTAGTATGGAAGCAGGATTGCTCAGGGAGGAAGGACTGATAACAATGTCTTGTCAAAACAAAAACCAGACCAAACTCCTGCATCCAACATTCAGGGGAAAAGTAAGGAATGACATCATAAGGATGACTTGGACTGGAAAAGAATCCTAGAAGACGGGACAATAAAGTGCAAAAAAACAGGACTCAGAGGCCAGAAGACCAAAGGGACCCTTGAACTAGAGAGAATTTTATTTCAAAGGAGAAGAGGACTTCTCAGAAATTTGTATAAGTAGAATGTGATGCTCTTATCCTTCTTTATTTATAAGGTGGCCAAGTAATGTATGCGAAGGCCTCGTCATTCATTGTGCAGTAATCTTTCCAGCATTTGGAGCCCAGCTTCCCACACTTCAGTTCAGTCCCAAAGACATCACGAGGGAGCTCCTCCCATGGGGCTTCTGCAGATTAGGGACTATGAGCAGCTGGGGAGGCTTTGGAGTGATGAAAGTTAAGTCACAAGAAAACAACGACTGCAGTTGCACCTTCTAGCATGCCAACAACAGGTTAGCTCAAAAACACATGAGAAATGTAGTAGCCACACAATCTGAGAATGAGGGAGACAAAGAAATACATCTTCTTTGGGTGAATAAAACATCTAAGAACGGGCAGTGGAGATTTTGTCAAAATAATGACCTGAACCTAAGTAAAAAGTAAAACCTAAGAAACAGTAGAGGAAGAAGCCAATGGCCTGAGCATGTGGGAAGAAGTAAGGACTAACAAGAAACAAGTACATTTCAGCTGATGAAATGCCTTTCAAGAAAGGAACATTATGGGTTGTGAATCATCATCATCATCATCACAAATTTATTTGATCAATGATCAGAACAGGAGCAGAGTTGGACAGCAACATTTTATTACAACAATATAGCAAAATAAAAACCGATTGAAAACTGTATGTGAAATTCTAATGATATAACATACAACTTAACTCACACTGGGCATATTTATTCTTTGTTATGGCAGATATAATTATGTAGTAATTTAATAGCTATGACACAAAATTCAGCTACACAATATGTAACATTAGGCTGATTGTCTGATAAGAGAGAAGCAAGATAAAACTTATCTGATTGTCCTGACATATGTTCAAACAAGGGAGAGATGAAAGATTGATGGCTACCTTGATAATATGTGGGAAAAAATAGCATAAAACCAAATTTGATTGATCATAACATGGCTATAACCAAAAAGGCAAGGAGTGAAAAGTATTAGACATTACATTTAAATAATTAGGATCCACTGAACTTATTATGCAAGCAGTGGTTTTCTTCAGCTGCAATGCTTCCTCAGAATATAAATCCCTTTATTTATACTGTATTAACTGGATAAAAACAATTCCCCCCCCCCCAAATAATTATTGGGAGGTTGAATTACATTTGCTCAGAAGCAGTTGAAAACAATGGAATTAGAATAAGGTGCAAATGGCTGCAGAGTTTTATGCTGCAAATCTTGGATGCTTTTTGAAGATTATTTTGGAGGCAGGGTGTTTGCTAGGCCAAAACAGGCTTCTCTCTCATTTCCTTCCTTCCCTATCTACTTACCCCTTCCCTTCTAGCTCACCAAGCCTTGTTTCCCCCTCCCTCTTTCTTTCCCTTCCCAGTTTAATCAACCATTCCCTTTAGCCCATCTCCATGATGGTTTTTCTTCTCCTTTTGTCTCTGCTGGAAGAGGGAGAGGAAAGGGTACTTGTGTGTGCAAAAGAATGGTTGGTAAATGCGAATGGAGCTAAATTGCTTTTGTAAATAAAATACCTTATTTTACAGGCGATATTGATGATTATTAATTGCATTAATATAAATGTCTCCCCCTTGTGTGTGAGGTTGGGGAGGTAAGGCTTCTAGAAAGTCATGGTGACCTGGGCATTGCACAGGATTTTTTATCTGCATGTATGTGTATGTATGTTTACTCTGTCTTGGCAGGGGTCATCTTAAATTCAAGATGCCTTCTTTTCTTGTGAATGTGATGATCCTTTGATCCACAAGAGCACGTCAATAAAAGAAAACTAGCTATGAAAAGAACTAGAACAGAATAATACATATTTATAAAGTTATTAATATAGGAAAAAACACTAATCACACTTATGGGCAACTCTCATGATGAAATACATAGGATGCACTGATTCTTTCATGAAAAGACTTATTTGATCAACCATATAAAAGACTCTACTAACAGAATCAAATGACACATATTAAAATCTACATTTAAAATGCATTGTTCATTTTATTTATTCTGTTTACTTAACATAATGATTATATGCCCCAAGCAACTGAGATTCTAGGCAACACCCAGGAAAGCCCAATAATCATAGCTTACATAAAACAAACCAGAACAACTGGTTGGCCATGCAATCCAACTCAGTATGGGACAAAGATGCATTGAAAAAGAAATGTTCTAAATGCAAGTACAGTAAACTGAGATTCTAGGCAACACCCAGATGTACAAATTTACATCTGAGGGCAGAATATGCCATAATATGGAGGCTACCATGGATGAGGCCTACCTTCAGGCTTATGCTCCTTTTAGCTTTCATGAGAGAGGGGTCCTAAGTTGATCTTCCCTAGATGCTTGGACCAGAGAGGAGAATCATGTTTGGTGAGGCTATCCCTAATATATATCCTGGCCCCTCACATAACCAACACTTCTAGCTGGGCCCAGAGGTCTACTGGAAATCAGTGTGGTGACCTCAAGATGGGCACAGCTCTACAATAATGGATTTCCTAGCCAGCAGTTTGGTTACCACAGTCTGAACCAGGTGCAACTTCCAAATCGTTTTTAAAGGCAGCCTTATGTAGAGTGCCTTGAAATAATCCAGCATGAGGTAGGGCCATAACTGGCATACCAGCCAAAGCCTGGCAAAGCTACACACACACACCTTCAAGGCTACAGCCTCCATCTTCTATTCAAGCAGGAATAGTGAGTATGGGAGGACTACCAAGTAAGGGATCAGCTCTTTAGGAGGAGCATGACCATATCAAGAGCAACCACTAGGGTTGAAGTTATCAAATAGCCGAGATATTTATGGATGAACAGAAACTCTGTCTTGCTTGGGTTTAGTCTGAGCTTGGTTCTCCCCATCCAATTTCCTATAACCTTGAGATATCAGGTTCAAAACTTCCTTAGGCATCTCCTGGGGCGGCAGTGTATAACTGAGTATCATCAACATATTGATGAGATCTCACTCCAAAGTGAGTTGCTCAGCAGTTTCATATAGAAGTTAACTAGCATGGGATAGTCCAGAAGAATGCAATATTCAATAGTATTAAGCACTGCCTAGATATTTAATTAGATGATAAGTTGTATGGTCCTCCCATCCTGAACCTAATGAAGAACTCTGACTGAAAGGGATCCATATAATACAATCCTCTCCCGAATCTGTTCTGAGAGGTTCCTCCAAGCTTCTGGAGCATATTTTAATCCCTGTTAAGGCTTCTAATAGAAAAGAAAAACTAAGTAATCAGAAACTGAACATTAAATTCCACCCTTGATAAGTGTTCTTGGGTTCACATTTGTTTATTTTAATGGATCCAGTAGCTAGGAAATGGATTGAAAATTTACTTTGGGCTCACAATCTTAAAAGACATTTTTCATTGCCTAGCAGTTAATCAACAGCCTGAAACATTTAGTTATTGGGCAATATCTCAGCAAGAGGAAGAAAACTCAATAAAACATTATTTAGCCAAAGGAGGAAATAAAATATTTTTGTGGCAGGGAAAAACCCTTTATAACAAAGTCCATGCTTGAAGGCCAGAAAATAAATCCTTTAGGTTACTTAAAACCGCCTCTAAAAATATAAAGGATGAAAACATCACTCCTTGGACATCTGAGGCATTTTCACTAATACCCAACTCAGTGCTCTTGTTAACAAATAAGGAAGTTGGGTCAAAGTTTCATTTCCCTAATAATCATGCCCACAGTTTTACTCTACTCTTCAGGCACAAGTATCCACTGTGGAGGGAAGTGACACTGCATGCATTTGATCTCATTCTGCAAATGCCACAAATTATGTAATGCAATATCATTGTGACATTATTGCAGCTTGTACTAGGCCCCTGTGCCTTCAGCCCATTTACTTGGAATGATTTCCATGGAATTCAGATAGTTTTATAAACTAATAACAATTTTCTTATGTTTAGTACACATAAAAAAGGCAGAACAAAAGTAAAATCACAACAAAACAATTGTAAGTACAAGATAAATGCATGTGCATTTTTAAAAAAATGTAAATGCAACTTTCCTAATGCAACAAGAAAGAGACATACAGGCCCAGACGCATGGCATGTTTTACCCAGTCAGCCACTAATCTAGTCATATCCACTCTGGTCATCAAAAAATGGCCTTTGGTATGTCTCTCCCTCTGGCCCCTTAAGTAGTACATGGAGTGTGGACCAGGTAATAGACATTCCCAGAGGCAGCCCCCATTCTATGGAAAACTGCCCCCCCCCCCGGCAAGGTACAGATGGTCCCTATCCTATTGGCATTTTGTAAACCAGCCAAAGCAGCACAATTGCAGCAGGTGTTTTGCCTAGGGTAATTTAAGTCATTAGACACCTATGAGGGTTTTGATTTTTACTGGAATTTTAATGTTTGCACTTTTTGTTCCTATTTTTTTTCAATTGTGTGTGATTTTATAGTAGAGTTCTTCAGATAAATAAGTATCACCTGATCAATTATTCTGGCAATGCATAATGAGCCAAGAGTTCCCGTTTTGGGGTTTACAGAATCCTTTCCATTTCTTCCAGTCCTGTCTGCAGTGAGCACTTGAGGCAAGCGAGTACTTGCAAGGCTTTATTATATCATCACATTTCTTGTCATATTTTCTTTCGTTCCTTCTGGTATGTTGGTGTTATTTTTACATTGTTTCATACATACATTCCATTTTTCCCCTCATATTACGAGCTTCCTGGGATTTTATGCAAATAGAAAGAAATGATGCTTTTTGCAAAAAGTGAGTACAAGATTATTTAGTTGGGTTCTAGGGAGGAAAAGTGTTTGAGGAAGAGACAGGATCATAGCTGGGACAAATAACTTAGGAGGAAAGAGATTCCAGGAAGTTTTATATCTGTTTCATGAAGTACAGCTCATTTACTTGTAAAGAAAATCCAAAACCAAACTTTAATAAGGCTCAGGACCCAGAATGATATGAAGTATACAAATATGAGCCCACTATCCCAGCATCTGCACCCCATCAAACAGATGTGGAGGACGTGATCCATAATATTGTTAGTTTTCTGTGATCTGCCCTTGACATTCCCCTGGATACGAAATCCAAAACAAAAGTATGTGGGCCATCCAGGCTGAAGTTAACAGGATAAGTCACTTAAGGGTTAATTTTCAGGAGGCATGTGGAATAAATACTGCAGATCACTGGCCATTTGTAGTGGAGTAAGTGGGTGCAATCAAAACTGAATTGGGTTTGTCCAGAGTAAACTATTTCTTTATTCTTCCCCATCAACCTCCCTTTACCTCATTAATTTAATTAAAAGCATGAAATTTAATTTTAAATCAGTTGTACCTGAGGAAAGCGGTACCAAAAAAAGAAAAAAAAAACCCTTGGGGAGCACATGCATCTCGTGGGCCAGAGGTTGTCCACTCATCTTTTAGATAATGCCACATTGTTTCCCAAGAGTCCAAGGATATGTAACTTTCATGGGCTTTTGTGATGATTGAAAGCACAAACATTTCTCTTGTAATCTTCATTTTTCTGCTTGAAAGGGGACAAGGAACAAAGGTCAAAGCTGATGTAAACTTAGAACAATTTGATTTTTAAGGAGTGGTTTTGGCAACTCTTCAGGAGCTTAGGACTCTGTCTTTTTTCTTCTTTTTTTTTCTTCCTGATGAGCACCTGTGTAACAGGCCACAAGGACAATGCCAGAAAAAAAACAGGGGGAGCAAAGAGGTAGGTGGCAAACCATAGCAATGGGGTAAGGTTCTAGAGACCTTTGTTGGGGTAAATATATCTGTAGCATCTTATCAAAATTGGCTGTATCAGATAAAGGGCAGAGGCATTACATTTCACTTTGGTATAATTCCCAAAAGAGGGAAGGTAGAGAAAGCACCCGTGGGATGGGGAGTGGGATTGGTTCCCAAACTGGAGTCTAATGAAATTTGTTTGGCGTGGATTAGATTCCAAGATAGCCTTCAAGGATCCTACCATTTTGGAAATGACAACTGGCTTTTATTCTGTCCATTATAAAATTATCACCTAATTTTAGGTGCTGCCTTATTCTTCAGTTTGTCTTGGCTCAGACACTTGTTCTAAGAAGGAATTATCTAAAGCTACTTTTTAGAAAAATCTGACTGTATATTAGTACAACTTTTAGGGTGATAATAAAGGTTAATGTAAAGAACTAGAGACTGAAGGGGGGAAAAGACTCTTCTGCAAGTTTCTGAGTATGGTTGATTTCTGCTAAGGAGAAGCATTAGCACTGAAGAAATAGACTGCGTTAGGAAACCCTCTGTAGGAAGACTGCAAATGAGTTATGATGAAACAAGATGTTCTCATAAATATGCAAGGGGAACCATAAGGAACAAGCACTACTAGAACAAAATAAATCTGAAAATAAGATAGGTCCCCAACATTCAGATCCAGCAAGCATGCTAGAAGTATCTTTTCCAAATGTAATATCACCCAGTGGAATTTTTAAAAAGTCATTTGTTATTAAGAAAAGCTAATAGGAATTGCATGAATGATACTGATCCAATGATGCTAAATACTGGAAGGGAAACTATGAAGAACAGAGGGGCAAGAGTAAAATGAATATGAAAAAAATTAAAAATTGTAGAAAATGTAATCCTGCAATTAAAGAGTCACATGATATAGTTTTTATATTGAAGATGCATATCATTGGAATGATGTCCCTAGACCAATTTCAGTGTAGGCAAAGATCAGAGGTGTCCCTGAGGTATACTTTCAACTCTAAAAAACTACACAGTTAGTTACTTTCTTTTTTTCAGAATATAAGTCTAAGCTACACATCCCACTGAAATCAGCAGAAAAACTCCTCTATATTGAAGTTAAAGTTGCACATCATAGGAATGATTGGTTCAGACCCTCTGAAGAAGAAAGTGGAGTTTTGATTCCAATTGGGAGAATTCTCCCCCACCAACTCCATGGCTTGAGGATTCTGAAGCTGAGAAAATTGATAACATATTCCCTTAGCCAACCAAATGAACATGGTGCAAAGGGTGCACCGTGGAAGGAGTCTTTATTCACATTTATTTTTTCTCATCTTCCTTGCAATAGAATGCCTCCCTCCCTAACCTCCCTAACCCTCCCTCTTTTTCTTTCTTTCTTTCTTTCTTTCTTTCTTTCTTTCTTTCTTTCTTTCTTTCTTTCTTTCTTTCTTTCTTTCTTTCTTTCTTTCTTTCTTTCTCTCTTTCTCTCTTTCTCTCTTTCTCTCTTTCTCTCTTTCTCTCTTTCTCTCTTTCTCTCTTTCTCTAAGGAAAAATGTATGTGTATACTGTATGTTAGCACAACTATGCCCTCTAGTGGCTATCAATGTCCTATTAAAAAATCAAACTATTAAAAGTCATTTAATTTTTTTAACCAATTAACTGATTAGCCAACAAAGTATGAATATAGTATTATATGCTAAATTGTTTTGTGGGTTTTTAGTAATGCAAATGATTTCTTTTAACTATAAGACTTGCTTTGGAGAAATAATCTCAAATGCACTTCCCAATCAAGAAATGTGTATGGATACTGCCAAAATTGCTGAATGCTTTTCCCAAAGGGTAGATTAAGTTACGAATTGTAATAATAATGCATTATTTCTAGGCCACCCTTTTATAGAACGCTGGAAAGTGCCATATACTTGAGTGAGTCAAATTACCGCAAGCACATAAGATACGATTTTAGGGCTACATGCTTGGAGCCATGTCATCTGCAATGTGATCATGAAAATGAGCTATTGCAACATGTACTGACATGCTACATGTAAAGTGAATCCTGATACTCACTGTTGCCAAATGCAATATGGGTGGAAGCAAACAAGAATGCAGTCAGTTCTTTATCATTTTTCATGTGTTCAGTACAAAATGTAATTTAAGGCAATAGACTTCATGGCCTTACAGGAAATATAGGCATTGTAGGAGGAGAGCCAGGCTAGTGTAAGGTGGCAAAAAATCAGTAGTTTGGCAGCACCTTTTCTGGCTATCACATTTTATTAAAAAGTATAACCTTTCTTGAGGTGTAGCTCACTTCATCAGATGCCCAGAGTGGCTAGACTGATATAGGATTCAAACTGAGGTGAGGTGGAGGGAAAAGGAGAAGAGAGGTCAGGATGATGAAGTGAGCTGCAGATAATATAGATCACCTTACTTGCAACAATGCAACTTTGCTGCATTTCTGATTTCTTATTCTGCTGGCTGGAGCCCTGGACATCACTGTCCTGCCATGTTGGAACCACTGCTAGATATATGGCTGACTCAAGAAACACCCAGGTGTGTTTTTCATGTGTGAGGTCATTCCTATCCATCCTGCTTATATCAGTTTTTTCAGTGGTGCAATTTTCCAAAGATTCTGGCAGGAATCCATTTCCTAGGATTCTTTTAAATACAAATGGAAGGGATGCTATCTTTAATATTGGAATAGAAATATTTTGAGTCAAAATTCAAAACCTTTCCTGGGTTGAGGGCCTCATGACCTTTTAGTGGTATTTCAGAGTCTCCATTCCAAAGAGGAGTGGACAGGACAAAACAAACAGTAAATTTGATTTGATTTTGGTTTTTAAAATGAAATATAGTCAATGTGATTGTTTTTTAGTGATATATATAATTATTTTTTCTCACGTCCCAAATTAAAAGTTACAGTTTGGTAACAACTTCTGGATTTATCTGAGGGTTGTACTGGAGCCCCAGATAGTGTGTCTGTTTTAAACAAATAAATTAACAAGGAATTAATCTGGGTCCTGCCATAAATAAGGTCTGTGCTGTGCTATTTAATGACATTGCCTGTTTTGTGTAGCTGCTATACAGTCATGGCTAAAGCTAAACTTCTGTAGTAGTTCATGTAAGTATCAGTGAATTCAGACAAAACATCAGTAAATACAGTTAAACAGGCCATCATTTCTGCACTTGACTTCCCATTTCCAACATGGATCATAATCAGGGATGACCTGGGGCGTGTATTTGGTGGAGCTGTTTAAACAAAGTCAAGTTGTTGGCTGCATGATTGAAACTCCAACCATTTTTTACATGTGTAGCACATAAGCACATGTCATCATAGCTGCCCTCTTGACTTTTTTGACTCCCCTTGCAGATAGCCCTGGCCAAGACAACAGAATACATTTGATTACATGTACTATTTAATTTACAGTTCATATCATTCATCCTCATGCATTTAATAATTTCCCCCTTCGGTATTACAGTATGGGGAGGGTTGTGTTTGTGGTGGGAAGATTAGTGCAACCTGGAACTCCAGATTCTGCACTTTAGCCATAGCATGTTGTGCAAACCAAATCATTGTGGCTGCTGTAGTAGTTGTTATAATAAATCTCTTTCAGATAACATGTATCTGGTGAGGTGACTGCTCTTGGTATCACACTCTCCCTGTCAGTTTTCTTTTTCCTATGAACTGTGCAATTGACTAAAATGATTTCCATTTCACCCAGAGACATACACCTTAGGTATTTATTTGTTTCTGATGACAAAGGGTGCCTTTTATTTGCATGGAGACAAAGTTTAAAAGTTGTATTTGTTCTTTGATCAATACAAAGGTGTATCAAGGTGTACAGTTACTTTCTTTTTTAAAAGCCACATAATGCTTATACCAATATTATTAGCACATAATACACCTTATTTTAGAAGCAGGAGTGTGTGATTTCGTTGTACATAGCTACCAAGTTTGTCTATATGTTTATGGAGACAGTCATTTACAGCAGAGCAGTATTTCAATACTCTGAGAGACATCTCATTATTTTCATCAGGGCTTCTCTTTCAGGTAATAGAGTGCAGGACTGAAGTCCTATAATACAAAATTAGGATTTGGGCATATTGATAATCTTGAAGTGCAACTACATGGATGCTGAAATTTGGGTAGGAGTGGAAGATAAAATAGCGTCTCCTTTTAAGCCTACCTAGTACTGCTTGTATCTTGAAGAAAGCTCCAGACAGTACAGTCTTCATGTCAGTGATGTAGATCGTCATGATACTTAATACTCATCTTTCTTCTGACTTATTTAGTTATACACACACACACACACACACACACACACATAGACACACATACATGTACTGTACATACACATACACATACCCCTAAGATACATTATACTTACAAGCCAATTTGATTTTATTTTAAAATTTTAATCTTTTCCAGGAACCTTGGATCTCAGGACTATCTTTTGAAATGGCTCTCCTGTTCTTTGTCTTCGCCTTAACTTTTATCCAGGCTGAATTTGAAAGTGGTAAGTATTTAAACAAGCACCAGAAAAATTAAGTACTTTAAACAAGATGTGGATGTAGTTTGACCCTTTAGCGCATACTGTTGGCTTTCAACCCACAGACTCGTCTTTACCCTCTCTAAGGTTGTTGTTCAGTTGTTAAGTCATGTCCAACTCTTCATGACCCCATGAACCATATCGCACCAGGCCTTCCTGTCCTTCACTGCCTCCCTGAGTTTGCTCAGTTTCATGCTCATTGCTTCAGTGATAAAGATATTGCTTATCTTTATTATGTCTTGTAAAAACCAAAGCAAAATCTGTTTCCCACGAGAAGCTATTTTTTCTTTGTAAGTAATTCCAAAATCTTATTGTAAAAGTTTCAATATTCCAATTTTATCTGGACCTTAGTCCATTTATAACTTTCTAAAATCAAAATCTTATTTAGGTTTTTGCTGTTTATTTCAGATTCTTTAAATTCTTAAGCTTATGATTAAAATTTTCTTTCATTTACGATTGAAGGCAGACACCTGGGGTTTTCAGACTTGTCAGTCTGAAGGTCTCTAATACCTTAGAAGTAGTTAATGAACAATTTCTGAAAGTGATTAGAAAATGAGGTTTGCAAACTTAGTGTCCTTTAAAAGTCTCTGCTGAGCAAGATAACTAATCTTGTCATCTCTGGATGTTCAAACCCGTGGAAAACCACTGTCCTGTGGTGTCCTCACAAGGAGCAGCTGTTTGGAGCACCTGTAGGCAATCTCCCATCCTGTCCTTATCTGGAGAGGTTCCAAGGGACCAGTCTACTCGCAGGTTCCTTGGTCTTTGCCACAGCTGTCAGCTCCGCTTTCGCAGAGCTGTCTTCAGTCACCATACCTCCACAGAGGTCCAGCATTGCTTCTTTCCTTATACTAGTGACATGTCAATCTGTGGTCAGGACTGGCCTTAAATGATCCCACAATGCTGAGAAGCTTCAGCTGTCTTAGAAAATTGAGACAATCAATCCCTCAAATTAATCAGCTCAGCTCCTATTCCAGATGAGAAAAAAGCTTCAATATAAAGCATTCCTTTATGCTGGATAGCATTTCTTGATAATAAATAGTTAGAACATTTGGTCTTGGTTGCTTTACTTAGAAAACTGAAATCATAATGAGAAATTGCTTGAAATTCCAGTTGAGTGTCAGTGATGAAAATAAGATTTAGAGGGTCTTTTTTTTTCTTTTATTAACTCCCCCCCCCACACACACTTTTTTTGAATGGATCACTGATATAGTACAGAGTTAGGAAACAAAAAATATATACTGTAAACATTTTCCTTGAAGGCATCAACTACAATCTCAAATCCACTAGCCTCACTTCTGTTTAGAAATGGGTTGATGCACTGTAATGCTATTCAGACTCCTACTGAACTAAATAAGCATACATGCATATTAGAATATAGAAGAAATGTTCATCCATGGTTTTTTTCTTAAATTTCTATTAAAAGGAAATCAGTAGAAGTTAAATTCTTTATTAGGTGATAAGTCCCAGTGTTTTCAATACAGTTATAGCTTAAGACATCAACTTAATTTTACAGAGCTCAGCCTGGGCCAGCTGGTTGTCTAGAAAGCCTGGAATGTGATTCAGTCATGGCTGTTGCTTTGTCTACATGCAAAGCCCGATCCTTGTCAGATGGGCTCTGGCTTTTCTTCTTGCTAGCTGTGAACAAGCAGGAAAAGTTTGGGGGGGGGGGGGAGAGTTGGCTTAGCTGTAGTGTGTGTGACAATTTAACAACTGGTTCTGACAAATTGGAATGAATTGGACAACACCCTTACTCCTAGTGGAAAAAAAATAACAGATATACAAAGTCTTCTGCTTTTTATAAGAAATAGTCACAGTGGCAGCAATAGTCATGAGGGCTTTTGCATTTTCTTTGGTCAGGAGGTCCTTCTCTGGTCACTCATGCCTTTGTTACCTCCTGTTTGGATCCCAGCCACGTGTTCAACCTGGGCTTCCCATGAAGGCCTCTAAAAGGCTGCAGCTTGTTAATGGTTATGGGTATACTTCAGTTTGCCCATGGGATATCTCTGCTTCACAAACTGCACTGGTTACCAGTTGGCTTTCAGGTGCAACTCAAGGTGCTGGTAGTCACCATCTTGTGGGATCCTTGAGACACGCCAGCTCTGTGTCCACCCCTGCCCTAAGGAATAGCATCACTGAGATGTTTGTATGGCCCTAACCTTGCTAGTCATCAAAAGAACTATAAAGACCTGGGTTTTCCAGGGCAAGGGTAATTTGTTATCCCATCTTCTTGGTGACTGTTTTTATGGTATTGTTCCTCCCTGATATGGTGTGGCATGTGTTATGGTATTTCTGTTTTTAATCTCTGTTCATTGTATGCTGCCTACAATTGCTTTGGCAATTGAACCAACTTATGATGGATGGATGGATGGATGGGTGGATGGATGGATGGATGGATGGATGGATGGATGGATGGATGGATGGATTATTACATTTGTGCAGAATCTTTTTGGTTGGGATTCTGCCTTAAATAAAAACTGTCATTTGATGGCCATTATAATTATAATTGACCATTTCTGCAGTAAGTTATAGACAGTGACATGCAGTATTATATAAGTATACATATATTTATATATTCCCACATTATTTTCTTTTCTCAGTTTCAGCTTCAGGTGTCCTTTTTGGGCCAAAGCAGGTAACTGGATTGCTTGGTGGTTCTGTGAGTATAAAATGCTTCTATCCTCCACGTACTGTGAACATTCATTCCAGGAAGTACTGGTGCAAGGAATCAACAAGACATTGTTACACCTTTATTTCTTCTAATGGTTTCATTGCCAAAGATTACAATGACAGAGCCTCCATAACTGACTTTCCAGAGAATGGCATATTCACCATAGAAATATCAGACCTGAGGAGCAAAGACGTGGGTCTGTACAGATGTGGCATTGGTTTAAATGACTACGGACTGTCCTTTAGAGTCAAGCTGGAAGTTACTCAAGGTAAAAATGTATTTTCCAACCCTCTAGACTTTCTTAGGCTATGCATTAAGGTTGTTAGATGAGGCTTTTCTCTAGGAGAAATGTATTAGGTTTATTTATCCCATCTCTAGGAGAAATATATGAGGTTTGTACAAAAGAAAAGGCCTTTTCTGTGGTCTCATCTCAATTAAATTTTTCAAAGCATTTTCAGTAATTGCATTTTCAGCCAGTTCATTGTTATACTGCTCAGTTTTATTGCATCGCTGTTTAATGTTTCATATTACTTTGAATTGTACTATAGATTGCAACATATGTATGTACACCTTTTTAAAATAAATGCACATCTTATAATTTCTTAAAATAAATACAGCTTGAGAATATAACCAATCTCTATTTTATGCTTCCCCTCCTTAATAAAAATGCATACATTTATAGTTTAATTCTAGGAAGACACTATCTGAAAGAGTTGCATTGACAAAAATGTGGATGGGGAAGGGTTACATCACAATATGAACTTTAGAAATGCCTTCAGATTTCCAGTTGTTTGCTGCATTTTGTCATGGCAAAAAATTAGACATTGAAACCCCCAAATTTCATATGTTTGTTTTTGTTACTCTGAACATTTGAAATGCCTTTCAATGATTTGTTTCCATACCACAATTGGGCATTGGGAAAAAACAAAATGTGAATATAGTCTGAGATTGCAGATGAAAAATAATTTGTTTATTCCCAAAAGAGTGTATTTTATTTATTACTGTGGTATAAGATAGCATTTGATATTATAGCAATGGACTCTGAAATCAGCACAGGGTGCCAAGACAACTTGGGACAGCATAAGGAAAGACAGAATAAGTTCATCTAATGACTTGTCATTACCTTAATGCAGATCCAGTACTACCTGAAGAAGCTCAACTTTATTATGCTGAGCAGCAAAAAACAGTGGCTATGACCTGTGACTTTGGTATTCAGTATGCAAGTGAAAGGAAGTACCTGTGCAAGATGACAAAGACCAACTGTTACAATGTGATTGATACATACGGAAATACTGAACCATCCTACTTAGGGAGAGTTCTGTTGACCAATCTTGATACTCCTGGATCTTTCAGTGTCATTATGAGCCAGTTAAAGAAGGAAGATGCAGGTTTATATCTTTGTGGAGCTGGGAATTATGGAACAGATGGAGAATCCAAGGAACTGGATCTACACGTCTATGAAGGTAGGTGAAAGAGCTCTTGGGATTCCAAAGCTATCTCTACAAGTACATATCTAACTGAGAATACAGTTTTAAGAATATTTTTATAATTTTATGCACTATATTTCTATCTGTAGATAGATTGGCACCTAAACAACAGACAGTGCTAAAGGGAGTCCAGGGTGGTTCTGTGACTGTTGAATGTCATTATGATCCAAAAGAGAATGATACATTGAAATACTGGTGCAAGTGGAGACAACATGGCTGCACTGAAATAATAAACAGCAATGGATACGTGCTGGATTCCTATGAGGGAAGAGTTGTGATGCATGATGATTCAGAAAATGGCACATTCACTATCATACTGAACCAACTGCAGAAGAATGACATAGGCTATTACTGGTGTATGACGGATGGAAAAGAGGAAAGGAAGTCCTCAGTGGAGGTGAAGATTGTAGAAGGTACTGCCTGGTATAACATGTCTGTATCTTAGGAGTGCCCTTTGTCTAGTTGATGAGTCCTGCAAAAAAGAACCTAAGCCAGCTCAACCATTGCCTTGGGTTTAAATATAATATATTTACAGAGGAATGCTGTTCCACATGATTAATATTTAGAGTATTAGGCCACCGGCTTGTCATGGGACTCAGGGCAGCTAATTAAAAAACTGGCAAATTAAAACTTATTGCACAAAGACAGTTCACACATTCAGACAATTAAAATGGGCTTACATTAGCCTAGGGGAAGATCCATGTCTTTAAGGCCCTTTGAAAGGCAGACAGGGTTGGGGCCATCTGAATCTTTGGGGAGCACTGTTCCAAATCCAGGTGGAAAACCAGGCTAGACATATGGCATGTTGTATTTATTACACATTTTATTGCAAATATATGGGAATGGTAAGTAGGATGATGAATGAGAAGAGAAAGTAACTCTTGCCCACCTTGCTGCTATCCAAACAAGAACTTCTACTAGCTGCTTTTTGCTTTCAAGCAAAGGGAGCTTTTCTCAAACAGCAGCATAGAGTTTGGAATGGAAATTTCTACTCAAAGTATAGGAAAATGTCACTCCCCACTGTTCATGATCTTTATTCATTTCAAACTCAGTATTCCAGGGTTTTTATAATAAATTAAAAAGACATATTAAAATACATATAATGTTTATATCTAGCTTCCAGTACCTTTAAATTCCCATTTGTTTTGGTAGGAGAGCTAGATAGAAACACAAATTTAATTTTGCTGTTGAAATTACTGGGACTGAAAGATAGCAGTCCCTATATCCACATCACCATAAATCGACCTGGTACCTTTCAGGTGGATTGGGAGTACAATCCCAGAATTCCCAGACTATAAGGCCTTTTGGAATTATAGATGTCTGTAAATATATCTCTAAGGTACTAGTTTGGGGAAAGGTGGACGAGGTCTTACCCAGTGGGCTTCAGTGTCAGCACAATAATTTCTAACTGTAACTTTCTATATGTCTTCATCAGGGTGCATCCATGACCTAAACCTTTTGCTGATTCGACTCAAGGAAACAATGAAATCTGTTCCTTATGTTGTACTTCATCATTAGTTATCTTCCATTTCTGGTTTTATTACAAATTATTTATCTTACTAAAGACATTGCAATTAATCTGGATAGAATTCTTTTCTGTTTTCTTCTGAATATAATCTATTGCTCCTTTGTAAACAAAAAACAAAACCATGTAACCCCATTTACCCTGATACTGTTCTAATATCTTCTGTTTTATGAACAACCTAAGCTAGTAAGAAGTTTACATTTCCAAGGCCCAGATCTCCTACAGTTCTCATTACTGTGGCCATCTATGTCCTTACATTTCCCCCTTACTCTGATTTTCTGTGGAAATAATATTATGTTCTTAAAATAGGGGCAGCCAACCAATCTGAATGGAGTTCTGGAGTTTCTCACTGATGAGGATGGAAAAAACCATCATCCTTTTTGTGCCCATCAAATACCCCCTTTGGATGGATAGAGTAAAAAAATGTGGACCTTTTTGCAGGTTTAATGGTTTGAGGGGTTTAAAGGAGCAAAATGGGGATCTTAAGTCTTACAGTTGTTTAAAGCACCAGTTTCTCCCTTAAAGATCTTGGAACTCTCTCCTCATATGGATCATACACTTTGCCAATACTGCCCTTGACCTGCAATGCAAAGGCTGGGGCAGCCATGAGTCAGTGCCTCTAGGCAGCGATCCCTGCTCTATGACTATGTGCATAGGACCAAAGACTTCCTAGCAAGTGAGGCAGGTTGGCTTTGGATGATACACTTTAGAAGCCAAGAAATCAAGTGTCAGAATGATACACCTTTTTAGTTGGTTGGATCCAGGCCCACAATCAACTATCTAGTTTGCAATTGATACAGTTTTCTCCTATACAGTCAGGTTGGTTTTTATCTCACATTTGCTTATCTGCTAATTAATTAATTAATTTGTTCACTTCCTGCCTTTTCTCCAGGAACATAATATTCCCCATCAATTTTATTCTTATTATATCCTGTATAGTAGTTTACATTGGGAGACAATGACTGCCCAAGAGCTTCATGGCCTTGTGGCTAACTGGAGATTTAAACCAAGGTTTCACAATGCTTTAACCACTATATCACAAACAATGTAATATGTGAGACTTAAACAGGTACAGGTAGTCCTCAGTTTAAAAACAAGTTCCATTCCCAAGGTCTGTCCTTAAGTCGAATTTGTACATAAGCCGGAACAGTATTATTATATAATACTGTATAAATAACATTATGTATTGAACTTGAACCATTGTGTAATGAACTCAAACCACTGTGTATTTAACTCAAATTTTGCTAAAATAGGCTCCATTTTTAACTATGGGTTGTCTGTAACCCGGGTGTTCTTAACCCGGGAACTATGTAGTTGTCCACATTAATAGCTAACGTATTTATATGAGAGATTTATGGGATCTATCTCTGCTAAAATAGTTAATTGCCTAATTCAAGTGTGACAGTTATCCATTTGATTACATGCCAAGGAAAGGCAGGCTAGATTTCTCCTTGCATTATGTCTGGGGTAGGGGCAGTGAAGAAGGAAGATGTATTGTGTGACCCAAGTAGTCAATCACTTTTTGTTGTTGTTGTTGTTGTTCAGTCATTAAGTCGTGTCCGACTCTTCGTGACCCCATGAACCATATTGTGCCAGGCCTTCCTATCTTTCACTGCCTCCTTGAGTTTGCTCCATTTCATGCTCATTGCTTCAGTGATGCTATCTAGCCATCTCATCCTCTGCCGTCCTCTTCTCCTTTTGCCTTCCATCTTTCCCAGCATCAGGGTCTTTTCCAAAGAGTCCTCTCTTCGCAAGTCAATCACTTTAGTGATGCTAAAAATTAAGCACTCTTTTTTCAAGTATGTGGGGGTTTTTTATTATCCATTTTTTTCATTTTCCTGACACAGGGAAACCTGCATTACTAGCTGAAAAAGAAATCCAGGCTGTTGCTGGCTCCCCACTAACTATATCATGCTCTTATCCATGCAAATATTTTACATATGAGAAATATTGGTGCAAGTGGAAGAACACTGGATGTAAACCTCTCATCTCATCTGAAGAAAACCAGAATGGCTTGGTAGTTAACTGTGATAAAGATAGTAGAATTTTGTCTTTGAAGTTTGACCAGGTGGCACCCACAGACCAAGGGTGGTATTGGTGTGGTGTCAGACAAGGGCAGCAACATGGAGAAACAGTTGCAGTACATCTGCAAGTACAAGGAGGTGAGTTTTAATCATGTATTATACTTATTCCAATTTCCAGTTATACATAAAATAGTCATCTCCAAGTCAAAGTGTTGGAAGTCATTTTCTTGGCAACCAGCATAGAAGTGTTCCTTCTTTCAGGTTGTTTTTCTCAACTTCCCAATCTAACCCACAGTCCTGCTATTTCCTGGTGGTCTTCCATCTAAGTATTAACCAAGGCCAAGTCTGCTTAATTTTTTTAAGATTGGCCAAAGTTGGTTGGTGCTGCCACCTAGCAGGGTAGGTTAAATAGATTAACTGCTAAACCTTAGCCATCTTACGATGCTACAGTTCCTGATGATTCCCCAGGCAATTATCAAATTAGGTAAAGTTTTACAGAAATGCTTAGTGCAGCTTATGGCTAGGATTAGTCTCTGATCTTGATTTTCTGTGTGGAGATAAGAAAAATACTGGATGTTTCAAGTGTGGTTATGTTTTTGCATCAAAAATTCCTTGTTTGTCTTTTACTGAAATATAGGGAGCTATTATACCAAATGATTTATCAAGAGCCAGATGTGTTAGCCTGTCTCAACAAAAACCATTAGATCAGGTGAGGTGGGCTCCTCAGGTGGTGGAACAAGAAGTGTTGGATCTAGTCCATGCCTATAAACCTCTTACCTCTGCCTGCACTGTTATTAACAGTGGATCCCCCAATCAGCTGCCCAGAATGGTCACACTGAGGGCTTGTCTGAAGAAGGCATCCAAACAGGATGAAGACTTCTCATGAATTGAGAGAGCTACCTTTTCATGAGTTGCCCAAAGGAGGGCCCAGAGAGAGGTCCCAAGGCTGAGTGTCTTCCAGGGAGAAGCCTCAGAAAACTTTCCTCAGAATGAGGCATTGGCCTTGATAAAAGTGACATCAGGAAACAGGCAGGGGAGTGATACACCACTGCAAAAAGTCTTATAGTACATTAAATATTAACACATCATTTAAGATTTTCCAGTTTGCAGTCCGTTCAGATGCATATAATGAAGTGGCCTTTTACCCATGAAAATGTATACCATGTATTCCTTTTAGTCTTTTAGCAGACACAGTAACTTATTACTATTTTAGTCATATGAATTCCAACTAACTTCTAACATATATTCTTAGTTTCTTCTTACAAAAGCTTTGGATTCTTGGATCTTTACTACAAATTACTTTCTATATTGCAGGACAAGACAATTTTCCTTATGGTGGCCTTTAGTAAAATAAGAAGGAAGCATTAGTTTTTGCAAGAAGTATGCCCAAGGGAAAAAATGCAAATAGTAAATCATGATTAAAAAACAGAAAAGTATCTTTCATTACTCATCACATTTGTATACTTGGCTATGGTATAATTATTTTCATTCATTAGCTAAATTATGTAGAGGAATATAAGTGTGATTTCATCTAAGGTGCTGATTGTTTTCTTTGCCTTTTATGTTCTCATTTGCTTCTGGGTTACCACCTCCCCAAATACTCCTGAACAGTATCTCAAAATAGTGAAGACGATTCCAGATTAATTGCCATTCCTGGAATAAACTCTGATAGGAATTCTCCTTTAAGCAAAGTCAACCAGGCAGCTGAAGGTGAAAGTTCAACAGGCAGGTGAGCAACTTTTAAAATAGTTAATGGTGATTTATGAATGCATATATATAGAAAAGCAAAAGTATTTAGGGGGAGGAGCATCACCATATAATTATTGGCCTAAACAATATTAATCAACAGAGAAATTTATTTGCAATTCCAGAGAGCCAAAGAGGCAGGTTTGTATGTTTAAGTACTGGGCTACTTCAACTGCACAGAAAGAAACATGGTTCAGGAATTAATCCCATTTCTAGAAGAGAAATATAAGAGGTTTCAGGAAATCTCAGTCTCAACCAGATACTTAACATCAGTCCAAGTTTGAATCATGCTGGTTAAGCACTACTTTGCCCAACTGGACATTTTCCAGATATGTGGACTTCTACAACCAGAATTCCCCAGTTTACTTGGCTACTACTGAGAATAATGATAAAAAATTATCAAAGCCTTCCCCAGGTCCATATTGTATGTTCTTTCATTCTGTACATCAATGTGGCCCAGAAGCTTTTTTTGTGCAAACAACACAGAAAGCTGCAATCAGTCAAAAATGACAAGCAACTGTTTCTGATCTCTTCCTTATAGCCAAGGAGGAAGAATTAAAATAAGATGGCCTTGGTATAATGAAGTTCATTCTTGTAGCATTAAGTTTTGGAACTACTTCACTGTCCTTCTGAAGAATATTATTAAGGCTATACTAATACTGCATATTGACTATGCCGATTCTGCTTCTTTTCCAGCCATGCTGAAAATAAAAACTCTGTTGTTCTTCTTGCCACTTTGATCCCCCTTGGAATTGTATTTCTGCTTCTCATCACAGTCTTTACTATAAAGAAGTTCAGATTATTTAAGAATTCTGGTGAGTCGATACTGAATGTAATCTCCTTGGAAACCATTTTAATTTTTTTATATACTGATTGCTTTAGCATATTTTTGAGCATCTAATAGTACAAATAATGCTTTTTTCACATAGAAATAATATTACAAGATAAAAATTAGGAACTTTAGGGTCTGGATTATATATATATAATGATTTAAAAATTATCTCATTCCAGAAATTATGAGTAGGGCAGGAAGGGAGAGCAGAAAGAATGAAATACCTGTGAAATACTTTGTGAGCTATATTGTTTGACATTTACAATTTAGGTATGACTAGTTGAAAATCAGCCAAAAGATTATTTCAGTGTAGATAGGTTTAAAACTTCTCAACTCAGCAGTGATAATAGTGGGGAAAATCTGTGGCAAAACAACTGCTCTCATCTAAAGCACTGCCTGGTTGTTGTGTCAAGGGAAATGAGATGGTTCTTCTACTTGTTCTATTCCATCTCTCTCCCTCCTAATAAACACAGTGGGAATGAATTACGGTTACCTATTCAAGGTTGTTACAGTTTACAGATCTCTTTAGTGCCATATTAGGGGAATGAAAGGTTAAACTTTAGATTTAAGACCTTTTCCAACACACCTCTGGATTAGGCCCCTACAATTAATGGCACAATACAAATACTGTACTGGGAATTTTTCTGTCCCAAGATGGATCTGAGGTGGCTTCTTCAAATAATACTTCTGTTGTATACAATAAGTCTTCAGCAATAAGTCTACCATCTATATCAGCCTTTTCCATCCTAGAATTACTACAGTATGTATATAGAAACTAAGGTGCAAAGAATGATAGTGAATGAAATATTCTTTATCTTTTTATAGATCTTGTATCAGTTGGAAGCTACAGGACAAATATCAGCATGACAGATTTTGAGAATGCGAGACAGTATGGGGCAAAGGACAATGCATGCCTGGAAGAAATTCATGAGACCCAAATAGGGAAGAAGGATGGTAATATCATTTTAAAATGTATTCTAATTATGGCTTGATGCTTATCAGCCAAATATAGCTGTCACTTGTTCAATAATGAAGTTAGATTATTTTGCCATTTATAGAATTGATCGATACATGAAGGTCTCTTTTTTTCACATCCAATCCCATAATATCTTATTCTTTTCAGAGTATGCAAGTACCCCTGGCAGTCCTAAGGAGGCTGGTAAATTAAAGAAACCGAAGAGGGTAAGGGCAAACTAGATTATTTTGACAGGACTATAGTGGTTTAATAACCTCCATTATTAAATAATAATAATAATAATAATAATAATAATAATAATAATAATAATAATATCCATTTAGAGCTTAAGGTAGTATGCAGGAACTTTTCTCTTTATCAGTTTCTTTCATATCCTAGCTTCTTTTAGCAATACTTTGTCAAGCAGAAACTTTCTCATGATTGTCCTTAATTGCAGAATTTTCTGTACTTTGGAGTCAGGCTGGCTATCTCCTTCCCTCACTTTTGAAGGGAGATCAAAGTCTTCTTGCTTCACAGTGCTTTTCTGTTTCATCAGAGGGACAGGTTTGGGAGTTGGATCTTGGGCCATTTTTAAAAAGTTGCTATGTTATTTTCTTTTCATATGTAATTTTAGATTATAATGTTAAATTAATAGCTGTTTTATTTGATATTTTAAAACCTTCTCCTAAACCCTTTGTGAGCCATATTGTTTGACATATTGTACCAAGTATTGTAGACTGAGTGATATATAGCTTACGTTCCTGCAACAGTTTCAGGTTCAGTTCTTGTTTGCTGTTTGGACTGAAAAAAAATTGGATGTGAAACTCTGGAAGTTGTTTCAGTTAATGTCAATAATAATGGGCTGAATAAACCAATGATCCGGTGCAGTCTGAGTTCCCTAATGTTATAGGCATTAATTGCATATGGGATGAAGTATGATGAACATTAGCATGAGATTATAGCATTAAAGTTATGCTATAATACATTTATTAGTATTTAAGGCAGCCATACTGTCTAGGGAATTTGTGGAGCTGAGGTCAAACACCTGAAGAATATCCATTTGGGGATGGCTGTTTTAAAATGCACATAACTATTTTGTCAGGTTCCTCATCATGTTATCCTTTGACCTCATTAAAATAATGCTGGGATCTGTATCATTTTTAGGGCTCCAAAGAGGAAGTTGAAATGGCTTACACAACTTTCCTGCTTAATTCAGACAACATTTCTTCTAAAATAACCTCCCCAGAGCAATAGAAGCAATCAGCTGAATAGTCTCATTTGGGATGGTTCTGAAGACCAGCGAAAACTAATTATGCCTTAATGACTGAAGACAGATCATGACTGGAATCAACAAACAAATTCTTATACTCATTGAAATTCTGATAATTTTCCCGAATTGTTTCAGTTCTATCACTACTTATCCAGTTAGACACTTCTAAGTCTGGTATATTGCTTTAAGAGTAAACAGCTTCATTCAAATTGAAGAATAAGCTTCTTAACTTTATAAACACAACTGACTGTTTTTTGAAATGATGTTTTAAACCATTGCCTGCATAGAACAGAAATGTATTTGTTCAGGAATTTTGCATGTGTGATTTGGTTGTCTTCATACAGAAACCAGAAACTCTAGAGATCCTAATGGGAATGCATTTTCATAAAATATTGGGTTACTCAATCGGGGGCATGGAGGGATTTTTTTTCCCCATTACATCAAACCAACATCAAGTTAATAAGCATATTGTATTCCCTCTAGAGCGTTCAGGGAGCATACATCAGATTATCTTTTTTTTCATCTTGACAACTTTGTTTTGATGTCTTTAGGTCAGTCTTTCTCAAACTTGCTAGGTTTAAGATGGGTGGACTTCAACTCCCAGAATTCCCCAGTCAGCATGACTGGCTGGGGAATTCTGGGAGTTGAAGTCCACCTATCTTAAACTTGCCAAGGTTGAGAAACATTGTTTTAGGCTGAGCATAAATGACTAGTCTAAGTCCATTTCAGGACTGGGCAGGGATTTTCACCACCAGTCCCTAGTTCTAGTGCATCCTGGACCTGCATCTGGGGAAAAGGAAGACAATGAAAGCAATGGCTCTGGAGTCCTATAAGGAGAGGGCCCCATCCACAATATTGACCTTTTGATTCAAGGCAGTAAAATTCATCAATTAAAATTTAATCCCAAATCAGTTACATATTTTGGGTTTCACAACATATTTTTCTTTTCTTGAACCATTGATAGCTGCAATCACAGCAACAATTACTCCTATAATACAGTAAGAACATGATTGTACAGGGGTCTCTGATGCATACCCTATCCTTGGGCCTTTTACAATCTTACAAAGGCCCTGAGTACATTACACTTGGAACTTGATTGATGCCAAGTGTCAGAATGCTTTGAATGTAAATACATTTATGAATGGGACAACCTAGAAGAAGCTCTGAGTAGCGGGTACAGTTAAATCTTACTTTAAGCTAAATCCACAGAATTGAATAAATCAAAAACTGCATTCACAAAAAATCCAAACACAAAAGTGCAATAATAGTAAATTTAAAAATATTTGTGTGTGTGTGTGTGTGTGTGTGCTTCCTTATTGTGAAAATTAATAGCTTAAGTATTTCCATGATAACTGAGGGATGTCAGCTGTGTAGTCTACAGAGCCTCCACTGTTTTGCAACCATCCCCAGCACTCAAGTGATTTAATGAATTGGGGGTACTGAAACATTCTGCATTCGCAACAATGCAGGAGATTGTTTGATTAAAACTTTATAGAATCACCATCTTCATACACAGATATTTTTAAGTCAAGATCGAAGGCAAAAGCATTTGATACTGATTAGGATCCTTGAGTACTAAATGATCTTCTGCTAGATTTTGCTATTGATGGGCTTTTGAAAAATATATATTTTAAAAAATTAACCTTTTTTGTAATGCTAATGATTTTATCTGAATTTCCTTGGAATCAATGACTGTAAGACATATGCAATGTTTATTATGGTATATTTCATGAATAAATATCTTGATTAAGAATTTGAGTGTGGCAGTTGGGTTTATCTTTATTTCTGGCTTTGAAGCATGCTTACAAATGCCATGAGCCCTCTTCATGATTCTCACATCAGGAAGAGAAGCAGGAAGAATACACCAGAATTTATAGAATTCTAAAGCACATGGGCACCATTTGTCTTCTTTAGCCTGCAATCATAGAAACTAAAAGTCCTCACCTTTTGACATCAATATTAACTAAGCCAATAAAGTTCAGAGCTTGGAGATACACTATATATGATCACTGCTAGAGCAGGTGTTTCTCTTGGACAACACGGAGGCAACCTCAAATAAAAAATGTCAAGTATTTCTTGCACAACTATAAAGAACTAAATTCATCATACACACACACACACACACACACACAAGTATATGTATGTGTATGTGTATGTGTGTGTGTATAATTATATAATAATACCTTACCTGTGTGTGTGTGTGTGTGTATAAAATTATATATAATATCTTACCAGTAGGGGTCCTTGGGCAAAGACACCCTAATGCTTCGCCTGCCTACCTCAAATATAAGAGTGACATGAACTAAGAGAGTCATGCCAGCTTGGGCATCGCCCAGATTAACAAGGTCTGCATCAGATGTTGGGAAACCAGGACAATCGGATGATAAGTGGGCTACTGAAACAAACCATACATGGATGAGTCAAGAGAACTTGGAATTGATGGAATGCTACTACAACAGTAGGCCTAATGAGAAGGGACATATGAAATGTATGAAGGAACTATGGATGGACAAAAGACCTACATCCATTCTAACTGAGAAACAACTAGTTACTGAGCACTTCAACACAGTGCATTACAACCCAGACTCAAGCAGACTTGGAAGAACAACTGGATGTGCAGCCAACACCTGAAGCTGGAATGTCACTGCCACCCCCTCCATTACAGAGCACAGCAGCTGATATGAGGCATAAGATCATGGATAAACTAGCTACAGTCAACCCTCAAGACCTATTACCAAGGCTCAGTGGAGAAGTACCATCAGATAGTATGCTAGAAGATGCCGATAGAGCCCTCACAACACTCCCTACTACCACCATAACTCAAACCAATGAATTGTTATATGCTATAGCCACTGTAATCCTGGGAATGCTTGGCTACACAATCAAGAAGAATAGCAGTAGGTAACCCCCCACCCCAGAAAATGAGGTTGGAGGCCAAGATCAAGGCAACTCGGAGAGAAGTTAGTCAGCTGGTGGAACTACAGAAGGGTGTGAAGATTAAGGATAAGACTCAACTACTGAAAAAATACATGGGCCTGACTCCATCTGAAGCCCTAGAGACTGCTAAACACAGCACTGGCTACCAGGCTAAGGAGATACACTAGAGAAGATAAATGCCCTGTTCTCCAAAGAACCATCCAAGGTATATTCCCAACTATAGTGCAACAACAGAGTAACAGCAGAGCCACCAGCAGCAGAAACTGAACAGTACTGGAAGAAAATATGGGAGAAAGAGAAAACACATAATACCAATGCAAAGTTGCTGCAGGACCTGAAAGCCAACCATAGCAATCTCCCAGAACAGGAACCAGTCACCATCACAGTAGCAGACATCCAACAGCGGGTCAAGAACATGAAGAGCTGGACAGCACCTGGCCCAGATATGATCCACACCTACTGGCTAAAGAAACTAACAGCAGTGCATGAATGCCTAGCAGCACAGATGAACCAGCTGCTAGCAGCAGGCTCCCACCAAGACTGGCTAACACAAGGAAGGACAGTGCTGATCATGAAAGACCCTCACAAGGGAACAGCACCATCCAACTACCTGCCAATAACCTTCCTCCCCACAACATGGAAAGTCCTATCAGGCATCCTAGCAGCCAAGCTACAAGACCATATGGGCCAGTACATGAGCACAGCTCAGAAGGGCATTGGGAACAACACCAGAGGCTCAGAACACCAGATGCTCAGAGATAGAGCAGTTGCCTGAGACTCAAGGTCTAGGCAGATCAATCTAAGCACAGCCTGGATTGACTACAGGAAAGCCTATGACTCAATGCCACATACATGGATCTGTGAATGCCTGGTGCTATACAAAGTCAACAGAACACTAAGGACTTTCCTCAAGAACTCAATGGGACTGTGGAAGACAACACTGGAAGTGAACTCAAGACAGCTCGCACAAGTGGCCATCATGTGCGGCATATACCAAGGTGATGCACTCTCCCCACTGCTGTTCTGCATAGGCTTAAACTCCCTCAGCCAGATAATCACAGGAAATGGATACAGGTACAAGTTCAAGAGTAGAATCACCATCAGCCACCTCCTCTTCATGGATGACATCAAGCTATATGCTAACAGTGAAAGAGACATCAACTCATTGATCCACCTGACATGGATCTACAATGAAGACATTGGGATGTCATTCAGACTGGAGAAGTGTGGCCAGATGATAGTAAAGAGAGGGAAGGTGGTTAAGACCGATGGGGTGGAACTACCAGTGGGGCACATAGCATAGAGGCCAGCTACAAGTACCTTGGTATCCCACCATCACATGGGAACCATGATGAGGAGGCAAGGAAGACAGCAACATCCAAGTACCACCAAAGGATAAGACAGGTCCTGAAGAGCCAGCTCAATGGGAAGAACAAGATCCATGTCATCAATACGTACCCCCTGCCAGTCATCAGATACCCTGCTGGTATAGTGAGCTGGCCAAAGGAGGATATGGAGGCTGCTGACATGAAGACCCGGAAGCTCCTCACAATGTACGGAGGTTTCCACCCCAAGTCCAATACCCAGAGATTGTACACCAGCCACAAAGAGGGCAGGCGGAGTTTGATGAGTGTCAAAGCCACTGTCCTGGATGAAACCCAGAGCATCCACAAGTACATCAGTAAGATGGCACCCAAAGATCAGCTGCTGAGAGAATACCTGAGGCAGCAGCAGACATGGGAGGAAGTTCAAGTAGAGGAAATACCATGGCAAGACAAGCCCCTGCATGGGATGTACCATCAACAGATAGCTAAGATGGCTGACACTGGGAAATCCTATCAGTGGCTGGAAAGGGCTGGACTAAAAGACAGCACTGAGGCACTGATCATAGCAGCACAAGAACAGGCACTAAGCACCAGATCCATAGAAGCAGGGATCTACCACACTAGACAGGACCCAAGATGCAGGTTGTGCAAAGAGGCCTCAGAGACATTCCAACACATAGTGGCAGGGTGTAAGATGCAGGCAGGAACAGCATATACTGAACGGCATGACCAAGTAGCTGGCATTGTGTACAGGAACATCTGCACAGTGTATGGGCTAGACCCTCTCAAGTCCAGATGGGAGATTCCACAGAAGGTCATGGAGAATGATAGGACTAAGATCCTGTGGGACTTCCAGATCGAGATGGACAGGCAGGTGCTGGCCAATCAACCAGACATCATGGTAGTAGACAAGGACCAGAAGACAGCAGTGGTGATAGATGTAGCAGTGCCAAGTGATAGCAACATCAGGAAGAAGGAGTATGAGAAGCTGGAGAAGTACCAGGGCCTGACGGAAGAACTAGAGAGGATGTGGAAAGTAAAGGCTAAAGTGGTCCCAGTGGTGGTAGGAGCACTCAGGACTGTGACTCCTACGCTGAGAGGGTGGCTCCAACAGATCCCAGGAACAACATCAGAGCTCTCTGTCCAGAAGAGCGCAATGCTAGGAACAGCTAAGATACTGCGCAGAACCCTCGAACTCCCAGGCCTCTGGTAGAGGACCCAAGATTGAGGAAGACACATACCACCCATAGGGATGAGAGGGGAATTTTTTAAATTAAATATTTTAATTACAATAGTAAAATCTAAGACTTAGTGTCCTTTAAAAGGCACCAACCACGGTTGTGAGCAAGATGATTATTCCCATTGTCTCCCAGTGCTCAAAACTGCCAGGGACCACTGCCTTGTGGTCTTCTCATGAGGAGCAACTGTTGGGAGCACATGTGGGTGATCTCCCATCCTCTCCTTGTCATGCAGAGGTTCCAAAGAGCTGGTCTACTCAGTGGCTCTTCATTCTTCACCACAGTAGTTGGCTCTGCTTTTCACAGAGCTGTTTTCAGTCTGCCATTTCTTCCTCCAGAAGTCCTTTTGTTCATCGTTCCTGATGATCATTTCAGCAGTGAGCAATTCACTGATCAGATGGGGGGAAAAAACTTGAAATTATACCATTGGATTGATTTTTAGTTATGCAACTGACTTTGGTAAGTACTAAAATGAAAATAAAGGGAAACAGCATTTGTGTCATGGACATGTAAGAAGATACAATTTGGAATACAGAATGTATTATATTCTCTAACCCACACAGTATACTTATGTTGATTTTTTTTTTCTGAAATGTGTGTGCCACCCTTCAAAACCAGATTTTCCTGTGGCAACTTGCAACACAATTAATGATACTTTTCATGGCTTTAGTTGTTCTATAAGGCTATACACAATTCAAAACATGTAGAATCTATCTCAATCTCCTTCCTTCTATATTATTTGTTTACAAAAAGAGCTAGAATCAAGTTATATAGCTGGATCTACAAGTTACAAATAGAAGTGGAAATAATAGATCATCTGGATAAACTGGTTCATAGAATTTTAGGCTTGAAAGAGACTTTGAAGGTCTTCTAATCCAGCCTCCCGCCCAAGGTAGGAATCCTCATACCAGACAATGACTGTCTAACTTTTACTTGTAAACCTCTGGTGATGGTGCAGTCATGACTTCAGAAGGCAGGTTGTTCCTCTGCTTAACAGCTCATACAGTCAGGAAGTTCCTTACTTTGAGTTTGGATCTCCCTCTATAAAGCTTCCACTCATTGATTCTTATGCTACCTGTGGGTGCTATGAAGAATAAATCCATACCCCCTTCAAATGGACTGCTATCATGTCTCCCCTTAGCCTTCTCTTCTTTAGATTAAACATACCCAGTTCCATTAATCATTCTTCATAGATTTAGCCTCAAAGCCCCTCACCGTCTTTATGGCTCTTCTCTGCAGTCTTTCCAGTTTCTTACTATCCTTCTTGTAACCAGACAGGACAAAGTACCTCAGATAGGGTTTAACTAGTGCAGCATAGAGCTGAATATCACTTCCCATGATCTTGACACTACACCTCTGTTGATGCAGCCCAAGATTGCAATGT
This sequence comes from Liasis olivaceus, assembly GCA_030867105.1. Classification (NCBI taxonomy): domain Eukaryota; kingdom Metazoa; phylum Chordata; class Lepidosauria; order Squamata; family Pythonidae; genus Liasis; species Liasis olivaceus. Next base: position 162,406,120 of record CM061350.1, on the reverse strand, counting down.
CTCTTTTGGCAGTTACAGTACATTACATCAGGTTCATGGCATTAGTAACTCCTCCACCAGGTGAAGAATTTCATTCACCACTAAAATATTCCTAAACGGTTATTGAGAATAGATTGTTCCACTGCATTTATTGCTGCTTCAAGGGAACTATTAAGAGAGTAGGACAAACTCTTTTCACAGACATAAATGTGAATTGTTTGCATGTAAAAGAACCAATAATTCCAAATTCATCATAATTTAAAAATTCAATATAGAATAATCTGAACTGTTAAATCTGTTGGCTGTATCACAGTTATAACACAGCTTTGATGTTTTCCTTAAGGTGCCAGTTCCTAGAACATAACCTTTTGCAGAGAACTTCAGTTTTCAACTAAAACAAAATTATGTACATGACCCTTGAAATAAATGTTGGAGAAGAAATGCAAAGCCATGCAAAATTGGGTACTTACTGCTTCGTTCTTCTCCAGGAAGCTTGACAGATACTACATGTATAATTTCTTCCTTTTGATTACTCATTTGAGAAGCCCCCAATCTAAACTCTTTTTACTGAACAGCTGAAGATCTATAGTTTATTTCTCTAAAAAGGATTGATTGATTGATTGATTGATTCATTCATTCATTCATTCATTGATTCATTGATTGATTCATTCTTTTGATTAATATAGCTGCCCATCTTGCAGTCAGGATCAGGTACATGCAATATTGGATTAGGATCAGTATAAATTCTGAATACTCTTATTAATACCATAAATTTAAAGGTGTTGCTACAAATTCTTCCTGAATAGTTTCAATTTGTTTAACTATTATAGAGACTGATACATAATCTGAATTTACAGTTCTGCCTGTTTATCTTGGTGACACTTATCACACAGTCCTGGGCATATATAGTTGGAAGATCCATTGGCCCAGATTAAATATGAATTATTTCCTGCGCAGCAGCTTTGAACAGCTCACTAGTGCCATTAGCTCAGATTGATTTCTATTTCCAGTTCATTTACATTAACAGTGTACCTCTTTTTATCATAAGTTCATAAAAGAAATGTCATTTTGGTTTGTTCCCTTTGGCAAGGATATGCAACAGACAGAAAGTATTTTCACTGTTGTCTGATTAGAACAAAATTTACCACCCACCACTGAGAAAGTTGTAGAATCCCTGCAACTGTTTATCTTGCTTGGAAGAAACAAAGTTTTACACAACTGTAAAATGGTAAAATATCATAATCATCTCTCCCCCCTCCTACTCTGCTATTGCTTTTATTTATTTTAATTGCCACATCATTATGCTGTGTTTGCAGAAATATAAACCCTTAATAGCATTACAGGAAGGATGCACAACTTTTCCTTTTATATAGTCTTGGGAAGGAACATATGTCAAAAGGAAAGGGTGGGCCAACCCAGAAAACTAATCATGGTTTCATTTTATTTATATTTAAGTACGCATACAAACACACATGTATGTATGTAGGGAAAGAGAGAGAGAGAAAGAGCACCCCAGTCATTGTGCAACTAGGTGATCTTGGCTGACCTTGGAAGCTAAATAATATCTGCTCTTGTCATGACTTAAATAGGGCTGAAGTCTAGAGTAGAAAACCCAAAGCATCCTGGAAGAAGACAGTGGCAAACCACTGTATATACTCCTTTCAGAAGAATAGATGTTAGCCTATTGCTGTATTTGTTCATTCCAAGAACTTTCATTTAGAGGAAGACAACTTTGGAAGATAAATACCTTCAGACACACAACAATGGTTTCTCAAGTTAGACCAATCATGTATTTGCAGCTGTAATCTTTTCCTCTCTTTTTTCAGTGCAACATAATAGATCCAACCCTTCTTAATTTATCTCTATGAAATGAATAGAATGGCTAAATCTAGAAATATGTATCAATACACTGAACTAAATGGCCTGTTATATCCTTCATATAATTGCACATTATCAAGGGAGATATATATGCCACAAAATTATGTATGTGCATATAATCATCAGGAGTTGAGCTTGAGTTCTTACTTTTTTAAAATATAAGTTTCTTGGCGAAGTTACAGAAGGAAAGTAGTATACTCAGAAAGTTAAAATCTGGGTTAATGCTAAATATTAAGAAGACAAATATATGAACCAGCATGCTTAGTGGGTTCAGAGTTGGTGAAAAGTTAAGATGGGGAGATTTGGGGGAAAGTATCTCAATAATAGATCAAGATAGTGTGTAGGAAGGATAAAGAGGAGATTAATCCTAGACAGGAAGGCAATGCTTAATTTAGATAAAATTATAAAAGATAAAGCTATTTCTATAAAACCAAAGATCAGAACAGTTAAAGCAATTGCTTTCCTGTGGTAAGTTATAGCTGTGAAAACTGAATATTGTGAAACAGTGAAAGAAAGAAGATAAACCCTTCTTTAAAAGAAAGAAACCCTTCTGTCTCCAAAGAAAGAAGATAAACCATTCTTTCTTTGGAGACAGTTATTAAGAATATTATACAAGAAAAACTAACCAGTTGGTCCTGGAAGTAATAAAGACTGATTGCTCCCTTGAGGCACTGATTAGCAAACAGAAACTCCCTTATTTTGGACGTGTGATGGAGTTGGATGATGGATTAAAAAAATAAAAAACTCTATGTTTGAAAGGTCTAAAGGAAATAGAACAGGAAGGCAACTGGGAATCAGTTGTTCTTTCTTTTTGTCAGAATCCTCGCAAGATCTTATAGTAGAATTTACTGTTGGCTAGTTGCTTTTTACATGCTGAGGTTCTGCCATTGTAAAAGGTGGGGGGGGGGGGGGGATGGCAGGTAAATGGGTGAAGCACCCTTAGAGGCAGATGGCTCCTTATCACAGGCACTGGAATGCTCAAGACGGTACCAGTGGGAGAATCAGGAGACTAAGGAGGCAAGGGGAGTGAAGGAGGGAAAGAGGAGAAAAAACAGCTTTTGGCGCACAGAGGCTTAGTCTTAGCAATGCTTTGGAACTGTACACTTGTTCTCAATAAATGAACTTTCTTTTGAATCAATATTGGTTGCAAGAAGTTACTGGACTTGAGAGCAGTGGGTGGCAGATCGTTACACTTTTGGTGTAGTATTCAGTGTGTGTGTGTATGTGTGTGTGTGTATACAGTATGTATGTATGTATGCATGTATGTGTATATGTATCCCTTAAGACTTGGTTATGCCAGCAGGCTTGGGGACCCCAGGGCACAGGGGAATTAATGAGGTGGCTCCCTTATTTTTAACATCCTTTTATTCTCTTTTATTTTATTTTGTTTTTTATATTTTTAATGTATTTGACATTTTTTAGCTTTGTTGTACACTGCCCAGAGTTGCCTGTGGTGCAATGGGCAGCTATATAAATTGGTTTAATACACACACACACACACACTAATTTCAGCTCAGTACTAAAATTAATCTGGGATGTTCTATCCCCAGGACCGCTTCTTGTTATCTTTTCGCAGCTCTACCACTCCTCCATTGTAAATCCTAGCTTACTTGTCCTTGATCATTTTTTGTCCAGATATATTCACGTTGCCTTTTACATCCAGAAAGAACATTTTTATGCAAGGGAAACTGCTCGTTCAGTTCAGAACCTGGTTCCTTAATAAGAGACATCACTTGTGAGGGTTTTTTTTTTTTTTTCATTTTTGATGTCTTGTAAGGAACGGTATCCCATCTGTGAGCTGCTAGCTGTATACAGTAGATTATATTTCTTCTTTCTTATTTGTCCAATTTGTTTTTCTTTGTGTTTGTTTTCTTCAGTATCGTTATGGTTTAAAGAGAAGTCCTCTTTGGTCTCCAGTTTAATTTCTATTTTTTGTAATGAAAAGATTGAAATAAAAGAGTGGACTGTTCTTACTGTGGATCACACTTTTGTTCGTTAACAATGAACAGAAACCTCAAGGATGTTTTCACCACCCAAAAGAATTTAACATTTGGCTGAACAGTGCAAAAGCCCTGCTATGAAAAGCAACTAACTGTAAGCAAGAGAAAAGATATTATGAGGAGAATCTAGAGGGCTCTTCCTTTAAAAAAAATAAATAAATAAACTTCTTATTGAAGAATTTTACAATATTAAAAGGTAAGACAAACTAAAATCAGAAAAGAGAAGAACATAAAAGAGAAGAAATACAAAGTGCAAAGAACAAGAAAATAATAAAAAACAGAGAACAAAGAAAGGATAGGAAAAAGAATATTTAAAGAAGCAACTCCTGATCTTCCTTGCAACAAGTACAAGCAAATTAATATTTTCCCATCCCCTATGCTGTTAAACATATAATTCACTTCTTCCTATAATGCCCCCTTTGTCCAGTCACAAATCCAAAATCGTTGTCATTTCTGTCCTAGTATCAGCAAAAAGTCCATAAAGGATTTCCAGAATGTTATAAAGATATTTCTTATTTTAACCCTGACCAAATAAATCAGCTTTATATTTCTTCCTTTGGCCTCTAACAGCCTTAATCTTGACCAAGTTGCTGTTGTAGGGAGACTCTAGAGGGCTCTTCCAAACTGGACCATTTTCCCTGCCAACAGTCTGGATTCAAGATCTCATTACAAGTTAGTTGGCTGGAAGTGACTTGTCATTTTGGTAGACATTTGACCTGTCCCTTCAATTCTGGAATGAAATCCAATAATTCTAAATTACCCACACCCTTGGAACTTTTAGATAAATTATCAACATTTGGATAAATGGGAAAGCATTTAATAAAATCAGTTATATAGCTCCCTAAATCATTTGCTCTGTTATGATTTGATTTCACAAGTTTAGGCAGTTTCCATATGTAAAAATAGTGAAATGAGGAGCAGCCCTGCAGGGCCTGAAGAACAATAAAAAGAGATTCAGGTGCCAGAAAAACCAAGAGTTTTGAATTACAGCTGAAGTCATTTCCTGATATTAACTCCATAGGAGGAAAGTGTGGAAGGTTTATAAATAGAACAGAAGTACTTTAAGGACTTTCTACCTTCCCTGATCTTTAGCCTTTTCTGTCACTTAAACAAATCTGTCAAGAATAATTAGTGTCATGCTCTAGTATCTGATCCCTCTGAGGCCTGAGAGGCACAGATCCATCTCCTTTGGTGGAATGTTTCCCAACAGGTGTGGGTATCTCTCTGTTCCTCTCCAGTATTGCTTCACTTGAAGTTTCAGTCAAGACAGACAGCAAAAACAAGAGGCCACCATACATAGATAATGAGCTAAATTTGACTGGCTTATCATTTGTGCTATTGTGTTAAAGGGGAAACAATTATCTGTTTTGCTACTGTGGTCTTTGAATGCCTCCATCCATTGAGATGAGTCAAAGCTATTATACTGTTCATTTGCTAAACAAAAGGAAAATCCATCAAACTCTTTAGTGTCACTGGCAATCTAGGTATATCTATATTTGATTTATGTCCTACATTGATTTTGTAGAACTCAAAGCAGTACACATTAGCGCTCCTGCCTCTTATTTTCCTCACAACAACCACCCTATGAGGTAGGTTGGGCTGAGAGAAAATGATTGTCCCAAAGTCACCCAGCCAGCTTCTTTCACCCTCACTGTCAACTGGTTGAAATTATTATAAAAATAAATACTGTATTTTATTTTTAAAACAAAAGTGGTCATTAAATAATTTTCCATGCAAATTTTGAGGATGAAAAATATATTCGATTCTAACAATATTCATCAGTTTAATTTCTACTTTAGACAGCAACGCAAGTATAAATGAATATTCCTTGCCCCATCTACATTGTCTTTTAAGAACTAAGTAGCCCTTATAAAACAATCTAATCTGGCCCCCAAATCTCCAACTTTGGACTACTCTGAGTATCCCAGTCAATTCTTTGGTTGCCGGCAAATGAGGCAAGATGCCTGTGTTTTTCTGATGCTTCCTTGCTTTGAATTGGATCTGGATCTGACTTGAACTGGATTGAATTGATCAGATTCAAATAATTGATCAGATTTAATAAAAAGAATATATGAGTGATGTGCAAAAATCCATTGAATTTCCAGACTTACTCACAGGATCCAATTCAATTCACTGCACTGAATCTACTCAAAGTTTTGCTTCAAATATTTGCAGTCTTAACCCTTTTCTCCTTTGAACTCCCCTGAATTTTTGCCAGTTTTGTGATCATCTGAAAGACTTGGCAAATTTTCAGCCCCACCTGACATACTCCCTCTCTTGAAGTATTTCAAGGCTGGGATTTCCCAATCCAGTTTCAAAAACAAGGAAGAGTGGGACAGAATCCAATGTCAGATATCCTTTGAAACTGGAAATTTCTTTTTGATCTTGGAGAGGGAAAAGAGGGATTTCTCTTGTGTAGGTTATAAATTTGCATTCTAAATAGGTAACTGTACCCTTGATGTAAACCCATCACATTTATAGCAAAGAGGAAATTTGAGATGCCGTGCACAGACACAAACTTAAAACAAGAAACTGATTCTTTTTTCTATTTCATATACAGACACAAAAGTTCTTAGCCTGTTGAAGATGCACTAAGTGTGAAAACCACGCAATTTTGCTGACAATGTCATGTGTTATATTTCCTACAACATCTCAGATTTATGTGTTAGTGCAACTAATGTGTGAAACAGCAGAGTAGTAGAATGAAGTCAGAAATTGCACTAGTTAAGAAGTACGTAACTGTTCCTATAGTGAGTATGATATCAACTCCATGAAAGATAGAGGCAAATATGCAAAAATAAAGTAAAAATCCATCCTCTGCAACCATAGTTCAATGGTGTTTGCCTGTTAGAAATGCCACACGGTTTTCCTTTAAAAAAATCGCTTTGGGACACAAGCTCTTATTGTCTGACATCCAGAAAAGCCACAGATTAAGTCATAGCACAAAGTTCTGTTGCTATTTCCACTCTCCTTGTCTGAAAGGATGAGGCTGGGGGTGATGATGACAGTCTTCAATCTTTCTGAGGCAAAGGTCATCCACACATGTTTTGAAAAGACAACATCAATACTTAGGTATGAAATGTAGCAGCCTTAAGGCAAGTGCTAATTATGACGGAATGCAACTTGCTTGGGACCTTCCCATAGGGAACAAAAGTTTATGGTTGTGCAATCATAGCTAACTCCTGTATGACAGGTGATTGCTAGACTTACAGGAAGTGAAGAACATCACTAGAGTTCTGTTGAATCAGAAGTAAAGTCCAACTAATCTAGCATCCTTTTCCCAAAGAAGCCAGATTGGGAAGTCCACAAATAGCACTTTTTCTTCAAGAATCACAGGGCTGAGCAGTGAGCAGCTCCTGAGGTAAAGACACTGATTTATAACACTACCAAAATCAAGCGTATTCCTTCTCTTTAGCAAAATTACATATACTATTAACTAATTCTCATTTTTCAGGACCTTTTCTGTAAATCAATAATCACTTTGTTACTGGCATTGGGGCCAATCTTCCCCTGAATGGCAAAGGGAGATCATCTTTCATCTGTTGACCAGTTACAATAAAATCTGTTTCCCTAAAGCCTAACATTTTAATTCAGATATTATTGTCAGAGATTTGGCTGTAGTTAGGAAGCAACACATAAAAAAGCAAGCCAGAAGTAACATGGATATTCATATTAACCCAGTTTGGTGGAAAGGTACTCCTTGCTTATTCACTATTATTATTAGGCATTCAAGTTTTTTCTTTAACATTAATTAAAATTCTACCCCAAATTTTGAATATCATCTTGGGTCTCTTTGAATTGGAGTACTAATAATGCACTTCTATGACTGGGTTCATTCCTCCTGCTAAAACATAATATAGTTTCTTTGATTTAACTTAATATGTTCTGTGAATCCAACTACAGAATTTCTAAACCATGCCTTCTTGTGCTATTTGAATCCAATCAATCATGGTTTGTGTAATCATGATTAAACAATGATTTATGGCAATGTATGAATCCCATCCATGTGAGATTTCTGCTAAAGTTCACCTATAGGGGTATTAGATTTGGCCTGCAAAAATCTGGACAACCACTGAATAGTAGCAAAGAGATTCTAAAAACACTTTGCTGTCCATAACATGTTTCACTCCGTAGTCTAAATTATTTTCAGGAATATAAATATATACATTAAATACAGCATTATACACTTCAGTGTTCTGTTTCATTGTGTCTTTGTGGGTCTCTTTGCTTGTTATGTATGTGTAACATGCCGTACAAGTTTTGTTTTTGTTTTTTACCCACTGCACTCCTGTGCAAGACGTAATACACACAAAGATTCTTTATTTTACTCTTAATAACTATATTATATAACACATTCGATGTAATAACTAATTCTATAACATATAATATTGTTTACAATCAGTATATAACCCTTTTGTCTCGTTAATATATATATAATTTTGCAAGTACAAAAAATTAGAAAAGAAAAAGAACAAAAAACAGATTGAACCAAGAATGACAACCATTTTTTAAAGTTAGCTTTAAAAAATTCAAAACATTAAAAGAAATCTGTATGTTGGAATATCTTTTATCAGTTTGAAATTTTGATGTCACTACTAAAATAAATCAGCATTTAAATTGGGTTATTATGCAATATTTAACAACTGTAACTAGTATCACTCAAATTATAAATTATAAACCAAGATTTTAAAAATTGTCTGCTCTATGAAATTTAACAAATGTATCAAATTATAATAAAACTGCAATCTTACATTGAAGAAAATACAATTTCTTTAGATGTGGTATGAATATGTTTATAACCCCAAAAAATATCATTGACAAGCAGTAGGGAACTCTTAATTCTTGCTGATGGCAATGCCAAACCACGTTGTCTCTTGTGCAATTTGACAATTTTCTTACCCAGTAGCATCTCTGCAGCATTTGCTGTTTTCTCAGAATTCAATTAACTGCCATCAAGTTAGTGTCAGCTTTTAACAGCCACTCATAGAAATGGTTTATCACATAAAACAAATGGATTAGTTTTTTTTTAAATCCCAGAATGGCAAAGAATCTCATTACACCAGTGTTGTCCAAACTCGGCCACTTTAAGATGAGTGGACTTCAACTCCCAGCATGGCTGGCTGGGGAATTCTGGGAGTTGAAGTCCACTCATCTTAAAGTGGCCAAGTTTGGACAACACTGCATTACACAAAGTCCTCCAAACCCACCTGAAATTTGGCAGCTTTATTGCAGAAGAAAGGGCAGCTATGACTGTAAATGGCATCTAATTATGTCCGGAAACAATAAGAGTACAGTACTGGCATTTCTTTCCCCTTTGAATAAATGTTAAAGAAGCCTAGTGCCAAGCCTTGAACCAGTTTGAAAACTGGCAGACTCCATCCATTCAGAATGAACTGCTTTGCCTAAATGTTTAATTTAGTTTCTGTTAAAAAATGAAAAATAATAGAGAGCCATGTAAGCCTTTGGTGGCAAAAAATTAGGAGCCTGGTAGCACCTTTCCCATCTAACAAATGCAAACTGCTGTTCACTTCATTGGATGCTTAGAATGGCCAGACTGACATAGGATTTAAATTGGGGTGAGGCCGGGTTATGCATCTATATACCAGCCTGCCTTCACCCCGCTTCACCCTCTCCCAGCCTCACCCCAATTTGAATCCTATGACAGTCTGGCCATTCTAAGCATCCAATGAAGTGAACAGCAGCTCATGAAGGCTTATGCCTTTCAATAACATCTGTTAGTTGGAAAAGGTGCTCCCAGACTTCTGTATAGTCCCAGTGACCAGCACTTCCATCACATGAGGAAAGTGTTGTTATGCCATCATGAAACAAGCAATATCCCTTTCATATATGCAAACACTGTCATGACACGTGTTCAAAAGGGCCAGAGTTTATGTCACAGCAATATGATGCTGCTGTCATCATTTTTCCCATTAACCTCCCCCTGTCATGGACATCTCTGACTGGGTCAAAAGTGAAGAAGACTGATTTCAGCAAGTGACCTGGCAAGGTCTTCTTCTGTTGTCTGCCATAAAGCCACCATCTTATTTCCTCAACATGGCATTGTTCTGGAGAACTACAGGAAATGCCAGTAGGAACTTCTAGACACCCCCAAGTACCCTACCAATCCTACAATGCCCAGGACTGATGTCTGAGAGTAGTGCAATACTGGGAGGCTTGTGAGTAATATATATCAAGACTCGTTTTCAATACCCACTGTAGTTGCCACCCATCACTGGGTAAGCCTTGTGGAGGGGGAAGGCTAGCAAAAGCCATTTTGAAGAAACCTCTTCAGATCCAGATCTGCCCTTCAGTCAGTGTCTCCTTTAATAGGAGCTATAGGGGTCCCCCCCCCCCCCCCAGTATGGTTGCCAGCATAGTATTTTCCAGTACAAGAGAGAGAATAAACTTTGCAAACTGATATTGACAAGCCATAACCTATGTCTTGACATCCTTTCTTGCTGTCATGGTTTTTCCACAACTTCATATCCAGGTAGTGATGTTAAGAGGAGGAGCAGGAAACACATCACATGGGAAGTACACCAAGCTTGCTGAGTGAAAAGCACTGATTTTTCCCAGAAAGAGTTTATAGTACTACCAGATGATTCCACTGTTTTGAATTAGACATCTTTCTAGCAGAGGCATGTCATTTCAAAAATAGTTATGCAAACCAAAGAAATATTTTGCCTGCTGGCATGTTAGGTAATCTTTTCTAGCAGCCTAACTTACTGACAGAGATGGAGGAGGAAAGAGATATTATTGGCTTTTTTTATTTTTCTTCCTTCACAGACCTCTTTATACTAGGAGTAGGTTTGTCCATGTTTGCATCACCATTATTGTATCATATTGTCCAAATCTAGAATTTTCTGACAATTGTACTGGCAAAAAGACAAACAAGTTTGCCATGACATAACTGGAGTTCCTGTTTAATGCATAATCATAATCCAAATGTGAGTGTTTTATAAAGATATAAACTTGATAAAAGCCATAAATGCTGCCTGGATAATATGAGTCTTTGCATACTGTATTTCTTAAGAAATAAATCCACAGTCTAATGGGGATCATTCCTAAATCAGTGGACAAAGAAATTAGTGGGCTTCTTTTCTTTTCTGGTAATCAAGCATCCAAGCAACCTAAAATCATTTTTTAAATAATCCATAAAAATATTTTAAAAACAAAACATAAATCCTTGCCTAAAAATAATAAAAACAACAATAAAACTATGAAAATAATTGTAAATCTCAAGTGATACAGTAGCTTTCAAATATTTCTGTCTTAGGGTAGATAACCAGGAGACATAACCAGGATGTATTTATTTATTATCAAACGTGTATGCCACCTGATTCCCAACAACTCTGGGTAGCTCACAACAATCGAAACAAAGAAATTACAAGAAAACCACTAAAAGAAAAAAGTGATAAAAGACAGCAAGAATGACAGTCCAGATTGAAACAAGGAAGGGAATTCACACTCCCTCACCAAAGGCCTGGGTCTTCAAGCCTCTTTGAAACACCAGTAGCGTGGGGGCCATTTGGATCATGGGAGGAATCTCATTCCAGAGGGTGGGTGCTGCTGCTACAGAGAAGGTGCACTTCTGGGTCCAGACAGATGACATTGTCTAATTGAAGGAATTCGGAGCATGTCAACCCTGCCAGATCAAACTGGCCAGGTAGATGCTGTGGGAGACAGGCAGTCCCTCAAGTAACCAGGCCCTATGAAGCAAAGCTGTTACATGGGCATACCAAGGCAAGGATCATTGCCTGCGCTGCTGTGTTCTGGACCAGTTGGAGCTTCCGGGTTGTCTTCAAAGGCAACCCACTGTAGATTGTCTTGCAGTAGCCAAGGTGCAATGGGACCAGGGCATGAGTGACTGTCTGAAGGGCCCCCAATCTAGGACAGGGTACAACTGACACCCCAGTTGAAGTTGTGCAAAAGCCTTACTTACAGCTGCCACCTGCTCTTTGAGTGGGAGCTATGAGCCCAGGAAGACCCCCAGATTGCACACTGCCCTTGAAAGGTTGTCATAAGACTCTTCTGAGAAAGCTTCTAACACCCCCTTTAGTCATTAAACTTGGAATTAGGCTTGGAATCACTTCTTGCCTCTTGATTCTGGAACTAGAGCATATCATAAGGGTGACATTGAGAATTTCCAATCTCTCTGTGCAACTTTTTCTTCCTTGTTTCTTCTCTGACATCATCGGTTTCTGCCTCCTCCTCACATCTTTAATTCCCTGCCTCTATCATTTTGAATCAGCCTCTCTTTTTTTGCTGTCTAATTAGTTTGGCTGGTCTTAAAACGCTAAGCAGGTTAGATCTGGTTACTGTTTGGATGGATAACCAACATAAAATGCCAAAGCTGTTAAGGCCAAACCAGGAAACTAAAAAAAAAATCCTGTAAGAAGGTAAAGAAAACTGCTTCCATATTATTGCAAAGGAAACTCTATAGGTGTGTCCATGAAGTCATTGCCTACTCCACTTGAACTTAATTTCTCAAACCAAATCTTACTATTCTCTTCCCCTGACTCACTATATTGTAGTTTTCAGTGCTGTGTTTTCATATCCACACTGCTTCTGCTAATACCTTTGGTTGGTTCCATTTATGCCACCACCTCTTTCAATCTGCGTTTTCAGTAATGAAATAATTTCATACATGCCCTTTACAATCACTTGTAAACATGAAAATCCAGTGTTCTGGTGTAGAACAGAAGTACAGGTGAAACTCGAAAAATTAGAATTATCGTGCAAATGTTCATTTATGTCAGTATGGCAACTCAAAAGGTGAAACCAATATATGAGATAGACGCATTACATGCAAAGCGAGATATGTCAAGCCTTACTTTGGTATAATTGTGATGATTATGGCGTACAGCTTATGAAAACCCCAAATTCACAATCTCAGAAAATTAGAATATTACATGACATCAATAACACAAGGATTGGAAATAGAACAATATCGGACCTCTGCAAAGTATAAGCATGCATATGTACTCAGTACTTGGTTTGGGCCCCTTTTGCAGCAATGACTGCTGCAATGCGGCATGGCATGGATGCTATCAGCCTGTGGCACTGCTGAGGTGTTATGGAAGACCAGGATGCTTCAATAGCGGCCTTCAGCTCCACTGCATTGTTCGGTCTCGTGTCCCTCATCTTTCTCTTGGCAATGCCCCATAGATTCTCTATGGGGTTCAGGTCAGGCGAGTTTGCTGTTCAATCAAGCACAGTAATCCCATGGTCATTGAACCAGGTTTTGGTACTTTTGGCAGTGTGGGCAGGTGCCAAGTCCTGCTGGAAAATGAAGTCAGCATCCCCATAAAGCTCATCTGTGGAAGGAAGCATGAAGTGCTCCAAAATCTCCTGGTAGACGGCTGCGTTGACCCCGGACTTAATGAAGCACAGTGGACCAACACCAGCAGATGACTTGGCTCCCCAGATCAACACAGACTGTGGAAACTTCACACTGGACTTCAAGCATCGTGCATTGTGTGCCTCTCCATTCTTCCTCCAGACTCTGGGTCCTTGGTTCCCAAATGAGATGCAAAAGTTGCTCTCATCAGAAAAGAGGACTTTGGACCACTGGGCAACAGACCAGTTCTTTTTTTCTGTAGCCCAGGTAAGACGCTTCTGACGTTGTTTGTTGTTCAGGAGCGGCTTGACAAGAGGAATACGACATTTGAAGCCCATGTCCAGGATCCGTCTGTGTGTGGTGGCTCTTGATGCACTAACTGCAGCCTCAGTCCACTCCTTGTGAAAGTCCCCAACACTTTTGAATGGCTTTTTCCTGACAATCCTCTCCAGGCTGCGGTCATCCCTGCTGCTTGTGCACCTTTTTCTACCACACTTTTCCCTTCCACATAACCTTCTATTGGTGTGCTTTGATACAGCACTTTGGGAACATCCAACTTCTTTTGCAATTACCTTTTGGGGCTTTCCCTCCTTATGGAGGGTGTCAATGATGGTTTTCTGCACAACTGTCAGGTCAGCAGTCTTTCCCATGCTTGTGATTCCTACTGAACCAGCCTGAGAGACCATTGAAAGGCTCAGGAACCCTTTGCAGGTGTTATGGATTCATTAGCTGATTAGAGTGGGACACTTTGAGCCTAGAATATTGAACCTTTTCACACTATTCTAATTTTCTGAGATTGTGAATTTGGGGTTTTCATAAGCTGTACGCCATAATCATCACAATTATACCAAAGTAAGGCTTGACATATCTCGCTTTGCATGTAATGCGTCTATCTCATATATTGGTTTCACCTTTTGAGTTGCCATACTGACATAAATGAACATTTGCACGATATTCTAATTTTTCGAGTTTCACCTGTAGTAATACACATATAGTAGTGAACACCTGAACAGTTTCCTTGTTTATTTAAAGCATTTAAATAATCTGTGGCCTCATGGCCACCAAGAACCCCAGAAAGCCTTAGATGTGACCTCCAGATTTTGATTTCTGATATGACAAAAAGTCGGAATTATTAAATATGTTGGGAGCGGTCATATTAACTATGTCATAAGGTACACCAGACTAGTAACAAATGTCATATAGGTCTAGAACTAGTTTTATAAGAACAGCTATAGTGACAGAATCAGATGTGCTTCCCTCCTCCCTCACTTTATCTTCATGTGAATTAGGGAGCAGCCTGTTTGAGGCATTTTTTTGTTTCTTGAAATGGGCTCAAACAGTGCTTGTCTGATCATTGCCTATGTCAGTGTTGTCCAAACTTGGCCACTTTAAGATGAGTGGACTTCAACTCCCCATGCTGGCTGGGGAATTCTGGGAGTTGAAGTCCACTCATCTTAAAGCGGCCAAGTTTGGACAACACTGGCCTATGTAATGGATCTTTCCACTGTTCTTCAAGGCCATTCTCTATGTCCTCTGCTTCTGTATTTAAGTAATTTCATTTACTTTTAATGTAATCCATTTTAATATGAATGACAACAAATTTATTTTTTACCATGAGGCTACCTATTTTTTTGGAGGGTGGTGGCTGGCTCCTCACACCATTCAAAGGTTCTGTAGCACATGGCCACAAAGATAGTTCACCCCTAATTTATTTATTCATTATATTTGTAGACCACCATCTGTTGTGACACATAGTGGGATACAAGTGTAAAATATAAAACCCCAAAATACAATTAAAACCATAATGGAACTAAAAATATACAAAAATAAAGACAAAAACCATTACCATAGTCACAGGCACCCAATACTAGGTGATCTTAACTTCCTAAATCCCTGTGGAACAGCTCTGTTTTGACAGCTTTATACAAGGGTACCAATCTAACCTCTGGATAGAAGCTGTTCCATAAGGAGAGGGCCATCACAGCACTTCCCATGAGTGCCATGGTGAGCTGATGTCCTGCTCGTTTGCGAGGGGAATCACAGCTGGATGCTGGATCCAGACTGGCAAAATCTCTCCAGAAGAAGGAAAGATTGTTGAGATTATCCAAGTGACTTCAGACAGCCGTTTCTCGTGAGTAAACCACAGAAACTGCCATTTTGTGGTCGGCTTATGAGTGGAATGTTTGGGAGTTGGGATTTTATTAAGCTCACACTTGCAAAGCAGCCCTTCATGGACATTAAGGTCGACTGAGCCTCATTTCTTAATCACTTTTTTGGATTATTTTTTTTCTGGGGAGATTAAGATTCTTTGGACCTGCAAGGTTTTATTCTATTCATTTGGTGAGTTCCCTCCTGCTCAGAGGATGATAGTATAAATTTGATTTTAAAGGCTTTGAAAATCTATAATTTTTTGTACAATGCAACAAAAGAGTACTTAGTATATGAATTTTGGAAAGTTAATGGATTAAGGGGCCAGACGGATTTGGGATTATAGCTTTGAATTAATTATATTTTTTCTCGTGAGGAAATGGTGATTGCTTTTGATTGTTTTGGCTTTTTCACAATAAGGTGACCTTGAAAGTTGGACACTAGAAGGAGCTAGAAATAATATGGAGCAGAAATCTATATTGCAAATTCTTGCAATATCTCTCTACCAAACTTCTTGATAGAATGGATCAGTTGTTTGTTAAGATGGACAGAGCATGTTGTAATGAAGTTATAGAACAAGTTGCAATGGATGTCTATGAAATTACTTTGAAGGGGGACTTAAAGGTAACACAAATGGATCTGATGGATGACTTAATCCCTAAAGAAGATATACAGATATCAAACCAGGAAACTGATTTGAATAATTTTTTACTTACTGGATATATAAAATAGCTCTGTTAAGGTTTTGAATGACTTTAGTACAAGTGACAAGCAAAAGGATAAACTTTACTTATTGGATACACAATAGAAATTTTTGAAAGATTTTTGCTTTGAAACACAGATGACCAGCAAACTACCTCTGGGACTCTCTTTGAAGCAGTTAAGGAATATTTTTTTTAAAAAACTCAGGGAAGGAATACAAGGTTGAGTTGTTCAATCAGGGCTAAAAGAGAAAAATAGTTCTATCTCGTTGCCCTTACTAGACATTTGCTTACAAAGAATGATTGACAAAGAATTTGTTTTTTTACTTAAGAGATGAGCTATACAGTGAAGAGATTTAGAGTTGTATTTAAAGATGGTGATAAGCTATTAAAATTGTCTTTACTAGCTGGGATGAAGGGGGCAGTCACTTCTTTTCTCTTTTTCCTTCCTTTTTTTCTTTTCCACATCCCCCTTTTTTTCTTTTATATTTTTCTGCTTGTATTTTTCATACTTTTGTACTGGCTTTTATTCTTTTCATTCATAATTATTAATACAATTATTTTTTAAAAAAGGAGAGGACCACCACAAAGAAAAGCCACTTACGGGCCCCCACCAATCTCATACCTCATATTCAGGAGACATTCAGCATCCTCAGATATACACTTGGGCAGAGGTACTGGGTGAGTTGGTGCTACCTGGAGAAAATAATCCCTCAAGTACCTAGCAGCCAAGCCATGTTCAGCTTTAACTACTAAAACCAATACTTTGAATTGTTCCCAGAAACTTACTGGAAACAAATGTAGCACTTGTAATATAGGTGTTTCATAGCTGTAATGGGTGTCACCCACCTGAAGGCAGGAAGCAGCATTCAGCACCAATTGCAAATTGTGAATAGTCTACCATGGTAGCCCCATTTAGAATGCATTGGAGCACTCTATCCTGGTGTTAAGGAGGACGTGAGTTCTATTAATTACATAGAATTAGACTGAATATTGCACTTTAAATAGTTGTACATACATGAAGCATTCAGCCTTGACAAAATTTTGCAAAGTAATAAATCATAATTATTGGAAACATGGAATGAGTCTACACAACTTTCCAAGAGCTGCAGTCTAGTTATAAATTCCCTCTAGCAATAGGGTTTACTAAATCTAAGGTTATTCTGGTTTATAGTATCACTATTTTAGACCATCCTACATGAAGAAGACACTTACAAAGATGTAGAGGTATCTCAAAATTGCTTCAGGCATTACAGGAAACATCATCAATACCATGACTCGTGTGTTGAACTGTCAGAACTTCTTAATAGTATCCAGAAAGAAATAGACATGCACGTAATCTCTCTGCACATTAAACCTGAGTCTCTGCCAGGTGAGTTTTCTTTGGATATTGCAATAAGACACAACAAGCTAAATGGATGAATTATAAAATCATAACAATCTAGTAAAAAAATAATTTAAAAAAGCAGGCAAGTTGCAGAAACAGCAAAAGCAATGAAACTCATAGTTTCTTCCCAGCTACATGAGGCTTAACGGGGTGGGGTTTCAAATGCACTCCCAGAACCACCCTCGTCACTCTTTTGATCCTCGGTACCAGTGGGTGCCACTGGGTTATCTGCTTGGTTGGGCAACAGATTTCGCAATATTGCCCAGGCTGTGGTCAGCTTCTTCCTTATACCCAAAACTGATAAAAATACATTTCTGAATCTTTCCTAAACCCATTAAAATTGGTTGTTGTCACCAAAGAGCTTTAGAGGTAAGATTCTTTACCCAGGTCTGGAAAGCTTTTAGCCACAAAGAGGTTGATGGAGAACAGGATACTGTATAATCAGAAGTGACAGCAGCCCATGCAGTGTAATGGCCTTGAAGCTACTCCCTTTTGGGCTGGAGGGACATGTAAAAATGAGTCTTTGTATCTGATTTTTTTTTATTGGGTAACTTTCTTAACAGATTGACAGGTTTAATATACACACTTGAATTCAGCAAAGCATTTGATGAAGTATCCCATGACATTCTGATTAGCTGTGTGCTTAAAAGTGGGTTGGATGGCATGACAATGAAGTGGACGACTGCTCCATCAAAATTACCCCTGGATGCTTCCAGGATGAGTTTCCTGGGCACCAAAAGGGACCCTGGAGAGGAGAGTCCAAACTGAGTACAATATAGTACTTTTGAGAATGTAATTCAGCTAACAAGAGGTCCTTTTGTGGGGAAGTTTTCACATATCCAGTTTGTTCCTGCAATACAGTGGTACCTTGGATTACAAATTTAATCCATTCCGTGACTCTGATCGCAACTTGATTTGGTCGCAACGCGAGGCAAATTTTCCCATAAGGTTCAATGTAAATTCGGTTAATCCGTTCCACCCTCCGAATTTGGTCGCGCTGCGAAGCAAATTTCCCCATAAGGTTCAATGTAAATACAAACAGTTCTGAAACATATGTATTTTATTTTTAAACCACAAAAACATGAAAAAAAGTACGTACAGCACAGTATGAAGAGGGAGAATGGGGTGGGGAGGCAGTTATTGTTTGGAGGGAGAGTCCTCTCTTCTTTGCCTCTTAGCTGCAGGCTCAGTTCTGGGGAAAAACCTGTCTAAAGTCAGTTGTTTTTTCCTGCGCTGCATAACCCTCCGGAAATGAGAGACCACGTTATCGTTCATCATGTTCAACGCTCTGTTCGTTACAGTTATGTTGGGATGGTGCTTCTCAAAGAAGTCCTGGCACACATTCCATTGTTTCATAATGGATTTAATCTCGGCACTGCTCACCTCCTCCCTGTCTTCCTCTTCCTCAGTGGAATGCTCCTCACCAAGCGCTTTCTGTTGTTCACTCTGGAGCTCAGCAAGTTCTTCCGTGGTCAGCTCCTCCTCATGGTCCTCAACAAGCTCCTCTACGTCTGCACCATCGGCAACCAGACCCATGCTCTTGCCCATGGACACAATCTCCTCCACTACCTCTGCATCAGACCCTTCACAGTCATGTTCAGCGACACATTCTGGCCACAGTTTCCTCCAGGCTGAGTTTAAGGTCTGGCAGGTGACATCTTCCCAGGCTTTGTCAATGAGGCTGATGCAGTGGAGGACATTGAAATGTTTCTTCCAAAACTCTGCCAGAGTCAAGGATGTTTCCTCAGTGACATTGAAACACCTGGTGAAGAGCACCTTTGTGTAGAGCTTCTTAAAATTGCAGATCACTTGCTGGTCCATGGGCTGCAGAAGAGGTGTCGTGTTGGGGGGGAGGAACTTGACCTTTATAAAGTCATACTCAGCGTCCATATCATCCACCAAGGATGGAGGGTGTGCCGGGGCGTTGTCCATCAGAAGAAGGCACCTTTCAGGCAGCTGGTTCTCGGAAAGATATTTTTTAACGCTGGGTGCGAACACCTCATGCAGCCATTCCGTGAACTGCCTTGTGACCCACACTCTCGCATTGGCCCTCCACATGACAGGCAGTCTGGCCTTGTTCACACTGTGTTCCCTGAACACACGAGGGGTCTGGGAATGGTACACCAGTAGCGGCTTAATCTTCAGGTCGCTGCTTGCGTTCACACACAGCAAAAGGGTCAGTCTGTCCTTCATGGGCTTGTGCCCTGGCAGTGCCTTTTCCTCCTGCATGATGTAGGTTCTGTTTGGCATCTTCTTCCAGAAAAGCCCTGTCTCGTCGCAGTTGAACACTTGCTGAGGGACGTATCCTTCCGCCTTCACAAAGCCCTCAAATTCTTCCTTGTAGGCTTCTGCAGCAACCTTGTCAGAACTGGAAGCCTCTCCATGTCTTGCCACATTGTGGATGCCACTTCTCCTGCAGAATTTCTCAAACTAGCCTCTGCTGGCTTTAAATTCCTCACTTGCTGCGCTGGTGGAGGGGTTTTTCTGCAGTAAATCACTGTGCAGTTTCCTGGCTTTTTCACAGATGATAGCTTCACTCACGCTATCACCTGCCAGCTGTTTCTCATTCAGCCACACTAACAACAGCTTTTCCACCTCTTCCAGTACTTGTGTCCTCCTCCTCGTTAACATCGTTACTCCTTTTGCCACATCAGCTTCTCTGATGGCATCTTTATTCTTCAAAATAGTCAAGATGGTCGACTTCGCCATCTTGTACTCCGCGGCCAGATCAGTCACACGAACACCACGATCGTGCTTTTCTATAATCTCCTTCTTCAGTTCGATCGTCACTTTTTTCTTCAAAGCCTTATTCTTGCCAAGCCTGCTCTGCATTTTCTTTGGAGCCATGCTGACACGCACACCAAAAACCTTCCAAACGCCACAAAACACACCACAAGCCTCACCGAATGTCTCCTTGCTACCGCGATCTCGCCCACAGGAAGCCGCGACCGTGTGGCAGCAGGGCAAATGGCCGCGGATCCAGTTCGTAGCGTGAGGCGGAGGTCACACGGTGAGGCAAATTTTTGCGACTGGAGTTGGTCGTATCGCAAAATTTTCGTAAGGAGGGGCGTTCGTAACCCGAGGTACCACTGTAGTTTCACCTATGGACTGTTGTTTAGTAAGCCAGCATAAGTTAACAGGGAAAACGTATGACTTGGAATCTGGCTGGTTGGAATATATACTGAAGAATATATGCTTAGAATATATGATTTTCTTGAATTTTCTCCTTTTGATACAGGAAAACTGGACAAATTGTAACTTGCCATTAATAGTTACTCCCCACAGGTTTTGGGAGTAGTACTTGGTATGGGAACAGAAAACTTAAAGATGGCCTGGGAGTGCTGGTTGTTAGTAGTCTATGTGCAGTGATAACCAGACTTCCATACTGTAATTACAGTAAGTGAATACATTCTTGGCTTGAAAATCACATTCAGAGGGTGCTCAACAACAAATTGGAAACAGGTAGTGAGAGAGATGCGCCAAGGTTGAGTCCTGGGTCCTCTACTCTTCAATATTTTAATTAATTACTTGGTTGAAGATGTGGGTGGACTCCTTATCAAGTATACAGATGACACAAAACTGGGGCAGATGGCTAATACTCTGGAAAACAGACATTATATCTTGGTGGGTTATTAAAATGAATTAAATTTAACAAAGACAGATGCAAAGTACTTCACTTAGGGAACAAAATAAATGCACAGGTATAGAATGGAAGACTACATGACTTAATAGTTCTTATGAAAAAGATCTTGGAATAGTTGTTGATTGTGGTCAGTGTAAGTCAGCAGTGTGGCTGCCAAAAAGGCAAAGTTTTAGACTGCATCCACTAAACCTCTCTCTCTCCCTCCCTCCCTTTCTCTCTCTCTCTCTCTCATTCTCTCTCTCTCTCTCTCTCTCTCTCTCTCTCTCAATATTTCTACACTGTCCACTTTGCAAAACTCTGCAAATTTCATAATAGCAAAACATCATTAAAAAACCATTACAAATATCATTAACTAAACAATAACAACAGTAGAATAAATTGCCAATCAGCATTAAACATAACCACCAAGCATTGTCTAACATTCCTATAGCTCTAGACTATGAAAGCCCATCCAACAACAGGAGGGTCCAAAACAAAAGTGATGAGGGAGCTATCCTGACTTCAGTGAAAAAATATTCCAAAGTGATGGGGACAGCCATGGCAAAAAGCCTTTCTACCATCCCCCAAAACATCCAGGCAGAAGGAATCACAGCATACTCTTCATTTTTTTTCCAATAGTAATTTTATTAAAGATTATAATTTACAACAATAAAAACTAATACAAACTAAAAAAAATAAAAGAATAAAGAGAAAAAATAGAAGGTGCCAAAAAGAAAAAAAAGAGAAAATAGAAAGAAAAATAGAAAAGAAAGAAAAAATAAGAATATAGTAAAGAAAAAGAAAAGAAATATATAAAGAAATGATTTCCCCCTTCATCACAAGTATAAACAATTTTAGTAACTTGTCACCTTCTCTTAAAATACAACAAATGATTTCTTCTTCCTATATCCCATCTCTTATCTATAAACAAATCCTTAAAGCCTCATTCAGTCCTGATCAGCAAAAGTCTATTAAGGGTTACCAGAGAAAATAACATATCTATTTTAAGCCAACTTTATATTCCTTCCTTTTCCTTTTAAAAATCTTAATCTTTAGTCCCTTCAGATTATGTCCTAGAACATGATTTCTTTTCATTTTTTCTTTGTCCCTTCTCACAAAATTCTTCAAAGCTTTAACAAGCCTCTTTTGTAAATCCAATATAGGAAAGTTATTCAGGTCATTATTTTGGTTTGTTATTTGTATATCCCTTTCAATTATTAAGACATCAGCCAGTTTCATTTGTATGTCCAGCGCAGCATCTTTTTCCATATCATTCTTGTAACCTGTCATTTTTAAATCCACTTTCAGATCAGTCTCAGTCTTGTCCAGTAATACTTGTTTTTCTTCTATAACATCTTTTATACACAGTCTATCTCTAGAAGCAGATACTCTTAAAATTAACTTCTGGGTCCATTGTTCAAAAATATCCTTCAATATGACTAATGTTAAAATATTTTGCTTCATTCTGTATTAGTAAGTCAAATTTAAGTGTTATTAATTCCATCTGGTTCCCCCTAGGATCCAATTTTTATAGTCTTATGTTTTTTTAAAAGAATTCAAAACAAAAGCAATTTCCCATGGAAAGGATTCTTATAATTAATTCCAAAATCTTATTTCAAATCCATCTGGACCTTTAGTCCATTTATAACTTTCAAAAATCAAAGTTTTAATCACCCTTTTGCTGTTTACTCCCCCCCCCCCAAATTTTTTTAAGTCCTTAAACTTGTATTTAAAATTTCTTTCACTAATGATTAAAGGAAACTCACCCAATGCTGTAAAAGTTGTCAATTCAAAGGTTTCTAATAGCTGAAAAGTAGTTAACAAGCACTGAAAGTGCTTGAAAAGTGATTTGAAAAGAAAGTATGTGAACCCATATGATCTCCTTGTCTGGAGAGGAATTATGAAGAGCCAGTCTACTCACTGGCTCTTCATTCTGCCACAGTAGTTGGCTCCACATTTCACGGAGCTGTCTTCAGTCTGCCATTTCTTCCCCAGAAGTCCTCCACAGCATACTTTCCTAAGTCAATTTTACAGGCTGGAAGATACTACTTGGAGGAGCTGGTCCCATAGAAATCAAGGACTGATAAAGGGAGTTATAAATAATGACCAGCTCTTTGAACTGTACTCTAAAATGTACTAGTAATCAGGGCAGTTTCCATAGGTTGGGCATTATTCTGCTGAACCAGATCTGACCTACGTACAGTTGGCTAATGTATTTTGGACCAGATACAGTTTCTGAATAGTTTTCAAAAGCAACCTGACATAAAACACATTACAATAACCCAAGAATGAGATGATGAGGGCATGAGTGACAGTCACCAAAATATCCTCTTCTAGATATGGCTGCGTTTACCACACCATTTGCAGTTGGTCAAAGGCTGTCCTGGTTGCAGCCTCCACCTGCTGTTCCATCAGGAATTATGAGCTGAAAGGAACTCACAGATTTCTGATCAGCTCCTTGCAGGCTGTCTGATCCCATTAAGCACAACATATGGAATTATACTGAAACTGGGTGATTTCTAGGTAAAAATCCATTCTACCTTAATCTAAGTCTGTTTTGTCCTATGTAGATCCATACAGATTCCAGAAAATAGGTCAGGATGTCCACAGAATCTCCGGTTCCAAATATAACTTCCTAATCTCTGGAAGTAATAATTCCAATTTATTGTTCCTTTGGTCAATGCCCACCTTGAATACTATGTCCAGTTATAGGATTCAGAAAAATTGGATCAGATACACAGAATGTCAGTGAGGATGATCATGGGACTAGAACTAAGCTCTATTAAAAAAAAAAAAAAGATTGAAGGAGCTGGATATATTTAGTCTTGAGAAAAGACTGAATGGGGATATGATACAGTAGCACTCTTCAAGTTCCTGAATAGATCTCATACAGAACTAAGCAAGACCTGAAATCTCTCATTCCAGACTGCAAGATGCACAATTATGGATATAGGTTAGACAAAAGTAGATTGCAAGTGAATGTTAGAAGAAACTTCCAGATTGAATAGTAGCACCAGCCACCACTACAGAAGTAGACTCCCTTTCATTAGTTGTGCTCAAGCAGAGGCTAGATACCCATCTTTCAGGAATGCTGTATTTTTTTTTCTTCCTCCTGCATTAAGCAGATGGTTGGGTTCAGCAACCAAAATGCTCCATTCATTTCTATGATCTATGATTCTAAAACAAAAGTGAAGTGAGATTGCATTAGTTTTAAATGATGTCAGATCTCAGGAATGTTACCTTCCTGAAGACATCTGCTTAAGCACTTTGCTCCATTTCTGGAAGCATTATCTATGGTATCTTGCTATCATGTATAGCAGAAAAGGATAAGAGGGCCTTATCAAACAGGATACAAGTTGTGGCACAGCCATCTTAGGGAGGTACAACTCAGTGCTGATGTAAGGTATTTTGCTGCAAGACAATGCTGGTTTAAGGCATTTTGCTAATGGCAATGTACATATGCATACTAGAGAGACCTCTTTAAGAAGTCTTACTTTTCTGACACCAATTCCTATTAATCTCTTTTTTTCTTGTTATGTCAACTAAAGAAGTAAAGTCGTAAGATCAGAATCTCAACCCACTGAACTTTATATCAATTCCATCATTTAACTTTTAAAATTTCCTTATCAATTCCATCATTCAAGTTCTATCCCAAAGTGGATTTCACCAGCTATATCTCCTCTATGCTGATGATAGAGTCATCTTATCACTGATTTGGGTGCACCATAAGTAGAGCTTGCAATCTTCAGCAACATTTTTCAGGAAAGAAAAATTTGCCATCAATTATATCCAAAACAACAGCCACAGTGTACTTATAATCCGGCTTTGGAGGAAGATCGCTCAGCTTCGGAGGAACAGCTGGGCAGTGGAGGAGCCAGACAGCACACTAGGCCAACAACCCTTGATTTTAAGAGGAGTGAATTGATGATTAGAACCTAGCCACCCCCACTTAGCCTACCCAGTGTCAGTAGAGAGCTGTAGGGTCCCTCCAGTGTGTGACCAGACTCCAGACTCCTGGGAGGGAGTCTGGGAATGTTTGAGGTTATGAGGATCTCTCACCTCCTGGGTGAGAGACAAGAGGTGTGAGGGAGTGAGTGGGATGCTTACCCTGCCAACTAGTGAGAGAGGTCATTCTGGGGGGGCAGAGTGTGAGGGGAGTGTAAGATTTGGTGGAGGGTGGGCCCCAGCGGCACCGAGAGCATGAGCTGGCGCACCAGCGGGACCTTCCCTCACCTGTGTCTCCTTGTGAATGAAGATGCTTGCTTGGATGGAGGGACCTTTACCCCAGTCAGGTGCCCCTCTTGGAAATGTGCCCAGCCGGGTTCACAGTGTGGCACCAGCCAAGATGCCAGGGCAAGGGAGGAGGGGTGGCTGTTGTCATCCAGGAATCTCTGGTGGCCTTCAGGGGCATTGCTCCACAAGTTTCCAGTTGTGAGACACTGTTTTTTAGGTTGGGTTCCCGTGAACACTTGAGAGTGCTGCTACTGTACCAGCCTCCCTGCTGCATGGCAGCCTCCCTGCCTGAGCTGCTCGAGGCCATCTCGGGGCTGGCGGTGGGGTTCTCCAGACTTATGGTTCTGGGGGACTTAAAGCAGCCATCCCTGGGACAGACCTCGGAGGCAGCTCAGGAGTTCATAGCCACCATGGCGGCCATGGGCCTGTTTCAAATTGTGTGGGACCTGACCCGAGACAGTGGTGACATGCCAGATTTGGTTTTCTTGTCAGAGCAATGGCTAAGTGTTCTGAGGGGGGATTTTCAGCTTTCCCTGCTGTCATGGTCAGATCACATCCTGGTGACCCTGAGTTTCTCCTATGCCACCCCCCTCCACAGGGAGGCAGGACCCATGCGATTGGTCTGCCCCCCACACCTGATGGACCCAGTAAGGTTTCAGAGGGAGTTGGGGGTATTCCCGAGGATCTGCTGTATGGTCCAGTGGAGGCCTTGGCTGCTGCCTGGAATAGGGAGGTGGCTAGGGTCTTGGACAGGATCGCGCCTATGTGACCTCTCTTGCCACATTGGCCCCAATACTCCCCATGGTTTATGGAGGAGTTGAGGGTTCTGAAGAGGGTCAAGAGACATCTAGAGCATCGCTGGAGGAAGACAAAGTCCGAATCCGACCAAACACAGGTTAGCGCCGCTATTAATAAGAGTGGCGAAGTGCCAATACTTCTCCGCTTTTATCGCATCTGCTGAATGCCGCCTGGCGGCCCTGTTTGGGATCACTAGATCCCTCCTTGGAAAAGTGGACTTGGTGATTCATTTGCAGGACCATGTGGAGGAATTTTCGGAGCATCTCCAGGACAAAATTGCTCGGATTCATTCTAAGTTAGACTCCGGGCATGGGGCAGGATCTGGGGAGATACCAGGGGATCGTCCTTACCTAGTTATCTGGGAACAGTTTGATCCAGTTGATCTGGAGGAAGTGGATAGGATCCTTCAGACTGTGAAGGACACCACTTGCCATCTGGACCCATGCCCCTCCTGGCTGGTGAAAGCAGCTTGGGAGGTGACATGTGGTTGGATCCAGGCGATGGTTAATACATCCTTGCAGGAGGGAGTGTTTCCAGCTGCTTTTAAGGAGGCATTGGTGCACCCTCTCCTCAAGAAACCCTCCCTGGATCCCACTGTACTGGACAACTTTTGTCTGGTCTGCCACCTCCCCTTTTTGGGGAAGGTGGTGGAGAAAGTGGTGGCTTCACAGCTCTAAAGGATTCTGGAGGAAACGGATTATCTGGATCATTTTCAGTCAGGTTTCAGGCCCAGATATGAAATGGAAATGGCATTGGTGCACTTATGGATCATCTCCGGTGGGAGCGGTATGGTGGAAGCGCAACCATCCTTGCTCTCCTTGATCTCTCAGCAGCTTTTGATACCATCAAGCATGGTATCCTGTTGCAACGGCTCAGAGAATTGGGGGTGGCATGGTTTTGTGCTGGTTCTTCTCCTTTCTTCAGGGCCATTCCCAAACAGTGGTGATAGGGAGCGAGAGGGCCCATCCTCGGCCCCTCCTTTGTGGGGTGCTGCAGGGTTCAATTCTTTCTCTGCTTCTTTTCAACATCTACATGAAACCACTGGATGAGATCACCCACCATCATGGGATGAAATATCATCAATATGCTGATGATACTCAGTTATACATCTCCATCCCAGGTGAGGTAAGTGATGCCATGACCACCCTCTCATGGTGTCTGGAGGCTGTAAGGGTCTGGATGGGGATCAACAGGCTTCCGCTGAACCCTGATAAGATGGAGTGGCTATTGGTTAATGGCTCCTCTGTATCTGGGACTTTGTCATCTTTGGTGCTGGATGGGGTAGCACTGCCCCAAACAGACCCAGTGTGTAATCTGGGGGTCCTCCTGGACTCACAGCTCTTGCTCAGAGAGCAGGTGGCAGCTGCGGCCAGGTGGGCCTTTGCACAACTTCAGGTTGTGCATCAGTTATGCTCTTTCCTGGATTGGGATGCCCTTTGAACGGTCACTCATGCCCTTGTTATCTCCCAGATAGATTACTGCAATGTGCTGTACATGGGGCTACCCTTGAAGAGTATCTGGAAGCTTCAGCTGGTCCAGAATGCAGCTGCACGGGCTATTTTTGGAGCCCCAAGAAAGGCCCATGTAACACTCTTGCTCCGCGAGCTGCATTGGGTACCAGTCTGCTTCCGGGTCCAATTCAAGATGTTGGTTATCACCTTTAAAGCCCTACATGGCATGGGACCAGGCTACCTAAGGGACCACCTCTTCCCCATGACTTCAACCCATCCCACCCGATCACACAGAGAGGGCATGCTTCGGATCCCCTCGGTAAAAGAGCTTCAATTAGCGGGGTCCAGAAGATGGGCCTT
The DNA here is from genome assembly GCA_030867105.1 of Liasis olivaceus. NCBI lineage: Eukaryota > Metazoa > Chordata > Lepidosauria > Squamata > Pythonidae > Liasis > Liasis olivaceus. Next base: position 162,378,223 of record CM061350.1, on the reverse strand, counting down.
CTCGGCTTTGGAATATCCTGCCCCCAGAGGTGAGATTGGCCCCCTCACTGCTGGCCTTCCGGAGGGCTTGGAAGACCTGGCTGTGCCACTTGGCCTGGGGGGAGGAGGGGAGACATCGAGTGTGGGGGTGGTTAGTCCCTTAGAAGCCTTTTGTCTCCAGCCCGAGAAATCATCTGCCTCTTGGACTTTTTCTTCTTGGTAATGTTTTGAATGGTTTTTATGTCTTTTGTAATTGTATATGTATTTATTATTTTAATGGATTGTGTGAGCCGCCCAGAGTCCCCCATTAGGGGGAGATGGGCAGAGGGAAATTTAATAAATAAATAAATAAATAAATAAATAAATAAATAAATAAATAAATAAATGCATTTTATTTACTAAGAGACATGCTAGCTGATTTCACAATTGCCATGTAAACTGTATTGATATTAAACAAGTAACTTACTTTAAATTTGTAGATGGTTTCTTCCATCGTCTGTAGCTTGGAAGAAATAAACAAAGATATATTAGTCCAAGCCCCAAATGTGTGTCATATGCTCTCCTGCATTTGGAATCTAGCCCTCCTTCTACAGAAGTTCTTGCCAATTAAAGTACCATCTAAAATTAACCCTACAGAAGGATTTTTGGCCCACTTAGTCCTAGCTGAAAAGTGTGTTTCTTCTTGGAAGAAAAACATGACCTCACATTTAACTTACTGTGGTTCCTCACCCCAATTTTGATGTTACTTGGGTTTGACAGACCTACTTCCATTCCATTCTCAAGCCATTCCAGGCATCAAAACTAAGATTTAAGATTTCATCCTAAATTCCTTTATAGAGCTTTAGACTGGTATGTATTTATTGCAAGTTACTATGTTATTTGAAAGGGGACGCGGTGGCGCAGCGGCTTAATGACGCTGAAAGTTGCCGGCCAGAAATGGCTGACGCTTTGGCGGTTCGAGTCCAGCCTTCGCGTCAACAGGGTGAGCTCCTGTTTCCTCCCCAGCTCCTGTCAACCCAACAGGTCGAAAACTCACGTGAGTAGATAAATGAGTACTCTCACTCCGGTGGGAGGAAAAATGCTGGCAGCGCCTTGCACAGAGAGACGGGACCAGTTGCCGGTAAGCGCGAAACCACACTCGCCCGAAAAAGGGCACGAAGCAACGGAAACCCCGCCTCCTGCGCTCGCCAGCTGGGCTCTGCTCTAGGAAGGAGGCTCTGGCAAACCACTTCCGAAAAACAATTGCCTTGAAAACTGCAAGGATTCATCCAGGCAGTCACTGCAGGGTCAGTAATGACTGAGCGCAGACAACAACAAAAAAAAGATGTTATTTGAATCATGGACTTGTTTTGACAGAGCTAATTATCAGATTCATATATTACTGTTGTATTTCTCTTCTTTTCTTTTTTGTTAAGCAGAAAAAAATGTGCCCGTTAAATAAAATGTGTATGTGTCAGAAACAGAGCAAGACTTCTAGAGTTTTGTAAAAATGTTCCATTTTTATTAAGGTAAAATAAAAACATTGACGCTGTATAAAATAAGGCATTCAGAGTTCAAGATAATGTAGTTATTTGAACTAAAATGTCTTTTAAATTAAAATAATTTAAAAAGCTTACAAAATCTTAATATTAATTTTTAACAATTAATAAATACAAAATAGTTAAAAATATTACAATGAATTAAATATGCTTAAATATAAATACATTAAATAGCACAGTAAAATATAATTACTTATAAATAGTATTGCATTTTTCAAAACTATTTTTTTTTTTTTTATGGCAACGAATAGATAAGAATTGTTCTGCAAGGTCAGACTTATGGAAGATTGAAATGGTCTCGTTTTGAAAGATTAATGCTTTATGACATTTCAGACTTACTGAGTTCTGAGCAATAAAGTCAGTGTAAAATTGTTGCTCAGAATTGCAGAAGCCTCTGAAATATCCATCTATGGCTTTCAGCAAGCAACAGAGCTCAAGACTCATGCCCACTGATTGGACATGTCAAAAACAAATGCACTTCCAAGAGTCCCTGAATACAAAATATAGCCAAGTGCAGGATTCTTAAGTTTGCCATAAATCTGTCCAACTGACCTTCACCTGGTAGCCTCAGTGCTACATCAGCAAAGGATTTGGACAGCTTTATTATAAAATAATGCAAAATAAATAAATACAAATAAATATAAATATTTTAAATTATTGAAATGAAAATATTTTTCCATTAAAAATGTTTGAAGACTTCTGTTACATGTGATCAGGTTTAGAAGCTTTCCATCCAGGCAAAGAGAAGGTCCATCTCTCCCAGAGCTTTGCTTGTTGCTGCATTCTTCTCAAGCTGCAGGGAGGAAATGTTCAAATGATAATTAATTATGCAACAAGAAACTTACTTTTGCTTCCTGTATACATATGTAAAAGAGAAAAGGTTGCCAAGACTTAATGCTTTTTTGTACAATTTTTCTTTAACATTCATATATTCAGTGAGACAATAAAAATTTAAGTACATAATCACTTCCAATAGATTTTTTGCACTTATTGATTACTATATTTGCCTTCTCCAATCTGATGTCCTCCAGACTGATGTCAGCATACTCAGCCAGCTTGTCCATTTTTAGAAACAAGTGATTTCTACTCATTATATATATTATATATATCCACGCACGCACACAATATTTTTTTCATTTTTTTATTTTTTATTTGGGGGGCTCTATCTTTTGTTCTGTTTAGTTCAGGGGGGCTAGTTTATTGGCTGTCTTTGGAAAGGGCATTTTGTTGTCACTGTTGTTTAAATATCAAAGCCAGAATTCCTTGCTGATTTACTATAAATAATCTTTTCTTTTGTATACCCATCTGCTGTCCAAATGAGCCAGAGATCAGAAAGAACTCAAATTATGAGTAAGCAGAATCAAATGTAAGCAGAATTGAATGGACACAGAATAGTACGTTGAAATCCCTTAATCTTGCTATCCATATGATTTTTAAAATAGTAACAGGATCTTTAAGGAGAAGAAAAACCAACCTTCCCCCCTCCCCTCCCCAATTACCTTGCCATAGTCATCCAGTAATAACTTGTATCTTTTATGTGATTCTTCACCACAGGCACATTTGTTTTGATCATGCTGATTTTAGAAAAATATAAAAATAAAAGAAACAATGATTAGAGAAATAGAAATACACAGACACACAGATAGATAGATAGATAGATAGATAGATAGATAGATAGATAGAACGAACTTCAAATTGTCACCCTGGATATAGGTCACCTTATTAAACGATTAGCTTAATTGTGCTGTTAAATTTGTAAAAAATATTTTAGTCACTAAGCTGTTGTGGCTTCTGTTGTTTGGGGAAAATATTAAGTTTAGCTTTTATACCATTCTCAATAGCACAGAAAACCAGAGTTATGTGTCATACTTACACATTGTTTCAGATTTGCCTTAATGCTGAGGAAAGCATTTGCCAAAATGCTGCTTTTCCTTCTAAGCAAGTTACTTGTTGCATTGTAGTTCTTGAAGATGCTTTCAACATAAAACCTCAGCAGGTGGCGGAGTAAGCAGCAACTCTCTGATGTCTAAAGCAAAAATAACAGTTATCAGAGACCTTCATTAGAGCCATTCCACGTTTTTTTCAAGGATAAGTTCACAACAATATTTAAGCCCTTCACTCATTCAAACTTAGATGGAAATGTGCAGTACTAACCAGTGGTGCCCTTTTGCTAAGGATGTCAACTGTCTCCACTAACAAATGTAGAATTCTTTATAAAGCTTCTATCATTCAGTTACGTGAAGTCCAATAGTCTATGTCGTGACTTGCATAAGGCTACTAAATCAGTTATGAACTGAGGCAGGCTATGAGCCCCTTCCATGCATCTATCTATGCAGCTGATCAGCTGTTAACTGTACTCGCTGTTTGGAAAGTCAACCACACGTTCTTAGTATGGAAGATACAGCAGCTGTTGAGCTGGCATAGATTCATATGCAAAAGAAGGAAAAAAATAAAATTTAAATGTGAAATGGAGCAAAAATGCAAATTTATACAAAGTATTCTTTTGTCTCTTAATCTTTAATATGCCGTGTAATATGCCCTTAATTGGCATATTAAAGATTAAGAGATAACATGGCAAGCTCTTGAGCTACTTATGGAGAAATGTTATTGCTAAACAGGACTGCCTATTCTTATTAATGATGCATGTTAAAACCAAAGGAATGAAAGAGATATCTGGACTTACTTCTGATGAATTGAGATGTATGAAATTATCTGAAATAAAAGGATGGCTAAATAAGAGAAATGCAAGTAGCCAGTCACCTTCTACAGTACACTTGTATGAATTTAGTGACCATTACTGGATTATTTACTTATGAGGAAATACACATACTTTTTGTATATTATATATTTAAAATATATCTCCTTCAGAAGATTTATACTTCTGATTTAAGATTATATTTATATAATATACAAAATGTATGTGTATTTCCTCATAAGTAAATAATCCAGTAATGGTCACTAAATTCATACAAGTGTACTGTAGAAGGTGACTGGCTACTTGCATTTCTCTTATTTAGCCATCCTTTTATTTCAGATAATTTCATACATCTCAATTCATTCTTGCATTCTAAAAAAGCTATTCTTACCGGGACTTCCACTAGGACACTTTCCTTCAGCAATTTCACATCTGTCCTCTTATCTTGGGTTTGCTGCAATTGCAAGAAGAGAAATCAAGTGAGTAAAACAAAAGAACACCTAGAAAGGAAGTGTGAGTGAGTGGAAACAGAAGTATGAAAGGCAGTTCTTATTATTTTGAAATAAAATGAACTACAGAATCCAATAACCTCACATGCTTCCTCTTGTTTCTGCCATGATCAGTTTTAGGATCTTTGCTGCAGAACTAACATATCTGATATTTATGATGCTTTTCTCCCCTTCATTTTTTTTTCAGGACAATATAAGCAGTGTTTACATGAAAGATTACTTATTGGAATTTTTCTTCATAAGTTATTTTCAGCATCACTGGACTGAGCTGGCAACCCCAATTTTTATCCCCAATCAGTATGGTTCTTACTTTGCCTCAACCTCAGCCCATGATTTATAGAGCCTTATTCTGAGTTCTTTGTACTATAATGAAGGTAGCCAAAAAAAGGGGGGGGGGGGTAGCAAAGACAATCAGGACAATTCATCACAATTCATAGCATCTCATTTTAATGTTATGGTAGAAACTGACTTCTGCTGAAGTTTACTACCATAAAAAAAGGTTTACATTTCAGAAGGCTTCAAATAATAATAAAACTAGTGTGAGAAAGAGAGTGTTTAGTAGGTGATTGCTTAGTAGCATTGGCTTTAAGGGATGATATGCCATGCATCTTATAGGTACTTATTTTATGTCTAGTTTATATCCTTGCAAGTAGATTGCTGCAAACTATTCTGTGCCAAGCTCTTGAATGATTATAAACAGTCTTTCTCAGAAGGCAATAGGATAGCCTTTCCCAAATAATGTCCTTGAGATTTTAACTTCTAGAATCTCTAAACAAACATGGTCAACAGACTATTTGATAGGAAATTATGGGAGAATAAATCATTGAAGAAATAACTGAACTTGAAGAAGTACTTAATTGGATACTTGAAACAGGCCCTTTCAGTTACTGTAGCAATCAATAAAGTCAAAGTAAGGGTCACATAAGGTCAGGATAGCAATGTTACTTAGCCACTTGACTTTCTCAGTTTGTTACATCAATGTGACAAAGGACCAGTAGGAAGTACATTATAATTGAAAAGAAAATGACTGTAAGACAATTGGCTGAAAATGTGATCAAAACACTCTCCAGATGTTCAAACTTATCAAAAAAGACTTTCCTCCATCGGAAATTATTTTCCCTGCAGATATCAGAGATTGAACTTAGGAACTTACTCATGCAGGATCTTCCAAACTGTAGTGAGAGGGTGAGGGGTCATCAGGGGTATTGGAAAAGAGATGTGGGAATATAGATAGTGTGTTTATGTGTATATGAATGGATAGATTTGCATTTGTGATAGATGAAATCAAAAAACAGGAAACCATTGGATGTTTGTTTGTATGAAAGAATACATGCTGTGCATGTGTAGCTGGTGTATAAGAAATGTAGAAAATGAATTAATGAATGATTAATTGGGAAAAGTGAAGAAGAAAGAAGAGATGTTCACATCTACTTTTGGATTTACTTCTCCAGCAAGATGTGGTGCCAACTACATTCTATTTAAGCAATGTGGCTCTCAGCTTCAAAAAGGTTGAAGTTCCCTCACTTCAGTTAAAAGACATTGCTCCTGTAGTTTTATTTTTCTGTTCATCATTTTTTTTTTCATTCATTAGGATAAAAAATACAAGAGAAATATTACATCTGCAAAAGACAAACTTGGAATGGTACTTACAACACTTTCTTTGATTGCACCAAAGTGGTCTTTTAGTTCCCGGAAAGATACCCCACTCACTTCACATTGGCCAAAGCTGAGACTTCTGCCTTCTGGGGTCATTGGCTCAACAAAGAGAAATGAAAGAACAAGGCAGATGAATGGTCTTATATCCATCCTTGCTTGACAATTGAAACTGATGCTATAAAAAAAAGACACAAATTGATTAATGGTCTGCTAACCTGGAAGTATAATTTTTTAACAGTTCTAAACAACAACAAAAACCAATAGAAGGAAATGTGTAATTTATCACCAATATCTGATACCCAAAGTGATATTCTGAAAAGCCAGGAATATTCTCTAATGCGTTTACAGTGCATTCATATTAATCTAAATAAATCCATTAAATGGGATTTGAAGGTAAATATATATAGAATTACACTCTAAATAAATTTTATTTTCTACTTGTTCCTTAATTTGTGGAACATCACAGATTTCTGCATTCTGTTAATTCAAGAACAGTATTTAATATCAGAATGCTTTGCTTGTTCTTTTTAAAGTACAGTACAAGTTTATTTCTAACATCCTTTGTCCCTCATCAGGTTAGGTTGATATGATCATTTCCATCTTGATACAGTGACTTGTACATTTTGTCCAGTTAATATGAATAGAAACTTATTCCTTTTTTGCTTTATTTTTTACCAAAAATACATTTAAATTACTATTTATTTGCTTCTCAAAACTCAAGTACTCAGTTTCTGATTAATTGTATCAGTACCACATAATTTCTTTAGATTTTATAAAAATTTAAGACATGTTCAACAGTTCTAATGCTTACCTTAAGGACCTATTTGCTCTGAGTTGCAATCGTGTGTAATTCTATCTACCTGCCTTAGTCCTTTATATATATCTGAAATGCTTTACAGGAAATTTTCTTGACCTGACTGTGGGTGGAGTTTAAAGCTCTGCTCTCAATTTCTGTCTCTAGTATTTCATTTGCATATTTCAAAAATAGTTTCCCTAAATGAAAACAAAAAAAAAAAAAAAAATCCTAGAGTCATGAGTAAGTAGTAGGTGACATCACAAAGTAAAGGATGTTGATGAATGTATTAATTTTTAAATTTCATTTGTGTTCTCTGAGAGTTGTGCTGGTGGGTTTCTTTGCTCTTTTCAAAATTTAGAAAAAATTAGAGCATCATACAGTAATGTATACTACTGATTTTAAAAATAATCTAAACTTTATACATGATACTATTCATGAGGGGAAAAATTGATTCTCCTTTACATAATTTCACTTCTGATATTAAAATATTCTTATTAATAAGAGATATTAAGAATGAAAAGGAGGAGCAACTTAAATTTAAAATATTTTTAGCTGCAAATAAATGCTGGGAAATAGTTATACATATTTGTAAACATAAAAATAGATATTTCTACCCCATCTAATATCTAAGGCTTTATTTAAAAACTGTTTAAATTAATTAACATCTCATGCAATAGCTATTAAAATTATCTGGTACAATCAAAGCAAAACATTTTTAATCACATTTTTATTTCAAAAAGTGCTAAGACATGGACTTTGTGATGGACTATTCAGAATATAGCACAAAAATGGAGATAAAAAATAGTGGGGGCATATAAGGCTAATAGTAAAAATAGAAAATTAATTAAACCAATTTGAACCATGCCTTTGGTGCATATAAGATGATATAACGATATATCAGTGACCAATTATATAATGTATATATTTATTTTATTTATTTATTTATCATATTTATATAGCTGCCCATCTTACAAGAAGTGATACTGGGTGGCATACAGCAAAAAATATAAAAACAATTAACATATCAAAAGTAGTCAAATTAAAAAGTTTTTTAAAAAGCATAAAACACACAAGAAATTAGATCAGCAAGGGAAACACCTTAAGATCCCCAGGCCGGATGGCATAACCAGATCTTGAAAGACTTCCTGAAAATAAGTAGGAATGGAGATGACCTCACATCAGGGGGGAGAATGTTCCGTAAGGCGGGTGCCACAGCAAAGAAGACCTGCTAAGTGTAGTTCTCTGACTCACAGGATCCATAGCATGTCTCTCTTGCCAGAGCTGATGAGACAGGCAGAAGTAATCAGGGAGAGGCAGCCCCTCAAATAATCTGGCCCCATGCCATGAAGGGCTTTAAAGGTCAAAACCAGCACCTTGAATTGGACCCGAAGCAGACTGGCAACAAATACAGCTCATGGAGCAGAGGTATAACATGAGCTGTTCTAGAAGCACACATAACTGCCCACACCACTATATTTTGCACTAGCTGAAGTGTCCAGATGCTCTTCAAGGACATCTCCATGCAGAGCACATTAGTGACTATAAGCAGAGCCTTCTGGTCCAGGAACGGGTGCAACTGGCACATAATACAAAGCTGTGCAAAGGCCCTCTTAGCCATGACTGCCACCTGTTCATCGAACAGGAGTTGTGAGCCCAGTAGGACCCCCAGATTACGTACCAGGTCTGTCTGGGGCCATACAACCCCATCCAGCACCAAAGATGACATAGTACTGGAACTGGCAGGACCCAAAACCCAAAGCCTCTCAGTCTTGATTGAACAGGATTCAGCTGAAGCCTGTTATTCCCCAACCAGACCCTCACAGCCTCCAGATACCAGGATAAGACCATCCACAGCATTGCTTAACTCACCAGGGGCAGAGAAGTATAATTGAGTATCATCAGCATACTGATGATACCTCATCTCCTGGCAATGGATTATCTCATCCAGTGGCCCCATGTAGATGTTGAATAGGAGAGGAGAGAGCAGCAAACCCTGAGGCACCCTACATAGAAAGGGCCAGGGTGGGATCTCCCCTCCCCAATCACCACCAACTGGAACCAACATTGAAGAAAGGAGGTGAACCAACACAACACAGTGCTACCCACCCCCAATCGCCTAAGCCAATCCAGAAGGATACCATGGTCAATGGTACTGAAAGCCACAGAGAGGTCAAGTAGGGCAAGGATGGATGCACAACCTCCATCCCGCCCTCACCAGAGATCATCCAAAAGCATAACCAATGCTGTTTTCATCCCATACCCAGATCTGAATCCCAACTGAAAGGGTTCCAGATAATCTGCTTCATCCAAGGTCCTCTGAAGCTGTTGTGCAATCACCTTCTCAACCACCTTCCCCAAAAAGAGGAGGCTAGATACTGGACGAAAATTGTCCAGTATAGTGGGGTCCAGCAATGGCTTCTTGAGAAGGTGGTGAACCAAGGCCTTCTTAAGAGGTAAAGAAACAACCCCCTCACTCAAGGAAGAGTTCACCACCACGAGAACCCATTCACATGACACCCCCCCCCCAGGCTGTGAGGGGGGCATGCCAGGAGGGGCATGGATTAAGAAGCAGGTGGCTGAGCTCACAGCCCTAAGGACCCTGCCTACTTCCTCAGGTCCAACAGGTTCAAACCGTTCCCAGGTAACCAGGCAGGACTTCTCCCCAGGTATCTCCTCCAGATCTGCAACAAGGCTGGTGTCCAACTCCAAGTAAATTCGAGAGACTTTGTCCAATAGATGCTAAACAAATTCTTCTGCATGCCCCTGCAAGAGGTTCTCCAAGCCCCTTCTACCTAAGAAGACATGTGTCACCTGAAACAGGGTCATGGGACGGTAATCCATGGATGCAATAAGGATGGAGAAGTACTGATGCTTCACCACCCTTATCAATTCTAACCCATGTTCAGTCAAGTTCATCCTTTGTTGAATGCCAGCAATGCTCTATATGTCTCTTCTCCCTTTTCAACTTCCTCAACTCCTCCACGAACCATTTGGAGTAACAAGATCCATGAGAGAGGAGAGGTCACATGGGCATCATCCAATCCAAAGCCTCTGCTGCCACCCTATTCCAAGGGGTGACCAAGGCTTCAGACTGACCTTGCAGCAGACCAGCAGGAACAGCCCCCAGGTCCTTCTGAAACCCATCTGGGTCCATCAGTCACCAGGGGCAGACAAATCTAATGGGTCCAGCCTCCCTTCAGTGGACAGTAGCACTAGAGAATTCCATGGTAATCAGGGTGTGATCTGACCAAGACAAGGGAGATACTGAGAGCTCCCCCAATACATGGAAGTGGAAACAAATATGAGAGGGTTTTTCTATTGATAGATTTATGATTCAAGTGTATTTTATTTTCAGAAGCCAGAGAATTTTACTAAGAGTAGAATATAACTGGGGATTTTTCTTAGCTAAATATGAAAACATACAACCAATTACAAGGGGATAGTTGAGAACTCTGTCAGAAAATATATTAGAAACTTTCATGCATACAAACAGGTCTAATAGATCAGTCACATTATTAGACCCTTATTACTGTAGATCAAGTGGTGGGATTCCATTTTTATGGATAACTGAAAACACTTCTGTAAAGAAAAAAAGAGCAATTCACAGTAAAGAAAAAAAAGGTTACCTTAGTATGTCTGCACTAAAAAGCTGAGGTACCCTGGAACTTCCTTGTGCAAAAAGCCATATATGACATCATATACAAATGAAAGGATGAATATCCTTTCTGACATGATTGACAGCCTAGTTGCAAAACCCAAACAATCCTATTTAATTTGCCTTCCTGACACGTACTGTTTAGTTGATTTGAGTTTCACAAATAGCTGTCATGGAGAGGGGTTCAGTTAGTGGGATTTGTCCCTTTGCCTTTATTGGGTTTTTATTGGGGTCATTTAGTTCTTATGGAAGCTATATTCGCTTTTGTTTTTCCACAATCAAAGCTTGATCCCTTATATTTTGATATTCTTTTGAATATTTTATTTGCAGAATTCCTGTTATTTGCATTTGAAAATTTAACTATATGAAACAAATGTATTACTATGGGGGGAAATTCTCATTTTTAATTGCAGTAGTTTAAAGGCAGCTTTCTGGTGAATAGCCATTTCCTTGACTTCCTTGACACCTGAAATTAATGACTCTGCCTTGAGAATCTTTAGATCCCAGACTCCCTATTGTTCTATTTCATTTAATAAGTTGGATTCTAGGAACTTCCTCTGAGTCTTCATGACCTTGGTTTCAAACATAAGGTGATTTGCAATATGTTTCACCTATTACATCTGTTAAAGATTATTAGTGCCACTTCCCTTTCTAAAGGTACGTTGTAAGATTGTGACATCATTTAATACAGCATGATGATCTAACAGTGCACTTTCCTCTTACAATCTACTGAGTTTCTACCACTACTCTACTATGGGAAGCCCATTAAAAGCAAAGACAAGTTTGATTTAAACAGAAACTAAATTCAACTACTGTAGTCTGGAATCTGGATTAGCCCAGCAAGTAATCTTCTGGTCTGGCCCAAATGTGTAAAGGCTAAAACTCATGATGTGGCCAACCATCCCAGTCCTGCCCCTTTTCCCAGTGTCTACTTCTCCTTCCCCCTCAGAGCTGCAATTCTGTTGTGTTGAATCACAAGGCTCCAGGGAAACTCTACATGCATTTGAACACAAGTAGATATTTCTATGTGATTGTGTGAAGAATCTGATCAGATTTAATCCTCATGTATGCAGGAGATCATACAAAGATACCTTGTTTCTGACATACATTCTCATCCTTTTCCCCCATAGTGCTTCTGAACAAAACTTCATATACACCAAAAACGATTTATGGGCATTTAGGGTGAGGAGAATATACCTGGGATAGTAATATGCCAAAGCAGTTCTCCTTTTGGCTACTTATATTCTGGAGCTGCTATGAGGATTGAGAAAAATATGTGTAGATCTGTCAAGCCGTCATTTCTTTTTACGGAAGATCTGAAAATATTTCTGTTCTGAAAGGATTTTTAACATTTATTTTCTTACTGTTTTATACTGGATTCTTTTAGTGCTAAATTGTATTTTGGTTTTGTGATTTGGATTGTTTTAAATTTTGTTTTATTAAATGAACAAATGGGATACAAATTAGATAAAATATTTGGATTTATAATTTATAATAACGTCTCTGAATTTGGTGTACTCAGAATGTGTTGGACTTCAAGTCCCTTACATCCCAGTCAGCACTGGGTGTTGATGTTCCAAACTTCTGTGGTAAACTATTCAAGGTAGGGGATAAATAAAAATAGCAAAACATGGATTCTTTTAGCATTTTCTTACAGTTTCCAGTGTGATTTTATAAAAGCATTTCAGATGTTCCCTCATGTTATATTAATTCATACATTTTTAAAAAACATTACCAGATGTTCTCAAATATCCATATTTTATCCAATCTAGTTCACTTCTGGAAGAACTGTGCTCTTTTCAGGCTTTGGTCTATAAAGAATCATTAAACCATGACTTGGAAGCTCCTATAAGCCCTCTTCAGGATAATAAGATCAAGAGTTTCAGCAAAAGGCACAGTCATTATGATACTCATGTGTGACGACTGGCCCCTTGCATCACATGATGTCATAACAAGCTTGTACTTGTGATTAATTTTAATATATCGCAAGGCCAGCAGTGTTGCATCCGCAAGTGGGGAAATGTGCTGTTAAAGTAGTGAGTGCCATTTCAGAAGTGGCACCATTTTGCTGTCTTATACAGGAAAGGGTAGTCTGTGCTCTCATTTGAAGAGATGATTGGTTGCCCTACCTCCCACTTCCTGTGATCCTTCCATAGTATCATCTTGGTATGATTAAGTAAAGGTACCTAAATACAGAACTGTTGGCATGCCAGCATTAGCAGTTTTGAAGGCAATAAAGGTTTGCCATCATGATGAACCCAGAAATGCTGGAAGCATGGGCATTTTTTTCTCCTTTATTTTTGTGAATACGGAGAAATGTGTGTATAGGCATAGTCTTGAGGGAGCAGGACAAGATATTCAGTTTCTCACTGGCAATGACAATTTTCTGTATTCTGTTCTCAACCAGATCTACTCAACCAAGTTCTGATTGGCTGCTAGTATTCTGAGAACTCCACAGACTCGCAAACATGTAAACAGAGACCCAGTTGGTGTAGTATTTAAGAAAGCAGGAGACTGTGCATTCCAGGCCTCCCTCAGGCATGAATGCCAGCTGGGTGACTTTGGGCCAGTCCCTCTCTCTCAGCCCAACCCACTTCCCAGAATTGTTGTGCTGAAAATAGGAAGCAGGTGTATTAGGTGTTTGCCACCCTGATTTAAATATATAAAATAATAATAATAATAATAATAATAATAATAATAATAACAACAACAACAACAACAACATCATCATCATCATCATCATCATCATCATCATCATCATCATCATCCTTGGGAAGGACTTGATAGGTAGATAAAAATGCCAAATCCAGTCTAAATATCTGGCTGACTGTGTGACCAACCATAATAATAATATCATCCCAGGTCCTTGGGAAGGACTCAATAGATGGATAAAAATCCAGTCTAAACATCTGGCTGGCTAACTGTAATAATAATAATAATAATATCCTGATGTCTAAAGAGATCTGAAAATAACCACAGCAATTGTCTGCCAGATCAGTCCCAAATATGTTTAACCTGATTCAAAAGGCCATGAAATTGAAAGTCTGATTGTCTGGAAGTGTTCCATCATCAAAGCAGAGTCTTTTGGAGTGGGTGGCCATAATAAATTTAATAAAATAACATAATAATAATGTTGTTTTCATAATGTGTTATTCTGAAAGCTATGTTCAGGCAAACATTTAATAGGAGGGTGCTACAAATGTACAAGGGTAATTTTAAAATGCAAACCAAATCTCCTGAGCACACAATAAGCAACTTTCAGATACTGGAGGTTAAAAATAGCTAAGTTTGCATGTTCACTTTTAGTGATATGATGAGAAAGATAAGAGGAGTTGTTTTGACAAATTAGAAGTTAGGAAATAGAACTGATGAAACAGTTTCAGTGAATCATATCACCAATGATCAGCAAGTGATCTCACTTCTAACTGATTTTTTAAAAATATATTATTTTATATATAAATGCATAGTTTGCTATATCTAAAGGATTAGGATAGTTGAAAATAGACTAGAAAGAAATATTTGCCTCCAGAACTTTTGAAATCCTTTTGTCCCAACTCAGGTAGAAAATTCAGTACAATAACCTCGGCCATTACCATGAGCTACTACTTGCTTTATTTATCCCCCAGTAGGAATATACTGGGTTTCCTGAGAATTTGTGGTCAGATTTCCCCAGTCTCACAAAGATATTCCAATCCTGTTCATAATTTTATTTTACTAATTAATTAATATGTGTAATGTCAAGCAGGTGCAAACATATAGAATTCTCTTCAAAAGGGATAATAATTACACTATAATTTCTAAAATCTAGGAAAGTGCAACAAGTTCACACCATTTAATTTACTTTGTGCTCTCTCTGTTATAATTTATGTCTAGGAGGGTCCAAGAACAATTTAGCTAAATGTATGGTGGATAAGATTAACATGGGTGGATTCAGATCCTGAAGTGGAAGGATTGACTGAAGAAAAAGTACTGAACTGGGAAAGATAAAGCCATTCCTTTGGTCATCCTTCTCTTAACTGGTATCTCGGAGATCATAATGACTTCAATTCAAATTATCCACCACAAAGGGGATATTCCAGGAAGTTATATACAAAAATCCAATCTCTTGATGTGGGGCTCCCGACTAGAAATGAATACAACAGCTCAGGACTGATGGTATGAACAGTCCTCCTATCTAATATTTGCATCAAGAATAAATCATGGTTCCAAAAATAGAGTATCATGACAAATCTTGAGCAGAGCAGCCTTCTGACACTACTTTGTGAAGAAATAGAGACCCCCAGGTTTGCTTTATTTTGGTCTGCTTGGGAACCTCTCTCAACCTGGCTAGCATATCTCAAGGGTGACCCAATATACCCAAGAAGTGGTCAACCAACAGCACTACTTTATCTGCCACCTTCCTACCTCCAGTCAAATTTAGACTGGAATATTCAGATTCCAACAATAATCACTTTTAAACAACCAAAACCACTAGGTTTTATGCATAAGAACTCTGCAAAGAGATTGTTAGAATTGCCAGCTTTGTTCATGTGTTTATGTTCATATTTGAGGAGAACTCAGTTCAGAATGAAACACTTAAACACACAGCATCCTAACAATGCTGACTGGTGTATTTAGCAATTAATACAGGATGTAGAGCATCCGTCTAAGGTTAATGTGATTCTGAAATTTACATGGAGCTTACATGAATTTGATTCTGCTATTGCATAGTTGCCATTCTTGCTAAGTGTGATTTCTACATCCTGTCTTTCTGAGAGAGGAAGGGCATTAGAATATTAGATTTATTATGTAGTAACACAGGTTTGACACCTACGTTGTCCTAACAATCAAAGCCCACCAAATAAGAGGGATGATGTAAGAACAATGTTCTGTAAATCTCTGTCTCACTAGCCCTTGCAGTTTGACAGTAAGTATTGCATAGTTTTTCCCTTGCATATTACATCACATTTTACCTGCCTCATTTCAGGGACAGTTAAGGTGGTTTTGTTCTTTGAGGAAGGATGTTTAGTTCTAAGATGAAAAATTCCCTTCAGCACTGAATTATCTCCAGCTTCCATTTACATCATAACTCTGATAATAATGGGAAGCACAAAATGCTTCAGGAAAAAAAGAAATCTGATGCAATGCTGGAATATTATGTAGAGAGCCATTGTGGCATAATGATTCAGTTAAGACAGGAGAGACTCAGATTCAGATCAGCCATGTTCTTCCTCAATATCTAATCTACCTTACAGGGTTGTGAGGAAAAACATGGGGGTGGTTGGGAGATACATGTATCCTGTCTTAAGCAGCAACTTGGAAAGGAGTAAAATGGAATAGAGAAGAATTACATAAACAAGAAAAGTTAATCCATGTTAACTTTCTTTAAGTTAAAACACCCTGACATTTTAAAAAAGCCACTTGATTTTTAATGGTCAAACAATTGAGAGTATAGACGTTTATAAGGATCATCTAGACCAGTGTTTCTCAACCTTAGCAACTTTAAGATGTGTGGACTTCAACTCCCAGAATTCCCCAGACCATCCGTATCAGAGGTCTGTTTGACATTTTTTTTACATTTTTAATGAATGACACATTTCTCTGTGTTCTAAAGTCTTAATAATAGGAAACAGATCCTGACCTTCTTCTCTGTGACATCCTTCAGATACTTGAAATGTGGTATCTGATCCCACTTAGTCTTCTTTGTCATCTTCTCTCAAGGTAAAACATCTCCATTTCCCTCAGTCTCTTCTTGTACCTGGACCAGTTTGGCCAACTTTCTTTTCAGTCCTTTGACTATTCTCCTTGCCCTTCTTTCTATCTGTTCTCGTTTATCTGAATCTTTCTTAAAATATGAGCATAATTGGACACAATATTTTAGGTTGGTTCTGATCTGTGCAGGATATAATAGTACAATTATCTTCTGTGATTTGGAGACCAGACTCCTATTGATACAGCCTAAAATTGTTTTTGGTTTTGCCTTTATTGGTATTAAATTTCATTCTGTTATTTTAGTCCACTTCTCTAACATATCAATAAATTCTGAATTTAATTTATGACTTCTAGAATGCTAAGCTATCCCACCCAATTTACATTTTAAGATTTAAGAAAATCGGAGAATTAGAAACTTGTCAACTTTTTAATCAAAAATTAAATAAAAAGAAAATAGTAAACCTCTTCAGTTCAGAACAAAACAATATTGTAGTTGTTTTAAACATCTGTTTAAACTGACACCACTCCATGATCTAGCCACTTTTTCAAGTCCCATAGGTATCACAGTATGAGCTAAACATATATTGAAGCAGGGACCTGTCTTGGGGGGGGGGGCATAAAAAGAGTCAATATGGTGAGTATGACTGTGTAATTGCAGCTGCCATCTTGATTTTTTTGACATTCTCCCCCACTCCCAGATATCCCTGTATCAAAGACTGCAATCCTATAATCCATTTACCCAGAAATAAGTCCTGTTGAATTCAGTGGGGCCTATCTCCCAACTGGCATGTATAGGATTGTGCTTTTAATCTCTTCTTGAAATCAAGGGGACTTGCAGAGGCAACGGACTTGATAAACTATACATCCCAATGGTTCATACTAGCATGACCAATATGAAGGTAGTTTAGAGTTGCAGTTTGACAATATCTGGATTGGGCTTTTGATTCGGGACATCTGACCTGGCTCTGGCTGTCTGGTTCTTGCTGCTCATACCATTTCGGGCTGACAACTATCCAGCCTCTGTTTGAAGATGCCCAGGGAAGGGTAACAACTTCATGAGGCAGCAGATTCCATTGGTTTATCCACTGCTTTATTGCCTTATCCTAATACCTTATCTGAATCTATTTTTGTGTAGTTTCAGATTATACAAGGTTCTGGTCTTGCCCTCTGGGACAACAAAGAATAAGCCCACACACTCCTTTATATCCTAACTCTTTAAGTGTTATTGTACAAAATCTTCTCTCTTGCCAGGTAAACATGTCAAGTTTCTTCAAAGGGTTTAGTTTCCGATCTCCTCATCAGCTTGACAACCCTTCTTTGAATTCATACCGATTTGTGAATGTCCTTTTGTGTCTCTTTGTGGTGCCCAAGACTGAACCCAATATTTCAACTGGGGCCTGACCATAAGTAGAGTGAGACAATTATTTTCTGTGAACTGGCTTCTGTTAATACACCCCAAAATCATATTTGCCTTTTTAGCAGCTACATCACAGTCTTGCCTCATGTTCAACTTCTGATCTATTAGAATGGCTTATCCAAGCAACTTTGGTTGTAGTTCTCCCATAAATTGCAGTTCTGGCCTCCACTGAAGAGATCTCTCAAGAAGATGCATGGAGAAATCAAAGATGATTTAAGGAGCATGTAACTGCAACTTGTTGCAAATATTTTAGCTTGTTGTGTGAATTGCTGCAGCATGTTATATAAGAACTGGCTTTTAAAGTCGTTTAAATCAAATGATTGTCCATTGGTTCCACTGTGAGTAGCTGCTCCTAGAAACTGTATAATAGCAGAATTTGTTCTGAATTTCATCCTAAGATGCAATTGACCCATTCCCTTCTGGGAAAAAAATCCAAAAGATTGTAATTTAAAATGCAGTTGCTTTCAAAGGTGATAACTCAAGCCATCTGTCTTTATTTTTGTAGAATTATGACTTTACTACAGAGCCAGCTGGTGTAGTGGTTAAGGCACCAGGCTAGAAACCAGGAGATTGTGATTTCTAGTCTCACCTTGGGCACGAAGCCAGCTGGGTGACCTTGGACCAGTCACTCCTCTCAGCCCTAGTTAGAAGGCAACGGCAAACCACTTCTGAAATCTTGCCAAGAAAACTGCAGGGACTTGTCCAGGCAGTCATCAGGAGTCAAAAACAAAAATGAAAAAAACCCTGACTCGAAGGCACAAGAATAATACTGCGATATGACTTCACTAGGGCCAAATTGAATTTAACACAGGAAGAATCTGTATGAAATATTTAATACAGCTTTGTTTTTAACACAAAGAGGTCTTTTAAGAATATATAAGCTTCTTTCAAAAATGGAAATAGCATTAGAGAATGAGGAAAGTGACTCCTGTGTGTAAATCTTTTGAACCTAGTGATGAAAAAAGTTGTCACAGATTAAGGGTATGAAGGGAAAGATGTCATGGAAAACTATGGGCTTTCACTCTGGAACATGGACAATAGTTGTACATATAGGAAGTGATGGCTTTATTCAGGGTATTCACTTAAAATACCATTGAAAGCATAAACTGAATGTAGCTGCTATTTTTTTTAATTGGCTTTTTAAAAAATGTGCAGTATTGATTGGCCATTTGTCATTTGAAGGGCATTAAAATGCAAACTTGATGCAAATCCTGTTGCAGTGCTCACCAGTATTGTATGTCTTTCAGAAATGCAAAGTCCTAAAATTTAAGCATTTTCTCTACATTTACTTTCAGACAGCAGAAAATCTCCCCAATTAATAGTAGGAAAATAACACAACTTGCAGAAGAATTAGGAAGAGTAAGAGCCAGTCGATGTAGTGGTTAAGCTAGAAACTGGGAGAGTGTGAGTTCTAGTCCTGCCTTAGGCACAAAGCCAGCTGGGTGACCTTGGGCCAGTCACTCTCTCTCAGCCCCAGGAAGGAGACAATGCAAACTACTTCTGAAAAAACCTTGCCAAGAAAACTGCAGTTCATGCAATTGCCAGGAGTCAAAAACCTGACTCAAGGACACACACACACACATTTAGGGTTAGAAAACAATTACTTCCAAAACAGATCTGTCTATTTCTCTTTTTCCCCCCTTTCAGGAAATTCCAGAGAAACCACTTGTGACCTTCCTGTCCCTCTAAGACACTTTCCATGGACACACCTTTTCCCATTGCACCACAATCAGTCACTTCCAGCAACTGAATACATGAGCAGGCATGTCCTATGTCCCATTCATTCTTCCCTTGAGCATACAGGACATTAAGCATTTTATGAATGAGAACAGAACAGGGCAATGAGTCAAGCAAAAATCACTACAGAGGACTGAATTCCACAGATACAGAGAGAGAAGCATTTTTCTCCTGTAGCAACAACTTCAATCCAGTTGGGTCCTGAACTTCAATCCAGTTGGGTCCTGAATCTTGTACCGTTAACCAAAACATTTTCAACACTGTTTGTGCTACCATCATTTGGAAGGATTAGTTTGCCAAATACAGGCTCTAGCAGGGAAACTAGGCAGTTGCATCTTACTATGATGATATAGAATTCTAATTAAATTTCAAGAATGAGTAGCTTTTAGGAATTAACGAAGCCAGGTACATCTATATTCAGGAGACAAGCCAGTGTGGAATGTGACCGGTCTGCCTTGAGACATGCTTGGTCTAGCCAAAGTACTTGCTCTGCCTCAGTGCAGGAAAATGCTTCATGGAGGTGCTGCTAGTTTTGCTAGGTGCTTTGATTCAATGTAGGCAGGGTTTTTTGCACCCGTGTTGTACATGTCTATCAGCCACTTTAGATGAGTGAAGCGCTTAGTCATTGTGCTTCATTAGCAGAAACAAGGTACTGTGGCATTTTGTGGAGGCGCTTTTAAGCAATGTTTTACTCAAGCCTGGGTTGGAGTAAAGTATCCTTTTATTTTTATTTATTTATTTATTTAACAAATTGATATGGCTGACCTTCTCATGAGCATGATTCTGGGCAGCGTACAACCAACAATTAAAACAATGTCAGAACTGTTAGAAACTTTAAAAATAAATAAAATCAGGACCAAGGGAGAATATCCATCTATACACAGTATAACCATTGCACAGGCTCCCCATGAAATCCCCAAGGTTACTGGAAAAACCACATTTTTAGGGCCTTCTGAAAGGCTAAGGGGTGGGGCTAACCTCACCTCAGGGGGATGATGTTCCAGAGGCTGGGAGCCACAGAAGAAAAGACACACCATCTGGGTCCCATCAGATGAAACTCTTTAGCAGGTGGGACCTGGAACATACCCCTCCTGCTGGACCTGATGGGACAGGTAGATGGGATCAAGAAGAAGCAGTCCCTCAGATAAGCCCCATGCCATGTATGGCTTTAAAGGTCAAAAACAGCATCTTGAATTGCACCCAGAAGTAGACTGGCAGCCAATGCAGCTCACAGAACAGAGGTATAACATGTGTCATCCTAGGGACACACATAACTGTCCACTCAGCCACATTCTGCACCAGTTGAAGCTTCTGGATATTCTTCAAGGGTAGCCCCATGTAGAGCGCTTACAGTAATCCACTCTGGAGGTGACCAGGGCATGAGTGACTGTGAGATCTGCTCAGTACTAATACTTAGTAGTTGAGGTCTTGCTGATAAAAACAGATTATGAAGCTCACACACAGAAGAGACTAACTCGCTCCTTTTTAGTGCATGAAAAGAAAGGTCCAAAAGATAGTAACCTAGTAACAACAATTCTTGGCACTGACAAGAAATCAATATTTCATTTATGTATACTATATTTATAATCTGCCTTTCGTATAAAAGCTTAAGGAATCAAAATAAATTTAAGACTGTACTAGAATCAGTCTTCCAAATTCTTGAAAATGTTCTTTGCTTGCTAAATAGATCTCTGATTTTCTCATCCATTCTTGACGTTTTTCAGCATTTTTTTAAGCAATGAATTTGAGTTTATTTGAGGTAGAGGGTACTGTTTGGGGTTGTTTTTATTCTTTTAGATATACCTCCCCACTCTTCAGCCTAAATGGTTGCCCCAGTGAATAAAAGCCAATTGTTATTGAATTCTGTTTTGATATGGGAAGAAGATTGTTTAGTGAAAGGCAGGGTGCTTACACAGACATTTGTAAGCCACTTCATAATTGGGAGAACATGGGAAGGTCTCTCTAGCAAGATGGCCATGCTGTCCCTCTACCATGCACAGCCCAGCACAGTTCCAAGATGTGTAATCAAAGGGAGATAGTTGCCTCAGGCAGGACTTTTTGGATGTCATAAATGGGCAGCAAAACTGTTAGTATCTAAATTATTATAATTAAGTTCTATTGCAAAGATGGGAAAAAGTGTTGTGGGGTTGCCTGTTGCATATACTAAAATAACCAGCACTTTATCTGAAGCGCACTAGCCATCATTTGCCACTGTGCTTCAGGCAGCAAAAGATCTTAGGCCAGTCCTACCAGAGGTTGTGCTTCTATGAAGAAGTGGGCCCTGGGAATTCTTATATTCAATATTTACAGATGCTAATGGGGAGGCAGTTTAAAATGTTTTAAGACTTTCAAAAACTCTGGGCAGAGGCAAGTAATGTTTAACCAACTGACTCTGTCAAATACTTTGGTTAAGTCAATATCTCTCACATCATGATTAGCTCACTGAGCCAGAAGCTTCTTGAGTCACTGATGGGGAATGTACCTGCCTTGGTGTGTTCCGGCCTCTGCCATGCAGCTGATGCTCTTGTTTCACCTGGCTTCCCTTTTGGCACTAGCTGAAGTCTGGAGCTAATTGGCTGACTCAGCAGTCTGTTAGGTGTAGCTATCTTCAGCTCACTTTTCCTCTCATAGGAAAGCTCCCAGGAAGCTTCACTTCCAGGAAGTAAAAACATGGTAATCCTGTAAAGCTAATGTAAAATGCCATGACATAAGCATAGTATATAATGCAACATAAGAACAGAAGACTATAATGACGAAAAATTAATAATAAATTAGCTTACTCAAATTGAAAGCAAGGTTTTAAATGGCTTGGATAATTGGGCAGATTCAGGTTACTTACTGAGTTGGAACAGAGTCCTAATAAGAACCTGAAGGTACAAAAACAGAGAATTAGTGTTTTGCAGAGCTAAATTAGATCTAATTTAGAAGTTTTCCCAATCTCTTTATGGATCTACAATGTCTCTACCAGTATGATAGCCCTACTCAAAAAAGATTCATTATCCTGTCTAGGGTTATGAAAATCAGTCTAAATCAATCCCCTGTTGTGCATTTAAATATTAATCCATTCTATCTAACTTTCTGTACATTTTTAAATAAAAACCCTGCAATTATTATGGTATATGCTTCCTAATATGTATTTTGTTTACATCTTCTCCCAATATACATATATTTGCAAATGACACTCCCTAATATAGGACAGTTAAGGTTATTTTGCTTGAAAAGAAATTGATGATGGATTTCTACTGCTCCCCCATATTTCTGGCTGCTTTTCTTTAAAGGAAAAATGTTGGAAGAACTAGTCAAGAATCTAGCATATTTCTGAATTGGTATATGGTATAAGATGTAGCTCAAGAGAATTTCAGACAATTTCTACATCCATTAAAATACTGCCTCCCCATCCTACCTGATGGGTACACTCCTGTTTTGTGAATGTTTGGCACACATGAGAAAGAACCATATGCACCTATTAATTTATATAAGGAGAACTCTTCTAAATGATGAGGAAATTCCATCTGATATATGTACAGGGTGTTCTCTGCACTGAATGATTGACTGGTAGGAATCATGGCAAATGGTTGTAATCCTGCTTCCCCATCCATTAGTGAGGACTATTCTAGTAATATGATCTCAAAACACAAAAGGCAAAAAGCAGTTTCTACATTAAATATTACCCAGTTTCACAGAATGCAAATATTTATATGTGCCATTATAATTAATCTTGAGTGAGTTATAGTTTTCTCAATAATTATTGCCAAATCATTTCAGTACATGCAGATTCTCATTTCTTCTCTTTTGTGACACAACATGTTAACTTCAGACTGCTAATCTGAATGCTTTTCTCATTTCCAATTTCTCTTTCCCCAAACTTGTAAAATCAGTAGCCTAGCTGCTTCGAGTGCTTTAATGTATTAATTCTTTCTCTAATGACATATTATGAATTTTTCCAACATTTTCAAAATTTGTTTTCAAATACTTAAATCCTCTGAAATTATTACGAGTATCTATGTCAGTGTTGTCCAAACTTGGCCACTTTAAGATGAGTGGACTTCAACTCCCAGAATTCCCCAGCCAGCATGGGAGTTGAAGTCCACTCATCTTAAAGTGGCCAAGTTTGGACAACACTGATCTATGTGAAGAACCTTCTTCATACATCATATATTTGCTGTATTTGATCAGTGATGTTTCTTTCCTTTTCTTCATTCAGTATTCCCCCCTGCCCCATTCCTGATAGTTATGCTGATCCACATCCATACACTCCTCTTCTATTACTTAAGTTTTGTTCTATTTCTTTCTGAGGATGTCATCAACTCCACCCAGTGATGACATTCTTGGTCTTCTTCATCCTCTCAACCCATTCCCTCTCCCTTCATGTGTTTGTTTTGCAATTCAGCTCACATTAATTCTCTCTCTATGAACAACCACCATTGGTTACTTTTGCACATTCATTCAGCACCTATTCATTCTTCACCCTAACTCTTCTTCTTTTGCCATGCATACACTTCTTAAATACCCCATTCCCACTGCATTCAGCTTTTATATTTTACCTGACATGCCCCACTCTCCCTTTTATATAACAAACTGGGAAAAAGCATTCTCTTATATACAAACATTTCAGCTCCTTCTGATAAATATTCATTCACTGCAACTGAACAGACTATCCACTACCTTTCTACCAGCATTTGTACCTCTGGAAATTTCTCCACCCATTTTCTTTTCTTTTCTTTTCTTTTTTTTATAATGTTATTAAATTTCCAAAAGGTTAAAATATAAAAAGGTCAAAAAAGAGAAAAGAAAAGAAAAGAAAAGAAAAGAAAAGAAAAGAAAAGAAAAGAAAAGAAAAGAAGAAAGAAAGAAAGAAAGAAAGAAAGAAAGAAAGAAAGAAAGAAAGAAAGAAAGAGAAAGATCAATAAAGAAAAGGCATAGAAAAAGAAAAGTAGCTTCCAACTTTCCTTGGTACAAGTATAAATGTAAAATATATTCACCTCTTACTCCAGTATCTAAAAATTTACATAATAGAAATAATTTTCAGTCTAACATTCAAAAAAATTAATAGAATCAATCTTTCACCAATACATATGATTTGTACAAGATATTTCTATAGATGTAACATCAATCATCAAATCCCAAAACCAAAATTATATTTTTTCCTTTATACATCTTTGACAATTTATCTGGTGTCAAATACCAACAGTATATCATTTTATAAAAAATTTCTTTTAACATATAATTAAGAGTGAACTTTAACCCTTTATTCCACATATTTTCCTACCGGTCCAGTTATATCCAAAGTTATATCCAAAGTTCTTGGCCCATTTAACCATACAGTCTTTAACATATTCATCTTCCAAATTCATCTTTAACAAAAGTTTATACATTTTAGCAATAAGATGTTCATCGTTAATACACAAGGCATATTCAAACTCAGTTTTCTCAGTGGTGAATTCATAACTTTTCTTATCTAATTTAAATCTTTCCAGCAACTGTGCATAGGTAAACCATTGGCAAACACAACCTTCCAGTTCTAATTCTTCTCTCTTCTTCAGGTTAGGTTCTCCTTCAGAAAACGATAACAAAGTTGCATACGTCAACCATGGTTGCTTAAGTGTCATTTCTCTTCTGTAAAAAGCTTCTTGGGGTGATAACCAAAGAGGAATTTTTGGAGACAATCTTACCTTGTATCTATACCAGACTCTCAATATAGTACGTCTGATGAAGTGATTCTTGAAATCAATATTAACTTTCACTTTGCCATACAATAAATATCTATGCCATCCAAATCTTAACTCATGTCCTTCCAATTCCAATAACCTCTTGTTTTTTAAAGTCACCCATTCTTTCATCCATACCAAACAGCAAGCATCAAAATATAACTTTAAATCTGGAAGACCTAACCCACCTCTTTCTTTGGCATCCTGTAAAAATTTATATTTTATTCTTGGTTTTTTACCTTGCCATACAAATTTAGAAATAACTTTTTGCCATTGTTTAAATGATACATCATTTGTCAATATTGGTATTGTCTGAAAGAGAAATAGCATTCTAGGTAAAACAGTAATCTTAATTACTGAAATTCTACTTAACAGTGACAACTGCAATTTACCCCATCTCAATAAGTCTTTTTTAATATCATTCCAGACTTTAACATAATTGTTTTGATATAACATACAGTTCATATTAGTCAGTATAACCCCCAGATACTTAACCTTTTTTTCAATTTGAAGCCAGCTTCTTCGTCAATATTTCTTGGTCTTTCATGGTCATATTCTTAACCAACATCTTTGTTTTTTGGTTTATTTACCTTAAATCCAGCAAGTGTACCAAAATGTTTCAATTTCTTCATTAAACATTCAATTCCATTTTGAGGTTCCTGTAAAATCAAAACTAAATCATCCTCAAAAGCTGTTAATTTAAAAACTTCTTTTTTGCTTTGTATGCCCTTTATATTCACATCTTGACTAATATCTCTATTTGACACTTCTAAAACTAGGATAAAAAATAGAGAAGAAACCCTGTCGTGTCCCCTTTTGTATCTTGCGTGGTTTTGTAAGTTCATTATTAACAATAATACTTGCCTTTTGGGAAGTGTATATCAATTTAATCCCTTGTAGAAAGTTCTCACAAAATCCATATCCTCCAAAACTTTAAACAGGGACATCCAATTCAAATTATCAAAGGCTTTCTCTGCACCCAAAAAAAGTCTGTATAACTTTGGATGAAAAGTCCTCAAACACCTGCTTCAAGAAGTCAAAATCTGCAGAGCCATGTTGATATGTCCTTTTAGAGGTCATTTTTTAAATTATTATAACCAAAAACTGTCAATGAAAAAGAAATCCATCAGAAAAAACTTTCAGCTAGTCAATTAGGTAGGCAATAGCACTATCTAGTGGTCAGAAATAATATTGCCAGAGAAAAACAAGAGAGAGGAAAAGAAAAAAGGGAAAAAAACTTCATGACAAATTCCGGAAATCTCTCATTACTTTGTTTACATAGACTGTCCCAATCAGTGCAAAGTACATAAGAAAGGGACAACTTTCTCACGGAGATGTGTAAATCCCAGGAAAGTACATCAAAGGCAGATTCACCAAAAAAAAAAAATACTAATAAAGAAGGGGGAAAAAATCATTACTTTAGAAATCCACAGTAATTCAAACTCCATTACCCTTTGCTTTTTTAGCAAAACCCAATAACCAAGCAATTAAAAAATCAATTGTCCCTTAAAATACCTCCAGTTGCCAAGAGGAAATAGTCTTCTGTGTCCAAGAAAAGCCTCTCTTTAACTATAAAAAAGTAATCTATAAGAAGTTAAGAAATGGGATGGTTGGATGTAGAGTCTGTTTAGGTTTGGGCTTCAGCGCGGCTTGGAACTGGATGGAAATCTGCCTCTCAGCTGCTCACTCATCAGGGGATCACAAAAACCTCCTGATCTCCTTGCTAGGAACAGCCGTCCGGAGGGCATATGATCAATTTCAGGTCTTCCAGAGACTTCCAGAGAAGTCTTCAGGCTCAAGGGGTCTGCCCAAGCCTTAAAAACACCGCGCCAACAGTCCCTTTGAGAGGAGCTCAAAAAAGGGATGCATTTAATCCGCTATCAGTCCACTGGATGCCCTCTCCACCCATTTTCCATTTCTAGTAAACATTCTACCAAGATACACCATTTCATCTACTTTCCTTAGTTTTCTCCATTTATGTATTTCCAGCAAATCATTCAGGTTCTCAGCTAACCACACAGCATTATCTCTATACAAAATTACACATACATTTATGTCTTCAACCAACATATGTCTTAACATCTCCATAAGCATTCCTTTTACATTAATACTTTAATAATATATTAAACAATCAAATGGATACCACACATCCTTATCTTAATCTCAGCGCTACATTGAAGTTTACACTAAGCATTCTGTTTATTCTTATGCATATTTTACTTCCATCATACACTGATCTTATCTTATTTGGCAACCAATTTTCAATTCCATATGCATGGAAAACATTGCATAATTCAAGCTGTATCATGTTTTCTTTAACATACAATAAACATTCTTTCTTACATTCATACATTGCTAAAGAGCAAAAACCTGGTTTGCATACCCTCTGGTTGATATAAAGTCACACTGTAGTTTCCAGATTTTGTTCACTGTCATCTCTTGTGCCCTTTCAGTCAACCATTAAGCCCAACAATTTCCCAGACAGATTTAACAAACTAATCATCTGGTAGTTTTTGCAGTCGGTCTAGCTTCGTTTTCCTTTTATAGGAAACATTAAAGACATAGTTCTAGTCACCAGGCATAGATGCAGACTTCTCACAAACTTTAAACAAGTCATAGGACAATTCCATAACATTTCTTCCATTATGCCATCTAAACTTGCAGCTTTACTATTTTTTCTACATTCTAACAGTACTTATGACTTCACTTTCAACAATTCCTTCTTGAACACTAATATTTGTAGCACTGGTTTCAGTTTGACTCTTCTGTATATCACTATCATTTCTATACTATCTCAAGGTACTTCTTCCATAATTTCTTCACTTCCGTTTCATTCAAAATAATGTTTTTTTTAATTTGTCTTTTTAATTCCATTCACTCTCCCAAAGGCTCCTTCTTTGGTCCTTTTCACTCACTTCCAAAATAACTATTTTATTTCCATCAAAATCACTCCGCATTTTCTCTGCCTCTTTTAATCTTAATCATTCCTCCCTCTCTTTGATTATTCTTTGCAAGCATCTTTTTTCTATATACAGTACATGTTATACAATGTTTCTCTCGTTCTCATTTCTTGCAAGAATCATTTTTTGTATTCATTTGGGTCATCTACAGGGGAAGGGGGTTGCACTCCATCATTCCACCCAGCAGGCTTTTTCCTATTTCCCTTTAGTGTAACTCCACACATTTCTGTGGCACTCTGTAGTATAATTCTTTTCAGTCTGTCCCAAGCATTTTTCACATCCTTTTGCTTTATATATTCACTTCTCATTCATTCTGTTGGTAGATTAATATATCTTCTAATACTTTTTCATATAGGACTTGTAATTTCTTATTCTAAAATCATTCCACTTCATTCTCATTCCTTTCATTTCTTTACTTTTGTTCCATGTCCATTTTTTCCAAGATTTGTTCTTAATACTACCAAAAATATGGTAGTAAACTCTTTAAAACTCTTTCCCCTCCTCTTCCTTTCTTTCTCTTTAACTCATATAACTGATTTTAATTGCCATCTTTAATGTATATTTTATGTATCATACACACACACACACACACACACACACACTGGTCAAAGACCATAATAAAGGTTTACCTACCTAGCTACCAAAAATATGTTGTTTTGATAGTACCAAAGTAATTTATAATTAACCAACCCACATTACTTAATTTATAATGAGTCTTTTAGTAATTTCTGTACATACTGCAAGCTTTCATTCTGAAGTGCCAGTGTAGTTTTTAGGTAAATGGAACAAAAATTTATTACAGGCCATACTGTCACTTGCTGACGGCCAATGGCAAAGCCAGTATCCATGATCAGCATCTTTGGGCACTTTCTGAGGAACCCCGCCCAGAAGAATCCATTAACAAGCCTGAAAGCTCTTCCTTGGCCTTTAAGCCTGTTCACTGGGTGTGGGAGCAAAAATTAATGGAAGCAAAACCAGTATCCCCTCCCATTTCCTTGTCCTTTCCAGCTGGAGTACACACAGATTAAAACCACATTGCCCAAATGGAGGTGTGAAACAGTGAAATCACTGAGGTGATGATGTCACTCTGCAGAGGTGTGAAAAAAGTAGTTCACAAGAGACCCATTACATCCCCGAAGTATACTTTAGTAATAAGCAGTTGGTAATTAATTGCCAGAAAACTAAAGTACTGCTCTTTAAAAAAGCCTAAAAAACATAAGTGGACCATTGCAGGGAAAAGAAATTGAGTAAGTTAAGAGTTTTGAACTTTGAGTGGGTTGGGGGGAGGGTTCTAAATGTTACTGGATCTTGGAAAGTTCATACAGATCATATAAAACAATGAGCACTTAGGAGTTCAGTGGCAATACTGACTTTCTTTCATGCTCAAGACAAGTAATACATTCCTGCACACTGAAGTTATCTAAGGCAAAAGTTATGGCCCAAATACTTTATGGCACACAGTCAGGCCCATTGCCTAATTAGAAACCTCTAGAAATGTTCCAAAGTAGGTTCCTACAATAAATTTTCCAGGTACCTAAATGTATACCAAATGCATCACTAAAGCCACTGTATGTTCATTAAGATAATTGAAAGTAGAAGCAAAAGCATGGCTACTCATATTTAATTATTATTTTTCTTAAGTGCCATTTTTTTTCCAACAGGCTTGACTCCTCTAGTTTTTGCAGATTAATTTCAGTACTCCAGGTATCTATTAGTACTCAAAAAACATGCCTTTTTTGACTTTCTCCTTGACTAGTTGTCGTTTTTAGAATATAAACAAGCCTTTCAAAATATTACAACTAGATTATTAATACCAAATAACAGAATGAATTTAGTTTAATTGTCACATCATACTGAACATCGTGCCCTGGATGGGAACCAAGTAGATATTTACTGTATCTACACTTATATCCTCTGCTTAGCAGTGACCTTTTTTTAGAGCCAGACATGGTATTTTCCCTATATCACTTCTCAGTGGTAGATTAGCCAAAATTCCTTTCTCCAGAAGAAATTGTCCCTGAGATTCAACTTCAGTAGAAACCACCCAATGTAGCTTGTTGTACTGCTCATATTATCAAGGTAGCCATCCATTTCTCATCTCTCCCTTGTTGGAACATATGCCAGGATGACCAGATAAGTTTTATCTTGCTTTCGTCTTATCAGGTAACAAACCTAACATAATGTAGATGAATGTTGTGTCACAGCTATTAAAGCCTAAAAACAAATTACCACAGAATTGGATCTGGGGTAATGAAGAATAACTATTACACCCAGGGTAAATTATGTTACATGTTATATCATTAGAATTTTACATATGGTTTAAATCAGTTTTATTATGCTATATTATTGCAATGTAATTTTGTTGCCCATCTCTTTTTATTGTTCTGATCATGCATTGAATAAATGTCTATGTTTCAGGATGTACAGTCTGAAAACTTGAGATGTTGAAGAACATTATCCAAACTGTATAGAAACAAATCTCACACTTTCCTCACTAGTTATTCTAAAAGAACTTTAGAAAGTTGTTTAAGAAAAATCTTGGCTCTAATCAAATTAAAAACTGTAACTAGTAATTTTGATGTAGAAGAAATAAAATGCTTATGAAATATTTTGCATTTGACTCCAGAAAGACAACCACACTTATATTCTTCTGCAGTTAATGGGGGGAAAATTCCATTGTTTTAAATTCAGTATAGTGGAGCTATATTCTCTATGTATGAATCCTAATTACTAGACAGCCTGCTAATAATACCACAAAAAATATGAAGATCCATTTAAAAAAACCTGCATAAAACTGCATTCAATGAAAAGTATGTCTGCCATTACAGGAGCAAGCCACCAGATGGCAGGATGACTCAAAAGATTTCCTATTTTCTCCTTCAACCAAAGTAACAATTGGCAATTTTAAAAAGACGAGTTATAATGTTTTTGAAATCACTAAGCATTTATTCTCGTGGTTGCTATTACTGCGACAACAACAGCAACTTTTGACATTTGGAGCAGCCAGAGCTGAGAGCACACTTACCTGTCCCTTACAGCACACTGGTCAGAGCCGGCCAAGGGGGGAGCAGGAGCCTGCACTGTGTGGCGTCCAGTTCACCCATAGATAGATGGTGGAAGGAATGTGTTTGGACCTGAATACAAGGCAGCTTTTCTGATCATTGGTTGGCATTTCCCTCGCCCATTGCAAAAAGGAGTATTTTGTACAGATGTATGGCACCATATTGTTTCTAGAAGTAAAGACAACCAGATTTTAAAATATAAAATGTGTTGCCATTTGCTTCCAGATTAACCAAAGGTGGAATTCTTCTTCCCTGTCTTCATCTCTGTTCAAACAATGTCAATATTTTGTCCATAGTTTCAAAATTGTCATTGCTCATGCCCAGGCTTTCTTCATCATGTTCTCCCAGCAAACAAATTTTGGCCACCATCTTAGTTAGAATCCTTTTGGTACATCCCTCACTTCAACCAGGTTTGGGGAACTTCCTTCACAATATTCAGCTTCCCTATTCTTTACAAGTATCCCTGCAAATGCCATATAATTTTGTCAAAAAACAAAAAAATATTCCAAAAAGTCAAAAGGGAGAGGCACATGTCTCCAAATGCCTACACAAAATGGGCAACTACTATCTGCATATATAATACAGTTATGTTATATTAGAAAAGAAAAAACTTTTTAGGAAGTTGAAAAAAGTTCATGAAATTGATTCTTGTCATTTATGTGACCCTTGGATATCCATGGAGTCTTTGCAGTTCTCTGAGCTTGATTTGTTTTCCTGCAAACATTTTGTTACCCAGCTAGGTAACATCTTCAGTGCAACTGAAGATGTTATCTAGCCGAGTAATGAAGCATCTACAAGAAAACAAGAAAGCTCAGAGAACCCCAAGGACTCCACAGTTCAAGCCTGAGCTACATATATTCTCTTCTACTGGTTCCTTGGATATCCTTCAGTGTCCTGTCCTGGTTAAACCAGTGGAGGGTTGCATTAAAGAACATGAAATTAATTCTCTATTATCTTAAAATCAGATTAATACAAGAGCAACACCAAAATGCCAGATATACTGGATGTCTCAGAGAATGTTCACTCAGATTAGTTACCCTGCTGTTGGAAATGTAAGAATTGCAACTTGTAAAAAGTGGATTATCATAAGAGTTCTGCAAGAAAGCAATGAATAAATTGATCTACCGCTTCACACATTTCCCATTACTGTACTGTTTAAACCAGGGGTTCTCAAACTACGGCCCGCGGGCCAGATACAGCCCACCAGGTCATTTATCTGGCCCGCCCGCCTGATTGGCCGCCGCTGCTGTCTCTCAGAAGCGGAAGCATCCGGGCTGTGTCAGGAGCTGCAGGCAATGCACGAGGAGGGAGACTGCAGAGCCGGACTCTTCTACATTACAGGTATACCGGGTCTGGCGGCTCTCCTCCTCATACTCCGCAGGAGGGATCCTCCGTGCAGGGTGATCGGTGTGTCATTCTCCAAGCTGCTTGTGTCATTCTTTCTCCCAATTGCCCACCCCGTTCTTGCAATCCCTCGGAAACCATCTGGTCTTCCCCAGGTCTCATGAGTACAGGCGCCCGATTTGGAGAACGGCAGGAGCCCCGTTCTCATGATGCTTCGCGTTTGCATTTTATGTTCCTTCCTGTTTTACCCACGCAATGGATTTCTTTGGGAATGTCTTTAAAATATTCCCAATAACCTGCTGCCATGACTAGGTTTTCGTCAACAGAAGGCACTATCAGTGCCTGAAACTTATTTCCAAGATTAAATTCCAGTTTTACAGGGACAGTCCTGATTTTGGGGAAGGCATCCTCGAACTAATGGGAGGGCTCAAGGTAGAGCAGGCAGAACAGTATGGGAACAAGTAGCCAAAGAAATGATGTCTTTCCATTACTCATCAAGTCTCAGAGTACCTTATGGTGGAAGGAAACATGGGAATGAAGCTATTCCATTATCCATTTTACTGGCTGATTGATTAGTACTGGTCTGCAGAAATCCAGAATAAGAAGCAAAGTTAGTGTTTCCTGTATCTCTTTGCTGACAACTAATGGATTTTTGCAGATCAGGTCTGATAGCCTTATGATGGAGAGAGTGGTCAATTGATTGTTAGTCATTTATTAAATTAATTTGGCCTGGAAATAATCTTTCACAGAGTGTAAAAGCACAACAGGGGACAGGAATGTTTGGAACTACAGTGGTACCTCAAGATACGAACGCCCCATCTTACAAAAATTTCAAGATACGACCAGCGCCGGCCGCAAAAATTTACCTCAACATGCGAACTCCGCCTCAAGCTACGAACCAGATCCGTGGCCATTTGCCCTGCTGCCACGTGGTCGCGGCTTCCAAGAGGAAGTGCTAATGAAATCTGAGTGTGAGGACAAAAGCCCAAGGAAAGCAATGCAGAAAGAGGAAGTGCTAATGAAATCTGAGCATGCGGGGGGGGGGAAGCTCCTGCTCCCGGCTGTGCGTGCGCGCTGATATTGCTTTCACTGTGCTTTTGTCACTATGGAGAAAGGAAAAAGGAAAAGGAAAAGCCATTTGCCCTGCTGCCACGTGGTCGCGGCTTCCTGTGGGCGAGATCGCGGTAGCAAGGAGGCGTTCGGTGAGGCTTGTGGTGTGTTTTGTGGCGTTTGGAAGGTTTTTGGTGTGCTTGTCAGCATGGCTCCAAAGAAAATGCAGAGCGGGCGTGGCAAAAATAAGACTTTGCAGCTAAGAAGCAAAGAAGAGAGGAAACCCCTGAAGGCGATCTCCCTGAAGTCCCTTTAGAGGGGGACTCTCCCTCCAAACAATAACTGCCTCCCCACCCCATTCTCCCTCTTCATACTGTGCTTTTTTTCATGTTTTTGTGGTTTAAAAATAAAATGCATATGTTTCAGAACTGTTTGTATTTACATTGAACCTTATGGGGAAATTTGCTCTTTCCTTTGGCTATAGCCCTTGGCCTGGTGATTGCTTTCACTGTGCTTTTGTCTCTATGGAGAAAGGAAAGAGCGCGGAGGAATCAGTGGGCGGGGGGAAGCTCCCGCTCCCGGCTGTGCGTGCGCGCGACATAAGCCTTCCCCCCCCGTTCCTTTCACTGTGCTTTTGTCGCGCACGCCAAGGGCTATGCACAGAGGAAAGAGCGCGGAATTAAGAGGAATCAGCGTGGGGGTGGGGAAGCTCCCACTCTGCTGTGCGCGCTACATAAGCCTTCCCCCCCCCCATTCCTTTCACTGTGCTTTTGTCGCGCGTGCCAAGGGTTATGCACAGAGGAAAGAGCACGGAATTAAGAGGAATCAGCACAGGGGTGGGGAAGCTCCCGCTCTGCTGTGCGTGCTACATAAGCCTTCACCCCCCATTGCTTTCACTGAGCTTTTGTCACGCGCGCCAAGGGCTATGCACAGAGGAAAGAGCGCGGAATTAAGAGGAATCAGCGCGGGGGTGGAGAAGCTCCTGCTCCGCTGTGCGCGCTACATAAGCCTTCACCCCCCATTGCTTTCACTGAGCTTTTGTCACGCGCGCCAAGGGCTATGCACAAAGGAAAGAGCGCGGAATTAAGAGGAATCAGCGCGGGGGTGGATAAGCTCCTGCTCTGCTGTGCGCGCTACATAAGCCTTCACCCCCCATTGCTTTCACTGAGTTTTTGTCACGCGCGCCAAGGGCTATGCACAAAGGAAAGAGCGCGGAATTAAGAGGAATCAGCGCGGGGGTGGATAAGTTCCTGCTCCGCTGTGCGCGCTACATAAGCCTTCACCCCCCATTCCTTTCACTGTGCTTTTGTCGCGCGTGCCAAGGGCTATGCACAAAGGAAAGAGCGCGGAATTAAGAGGAATCAGCGCGGGGAGTGGGGGGGAAGCTCCCGCTCCCGGCTGTGCGCGCGGGAGCCTTTCTCAGATTTCATTAGCACTTCCTTTTTCTGCGGTAGGGCTGACTAAAGCGCGCCTGGGGAATTTCCTAGCCGTGCAACGCCGGCTGACACATTGAACCTTATGGGGACATGTGCTTCAGGATGCGACCAAATTCGGAGGGCAGATTAGCCGTATTTACATTGAACCTTATGGGGAAATTTGCTTCAGGATGCAACCAAATTCAGAGGGTGGAACGGATTAACCGTATTTACATTGAACCCTATGGGAAAACGTGCTTCAGGATGCGACCAATTCGACTTGCGATCAGAGTCACGGAACGGATTAAATTCGTATCTTGAGGTACCACTGTACTTAAAGTTGCTTCATTCCAGAGAAGCTCTTCTAAACATCTTTGTGTCCTTTTTTTTCTGGTAATTTTTGCCTGTGACTTTGGGGAAATTGACTTGTAGATTTGTATACATATATGCATTTTTTAATATTCGTATATCCAAGTTTTTATTTTTGGAAATCAGGTCAGCCTACTTCTTTGCAAATTATCAGGACCGCAGAAAGCATTGTACTCAGTTTCTGTTTCACTTTTTCTTCTCTTCTGTTCTTTGCATTTATATCCAAACTCCTCTTCCTTGCCCAGACCTGTTCCATCATCTCAAATTCTTTGTTAAGCCATCGCTTAACAACCATTCATTTAATAGTTATGCTCAGTCCCCAAAGTTACAGCTGTTGCAGCACCCCTGCAGTCACATGATCAAAATTCGGGCACTTGGCAGCCCGTCCACACTTACAACCACAGGGGCACTTCAACTCATACTTCCTCATACTCTGCGGGAGGGATCCTCTGTGCAGGGTGATCAGTGGAGTCCAGGGCGCCCTATTACTTTCTCCATTTGGGCTGTGTGGTTGCCCCTCAAGTAGAATGGCCACTGGCACTGACCAATAATGTGGGGGGCAGGGGGCAGGGGGCAGGGGGAGGATAACATTTACTGACACTGACCACCAATGCAGGGTGGGGTTTATGTTGGTTAAAATTGTTCTTTATTTTAATTATTGTATTTTTTTTCCTGGGTTTTTTTTTGTACTACAAATACAATATGTGCAGTATGCATAAGAATTCATTCATGTTTTTTTCAAACTATTATTGTGAGCCGCCCAGAGTCACCCCTTGGGGGAGATGGGTGGCATACAAGTTTAATAATAAATAAATAAATAAATAAATAGTCCGGCCCCCCAACATTCTGAGGGACTGTGAACTGGCCCCCTGTTTAAAAAGTTTGAGGACCCCTGGTTTAAACCCAGCAACTAGAATCCCATCTTATTTAGATATTTAAATAATGTATATGGCTGCCCATCTCACAGAAGTGACTCTGGGCAGTGCACAAAGCTTTGAAAATCCCAACAATTAAAAACAATAACCCATCACTCCCAAGGTAAATGATAGGTTCCAATCCTAAAATCCCATCCACAACAGAGTTTGCCTAACCTGGCCCAAATGCTGGGGAAACAACCAGGTGTTAAGTTATTGGTACAAATAATTAGTATAAAGCTGTACTGATTGCATGGACTGTAATTACCCCTAGCCCTAAGAGCCAATACAGTTAAAGTATCTTGCAAGACTTCAAACCCCATTGGGAACAATGCACTCCATGTTTCACTTTACTAGTCTGATGTGCAAACAGAGACAAATTACATGAAGGTTGAGATTTTTCCATCACTGATACATCTGTCTTAAGTAGCAAGCAGACTCTGCAAATATCTTACACTTATATATGCAGTTATCATGTGATATGATCATTGACTTTTCAAAGAGAAGATTATTTTCTGTCATGGCTCTTGTGACTTTCTATGTGCACAACAGTCAAAAAATTACAAATGAAACTTTGTCAATAGCTTTATTTTTTTACTGGAAGAAAATCAACTCTGTCCTTTTAAATATTGCTTTTCACCCACTTCTTAAAGACGTAATGCTCAGAACTGTGCCAAAAAGTACGCAGCAGTTCTTGCCAAGAACTTTTCAATTGAGGTGTTTGTGAAATTGTGTGAGAAGGCTGAGTACAGACGGTAGTGGGTTATTGGACTTCCTTTTTAAGGAAGTTGCCTTTTTTAAGGCAGTTACAGACATTGACTTATAGATGGAAGGTGATTTGAGGATTCTATCAGTAATCTTTTTGTAAGACAAGAGAAAATGTATTTAAAGATACTAATAAACATAGATGTTATGAAATATTACAACACATGTCACAATTGAGAACTTTCTAACCAAAAGACAGAAATATAGTTAACATATGAACTCCTAAGCATAAATCTAGCTCTGATGAAAAACAAGAGATTGGGTTGCTACACTATGAGGTCTTCTGGACAAGGAATCCTCTACTGATCATATAAAGCCATAATCAGGACATGCTTGCAGATCTGAACAATTTTGACATATGCTTGTGCAAGCAGTATCTATGTATGAGGGAACTGCCACTTCAGGATAAAAGTGCTGTTTCAAAAACAGTGATATTTCCCTGCCTTATGACTGAAGGGACGTCTTTACCCCACCTCCCATCATAGCCACATGCTGGGTTGATGAGGTGAAGAAG
Source organism: Liasis olivaceus (assembly GCA_030867105.1). Lineage (NCBI taxonomy): Eukaryota > Metazoa > Chordata > Lepidosauria > Squamata > Pythonidae > Liasis > Liasis olivaceus. Next base: position 162,340,449 of record CM061350.1, on the reverse strand, counting down.
CCCAAATGTAGCATTGTTGGCGTGTCAGCATATAAGGAACTTTGAAGGCAATGGATGTGTGTCACCATAGCAAGCACAGAAATACCAGACACACTAATATTTTTACTTCTTATTTTTATGAAGGGAGGAAGGGATGGTTCTGTTGTTGCTGTAGGAGCAGGAGAAGGTACTTAATTATTAGCTGGCAAACAAGCACCAATTGGTTGAAAGTTCTGTGTGCTCAACTATTGGCCACCAACAGGAAACTTACTGGCTGGCATCTCTTTAGACTTGCAAAAATGTAAATGTAATGTAATGTAAATATAAAAACTCTAGACTTGCAAAAACGTAAATAGTCCCATGTTCAGGAATGTTCATAGCATTCCACATAGATCTGAAAATAGTCGAAACAGCCTGGATCAATCTCAGGTGCATTTTCACAGAACTGAAATTGGATCTAATTCAAAACAATCCCTCCAAATTTGGGAGTGATGTTTTCAATAGCTTCAGAACAAATTAGAAATGCCGTTTGCATTTTCAATTGGCTTTCTGTTGTATATTTTCTATAATTTACTAATGTGATGAATAGCTGGATGCTTAAATTACCTAGATGTACTGAAAATGCTGTCTCTTAGTCACAGTCTTCAGCCATCAAATTTCCAAATAATCTTATTAACATCAGTAGGATTTGCATTTTTGTAGCAAGTATATTTACCAAGTGTTGGAATAGATGAATCAATCGATCAGTCAGTCAGTCAAATAAATGTAGCTTTTCCAACCCTCACATTCATTTGCCAATTCCCATGAGATTTATTTCATGCAGCTTTTCTTAATGAAAGGTAGCGTGATGATTTGCATTCATGCTTGCACACATCTCTTATGATATTGATCAATATGGACTTCCTATTTACTCTATGCATATTTGCAGGCAATTTTCACCAATGTAATGAATATTTAGTATATTATATTCATCAATATGGGCATGTTTCTGTTCATGTTTCCTATTTTTATATGCATTTTCCCTAATATGGACTTTTTGTATGCATGCTTTTAGTTGGAAAAATGCAACCATTGAAAAAGAATTACATTTTAGTTCAGTTAAATGTTCTGCCATTTGCATCCTACTTTGGAAATGCCAGATACTACACTTAGGGCCTTCTGTGTGTAAAACATGTGCACTACCACTGATGAACTATCTAATAATGAGGAATGAATGAATGGAAATGTTCATGTTCAGGATCATTTTGAATACTCAGGTGGAAAATACTCACTTTAGAAATGAAAGAGAATTTGTGGGCAAAAGCATTCTTCCAAACTTACATAGAAAACGAAACGAAAATCTTTGCCTCAGGTTAGATTTATTTTCATGCCACCCTTCCTAGAAGAAGCATATGTATGAATGGTTTTCATCCTTTTAATCACACTACATCTTTTGATGAGGAAGTTATGTTGAAAGATAAAACTATCTTGCAGATCTATCTGGCTCTGGCAGGTTTCAAATGAGCAAATTACACCTATTATTAGAATTGGCAATATGTACTGACAGTGCAAGCTACTTCCTGTACAGTCATGCAGAAATCAAACAAAAATGGGTACATGTCATTGAACTTATGGTGGAATCTATTATTAAACAGGCATCATGCAGTCCTGTTGCAGATCAATATTTTATTTATTTATTTATTTATATGTCAAATTTATATCACTGCCCAACTCCCCAACAAGGTGATATAAAGTAAAGCTGGCTCATAGGTCTTTATTTCCCATTAATAGTTCTCCTGGCTAGCTGGTGAATGTTTCCCACTCAGTGATGCTATGGAGAGTTGCTGGCTCCACTCTATTCTAACAGACTTTTTGCTATATTTGATCCCTACCAGCAGCCTCCAACAACTTCACTTTGAGTACTGCATATGGTTAACTGAAATATATGAGATACAAAGGAGCTCTGAAAATATCAAGAAAATTACTGTGAATATTGAGTGTAGGCATTTAATAGGTTTAGAAAGGTTTAGTGGATTTAGAAAGTCACATTTTTAAACATCTACTGAATTACTCTGAATGTATTTACTGTGAGCTCAGTTATATAGACAGTGATCTGAACCATCCATAACACTTTTCTTCAGCAACCTCAAGACTAGAATACAATAATCCTACAGAGATTACATTTGCTTCAGAGATTTCTGGGGGAGGTATGGAGGACTGAAGATGGCTCTGCAAAAATGGAGCTGATGACAATGGCAAAGACCAAAGAAAGGTGAGTAGGCCAGTTCCTCCAGTCTTCTTATCTGGAAAGGACAGAGGATTGCCCACATTTGCTCTGGGTGGCTGCTCCTCACAAGGAGACTGCAGGACAGCGATTTTCCACAGGTTTGAGCGTCCAGAAATGAAGGGATTAGCCATCTTGCTCACAACTGTGGTGGAGACTTTTAAAGGACACTGAGTTCACAAACCTCACTTTCTAATCACTTTCAGAAATTGCCTATCAACTATTCTAAAGCTATTAGAGACCTTCAGAACAAGAGGTTTGAAAAGTCTTCATTGGGTGAGTTTACCTTCAACTCTGAACAAAAGAAAAATTAATTACAAGCTTAAGAACTTAAAGAATTTGAAGTAAACAGCAAAAAGCTAAATAAGATTTTGATCTAAGAAAGAATATTGACTTTTGCTATAAGATTTTGGAATTAACTATAATAAAATAAATAACTTCTTATGGGAAACAGACTTAATTTGGTTATCCTGGCAATTGCAAGTCATAACAAAAGATAAGTGATGATTTTAGAAACTGAACACTAGAGGGCACTAAAGATTTTAAGAAAAAATAAACAAAATGTTATAACATCGGAAATATTAAAGGAGATCTTTGAAGAATGGAGCCAAAAGTTAATAACTATAATATCAACACTGTCAGTATGATGTCTGCTTCTATGGAAAGACTATGTCTAAAAGATGTTAATGAAAGAATGACAGATGTGGAACAAAGTTTATCTGATAAGATAGAGAAAGTACAGAATGTGGAACTACAAATAACAGGCCAAGAGAATGATTTGGAAAAGGACGCTTTACTGGATATACAAAAGAAACTGGCCGAACTTTTAAATTAAAAGGGAAATACAAATGATAAATCAAAAGAATGACTTGGAAAATGTTTTCTTATTGGATCTATAAAAGTGGCTTGAAGAAATCTGTGTGATGGGATAAAGAAGAATTGAAGAAAGATCAAATAATATGACAATATTTGATTGAATTAAAGATTAAGACTGTTAGAAGTAAGAGGAAGGAATACAAAGTTGGTTTATTTGATCAAGGTTAAAATAAGATATTTATTTACAATGTTCTGGTAACCCTTTATGGACTTTTTGCTGACACCAGGATTGAAAAGTTGATGTTTTATGGATTTGCTTATAGATAAGGGATGGGATATGGGATGAAGAGATTTCTGTTTAACCTTATAGGGGATGAAGAGTTCTTAAATTTGTTTATACTTGTGATGAAGGTTGGAAGTCACTTTTTTATACATTTCTTTTTCTTTATTATGTTCTCTTTTTTTCTTCTTTCTTTTTCTCTTTTCTTGAACTTTTTATTTTTCTTTCCATTCTCTTCTCTTTCTCTAAGGTTAGTTTGTATTAGTTTTTACTATTGTAAGTAAAATTCTCAATAAAATTATATTTGAAAAAAAATATTACATTTGCTTCAAGAAACCAAGATACTGTACCTTCCTATGTTAATCAGTGATTACATTCAAATTGATAGGGACAATGTGCCTGCATATGCGATATAACAAACATCTACAATTTCCATTTAAATCTATTTATTCAGGAATATGGTTTATCTCCTTCAGAAACTGCATTTTGGAAGTAATATGTAGTACAAATGAACTGTTAATATTTAAAGCCACTATCATTTGTACATTAATATTTTTCTTTTCAACACAGGATTTGTTCTCCCATATTTGGCATAAAAGACTTTATTAAGAATTAAAGTCCTCTGCAGGCCCATCTAAGCACTTCTCTTTTGTAGACCTTTGGCGGACACATTTTTTATGGATATATCCATTTCTATGGGTGACCAATTTTATTTTGATCTTTTTTTTCAGATACCAAAATGGCATATATGACATTTTGATATATTATCACAGTCACTAGTATGTGCTGCCTGCTCAATGGCTTTCTGTATATTTACATTGCTTTAACAATAATTTTGCTAACTTGGGAATGAATTCTGAAGGGGAATATTCTTTTCTGAAGCTAAAGCTATTTTAAGAAATAGCTCTACGAACAACCATGGAATAACAGCTTTTATATTCTGCCTCTCTACCTTCTGTTGGGAATGAAATCTTGTGAAAGATATTATTTGAAGATGTTAATTATTAATTTCAACAATTAAAAATGTTGAAAAGTTCATATCCAACATTAACAAGCTGTGGCACTGCCAGGGTGGAAACCAACGCATTTCACCCATGTAAATGTTTTTATCAGATATATTCTTGGCCAATAGACGCCACCAGGTGTACTATCATGTAAACCTGGATATGTTCTTCCATGCTTATCCTTCCCTATGGTAATTCTGAAATAAAGCAACTTTGTATCCCCCGTTTCAGAGATTAGGCCCTCCAGAAATGTTGGGGGCAGGAATATCAGCATTAGACCTTTTAGATCAATTTAGATTGCAACAACAGAAGGATGCATATGATTGGATGGATGACTTCCAGGGAGCCCCAAAGACCTGATTCTTCACCTTTCTCCAAGAATGATGTATGGTTGCTTCACAATGGACATTTATATGTCCCACCCCCCTCGGTTAAGGGAAGAAGTACTGTATTTCCACCCTGGCAATAGAACTGCTAGATATGGGGGAGTGTTTAAAACTTTGCACTGAGTGCTCAGAGGGTTCTGATAGCTGAGGATGCGAGCAGTATGTCAAAGACTATGTTTAATCTTGTCATGTTTGTTGCTGAGCCAAGACTATTCCTGGAAGGCTGACCAGTTTATTTCAACCCCTCCCTTCACTGTTGGGACCATGGGATTCTGTTTCAATGGATCTTATTACTGATCTTCTCCCTGTACAGGGTTATATAACTGTTTTTGTGATAATTGATTTGTTTACCAAGATGGATCATTTATTCTTTGCATGGACCTTTCATTGGTTCATGAGACTGAACAACTTTTTCTATGCCATGTTTTTTAGGTACAGAGTTTTAGTCAATCATACAATCTCAGATCACAGCTCTCAATTCACATCCAAGTTTTAAAAACTCTATTTCCGCTATTAGGCATTCAGATTCATTTGTCATCCAATCTTCTAGTCTGTAATGAATAAATGAACCAAATATTAGAACAGTATTTGAGGTCCTATGTCTGTTATCAACAGGATAATTGAACTAAATTGTTGCCTCTTGTAGAGTTTCTATATACTCAGCACATTCCTTCACAGCCTTGTCTCTCTTTCAAGCATCTTGCCCTCCAGAACTGCAGCATTCACTGTTCTTCACACCCTGGACTTTCTACCAGAGAGACAGGCTGCTAAGGTTTCTTAAAGGAAGAGCATACAAGCAGGCTGAAGATGCTAGTAGCTAAAGGGGACTAAGATTGTTGTGGGGGATTTGGTGTGGCTTTCTACTAAGTTCTTACTTTCTACCTATTCATCTTAAAAGCTGGACTCAAGGTTTATTAGCCTCTTCCAAGTCCCCATCAAATTAATCCAGTGGCCTTTCATTTGTTTCTATGAAGATTCATCCAGTGTTCCACTGGGCATTGCTGATTCATGAGGAGCCACCATGCTTCTTGTGTTCTAAAAGTGTTCCTCCCCCTCTCCATACTGGTGTAGGGAAGAAGAATATGAAGTGGAATACATTCTTGATTCTAACTGCAGGAGGTAATGTTTGGAATATCTGACTCACTGGAAGGACTACTTTGAATCTGAAAGGTCATGGGACAGTGCAACAGATGTCCACATCCCATGCTATGTATGCCAGTTTCATATGAAATTCCCACACAAGCCCAGTGCCTGTGATTTGCCACTGCTATCAATAGACAGTGAATCCCAAGCTGAAGAGGATTGTGTGCTTCCTGTCACAATAGACTCTCCAGTACAGGTTGCTGTGCAATAAGAAGGAAGGGGAGACTTCCCAGCTCCATCTGACTCTGTGTGGCAAGAATTGTCTAGTGATCTTCGGGAGCTTCCAAGCAAGGATGAAGGGAGTGAGTCTCTCGTTGATTCCCAAAGCAACTTGCCAATGTCTTCTTTGTGTGAGGGAGGGGAGACTGAGTCTGATGGGGGAGGTGATGTAGAGGAGTATGGAGGTAAACTTGAAGAAGGAATGCAAAAATGGTTAGGTAAATATCCTCTTAGCCCTGGGTAGGAAAAGGGAGTGAGAAAGAAACTCAAGATTATCCTGACTTGATTCTCTTCAGTTTAAGAGGGGGCAGAGGAAAACATTGGTCAGTCTTCCAAGTTTCTGTTGTTATACCATACAATAATAAAGTAGAGTTTCAGTAATCTTCATGATGTCTATTTCCTGGCTAGGAAGGAAAAACACTTGTATGTCCAACATCTTTAACTAGCCTAGTGTACTATTGGCTTGAATGAAATTATCAGATCTGCAGAAATCCCTAGCTGTTGTCTAGTGGTCATACAGAGTTTTGTAGCCTAGATACAAGAGCTATAATTTGAGTTGAGTTGGATAGCATCATCCCTCAATGTAAATTCTTCTTTAATTTCCATAAACAATATATTATATTAGAACAATTGTACCAATAGAGGCGAATATGTGTAGCTCAGCACTGAACTGGGTAATGAAAAATTTGCAAGAAAAGAACCAAGCTCAGAGAACCCCAAGGACTCCATAGAACAATTGTATTAAGAATATAATGGTCTGGAAGTACTGTATATGAAAACAAAATTCATGACTTAATAATATATTCAATAAACTAGAATGTTAATATGTAATATAAAACTGGGTTCAATAAAGAGTCTTGTAATGCTTCCCCTGGTCTATATGTAGGCTTGTAATGTTTGTTCTCATTACCACTTTATCATCCTCCCCTTTCTGAATGGCATAGTTTTCTAATCAGCTAGATACAGCATTCCACAATAATTTAATGGAGGAATAATCATAAATTACCAGGACAGAAATTATAATAAACACTCATTTGCTTCTCCATTCCTGCTTTTCCTTGCTTAATTAAATAGGTGTTGCCATGCCTTGTTGGTATTTATGCAAATAGAAGCTAAATATCCCAACCAAAACTACTAATAAAATTTGCTTTGTGAATCCTTTTGAGCACTACATGAATTCAAGTACTTCAAGTTCCAAGTCATGGGAACTTGAAAAAAATGTTTCTGAATGTTATTTACTTGATGCATTATTTCTCTCCAGGATACCGTCAAAACATGTCCTTGCAGGAATGAAGCCAACCATATATATGAAGAAATCCTAAATCAGTTTCAGCTGGTAAATGTGTTTTCACTTAGTAATTTTGCTACTGGAAATGCTGGCGATTGCTTCAGCTGGTTGACAGGGATTAATTTGAATGCACACGTGGAATCAAGCTAATCTGGAAGCTATTCCTACTCATTCAGGAAAACTTCTTGACAAAGAATCTTTTATTCTGTAGTCTTCACAATGCTTTCAAAGAAACAAGGCCAGTTTTTCACCACTCAGGCAGCCTTTAAGTGACCTAGTACAGCCAAAGCCATTCAACTATAATGGCAGCCAAATCAAGGATCTTGAATACCAACATTCAGAGGGTGTCTTCCTCAGTTATGATATATTAATACACTGGAGTGAAATTACTGCTTCTTGGCTGACCAGAATTATGTGTCATTTCCTCCGCTAACTCAGATCCCCACAGAGTCCTCACCCCTACCTTGCACCCCAGTACAATCATTGTGCTAACACCTACCTACTCCCAGTATTCTACTAACAGATGTATTTAACAATGGCAATTTGACTGGTAGTCACGAATTTGATGGAAAATCCTTAACCCTTGTAGGGGGAAAAAAATAGCAGTATGTGGTAATAGACTCCATTTAGGAGCATAATATATTTTTTAAAAATACTCATGGGAACCATCCAAATAGGAAAAAGTTCACCAAGAGGTCTTTATGAAGGACCCCACACACCTGGAGTTTGTAGGCATCTAGTAGTTGTCATGATGACATCATGTGCCTCATGACATCATCACACATATGATACAGATTGATTTTTTATCATATGTGTGATGATATCATGACATCACTTTTCACTGCCCATGGTTGAACCAGTTTCCCCTCACAGAAGTTATAAAAGGATAAAATTGAGGAGGGATGGATAATAAAAATGGAAAAAAAATGTATAGTGGCATTATGGTGTCAGCTCTTTCTCATTTAAAATGCAGCTGTCATATTCTTGTCAGACTAAGTAATGATTTTTGAAGCACACTACTGTGAAAATGTAGGCAGCCCCAGATAAAATGTCCAGCGTATTGTGATGAATGGTAAGATTCTGCAGAATAGAGTCTTCTTTAGCTTTTCAGGGTGACATTTATAAACAGTTTTGGAGCTTTTCTATGTCCAGGACACCCAGCATTACACCTTTCCCTCTAATATTTTCCTGATATAAGCTGCTTCCCCTCCCCATACAAAAGCTGGTATTTGCAAATGGAAGAATACTTCCATATTGTATTTTAGCATTTTTTATGAATCTTTCCATACAAGATGATATAGAGACAATATTGGAGAAAGATCTTGTGCTACATTGGCTGGTAATTCTGCAAGTCCCAACCCAATTGGAGGGTAGCAATGTGGGGAAGATTGCTGTAGAAGTAGCATTTAGCCATGCCAGATTACTTAGAAAGGTGATCTTTTCCTGTTTCCTTTCAAGATGGATTCTCATTCAGCAGCACTGAAAACACTTGGGGAATTTGGCATCTTCCTGAACTGGATTGACAAGCATGACTAGAAATTTGAATCCCATGCTGTTGACTTTCTAATAAATAGTTTATATTCACTAATTGGCCTCCTTGATGGGGACAGGATGAAGCATATGAATAGAAGTCGAGTTTTAGGATCTTAGGATATGATCAAATATATCCTCAAAACATCAAATACAGAATAATTTACAAGCAGTTGTGTTTGATAAAGGGCTTTTAGCATATGGTGTCTTATATAATTCTGCAGCATTTTTTTCTTTGCCTTAATATTATTTATTAATAAAGACTTCTTTATTTAACATAGTTCAAGCTTCCTTTTATAGCCAAAAGATTCTGCAAGGTAGGTTAACTGTACAGAAAAAGCAAATTGAAGCTACCCACTATGAAAGGGTAAAAGATTTTGATAGACTTCTTTGGTGGATATTATATTTTATCCTTTACTACAGCAGTCCAATTACATTTAACTGGGAGAAGGCTAATTCATGAGAGATGGATTACCTTGTTGGGAATTGGATTTGTTTTGGTTGTTTTTTTAAATATAGATTTAATGTGCATTACTGGAAGAGAGGGAGCTGAGCCTATCTATTTCATCTGTACATTTGGTCCTAGCCTTGTTCCTCCTCCTAGACAAATATAACATCACCTGCATGGCAGTATTTTAAAGCTGTACAGGAGGTTGTCAAGGGTTTGGACACTAGCACTTTGTAGCTTGGTGGTCAAATATTCATATGTTGTCTCTGAAGGTTATTGGGTTTCTTAAAATTCTCTTCGTCTGAATTGACTGTGGCCAGAACTTGATATTCTAAGAAGCTGTCTTTCTCAGCTTCCTAACAACAGTTCTCCGTTCCTTACTGCACTAACCTTATAACCAAGACTAGAAAATGACCATGACATTGAATCTCCGAGATTTTCAACCAACAAACCTTACAAAGAAGGCATCATGGAATTGTTATTATTCATGTTAATACTGATAGTAAGCCATTTAACTAGGAGAAATCCACTTACAAAACTCTAAATTTTACTTAACGTTTCTCAGTAAGACACTGTGCAATGTTCACAGCATAGGATAATATAAAGTGAAATGAAGAAATGCAGATATCAGTGTCAAATGTCAAATGTTAAAATTTCGCTTTCATAATGAAAATGCTGGAGAGAAAGAAATTTAGTCTACAGGAATTTATTTCAGATAAATACTTTGATAGCTCAGTACAATTAGGAAGGGCATCGTTTGAATGGATTATTCATATAAAATCATTTTTACACAGCATCATACATACCAAAGGTACTGTCCCCAGATACAGAGAATAATAAATACCATTTCACTGAATTAAAATCAAAGATATTGAATGCATTTGGTTGTAGTCTCATATTATGGATGTGTGAAGCTTGGAAGGGATGTTTTACTTCAAGGGAGAGTCAAACAAAGCACCCTTCAAAGCTGCTTTGCAGAATAATGTAGCCCTTGCTTCTAACAACACAGAAAAGGGATTGTCTGCTTCAGTTTGCCTTGCTCCTGAAGCTCTTGAGGCAATGGTATAGAGGACAACTTGATAATATACAGGATGTACTACAGACTTTTCTTCAATGTCTGAACATATGCAAAGATGTCTTAGTAAAGAACATTATTACATCTACCTGTTGTCACTATTGAGGGCAGGGTGTCAATTTGTACCAAAATAAGTGCTTTCTGATAGGGTGCTGAAGATGGATCCAGGTTGCTGTGAAATTCAGAGTATAGGCATTAAATGGTTTGACCATGAGAGTTATGGAAGAAGAATTCATTTTCTGGAACAGCAGAAAGGTAACAATCCTTGACATGTTACCATGTCATATAATTACCATATAAACTTGCTACCCACTGTGAAGATTTCACTGCAGCTTTAATCTAAACAGAGATCATTTTCCTTTAATAGGTTTTTTTACCTTTCTTTTGAGAGAGTAAGTAAGCTCAAGTTGAATCCTCATCTAATAAGTATCTTCAACCTATATAGTCAAATAAATCACTGCACACTGTCACTCATTCTTAACTCCAAATTCCCCAGTTAAAATTATCTATGAGTGCACACAAGGACACACAAAGGAAATCATAAATATGTACCCCACAAATTACTAACTTCACACAGGAATATCTAAAATCTAATTCCAATCCTGCTCAGAATCACTGCAATAAGTCTTCCAAACCCTGGTTTGCTAAATTATATGTTTTAGCAAAGATTACAATAGTCTCAGCCTATACAGCTGCAAGGTTATCACAATGATCAGCACTCCCAAGAAACCTTCTACTTAGGGGAAAAAGCAGCTGTCTGTTTCACTATGAAATCAAAACAATTTCTTTAATATTAGGATTTCATTGTGTCTCAGTAATATAATAGTATAATAATAATATCTATCTATCTGTTCCCTCCAATTGTTTCATCTGTTTATCTCATTTTCTATGGTCATGTCCTAGCCAGCTGATTTTTTTAGCATATTGTACCTGGAATGGCTAGTGTTCATCACAGTTATAAGAACACTCCTGTTAGTATGTCCAAGTTTCTTCATGTAAAAAAAATTAATATATTGACAAACGTGTACTAAATTTTCTAAGATACCTCCTTCTTATGATTAGACAAATGCCCTGTAATAGTTCTCTTCTTGGCCACAGCACCTCTCCTCCTTCATTTATCAGAGCAGTTTTACCTTATTTACAAAATTTGCTCATATCCAGACATGCACCACAAGCATTGCTACAAAGATAGTCTTGAAAACTTTGTACATTTATCAAAGCAATTGAAATACACAACTACGTTTTTCATGATTTGTTATCTTTTGAAGAACTGGGATAGCAAAAGGAAATGATGAATAGGCTGACACAATTTTAAATTAAAAAAACTAAATGTTTTAAATTAAATGTTAAAAGTTCTCAATATGCTTAACAATGCATGTAAGCTTCTCACCACAATGAAATGAGTGGAAGGCATTCAAGGGCAGAAATATTTTAAGGCAACTGTAACTATTACAACAGCCCTTAAATCAAAACAAGCACCTTAACCCATGTATGGAGTACTGTTATATAATTTATTACCAAATTCCTTAATTTCACCATTTGCTAGAACGGATGTTTGCATGAACAGTGCTTCCTAACTGGAGCAAAGGGACTTTCCACAGCTAGCTCCATATTGCTGAGACAACAGGAAGACACTGCAGGTGCTCTACTGAACCTGGGGTTTTCCTACTGCAGATACCTGCTGAGTTCCTTCAAGTTTGTATGGACCCAGGTGTCTGTGTGTCTGTATGTGGAAGGGGTGGGGTTTACTGGCTTATTGCAATTACATATTAGTTGCAGCCTAATAAGGGCATCGACATTTCATCTCCCAGCAGGATGCATAGTATGCAGGCTTTTTTTCTTTGAAGTTGACTTTCATCTTAACAAACAACTGGATTTAACTTTTATTTAACAGAGGACACAGGTCACAGACTGATTCTAATATGCTTCTAACCAGTCAAGCAGGATGTCAAGTTCTCCAAGGGACTTCATTGCAGCTGATGTAACATCCATCTGAAAGTTGATTGAAATGAACACTTAGTTAACAGAAAAAAACAACTTGGGGTGGGATAGTAATCCCCAAACACTACTGCTGTCTTTTCATTGTTATTTATTATTGTTACTTCATTGTAACAATTTCCATACGGCTTTTTAGTTTCATCTCTCTAATTACCTGCTCATAGTTGATGATGATCTGCTGATACTTATTTACTGCATCTTCCCCACAATGGCACGTACTTTGATATAGCTAGAAAAATATTGCAACAGTCATTAGAGGTTTTCTATGTGCTTCTTTCTTTCATTGAATGCCATCAGGATATATTATAGTGAACACATCACTCCTTCCACCAATGGACTTGGGTGGTGAGTGCTAACAAAAAATAGAGCCAAAGTAGTACAACTAATGTACTGGCATACATTGGGGAAACAGAGAACACTGCAACAAATCTTTGCAAAAGCCAAAATCGCTGAAAGCAATCAGCCCCCCAAAACAAACAAACAAACAAACAACCACCAGCAGCAGCCAGTGAAGCACTGAATCTCAAGTGTGATTCAGAAAAAAAGTTAGAAAATCAAATGCAGGAGATAAGAAAGTAGAATGGCCTACTTGGCAAAAGTGGAACTTCAAATGGAATACTCCGATAAGGAGAGAAGTATCATTTCAAATCTGATTTATTATTTTCATGTTCAGTCATGATGCTGCCAAACCACAGGGCAAATTTAGTTCCAGGTATAGCACAGGGGCTGCTGATTCATTGGGACTAGAAATGTTTACTTGGGTGCTGATTATTATTGCTCAATTTCTGCTTTTACATTTGTAGCCAGATGTTATAGATTCTTACAATAAGGATTACAGATATTTGCATTCTTTAGCACAAAGAAAATGGCCCTTTAAATCTCTCCTTGAATGAAACTTGCAGAATGGGGAAAATCCTAATCAGAAGAAAGCTTAATTTCTACCCCACCCTGCTTATTTAGAGACGGGCAATCTGCACATTAGACAACGTTATACTTCAACTCCCATTCAGCCCTATCTAACGGTCAGACTTGACTGGAGGCCGCAGCTCTCCATCTATGCAATAAATATTCAGATCTATTATTTTATTTTGTACAAAGAAAATATGATTGCTTTCATAATACCAATGTGACTTACACATTCTCTGAATTTCTTCTCGGTGCTGAGGAAAGAGTTGGCTATACCACTGACTTTCCGATTGATGAGAAGGCTTTCTGTCTCACAGTGTCTGAAGACTTTGTCCAGGTAAAATGTTAAAATGAGGTGAATAAGACAACATCTGTCTACAGACTTGAGAAAAGAAATTTGGATTTATTGAGTCACTGTATCAGAAAGGTTCAGGACAATGGAAACTGTTGCCAATTTTTATTCTGGAAAGAACTACTTATTACAACAGTAGAGAAAATCTCGTTGAGTTGTTGGCATATAAGCATACACTAAAGATCTCCTGCTTGAGAGAACTACTGGGGGAGTTATGACTCTTCAGACGTTGCTGATTCTCCCCCTGCACCCCCTTACCATTAAGTACATGATTGTGACTCATGGAGTTGAACAACATTTGGATGGCCAAAAGTTCCTCAACTTTGATATACAGAAAACACTAATTTGCAGGGGCACCCAGGGTATGAGCTTGGTTGTCAAAAAAGTGAAGATGGCAGCTATAATTGCAAAATTGTTCTGCCCTTTTTTAACCTGTGTTGCACATGCAGATGTTATCTTGATGTTTTTACAACCCCCCAACCCACAGGCATCCCTGCCTTTGCCCTGATAAACTCCCTATGATCTCCCCATTTTGAAATCTTTATCTGCTTTGGTACAACAGAAGCCTGTTCATAGAGTCTTTAGAAAATACGTTGTCAGATTCTGCAAAATTCCATGTCTGTGGACTAAATGAAGCGCCACGTTAAAATTTTATTTAGTTTAACTTTAATATTTCATTGCAGTGCTTCTCACAGCAGAATGTACAACTAGAACTGCTAGATTAAATCAGGCCAGTATGAATAATTAATTAATTAGAGTGTTCAGCTTTTATGAAAAGCATTTGGAAGCCGTTCAGACCTTCATTACAAGCCTTTTTTTTCAAAAACAGTGCCTCCAGCAGCATGTTATTTTGTAGTTAACATTGATTAAAACATACTTCTGTGGTCATTTGCCTGTAGAAAATCATGGCAGTATTTATTCATTTAAATTATTTGGTTAGCCATTTTGTGAATTTGGGGATAGAATTGATAGGACAGAAATGAGGAATCTTTGGCTCCCTTGTAGAACTCATTTTTTCTCCCCATTCAAAATTCTTTCATGAAGCATAATCCTAAGAATGGTTATATTGTAATAAATCCACTCCTGCTCAGTGGATCTAAAGTTGCAGTTTTATTTCTAGGATTACCTCAGAGTAATCCTCCATGGGATTTCCTTGTAAGTTGATATGTATGGAATTGCATGCTGGTAACAACAGCAACAATAATGTAAGCTGTTCCACGATAACACCTTTGTTTGATGGTGTTAAAGGTATTGCCACTGGAACAGCTTACATCCTGCAACGATACCTTTAACACCATCAAATAACATCTGCCTATCCCAGGTCCTTGGGAAGGACTTGATAGGTGGATAAAAATGTCAAATCCAGTCTAAACATCTGGCTGACTGTGCGACCAACAATAATTTATTACATTTGCATGCTGCCATGCAGTCCTGTGAATTCCCACATAGGAATAAATCTACTGAACATAAGAGAATGTCCATTTAAATAAAACTGATTGGCAAGTATACCAGGCAGGGTAAAATTATGAAAAGAAAAATGCTCAATATTCCACACCGTGTTTTGACCTACTTATTCATTTGTTAGATTTACATCCAGAAATTCAAGGCAACGCACATGATGTAGGAGTAATACTAGTCCTATATTTTTCCCCCCACAACATCATGAGGGCAGAAACTGAAGGCATCTGGCCCAAAATCACCCAATGAGTTTCCATGGCTGAAGATGGATTTGGACCTTGCTGTCCCAGGACACAGTTCAGCATCTTAACTGCCACGCCATACTACAGCTCCCCAACCAAAGAATCCAAGAAACCTGAGGAGTTCTGGACTTCATTTCCTTATTAAAGGAAATTTCTATTTTCCTTTCCACCTGATAAAAACAGCATCAGCTAACTTGCAAGTATTTTAAAACAACCTCAGCACACTATGATTATTCATGACACTACTAATATTTACATAAATCAAAATGACTGGAGCTCAAGATAGGAGTACAGCAAATAAAGCAAAAGAAAGGTACAACATGGAATTTTCCTCTTCAGGTGATCATTTAAATAGTTTCAGCTCACAACTTGGCAGGCAACAAAGGAAAATCTTTGCTAAGCAATGGGAAAACATTCAAGAAAAGGAGTGAGATGAACTTCCTAGGCAGAGAGTTCCAGGGCCTGGGCACACTAAAGAAGAAAGCTTGTTGCCTCATCCTACTCATGGGATGTTGCATGCAGGAAGCTTCCCTACTATAACTTCTTTGTGCTGTAAAGGTGCAGTTATGAGCTAAGTGTTTCCCTTCCAGGTTATGCAAACTGTTGCTAGGCACATGTGTTTTTGTTTCTCCCATCTTTACTATTTGAATGTTTCTGCCAGTACTACGATAGGCTAGAACTTGCTGTGTGTAGCATCCATCCTCTGCAGACAGTATACTCCCTGCCCAACGTCTTCATGGCAACGTAACCCTATTGTGACCAGAGCAGAAAAAAGCTGAGCAAACTGTAGCACGACTATTCCACTCCCTAGCTGTTGATAAATGCTATCATTTTAACTAGCGTGGTCAATGTGTAGTATGGATTTATAGACAGACACAGATGCGCAATTGCTGTTTATCACATTTGTTATCCCACTCTTCTTCCATATCATTTGTGATGGTAAGTTTCCCTATTTTATTTTCTCCACAATCCTTCGAGATTAAGCTAAGAGACAGGGGCACAATCCTGCAAGATTAAGCTAAGATTTAGATCTTTGCTCAGGACTGAACAAAGATCTAAATCCTGGCCATTCCTGTTTTAAGTCTATTCCTATAATTATCCACTAGTCGGCTTATATTTTGCAGTACAATAGCAGATGAAATAAATAATAAAATAAACAATAGCATAAATAATATATACCTAGAACATGATCATCTGGGTAGGCCTTAGCACAAAAAGACACTTTATAACCACTGAATTTTGTTTAATTCAAAAATCTGCTCATGTAGTGAGAAGTAATACATAGAAATATCTTACTATGAAGGAGAATGCAGCAAAACTTACAGAGAGTAGCACTTACCTGAAAATCATGCAAAGAATGTGGCTGCAACAAAATGCTTGTAGTTCTGATGGAATCTCTGCCTTGCTAAATAGGGAAGAGACAACATCCAATCTGAATATACATTTTTAGCTATTTAAATCATTACATCATATCAGACAGCATGGAAGATTTACAAAGTTATCATGATATCTGGAAAATAAAATAATTGTAATTACATGGGTAAACTACAGAGTTTGAAAGATTTTTGTTTCTTAATGTTTGCATGTTGGAGTTTGAATTTGGGGTCAAAAGAGAATTGAAATAAAATATACCTTTCAGGTTGGATGCAAGCAAGCATGCACCCAACACAAGAGCACCCTAGTGTAATTTGGGTCCAATGTCCTTTTCTTTGCATCTATATATCATAAAAAGGATTGGTATTCTATGGAAATTGTTTAATCAGCCTTTTATTTTTTTTCAGCTTGAGAGATTCCACCTTATTTAAGCTATTTGTCCAATTGCATGCATGACTTTTAGGAAATTCTTTCTGGATCCTATTTATAAGATTTTGCTGTTGTTCTTATTGTTTTTATTCAAAGAAAGCTGTGATCTAACACAAGCAGTTTTGTAAGTTAACTGTACTATATTGGTTTCTAAGCTACTTTTCCACTTGTTTTCCAATAAGTGTCCTGGAAGCAGATGACCATACTTACAATAAAGTTTTTGACGGTAGCAAAACTATTGCGAATTTCATTAATATTCATTGAAATACTGCAAGGTCCAAAGTGGAAAATCTTGTCCCCAGTCACTGATGCCAAATATAAGGACAATTTGGTGAACAGAAGGAAGAAAGGTGGGCCGAAGAAGATTTTCATATTGTTAGAAAATGAAACAGTTGATGCCTAAAATCCTGTTGAAAAATGGGGGAAAATAAAATTTAAGAACATGTTATTTCTTTTTAAATCCAGGGCACTAGTGCTGTTGAGGCTTTTTGCAGAAATTAGAACTTGTATTTAACACTGAGTTTGTTTTCGAAAGTATGTATATGAATGGAGATTGTACCCCATCTAGGAAACATAGTGTATGGGGGGTGGAGCTGGGGAAAGAGACAGAGACAGAGACAGCCTGAATGAACAAATAAAAATCCTTCTGCTTTATCTTGCGTCTTCATCATACCATGTTGGTCAGATTTAGCATAATCATATGGCCAGTCACAATGAACCTGTAATGCTAGACCAGGTTGCACTCATATCTACCCATGCCAGTGCCTATATCATTCTTTCCTATAATTCTGTTTTCCAAAGTAGAATATTTTGACCATATACTCTACTATTTACATGTCCTAATAAACTGTGTTATGTTTTACAGCCATGTCATGTCTGATATAGCTGCAGGTTTTATACCTCCCACACATGCTTTATTCTCTGCTATGGAATATTGTGAATTGATTGATCTGAATTCAAATTTTGATTCCCAACAAATAAATACTCCATAGATTAAAATATGGCTAGACAGTTACTGAGTCAGTAAAGAGGCAACTGCTGTTCATAAGTATTAAGATACACATATACTGTAAGGATCACCAGCTTGACTGCCCATATACACCTTTGTAACAAGTTGACTTTTAAGATCCTAGATAAAAAAATTGAGTTCAGGGCAGGAAATTCACTGGTTTCTGTGCTCCAGCAGCATGATAGAAGCAGCTGTAGGCAGTTTTTCTGAACACATATTTGCATAGCATGCAAAGAACGGATGAGTGAACTAACTGTGTTCCCTGCATACCTTCCTTGTTACCTTATGTACGTAAGGAATCTCTATCTATGGAAGCACTGCATGCAATTTTTTCAAAACTTTGGATGACTTTTTTAGTTCTTTGGTGTTATATGAATCTAGACAGATGAAGCTAATACTCTGGATATTTGAGTACGAAGGCAACTGTTTTCGGTTTTACATACTTTCAGACAGTTAAGATTCTCTGGTTCATATGGATTCAGAGAATTATTTTAAATAACTGTCACTCATGAAATTAAATAAAAAGCCATGCCTATGGGGATATAAGCCTTGTTTAGGAATATCATGAAACAGAGGAACCGGTTTCCCAGGACTGCCCCTAGTACTGGGAATGAACCTACCTAGCTCTGCCAATAAATATCCATATGCATTAATGTGATCATCTGCAAGAAAATACAATATACATAAACAATTGCTTGCATATTAGGCCACCTCTACTGCAGATGACCAAGCTAACACAGCATCCTAACACTGGGGCAAAGCTAGGAATAAGGCTTCAAATAATTCAATTTAATGAATCTACAGTGAGGATTAGCATTTTTAATCCATCAATAAAATGCAAAGCTACAATCTCATATTATTGCAGGCTAAAATGCAGCCTTAACTTCAGTTACTTCCACTCACCATCCTGGAAAATGGATTTTTCATTTTGTCTTTCAAAAAACGAACAAAAAAAAAAGCCCATCCACTACTACTTTCATCTTGGAGTACATGCTGAGCATTTAATTGAAGCATTTGCTGCTGGTACTGATAATTCTTCCTAGCAAGATCACCTAGATACAAGATATTCATATAAGCATTAAGCTGTACAGCAATTACAAAACAATAAGCCAAAGGCATAGTTACGCATTTTAAATAATCTTACCTTATGCTCTGATGTGTAGGCACTTGCCTCTTGATGTGGAGTTGAATCTGAAAATGTCTGAACATTTTATGGAGGTGAGGGGCGGAAATCAGCCTTTGAAGTTTTTTCTATCTGTCTTTTCCTCGGTATTCCAAATTTTCCTGCATTTGGGAGGGGAGAGTTGGGAGTTTCCTTGTCATGATTCCATCCAAGGTGAAAGGTTGAACTTCAGACATGGTCCATTGTTTGGACTCCTATACAGGATATAGGAGTAGTCATTTCCAGTGTCCTACACTTACCATTGACTTCCTCTTGCCATAGGAATAAAGCTACCATACTTCTTTCAACTGATGGTCATAATTTTCCATTTTGACGATGGACAACAAAATTAGGAGACTGTGTTTGCCTAACATTTTCTAAGGAGAACATTTCTCCAGCAGTATTTCAACAGGGCAGCAATGGCACAGTTTTACCCTAGGTTTATTTTTCTTCCACTGCAACTCAGAACAGCATTAAATTGTAGGGCTGTACAGTGCTGTAATCTTCAGATGATGCTGGAGAGCATGCAGGAGTAATATCTTAAACAGAGCTGCATCTTTTCCTAGGATCACACAGTTGTTTAATAAACTTTAATACTACTCATATGACATTTCAGCCCAAATGGACTTGGTCCATGCTGGTGCCTTCCGCGTATGCTGGAATTTCAATTTCTGAGTGAGGACAACAGCTTAGGAACTAGAAGTGCTGGAAATTGCTTGTCAAATTTTCTACCATTCTTCTTCTATTGGATGGAAAAGAAGGAAAAAGGAATATGGTGTGAGGTTGGTGTGATGAGATGACCCTGGAGCATGGATGAATTACTTTTTTTTTTCCCCCATTCTGCTCAGCTATATTTAGCCTTCCTGCCTTCCTACATATTAAGGATATCACAATGGAATTCCTTCTCTGGGGTTTCTTCAGACTGGGGAGCAAGGGAGGCTGTTTTCCTACACTGAAGCTCATTTTCCCCCACAAAAGAGAACTTCTATATTTTCTTGAGCAAATGGAGTTGCTTGGCAGTTCAAATCCCTCAGTTTGGCTTAATATTTGGAATCAGTCTTTCTTTTGGAAGGTCTCCTGTTTTCAGGAAATAGTAAACACAAAAATGAGGCCTTACAACTTTTGGGTAGAAGTCAAGCTTCATTCCATGGTTTCTTCTGCTACATTTGCTCAAGCTACCACAGTTATAACACCTGTTAGGCAAAAATGATGAAATGCCTCCCCTTCCCACCCTCTTACAAACACACACATACAAGATATAGCCTGTGGAAGTGTAAAAAGGACATATGGCCACCCTACCACAAGCACATCTGTTTTGCATGTGTAATATTAATAGAAGAGAATATTTGTAGCTCAGGGTTGAACTGTGGAGACCTTGGGGTTCTCTGAGCTTCGTTATTTTCTTGCAGACATTTCATTACCCAGCTAGGTAACATCTTCAGTTGCACTCAAGGACTCCACATGTGTAATATTAACAAGCAAATATTCAGTGCAACCAAGCAAGCTTTCTATTGAATCAAAATTCAGAATAAGGTGAGGTGGCTCCTAATTGGACATATTACTTTAAAATATGAAATATATTATTTTAACAAGCAGGCCTTTAAATGATAGCTTGATTTTAACATTTTAATTTTTAGAAGGACTGTAACTTTTGTACATATTTTTATACATGCATTTTCATGGTATTTATTTGTTTTATTCTGTATTCTATATTTTATTTTGTGACAAATTTCATCATTCTCCATATAGAAAGGAAAAATATAAAATTATTATTAACAATATAACAATGCATTTAATGCACATATTTTAATCATCATATGATACCAAAGGAATGTAACTTATCACACCAATGTGGCAATTCATTTAAATTTGTGACATAAACAAAGTGCTCCAAAACTCCTTTTCCATCATTCTTTCTTTACTTGGGATGTACATTCCATATACTGTATAGTTGCAGGGAATAAAGTTCAATAACTGATGCAAGTCAGAATTTTGGGAATATTCTAACATGTACTTGTAGGCATACAAATTCATGTTCATCTTGAGTTTAGCTTGTTTAACCATTTCTGTTTATTCCCCTCCCCCATTAATGGCATGCAATTTACTGTAGGCACAGCAATGTGTTTGGAAAAAGATGGAGGAAGGTCTCAACTGAATCCTCTTCTCTATCATCCATTCCCCAGTTTGATTAGTGCGCATACAATGTCATACAGCAGCCATTATTTTCAATGGGAGACCTATTATTAGATTTATAGCCTGCTTTCTTCTAGGAATTCATGCCAGTGTATATAACACTCAGTCCAATTTTCCCCAAAACAATAACACTGTGGGGTTGCTTGGGCTGAGTGAATGGCCAACACTTAATCACTATACCACGTTGGCTCTGTGCTGTGCTATGTGCATTTTCATATTGCCCAGACAAGTTTGCTTTTCCCAGCAGGATAGCCTAAACTTACTCATACCAATGGAGGGTGAAGGAGGAGGCATGACAAGAGGAATTAAGGCTCAGTTCATAGAATTGTAGAGCTGAAAGGGTGCGTATGTAGCCCATTGATTCTAACGCCCTAATCAGCAGAGGAATCTAAACTAAAGCACCCTTCATGAGGAAGTACATCACATAAATGTTTCATCCATTCTAATATTTTTCTTAAATTCTTTGTGATCCAATGGACATCATTTTGCCAGAATTGTCTGTCAGTAACTGTTTTTTTGAGTTCTTGTAAGCTCATGCTTATGTCATTACTAATAATATCTAGCCACTTTATCTTTTGCCTGCCTCTTTGTTGATTGTCTTTAATTTTTCCAAGCATCAGGGTTTTTTTTAAAAAAAAATGACTTGTCTTCACATTATTTGCCCAAAACATTGAAGCTTTAGCTTCATTCTTAGTGCTTCCAGTGAGCAGTCTGGTTTTCCTTCATCTAGTATTGACCAATTAACAATCAACAATCACCAGATCAGATAGGGTAGGCACGCTCCAGATCCCTTCCCTGAACTCCTGCCATTTAGTGGGACCTTGGAAGTGTGCCTTTTCAGTGGCTGCCCCTACCTTATGGCACACCCTCCCCCTGGTGATTCGGCAGGCCCCCACCCTTTTAGCTTTTTGGAAGGCCCTCAAGCCCTAGATTTTTGCCCAGGTGCTCAGATAGAATGGAATGGAATGAGGGTAGTTGGAGCTTCCTGCAGGGCATCCTAAGGGGTTTATTAAGGCACTATTTGTTGTTTGTTTGATCATTTTATGGTTATGTTTTATAGTTACTGGGGTTTATTGCTGTTTTGAGCTGCCCAGAGTTGTTTAAGATGGGCAGCCATACAAATCTTATAAATAAATAAATACATACATACATACATACATACATACATACATAAATTGTTTTTTTTAAAAAAACAAAATTGTAGCACCACAGTTCGAAGTCATTGATTTTTCTTCATTCAGCTTTTGATCTTTTACAGCCACGTTTTATAATATGGCCTGAGTAAATGTTCCTTTGTTGTCTGTTTGATATCTCTGTCCTTTAATACTGTATCTTGTCTAGTTCTGTCACAGTCTTTCTCCCAAGTAACAGATACCTCTTTATTTCAATTACAGTCATCATCCTTGTGAATTTCTGAGCCCAGGAAGATGAAGTCTGTTACTCCTTCAACTTCTTCTCCACTGTTTGAACTGGGTTGGCTTTGCTTTTTTTTTTTTTTCTTTCTCTTTTATTTATATTTATTGAGGTTTTTACATAAAAGTCAAATCTAAAGAAAGAGACAGAAAATAAAGAAGAAAGAAGAAAGAAGTGCAAGAAAAGAAAAAAAGAAAGAACCCCCCCCTAAATGAATTATGAATTATGACTTCCAACCTTCTCTTCAACAGATATTAACAAACCTATCATCTCTGTTCCCTCTTAACTCTTCCTAAAATCCCTTCAACCCCTTATTTAATTCTCATCTGTTTCAATCATTAAATCCATAAATCATCATTTCACTTTTTTCTTCTTTTAGCAAAAAGTCCATAAAAGGTTTCCATCCTTTAAAAAACCACTTGTTTTCAGATTGGCTTTGCTCTTGACATAATCTTGGGTTTGTTTGGGGGTTTTGGGGGAGGCAGTATCAGGCAGCAGACAGCTTTTGCACTCTCATCTTTCACCTTCAACAACATTTTTTTTCAGTTTTCCTCACTTTTACTCATCAAAGTGGTATCATCAGCATATTGCCCAACAATTTTAAGTCCAATTTCTGTTTTTATTATTTCAACATTCCTCATGATATATTCTGCGTATAAGTTTTTTTAAAAAAAATAAGAGAAAGTATGCAATTGGTGCACTCTTTCCCAATTTTCAACCATTTCAACTCTTCAGTCTATTCTAATTACTGTTCCTTGGTCATCATACAAATTCTTCAATAGGCAGAGGAGGTGGCCTAATACGTCCACATTTTAAGGGTTATCCACAATTCATAGTGATCTACATGATACAGCAGAAACAGAATTTTTTGGGGGGGAGGAAGGGATTCCTTTGTCTTTTCCATTATCCACTGGAGATTAGCGTTGTGATATTGAGGACCTCTGCCTCTTCTAAATCCAGCCTGTTCATAACAGTGTCCAAATGAGAGAGCCTGTGACTTATTCTATCATTGTAGAACTAAGCTGGAAGGATAGAAGGATTACCTCAAGCAAGAGATATGAATAAAAATGAGGATTGGCACATGATCACAGTTTGGAGAGCCAACATATGGAAATGCCCTTCTTCTTGTAGCATAGATGGCTCCTGAGAATTTCCTTCTTTCATCATCTCTGCTATGCCTCAAGGGAAATGGAAAATGAAAAAGTAGGAAATATAATGCATGAAACTGGTATACAGTAATGAGAGATGCAAAAAAAGGGGATTTTGGAGAATCATGAGTCAGAATGTCTCTCATCTGGTGCTTTGTGTATCAAGAAGCTTAACTAATCATGCCAATTGATTGCTCCCCTCTTTTTTTGTCATACCTAGAACTATGCAGCATTTGACATACTTAATTACACGCAATGCTTGTCATCTAAGCATCTAAGAATTATAGTGTTTTAGGAACAAATACAGCATGGAGTTCAATACACATACACATATATGCATATACATATATTGATTGATTGGTGTCTCAGCAGCCCTTGTTTGGTAGCTGACAGAAATTGAATTCTTAAAGAGTAAGAAAACTCTTACCTCTTGTTAAACTTAACAAGTAAACAAGTTAACCCAATTAACTTAATTTACAAATAGTAGTCCTTGGTTACAACCATCTGTTCAGCAACCGTTCAAAGTTATGATGGTGCTGAACAAGGAGACTTACATCTGGTCCTTGAAGTTGCAGCTGTCACAGTGTCCTCATGTGATCACAATTCAGGTGCTTGGTAACTGGCTTGCAATTATGATGGTTGCAGCATCCCACATCATGTGATCACCATTTATGACCTTCCCCGCCAGTTCCTGACAAGCAAAGTCAGTGGGGAAGCTGGCAGGAGGTTGCAACTGGAACTGCTGGAACTGCTGTCATAAGTTGGCATGGTCACATCACGTCGCACTTTACAACCACATTGTTTAATGATGGAGTTCCCAGTCCCAATTACCTTCGTTAACTGAGGACTACCTGTAAAGGCCTACATTTTAATCGGTGTAATGATAATCACTCTGGAGCTTTTTAGCATTTCCATAAGTAGAAATATGTTCAGATAGAATTTGGAAGTCCTAGGATAGTGGGAAGAGATGAGGCCCACTGACCTATTCTTTTATTTGGAGGTTTCTTAGATATTCTCCAGTCTAAAGCCTAAGACAGGCTTTTGCCACAGAACCTACGCGCTTTATGGATGATTCATATAATTAAGTTCATCCTCCCTAATTATATCTAGTCCATGGTTATTGACTATATTAAGGTCAGCATCAAGGTCCAGCCAGAAAAACTATAAAGCAGAGAGAAATACAAAATTAAGATGTATCATCCTACAATAATTTTTGAAATTTTTGTTCACCAAGGATTTGATAAAATTGCTTGGAGTTGTTGAAATCTCCCTGGCCATGTTTAGATCTTTTAAAATTATTCATAAACTTCTTTTCATGCAAGCAGCTAATTGTATTGAGAGGTATGATGATAAATATTTTTACCAGGATCATCTGTAAAAAAAATGACAAGCTCAACTCTAAAGAAAGTTTAGAGACAGGACAACTAAGATGGAAGTCCTTGGTGCTAAGTTTAATTTTGCCATAAACTTGCTGGCAGTCTTATATTCGGTGTTCCATTCCAAGTATAGGGATAAATACATCTCCTCACTTTATAAGGTTGTTCTAAGGGTCACAACAAAACAAGACGTCTAAAGCATTCTTGGAAGAATCTTAGAGTCCTGCTGAATTTTATCCAAAGATCAACTTGAATTATGATCTATTCCCATCATCTGAAATGTGGTCACCAGAATAATGGATAAATATGATAGCAGTACCAGGCCCAGCATCTGTCTTCTCAGCCAATTGAGGACATGCCAGGGTGGGAAACTTTTCTGAAGAAGGCAATCAATTCAAAAGACCTCCTTGATGAAGAGTTCCACATGACAGCTCAATAACTAAAAAGACAATAATCTGCCTAGCCTATTGCTAGGTGTTCTTGCTTTACAAGGGAAGGTGGCATTAAGGAAGTGACCAATTAATAATTTGCATATTTCAGAAATTATGTTGTCTGGATTAGTGGGGCAAAAATTTAGTAAGCTTCACAAGGAAGCTATAGTCAATCAACATTAAGGTGTGGTTTTGTCTCAGTAAAAGTTATTCAAAGGCCTTCAGCAATTTTTAGTTTTAAATAATTTTACCTACATCATAAGCTTCCCTGAGTTTCCAGCTAATGCATGTTCACTGAAGCCAGGCACACTCACTGCTTTCCCATCCTCCAAATATTCCCCAAGAGGTGTTTTTTTTTTTTAAATAGGTTTTGATCATGTAAAAGTCATAATAACAGGTTATTGCTCTAATTTACAGATGAAAAGATGAAAGTTTAATAGAAATCCAACGAATTATTCAATAGGTATTTGTAAAAACAAGTGCTAACTTATATGAGTAGTGTTAGCCAAAGAAAGAAATGAAAATTATTATGTAAAATTAAATTGCAAATAAAAAAATTAAGTTATGTGCTCTGTTGTGGGCTTTAATTTTGCTTAGTGAATGTAGAGCTTTTCCAATTATATTGTTCAAATTTGTTTTACAGTACACAGTTGGGAGCTTAGAAGACAGTAGTCATATCTAGTTAGGTTAAAAATTGGACAGCTGATACAGACTGACCTGGCATAAGGCAGTAATTGGGCATCTTGAATTCTGACCAGTTTTCAATTCTACCGTGTGTGCAGGATTAATGGAAATAGCAGGAATTTTTAGCTTTCAATGTGGATTAATCATGGTACCTCCTGTCACAGGCATTCCAGATTCTTTGGAGTTACAATGGGGCACTTCAAGATCCATTTTTACAGAGCAGAACATTTCTCCTCTCATATATGCAGTGCAATTAGCATGATTCCTGCTTGCTGCTACAATGATGTTCCTCTAAATCACCAAAATACTATCATCAACCAAATCAAAGGTTGCTACCCTTGTCAAACTCAACCCAGCTGAGTTTGAAATTTAAAATTCTAATTAATTTTATGCAGACCTCTAGAAACTAATGCCAGGATGGACATTTAATACCATTCCAAAGTCACCTCATTCATGAAGGGGATTGATTGATTGATTGATTGATTGATTGATTGATTGATTATGTGCCATTAACTCTGTGACAATTCTTAGTGACCACATAGACAGATCTTCAGGATGACCTTGCCCTTTAGGTCTTCCAATGGGGCACCCATTGCCACCATAAATGACTCTAGCCACCTTACTGCTAGTCAGCCTCTTCTCTTTCCTTCTACTCATCCCAGCATTACAGATTTCTCCAGAGAGCTAGGTCTTCATATAATGTGTCCAAAGTATGATCATTTGAGCCTGGTTATTTGTGCCTCCCTTTGTTGTTGTTGTTGTTGTTGTTGCTGTTGTTATTGTTGTTTGGCTATCTGTGATATTCTCAAGAGTCTTCTCCAACACCAACGTTCAATAGCATCAATACTCTTTCTATCCTACTTCTTCAAAGTCCAACTTTCACTTGAATAGAGTATCACAGGAAAACCATTGCTGGCATGATACTGATTTTTGTAGATATAAACACATCTTGGGATCTGAATAACTTTTCCAAGGCTGTCATTGCTATCTATCTGTCATTGCTAGTCTACAACATATTTCTTGACTGCTAGTTTCTTTGCTGTTGATAGCTGTTATTAAAAGGTAGAAACTATCTAACACTTCAGTGTCTTTATTGTCAATTCTAAGGCTGGTTGTTCTATCTATTGTCATTAGTTTAGTTTTCTCCATATTTAACCTTAGTCCCATTTTTCTTACTATGGTCCTCAACTTTCATTACTAGAATTCGCAGATCACTTGTACTTGCAGATCACTACTCTGACTGTCATCAACATAGCACATGTTATTGATGCTTTTTCCTTCACATTTAAAACCACACTCATCTTCCAATCCCGCTTCCCTTAATATAGATATTCAGCAGAGAGGTTGAATGAATAAAAAGAGAGTATACAGCCTTGTCCTACTCCTTTGTTGACCTGGAGTCAATCTGTTTTGCCATGTTCTATCCAGATTGTGGCTTCCTATCCAGTATATAGATTTCACATGAGGAAAATGAGGAATTCTGGGATTCTCATTTTCCTAAGGACATTCTACAACTTGACATGGTCAACACAACTGAAGGTCTTTTAATAATCAATAAAGCACATCCTAACTTCTTTTTGACATTCTTTAACTGTCTCATTTATCCTTCATAGATCAGCAATAATGTCTCTGACTCCTGGGCCAGGGAAGACCTATTAAAAGACCACAGAAACAGCAATAGAACACCACTGGTTGCTACTTACAGCTTACAGCTCAAACCATTCAAAAGCAGTTTTTATAAGCTATAGCCCATACTGGACAATGACACTGTACTTTCTCAGGCACTAGGTGGCAGGCCCATACTTGCATGAAGACAACTACTCAACCTGAAGCAGATTCTCATAAGCAACAAGAAGCAAGAGGACAGTAATGATAAGATGGGAATCAAATACTGCAACAAATCCAGATGTCTACTTTGCCCTCACAACTACACTAAAATCATCATCACAGGCCTCAGCAAGTACACACACCAGATTAGAGGCACCTTCACATGCTCTTCCTCTAATGTGATATGGGCCATCATCTGCCAACATGCCCCCCTGGATTCTACATATGACAAATTGGCCAAACTTTGCATAAAAGGATTAATGGAGACAAATTTGACATCAGCACTCAATACAAGGCCACAGTAGTACCAGAGCATTTCAGCCTCCCAGGGCATTTCATAGAAGACCACAAACTGATGTTTTGGAAAAGCAGGACTTTCCACCATTGAGTGGTGTTGAACTCACATATATCACAATGTTTTGGGCAATCTCAGAAGATCTTAACAAACATAATAGGCTTTTAATACATTACAATTATTAATTTATAACATATGTAATCTGTCTTTCATGTAACCTGTACCTGCATAACCAACCTGTCTTCCCTTCCTTCCCCCCTCCTCACCCCAAAAATCAGTCTAGCCACTCTATGCATCTGATTAAATGATAATAAATACTAATTTACTAATAAAATGCATTAGTTGTAATATACTAACATATTAATAAAATTTATTAGTTGGAAAAGGTGCTACCAGACTCCTTCTGATTATATGTCCATTAACATCCCTTTAGCATACCAATTCAAGACTGGAACCTCCTCCTGAGTTTGGAGAATTTCTGGAAAACTTTGTTTTTCCATGTTTGTTTCTGTCTTTGATGTCTTTACATATGTCATTGTAATAATGTTTCTTGTCTTTTTAGCAACTCTCTGAAATTCTTTGTTAATTTTCTTCATAAGATCTTTGTCTCTCTTGGCTTTGGCTTCTCCTCTCTTTTTGGCAGTTTCTACCATTTATTCTAACATCTTGTTTGCTTTCTTTTGTTTCTTGGTCTTCAGCAGTCTTTTTTCACATTCATCCTTAACAACTTCTTTGATTTCACTCCAGAGTTCCTCTGATTCCCTATCAACAAGATTAAGGACTTCAAAGCAATTTCTGATGTTCTCCTTGGAAATAGTAGATGTATGCTCAATATCATATCATGGAAACTGGTTGGCTCTGTTCTCCCACTTTAGCTTGACTTGGCACTTGCACATGAGCAGTTTGTGATCTCTTCCATAGGCAGCTCCTGGCCACATTCTTGCTGTTATAACTGAGCTCTTTGACCTCCTTGTACTAATAATAGAGTCAGTTTGATTTCTGGGTGTTCCATGTGGTGATGTTCATGTATATAGGTGTTGTTCTGGTAGTTTGAAGAATGTGTTAGCAATGAGGAAATCATTGGATTGTTAGAAACTGGTATCATTCTCCTGCTTCATTTCTGTTTCTTAGTCCAATTTTCTTCCTTACTACCTCCAGCTTAGGAATTCCAGTCTCTAAGCACAACCATCTTACTTACCGGCATGTTCTGTCAATTATTAAGGGGGCAGACAACTTCAAGTGAATAGAAAAGGGAAGGGAACAGGTCAAAAAGTCAAGGGGGCAGCTGTGGAAATCTACCCCTTTTTAATATACATACTAACACAATGCATGTTGAAAGGGGCAGAGCTTTGATTATGTGGTTGCAGCCACCATCTAATTGTTTTTTTGCCACCCTCCCTGGGAACCCTAAGGGTGGGGAAGAATTTTGATCAGAATATGGGGAAGAGGTGGTCAAGTTGCTTCAATCTACTTTTCTTCTTTAAAAGTGCTCCCCCATGTGATCAGAACAAAACAAGGCCCCTTCAGTTTCTCTGTACAGATAGGTCTCAAGTTGTGCGGTTAATGAATCCCATGAAATGGTCGCATTATTCAAATTCACACTATTCAAAGTGATACTTTTATGGAAAATTGGTAATTGGTTCCAGCCCAATAGAAATAGGCAATGAAAATTTTTAAACATACATTTTATATATACATTAATGAAATATTACAGTAAAAGATAAAAAGAATATACTTATAATTTATGGTTAATAAAGTCACAGAATAGTTATAGAAAGCAAAATAAAAACAAAAATTCTACCATAGATTCAGGCATTCCAACAATTCATCCTATTTTAGCATTGCTATAATTTTCAATTACATCAAATTTTTGCTCTAATGTAATAACAAGCCACCTCTTTTTTAAACTTGCACTGTTTTCCTCTGGCAGTGTCTAAAACCCCAGCCACAACTGTGCATGTGCTAGCCTTGCATTCATTGAACTTTGGGTTGCATTAAATACAGCCTGGTACCAGTTTATAATTTGCACTAAATCGAATATCACATTATTCGAACTTGCACTAATCATGACCTACCTGTATAGAATGATTACCTGACTGCATAACAGTCAGATAGTCATAAGGTTATTATTGTTTGCAAAGGAGAAGAGAAAGAGAAATAGAGAGGGAGGGAGGGAGGGAGGGAGGAGAGGAGAGGGAGAAAAGTAAGTTTAGTTATGGTGGAAAAGCTCACCAAATGACACCCACAACTGGAGAGGATTCAAATGATTGTTTATGCAAAAGCTAGCACTTACAGTGAGTCACTGGTCTCTTGCACCTAAACAACAAAGAACAAACCTTTTAAGGTTACATAGATTGTATATAGAACACCGGAGAAAGCAGTGAAAGCAAGCACACATCAAAGATGCCTGGCATTTCAAAAGAAATTACAGCTGATACCATTACAAATTTGGGAAGAGAGACATAGATACCATTTAAAATGTGAAGACACTTTAGGAATGCTCTTTGAAATGTACCAGGGTAACTCTGATATACAGGAAAATCCAAGCCACTAACAGTTATTCTAACACAGTGATCCAGAAAGAGAAAAGAAGAGATAAGAGAGTAACTGTCATATATCCTTGAGTCTGGTATTTATCACCAAGGGCATACATTTCTAAAGGGGTAATGTAAGGTAATTAACAGGGTATTCATAAGACAATTATCCTACTACAAAAAAGTAATATCCTACTTTCTGAATCCCATCTACTTTGTATAGAAAGCATGGATTCAGGTTCTTTCACCACGAAAGTCAACTTCCTTCAATTCCCACTGACATGTATTTTCTTTCCATGAAGCAGGCATTAAAACAGTTGCTTCTTCTGCAGGGAACAATGATTCCCAAGAATGTTAGAGACTAAATTTTGCCCATAATTACTGGAAATTGGTGAAAAGACTCCTAGTGATTTCATGGACATATCCATGTAGTTATCTTGGTAGCAGCACAAAAGTGAACAACACTTGCCTTCTTCCTAGAACTGTTTTCTATTTCATAGTCTAAGAAAGGAAAGGAAAGGAAAGGAAGAGAAAATTGTTATTGACTGGAAGAAATTATAGGAAGCTTTGCAATTGATTAAACTACCATAAGCATTTCATTAATGGTTGTGCATCACCTTGAGGGAGGTATCTAGATGACAGTATAAAGGAAATGCTTATCAAATTTGTATATGAAACACTTCTGAATGGCTTCCTATCACAGATGACAGAAATAAAAACTGAGACTTTTTCCAGGTTGTATCAAACCAAAAAAATGAAATCCAACAGAAATGTTTTTGTTTTAAGGAGCACATGTATATGTACAATTTGGTCATGACAAAGCTTGGAACAATACACATGAAAAGGATAATCTAGGAGTTTTATTCAATTGCAGGCTGAATATTAGCCAGCAGCATGATACAATTAGCATAAAAAACAAGAAGCACTGTATTTTATTCTACTATAGCAGTGTTGTCCAAACTTGGCCACTTTAAGATGAGTGGACTTCAACTCCCATGGCTGGCTGGGGAATTCTGGGAGTTGAAGTCCACTCATCTTAAAGTGGCCAAGTTTGGACAACACTGTACTATAGATTTGGTCACCACATTTAAGAAGGGCATGGATAAACTGAGGCATGTTCTGAGGAGCATTACCAGGGTTAGGAAGAATTTGGAAAACAAGATCTGTGAGGCAAAATTGAAAAAACAATGTATATTTCCTCTTAAGAAGAAGAAGATTAAGGAAGATAGGAGAATTGTCTAAACATTTACCACAGAGTAGATTTGTTCTATGTTGTTCCAGAAAGCAGGAGGGAAACCAGGGAAAGAAAAGTAAAGCAAAAAAGATGTGATGCAGCTGAATGAAACTGTACTCACAACAGGATTGGAAGTGCTGTGTAATCAGTGCTCATGTTCTCATGGAGACTGCAAGTGATACAACTTCATTGCAAATCCTTCCAATCAACACAGGAAGGTTGTAGATAGAACAAGTGAGGCTGGAGCTTCTACATTCTTTTGACAAATACCTGATATGGCCCAAAATATTATAGAATGCACTTAGTTGAATGCACTTAGTTGAGGAATTGTAGAAAAGGAGAAAGGCCTTTCTGAAAATGTCTGTTACATCTTGAACAATTCAAGATGCGCGTCTGATTCTTCAGATGTTCTGATGGGAGAAATACATGATACATGCATAAGAAATAGAAACCTTTCGATTACTTTGAAGATTAGATTGATCTGAAATAACCTGTAGGTTATATTAGATAATGATGACACATGTTTACTGTTCCTGGTAGAGACAGATATCTTATCAAAGAACACCTAGTGACTGGAGAAATCATGCACACATAGCTAGAATTTCATTTCCTGAGTCTGCAGTTCAGCAAAGATGTAAGAAAACTTCATGTTCCAGTCTCATGATAAATTGAGTCTATCAGCTAAGTAACCAGAAAAAAGGGCTTCTGTGGCACCTTAAAGATGAGCAGTTTTTATTTGTCTAAGCTAAAAAAGACATGGCAAGAAGGCAAACATAGAAGTAGAAAAACAGAACAGTAATTGGTTAAAACTGATTAAAACAAAAGTTTGACCTAAGCAACTTGTGACCTTTCTGATTGCTCTTAGATGATATGCCATTTAACTGGCAAGGAACCTGCCTCAGTTTCCTTGAACAATTTCACTTCAAATAATTCTGAATGGCTTCTGATATAAGTGTTGCTCTTCCTTTAAAAAAAAAATGTGGGGAAAACCTTAGAATTATTCTTGTGGAGGAAAATATGTGAATTAATGCTATTTCAGAATGAAAAGTTCCCAAAGATTTAGAAGGCAAGATTCATTTGAAAAGAAACTGGGTTCATGATGGCTTCTATTTAAATATTTTATTCATTCATAATTTATTCTTTGTAGAGGGAAAATCTCTTTGCTGTACCCAAGTATAGAGTGTGTTTCCTTCTGTGCTTCATAGATATTATTGTAGTCTTGCTTTTTAGACTAAACTCACACTTTGAATTTGTAAAAGCAATCATTCAACACATATTCTTAGAAATACTACCCTAGACATATTGACCTGATACCAGTATTGTTCCCTTTCAATTTATAAAACCAGATGACTGAAAACCCCAGGTTATGGGAAAAATAAAGGCCTTAAACATGAAGATTACTTCAAGATTGAAAGAACTAAATAAATAAATAAATAAATTTTTAAAGGCTGAAAAAGTATATTTACTTTGCAGTATTCCTATGCCTTTAAGCAGGAGTGTCCTCTAAATCAAGCAACCTTAGTTCCTAAGCAGGTATGCAGTAGAACCAGAGAAGCAGTAGGAGGCAGACTCAACGCGATCAATGTGCTCAGACACAGCTGGGTATGACCTCTTTCCTATTCAGTGTCTCACCCTCAGAGCTCTGGGCTAGCATCTTCAGTGGGATTATGTCGCTGTCCTTTTCCCTTTTAAATGTCCTACCCGCCTGCCATGTCTTGCCAAAGGCCAAGCAGAGAGGAGCCCTATCCTAGAAAACATTCATGCTCACAAAGATGAAGCCTTCTCAAGGTGCCTTCTCCATCACAACACTTGCCTTCTAGGATACAATCCTCTGAAATATGTTTGGTCCCACTCAGGCTGTGTTAAGAGGCTTGAAAATCTGGCCTCGGCATGTTTGTTTTTTCATGGTTGCCTACTTTTTGGGGTGTGGAGGGTTTTAAATGGCATTTTATGACTGGCCCAGAGTCATTATAAAGTTGGCTGGCCTTATACATTTTTAAATAAATAAATAAATAAATAAATAAATAAATAAATAAATAATAAATAAATAAATAAATAGGCAAATCCTGTCTTTGAAGTATTTTAAGCAAGTTAACACATTAAGATGTTTTCTATTGCCCAAATCCCTCAATTTTCTCTTTCTAAACTGCATTTATCACTGAAAGATGGGATTTTAACTTTTCTGATTTCTACCTTTATTGTTGAAATCAAAATATATGCCCTATCTCTTCATGGAATGCAGCCAGCCAAACACAAAGAGAGAAAGAGGAAAAAAAATAGAAGTTTGTTATATAGTATGACCTTCTGATATAATGGCAGGGGCTGGGCCATCCTTTTAGCAATCATGTTGTTGTGCCTCCCATATTAAATGCTGAAAAACATACTTGGAAGCTGTTGGGACAGAATGCCATTTCTATATTCATAGAATTGTAGAGTACAAGAGATGAACCAACCCCTTCCCATGTGCAAGTACCCAATAATGCATCATCCCCAGCTGATGGCTTTCCAGCCTTTGCTTACATATCTGCAGCACAGAGTTCCAGACCTCTTGAGGTAGTCTGTTTCAAATTATTCCTGATAGCCAAGCAAAATCTAATTTCTTGTACTTTAAACTGATAGTTCCTTGTATTCTGGAAAAGCACTGAACAAGCTACCCTGTCTTCTAAACGTTAGCCCTTCAGAAACCTGAAGGCAGCTATCATGTCTCCCTACAGTCATCTCTTTTCCAGACAAAACCTCTCCAACTGTTTCTCATAAGTTGTTCTTTCCAGAACCCTTATCAGCTTAGTTGGTGTTCTTTAGATATGTTCCAGTTTGTCAATGATGTTCCTCAAATGTGATGCCCAGCAAAAGATGCTATATTCTCAGTGTAGCCTGACCAACACAGAACAGAAAAGAACAATTACTTTTCTTGATCTGAACACTTTCTTTCTCTTGATGTGTCCTAGGACTGCATTTCCTTTTTTTTTTTTTTTTTGCAATTGCATTCCATAGATGGCTCATGCTTAGCTTGAGATCCACCAAACCACCCAGATTCTTCTCATGTGTTTGCTGTTCAGTAAGGTCTTCCTTATCCTATATTCATGCCTTTGATTTTTTTCCTACCTGAATGAAGAACTTTGCATTTGTCTCTACTGAAATTAACCTTACTACTTTATGCCTAGTTTTCCAGCTTGTTGAGATTCTCCTAAAACTTGATTCTGTCCTGTAAGGTATTTCCAATCTTTTAAGCCATCTGAAATTTTGATAACCATAATTTCTAGCCCCTCATCCAAGTCATATATTAATAAACTGAAGTACAGGGCTTAGAATAGAGTTCTGCAGCATCCTACTTGTCACCCCCTTACAGCTTTTTTCAAAGCTATTGGCATACACTCATTAGATACAGTTATTCAACTAGCTCTTTATCCACCTTTTGTTATCTTGTGTACTAGGATTTCATGGAAGACTTTATCTAATGCTTTGCTGAAGTATACTATGTCTACCACATTTCTACCATCAGCTAAATGGGTCACTGTATCAGAAATGGAGATTAGGTTAATATGTCATGATTTGTTCTTGATAAATGCATTCTTGTTCTTGCCAAGCATGCATTCTTTCTAAATGTTCACAAACTGATGCTTAATAATCTGTTCCAACTTTTTGCCTCATACTGACATTAAGCTCACTAGTCTATAGTTAGTTGGGTCCTCTTCTTTCTTTTTTTGAAGAAAGGAACATTTGCCCTTCTCCATTCTTCCAATCCTTTGGCAGTGTGTCAGTCCCTCATGATGAAAGAGAGAGAGAGAGGGAGGGAGGGAGGGAGGGAGGGAGGGAGGGAGGGAGTTAGTTCTGAGATGACATCCACAAATTCCTTAGATGTAATTGCTCTGGTCCTTGAGACACATCCAACATAACCAGGTACCATCTTGTCAGATTGTTCAAGGTAGCCAGGTGCTACCTATATCTTTACTTACCTTGGCCTTTTTGATTATACCAGTAGCAAAAAGAAGGGGAAAAAAGGTATATGCCTGCTGCATGTTTATTACATAATTACCAGTTTAGAGAAAGTAATGATAAAGTGAATAAGCTTGAACTATGACACATTTTGCATGAATATGGACTTGAAAGTTGGTTGCTGAATGAGATGGAAATAAAGCATGCATGAGAATAAAATGTATGTTTAACAAATGGTTCAACATGAGCAGGGAATCAAAGAAGGATATGTAATATCCCCTTGTTTGTTTAATGTTCTAATGCATGAATGTATAGAGAATGTTTGTGGTAACATTAGAGGAGTGTGGATTAGGAATATTAATGTATTTTATATACAGATTGTGACATGGTTTGGGTTGAGAACCTGAATGATTTGCAGTGAATGTTATTCAGACTACATAATGCAACAAAAACTATGGATCTGAAATTTAATGCATCAAAGATCAAATTGACAGATAAAATGAGTTAACAGTTGCAAGTTATTTATAAATGCAAATATATTGTGCATGTTGGACTGGCTTATCTTAAGCCAGTTTAGGATCTTTGTCCCCAGTGGGCACACCAACCAAATAAAGCAGCTGGATGCATTTTGACAACAGTTACATAGATTTAATGATTCAAATAATTGCCCCTTAATACAGTTCTCAAAACTAGCACTAAGTGCCCAGATACATCCACAGCCAATCACACTGTTTTCTTGGTGGCATAAACAGGGAGGCATCTATGTCTTAATAGGAGCTACTAAGAATATGTCCTATTGTCCTCTTATTAAGCTGTGTGATCAAGTTAATATAAGTTAGTACAGGAAAGGGTAATCATAGGAAGTCAATTCAGTATAGCAATAAAACAGAATTATTTAATCTTACTCACCAACCTTCATTTATTCACACCATCCTCCACATACTGTTCCTACTCCCATGGTGCTTGGGTGTGTGGAATTTGCCAGTGGGGGATGAGCCACAAGACCACAAGTCCTTGGATCATTACAGTGTAGTATTAGGGTGAGCAAGCCACCACCAATATTTCAGCAGACCTGCAATAGATCCTTTGGATGAAACATGTCTCTCCCCAACCTCCACCTTCAACATATCTTATTTTACTCTGGCTTATTCACCTTTATTGCAGACTGTGGTTCACTCTTCCCTCCTCGGTTCTTACTCATGCATCACATGAGTGATGAGTTTTTGGAATGCAGCAGATAATAAATCAAATGATCAAATAAATAAATAAATGCTTCACAACAGCAAGAGAATACTTAAAATAGTTCCTTACTGATTGTTCAGTTAGATAAGAAATTGCTTCTATTCAAGGAGGATTCAAATTGAAAAGTAAATAAGGTGATCTACCCTTAGTGCAGGTGGCTAGCTAGACAGATCCCTATCTCTCAAGATAAAATCCAATGGAAAGATGTTTAGATCTATAGTATATTGTTAGAGAAAAAGTTGAATGGAGAGAGGAATGAGAACTGAATTAACTAACTGTTTTCCCCCTCTGTCTTATACTAGTCGCAAGAACACATGTTGGACTCTGACCAATAATTTTCAATTAATCTAAATCCAGACATTATTAGAATTTTACTCCCTGTGCAGAAAGGAGACAGAGGGACAAATTGTTTTCTTCTGGTTTCAGGAACATTCAGATACCAATCTTCCATAATACCTTCATCCATCAGAACGAGCAGTTTGGTTATTGATTGCTGGGTCTCATTTCTCATATCCTTCCAGCCATTCTATGCCCACCATTGATGCAGCATGACTAGTCGGAATAGAATACTTCTCTGTTCTGTTCCTGTTCATTCTGGCATAACATCTTTCAGTTGTTATGTTTGCAAATGAACAGATCACTCTACCATGACATTTTTGTTAAATTGATCGTTAGTCATTTAGTAAACAGACATTGACTATATTCACAAGAGTTAATTTCTGCTCAAACATGTTGTCTTATGATAATCCTGGTACTATTCCAACAATGAAAAACTTGAAAAAGGAGGCATTTTGTTTACCTAGGCAGAATATTTCCTAAAGATGGAGAAAAGAAATTTTAGATGTTCAACTGCTGGTTATAAATAATATGTGGTCAGTTGAATGTTTCTCATGAAATGAATGTCAAAAGAAGTGGAAATGGCTAGGAACTTCCAGGGAAGAAATGGTAAACTGAAGACAGCTCCGCTAAAAGTGGAGCCAACAACTGCAGCAGAATGAAGATCCAGCAAGTAGACTGGTTTGTAATTCCACTCCAGACAAGGTTAGGACTTGAGATCAACCACAAGTGCTCCATACAGTTGCTCCTCATGAGGAGACCACAAGACAGTGGATTCCATCACATTTAGAGCTCTGAGAGATGAGGGAATACCATCTTTTTTGCTCAAACCATGGTTGGCACCTTCAAAAGGACACTGGGTTAGCATACTTCCTTTTCTAATCCCTTTTGGTAATTGCTTGTTCACTGCTTTTCAGCCATTAGGACCCTTTGGGTTGACACCTTTTACAGCCCTGGGTGAGTTTTCATCAATCCTTAGCGAAAGATATTTTAAATACAAGTTTAAGGATTTTAAAAAATTATTTTGGAATAAACAGCAAAAGTGTGATTAGAATTTTGATTTTGGAAAATTACAAATGGACTAGGGGTCCAGATGGATTTGAAATAAGATTTTGGAATTAATTATAAGAATTCTTCCCATGGGAAAATGCTTTTGTTTTGAATTCTTTTAAAAAAAATAAGATAAGACTTTAAAAATTAGATCCTGGGGGAACAGAAAGAATGAATGATTATAATTAAAGGAGAAGAACACTTAAATTTGACTTACTAATACAGAATGAAGCAAAATATTTTAACATTAGACATATTGAAGGATATTTTTGAACAATGGAGGACCAGAAGTTAATTTTAAGAGTGCCTGCTTCTATAGATAGTCCATGTATAAAAGATGTTATAGAAGAGGAACAAGTATTACTGGACAAGACTGAGACTGATCTGAAAGTGGATTTAAAAACGACAGACTACAAGAATGATATGGAAAAAGATGCTGCGCTGGACATACAAATGAAACCGGCCGATGTCTTAATAATTAAAAGGGGCTTGTTAAAGCTTTGAAGAATTTTGTGAGAAGGAACAAAGAAAAAAATGAAAAGAAATCATGCTCTAGGACATTATCTGAAGGAATTAAAGATCAAGATTTTTAAAAGTAAAAGGAAGGAATATAAAGTTGTTTATTTGATCAAGGTTAAAATAGATATGTTATCTCCGGTAACCCTTAATGGGCTTTTGCTGATCAGGACTGAGTGAGACTTTAAGGATTTGTTTAGAGGTAAGAGATGGGATATAGGAAGAAGAGATCATTTGTTGTATTTTAAGAGAAGGTGACAAGTTACTAAAATTGTTTATACTTGTGACACAGGAAGAAGTCATTTCTTCATATACTTCTTTTCCTTTTCTTTGATATATTCTTATTTTTCTTTTCTATTTTTTCTTTTTCTGCACTTTCTGTTTTTTCTGTTTTTTCTTTTCTTTTTTAGTTTGTATTAGTTTGTATTTTTTTATTGTAATTTTTAATAAAATGACTATAACAAAAAAGAAATGAAAATGGCTGTGTATAAAAGCCTGCTTCTACCAATTTTGTTATGTGTTAGGAAGAGTTGGGTATATCAGGAAAAACATTAAAGTAAGTTGCATGCAGTGGGAATGAGGTAGTTAAGAAACGTTCGTGGTAAAATGCAAAAGGTCAAGAAATGAATGGGAGCTGAATAAATGGGGATTAAATGCAAAAGTGTGTGACCAATGCAAAAGAAATATATTGGGGTAGTTTGATTATACAGAGAAAACAAATGAGGATTGAATTGCAAAATAAATATATGAAGAAAGAGTGAATGGATTGAGAGGAAGACAAAGAATAAGAGAATTGTGATTGAATAATACCAATGATACTTGAAAAGAGAATTTTGAGAGATTTAAAGAACAAAAGGACAATGTATGAAGTTGGGTATGGATATGGCAGAAGCAAAGATGGTTTGCAAGTATGGACAGGTATACTATTTGTGTAAACTGATTTAGCTACTTTTTCTTTTCTCTTTCTTATGCCTTTTAGTTCTTGTCTTACCATTTTTACTTCTTTTCTGAACTCTGCATAATGTTGCTTACCGCAAAAGGGTATAGCAAAGTGGGTATGTATATATGTGAAATGGGTCTGGAGATACTTACTCATGTGATATAGGCTTGTCCCACTGTTGCCCTATTTTGGTTTAATATCCCTAGGTTTGTTACTATAATGTTATAAAGAGCAATAAAATTTAAATATGTGAATACACTCTTAAATTATGTATCAAAATTTTGGATTTTTTAGGAAGAATTATGAATTTAATGAGCACAGGATATAGCCAAAATATTATGCCTTGATTTGCAACAAAATGTGGCCATAGATTCACTTTCTGCTTATCAGTTAATGGAAAGATTGATCAATATTATTCCATGTAGTACAGATTTCATGATGTGTTCAAACACTGGGCTTAGTTGTGACATTTTTAATATGTAATTTGTACATATATGTACAAATGTATAAACATATGTAATACATTTCTGCTTTTTCTTCTTTTGTATAAAAAAGATGATGATGGTGATGATGATGATTGCACATATATAGCTGCTATGTAGATGTGTTTGGGACAGAACAAATACATGTTCTTTATTTATGAACACCATTTAAAACATTATGTATGAGCCATATTCTGGCAGGAGACTACAGTACAATGTATTATAGTGTGAAGAGCTGTAACCAACCTAGTATGTATCCCCTTGGTCTTCTAATGAAATGCTGTTAGTTGGCACCTTTCCCTTCTTAAGGTTCATTATTTTTAATGAACTCAGAAGTGCTCTTTCATAATTCTGCATAAAATATATGCAGAATTATGATCACTTGGGATATATGGTCACTTGGGCAGCCATTCTTTCTGTTCCAGATGCAATTATTTTAACATGGTAGTTGAACACATTTTGTTCACTGGGAGTCGGGAACATTAGATCAACAGGAGCTAATGTACATCTATGATGTGCAAGAGGGAGCTATACTGCTTCTTTAAGAAAAAATGGGGAAAAGACAGCAACAAAAAATAGAAAATAAAGATAAAATCAGTTCAGATCTTAGAGGACAGCATTGTAGAAGACATGGCCACAGCAGTTGCCTGTGCCACTGTGGCGCAGGCAGCTTCCATGGCCAACTTTTTTATAACATTTTCCTCAGAAGACTTTGCAAGAAGACATCTGGGCCAAGCACATGGTTTGGAGAATGCACTGCCATCAATGCTTCACTGCCCAGATTAGGTGAATGTGAAATGTGTGGACTTTTCTAGTACTTGAAGGGTGTGTATATGTCAAGAGTAGATGTACGTCATAAGCCTTGCAGGCCCCAGTGAGGAACTGGGACTGGCTACCCACTCAGTGCCTGATCTGAAGAGCCCTCTGTGAGAGGCTGCTCCTGCATGTTCTCCAAGCTGAGGAGTTGCTCACCTGGGGCTTCTTTCCATTCCACTGCCCTCATGGAATTGCCCCTGGAGGCTGATGAATCACTCTGCCTGATGAGTAGACTAGCCTTGCACGCTAGTTAGATACTTCTAAAATGAGATTAACATGTTGACACTTGAAGGAGTCAGCAGAAACAAGGTCTTACCTTCTGGCAGCCTGATGCTTTACATTTTGCTGGCTAGCTGCTGGGCCTGGGAGTCTTACAGCAGCCGAGAGGAGGGAGAAGACATTCCCTTCCTGCTCCTTTGAAAATTAAGTTAACCTCCATTTTAAGGTTTAACTGGAAAATATACAATTCTAAGGTGAATGCAAGGTACTTTCATTGTTCCTTTTCCCATTTCTTCTTTCTTTTACCAATTTTTTCTGAGCCCAGCCCACTATAGTCCAGTGAGGATGGAAGCTGATCCTGGTCTGTCAATCATATACAAACTTCTCAGGTGTGTGCTTCTGAGGCAGAGGTGTGTGGTGTGGGGAAACCACCCAAGAGGTTTCTGAGCAGTTGGATTACATCAGGGAAGATACAGGGTTCTCCCCACAAGTGATTTCTGTCATGCTCAGTATGATTCCCCTCCTTTCTTACTGTTCTTTTGCTTGTTTCTTTTCTTAATAAAAAAAGTTAATAATAAGACTCATGAATTAGGGCACCATTCCCTGGATATATTAGACTACAATCAGGGGCATTTGCTGGGGGGAATATTAAAAGTCAAGATGGCAGCTTTGATCATGTAGTCATGGCTGCCAACTTGACTATTTTGACTGCACTCCTTTTCCCCCATTTTCAGTCCATGAAGAGTATCTGGAATTATGGAAGTGCAGTGTAATGCAAGTAGCAGACACCACACTAGGGAAGGCTGGAGAAGAGGCTGCTTGTATGCTGAGGTTATTATTGTTGGTTGCATAGTCAGCCAGATGTTTTCTGCCTTTTGCAATTGACTGATGGTGATTTTGTCAATGGTGATGCTCTTCAAGTAGTGCTCCAGATGTTTTGGGATTGCACCCAAGGTGCCTATTACCACTGGTACTATCTTTGCTTTCTTTTGCCATAGTTGTTCTATTTCTATTTGCAGGTCTTTATATTTTGTGATTTTCTCCAGTTCTTTCTCTTCTATTCTGCTGTCTCCAGCTGTTGCAATGTCTACTATCCAGACTTTTTTGTCTTTCTTATCAAAAATTGTTAAGTCTGGGGTGTTGTGTGGGAGGTACCTATCTGTTTGAATTCTAAAGTCCCAGAGCATTTTAGTGTCTTCATTTTCGATTACTTTGTCTGTTTTGCAGTCCCACCAGTTCTTGCTTGCAGACAAATGGTATTTCTTGCAGATATTCCAATGCACCATTGTTGCTACTTCGTCATGCCATTGTTTGTAGTCAGTCTTTGTGATCTTCTTGCAGCAGCTAACTAGGAGGTCCACTGTTTCTTCGGCTTCTTTGCAGAGGCGGCATTTGCTGTCTGTGGCTGTCTTCTCAATTCTGACTTTGTATGCATTTGTTCTTAAAGCTTGGTCTTGTGCAGGCAGAATTAGCCCCTCTGTCTCTTTCTTCTACCCTCTGCTCTTAGCGATTGCCAGGTCTTGTTATCTGCTTTGCCTGCTAGGTTTTTTTTTTTTTTTGTACTTTTTTGTGGCCACATAATACTTTGCCTTGCCATGTCTCTTTTCTGTTCTTCATTTGGTCTTTCTTATAGGCCAGTTTGGTTTCTTTGGTATTCAGTAAGCCTTCATGGTGTACTAGCTTCAGTGCATCTTCTTCACTGTCCTTCAGATATTCTTCCAATGCCCTTTTTTCTTCTTCAACTGTCTGATGTACTTGTAACATTCCACACCCACCTATGCTCCTTCGTCAGTAGAGTCTGTCAACATTGCTGTGTGGATAAAGATAATGATTCATTGTCATTATTTTTCGGATCTTCCTCCAGGGCCCTTAGTTCAGCTTGAGTCCAGTCCACTATTCCAGCTGTATATCTAATGACTGGAACTGCCCAGGTGTTAATCTCCTTGATGGTATTTCCTCCACTGAGTTTGGACTTTAAGATCTTCTTCACTCTTCCTATGTATTCACTACTAACCTTCTTCTTGACTTCAGTGTGCTTGATGTTGCCAGCCTGAAGGATGCCCAGGTATTTGATCTTCTTCATCCAGACTCTTGATGTTATTTCCATTGGGCATCTTGATTCCTTCGGTCTTCACTATTTTTCCCCTGTTGACAGTCAGGGTAGCACATTTGTCCAGTCCAAACTCCACTGCAATATCTTGGCTGTATATTTGGACAGTGTCAAGCAGTGATTCCATTTCAGATGGTGTTTTTCCATACAGCTTCAGATCATCCATCATCCATGTAAAGGAGGTAGGATAACCTGGCAGATGTTTTTGATATTTGATAGCCATGTCCTGACTTGTTTAGCATTGTTGACAGAGGAATCAATGCAATGACAAACAAAAGTGATGATATGAGTCTCCTTGAAAGATTCCTCTCTTGGTTTTAATCTCTCCCAGTATATCACCATTGACCAGCAACTGTGTCTTCCATTGTGCCATTGATCTTTGCACAAACCTTCTGATGTTTCTACTGACTCTTGTTATTTCTAGGCACTTGATTATCCAGTCATGTGGTAGGGAGTTGAATGCCTTCTTGTAATCAATCCAAGCTACATTCAAGTTGGTCTTCCTTCTCTTGCAGTTTTCCAAAATCAACTTGTCAATTAGCTGATCTTTTGTGCCTCTGCTGTTTGGGTGGTTTCCTTTCTGCTCAGATGGAAAGAGTTTATTTTCAACTAGCTGCTCTTGGACTACA
The DNA here is from genome assembly GCA_030867105.1 of Liasis olivaceus. Lineage (NCBI taxonomy): Eukaryota > Metazoa > Chordata > Lepidosauria > Squamata > Pythonidae > Liasis > Liasis olivaceus. The sequence continues at coordinate 162,295,677 of CM061350.1, read as the reverse complement.
TCAGCTACCACACCAGTTAGTGATTTGAAAGTTGTTGGCAAGCAGGTAATTGGTCTGTAGTTGCCTGGTGCTGCCCCTTTTGCTGGATCTTTCTTATCAGGTAGGTTTTGCCAGCTGTTAACCAATCTTCAATTTCACCTCCTTGCAGTATGTTGTTAAACTGCTTGACAATGAGTCAGCAAAGCAGTCAGATGTTTCAACCAAGTCAGCAAAGCAGTCAGATGTTTCAACCAAAAACCATGCAGTTCATCTTCACCTGGTTCAGACCAATTCTTGATTTTCCAAGCCCTTTTCTCCATCATTTCTGTTGTTATTACATGTTCTTTGACTTCAGCTTCTTTTTTATTCTTATCTACCTCCTTTATCCAAGATGCATTCTTGTTATATTTCTTTGGATTGTCCCATTGCTGCACCCAGAACTGCACTGTTTCCTCTTTGTCAGGTGTTGACTGGTTCATTGCAGTCTCTCCATTGATAGATTGGTAGAAAGGTTTCTGATTCAACTGAAATTGGAGATTCTGCCAGTAGTGTGCAATTCGAGCTTCGTACCTGCTGATCTTTTTGGCTATGGCTGTTATTTGCTGCTTTATTATTTCCAGTGCTTCCTTGATCTTCCTTGTTTCTAGGTGATATTTCTTGATCAGGTATTCTTTGGTCTTTTTGTTTTCAGCTTCTTTTCTTTCATCTGTTCTAGCTTGTTTGCATCTAATCTTAGCATGCTGATCTTATTTTCCAACCTGATCTTCCACTTTGGTGGTGCATTGTTTGGCTTTTTTTCTTGTTTGTCAATTTTGCATCCAAGGTATTCAATTATAACTGCAGCTGTGCTGTACATCAGTTGGTTTGTTTCTTGCAGTGAGTTGGTGCTTATGTTTGATATTACAGTATTGGCATGGTTTAATACTTATGCTAGCTGTTTCTTTGTAACAAGCTTCAATGCAGGCAACCTTATTCTGTTGTTTTTGTGCTGTTCTAGATGCTCAGTTATTCTTTGTTTCAATTCCTCTTGTTTTTTAGTTAGAGGGCTTTGTTCTTTCTGAGGAGAAGGCTCTACTGTCTGAGCTATGTACTTCTGGCAAGACTTCTGTCAAGATGATGATGATGATGATGATGATGATGATGATGATGATGATGATATACCTAAACCTCCTGTCTCCTATTTTCCCCACAATGCACAACAACAACCCAGTGAGGTGGGATTGGCTAAGAGAGAGTGACTGGCTCAAAGTCACCCAGCGGGCTTTCATGCCTAGAAGAGACCTAGAACTTACAGTCTCCTGATTCTAGGCCACTACACTAAACTGTCTTTCATCCTGGTGCTTCCTCATGCCTAATTCCTAAGTCCTTGGCACCAGCTTTTTTACTATGTCAATAACCCACCCCCCAAAAATTTAAAGATGGCAGAACAGCAAAGGCAATAGGTGCAGCAGGAACAGCATCTGCTTATACTATGTTATTGATGATTGTCAGCCCTTTCAGGTAGGCAAAGTCAGAGAAGAGGAGTTGTTAAGAGCCCTGGAATGTACGTTAATGTGGTGAGGGTATTATAACAGAATCTTGAAAATGTGTCAAAGCCCTTCTCTACTTCAACTTATACCTAATCCAATCAAGGTGGAGTTGCTTTGAGTTTCTTTCTCATGCTTTCTAATTTCCTAGGACCCAAATATTTTTTTCTGTAATGGCTCAGCATTCCCTTTCCCCTTCTGAGTCAAACCAACATTTCATCTCACTGCCCACTGTAGTCCTGAAACTCCTTCCCATGCAACTACACAAAGGTTACCTACCTCTCTTTTACAGAAAGGCTATCAAACATGGGCTGCACAACCTTGAGTAACCATTAGATGGCAGCAAATACTTTGAATGCTCTGTATCTTTTTGTTCCCCTCTAGAGGAACCCAGATTTTGTAGGCCACATCTGGTAGCCTAAGACAGCCCATCCCTTTTTTGGAATAATTCATGCTTAAGACCCTGGTTTCAACTGCAGCAGTGTGAGGGGGAAATGAAGTATAACAGAGAGCGGTTGATTACTTTGTTGATTACTCTGGAAAACCTTCCTTCAGAAGACTGGCAGAAATATATTAAGGAGAGACAAAGTGAAATGTGTGCCCAATGCTTCTCCTCCCACAATTCCCTTAAGCTGCATGCATCATCTTACTAAAGAGAGAACATTCTGCAATTTTAAGCCCCAGAAGTAGTTGAAGAGTGATGTAACTATCCAACTAGAATTATAAGACCATCTTAAAAGAACTCTTTAGTGTAATGTTCTCTTTGTAAAGTTTATAACATAATCTTTGGTTTCATCTACAAATTATTCACCATCAATAAAGGTTCAAAATTCTTCAGTGGTATAATGTTAATAATTTAATAAATTAAAAAATAGAGAAATATGTCTAAGTGGTGCTATTTCTGAATACAACCACATTTTCAGAAAATTCTTGGGATCCTTTCTATTTCTCTCCTGAGTAAATTTTATACTTTATATTCTGCAAGAACCAAGGCCTAAAACAAGATTTTTAAGGATTCAAATTTGATGACCAAAGTAGTACAGGTAGTCCTCAACTTACGACCACAACTGGAACTAGAACTTCCATCATTAAGTGATATGGTCATTAAGTGAGTCACACCCAATTTTACAAACCTTTTTGCCACAATCATTAAGCGAATCACCACAGTCATTAAGTGAATCATGAGGTCATTGAGCAAATCTAGCTTCCCCCATTGACTTTGCTTGTCAGAAGCTCCCTGGGAACGTCACAAATTGCAATTACATGACCCCAGGACACTGCAACTGTTGTAAATACATGCCAGTTGCCAAGTGCCTGAATTTTGATCATGTGATCGCAGGGACACTGCAATAGTCATAAGTGTGAGAAAAAGTCATAAGTCACTTTTTTCAGTGCCATTGTAACTTCAAATGGTCGTTAAATGAATGCTTGTAAGTTGAGGACTACCTGTAGTAGTATTTAACTATATATGCTTTATTGACCATTACAAGAAAATAAAGTCTAAATACATATAAGAAAGGTTCTCGAACACATAGCATGGTGTGGTTAAATAAGAATCTTTATTGTATTCCAGAATGAAGTCATATAAAACAGTTGATTGTCTTCTGTAAGGAGGAAGGTATAAATTACCAATTAGCAGGTCACATTCTTTGGTCTTTTCTTCCCACAATATTTCAGTGGACTCCTTACTGTACACTTCACAGCTATTGAACTGTTATTGATTGTTTATATAACTGACTTCTCTGCCCAGGGATCTACTGATTCTTAGCTTAACACACACAAATTATGAACAAAAATATCTCAAAGCAAATGCTTTTTAAAATGGAGCCTAGTAAAACGATATTGAACTAATCTCTGCATCATACATTGGTCAGCAGTCTAACTGTTGTATTTTGTGTCCGTTGAAATTCTTAGACATTTTTGAAGGGTGACACCACATAGAGCATGTGCAGTAGTCAAGATGGGCTGCAACCAAAGGGTGGATAATCATTGCCAAATCTGACCAGCTCGGGAACAATCACAGTTAGCATTCCAGCCTTAACTGTGCCAAAATGTTCCTTGCTGCAGCCACCACCTGCCAATCCAGTGATAGCTGAAAGTCAAGAAGCACTTGCAAACTGCAAAATTTCTCTTTTTCAGGGAATGCAACACTACTGCAAGCAGATTTCATCTCAGTTCCTAAGCTCACTTTCTTGTTACTAACAGCCCCTCTGTTGTATCTGAATATAATTTCAGCTTCTTCTCCCGCACCCAGCCCACTAGGTAAAGACCAAGGGTACTTCACTGAAGATGGAGAGAAAGGAGCAGTTATTAGTTCACCAATGACACCCCACTCCAAAGCTCCAATGACCTGCCCCATACAGATGGTAAACAGCACAGGAAACAAGATAGAACCCTGTGGAATTCCACAGGCCAATGATATGTCAAACCATAGTACCCAGCACCACTTTCTGAGTGCAGATCAACAGGGCCTAGCATCAGCACATAGTCCATAAGGATATTTGTTGTTCAGTCGTTAAGTCGTGTCCGACTCTTCGTGACCCCATGAACCATATTGCGCCAGGCCTTCCTGTCTTTCACTGCCTCCCTGAGTTTGCTCAATTTCATGCTCATTGCTTCAGTGATGCTATCTAGCCATCTCATCCTCTGCCGTCCTCTTCTCCTTTTGCCTTCCATCTTTCCCAGCATCAGGGTCTTTTCCAAAGAGTCCTCTCTTCGCATTAGGTGACCATAAGGATATAGTTGTTGATATTAATGAAAGCTGCTCAGAGATCGAAGAGAACTAGCAGGATTATACTCTCCCAGTCTAGTTTGTGGCATAGATCATCCACCAAGGCAACTAAAGCAGTGTTGGTACCATTTCTCAGATGAAACCCTGATAGAAATCCATCTGGAGCTAGGAGGCCACCATTTTCTTGAGCCTCTCAGAGGCTTTTCATACCATCAACTCTAATACCCTCCTGGTCTGCCTGGTATTTTGCAGTAGTTCTGCTCTTTGCCATTGGGACCTGCCCAAAAGGTGATGCTCATACCCAGCACTACTGCTGCCTGCCTTTTAACCCCAAGGAAGTGTTTAATATCCTTGAATGTTGCTTAATCTCAGTAATGGGCTTGATGGGGGAGAACAAGTTGAGGTTAAAACCATAAAAGATGGAGATGTGTTGATAAGCAAAACCTGGACTCTGGGATTATGGTGAAACATGGGAATGAAGTTAAATCTGTGGAGTCCTTGGTGTTCTGTAAGCTTGGTTGTTTTTTTGCAGACGTTTTGTTACCTGACTCCACAGTTCAACCCTGAGCTACATATATTTCTTCTATTGAAATTAAATCTCTCACAGAAACAACAGATTAGCTGTCTGGGAGTTTGCTTTGACCCACAGCTATTGCTGGGTTTGTGGATGGCAGATGTGGAAAGGAGTACATTTGCACAATTACGGCTAGTGTGCCAACTGTGACTCTTCCAGAGCCAGTCAGACTTAGTAATGGGCAGCCGTGCTTCAGCCTAGCAATGATTGATTGCACTGATTATTGCAGTGCATTTTACCTGTGGCTCCCTTGAAAATTGTTTGGAAATTGCCATTGGGACAAACATGGTGGACAAGCAAATACAAGGTACAGGGCACATATGATGCACTAAATGATCTACACCAGTTCCCAGTTGCTTATTGGGCACAATGTAAGAGGTTGGTATTGACTTTAAAGCTCTGAACAGTTTAGGACATGATTATCTGAGGGGTTGCCTCTCCTTCTGTGAACATGCCCAGTACCCAGTTCAGCAGGAGAGGCCCTTCTGAAATGCCCCCATTTCCAGTCTATCAGATAAATGAGAAAAGGCCTCCATGGGTGTAGCTCACAGGCTGTGGATTGTGCTCCCACAGGATGAGTTATGTTTGGTCCCCATTCTACCAGCATTTAGGAATGTAGTAAAAGCATGGCCCATTTTGCCAAGCTCTTTTTAATTGTTTTAAATAAGTTTTAATTGTATTTATTTACTATGTTTATATTTTTTTTCACCATTGGAAGTCACCTTGAGTGTTGGAATAAATTGAAAGGTACAATATAAATTCAATAATAAATACATAAATAAAATGTAGCTAATCAGAAACTTCTTCTGTACATATATACCATGAGTTCACTAGGTACCTTGTACATATCCCATTATTGCTGAGCAACCAATACAGCTGTTATTTGTTCATCCTGTCCTTGTTGTGGTTTAAAAAAAAAGTTTCTCGGCAATCTATGCAGCTATGACTAAAAACAAACCAAAGGTTGATATAGATTAAAAGGTAATGGTATATATGAGGTAATATTTGTAGTCACGTTCTGACCACAATCACAGTCAGATTCTATTTGAAATTAGCTGACTTCCATTTTAAGAAAAGAGTTCAGTTGCCTGTTGCCTGTACAACCTTGAAAAATACAAACAACTCCTAAACTATCTTATCTTATTGTAAGATGGGCTTTACTATGCTGACACTCTCCATAGATGTTAAACCTCATCTCCCAGAATTCCCAGCTACCTTCCCAAAGCCACTAAAATAGGGAATGTTGTTGTAAGGAATCATGTTATGGTGTTTTCATAGGCTTGCACGCTCATCAGCAGTATTTTCTAGAACTAGAAAAGGATGTTGCTGGCTTGATGATTTTGGGTTAACTATAAACCACATTTCCTTAATGACCATGGAGAGTGGGCAGCTTCTCAGTTAGAAATCTCTCCATAAGCTCTGGTCAGGGCTGAAGAAGATCTTGAGAAATGCAGTGTGAGCCTTTACAGTCTAGAAATGTCCAAAATGTTTGAAATGTGAAACATTTTACATGCTACTATTACTGACATAAGCTTCTGTTTTGCAGATATTTAGAAAAACAACTCTAGATGTGGAGCATATGCAGTTCCCAGACCAGGGATGTGCCACATTTTGGTGGCCAGGACCTGCAAATAGCAATGGGGGAGTCAGGTGACGCCACAGTGCAAAATGTGCATTGGGACTTTTTTTACCCTTGCTTAGAAAACCACATTAAGCATGTTTATGATTTAACACCCAGTAAATACTAGAGTTCTCACATACCATAGAGACTATAGGTTTACCAGCTCTATTTTAAAGCTAGTTTTCATGGGAAATTAATGCCTTTCTCTATGTTTTTCCCACACTATGATATGCTATAAATAAAAATGTATTATATACATTTGTAACTCTTCATCCTTACAAGACATGAATGTATATTGTGCATATTAACAAACTTGGAAATGAAATGGAAACTCTGTCTTTTCTATGATCAAAGAAAAACTTTAGAATCAGGAGCAGGATTTTCTGCTGTTCCTTTTTTGAAACTCCTAAAAAAACAAACTTCACTGAGGCTATAAGAATTGCAGTGTATACAGACAGATAATCAAGCACAATGCAAGGTCACAGGCATGCTCAAGCAATCAATGATAACAATATTCTGGTACACTACATGGGGGTAGTGCCATCCTAGTGCTCCTGATCTCTGCAGCTTTCAGTATCATCAATCACAGTATTCTTTTGGACTGACTGTGAGGTTTGGAGTGGGGGGGGGGGGACTGTTTTGTGGTGGTTTTCCTCCTTTCTTTCTGGCTGGTTTCAGTTGGTGTTAAGAAGAGGGGGGAGAGAATGAGCCTACTGCCTTTCACATGTAGGATGCCACAGGACTTGACACTCTCACCCTTTTTGTTGACATCTACATGAGACTGCTGGATGCCATCATTTGTCAGTTCAGGGTCAGGTATCATCAGTGTGCTGATGACACCTAACTATATCTCTCCATCCCAGGCCAACCAAGTGATGCTGTCATTCAGTCCCAGGGTCTAGAGATTATATGAATCTGGACTGGGAGAAGCAGACTCAGGAGCACAACCCTGACAAGACTGAATGGCTCCAGACCTTCAGACAGTCGCTCACACCTCAGTCGTCTCACGAATGGACTTCTGTAACACACTTTACATGGCGCTGCCCTTGAAGGCCACTTGAAAGCTATAGCTGGTCCAAAATGCAACAGCATGGGCAGTGATGGGAATGCCTTGTTATGCCCATGTGACCTCACTGCTCTACAAAGTTGCACTGGTTACCAGTTGGCTTCCAGATGCAATTTAAGATCCTGATTATCACCTATAAAGCCCTTCATAGCTTAGCCCTGGTTACTTGAGGAATTGCCTATCTCCCATGGTATCTGACTGGCTGGTAAGAATGGACATGCTCCAGGTCCCATTGATTAAGCAGTATTAGCAGGACCCAGAAAGTGTGCTTTCTCTGTTGTGGCACCTGCCATCTGGAATAATTTCCCCCAGAGATCCAGATGGCACCCACCCTGATGATGTTACAGACCTGAATATTCTCCCAGGCCTTGGAGCAGGGTGATGGTCGAACCCTTGTGGGATACGGTTTATTTATTCATTTATTTTTATGTTTGTCTTTGAATGGCTCATTATTTATTTTCTTTGGTGATACTGTTCTTTTTTTCACTGTAGGCTGCCTAGAGTTGTTAGAAGTTGTGCAACCTCTAAATTGTATGTATGAATAAATAAATATATGTACAATTTTGACAGTATAAAAATGAAATGAAATAAATAAGGAGTTTTTCTCACAAGGAAGTACACCAAATGAAACCTTTCTTTCTTCTCCAAAAAACAGTTTGTTAGTTTTTTGTTTTGTTTGTTGTGTTCTTCGGAATACATACATAACAATGGCAACAGCGTAAACCTAGTTAGGCAGCCAACGGACCATAATGTGCATCCTGGGTGACTAGAATCCCCCAGTATTGCGCCATCAAATTTCAGGGGCAAATAACTAAATTGCTAGTATGAGGTTCCATGGATTTCATTTTGTTCTAAGAATTTTCGTAATTCTTGTTACAAAATGGGGCCTAACAAGGTACATTAAATCAATAGTAACCTGGACCATACCTAATTCAAATAATAACAATCCATGCCACCCCCACCCCCAAAATAAGAGCTACTGACCATTAATTTACTAATCCACAATTTCACTCCAGATTATAAAAGAGCCTGTGTAACCCACGCATGCCAGCACTTCACTTCCCCTTTGACATGACACAAACATACCTCAACACCAGTTTTCTCCCTTGACCTCACAATGTTGTTCTTATCTCATCCACAGCCCATCTGTGAAACAGCTTTAAATCATCACTAAGTGTAGATGTTTTAATGTAGTTTTCTCCTTAAGATGACGACTCTTCCAACAGAGGCAGGACAGTCATCTGCCAGATATGGTATAGTAGATTGTACACTAAGCAGGGGTTTGGATTAGATAGCCTCTAAGGCAGTGTTTCTCAGCCTTGGAAACTAAGACCTGTGGACTTCAACTCCCAGAATTCTCCAGCCAGCCTTGCTGACTGGGGAATTCTGGGAGCTGAGGTCCACAGGTCTTAAAGTTGCCAAGGTTGAGAAACACTGCTGTAAGGATACTTTCATCTCTATGCTTCTACCCACCACAGCTTCAGGGACTGTCAAATCTGTAAGGTTTTGAAGGTGAGGTCAGCAGATAAGTCCTGAGTATAATCAGAGATGAATTTGGGGAGAGTTGGATGGTACAGGAATGCCACTAACTAGCCTCCATTTCTGCCATTTCCCTCCATTAGTACATTATTTCCTGAGTTCCTTTCATAACTGTTACTTCCCCCACACACTTTGCTTTGCATAGGAACTTCTCACTAGACTTCCAAAAAGAGAGAGAAGAGCAAAGCTCCTTTATGGGGAAGAGGATCAGTTGTTTTAGCACTGTACTTCTTTCACAATATCCTAAAATGAGCAGACCTCCACTGTTTTATTTATGAAAGAAGGAGGTGCATTTTTGCTCTAGTCCACTTTATCAGTATTCTAAAATCTGTCAGTACCGTTTAGGTTCAAGCTCTGCCTTTCTTCATTACAGTGTCCAGAAAATGATAGATGTTGAATTGGGCTGTTACTGTTTACGTGCCAGTCCTCCTATATTTACCACTTACCCTCACTTCTTCCCTCCACCCCATGAAGAAAGAGACCCAGTTTCCCAGCAGCTAGTCAGTTTTGCTCATCCTGCTCTAAGGCACTTAACTTAGCAGTCATAGCAGAGCCAGCTTATCTTCCACTTCAGAGTTCTCTCCGCTCTAGTTTCTTCCTATATGTTTCTTTATTTCACATTGTTTTAACTTGGGAGATGCCCAAATGGAGTGGGGAAGGAAGAACTCATAAAACAGCCCTGTGCCCTAATTATTGAAAGAGGAGCAGAACATCCAGAAGGAAAAAACAAATCAGCTCAGAAATCAACTTTGGTAGTGATATAATAAAACCAGGATAGGGACTGGCCATGAGGACAGCAAATTTTATCCCGGAATTGTTTGATGTCAATTCGAAGATGGGCACTTTAATTCAGTAGTGGGAGAGGCCTTAAATTTAGCTTGGCAGCCCCTCCCTAGTTGCCCATCCCACCAGATTGCAATGGTAAACTGCTGGCCACTGAAATTCAGTAGCAATTTACTGTAGCCTCACTATGCTATAATCCTGTTTGAATGTAACTTCCAGCATCCTATATATAACTGACCATGGTTCTTGCCACTCAAGACAACCTTTTGAATTATCCAGCTCATCTTGAGGGATTAAAAGCAAGTCATGAGCAATCTGATTTTGCAAATTTGCTGTAGCCATAATAGATTAATGGAATTTGTTTGTAATGCTGCAGTTAAGATTATGCCAAAGCTAATCCTCGCAAGTAGAAGCAGAATCCGTCATGTCTTGACTATACCCAGCTCAAAGCAATCTCATGTGCAACATGATAGGTTATAACATCAACTACAGCAATAGAGTGTTAATAGATACTATCACATAATTAGTGGTAGAGAATTTTCCCCCTCATTCTGCCTGAAGAGGCACTTCAGAATCATACCAAACCTCAGTAGCCTCCTATTTATAATTATATGAGCCATTCAAATTACCAACAAGGAAAAAGAAATTTGGCTCTGATAATGAATCCATTATTAGGTAGGCAGCACCTGGGTGTTCTTGACAGGGATGGAAGACCAGCAAAAAATGCAACTAGGGCTGTAAATTGAAAAAAAAAAATTCAGAGGGAGGTAATGACAATCCTCTCCCATATTGTTGCTAAGAAAACTACATAGGTATATTCATGAAGGCACTAGAAATTGAGTTTGGCTTGAAGGAGACTTCACCTTTAATGACACCATTTCTTTACTTAAAAATCATGGAATGACTAGGGCACAGGCTGCTCAACAAACTCTATTAAACAAGTTCAGTGAACTTCTGCTAATCAGTTGGAGAAACCTTTGCCTCTTCTTGTGAAATGTTCTTAAGAACATTGAGACAATATTCTGGGAGTTTTTTAAAGGTTGCAATTCTTTGCTATTGAAGGTGGTTTTTGAAATTTTGCAACAATCTTCACAACACTTGCATCCTTGCTCACTTTTTGTAACATTATGTAAAAAACAGAGACAGCAACTGAAACATTCTTGGTCAGTGTGCAAACACTATTAACTAACTATGGAAATTTAGAGTGCAATTCTATATATGCCTGCTCAGAAGTAAGAAAGTAGCTAACTCCCAGGCAAGTGGGTTAGAACTGAGGTCTTCATTATTCATAGTCATCTACCCATTAGCAAAATATTTTACAGGGTTCAAGACAAATAATTTTCAACGACGTTCTGTAAATATTTATGTAAGCATGACTGGAAGCTGTTGTGTGTACAGCAGTTCCCATTCTTCTGTTTCGACAACTGGAATAATATATTTGATTCTAGTTGCATTTTCCTTATACTGTAGTTGCATGATATACAGTATGCATATATTTGTATATATGTCTGTAAGCAGCCAAGAAGAAATGGAAGGTATCTTCCACGTGCAAAAGGATGTCACTTTAGTTTCTGTGAAACTTAGCATGTTTCAGTCTTCATTTCTTCAATCACGGATATGATGACATTTACAGTATTATTAGCAATGTATAAAAAGAAGCAAAAGAAGGCTTTTAATATATTTGATTCTTCAAGCAACACATACAGGGGCTGTAAAACAATATTTTACTAAGACTAATCTTTTTTTAGAGTCAATGGTCACACAACTTTGGGGAAAGCAGAAGTCCATAAAGTGGGAGAGGCCATGTCAGCATGTGGATGGGACTGGGGTCAGGTGGCAGTTAATGGGGGGGGGGGGTGTATTTTGTTTCTTTCAATGACTCTCCTTTGAGCTAGTGACTCCTGGTGACTTCACAGAGATGGCCATATAGTTATCATGGCAACAGTATGAAAGTGTTTGTCATTTCTGTCTTCTGAGATGCTCTGGGTTTCCTTGGTATTACTTGATTATTCAAGTAATAATCAGGGCTGAATCTTAGTTCCCAATTCAAACAGGTTTGGCCAAGTGCTGCCAGTTATTGAGACTTCTTTTAGGGCTCATATTATGATTTTCACTCCTTTCTCAACTCAAAACGGCAGAAAATGGTAACATGTGTTTTCAGCAACTATGATAAGAGGGGCTCTGAGGACTCCAAAAGAGGACTTCAGGAATCACAGTTGGCCCTCAGGCTGCATTGTTGTCCATCTCTGGCTTACTGTGTTATCTGAACCAGCCACTGTGGCTTTTAAATAATGGTTTATGGTTTAAGATTATATGTTAATCCAATCAGTCTCTTAGTTTTACCTATACTATCAGCCAGCTCCTATGCATGTTTCTCTAAGCTCTTTGCAGGGAGAGTGGAAGGGGAAGGCAAATGCAGAAAATAGTAGTACAGTATTCCACTCAGAATTTTACAGAGTTGATGTAATAGTTTTGTCAGGATCAGAAGCAAACAGCCTGCAATCAGGTAGTTACACTAACAAGGGGCAGATAAAAAAACCTTCCTTCTACCAAAAAGCAGGAGCCTCAAGTCTATTAAATGCACTGGAACAAGAATTAAAATTTGAATTCACTATAAATAGAGCTTGCATTTTAGACTTGGCAATTGCTGGAACTTTTCCTTAATGATTTCTTATTTCTTTCAATAAACTTATTTTTCAGAGGCATGCATTTTTAAATCACTGCTAGAATGATTTCCAGTTCTAGTATCAGCCAAGAAAAGACTAAGACCTTTTCATGGAGCTATCCATTAATGTTCTAGGCTGTTGTGTTAGCAGAAGAAAACGTAGTATTACACCTACAAATTTTAATTTTGGGTCACCATTCACCGGAATCTGATAACTACTCACTATTGTGCTTGGAGGTTCAGCAGCCTCCTTTGGGGTATCAGTGCTGTCAGCCAACCCACTGCCTAACACTGTGCATTGATGTGGCATTGACAGAGGCTAGATGGGAAGGTAGCTGATAGATCCACACCACAACCTTGCAGTTGTGGCAATAGTTATACTACAGACCTAGTAGCTATCCTGCTTCCCAACACAAGTAAGATGTTTTGCAGTTTCAGAAAGCAGCAGGGTTAGATTGCAACTTATCTAGAAGACTGGCAGTCCAACTGAATCTATCATAGCAAGTTCTTGAGAAGGAAGGAAGGAAGGAAGGAAGGAACTATCAAAGGGCTATTTGTGATTATAGTGTCATCCTCTTAAGAATTAAAAAATAATATGATGCAAAAAAAGTAAAATGTTATGAAATTGTGTTGGCTTATGCTTGCCTCTATCCACATCTCTGTAAAGATGATATTGTACCCCAGAAAGAGATGGCAGGTGCATGATAGTCATCTTGAGTAAGAAACTAGCCAAAATTAACTGAAGGAAACATGTAACAGCTCAATATAAACTGGCCTTGCTGAGGAAATGAGACTAATGCTCCAAATGTTTCCTTACCATTTTGAGGTGGTTCTGAAACTTCCATGAAGCACTGGCTTTTTTGTGAAACTGGTTACCTAGCAACTCCAACATGGTAACTTGAATCACATGCTGTGATATGTGTATCTGTTATAAGTGTAAAAGAATTTGCATACCATGCCCTTCCTTGTCTCTCTATTTTGCTCTTCTGACATTGGAGTCTCAACCTTAAAGCAGAAAAGGTTGTAGGTATTTGTGCAGAACTTGGAAATGTAGTCAGGATCAGAGATTTGTCTTCAGTGCAAAAATCACAGAATCTGAGGACAACTCCCATTATAGGACTGGACCTAAATCTGTTTGTCTTGAATATGCCAGAAATGACTTAATGATAATGTGTTATTGATTTGCTGCATCCAATAATTTGCACAATGCTCTTGCCTGCTACAAGGTTGATGTTCCAGACAGTAGTATTTAAAAAAAAAACTAGGGCTCTTGTTGATATCAAAGAACAAAAGCCAATTATTGAAATGAGTTGGCTTGGGCTAACCACTGAGACATTCAGAATCTTATAACTCATTCTCAGTGGTTTCTCCATATTTGTTCTTTGCTACCAGTAAAGAGCAAGACCAAAACTCCATGTGTCATCTTTAGTGTACAGTCATGATTCAAAAGAATTTTTGTAGTCAGACCCCTCCTCAGACCAAACATACAGAAACTATCTAGTCATACTTCTGTCTACTTAACTCATGTTGTCCACCAAAACTGAAATCAATATTTTCAGTAAACACTTTGCCTGCGAATTTTAAATATAATTCATCTCTTGAATGGGAGTATTGTTTCTTCATGCTGATGTTGCCAGGACCAGAAAGAAATAAGAATAGTTCCATTCTCAAAATTAAAGGAAATGTTGGTTTTCCTACAGGTGAAACTCAAAAAATTAGAATATCGTGCAAATGTTCATTTATGTCAGTATGGCAACTCAAAAGGTGAAACCAATATATGAGATAGACGCATTACATGCAAAGCGAGATATGTCAAGCCTTACTTTGGTATAATTGTGATGATTATGGCGTACAGCTTATGAAAACCCCAAATTCACAATCTCAGAAAATTAGAATATTACATGACATCAATAACACAAGGATTGGAAATAGAACAATATCGGACCTCTGCAAAGTATAAGCATGCATATGTACTAAGTACTTGGTCTGGGCCCCTTTTGCAGCAATGACTGCCGCAATGCGGCGTGGCATGGCTGCTATCAGCCTGTGGCACTGCTGAGGTGTTATGGAAGGCCAGGATGCTTCAATAGTGGCCTTCAGCTCCACTGCATTGTTCGGTCTCGTGTCCCTCATCTTTCTCTTGGCAATGCCCCATAGATTCTCTATAGGGTTCAGGTCAGGCGAGTTTGCTGGCCAACCAAGCACAGTAATCCCATGGTCACTGAACCAGGTTTTGGTACTTTTGGCAGTGTGGGCAGGTGCCAAGTCCTGCTGGAAAATGAAGTCAGCATCCCCATAAAGCTCGTCTGTGGAAGGAAGCATGAAGTGCTCCAAAATCTCCTGGTAGACGGCTGCGTTGACCCCGGACTTAATGAAGCACAGTGGACCAACACCAGCAGATGACATGGCTCCCCAAATCAACACAGACTGTGGAAACTTCACACTGGACTTCAAGCATCGTGCATTGTGTGCCTCTCCATTCTTCCTCCAGACTCTGGGTCCTTGGTTCCCAAATGAGATGCAAAAGTTGCTCTTATCAGAAAAGAGGACTTTGGACTACTGGGCAACAGACCAGTTCTTTTTTTCTGTAGCCCAGGTAAGACGCTTCTGACGTTGTTTGTTGTTCAGGAGCGGTTTGACAAGAGGAATACGACATTTGAAGCCCATGTCCAGGATCCGTCTGTGTGTGGTGGCTCTTGATGCACTAACTCCAGCCTCAGTCCACTCCTTGTGAAAGTCCCCAACACTTTTGAATGGCCTTTTCCTGACAATCCTCTCCAGGCTGCGGTCATCCCTGCTGCTTGTGCACCTTTTTCTACCACACTTTTCCCTTCCACATAACCTTCTATTGATGTGCTTTAATACAGCACTTTGGGAACATCCAACATCTTTTGCAATTACCTTTTGGGGCTTTCCCTCCTTATGGAGGGTGTCAGTGATGGTTTTCTGCACTACTGTCAGGTCAGCAGTCTTTCCCATGCTTGTGATTCCTACTGAACCAGCCTGAGAGACCATTGAAAGGCTCAGGAACCCTTTGCAGGTGTTATGGATTCATTAGCTGATTAGAATGGGACACTTTGAGCCTAGAATATTGAACCTTTTCACACTATTCTAATTTTCTGAGATTGTGAATTTGGGGTTTTCATAAGCTGTACGCCATAATCATCACAATTATACCAAAGTAAGGCTTGACATATCTCGCTTTGCATGTAATGCGTCTATCTCATATATTGGTTTCACCTTTTGAGTTGCCATACTGACATAAATGAACATTTGCATGATATTCTAATTTTTCGAGTTTCACCTGTATATCCAAAAATAACAAAAAATGACTCTAAGTCCATTCATTTTAAGAATGTAGGAGAGATGAGCAAGGGCAAGTGCAAAACCACAAACCAACACAGGATGAAAAATAGTAGGCATAACTTATTTATATAGCACGTATTTGGCATGAACTAACATCTCACATACAGTACAGACATGTCCTATTCAAAATATCCACTAGCATCGCTGAGAAGCATCTACACTGAATTTCAGGGGAAAGATGCCATCCATAGCTGGCAGTACTAAAGGTAGATAAATCCTATGATACCTGGAACAGTATCCCGTAAAGATCCCTTTGGCTCCCACCCTCCTGATGTTTAAAAGTCTTTGAAAACCCTAGGCAGTGTTGTCCAAACTTGACCACTTTAAGACGAGTGGACTGCAACTCCCAGAATTCCCCAGCCAGCCATGTTTGGACAACACTGTCCTAGGCCTTTGGTTAGGGTGGTTGGAAAGCCCCCTGTAGGATTTTATGATCGTTTGTATGTTTTTCTCTCGATGTACATCATTTTCTTCTTGTTTTTAACTGTTCTTGCTATTTTTAATGTTGTATGCCAGAGTTTTATAGAGTAGGGTGCCTTCTACATTTAATTAATTAAGTAATTAATCAGCATGGCATATGCACAGCCTTCAGCTTTTTTAATGTAACCTCAATTTTGTAAGGTAAGACTGAAAGATTTATACAATCTGGAGAGAAACTTACAAATTTTTCAGTCATATTATGCACATGCCTTCTTTGGACCAAGCAAGCTGTCAACATTATACTGTTCTTTTCCTTCTTTCTTTCCTTGGAAAAGAGGTTTTAAAAAAATAAGCACAGCCAATGGAAAGCAGCTAGAATTGGCACTATTTATCACTTTACATGAGGTAGAAAAGATATCACTCCAATCCACATTACTAGCAATGTTGCCTCTATTTCTGTTAAGAGAGTGGTTTATACTTCATGAAAGGGTGTTAGATAGAAGGTACAGATATACACATAATGTGTATATGTTCACATGCTAATTTCATTGAATAGATCTGAATTTTAAAAGAATGAGTATAGCTTGCCTAGAGACAAAATGCACTTCACATTAATGGGAAGGACTATGAGGGATCAACAATTTTGTGTATTGTCCGGGTACTATTAGCTGATGGACAGCTTCATGATCCTATTTTCACTTCATTTGGGTCTTCTATTATCTTTATTTTTGGTGTGGATTGGACACTCCTTCAGATGAAGAACATCTTCAGACAGTATCTATAATATGAAATAAAAGTGCATTGTAATATTGGTATATTGTTTAAAAACATGCACAGAAGCAAAAAAAATTGGTATAACCCAGACTAGAGACATATTGTCCAGCTAAGTTTCAGAAGCTAGCTGACCTTGGATGATCTTGAAAAGCTAAGCAGAATCAGGATCTGTCTAACATGTGGGAACCATCTAGAAATCCCAGGACTGTAAGATAGATTGTGAAGCTGAATTCTGAAACATTCCAGAAGAAGACAATGGCAAACCATTTCTGTATTATTGCCAAAAAAAAACTCCATGGATGTATTCATTAAATTATCAAGAGTTGAGCTTGACTCAAAGGAGAGTTTATCTTAGAAGTGTATTTACAAGTGAGGCTTATATTGGTTCATGCCTAAATAAAGTGCAGTGTAAGTAAAGAAGAGAACACCCATTCAGTTTTCTGTGGTTTATTAACAACTTATAGCTTACAGCTTCTTTGAAAAAGAAGCTCAAAATTTATGGTAATGCAGTTGTACTTATACTTGACTCAGTTCAATGTTATAAGAAGCACCTAATACTGGCCCCACATGGGAGACAACTACTTTGCTTTGGCAAAGTCTTTAAATGTACCATAATCATGGATCATGTTGTATTACATAAAATGAATAGTAATAAAGCCTGTTAGATATCTGCCAATGAAGAACATCAATCATTTCCTCTCATCTCTCCCGCCTGCAGATCTTTATAGCTGGCACAGCACAAGCTGATTTTTGGCTTGCCTGCCTTATGACTCAATTCATTAGGCAAAACCCTCAGGCAGGTACAAACATTTCATCTTATATAAACCATGAACAGTGCATGAAAAGCAAGTGCCTTTTGGACAACTACATAAAAGCTCCTCACATTCACCAAAAATTAGATTTATTCTGGATCACCTTAGGGTAAGTCACATGTTGGCACAAGCACCTTTAGAATTACAACATAGGCCCCTTTCAATTACAGAAGCAAGAAGCAGGTTACTCAATACTAGTCAGGCTACAAGTTATTGGGCTACAAGTTAGCAGGAAAGGAAGAGTATTGACACTTTTGAACTTTGGTGTTAGAGAAGATTCCTGAGAATACTGTGGACAGCCAAGAAAACAAACAAATGGATCATCAAACAAATCAACCCAGAGTTCTCACTCGAGGCACAAATGACCAGGCTCAAATTATCCTACTTTGGACCCATTATGTGAAGACCCAGCTCCCTAGAGAAGGCTTTAATGCTGGAAAAGGTGAAAGAAAAGAGAAGAAGAGGATGACTAGCAGCAAGGTAGATGGACTCAGTTACAGTGGCAATGAGTGCACCATTGGAAAACCTGAAAGACTGGGTTAGGGATAGATTGTCATGGAGAAAATCTACCTCTGTGGTCACTAGGAGTCAAAAATGACTTGATAGCACATAATCAATTGATCAATCACAAGTTATCATTGCTCTGGAGAACTAAAATACCCATGGTGAGCTTCCCAGGTTGGTTATTATGGGAAACATACTAGCAGGGCATCAGGACAACATCTGCCCCATCTATTTGCCAGGATAATTTGGATCCAAAGATAGTCTTAAATAATCCTTGAATATAGGAAACCCATTAGCCAGCTCATGATTAGTATTAACTACTGATCAGCTATTAATAAGTCTTTTGTGATTTATCTAAAATATTTAAAGTAAGGTACTGTTTCTATCATGGAATCTCACTTTAAGCATCACACAAAACCAGCACTATGCAGCTAATGGAATATATAATTTGATCCTTAGCTAAACATCTCCTATCTCTAGCCAGGAGTGCCAGAAAAGGCTCTTTTTAGTGCTCCATTTCTGACTAGTTTCTTCTTTTCAGGATGTGTTCCAAGGGAAAGAGGGAAAGAGTAGTATACTGGGATTTGTAGACATCTAGCCCTTCAGTTGTGCAGTTCTGGGGCAAACTGTACTTAGACTAGAGTGGCCTTTGATATAAAAATCTTGTGACAGTGAATCCTATCTGCTTTTCATTTTTCATTGCAAGCAGAAATCAGTACCTGTGCTATTCCCAAGCTTAATTTACAGACAACCTTTTCTATCCTCAACTATTGTTTTTTCATCACTTTGGGAGTCCTTGCTGTATCCTTTATAAAATTCCCCTTATTCAACTCTCCACTGAAATGAGAGATATCTGTCTATCAATCAATCAATCATCAGTTCATCTTATCCTGTAGTAAATTCTTTGCTATTTCTGTTTCTAGAGGGACAGCCTCTAGTGTTAACTTGTTGCAGCAAAAACAACCATCTCATAGCCTCTTAAATTCTACTAAATTTAGTACTGCGTGAATGCATTGCAGTGCACTTTATCAACTGCATGGAATCTAGCTCTTGGAATGGAGTTTTATATACAAGTACAGCTCTTTATAAAGGGCAGTATGATTAATGGAAAGATGAGAGACAAAATTACCTATAGTATATGATAGGTAGTATTGTAAGTAGTAGCAGTTACCTGTGAAAACCATTTATGTATCGATCCTATAGCTTCTCTTTAAACCATAAGAAATAGAGTTATACCTCCTGATGAATTCTAGCCCAGGTATTTCTTGATGAAATTGCTCTTGATAATTCCTTTTCTCAATAAATCCCCCCTCCCTTTAGGATGAGTGTCTTGGGGAATCCAGTGTTTCCCCATTGATTTCTGGATTTTGCCATTTCAGATGTCATATATATGTCCATTTGTTCTTTTGCTTGTTTGCCCAGTACGTATTGGTGACAAAAGACAGTCTTTAATATATTGGAAGATGAGCAGGTATATGTTCTCTTGACATTGTGGCTGATGTTATTAGTAATTTATTGCCAAAGTAGATATGGAGACAGTGTTAGCACCTGTATCTACATCATTGTGGCATGGACTATTGTCGCTGGAAGCTAATAAAGGTATTTATTGTAGGGGAGATGGGCGGGAGAGAAATCCAATAAATAAATTAAATAAATTTATTAGTGGTGTGTAAAAAAAGCAAAAATGCTTTTTTCATGTTTGAAACAAAACACTTCACCCAGAATATTCCATCAGACTGTTTTTGAGTTGACTGTATTTTGACAGAACAAAACTCTATATCCAGTTTAAGTGTCCCATGTTTCCTAAAACTAAATTCAAAATATGTTGATTGTCTTGGCTAGAAGAAACAATGGAAATATAGAAAAAGCCTTTGGTCCGGAATTGCACAGAGTTCATACTGAGCACCAACAGAAATCCAATTTGCAAAAAAAATGGCAGAGAAAAGAAATGTGTTTTTGAAAACTCCCATTATGGAAGTATTTGTTTCATCTTCTTCCTATGCTACCTGCCTTGAATTCAGATACAAAATGTCCTTCTTTTAGCCCACTAATATGCTAACTGAAAAGCATATGAAGAAAGAGAGATTAGTCAACTGGCTCCGTCTCTGGAAAAAAAAAACTGCCTTAATCTCTCTCACACTCTTCTTATTCTAACTTGTGTACACCTAATTCTAACTTTGCAGAGTCAGAAATAGGACTGTTTCCTTCTGCCTTGGACTTCCTTGCAGATTTACTTTGAGAGACAGTGAGAGAGAGTGAGAGAGAGAGAGAACTCTCACTTCTTGCTGGCTGCTTCCCAAGGGGGGGGAAAAAAAAAAGGCAAGCAGGCAGGTAGGCTTGGAGGCAGGTTGGCTGGCAAGCCAGCAGAGAGACCCCATCCTGGGAAACACACCAAAAAAATCCCTTTCTGCCTGGCTGCTAGCATTTACATCCCAAATGTAAATCACATTTATACTGTCAGTGGCACACAGAACCAAAGAGTAACCATAAGCCAGGCACATATCCATGCTCAGTAAAACAACTCTTTTTTTTTTTTTTTACCTTGAGAGGGGTAAGGGGCAGAAGGAACTGCAACAAACAGGTCAAACCAACAAGTTCAAATACGCCTTTGCAATAAAAGCACAGTAGGCTACATCAGCAGGGCATAGGAGCATGAATCAAAGTATGCCTTTATATCTGAACTCAGCTGATCAACCAGCATAGAGACTTTTGCATTTTTAGATACACTCTGAAGTCTCCATAAACAAAAAGGATCAAGAAAACACACAATGATGAATACCAAAAACTCGGCAAACCAACAAACCAGGGTCCCTCATTTTGCTTTTCCAAATGCACTCAAAGTCAACAATTCCCAAATGACCAAAGATCAAACAGCCAACCAAACATAGCAAGCCATCAGCATAAAAAAAAGTTTTTTGGGTTTTTTTTCCATTCTCACCCAACCTAAGCCAATGACAACATTGACAGAACTCAGCCTTCCTGCTGTACTGGCCCAGAGAAGAAAATTTAAGAGCTAACACTCCAGTTCCAATCACACTACCAAAAATCAGGGCTACTAAATACGGTCTACAAAACTCCCAAAGGCCACTAGATGCCAACAGAAAAAAAAAACATTAAAAATCTCCTGTCTCTTGGTTAATGATTGCTTAGATTGTTGCAATCAAAATTTTGTAGCCCTGCTAAAACGGCATGAACCATTCAAAGGTTATATTCAAAACAGATGGGTTTTGTTTCTTGCATGGTGCCAGTTACTAGTTTGGACCATTTCATGGTTATGGAGGATATTAAACCAGAGATACTCCTGACTGAGATGCTCCTCCAGAACAAGAAGTTTAGAGTAATTCAATAACATTAATCCAAGTTACCACTTCAATAATCTAATTTGCTAATTGTTAAGGAGCAGAGTGGACAGTATACTAACAGTATTTCTATACAGTCTCAGCAATTAAAATGCTGTAGCAGGCAGTCAGATGTTGCAGACTGTTAGATGTAGTACCCGGTCAGCAAGATGGAGTTCTTGCAGATCACAACCACTATCTACCTCGCCATCATCCAGTCCTAGCCTACTGTATTACAGAGTAGTCTGGGAGACAAAGCTTGAAGAGGTGACTTTCCCCTTCTTTGGTCAACCAGATCTCCATGATTCTTACAAGTCAATCCTTTCATCCAGGATTAAACCCTGAATAATAGATATTTTATCAGCAATTTACCTGCTGCAACTTGAATATAAGAGAGGCCAGCCTGCTCTCCTTTCTCTGCAATAGTGAGTTGCACCCTCTCATCATATCTCCTCTTGTTGGCTACTACTATAGTGTTCTCTGTCTTCCATTTCTCCAGATGTGCATAATTATTAACATTTCAGTTTGTAGAAACTTTGCTTTTCTATACTACTCTGACTTTACATAAGCAAAATATATTTTCTTCATGAAAATCTTTGCAATTCCAAATCTTGTATTCTATTGGTTACACTTCCATGTTTATTGGCTATTGGTTTTGCTTTTTCTTCCTACCAGAAAACAATGTGTAAACAATAGAAAGATTAACTGCACAATGCCTTCTTGTTATTCCTTGGAAGCTACCCGTCTAGAACACTGCTACCAGATCAAAGCAGCAAAAATCCAGCTGGCAGCAAGAAGATACACAAAATAACTCTTTGCTGCCATCTGGTGATCATCTGGAGTTTTGCAGCCAGATCTGGCAGCCCAAATCTAGAAGTAACCTGTAGAATTGAACTCTGCCTCTATTAAAATTAATCAGAATCCAGTCTTCTTTCCCAGAGCTCCAGGCCTCAGTCAAAGCTTAGTCCTAGAATCAAATTACATGCCAGACCTGTAATGTGGAATACATGAAAACTCCTCTGAACATGTTGAAATGGTATGAACTTGTTTCTCTCATGCTGAAGTTGGCTACTAGTTCCCAGACCCTTATTTGTGTGAAAATTTGAAAGAGAGCTCTGTCAATCAAATGAATATACATAAAAAGTTGCAGCACCTAAAATTTAACATAGAACTACTCCATAACAAACAGCTTCATAACTAAGAAACTCTGCCCCTCAAAATAAACAATAATCCTGTTTTTAAAAATGACTTTTTTGAAATAAAATGTAAGATATGATCATCTGACATGAGAATTAAAAGTAAAAATGTGAGTTGTGCACTTCAGGCTACCACATTTTATAGAGCCACACGTCCAGGAAATGTCCCCAGTGCTCTACAGTGTAATTCTATGCATGTTGCCTCAGAAATAAGTCCTATTGAATTTCATAGGGATTATTCCCCACCCCCACCCCACAAATATTCCAAACACCACAAACCATAATGGCACCATGTGCATCAAGACATCATGGTATAAATGACATCACTTTACCCTCTTTAGACACCCATATAAAAGATCATGGCAGCTTTTAGAGTAGGGATGGGTTACATCTTGCTTCCTCTAGATGCTGCTCAGCTCAAGCTGCCTCAATACTATCCAGCATCATTAATAGTATATTGCAGCTGAACAACATCAGGGAATCCACGTCTTGTCTTTATCTGCACTTAGGATATACTCTGTGTATTCCTCTCAGCAAACAGCAAAGTGAACCCAAGCAAGATGGAATTGATGTCTGTACATCAGGGTTCTCCTTTGGCGCCAGTATTATCCCTGGATGGACAGGAACTACACATCCAGGAGCAGGTACATGATTTGGAGGTCCTTCTGGACTTATGGCTCCATCAGACAGAGGCTGCGGCTAGGAGAGCCAGCTTGACTATGTGCCAGCTGCATCCTTACATGGTACAGGAGGACTAAGTAACAGTATTTCATCCTCTCATCATCACATGCATAGACTACTGCAGTGCACTTTACATGAGGTTGCCTTTAAAGTCTACCCAGAAATTACTACTCAGAATGCGCACCTTGTATCTTAATTGGCTCCCAACATTGGGAGCATATTACCTCTGATTTGCAGGCCCCACACTAGTTACCAGTTCAATTCTGAGTACAATTTAAAGCACTGATGTTGATCTATAAAGCCCTTCATGATGTAGCACCTGAACACCTACAGGATTGCTCCTCCAACTGACCCTATAAACTCATGTAGGGAGGGAATCCTTGCTGTCCCACATTTCTGGGATATCGGGGGAGCCAAAGCTAGAAGACACTGCTTCTCTGTAGCAGCACTAATGCTATGGAACATGCTCCCACTGAGATCAGATTGGCTCCCCTCCCTGGTACTTTTTAGGAAGTTATTGAAAACTGCTTTTTCAAAGGTTCTTTGAAAAACACCTACACCTCTTGTTCTTATTTGTGTCTCCTACTTTGGTTTTGGTTTTGTAATTTGCATTGTATGTTGTTTTAATTCTGTTGCTGTTGCTTTGCTTGTGACGTTGTAACCACCAAGAGTGGCATGATTTCAATGGGATGAGAATCAAATAAATAAATATATAAACTGGTAGCATACATCAGTATTATTTCCCCATAATGGTAAAAGGGGATGGGTGGATATGCTAAGAAGGTTGCCTAGAACAACTTGGTGAGTTTGTTTCAAAGGGGATCGTTAGAGAAGACTTTCTGAAGTTACTGCTATTTCTGAATGGGGGTGTGAAAAGCAGCAGTGTTGCAGAGAAGCAGCAGGAAGAGGAAGCATGCAGAGCATGGCATCTGGACTTCCTCCCAGCCACTTAATAGCAATGTTGACCTGGGTCATGTGACCAAGAGGAAGGGAGATCAAGAAGTGGGCAACTGCCCAACTGTTTTTCTCAAAGATGTCGAGTTTCTCTGGTGGCAGCCCGGACTGGAAGCAGTTAAGCCCAAGAATCTCTCTCAGAGCCCTGATGAGTAAGATTGGTTAAGAAGCAAATCACAGCGCAAGAACTTGGGCGAGCACTTTCAAATGAAGAACTTTCAAATAAAGAATCTAGGCAAATTAGGGTGGGATGATTTCGGTACTTCCTCTCACACTCTGTTAATGTAAAAGGGAGGAAACCTGTCTCTTTTATGAAAGAAGGGCAGACTGCATCTCTTAATTAATTAATAGTCAGAAGTGGCTGCTATTCATCTCACAATAGGGATTTTTTTTTTTTCCTGAGTTTCTTTTTCCTCTGCAGCCCTGCTTGGATCCAACCCATTTTCAAATTTACCTTCTTTTGCCTGTTTCTCCCACCTCACCAAATTTGGTTCTGTTCCATTCCGGTTTTGGACAATTATCTTGATGATGGTTGGACAGAATCCCAAGACACCTTTCATATGTATTTTTTCCAACATCTTCTTGGGTTGTAAAGAATAAAAATCACAAAACTTAGACTTCTGATTAAATTCCAAAGTGTAATCTCAGCAGGGCAGTTTTGCTAATTTTTTCAATGAAATAATATTGAGGAAATCAGAATAATGCATTCAAATATTTTATTTGAATATACAGTTGTATGTCCACTTTTTAAAAAACCAAACAACTATCTTGATGAGTAACACATGAGAGTGATACATGTGACCTTTTCAGAATTTTTCACCAGGGAAGAGGAGAGGGAGAATCCCAGTAAGAAATCACTGAATCCCTTCACAAAGTTATCACAAACTGAGTCAGGGAAAGTCCCTTCTTAACAAAGGATTCCTGACAGATAGGGTTTTGAGTTGTTTGTGGAGGTTTAAGCATGCTCTCACCCATCACATCCCAAATTAAAATTGGAAATCTATTGATCATACTGGCAGTGTTAAGCATTTTAATACTTGTCTAAACCAGTGACATCAATCTAAATGAAATATTTATTTTAATAGATATGTTTCCTGCATGGACTTAAATCTCTCCTGTTGAAATCAGTGGACTTACACCCCAGCTGTATGCATTTGCATATGCAACATCAAGTCCATGTTGACTCTTAGAGACCAAATAGATAAATTTTCTCCAAGACAATCTGTCTGCATTCTGGTCCTTCAGGTCCTCCAATGATTCAATGGTAATTGAGTCCACCCACTTTGCTGCTGATCACCTTGTCTTCTCTTTCCTTCCACCTTTCCCAGCACTATAGACTTCTCCAGAGAACTAGGTCTTCATGTAATGTGTCCAAAATCTGATAATTTGAGCCTGGTCACTTATGCCTCAAGCAAGCAGTCTGGGTTAATTTGTCTGATGATCCATTTCTTTGTTTTCTTGGTTATCCATGTATTTTCAGGCGTCTTCTTCAACACCAACATTCAAAAGCATCAATAATCTTCCTATCCTGCTTCTTCAAAGTCCAACTTTTGCTTTCATAGATTGTCACAGAGAAATCATTGCCTTCGCAAGTCTGATCTTTATAGATTTGTCTATACACACACCGGCATCTGAATATCTTTTCCAAAGCCTTCATAGCTATTCTACCATGTGCTAGTCTGCAAAGTATTTTTTGACTGCTGATTCCTTTAGTGTTGATGCTGATCCTAAAAGGCAGAGGCTATCCACTACTTCAATATGTTCATTGTCAATTCTAAGCTGGCCACTGTACCTGTTGTCATTATTTTGGTCTTCCTTATATTTAAGTGTAGTCCCATTTTGTCACTGCTCTTTGACTTTTCTTACTTAAACTTCCAGATCATTTGCATTATACATTTGCAGTATGCATTACCCAGAAATAAATAATACTAACCTCAGTGTTACTGAAGCTCCACTTACTACAGCTTTACAAGTGTTTAACCTTAGAAACAGACTAGGCAGCCTATGTGATGGGCAGCAGGCTGCTGCACTGCAGCAGTAGGATCTTGCAGAATAATATGATAAAAATCATAGAATCATAGAGTAGGAACAGACCATAGAAGTGATCTAGTCTGACCCCCCTGCTCCATGCAGGATCCAATAAAGCATCTCTGATGGATGACCATCTAGCCTCTGTTTGAAGATTTCTAGTTTGTGAAACCAAATATATTACTCCATTTTGGACAGTATATGTTATCCTTTTCTGTGCAGCCATGAATGCAGTAATGTTTGCCTTTGGTTCTTTGGAAGGAAGGACATCAGTCCATATTATTATGATAAACAGTTAGAGGTTCCAGGGCCACACCAATTACCTGGATCTGGCTTCCTTTGAAAAGAAGTCACTAGATGTTGATATTGATGTTGATGATAATGATCTGATTTTTGTTTACGTAAGCACTCAAAGAAGCTTACAGAACAAAATATAAAGCATGACAATAATATAAGTATAATTAAAACTAAGTTCAAAATCAGTATAATTAAAGTCAACAGCGAAAAGCTTGGTGAAAGAGGTGCATGTTCTTTACACCTGGGAAGTTGAGAGGCCCATACCTGGGGAGAGCACTTCACAGTCTGGGAGTCATAGAGGAGAAGATCCATTCCTACATACAAGGTACTAAAACTTCTAGTAGTAGGGGCATCTTCAAAAAAGTGTCTCAATCTAATAACCAGGGACATTCATAGCAGGAGTGGCAGTCCCTCAGATAATGGAGCCCTAACCCACTTAAGACTTTAAAGATCAGTACCTTAAATCTGCTTGGTAGACAACTGGCAGCCTGTGCAGATCTTCCACTACAAGCATTGTATAATGCCTGTACCATGCACCGGTTAGTAATCTTACACCAATTACAATTTCCAGGCATTTTTCAAAAGTAGTCCCATGTTTCAATAATCAAGATAGGCTATAACCAAGGTGTAGATAACCATTATCAAGTCTGACTGGCTTAGGAAAGTTGGGGCCACAGTTGGGGCCCTAGCTGCAGTTGTGCAAATGCACTCCTTTCCATAGTTGCCATCTGCAAAATCCAGTAACAGCTAGTACTCATATATTGTAAAACTACTGTTTCTGAGTGAGTGCAGCCTTACTATTACTTATTAATAGTACCTCCATCTAGTCTGGATTATATTTCAGGTTCATCTTCCGCTCATGATCAAAATCAGTTAACTTTCAAAGATACTGATTGCTTCCTTAGAGTTAAATGGTGTGGTTGAATAGAACTGGGTGTCATTAGCATTCTAATGACACCCTACTCCAAAGCTCCACAAGTATTTCCATGGAGATTGTAAAAATCATAGGGGACAGATAAAACTCTATGGGACACTAACAGTCAAGCAGTAATCTCCCAGCACCATCTTCTGGACATACCCCAGAAAGAAGGACTGGAACCACTACAAACCAGTGCCTCCAAATTGCAACTCCCCTAGGCTAGCCTATGGTAAACCATGGGATCAACTGAGCTCTACAAGAGCAAAGAAGCCACTTAGGGACAATTGTATCAAACCGCTCAGGCCACCTCCATATTTCACAGATCAGCCAAGGCTTCAACAGCACTGCTGACAAGTGAGACAGGAAATTTCTCAGGTGGTTTCAGAAAACCATCCAGATTTACCACATTCATGGGATAGATCATTTTAACTACTCCTCCACCCATGCAGAGATTTGAAGCAGCTGCCAGTCTAAAACAGACAGTGAGTTACAAAAAACTTCTCCACTGTCCAGTCTCTGGGACCAGTTGAACAGAATAAAAAAATCTATTGTGTGCTTGGCTGCCTGCGTGGGGATAGCTAGCTTTGGAGACAGGTCCATGGTTGTCATGGCAGACATGAAATTCTGAGCCACTTGTGATTAGCAACCTCAGTATGAAAATTAAGATTCTCCCAGAAATCTAGGATACTCTATTGCCACGCCAGAATTTACCCTATCTAACTCAGGAAGAGAGATTATTGTACAGAAGGGTGGATATGGCAGCTTCCCTATCCACAAATGAAGCAGCAAACACTCAAAGCTGGGAGATGTTAGCATGACACCACTTCCCTGACTTCCAGTCCCAGCCTGCTGAATCCAGATTAACTCTCTCTACTTCGCTCAGCCAGGTATCCGTAATACATGCAGATCAGTGCTTTCATTTAGGATGAAATCTTGAATAATAGACGTTTTATTAGCCACTGACCTGTCATTAAAAAGTAGGGGCTTTACTTTGGATACTCCACCTTTCCTACCATCTTGATTTAGCCTATCATCTTTAGGTTAGCCTGCAACCTAAAAGGAATGGATGCCAACCAACCTCCTGCCTGTTTTCCCCTTACAATAGCAAGGTTGAAGCCTCCCATTATATCTCCCCCTGCTGGTGGCTACATTAATGTTTGCTCCATTTCCGTGCTCTATTCCCCGTTCCTGGTCCAGCAAAGAGAACTAGCATTCCAGTTGTTCCCTTCACATTTTCTCTTCAAATGTACTACTATTAAGCAGATTCAGGGCAACATCCCTTTGTACTATGGGAGCAAATGATGGAAACTCAATAGAGTACCTTCAGCCGGGCAGAACTCCTGTAGTCTTGCAAAGAAAGCTGGAAGGGTAGTTGTTTTTTCACAGGTTCTCTCCAAATGGTTGCTGGTGTTTTTATGCTTTATGGTAGTTTAGACATGTGTGCTTATTTACAAAGAAACATGGGTGTGAGAACATAGGTAAAGAGGCACAAATTAAATACTCCAACAGATACCCAAATCTACTGAGCCACATTTCTAGAGAGAGAAATATTCGTTTCTTGCAAACAAAGTGACATTTCAGTGATAGATTTAACATGCATTCTAAAGGGATAAACAGCTTCAGTAAGTGGGTTTGAGCTGCATGCTCAAAGGCAGGAGACTATGAAGCTAACAGATCTGAGCTGCAAAAAACCAGACAATCATTAGATGTCAGCAAAGAGATGCAGAAAACCACAATATTCTAAATTTTTTGTTTTGTCAGGAATCATGAGATGGAACAGTAAATGCTTCTGTGATAGCAGAGAACTGCCCACTCAATTAAGATAGATTGAAATGAGTTGGTATCATGGTGTTCATATGTATTCCATGAACCGGGCTGAGTATATTTTCTGATGTGCACAGCGAAATAGACAATTTGAAGCTAGACAGCAGTCACTGAGAATTCTTGTTCCATGTTCATATTATCTGAATTTGGCAGTAAATTTGTACTCTCTGAGTCGATGTATACGTCTGCAAAAAAGACACAGGAAAAAGTTGTGTTATCAGCCAAATTATTCATAGGTCAAATCATTGTCATAAATATGGACACATCATACATGACATTTGTGTGGCATTACTTGGAATTTACACATAAAAATCCACGTGAGTTATGCTGATAAGCTCAGCAGAAGTAGTATGCAAAATTCTCTTTTTTTGTAAATTAAGTTCTGTCTAAATGCAATGGGTAAAGTTATTTGGAAATGTTAGTCATCATTAGGATGATTACTGGTTTAACATTATTTGATCTGGCCAAGATAATCATGTGTTAATTTAAAATCTAGGACTTATTAGTGCTTCTTGGGACTTATTAATATATCCCCTAGAATTTTTACCTATATGCCTTTTTTTCTTTTTATATTTTTGTCTTTTTGATATCTGCACATAATGGCATATTGAAATCTTACTATGGAATTCTAGGGGAATATTAAATACATCTATAAAATACTATAGAAATGGTAAATTGATACAATGAACATGGCGAGAATATAAAATTTCCCAGTCTATTTACACAATAGTTTGTCACCTGTTCTCTCTGAAAATGTAGAAACCACCTTATTTTAGCAGAAGCAGTAATTCCAGTTTTTAAAAATTAAGGGTATAACCTTATATCCACTTATTAGGACGTAAATTGTCAATAAACATACTGTTTAATTTCCTGCTCTTGCAACTTTTTAATACTGTTTAAAACTACTGATCCTACATAAAGTCTGCTCTTTTACATTATTGGCAGCCTTGATTCCAAGCAATTTAATTTTATGCACGAATAAAGGCTTGGACTGGCCTCCCACAGTCCTATATTTGGAAGGACTGAGCATATTGATTCATTTATCATATTTACTGAAATGAATCCATTATTTATTTTGCACTTTTGAAGTAAAGAAATGTACATACCACTCACCTTTTTGTTTAACAAATTAAATAACAAAAATATGCTGTTCCAGTAACCATTGTTATTTCATCTAATGATACATTCTATTTTTTAGTTAAGTCTTATGATTTATGTCCACTGGTTCATTTGTATACAAATTCAATTATGTTAACCCTTTTTTATTACTATTTTTAAAGAGTTATTTTCAAAGCAAAGTATGGTGTTATAGCCATTGTGTCATTTGATTGGTGTCTGTTTCTTTACCAGGAGAACCCATCCTTAATACACCGACATATCCTGCATGCACACAAATCTGCAGAGGGCTGAGGAATTCTCCAGATTTGGGGTGTGTACAAGTACCGGAGGAAACAGGATAGCAGGAAGCCTCGTTGCACACACTATTGCTGTAATATTTCTCTGTTAATGTAAATAACTCATCCAATGTTTTAAACTGTCACTACTTGGCATTTGTAACATGTCCAAAGATTTCCAGAATATTTTTTCCAATATTATTGCACTTGAATGAAAGTCAGCAAAGAAAAATCAGCTGTGACATGTACTTCATATTCATTTGAAAGATCTGTGCATTTGCTGGAGTATCGTACTGCATATAAATTAATTGTCCAGTCCAGGAAAGGTAAAGATTCCCACGAGCTGAGCTTGTCTCATGGTGATTACACGGATATGTCATTTCCTTGATAATAATAATAAAGAAGTGGTTTCCTTCTGCCTTCTTCAGGAATAGTTTTTCTAAAACTTCCCAGTCTAGCCCACAACCCAGGGATTTCCCAGTAGTCTCACATCCAAGTACTGATCAGGTTGACCATGCTTAGCTTTTTCAAGATCACCCACTTCTTTATATTCAGTTTTGGTCAATATGTTTTGGTGATATTATTAAAACCCATTATTTTTTTATTCCAGGAAATTATTGAATCCCATTCTTAGATATTTCAGTCCTAAAATCTTATTATTTATCTTTACAAATATCTAATAAAGATTTTACATTGGATAGGAAACTGTTGGTCCCTGATTCCTGTCCCAGAGCCTTCCAAATGCCAGGAGCAAGATCAATGCTGCTGCTGCCCCCTTTCTCCCCACACAGCTGCTGGCCTCACTTTAACTTTGCTAACAGAACTGATGAACTTTCAGCATAGCTGCTGCTCCAGAGGAGATCATTTTGCAATGTGTCCTCTGGAGATTTGGGGGAGATTGGTAGAAACTGCTGCTGTTTTCTTCTCCCCTGGAGTTTTCTCCTTCTTCCTGAAGCCAAGGCATCTTGGTGTCTCCCCTGGCCTTCTTGGTTGCTTGGAGGAATGTTTTGCCACTTCCTTGCTCAGAGGCTGGGTAGGGTTGTTCTGTTTTGTTCTGCTGTGAAAAACTAATATTGCAAAGGAAGAACCAGGTGGGAAATCAGCTGGCTACACTTTTATGTACCCTGTCATTAGCCAGCTGGAACAAACACTACTTCTCAATGGCTCAGTGGAAGGAATAAATGGAGGAAGGAGGGCAGCTGTGAGGACACTCATATAGCAGTTTGAAAATGCATAGTATGTAAGGGTAAAAGCTGATGCTTGTATGGAAGTGCTCTCAGTAAATTTCATAATAATAAATCAGCTCTGATAAAACCTCTGGTGATTTTACCATAGCCTATGGGTTCTGTGCCCAAGAAGAATCCATGCAAGCAGCACACAGAGATACTCTTTTCTCCAGTTCTTGCAGAGGTAGGAAAGTGTGCTGGATACTTTGCATTGCCTTTATTCTTGAGCCCTATTTTGTTTGAATAAGAAAGCCAGGGAGCAGACAAGGTAAGGAAAATTATTGGTGGATTCTCCTGGCTTTCTTTGCCCTCCCAGCCAACATCACCAGTCAACAAGTCAAATCATGCTCCTTATCCTAAGGGAGGGCTGGTGCTGTGGAAGAGGCATGTGTTGACATATGGCCAAACCAGCAAGGTTTTAAGCAAGTGTTTTGCACAAGTGTATTCAAAAGCAGTCTGTTTCAGCTGATATCAGCTGGTAGTTGGGCTACTTTTAGACAGAGGTTTAGCACTATTCTGGAATGCATTGGCACAAAGCATGCTAACCCTAACTTTGACTTCTCCTCTGTGTATCATGTGTGTGGCAGGTGAATATCGCTTCTTCCCCAAATTCTCTTGCCAGGTCTAAAGGAGAAGGGGGAGCCAATTCTTTACCTGCAGATCTCTGGTCCCACAGGTCAGGTTTGTTTTTCTTCTCTTCCCTCCCTTCTTACTGCAAGCTAACAGAGAAATGGAATTCATCTGTAGCTTGCTCAGTTTCAGTCTACAGCCACCTTCGGTCCAAAAATGTGATTCCTTTCAAATCTGTGGTGTGAAGGGGAGGCCAGCAGTAGGAAGGGGAGAATACCCTCCTTTGAGTTCTGCTAGTGCCCACCAAAGGATCCCAAATAGACACCTTTTGCTGCATGTGCTGGGAGATTCACTTTCTGAAGTAGTGGCAGGCAGTGGATCAGAGCTGATCTTTGGACATTAGCTTGAATTAAATCTCAATTATTTTAATTATTTAGATTCTCTGTGAAAAAAGAAGAGGATTAGAAGTGGGCACACCTCTTTTGAAAACTGCCTAGCTCCTGAAAGGGACAAATCATTTACTCCAAATGGCAATGGTTGTTAAAAAAAAATATCCAAAAATAATAACTACCAACTGAAACTGATCTGTTTTGTCTACTTTGGCCACTAGGCATTTAACTTGACCACTGCCATCCAAATAGGCACTTACTCAGGAGTAAACCCCTTTGAATTCTGTGGAGGATGGGCTTCAGCAGTAGAAGCAGTCCCTGGGCTATAGGACTGCAACTTGAGCAAACTTCCCATATGAACCATGCAATCCTGTGCATGCCTACTGAGGAGTTGTGGTCAACAGAGTTCCCTACTAATTCAAAAAGGAGTTCTTCAAGACCCACCTCCAGTACCATTTGTTCTTATTTATCAAAAACCTTAGAACACATAGAAATAAATGCAGGTTTACAGCTTTTATTGTTCATTTTCTGAACTAAACGAATACAAGTTTACAAGTTTAGTTATTCAATGTTATTGTTTCACTTCCCTCACACCCACACACCCATACCTACTTGTTTAATTTAAAGTCTGGCTGACCAATCTGAGTTTTTAGGGAAGAATCAAGATCAATGCCCCAATGAAATCTCATTCTATGTGATGGTTCTGAAGTGCTACAATTCCCATCCCACCCTTCGGCGGAACTGGGACAGGAGTGGTGCAACCATCCTAGTTCTTCTTGATCTCTCAATGGCTTTTAATACCATTGACCTTGTATCCTTCTGGATAATCTGTGGAATTAGATTTGGGAGCACAGTACTTCAGTGGTTCTCCTCCTTTCTCTGTGTTCAGTTTCAATCAGTGTTGATGGTAGCGGAGAGATCAAGCCAAGCACCCCTGATATGTGGGGTGCCACAGGGCTTGAGCTCTCACTCCTCTTTAACAGCTACACAAAACTATTAGGTGAAGTCATCCATCAGTTTGGGGTTAGGTATCACTACTATGTTGATAATATCCAGTTGTGTATCTCAACCCCAAATCAACTAAGTGATGCTATCAGTGAGGTATCCCAGTGTCTAGAAGCTGTGAGGGTCTGCATGGGAAGGAACAGAATCAGTCTCTACCCTGCAAGACTGAGTGGCTGTGGGTATTTGGACTCCCTGGATCCACATATGACCCAACTTTAGCTCTGGATGGAGTGGCACTACCCCTCTTGGGGATGGTGTGCAACTTGGGGATTTTTATGGATTCACAGCTCCATGAAGACCTTCAAACATCCATCTTGTATGCCAATTGTGCTTTTTTCTAGACAATCACTCAGGCTTTTGTCACCTTGTGTGTGGACTATTATAACACAATCTACATAGAGCTGTCCTTGAAGATCACAGAAAAGCTGCAGCTTGTCAAGAATGCAGTGGCTCAGGCAGTTATGGGTCTGCCTCAGTATGCCCATGTAACATCTCTGCTTTTTGAGCTGCACTAGTTTTCAGTAGGCTTTTGGGTGCAATTCAAGCCCTTCATAGCACAGGATGTAACTACTCGAAACATAGCCTATCTCCCATAGTGTCTGTCCATCCTCTGTACAATCTGGCAGAGATGGCATGCTCTGGGTCCCATCAATGAAATAATGTCATCTGACCCAAGAAGCATAACTTCGCCACCCAAAGTCACTTGGACTGAGATGGGCGGTTATAGAAATTTCATAAACAAACAAACAAGCTTCTTTGTCACTGCTCTTGCCCTCTGGAACAGCATTCTTCCTGAGATTCATATGCCCCCCTCCCCGACCTTATTTTTAAAAAGCCCTTAAAAGCTGGGTTTTCTCCCAGGCCTTGGCTAATCAGCGGTGGGAACCTCACTAGTGCTGTTGTCATGTGGAAGCATGCCAATTCTTCTCTGTTGCTTTATCACTGATAATTGTTGTTCTTTCTCTGTTTTTAACACTGTATGCTGCCCAGGGTCATTCTGAATTGAGCAGCCTTACACATTTAATAAATTTAATGAAACTCACTTTTCCAACTCCTGATAAGGATTAGTCACTCCCAGATAGATATTTTTTGCATGTCCCCTGATACTTAAGTTATGCATGGAAACCATATCTTCCTCTGAGAACCACTTTGTGTTCTGAGTTATCTTTTTAGCTATTATATTTTGGTATTTTTCTATACAAGCTGAAGTATTTCATACGCTGAAATCTTCTAGAACAAAACCTTTGCACCTATGGCCTTGTCTGAATGGCTATTGTCTTTCATATATATGCTTGTATACTTTCACATAAACAGCATATCAAGATATCAATATTTTAATATCAATATATGATGACTTCATAATAATACTAATAACAAAATGGTGACATAATATGCTAGGGATCCTTGGCAGACCTGAAGGATTTTTGTGGATTTTCACCTTCCATTCACCTACCTAGTGCTAGTGTGCACTATCCTGAGGCAATGTCATCCCAGGCACAACTTTCCTAGTAAGCAGTACTTGATACCTCTTAACCATGAGCTTTTCATTAATGCAACGTCATGCTGATTGTACAAAAATAGTATAAAGGGGTTTTTTAGATTGTTAGTTATTTCCTGTGACTAGGAAAAAAAGATAATAGGAAATAATGACATGGCTTGCCAATTCTGCTGTGGTTGTTCCTAAAAAGGATTTTTATTTTAAAGAAACTATGTTATGATCTGACATGTCTTTGCCATGATTTCTATTTCATGGACCTAAAGAGCTTAAGAACTGAGTCTGAAACTACGATGTCATTCTATGTCTAGGGGAGAAACACACTTCCTGAATATCATAACAATACTTCACAGCACAGGGGGTGGGGGGTTGAAATACCATTTTGGGACAAGGTGGAACACCCTATAATCTTGCATGATAAACTATTGTGTTCACAGAACCTCTTACCCCAACATGAGTACTACTGTTGTAATTTCTTCCCATTTTGCCAAAAGCAACTATGAGCCAAACTAGAAGTAACATAGGACATCTCTTGAGGCACAGTTCTCCAATGGCCTAGTAGTCCTCCTGGAGATACATTTCTCTTTTTAGGGGGAAAAGATCCTATGAACCTGTAAGATTAAATAAGAAAATCACTCTATCAGGAAACAATTAAGCATTCTATCCATCTGTATTACTGCTATTCTCAAACTCAGAGCCAATAACTCTGCACTGAGTCCATAAAAGTTTTTATTGGAGGTCTCTAGACTTCTGATGGACTCCAATTCATAAATCAGAAATCTCTTGGAAGACTGGTAATAAAATTAATCTACATAAGCTGATATTAATCAAAGGAAAGTTTTTCTCCCCTTAGCTGAATCTGCTGAATCTGCTGATCATCTAAGGACCGTAAGAAATATCTGAATTAAAGAAAGGTACTTAGGTAGTATGAGATGTGCATCCAAATAAAAATTCCTATGGAAAGACCATGCATATACCTCACGTTTTATTCTTGTAACTGTTCCTAACTTTTAAAAAAGATGACATCCTAATCTTTGATTATACATATTTTGTCTAGTTTATTTGCTCCTTAAATACATTTCATATGGTTGGAAATAACTTTTTTTTCCCTTTAGTCACAAATAAGCTAAAAGCTGTAAGAAATCAAAATCTGTGTGTGGCATGAGGGAGTAGAAGTTGGAGCTCAGTATATTCAGTATCAGATTTTAGGGAAAGGAAACTTGAAAATCGCACAAGAACCCTGCAGAAATATCTTATTGATTTATGCTTTCTCTTTCATAGATACTAGAAGCTCAACAAAGCTTTTTTTTTTCTCAATCTAACCACAAAAATGTTCCAATCTATGCATCCGATAAAGGGTGTTGGAAGAAATTATTCAGTTAATGTTTTGTGACGGTTTTTATGTTTATGTTTTATATTCAATATTCAATCTGCATTAGATTCTTATAAGTCTCTATGTTTCTGAAAAACTCCAACAATACAGCCACCTTCAGATCCATCTTTTAAAAAAGAAAACAAGAAACAAGAAAATATCTATAATAATAATTCAATAGTATTTATTTTATGTTGGTGCTGCTAACTGAGCCATGCTGTGCCTTCTAAGTAATTGGATCAAACCAATGATATAAGAGATCAGAAATCTCAACTTTGATGTGATATAAATCAATTTGGGGAAAAAAAGAACTTGGAATAAGTAAATATGGTAATTACAAAAAGAAGGCTTTGCATTCTTCCTTCTCTTTGCAGCCTCCTATGCTGCAAAAATCTTCTCTAGAGAGTTGATTCTCACTCTTGGATGTATGCAAGTGAAATGAAGTGGTGTGTGCAGGGGGATATTGTAAAAGACACCAAAGATGTTAACCCCAAATTGGTTTAGATGCTAGGGTAAACTAATACAAAACGGAGTAACCACGTGAAGGCCCCAGCAAGGAACTCAAGACTATACCATGAAAATTTCAGGTGCAAAATGTCCAAATTCCATCAACCTGGTATTAGGGATTTTTGTGGGAATGTGAACTATTTCCTCTAAAAGGCCTCCTGCTTCTATTCCCACCCTTCAAACTTCTCAGAAGAGTCAAAACATACGTAACAATGGGGGGAATGACTCTTGAAATGTCACAATATCACAAGAGGCCATATTCAGAAGCTTGTGAGGACTTAGAAGCAGACCTGACACATGAAATTCTGCCAACTTCTTTAATTATTTTAAATTCCATGGAAGGACTATTTGCCAACTCCTCTTCTCCCTGATAGGCTCATCACTACTTCACTTCTGTACATGTTATTCCTGTATTATTCATTCCTCATCCTCTTGAGACACTTTCATTAGTGGGAAGAGGCATTTGCATAATATAACCAGAATGATGAAAGCCACGTTAGAAAAGGCAGTTGTCAACCAAGAGGTTCAATCAATTAAAAATAAGAAAGGATGAGAGGGCCAGGAGCAAGGACTACAATGTTGTGAAGATATTTTATTTATATAATTGTATGTATGTATGCAATTGATCTAACTGCATCATGCCTTTCTTCTAGGCTTGTGCTTCCATGAAGGCCTGAGCAAAATAACCACTCAATGCTGCTTTGCAAAGCTCTGTCAATTTCCTTAGTGTTGTACCAAGCCTCCTTCCTTCAAAGCCTACTCTCCTATTTGGCAATGGCAGAGAAAGCTGCACGATGATGCAGAGCATCTCATCCAGGTGAATCAAACCCAACTTGCACAGGCTTGCTTTCTACTTACTCAAGGCATTATTAAGAGATCATAAAGAAAGTTTGGTTTATTTTTTTATTTGTGCTATGCCAAAAATGCAGTTCTTTTCTTTGTTCACATGTTTATTATTACATTTATATGCAGCACTATGCCAAAATGAACTTCTCATTGGAGATGCCCGTGTTTCCTTTAATGAGAAGGCATTTACCTTAATGAGAAGATGAATAAGCATGTGTGTGAGTTCCCTTTCAATATCTAGTCATCTTTTCAGCAGACCACAGCTTCTCTATCTCATGTCATTTAAATCTGAAGGGAAACCTTCCCAAGGGGCTTCTTCAGCATTAGTAGTGAGGTGGGAGAACAGCAGCAATATTCTTCAACACTTCACAACAATAAAAGAAGTTTAAACATACCATTAAAAGAAGTTATAAGGAAATTTGAAGCAGTCTGAGAATGAGGTTCTAAAACAGGCATGGGAAGACACATTAGAGTACTGTATTAAAATCTATCTTCTAAGTGGCTACAGGGCAAAAGAGGAACAGCGTCAGTGTAATTTGCTTGCCCAGAAGTTATATTACCATTACCTACCAAACTTTGTGAAATCGAGGGTATTCAGAGTGGTAAAGGTGGTAAATAATGACAAGTGCATGACATTATCATGCAAATGCCATGACTTACTTACTTGTTCAGCTGATGCAAATACATAATTACAGTGTTTGTGGGGTGATGGCATCATCCTACACATGTATTCATTCTGGTGCTATCATAGTTTCTTAAGATTGCTGCTGTGGCCATCAGTTCTACTTCACTTCTATAGGTAACATGGCAGCAATGTAATGCCAACACAGTCCAGATTTGCAACCTGTCTTTCCCCCATTTGAAGCTGCTTAGCTGAGAGATTTCATATATGTGGTGGTGGATGTATATATGTGTGTACATTTGTGTATGGATATGTTAAACATACAGAAGTGTAGCAACCATTTTTCTTTAGTTTCTCACCAAAATTAGCTGAAATTGTCCACCTTTATTTCAGGGCTTGCTATAAAACATTAGAAACCACAAAAATTGGGACTTGATTGGCTTCCAATATTTAGTGGCCCTTGGGCCTTTCTTTAAATGAATAATTTAGGAATTGGATCTAATGCCAGCTGTTCTTTCAGTAAGCTATGATTCCGCCACCCAGGGATAGGGGTGGGGGTTAAAAAAAAGACAAGATGCTGGCTTCAACTGCTTGATCAAGGACCCCCCTTTTAACATAATCTATTATCTGTCACATGCACATAAAAAGTCAAAAAGACTTCAGTCAAGTGGTCATGGATGTTGTCTTGATTTTTTAACCTCTCCTGCAGAAACCCCTGCCTTTACCCAAGTAGAAATGTTGGCACATGGTTTATGAGGTACTAACTCTACTATCATCTCTTGAACTCTGGCTCACAAATTATTGTCCTTAATTTTTAGAGCATTAATATTGTAATGTTGTATCTATATATTTTTTTGTTTTAGTGATTAAAAGATTAAAAATGTCTTCAGAACATCTGTATATGAAAAGCAGTCCTACATCTGCTGACCTCAAATAGTAGCTATCCATACAAATGTTCGTGTGATATCACATACATGATAGATGCAATTATCTAAATGTAGCACTTTGAAAACACTTCAAAGTAAAAAATTAAGTTATTACTAAATCATTTTCTTTCTAATTACTAGTATACAGCAAGATACAATTACAC
Source organism: Liasis olivaceus (assembly GCA_030867105.1). NCBI lineage: Eukaryota > Metazoa > Chordata > Lepidosauria > Squamata > Pythonidae > Liasis > Liasis olivaceus. Next base: position 162,255,564 of record CM061350.1, on the reverse strand, counting down.
AAGGCAAGGACTTTTTAAAGCTTTTTTAAAAATCAATCCTATCTATTTTTTTCACCTACAACAAATTCCCTTCATATATACTCTGCGCAGAAGTAGAAAAAGCCTGAAAGATAAGTATCAAGGGAATTAACCATAGTGGACAAAAATCCAATGGACAGCTTATTTCTATGATATATTTTACCAGTAATCATTTGCATATGTATAGTTATACACATGCATTCCAAAATTTTAAGGACGCTAAAGTTCAATATTCCAGTACTTTTTTCAACTGATCTTAATACACAGGCTATTTAGCTAAATTGCTGCTCTTTTTTAGTACATGCAGTGGAACAGAGCTGTCTGCAATTCTGAATTGTCCTAATGGTTGGGGCTATTAGAATTGTCGTGATGAGCTCCTGAATTCTAAATTTACTCCTACACTATTGGATAGAGGTAGTTACTAAAACAAACTGGCTGCATAGACAATCGAGCTGTGCAGCCCTGGATTTATTCCAAAAAGGAGTTTTGGAGCACGCAGAGCTGCAAATAGAGCAACTGTTTGCCATTCTTAAAACCTCTGTACCTTTTCCCAGGATCATGCAGCAGCTGAAGGGCAGCAATGCTGTCCCTGAAAAAGATGCAACTGCCTTAAAGAGTTTCAGACAAGTGGTCTGTTTGTGCTCCCAAACACCAAGAAACACCTTTTCAGAAGGTACTGAATCTGAAGCGTTGTGCAGCCCTACTGGTTAGCTAATGCAGATGTTTTTTTCCATTTCAACCGGTATCTTTCAGGCATTAACGGCAGTAGAGACCATTTACTTCTCTATAAGAAATATTAAAAGCACTGCTTTTTGCAGAAATATTCCCATTCCCCTGATACAGCAGCAGTATATGAGGAGCGCAACATTCTCAATAAATATTAACAGGCTGAATAGTCCTTTTAAATGGAAATTAAATTAAATTAAAAAAGGAAAATGTAGATATCATATGTCTTCACATGTTTAAAAAGAAACACTAACTTGCTAGAATGTAAATATTTAGGTCAACCATTTGTGGCTTCCAGTAGACAGAAAAAAAATGAATTACTCATATATATCCAAACTTTGTCATGAAATTCAGAAAAAGAGATTCAGGATGAAGCGTGGAGGTTTTTAGTCTTATGATTCCAAGCTGAAGAAGGGAATTATGATAATTGCTTCAATTTATGCTCCATTTTTTTCCAGTACTTGAAATCACAAATGGAGACATTTTGATTCTTAGATATATGAATGGGGTTCTTTCCCCAAATCTTGATGAACCTGATTCATCCAAAAGCAATTCTGGATGAAATTTAAATATATATATTTAGATTATATACCACTATTTTCTTTCTCAGATGCATGGAGACAGAGAAAGAATTTACATATTGTTCTTCTGTTTACAAAACCTTCTCAAGAATGTGCTGGATATCTAGCCCATATGACTCAACTAAACTTATAGGAATAGAAGTTTCAGACTATATTGTTTATATAGACCATAACCTCAAAATCATAAGGTTGCAAAGAGGAACATCTGGCTTGAAAAAGTGAGGTCTGAATGGCCTATTATTATTGTAACATTATATTAAATTGAAGTGTAAATATGAATTAAAGAATTTCTTCCAAAGTATTAACTTTTGATGTTCTTTATTTACAGTATGAGATTCTAGTAAGGGGTTTATGAGAGGATTGTTTATTTCTTTGTCATCAAATAGAAAGAAAGCCCTACAAAAACAAAAGGATATATTGTTTTTCAATTGCAAAAAAAAAACACACAAGAGAAAAAATTATTACTTCAGTTTGGGATGGAAGGCAATGCATTTCATCTCCAGAGGAAATAATGAACCAATGTAATAAACATTATTCTTGATTATACAGAAAAGAAACATCGAGACTGGAGAAGGTGAAAGAGTATTTACATATAACACAGATCATGAAATTTGCACTTCAGCAAAAAGGAAGCCATCAATAACCCAATCATAGAAGAAGAAAAGAAAGAATACAGAAATTGAAAGTGAATACAATGCCAGGAACAGATAGATTTTCTGAAACATAAAACTTTTAAAGAAATCCTGATGAACTCATTAACACAGGTAATAAATGAGATACAATGTCAGGTATATCAGGAGGCCTATATTGCTTTGATTTACAAAGAGGGAAACAATCCAGCTCATCATATAAGCCTATTTCTTTATTGAATGTAGATTATAAGCATTTTATGGCTATACTTACGAAGTGGTTAAATAGCCTCCTACCTGATCTAACACAACCTGATCAGGCTGCATTTGTCCTGAAGAGACATCAGAGAAATAATACCAAATATATTTTGAACGCAATTAATGATATGAACAAAAAGAAAAAAGAAAATGCCTATGATTTTTTTTTTAATATAGAGAAAGCTTTTGATAAATTGAAATGGCCCTTTATGTAACTAACTTTGAAAAAGATGAATTACGGTTCAGGTTTTCTCATATGGAGACACAATATTTATAATAAACAGGAAGCCAAGAAAAGGGTAAAATTATTTTTATCCCAAAACTGAATTATCATGAAAAGGAAATTTATTGGCATTACAGCCATTAACAAGGAAGAGTCAGCAAGAGAATAAAATTTCAGGAATCAAATTGGCAAATCAAAAATATAAATTAGAAACAATTCAGGTCTCTGCTATCTAGGGCAGATCTACACTTTAAACTTGGCCCATTACCAGTATAAGCTATTCACTGCTTCTTGAGTGACATCATTCTCCACCCCTCACAGACCATTGCAAATGCACCCCACATCTGTGTTTTCCAGTTTTGATTCAAGACTGCTGTTTTCTGACCTGAGTCGTCTTAAGCCCTTGAGAGTGGATGGCCTACAGCACTTCATTTTGTGGTAGCAGCAGCCCCAACTCTGATTGACTATAGTGCTGGGCTGTCATCCTTTCTAGGTAGACCAGAAATCAACTCCACTAGAAGGCTAAAACTATTATTATTGAACTTGGCTATAATAACAGACTCTTGCAACTCTGATTGTGCTGTACCTCCTACTCCTTCTTATAGTTCAGTGAATTAGGGAGGCATCTATCTGAGCCACTTCCAAATGTTATCTGGCCATTCTTAAAATATGCTTTAGCTCCTTTTGCCTAGGCAATTGCTTCTGCATATCTCTGTCAAAGTCATCTTCCTTACTCTCTATACTGGCATACCCCCTTGCCTCCAGTAGGTGATCACTGCTCTGTGGAGCTATTTCATCCTAGGCTGCCAGGTAACTACTGTTCTCTGCTGGTCAGCAGTTGCTGTTTGATGGTTAATAGTTGATTTTTTGATGTATGCCATTAAGTCTGTGAACCATCCTCGATTCTAGAAGCTTAAGTCCATTCATCCTTTACAGTACATCTTCCAGTGGGCACCCTTTTGCTTTCTGCCCAGGTATGATGAAGCCTGCTCTCCTTGCTTTCCCACTCCCTGCCCACAGCTTCCTTTCCCTTTCTTTTATTTTTTAAAACAACTTTTAAGTTAAGTAGGAATGTCTCTACTTTGTTTCTTTGAAGCTGAACGATCAATTCTTACTTGCTACAAACTTTTCATGATCCTACAAAATAAGGTAGGAATGAAAGAACAACATATTCTCTAACACTTTGATTATTGTAGCACCAGAGCTATGATGGTATTGTAAGGGGGAAACAAAAGCCAGTAAGGTTTGCTTTACCTGCATGGTTGGGAAGGGTAAAAAGTAGGAGGATGACCAATCAAGTTTCAGAGTGGCCATAGTCTGGACTGAGCTCCAGCCTGGCTCCATTACCAACCCACTGCAATGTTTAAAGTCAGCCTCAGGATCAATCAAGAGCAGCCCAAGAGAGAAGCAGCTTAGGCTGCAATGCAGAACTGCTATGAATCTATATGTGTGATCTGTACAATATCCACAATTATTTCATAATTTTGCTCTCCTCATAAGAATTCTTTATCTGATTGTTTGCTCATTGCTGGACATCTATATGCTTAAGAACAGTACTGAAATGATCATCTGTAACCTGGAATTCCTAAAGTTAACTTAAGAAAGTAATTCTGAGTAGATAGCCTACAAATATGATTAATAAATGAATAAGTAAATAGCTGAGAGTATCATACAAGACAACCACCTACAGCCACTAGAAGACTTGGAAAGCTCAGGTCAGAAGAATCAGATTCAGAGAACGTGCAACAGGAATAACCACTGAGGAAGGTCTCTAACACTTACTTCAACAACTGTGCAAGCTCAAACTTCAGGTGATGTTCCTTTAAATAAGTGTCCCAGCAACTATTCTATTGCATTTAAAGACAAAGTACCACCCTGAAAGATAATCCCTAGGTATAGCACAATACTATAGCTTAGCCTTCAATCTAGTATTATATTTTCAGTACAGGAACTGAAACCGATACATACATATATATGTACAGCTGAGATAGACTTAAGATATTTTTACAGCTATTTATTCAGGCAAATTAAATGTTGGTTAAAACATTGCTTTAGGATTCCACTCCTTGAAGCTGAGCTAGACTCCTAGTGACTTTATAGACACATCCATGCAGTTTACCTGGCAGCATTATAGAAGTGCCTTCTTGTTGCCTTCTTCTGGATTTGTTTTTAAATTTGTTTTTAAACTTGTCAGTCATGATATTCCCTGGAGTTCTGGTCCTATTATTAACCAGGCCCAATTCTGCTTACCACAAAAGGTAGCCATATGCAGCCAATTGCTTTATGATTAACCTATTTTATTCAAATAAAACTTTATTTACATTTAAATATATTTGGGGATTTTATGTTGTTGGGGAAATATTGGCTTTTTCCAGAAAACAAAGTCTGAGATTGATTTGCCTACCACTACTGGTAGGTTAGTAGGGGAAAAACAATTCAGTTAAGTTTGTGGAGATTTAAGTTTGCAGAGATTTTTCTCATTACAATGACATTTACCTAGAGGAAAAATAACATAATGGAAAGCTTATTTCCACCAGAGAAAGATAGCACAAGCATTACCACACATTTACAAGAAGCAAATTATGTTTTTTAAAAAGGGGGGGGAGGTGGGAAAGTTTAATTCTACTCCAATAAGCAATTTTAAAGGGAGTGGAGAAGGCTCAAAAACCTCTGATGGGAAGAAGCTGACATTTGGGGTTTGAACACCAATGTCCTCATGAAACCAGGAAGGAAACTGATACTGCTTTAGGGTATAAATCAGGGGCCAATCAATGTGATGGTAATCTAACTTTCAAAATCAAGCGGGTCTAGAAAGGGAGGCTCAGAAGAGAGATGAATTCATTGATAGCATATATGCTGCTTTTCCTGGTGCTCCAGAATGCGCATTCCCAGCTCACGGACTGTAGACGCTTTGCAGAGAACCTCCCTCTTAGGCTCCGAGAGTTAAGGGTCACATTTAACAAGATTAAAGATTATTTTGTAAGTATATTCATCTTTTGTTCTTCTAGCTCTTTTCATTTAGCAGTTTAGGAAGAGTGAAATGTAAAAAGGCTGGGCTTCTTTATATAGCAGCATAAAGTAACAGATGGTTGTGTTCTTCATTGCTAGCAACAAATAATAAGTAGTTTGGCATATAATTCACAAAGAAGTTCTAGGCAAACTCCACGGAAGAAAATGGCAAATGGAGAACTTTCTGGTACTTTTAATTCTTTGCAAATTAAACAAATGTACACAGTATAAATGCTTCTCAGATAAAATTACTGCAATGACTAACAATACATATTTGAGGGTTGGAGTTGCTTGTTGAAGGGATTGGAATAATATTCATTTTTTTTAATTTTACAATTAATGTCCAAAGTGTGAAAAACTTGTGAATAGCTGGAAATATAGAGCTATTTTCCCATTCTCCAGATGTGCATGAATGAAAATAAATAATAATATTTAATATTTTTGGTTGGTATTTTTGAAGGCAAGAGCTTTTGAAGATAGCTGAAATGTGTTAAATATCCAAAAAGAAATCTTGAGCACCCTGTAATAATATGTATCTTGCAAATTTATTTACTATGTACAAGAGGATACAATTTTAAGCATTGCTTAGAAGTGGACAAAGAGATGAAAAGTTGAAAATAGCACCCAGGTCCATGTACTGTGCTAACCCAGGATTTATTGAATAATCTACAATATACAATTTTCTGATTCATAAACCATGGTTTATACATCACAAAATGCATAGAGAAAACCACCTGGCTGCTAGGTGATAGTAGCACATTCTTTCTAAATTAAATCTATGTTCAGATTTCCTTGGGTTAATATTTTCTTTTATTGCTTACTTTTATAGCAAGACAGAGATTCTGAGCTGGACACCATGCTATTAAAAGAGGATCTGCTAGAAGATTTCAAGGTGAGATTTTAATTGCCTTCACCAGATTGCTTAGAAAAAATGTATTATAATCTGGGATCATGGAACTATATTCTTGGCAGACCTAATTCTAAGTCTTTTTGGTTTACCTATCAAATGTCATAATGGAGGATTTTATGTAAATCTGTAATGCAAGTGAATTGAAAATATTAAATGACATGCACATTGTGTTTATTTCTATGCCCAAGTCCTAAATATATCACCTTAATAGTGGTAAACCTCAACTCCCCATTTCCTTTTTCACTCATATATAGTGCATGGGGAAAAACATATATTTATAAGACTACTTTAGAAAAGGCAGCATTCACTCTACAGGTGTCTGATAAACAAGGTTGAATAAAATATCCATAGAAGCTATTTGAAACACTGATGCTCCATAGGTTTTATTTGTTTCATATATGGTACAATTTGAAGCCTAGCTGGGAGGAATGGCCAGTGATGACTTGTACATTCACGCTCTTTAAAATCAGAAAAAAGATTGCTGCTGCTTTAGGCAATTTAGACAATGTTCTTGGGAGGTTCAAACAATGGATATCAAAGAAAAATTTTCTCATGAGTTATAAAATGTGTTATAATTGAATTTTAAAAAATAATGTTATATTTAGATATATTAATAGTTATGATTTTGTGCCAGTTTAATGATAGAAATTTAATACAGAAAACTTAAATTAATAAATTACCTGGAGGTTTCCTCAATCTGCAGGGAGGAGGAGCTGATGAAAATTTTGCAGACTTTTTTTTTTGGGGGGGGGGGGTATCAGTTTCCAGTTCTGACTTATCAAATAGCAAAAGAAAACTTGAGTATAACTTTAATATTTTCACTTGATCCTGTCCGTCCATGGAATAGAGTCAAAGGATAGAGCCCATATGTGCAATTTCATCTTCATCTATTACCATTATTATTGTTCTCTCCAATGCTTTTAGAGTTACTTGGGCTGCCAGTCAGTGGCAGAAATGATCCACTTTTATTTGGAAGACGTCTTACCAAAAGTAACTACAGACAACCCAGTAAAGCAGAATGTAGGCTTCCTTGGAAGTATGTTGCTGGATCTGAGACAAACAATCAAACGCTGTGTAAGTACTGTAATTTCTTTCCTTGGCCACTCATTGTCTTGCTTGCTTGCAGGGCCAAATCCTTGCAGAGCTAGAAATAAACAATAGGATAGGCAAAGGATGAGGCAGGGACTTGGGTATTCACACCACTTCAATAGTACACCACGTTTCATTGCTTGGTTGCAGTTCTTCACACTGTGTCTTCAAACATTTGTTCTAGTTTCTAAATCAAAGATAATTCAGCAGAAATTTGGTGGCATTGTGATTAAGGCAAATGTGTAGTCACTTTGAAAGTCCACTTTATGCAGAAATGGTGCATCCCAGATCACTTTAAAAAATCTGCACTGGATCAATCCACATTTTATGCCAAGAAGTTCTAATTTAGAGAAATGCCAAAATTATATGCCAAAGTCACACACTGTGGATAAAGTTGAACTACTCCTGCTATTTAAACAAAACAAAACAAACAAAAAATGCTAGAAAGCTTTTGATATTTTAGTGGCATTAGTCACACAACTCACTTTAAAAATATGAATTTTTTTCAGTGCTTCATTCTATGCCTAGTTACATTTTCTGTACAGAGTTCTAGGCTACACAAACCACACTTGGCTATAGCTTTTAAGGGGAACAAGGGATAAAGCTGCTCTTAGAGTGCCTTGTTTAAAGCAGTAGAGGCCTAAAGCAGGAAAATTAAATAAGGGCTGCATGGAATAATAGCTGTAAAGACCTGCTGTTTCATCATCACAGAATCTGTGGATTAAATAATCCATGATAAGAGCTGATATCTCCCTTAAGAAACTTTATGTAAAATCCTTACCTAAGAGCAGCTGCTTCTACAGATTGTGAATGCAGAACTACAGCTGGTGGAAGTGTCACAATTGTTTTACAGCAGTCTCCTCCTCACTGTGTCATCTGGTCACAGAATGACTCAGAATGCAAGCGCAGCTCTGTAAAGGAAGCCTTTGCTTAGCAGAATAGATAGGAAACACATTTCTAGCCTTAAATTGAGGACAAGGCACATTCATCAGCTTACACATTACAATAAGTCATTTCTAAGAATACAATGTACAAATAGCCCTGTGGAGTCCTTGGTACTCTCTGAGCTTGATTGTTTACTTGCAGACATTTCATTACCCAACTAGGTAACATCATCAGCGCACTGATGATGTTACCTAGTCAGGTAATGAAACATCTGCAAGCAAACAACCAAGCTCAGAGAGCACCAAGGACTCCACAGTTCAACCCTGAGCTACATATATTCTCTTCTATTGGAACAAATAGCCCCGCTGGATCACATCAAGATCAGGATTTTGTTTCTTGCAGTGCCCAACTGGTTATCTTTGGGGTCCTCACAACCAGAAAATAAAAGCATTCTCCTCTCCCACTATTGTTCACCTGCAACTGGTATTTAAAGGCATTCTACCCCACCCTGGAGGTAACAGTGAGTCTTCAAGACCAATAACTCTTAGTAAGCCTTTGCCTGGGATGAAGGGAACAAAAAGGCCAAACAAAGTCTTCACCCTCTGAAATTAAGCTTGAGAGTGCTGCACTTAAGAGAGATAAATAATCAGATAAACACTAGTGCAAAATGAGGAGAAGAAAGCAGCATAAAAGTGTGGTTGAATTATAATTTTCAATATATGCTGTGACCCAGGACATCCTTGTTTCAAATCTATTCTCAGCCATGAATTTGTAAGTAGACCATGGTTATCTCAATCTTTGATTTGCAATATGGGAGTATTTAAAGGATCAGTTTCTCCTTTATCATCCTGTCTGCTCATTAAACTGAGCAGAAGTGCTTTACTTTCCTCTGTCTATAGCTGAGGCTTAACTGATGGTAAAACAGGAAACAGCCTTTTCCAGAAGCACCTGACTATGTAACTCCTTAGCAGGAGAGGTCAATCTTTTTTTTGGTCTTTAGTTCATGAGTTCATTGTTTTTCCTCAAAAGCCTTCTGGTTCTCTGAGTTGTTACCAATCCATTAAATTTTTCATCTGTTTTAGCTGTTCTTCTGCCAAAAATATAATTACAATACAAAATCATGTCTATGCTTTTAATATGGTAATCTGCCCTGAGCCCTAAAAAATGGAAAGGCAGGATATAAAGCTTTATACACATGAAAAATAAAGACTGATCTAGTTGAGAGAACTGTTGGAAGAATTATTGATCATGCAGGGAAAACACATTCCTAAAAAGGCCAATGTAATTTTGAACTGCATTCACATGGGTGTTGTATCCAGATTATAGGAGATAATAGTTCCAATGTTCTCTGAAGTGGTTAGACTACACTTGGAGTACTATATCCAGTTCTGGGCATTGCACTTTAAAAGAGACATGGAGAAGCTGGACAGGTTCAAAGCAGAGCTACCAGGAAGATAAGGGATCTGGAAACTAAGCTGCATGATAAATGGTAAAAGAATTTGGGCATCTTTAGCTTGCAAAAGCAAAGACTAAGGGGAGATAGGATACTGATCTATAAATATCTAACAGACTGTCACATGCAAGAGAAGGGGACCTGCTCTCTGTTATTACAAGAACAGGATAAGGAGGGAAACCAGGCTGAATATTAATAAGAATTTCCTGATCATAGAAATTGTTAAGCAGTGGAACAACCAGCCTGAAATAGTGATGGACTCCAGCTTGCTTTTCAGCTGAGAGTTTGATGGCTAACTGATAATAGATCCTGTACTTGGAGGGAAGTAGGACTAGATGCCAGTCCAGTCAGATCCAATAGTCTATACCCTCCAGGTCTCATCTTTCTGAAAATGCCATATGACAGGACCTAGGAAATGGGCATTGTTTATTGCTGCCCCCATTCTCTGGAACACTATCCCAATGGAAATCTGGTCTACATCTTCCATACTGGGTTTCAGGAGAATCATTAAGACCTTGCATTTCCATCTAGCCCAGAATGAAGGCATGCTTTGAAGGTTGGGTTGCATTGGTAGACACATCACTTTGGTGTTTTGTTTTGATGCATTATGATGCTGTTGAGGTTTTCATTACTTTCTATTAAGTTTTTAATGATGTTTCCCATTGTTATGCACTTAAGCCTTCCAAATGAGCAGCAGATATAGTAAATAAATAAATAATCTATAAGGTCCCTTCCAATTCATTTATTGTGTAATTTTACCTTGAAGGGAGGGTATGTTACCTTGAGCATACATACTTCATGAGTATCTTGAATACAACAAATACAAAAGAGCTGAGAATTTCTGGTACATCCAATGGTCAGTTTGTATAAAATCATATTTACACAAGTCTATGCCTGTTATTTGAATTTACTACATGTGCTCATGAAGTTCCAGATCATACTTGCTTGAAGCAATTTGTATTCTACGTAGATTTTATAACACTACAGACAGATGTGTTGTCTCCTAAAATGTAGTAAGCACACATGCTGCTTTAACAGCTCTGTGGTAACAACACTTTTTTTCAGACATGGTGACCCATTCAGTGCTGCTCAGCCATTTTGCAGCATTTATTATATGGTAGGCAAAAAAGAGTTACTGAAATAGGAAAATATAAGAGGTGGGCTGAAAATATATAAAAAGAATATAAAAAAATTTCTTAATATAAATAATGTATTCAGTGAGGACGTTCCAAAAACAAATACACCCTCAATACTATAAAGAAAGTATGTCTTCCTTGGTGGAAGAGAGAGTGTCTTTCACTGCCTAATATATCTCTGATCTCAGGGTCTTGATCTGGTTGATTTGGGATTTGGGCTACCTATTTGTGAAGTAAAAGTATTTCAAGGATAAATATGTATAACCTGTCATTAGTCCTTAATCTAGCTCAGTTATATACCAAGATGGAGTAGGCTGGTTCAGGCAGTGGAATTATGTAGAAATTTATGTTTATACGTTACACTAAGACTTCATTATATTTAAAGGTGAAAAGAGATTCTTTATATTTAAAGGAGAAAAATAAAAAGGGACAAGCATGAAATTGTAGAAGTGGGTAAAGTAGTAAAATAATGTATTACCATAATGTCTAGGTATTAGGTGATATAAAATGCAATTAATAATAACATGGAAAAGGACTGCACATATTTCCATGGTAAATAGTTGTGCATAACTTATTACATATAAACATTAGTGATTCTGGATTTGTACATATAACCACAACATCAAAGGAGGTATCTGTCTTGTTCATGGAGCCTAATTGAGCACCACAATGTGCATATGCAATATCCATTAATTATATATTGTCTGTGTTCAAAGAAGTTGTTTTCACCTGTGGGTGTTACTTGCTCAACTGAGGCACACAGCTGTGTCCTTTAGAGCTTGTAGGGTTTTGAAGGAGTTTATATTCATATGTTTCCTTTCCACAGCATAGATTTTTCATCTGTGAAAGGAAGAACAAAATAGTAAAGGCTATCAAAGATACATATGAAAAGGTAAGTTCCTGAATTATATTATTAAACTTTCCTTATGAATCTCTGGAGTTCTAAGAAATCTTTTCACTATCTTTGAGACTCTTTGTACACTATGTGGAAAAGCAAAAGAAAGATCTTGTTTGAACAAGTTTTGTGTAGAAGCCACCCTTAAATGAATCCTTCAGAGCATTTCGGTGATAATTAAATAATTATAGAAATGAAAATCAAAGAAAAGAGGGGATTAAAAAATGTTCAGTCTATCAAGATTGCAGCTAAAAAGTGTTCTCCAAACCAATTCACAACATACTTGAGAGCATTAGAATTTCTTTCAACTCATTGTATCGCATACCAATTCTGTTCTGTCTGCAGGATAGAAGCCCTTTGAGCAAGATCCTTCTTACTCCAGCAATTTGTGTTAAATGTCTCAAGTGATGCACTCAGAATCCATTCTGTTCTAATCACTTTGCTCAAATGGCAGATTTACATAAGGTATCTCCCACATTTGTGGGTTGGGTGGTTGTTGTTTAAGGATTTCTCTCTCTTTTCAAAGCTTTCTCCTTTTTTTGAAAAAAAAAATTCAAATCAAATGTATGTAATTCTTTCCTTGAAAAATTAAAATAGGCTTTGGTCAACATTACTATATGATACTAGATTCTATAGGAGTAGAAGTTCTATAAAAAGGATCTGATGCAACTCTTGATGCAACTGTTTTTGTGTTTCCAGTCCTGTCCCACTTCTTTACCCCTCCTTCTCATCCTGTTGTACCACAATCTTTAACAGGAACAGTCAATATTTTTTCAAAAGCAAAGATTCCAAGAAGAATAACAGCAATGAACACTTTTTACAATATTTATTAATTATATTTATAGACCACCATAATCAGATCAATTCCAAACTGTTTACAAGCAATTTTAAGGACACATAAAATCTAAATTGAAACAATAGTTAACAAAATGATGTAACAATAAATAAGAAATCACAAAATACAAACCTGGCAGACCCCCAGCTTTCTAACAGCAACAATTCGATCTCATAAGCCCTTTGAAAAAGTTCCATCTTCACAGCTTTATGAAAAGATTGAAGGATAGATGCTGAACAAACCTCTGTTAGAGGGCTGTTCCACAAGGGGGGGAACCACCAGGAAAAACATTGCTTCTAGGCCTCTGTTCCCCTTACTTCCATTATCTGGGGTACTCTAAGTATTCTCACCCAGGACAAAAATATGGGGTATATTAGTGCTACATGTAGGAGGTGGTCCTGAAGGTATCTGGGAGACAATGCTTATAGGGCTTTAAAGATTAAAACTAGTACATACATTGAATTATGTCCAGAAAATAACCAATACAGCTCCTGAAACAAATTGTATTAATAGTACTATTAGTAGTAACATTGTAATTATTTTCCTTTCTCTTTCTCATCAGCTGCAAGACAAAGGCATCTACAAAGCAATAGGAGAATTTGACATTTTTGTTGACTACATTGAACAATACCTTATCATGAAGATGAGAAAGTGAACATTTTTCATAGCTGGAAAACTTACTTTATAAATGAAAAATGGTTATCTGTACTTTGCAGTGTTCCAGAAAAATCAACAAAAATGCATCACATTGTATTACGTTTTTAACTTAAAATGTATTTATTGATTCATATACCTCAGTTTTTATCAATGCTTTACATTTCTTTTGAGATGAGAATCTATTACATAATTTATTAATATGTTTACATAGAACATTAGTTGCCTTTTGTTTTCCTCACAATGCTCAAAGCTAAATTGTTCTAGAAAATTTTGGAAATATCCAAGAATTTTTGATGTTTTCTTATACTTTAACTCAGCATTTTTATTTAAATCTGAGCTCTGTGATCTGCAGCTTAGAAAAAATGTATTGCTTTAAACATGAGTTGTTTGTCAGACCACTATTTAAAAAAAAAAAATTAGATATGCTGACATGTCCATAGGATTGTATCCAATAGTGCCTTTCCCTGCTGGAAGTTTTGTATTAATAGAATGAAGAGAAGGATCATTTATTCCCCATCTTTGCAGTTTCCACCCTCCCAATTGTGCTCCAGAGTTCTGATACACTTTTCAGAAGCATATATTTCACAGGAGACTGCGAAAAGGGGAGCAAGTTTAACAAGAGTTGCATCTCTTCCAGTTCTACTGAAAAGCCTTTGTAGAATCAAATAATCTTCTTTCCATACAGGTGGTCCTTGCTTAATGACCACTCATTTAGTGACCATTCAAACTTATGAAGGCACTGAATGAGTGGTATTTATGACCGGTCCTTGAAGTTCCAGCCATCACAGTGTCCCATGGCCACGTGATCATGGTGACTGCCTTGCAATTACAATGTCTCAGAGTCCCATGGTCATGTGATTGCCATTTGTGACCTTTGCCAGCTTCCAACAAGCAAGTGAATGGGGAAGCTGGCAGGAGGTCACAAAGGGCAACCACTTGACATTGTACTTAACATTGCAGGATTCACTTAACCAGAAGTGCCAGAACTGCCATCACTAAGTGGCGTGGTCATGTGACATCGTGTTTTATGACCGCATCACTTAGCAGTGAAAATTCCAGTCCCAATTGCTGTTGTTAATCAAGATCTACCTGTACAAGGACTTCTTTGGATACAAACCATGGCACCACTTTTTCTCAAATAGAAAGGTTTGTTAATTCAAACAACAGCTATCTGGCTACTAATAAGGAATGTGAAACTGGGAAAGTATCTTACAATAGGCCAAAAAGGCTCCAACAGCTCTTAATTCATATGAAAGCACAGTTTTGCTGCTTATCTGATTTCTGAGACTGCACTGTCTCACTGCCATGCACTGAGATCTGCTTTGCAATTTCTCCTCCATATTCCTACTAAATGAATTTGAAATTCTGCTTACAAAATTATTTTCCCAGACACAAGATTTGGCCTTAAGACCTTTAGATTCTGTCAGGCTCTTTCAAGCCTTGTGGATTGCTTATAATGCAAAGTTTAATTGTTCAAAGGGTATATTACTTTCAGTGTGTAAGAATTGTGAACTGCCTTTTTTCTAATTGAAGGAAAAGGATATTTTTATAAATAAGCCATGTACAAACATGAAATTAATTGTTAAAATTCAGGAACTCTAGTTAGTTCATGCTAAAATTACACATGCAAGTTTGTAGGCTTTGGTGAATGGATAGTTATAGAACAGTTTGTTCCTCCAGTATCAGAATATCAGTTCATCATATATTTATGTGTTTCTTGAGGTCCTTGATTACAGTAATTTGGTACCCATTACATCATCCTCTCATTTTTTAAAGAAAAAATAAAATATTTATCCTACATCAAAATAATTCATTAGTCGTAAACTAATTACTTAAACATATCACTAACCAAAGTCTCTTTTTTCCCGTAAAATAATTATTTATTCCCCATGGCTAAAAGGAAATGTGCAGATTTTTGCTTATATCCAAAACATTCTGAAGGGATTGCTAAGGAGAAAAGAGAAATACTCTCAGCTCCTGGCTCATACTAATAGTACCCTTGATCTTCTGTGGTGCAATTGAGAAGAATGAAAATTGATATAAATTCTTATCTTCTTGCTAAATAACCTGGTGATCTAACATGATGTATAAAAGAATGTATTCTTTGTACAATTTAGCTCAGAAGATGTAATATTCATTAACTGAAAGATGAATCTTTGACTATTTTTTGTCATTTTCTTAAAATAAAATTATGTTTTACTTCTTTGCATAATGTTATACTCATCAGCTACACTATGGGATATTGCCAGGATAAAACGGAGAAATCAGAAAAGATAAAAATCAGTGCTTAAAAAAACTATTTTTGGGATTTAACATACAGGAAAGATTCCTCTGAATGTTTTTTTTTAAGTGTTCCGATAGTAAAAAGAATTTGATAGTGAAACCAGTTACCACAGAGGTGATTAATTTTATTTGATGTGGTCCAGTAGAAACTATACAGCCAGTTATCTGGGATGCTTTTAATTGGATTCCTGCATTAAGCAAACTATTGGACTAAATCAGTGGTTCTTAAACTGTTTGACCCAATTACCCCTTTTCCCAGTCTCAAATAATGTCATTATCTCACACACACAAACACCCACAAATTCTGTTGTTTTACACAAGTGTCTGAGCAGCAGCAGTCCCAGGAAAGAGGAGGAGAGAAGAGGAGAAAAGACATGATCATGGGACCAGAATGGCTGATAACTGTTGAGTGAATCAACTATGGGAAAGTGCACCTCTCTGTCTGAAAAAAGCAAATCTTCTTTTACCATATTTCCAATTATTTATAATATCCCATAGGAAAACAAACTTCCCTAGAATATCTCACTATTGGGAAGTGGAAAGCACAGAGAAACAATAGCATTGCATTTATTTTTCAAAAAGAAAAATGATAATGCAACTGCAAATTGGAAACTTAAAAGTTGGGCTGTTCTTCCCTTAGTAAACCCCCCTTGTGTCTGAAAAAAACCACTAAGTGACAATGGGAAGCCTTACAATACCTCAGCTTTGACAGACTTGGCATTATTAAATGTAACAGGAAAACCAGCTATATTGTGCATCCTACAATTCATGAAAGAGCGACAGTCAGACTACAATATAGTGTGAGATTCAGAAGGGAGGATCTAACTATGACTGTGACAATCATAATCAAAGTCCAAAATTGCATAAGTCAGGAGTCTAAAATGTTTGTGATTGTGAACTATGGTGATGCCCAATATGAATCATTTCATTACAATTTGTGAGAGTCTGAGTTACTTCTGAGATAAAATCCAGGCCCGAAGGCCATCACTGAAGCAGACACATTTTTCTCTGAAAATATATGCAGCTTTTTCTGTGTTACGCTAAATAGACACAAATTTCTAGATGACCCAATAATTTCCCCAAAAGAAATAAAGACAAGTAGTGAGTAACAAGTATCATATGAGTAGACTGTCAGAGATATCTGAGAAAAAGAACACTGCATAAGAATTTACAAACCATTTCACAGGATCTGTTTTTTCACAGCATAATCATTTTATTACAATACTATCCTTATTTATATGTGAGAAATTTGGTCTTATGAAAGTATCTAAGAATCCTAAATAAATCCAAATTACTCATGGATCTCATCATTCGGGTTTAGCAGCAGACATGCACATAAGCTGTAAGATGACATGGAGGGCTATTTTCTTTCATCCTTCAGAATTGGCCACTGCAAAATATTTCTGTTTATGCTGTTGTTATTAGTAATGTATCAGTATACTCCTTTTTTATTTTTTATATTTTTCTCTCCAAGGAACCCAAAAGAATAAAAGAATACAGAAGAATACAAAAAGGATAAAAACAATATTCAGTTTAAAAATAGATAAAATAGGCATTAATAAAACTATAATTAAAACAATATCATAAGATCAGTAAACATATGTACACACCCACACCCATATATATGTGTACCTTCCTCAATCTTGGGTCCTCTGCTGGAAGCCTGAGAGTTTGAGGGTTCTGTGCAGTATCTTAGCTGTTCCTAGCACTGCACTGTTCTGGACAGAGAGCTCTGATGTTGTTCCTGGGATTTGCTGGAGCCATTCTCCCAACTTAGGAGTCACAGCCCTGAGTGCTCCTACCACCACTGGGGCCACTTTGGCCTTTACTTTCCACATCCTCTCTAGTTCCTCCTTCTGGCCCTAGTACTTCTCTAGCTTCTCATACTCCTTCTTCCTGATGTTGCTGTCACTTGGCACTGCTACAGCTATCACCACTGCAGTCTTCTGGTGCTTGTCTACTGCCACAATGTCTGGTTGATTGACCAGTACCTATTTAGATCTGGAAATCCCACAGGATCTTAGCCCTGTTATTCTCCATGACCTTCTGTGGAATTTCCCATCTGGACTTGGGAGGGTCTAGCCCATACACTGTGCAGATGTTCCTGTACACAATGTCAGCTACTTGGTTGTGCTGTTCAACGTATGCTGTTCCTACCTGTATCTTACACCCTACCGCTATGTGTTGGACTGTTTCTGAGGCCTCTCTGTACAATCTGCACCTAGGGTCCTATCTAGTGTGGTAGACCCCTGCTTCTATGGAACTGGTGCTTAGTGCCTGTTATTGTGCTACTCTGATCAGTGCCTCAGTGCTGTCTTTTAGTCCAGCCCTTTCCAGCCACTGGTAGGATTTCCCAGTGCCAGCTGCCTCAGCTGTCTCTCGATGGTACATCCCATGCAGGGTCTTGTCTTGTCATGGCACTTCCTCTGCTTGAACTTCCTCCCATGTCTGCTGCCGCCTCAAGCATTCTCTCAGCAGCTGATCTTTGGGCGCCATCTTATGATGTACTCTTGGATGCTCTGGGTTTTGTCCAGGACAGTGGCTTTGACAGTGGCTTTGTAATTATATATAATGTGGTCTTAGAGAAGTTGTAAATACCTGGGTTAAACATGCATTCCATTATTTAAACAAGATAGGCTTTGGAGAGAAATTTCCATAACTGGAGCGCTGCGACTGAGAATGCTACCTTATTTCTGAAACTGGCTAGGAAGGATTGCTGTTATGTTAGAGCTCAGTGAAGCCAAACTTGTATGGAGCAATTCAAAGCAATATTTTGGAAACATCATTCTACAAGCTTTGGTTTTCCTCCTTTAAATTATATATAGTAAATATTCCATATTCAAGGAGGCAATCTTCCATGCAGAATCATTTGATTGAGACAGTTAACAAATATAGTTAATTAACTAATTAATTGAAACAATACTTTGTGACTCTTTGTAGCAGAGTACACTAGCACCAGGCAAAGGGAATGTAACTTTTTCCATTAGGAGGATTCAAGACAGAATTCCAGGGTTAGTGCAATTTCAGTCTGTATTGAAAGTCAAATTGAGTGGCTTGGATCAATCACTCCTAGCTCCACCTTCTTTCTGCTGTGCAGCCCTCCCCGCTCCTCCAATTCACACATCCCTGCGATATGCAATTGCTTGGGCAAATGTTGGGATGGAGGGAGAGTTGATGCCTCATCCAACATATTTCTATCTCATCATGTTCCATCTATTTGCCAACAAAGAGGATCAAGAGATTGGAAAACAGACCTTAATGAGGAAAGGTTGAAAGAAATGTTATATTCAATGCTGAGAAGCCTGAGGATGGGGTAACTGAATACTATCACTTGAGTTCTAGAGCTATATAAATATTCTATCTGGAGATTCAGTTCAAAGATGATTGAACTGAGTTGCTGAACTGAATTGTTCTGAACTGAACCATCAACTTGAGCTGGATGCCTAGAAATCACTTTGGATAATTTGGATGCAAATATCTTTTTCCAAATGGATTGGGACAATCCGAATCAAATTGTTCCACTTCAACATCCCAATCTCATTGGGTCATTTTTTTTAATCAATTCAAATGCTTAACTCAAAAAGGACAGATTTTTCAGAACAAATTGATTCAAACTGGATTTCACATAGGCCCATAGAATTCAAAGACCCGCATGTGACACATTTCAGATATTTGAAGTGCTGCCACATAGATTAATAACTTATTTTCTGCTGACCTACATCCCCCTGTTGCTCTCAGTTTACTCAAATTAACCATATTTTCAACTGTGTGGGTTTAAAGGGGATGGCCTGATAATGACATTACTGCTCACTGTGGGAAGAGGGAGGCAACTGATTTTCCTACTAAGCTAGTTCAGATAATCTAGAATGCAGAAAAGAGTCATCCATGGGCTATATATGATTGTGTAACCTACTTCTAGGCTATTGCAAATTTTTGCCAGCACTTCCACAGTCCCATTGCTATGGAGAAATTTCAGATTTTGCCTCTATGTCAGAGGTGCTTTCAAAGCTTCAAGCCACTTGTGGCTTCCCAAAAATGTTAGGTCTGGCCTAAATCCCTTCCATTAATTTCTGCTGCACTGAAATGCTAATGTGACAGAACTTGGCATTTACAAATTACATAAGGAATAAGCATTAATTATTATTTTTATTTTGGTTCCTTCAAATCAGTCTTGACTCCAGGTGACTGGCTGGACTAGTCCCTGCAGTTTTCTTGGCAAGATTTCAGGAGTGGTTTGCCATTGCCTCTTTCCCAGGGTTGAGAGAGGGCAACTGGCCCAAGTTCACCCAGCTTGCTTTGTGCCTAAGGCGACTAGAACTCACAGTCTCCTGGTTTCTAGCCTGATGCCTTAACCACTACACCAAACAGGGTCACTGATTATAATTAATTTTAATTAAATTATAGAAAAGTAGAATCATTCCTAGCTCTGCCTACTTTCTGCTGTGCAGTCCTCCCCCTCCTCCAAATCATGCATCCCTGAGATATGCGATTGCTTGGGCAAGTGTTGGGATGGGGGGAATGTTGATGCCTCATTCAACCATATTTCTATTTCATCATGTTTCATTTGTTTGCATTCATTTGCATAGTGCTAAAGCTATTAGGAATTGGCTATCAAATCTCTGCAGTGGCATCACTACTGCATGGTAAGACATGAAAGAAAAACAACAGTAATTCTTCACACCCCGAAGGTTCTGTTAACAAGTATATTAAATGAAAAAGGATTGGGTGGGTGGGTGTGTTGGTTGGTTGGCTGGATGGCTGGCTGGCTGGTTTGGAGATGTGTTTGAGGGGGCACTTCATTTGTTGAAACTTTGACTGAGTGCCATTTTGAAGTAAAGGCATGGAGTAGGGTAACATTCCACTTCTAATTGTCAGAATGGAGCAGCCATACCACTTCACTTTGCTAACAACAGAGGTTTCTGCGCATGTACAATACATGTACATGAACTTAAGTTAGCAAAATGAAATGGCTGATCAAGATAAGATTGCTTTCCACATTTCCACAAGGTGGAGCAACTCACCTGAACCAGGCAAAGCACCTTCTTGAGATGGATTGCAACCAATTTGCACAGCTTGTTAACTATCCCACCCAAGCTTTGGTTTCACATGCTTTCAACATCCATGGAAATGTAATTAGAAGCCCCACTGCCCATTTCATTGACCAATGTTTCCTATCAGAGCCAGGAACGAGACACCCCTAGTGTGAAGGGATACATCTACAGAAGGGAACATGATAGGAATCTGGATGAAACGCAGCAATGTATTTAGATTTATAAGCATTTTTTAAAAAAAAAAATAAAAGTCATATTCCTCTTTTGTAAGAAAAGGGGAAGGTGTGGTCCTAATTTTAGCTGCTAAAAAAATGTTTGCTGAGTTTGCAACTTTGATGAAGCAGTTCTTCCATTTCTATAATATCCTAGAAATAGGGTATCTCCTTTTTTAAAAAAAATTCAAACCGGAAAATCACAGTGTAGGGGAAGTTAATGGGTGTCATCACAACTATACTAGAGAAACATGTTGTGCTCTGCCTTTAAACTTTCTTTTCCACCTCTTGACAAAAAACTCACGAACAAAGTGACTTATATGAACTGTTGGCTGCTGACTGCTGACTCTTTGCACAATCTTCCCTAACACGGTGCCCTGCAGATACAATGTGTCACAGTTCCCATAATTACTCATTAACATTACTATGCTGATTGGGAATAGTGTGGGTTGTTAGGTTAGGTGGTCCAGTAGCCTAATTCCTGATGATTATGTGGACAAATCCTTTAGCACTTCCAAGGACATTCCAGTAATCCACCTGGTCCCTTGTCTTTCCCTCCAACTTGCCAAGCTTAATAATCTTTTCTAGCACATTATCTGTTTGCATATCATGCTCAAAGTATTTAACTATTTGCTTGCTGATGATCATCTCAAGGAAATAGTCACCCTTTATTTGATCCAGGACAGCTTGACTGATCCGTCTTGCATTGTATTCTCGGTAACCATATCCAAATCCCTAATTTAAAAGCGTCTGACTTTTTTTCTCTCCCTCCTTCTTAGTTACTCTGCTTTCAGTGCTGTACATTCCCAATACAGTTACAATACAGGAAACAACATTGCTTTAACTGCTCTGATCTATTGTCATGAAAATATCTTTATCCTTTATTATGTTGTCATCCCCTTTCTCCTTAGACTTAATCTCCTCTTTACTTCTCCATCCTTGTGCTTGAGATAAGACTAACCTTCAGTTCTTTACCACCAACTGTAAAGTTGGCATTACCTTTATCTGTTACACAATCTGCAAACTTAGTTTTGGAGTTGCTGAGCATTTCTACCACATCAAGGCAGCAAATCTTATGAGAGCTCCAATCCAACAACTGTGGAGGGACCTATACACAGAATATAAAGTAAATAAAGTGAAAGTTTGATTTATTCAGTTCATGAAACATAGTTTTTAGTGGGAAATAATTTGTACAGAAACTGGAATGAGGGATAATAAAAAGAGTACATAATTCAGAATGTATTAATTATATTTATCTAAGCATGTTTTATTTCAAAAGGACCTGTGCAAACTGTTAACCACAAAATATTTTTATCTGTGGTCCAGGTTTCAAAGCCTTACTGAAAGTCTAAATTTTGCACACCCACAAAAAAATTAAGAAAAAAAACCCACCTTCCAGTCAAGATACTACCTTCCAAATTGGTTTGACCACACAACCTTGATATAGGTTCTCTTATCAGAAAGCATGATACCTTGGTTTGTGATGTGCATCTCTATATTATTATTTTCCTACTCTCCCCCAAGTTCACAGCCACAATTCTAACTGATTACAGTAATGATAGGAATACTCAAAATATAGGCAAAATGACGGAAGGTTTTTTTATAATTACAGTACTAGTCATCAAGGCCTATAGTTTTTGATGAATTTGATAGAAGCAGTGATCAGGTGAATGAAGGGGGAAGGGTGAGAAATCTTTTCAAAATACAGAGCTGTAGTAGTGGGAAAATCAATATAAGCCCCCCCCCCCTTTTTTTTTTCTGTATTACCTTAAAAACTACACTGGGCCTTTGCCAGGAAGAAAACTTATCTGTGACTGCTAGGAATTCTGGGGCCTGGAATCCCAAACCAAACGGCTTTGCTGAGTTAGAGAAGTTGGTCTAAATCATAGTTCAGGTTACATAAGTGTAAATCCCAGTCAAATATTTTTTTCTTTCCAAGAGCATAAGTAGAGTGCTCAGATGTAGCTATGAATACAGCAGGAGAGAAAAGTATTGGCCAGCAACGACTATCAGAGAAGCCACCAAGGCCTCTGAGGGATCTACTCCCAGTGTATGGCATGGCACAGCCCCTCTTCGCCCCATTTCCAGAAGATCTGTGGCAGCAGCTGGGGCTCTCTCACACACATTGGTCTGTCTAGGTGACCAGAGTGTGCCTATAGAAACCACTCTTGGGACAAATGGCAACTGCAGTGGCTTATGCTCTTTCTCAGGAGTAGAACAGCTCTGACAGTTTGCATGCTTCAGTACAGGTCTTCCATACTATGTTACCCCCATTGTAGGCAATTATGTTCCCCCTCTGGGCAGGCATGCCAGCTGATTTGGATTGTTTTAAGATTGAAGGCTTGGCTAGACCCAGCATTCCTGCAGGTGCTCAGGGGCATCTACAAGAAGGGGGTGTCAAAAAAGTCAGGATGGCAGGTGCAACTAGCCCCTTTTTAATGTGTTCCATATGCATAAAAAAGAGATGAAGATTCAGTTGTGCAGTCACCCCTGGCTTTGCTATATTCATGCCCTTGCTTAGTTCTCCATGACCAGTTTTTGCCATCTCACTAACCAGTCACCAGTGGCTGTTTCCCCTTCCCTCTTGCTCCACAACATGTTGGATTAATGACTAGTGAGGAGTGGAAAGCACTGAATTGCAAAAGTCACCAGTCACAATCTAAACTAAGAGCCATCCAGACTGAACAATTTATTCAGGACACCAAAGTTTAAATCAGATAGTCAAAAAGGACAAAATGTGTATTTTGGTCCATACAAAAGTTAAGTCATGTTCCAGTGTTGGGGATACTCACACATCACAAGGTATATTTTTTCCTGACAAAATAGATGAAAGTTGGCAAACCAAACAATTCTTAGGAGTTGGAGATAGAATTCTCCATTCCTCTTTGCAGTGAGAGAAATTTCCATATCTGTATGGGCAAACATACAGTCTCTGTAGGCAAAAGGGGCAAAATATAATCAGTATGCACATTTGTGTAGCATTGCAGAAAATCAACATATGACTGCATATGATAATTGTAACCTTTGTGGCCTACATCTACAAACACACAGACCTACAGGAAGCTAGTCACTTGCTTTCAAGCACATTTGGTATGATATCATAACTGATTTGTGGACATGTATAAGACTTTTCAGTATACCAGAAGAGAAAAGAATTTGCTATCAACAATTTTCCTCAAAATTCTATTCTAGGGATATTCCTTGAATACTCACATGTTTACTAATATTCACTAAATAATATTACAAATATCTGATTAAAAACTTTGATGCTTTATATTAATATTTGATATTTGTTTTATCTTAAATTAGCTGACATCAAGAGATGTTGTCATTCTTGATTGCATCTACTATAAGGTAATATGAAAAATATTTTGAATTTGACTGCATGTATTTATTGACATAGACATGTACTGATAGTAAGCAACCACATATGACACATTCCAAGATATCTTTGATGCCTGACTAAAAACCAGCAGGTAAAATGTCAAAGGATCCAATTTTAAAGTTTTCATATTTAAAATTTCCAAAAATGCATTTTAAATGTAAAGTGTCCCATCCAAAAATATACTGGATGGATTGCAAGCTTATGCAAATTTCTGGTATTTGCAAATGATGTTTGAACCTTCCACTCCTCATGTGACTATTTCACCACTCACCAGACATCAACATTTTCAAAGAGATCAATGTCCCACAAGTTTAAAAAAAGGCAAATATTAGTTTGTCCAGTGAATCAGCAAATGGTAACAAGATTTAATGTGCTTTAAAATTTTTAATGTGCTAACCATTTTCCCCCCAACCCTAGATTTCTAGCAATTGCTAACTATAGATAGATGCATATGGTGTCAGGGCATCTGTGGGAAGGGTCAAAAAGTAAGGAGTGAGTTTTATGTGTGTTGTGTGGTGCATGTATAAAGGGGCAGGGCTTTCATCGCAGCCACCATCTTGACTTTTTTGACCCTGCAGATGCCTAATATCAAGTTTGCTTTGTGCTGAAAGCTTAGAACATGCCATGGAGGAATTGTAAGCCTGGTTGGGGAATTCTGGGAGTTAAGTCCACACATCTTAAAAGTTGCCAAGTTTGAGAAACACTCCCCTAGAATATGAGTCAGCAGTGTCTTATGCCAAGTCTTCCAATAAATCTCTATCTTTCCACATAATTAATCTCAATACTCAAATAGTTTCAGAGAAGATCTAAACATGTATAAATTATGAATTTAGATTGTTAGAGCTATAGAGATAGAGCTCTAAATATATATATATATATTTAGAGAGGTGCATCAGTGGCTGGAAATTTAGAATAATTAATATTGCCATGAGAATATTTCTTGATGATATTTCTTGGGAATATTCCCAGGTAGGAGCTAAGGGGGGAAACTGACATCTATTTGGTAAAATTATCCATTTGCTTTATTATAATATGTTCATGTATTTTCTATTACTCATTTTGGATGTTTCTTCTACAGAAAAGTGAGGAACTGACATTAAAATGAAGTCTTAGGATCCCCAGTATGGTCTCATCAGTATGCTTTTGGACATCTTCCTTGGCACCCACCAAATTTTCTGACCCTCCTGACTTTTTACCTTGGAAGTGGTGATGCCATCACTGTAGCCATACTGTGAAGAGGCCAGCCTACGCTGTCCAAGTTCCAAATGCATCAATGTCCAAACAGCTTAGTGACACTTCTGAGTTCTAGCCAAGTATTTCAATTACATCTGTTTCATTCCCGATTGCTTGCTATTAGTCAGAGGCAATGCCATGACAATGCAATATTTAATTTTACTTCTTTCTGGCAAAAGCCTCAATATCACATGTTATCCTACTTTGGAAATCCAAACCTGATTTGACCTGAATGAGTCAGCACATCTGCATAAATGAAGATTATCTAACACCATATATAAACAACAATGGAGAAAACCACATTTCTCCAGTCACTATTTCTACCTCCCAGTGAGATATATTGTCACTTTATTTATTTATTTATTTATTTATTTATTTATTTATTTTATTTATTTATTTATTTATTTATTTATTTATTTATTTATTTATTATTAAATTTGTATGGCGCTCATCTCCCCCCAACATTAGCATGAAATGAAGAAGAGGAGGAAGAACAACTTCTAGTCCCAGCCCCAAATTGGTTGAATTAGGAAGACAGGGTTGTTTTTTTTTAATGTCAAAGCTCCTGTACCTTAATAATTTCATAACAGGAACCAATTCAGGAGACAATATTGTCCTGAGTGCCACTTTTCATGATGAAGAAAATGTGCAAATGTTGAACTATTATCTATTATACAGCACTAAGATTAATTATATATCCATTACAATGTTACTTCCAGAAATTATAATTAACAGTCTATAATTAAAAGACAAATGCAAGGTACATAGCTGTCACTCTAAATCAGTATTTCTCAACCTTGGCAACTTTAAGATGTGTGGACTTCAACTCCCAGAATTCCACAGCTAGCCATGCTGGCTCAGGAATTCTGGGAGTTGAAGTCCACACATCTTAAAATTGCCAAGGTTGAGAAACATTGCTCTAAATACAACACTGGACTTTAAATGTTGGGAAATGGGCAAAACATTGAAACATAATAAGAAAACATTGACTATAAATGTTGTTTTATAAAATTACAAATAGCCAGTTTGGCAATGGAAGATGGAGGTTTTGAAAAGGTGGAAATTCCCTTCTATGCTCCCACTCAGCCCAAGTTCTTCTTCTCTGATTTCAGTAGTCCCAACCTCTCTTGCCTGCACTGGGTTTGGGGAAAGCTAATATAGAACTTGTCATCTTGTTATCGCACAAAAGGTCTTATCTTTTAGCTGTGGCTCAATAGGTAGAGAGGCAAAAAAGGGTGATGGCAGTGGGAAAAAAAGGAAGCAAGATAGGCTTGGGCAGAAAATAGGAAGGCAGACCATTCACAATTTGTTGAATTTCAGCAATGATTTAAGTTTGGCTTCCAGCATTTCATTTTCAACAAGATTTGAGATGCTTACAAATTCATTTATGGGCCAAAGCATAGAAGTAGTCTGTAGAAGTAAACATCTATATACTACAAAAACTCTTCTGTCTGTAACCTTCAACTGGGAGAAATGGTGCATCATAGGGCAACAGTTTTTGAACCAAGGTACTTCAAATGGGCTAATTTAAGAATGCATCCAAAATCTGGGACCCATTACACCCGTGGAATTGAAATTTGGGGAATTCGTGGGTGCTTCAGCACTGCTGTGCTCCTGCACAACTGTGGTCAGCCCACATCATATCCATGGCCTCTTTCCTGCCTCCCTCTGGCCCTGTGCCCAATCAGCTGGCAGCAAGGCCTAATGGGTGAGTGGCGATTGACTGCTGTGGAACAGAGGCCAATATTTGAAATCTCTTAACGGCTGTGGGCATTAAGCGAAGCATGTGGGAGTGACTTGGATGCCTGCTGGCAAGGTAGGGCTGGCTGGGGGATGCCGATAGTCGACGGGTGAGCCCTCTTCCACCAAGGGAGGGGGCCCTTGGGGATATGGCAGAATAGGGAGTAGGGGTGCAGTTTTCCTCATGGTCCGTGGCTCCCTTAGTTCCGTCTCCCCCCAGCAAAGTGGCAGGCAGTTCCACTGGGCAGGTGAGGAGACAGAGGAGGAGGAAGAGGAGGCGACTTCACCAGGGCTCTCCTGAGGGCAAATGGCGCAAGCCTATATTATATGTGGGAAGGAAGGAAGGAAGGAAGGAAGGAAGGAAGGAAGGAAGGAAGGAAGGAAGGAAGGAAGGAAGGAAGGAAGGAAGGAAGGAAGGAAGGAAGGAAGGAAGATTTCTGATGGTCCCTGCCAGCTTCCCACAAGTCAATGGGGGAAGCCAGCAGCAAGTCACAAGTCGCTCATACTCCCACTGCTTTTTTGCCCTTGGTCATTCTGTTTCTCTGTTTAGGTAAGGGAATATCTCTGAAACGATGACATATCAGGTCACGGGTTGTCTAATATTATTTAATCTCATATTCTGGAACTGGCATAGAGGAGGCAACCACAACAGTGAAGTCACTGGAAACCACCAATTATGTATATCCTGCACATAGAAGCACTGGGTGTCGGTGGGGGGGACAAAGGCAGGATGGCAAGTGTAACCATACAATTGAAGTCCCACTGCTTTGTACAGTTGTGTGAAAAAGAAAGTACACCCTCTTTGAGTTCTATGGTTTTACGTATCAGGACATAATAAAAATCACCTGGTCCTTAGCAGTTCTCAAAAGTAGATAAATACAACCTCAGATGAACGACAGCACATGACATATTACACCATGTCATCATTTATTTTACACAAAGAAAGCCAAAATGGAGAAGCCATGTGTGGAAAACTAAGTACACCCTTACTGCTTCCGTAGGTATGAAGAGGCTAATAGCAGCCAGGTACTGCTAATCAAATGCCCTTGATCAATTGATCATCAGCAAGTGTGACTACCTCTATAACAGTCGAAGTCTTAAGAGTTTGCTGGTCTTGAGCATTGAGGTGTGTGTTAACACAATGCCAAGGGTAAAGACATCAGCAGTGATCTTAGAGAAGCAATTGTTGCTGCCCATCAGTCTGGGAAAGGTTATAAGGCCATTTCCAAACAATTTAAAGTCCATCATTCTACAGTGAGGAAGCTTATTCACAAGTGGAAAACATTCAAGACAGTTGCCAATCTTCCCAGGAGTGGACGTCCCAGCAAATTCACCCCAAGGTCAGACCGTGCAATGCTCAGAGAAATTGCAAAAAATCCAAGAGTTACATCTCAGACTCTACAGGCCTCAGTTAGCTTGCTAAATGTTAAAGTTCGTGACAGTACAATTAGAAAAAGACTGAACAATTATGGTTTGTGTGGAAGGGTTGCCAGGAGAAAGCCTCTTCTAAAAAGAACATGGCAGCATGGCTAAGGTTTCCTCTCTATCGCCCCAGAGGACAGGACCAGTATCACAGAGTTGAAATTACAGGAAAGTAGACTCAACTTAGATATTAGGACTGGTCCAGAATGCAGCCATGTGGGCAGTGAGGGGCACGCCTCGGTATGGCCATGAGACACCTTGCTTTGCAAGCTGCACTGATTGCCAGTTTGCTTCTGGGTGCGATTCAAGATGCTGGTTACAATGTCCCATTCAAGATGCTAGTTATGAACCCCTACATGGCATAAGGGCTGGTTACTTGAGGGATTGCCTGTTTCCTGTGATATCTGCCTAGCTAGTTTCATACGACAGGGTTGGCGTACTCCAGGTTCCTTCAATTCAGCAGTACCATCTGTTGGGATGCCCAAAGCATGCCTTCTCTCTTGTGGCACCTGCCCTCTGGAATGAGATTCCCCCTGAAATCCAGATGGCTCCCACCCTGATGGCATTCCACAGGGCCTTAAAGACCTGGCTCTTCTCCCAGGCTCTGGGCTAGGGAGGTTGGAGCCCCTTGCTGAGTCTGTGCTATATGTTTCTGTGTTGTTGGCCAGATGCGCCATCTTGTTTAATGTTTTTTATTTTGATTGTATATTTGTTATTTTTTATATATATCGTAAGCCACCTAGAATTTATCTGGAGTCAGGCGGTGCCTAATAATAAATAAATAAGTGCAAAGTTAGTACCAATAATTATAGGCGCCTTTGGTGCAATCCCAAAACATCTGGAACACCACATGAACACCATCGGCATTGACAAAATCACCAACAGTCAATTGCAAAAGGCAGCTTTACTTGGAACAGCTTATATCCTGCGATGATACCTTTAACATCATCAAACAACAGCTGCCTATCCCAGGTCCTTGGGAAGGACTCAATAGGTGGATAAAAATGCCAAATGCAGTGTAAACATCTGGCTGACTGTGTGCCCAACAACAACAATAGAATTTCCTTGTGATAACAGCTGTCAAACAATGGAATATGCTACCTCATGAAATGGTATGTTTCCAGTTTCCATTCACTGGAGTTCTTTAAGCAAAGGTTAAAATGCTTTAATAGTTCCTGCGCTAACCAGAGGGTTGAACTAAATTACCACTGTGGTCCCTTCCAACTCTATGATTCTGTGATATTGTGCTTGTTTGCAACTTAATTTTTACATATCTACAATTATCCATGATTAACACCACCATTTTACATGGCTGATATCAAGCTGAAGGGCTTATGCTTATGGATCTTGAACCAAATGCAAACCAACGAAGTAATCAGAAAATCACATTTGTTTCCCCTAGTAGATTCTGGGGATTTCATTAACTACTTTAAAACAGGCAATCCCTACCCCACCAGTGCTATTTACAGCATTATTAAAATATAAATATTTTATATATAAATTATATATATAATATAAAATATATTTATATTTTAATAATGCTGTAAATAGCACTGGTGGGGTAGGGATTGCCTGTTTTAAAGTAGTTAATGAAATCCCCAGAATCTACTGGGGGAGATATATTTTTTATATATATATATATATATAAAATTCCCTTCTCACCCCTATGGGTGGTACGTGTCTTCCTCAATCTCAGGTCCTCTACCAGAGGCCTGGGAGTTTGAGGGTTCTGTGCAGTATCTTAGCTGTTCCTAGCACTGCACTCTTCTGGACAGAGAGCTCTGATGTTGTTCCTGGGATCTGTTGGAGCCACTCTCCCAGCTTAGGAGTCACGGCCCTGAGTGCTCCTACCACCACTGGGACCACTTTGGCCTTGACTTTCCACATCCTCTCTATTTCCTCCTTCAGGCCCTGGTACTTCTCCAACTTCTCATGCTCCTTCTTCCTGATGTTGCTGTCACTTGGCACTGCTACCTCTATCACTACCGCTGTCTTCTGGTCTTTGTCTACTACCACGATGTCTGGTTGATTGGCCAGTACCTGCCTGTCCATCTGGATCTGGAAGTCCCACAGGATCTTAACCCTTTTATTCTCCACGACCTTCTGTGGAATCTCCCATCTGGACTTGGGGGGGTCTAGCTCATATGCTGTGCAGATGTTCCTGTACACAATGCCAGCTACTTGGTTGTGCCGTTCAGTGTACGCTGTTCCTGCCTGCATCTTACACCCTGCCACTATGTGTTGCACTGTCTCTGAGGCCTCTTTGCACAATCTGCACCTTGGGTCCTGTCTAGTGTGGTAGACCCCTGCTTCTATGGATCTGGTGCTTAGTGCCTGTTCTTGTGCTGCTATGATCAGTGCCTCAGTGCTGTCTTTTAGTCCGGCCCTTTCCAGCCACTGATAGGAGATCTCTCTCTCTCTCTCTCTCTCTCTCTCTCTCTCTCTCTCTCTCTCTCAACCATTTCACAAAACCTGAATTCAGAATGGACTTTATTTAGACATAGAATTAAGTAAGTTCCCATTACGCTTCCAGAAACACCTACTTGAGCATTTTCTAAATTGTATTGCACTGAATCTCTTAGATTGAGCTATCTTGCACTTATCACCTCCCACCTCCTTTTCACAATGATGTCTTCAAAGAAATGGATTCTATTTCACATGTGCTGTATTATCATTTCAGAGCAAAGTGTCAAAAAAAAAAGGGTGTGTTACTCCTTCCAATACAGGGTGGCAAACTCAACTGTTCTGACTCATAATTCCCCCTCCAGCCAAACCCATTGTGGCATACAACATAAACGGCAAAATCAAGATAACAGCAATAAAGAAGATGGTTCTTGTAGATACCACTGACGTCCTGGGTACCCTCTTTAGCATCCTCTACCCTGTCTGGCTTGGTGATTTTTTAAGAGTCTTTTATTTTTGGTAGATGCAAGACCAAATACTGAAAAAATAATAGTGGACAGCTACAACACAGTACATGGGAAAAGACAAACTAGGTTGGTAGGGAACACCCTGGCAGTAGGCTAAATGAGGTGGCAAACACATTGTCTTCTAGTTATGTGACTGGATTGACACACCTTAATAACCATTTGTGAACAAAAAAGCTTTTCTCCAATAGCAGTCATTTTGTATTCACAATATGCTCTCAGAATATGCTCAGCGTCCTAAAGATTGCTTACTCCTGCAGTGAACATTGCACTCATTCCCGTTGTTTCATTTATCCAGAAATCTCATGGAAATTCTGCCCTCTTTTTCTTTCTTCAACCTCCATTTTTCCTTCAAGTCTTTAGTTTTATTCCCTCTTATCCTCAGATAGGAAAAGGTTTGCTTACCTTCATTTTCTGAGTTTTACTAAATTTTCCCACCTTGTATTATTTTCCACTGCTGAAGTGTAAATTATAATTGTTCCGATGCCATACACACTGATGATGTAATGGAGATATAATTCATCTCAACGTTCATTTCTTTAAAATCAAGGACACTAACATAGATAACCTGTTGGCCACTACTTCAAATGAGTCAGGAAATGTTAGCCTTGCAAGGTAGTCCAGACATGAAGCACAACCAGGAGTACTAGCTCTATCTTTATTGCAAGGTTACATTAACAGAATCTTGCAAGTCTGAAAGTACCCCTCCTGTCCCTCATTTTTACTCTCCCAAAAACTAAGGAGGGTCCCTTCTGAGATGCTTTTTGCCATCCCTCCTCTTTCAGACTCAAATTTCTTTTATCAGACCATTTTCTAGGCTGCAGCTCTTCCTCCTGTCTCCCAAGGTAATTCCCTTGGGGAGGCATACTATTACAGGAAAAACGATCATTCAGGAAAATGGGTACTAGGTAGCCAATTGCAAAGGATAGAGGAGGGATTTTGCAAAAGGATATGTCCCATGGAAGTGTCCTTTAGTGAGAATACTTGTAAAATATTTTCAACATTCCAAATGTGCCCATCAGCCCCAAATGGTTGTGAGACTCCCACTCTAAGGGGTTACATGGGTAACTAGCCATAGTGGTGTTTAGGCAAGTTAGCACTGCAGCCACCTATATGGAATCTCAGTCTACAGAATTTGGAAACTAGTGGTACAGGAGGTAAAGAAGACTGGAGCACTGATGCAATACACATTCATTCCTGTACCCTACAGTCAGTAAGACTCAACACCAATCCCTGAGTAATGCCTAAAGCATTGCAGTTCTTCTCTGTTTACATATGGATTTGTACATGTTAAAGAGAAAGTGTGCTTAATTGAACTCCATTGCTATCCCTTGTCAAGCACCTGAAGTTACCATCCTAGAGCCCAGCCTCTTTT
The DNA here is from genome assembly GCA_030867105.1 of Liasis olivaceus. Taxonomy (NCBI): domain Eukaryota; kingdom Metazoa; phylum Chordata; class Lepidosauria; order Squamata; family Pythonidae; genus Liasis; species Liasis olivaceus. The sequence goes on along the minus strand of CM061350.1, from coordinate 162,222,632 downwards.
GCTGTACATATAGGTCCTGGGAAAGACAGGCAACTTTGGGGAATGTGGGTACAGGAAACTCGTAACTTGGGTTTGTTGTAAGGGATTCAACAAGAAGGATGTATGTGAAGAGATCTAAACATTTGGAAGCATTATGAAAGTGTTTTACTTTGCTTTATGTTATTATTAGTAGCTAGGTATGATGCTTAAAGATCCTTCAGTTCATTGGAAAAAATGCTCTCTTCCTATTATAAATATTTTAGCTTCTCTTACTGCAGTTTTTTAAATTATTCTAATATACAGCAGATGTATAGAATCCCTATAGCAGTATTCCCTTTGTCTTCCAGACAGAAGGATGACATTTTCCCAATATAATGAAAGAATGAAGCCTCTTTGCATGGAGTGCAACAGTTCAAAAACTGTCTGCTGGAGAATGGAGATCCAAGCAGGAGGGAGAAAAGCCCAACTGGCTGATACTAAGTCTCATCAAACTGAAAAAAATGAAAAGCACTGATGGTTTTTTTCATCTCAAATCTCAAAAATACACATCATGATAGATTTGTGTGAATTGATCTGGATTTCTTCTTTTTTAATGTTCCTTACATTACTGTTGTTCCTAACAATGACTATACGAAATTTTGCATGCTCACCAAGCTGCCACAAGTTTACAAGCATCATGATGGGGGGCAGGGGGGATGGTTACAAATGCTCCTGTAGTTCTTTGGATCACATTTTTCTACACAGCAAGGGAGCCACTAAAACATCTTACGTGACTGAAACAATGAATTTATCTGGTTCCCTGGGGTATGCTGAGATGCTTGTTTTCACATCCTTTATTCAACTCAGTGCTTCCTAAATGACAATTCACTTCGAATGACAAATTCTTGGTTTGAAACACTGACTCAACAGCAAAGTACTGTAGTCATGTTGTGTTTCCACCACTATAACCAGCCCAAAGTGGCAATCATATAATAACTTTCACAGTTTTGAAGTTTCACAGTTTCACAGTTCACAATTTTGTGCACATACAAATAGCAATGTTGCCAAAGCCAATGTTAACAGTTCAGCTCACAGGAATTTGTGAAAATGAAAGATGTCTGGCACCTTCCCATTCTGTTTGTGTTCTCACCCTGCCCCCTCCCCCCAAAATCACATTCTATTAGCCAGAAACATTGGGAATAAAAATACTGGGTGTGATATCAATCACACAGAAACTGCCCAGCAAAATCCAGAAACTAAAAGAAGCTCATCTGAAAAGCTCCAACATTCACTTTTCTAAACTAATACATAACAGTGATTGCTCCAAATTTAAACAACTGGCTCCGTCTAGAGGAACTCTTGTGTTAATACATTCAGCCAAAATGAAAAACTGCTTCCTACAGAGAACTGCATTTCCAATACTTTGTAACACTCTAGTTATCACAGGAAAACAGATGTGCGGTTAGGATTCCAGCTGAATATGCCAATCAAATGTTAATACTTAGTCTCCACCACAGTCTAGGACAGTGTTTCTCAACCCTGGCAACTCTAAGATATGTGGATTTCAGCTCCCAGAATTCTGGGAATTGGAGCTCAGCATCTTAAAGTTGTCAAGGTTGACAAACACTGGTCTAGAATAATCAAGACTGATGATAAGGATAGGCAAGTAGGAACAGGATTGTCTACAGCTAAAGCAACTCCCCCTCCCCGCCTCTTCTATTTGTTGGACTGTAACTTGCTGTTCAGACAGTGTGATCATTAGCCATAATGTCTGTTGATAATAGAAGTTGCAAGGTAACATAACAGCAACTTCTAGAAATTCCAGCCAACATGGCCAGTGCTGTGGAATGCTGGGAGTTGTAATTCAGCAACATTTAGAAAACGACATGTTACTCATCCATAGATAAGCTTCTGATTGGATGTATTAAGCCATTGCTTTAAACTTAATGTGTGCAGGTTAAATCCTTGAAAATCTGTGTATTCCTCAGCAGATTGAGGGCTTTTATTTCTTGCATAGCCAAACCCAAAATGTGTCTGTGACTACTGAAGTACAGGCTACTGAAGTCCTTTGGTAATCTGCACAATGAGACCCAGGCTCTTATCTGGGAGACCCACAAAATACAACAAGATTTTCTTCTAAACAGGCATTCCAGAGCTACAATTACAGGAGCTGTGCTGGAAACGTTTACCTGTGCAAAAGCATGCACATATGTTGATAACAATAAATCTTCTCAGGTGACATGTAATTTTCATAGCAGAAATTGTCCAGCCAGCCTGGTATGCATGGCAGTAACACATATAAACACAAAAGCAAACACTGATGTATTAGGTGTCTTTAATCCAAAATGAGGGAAAGCAGGAAAGCAGACCAAATCCTCTTGTTAGCAATAAGACACCAAAACAAATTGAATGTTTTTTTACAAATTAAATTCCTTACAGTTTCTAAAATGTCACTAAAAACTAAAGTTTTCTTTTCAAATGGAAAGGAAAGCAAATTTCTGTGTGTTTGTGTGTGTGTGTGTGTGTGTGTTTATGTTTAAATTAAAATACCAATAAAACAAACATGGCAAAAGATATCCATTCATGGTAGGATATACTGAGAAAACCAGAAAAATTGACCATCAGGAAAATGAGGCAACTTGTATACAAAGATTTTTCCCTCCATGAGACAGAGCAAGAATCAGAAGAACTCTCAATTTTAAACAAATGTGCCCAAGACAAAAAGATAATCCCAGCTGAAGTCTGCAAACCATGTAGATCCACCCCATCTTCTTCAAAATAAAATTGTGGATCTTTGGTTTTCTAAGCAGAACTCACATCATCATCACATATTTGTGCCATGTGGTCAACTACTACCTACAAAAGCTAAGGTATTCATCCAACAAAAAGCTAATTTTTATGGTATTTCTCCTCACACTTTTATTTTTTACATCGTTATGGCAGGGGCAGGCTCCCCCCTATATGAATTTGAAGCTACACTTCCATGGGATGCATATCTCAAATTTAAGCAGTCAGCCTAAAGAGTTGTGGGTTCCTTGTAATTTTTTTTTTTTTAAGAAGAAAGGACCACTATGAGCAGCAACAGCATGAGATCTTTTAAACTGGATTCAGTTTAACACTGAATGAGATGATGGTGGAAACTGGGCAACAGGACATATTTTGGTATACTGCTCCAGGATCAGCTAATGAAAGAGATCAGTTTTCAGTCAACCAGCAAACACCTTCTTTCTGTCATACCACCTAAATACCCTGAGATCATAACTGACTTCTGAGTGTATCATGGATCCCACCATTATCCCTCAGAAATTCAAGTTAAACTACAAAAAGTGGGGACCTTCCTCCTTATACTAAACATCCTACTACAGCATTATATATGATCTACTAAATCACAAGCAAAGGGGAAATAATCCTGTGCATACCAGTGAGTGAGAGAAAGAGAGAAGGCTTCCAGTTTAAGATGATATCTTATACTTGGGACATTTGATCAATAACTTTTAAGATTACAAACTGAGGTCTTTCCAAGGTGCAAAAATGACAAAACAGTTCTTGGTGTTAAATGAAAACAAAAAATCAGCAATCCCTTTGTTTCAGATGGCATTTCTTCAATAGCCCAGAATCTCTTTTCAAACAAACCAAAAGCCTTTATCTCTAAACAAAACAAAGCAAAACAAAACAAAACAAAACAAAACAAACAACAGCATGATACTTTGCACAGGACTCTGTCGGGATTTCAACTCTACAGTAATTTTAAAAATATAGATATATATATATATATTATTATTATTAACCCTTAAAAGGTAATCACAGGAATTTCAGTGTTTCTGGGGAGCAGGGGAATACCAAGGGAGATTTTACCAATAAAAATCCAATTATCAGAATCTTTTTCCTACTGGACCATAAGAAAAAAAAATTAAAATAATAAAAGGATGTATTGTACAGCAGCTGTTTCCTGCCTCATCCTAGAAAGGTCAGAAACATGAAGGGCAGCTACAACAAGTAACTAGTCTGATATAAAGAGCTGAATTCCATGTGTTTGATAGGACAGTCTTGTTTCCAATTTGTTTTAAAAATATATAGATATTGTTATTGCTTTCACAACCATCAGGCCTGGCTCTACTGAATTCTCAGTGAGGGAGCGCTGCAGGTTCAGAAGGATTTGCTTTCTTCCGCCTCTTCATGAGCAATGGGTTAGAGGAGTCTTCAATTTTCTTTATTTTAATCTGTTCATAATCTACCCTCATAGTGGCCAAGGCACTTGTCATCTCCTCCTAAATTGGGGGTAAAGAGGAAACAGAGTTGTAGCAGATTAGCAACAGAGAGCTCTGGAATGAAGCCTCAGCAAATTTTGAGAAGATGCTGGAGGTCTCATAAAAATAAATCCGTATGCATAGATGATAAGGAGCACTTCACCCCTCTAGAGATCCCACTCTACCTTTTGAGATTTCACGTGCAAACTTCCAATTATTTTCAATGTTGGCTTTTTATAATACTATTGACCTCTGTTCCATATTAAACAACTGCAGCCCAAATAGCTTTTTCCTGGTTTCCCCATTAACTGTATACTAACTGTATAGCAAGACAGAGGTTAAAATCTGGGGCTTTTGGTGACCAGCCATCCCTTATATTTTACTCCCAATAATAGCTGGTACCAAACATTTATAAAAGTGTGAGTCTACTGCGGACTCAACCCAGTGCCCCCAGATGAGTCTGGATTACAACTCCTGAAATCCTCTTTCAAGAGTGCCATGTTAGGGAAAGATCTCTCTGATCAATCTTTTAGCAGATTTAATCACCTCTAGTCTAAGACTGAAAGATGGAAATGGGGTGTCCTTCACTTTGTATTTTGTTTATGCATACTCTTTATCCTTACAGTATATATGACATACAGAATGTAGGAACTTACCTTGACATCCTCCCAAAGGTCTTTCTCTTCTTTCAAAACTCTACTAGTATGCAGAGGTGTCTGCGGCACTTGCATTGATTGCTATGGAGGGAAAACAAATAGAAAATTAATCTACTCTCAGATGTTCCTAGCTTAGGCAGCTAATATCTACTTTTAATAAACAACAACAGAGCTCTTACCATGATCCATGGATGATTCATGAACTCTGTTATAGTCATCCGCTGGGTAGGATCTGTTTTCAGCAAATTTCGAATCAACTGTTTGACTGAAGGAAGAAAACACCAGAAACATTATCAATACAATGTGCATTATGCTCTCTCATACACGTGATGATGGTGATGATTTTAAGAGGACACAATTTTCTCCTTCAACCCAAGAGATATAGCACTGCAACCTGAAGCATATGTGCAGTTCTTCATCTTCCACTGGTCTCAGGCTGGTCTAACTATCTGAGGATAACAGCACCGTAAATATAGCGTAAGCCAGTTCCCCCCAACCTGGCACCTTCCAGATCTGATGGACAACAACTTCCATTATCCATTCCAAATCACTGGCAGGAAATTATGAGAATTACAGCCTAACACATCTGGAAATCCCACATTGGGAAAATACAAGTTACACAACTTACATACCATGAAACACCAAATAACAATATTTTTAATGAGGAACACCTCATTATTATTTTTTAAAAGAAAATAAAAATCAAAAGAATGCTGAAATAAAACATTCTTAGAAATACTTTTGATTTTCCTTTCCACTTAAGATGTAAATTAAAACTTTCACTGGGATGCATGTGACAGTATATTTTATCAAAATCTGAAGTGAAGTTCGTTATAGAAAGTCTTGAAAACACAGTCAGTCTGTTCTGGTATTTTGTCTTGGTTGTAGTGAGTGCTGAAAATCACAGGTACATGAAGAAAAGGTAGTAGGAACTTTAATGCCTGCTTTCTTAAAAACTCATACTCCCTATGAACTTTCATTCAAAATTCTTCTAGTAATGATTCCTTCTCCAGTTGTTTCAATGTAGCACTTGAAGATAAATCCACCAACATCTCTTCTTCATTTAAGAATAGGGTATATGAATTAATACAAAACCCACAAAATAGTTCTCTTGGGTCTGGGCCAGGTCATGGAATACCTTTAAATTTTCAAACATAAAAAACTTCTACACAGTTTCTCAAGTTTCTTTATTCCTTTTCTCATTCATGCTGGGATCATATTCAAAGTATAGGTTTGAAACTCATTAGTCTCATTCATGTTTGTTTGTTTTCCAAACCAGAACAATAGCTGCAGTTCACAATTATATTTACCTTCTTCTGATACTTCAGACCATTCTGGGTTTGGAAATTCATATTGACCCATCCTGATCCTTTTCTTCATCCCTGGAGAAATGGCCAGACCATGATTGGAATAGAAAGGGGGGTAGCCACACAGTCTACACAAAATGGAGAGAGAAAATATTTTGCACCAGTCACCTTCAAGGGCAGCCACACATAACCTCTAACTGTGAGATTACCAGAGTGTGAATTACTATGGTTAGGTCATTCCTTCCAAGAAAGCTGATGGGTCACTTGGGGCTTGAGTGATGGAGATGAATGGAGGAGAACAATGAGGGTGAACTGTGCTCCTTCATTCTGAAGGCGTCATAGAGTATTTGATGATAGAGGTCATATATTCCTACTGAGTTCACATGAAAGAAAAGAGTAAAGTGTCCTATACCTCATGAACTCAAGATTAAACCTAGGGGGAGGGAGGCAGCAGTGTTAATCAGGATCACCAGAGAAGCAGGAAAAGGCTTTAATCGCATCTCTCCCCTTAACTTAGTAACCCTGATAAAGATTGTGCTTGGGAAGATTAAATTCAAGAATAAATTCCCACAGGCACCCTGTTCATCAGCACTATCATGTTCCCAGCAGCCCATTCGACAGTGTTTTGCAGCTACCTCCTTTCTGAGATTGGACTCTCAACTGTTAATCAAACTGTGGATTGGCTGTTAGAAGAAGCCTAATTCACTGAGAAAGTGACAGTAATGGCAGATGTTTACTATGGTAGGCTGCAGACAGCAGTGATCTCTTGCCATTATAATATTTTATTGAGTATTCACAGGAATGCTTGTGTCCTTATCTGTTATAATGGCCCTTTCCCTTTGTTTGGATAATATATAAAAACAGAATTCTGGAAAATTTACATGGCCAAAAAAGAATACCCTCTCTGGATTGGTTATCTTAGGTTATTGAAAGATAAGGCCCTGTGTTCATTCCAAAGGGGGGCAGGGGGAATGGTTAGAAAAAATATTTAAATGTTCTTGAGACCTCATAGCATTTTCCCCAGATTTGTGATTATGAAGGAAATTCAAGTATTATTTATTCAGGTATTTGGCAAAATAAAGCAGTAATTTGTATGACAGCATTTGAAACAACTTGATTTAGCAAGTAAAACTAAGATATTTTCACTTTCCAAATAAACCCTTATATTCTAATGAATTATGGGGCTGAATTTTATCACAGTCCTTGGCTGAGAGTCAGGGGTCCATAAGTATTGGCTCCTCTCAAAAAAACATATCAAAAGTAGCAGGTACCAGGACACTATCTCTTTTTTTGTTTTTGACCTGTTTCTCAGAATTCAGGGGCAATCAACTGCTCTTTGTTCCAGCTACATTTCTTGCTCTTGAGAAGAAAGTATGGATTATCCTCATCGCTGCTCTGAGCTGTAGAAACCTGACACAACTGGGAGATAATTCCTGCCCCTTCTTCACCTTCAAAAGTGAATTAATTTTTTTATACAGTAGTACTGGCAGTCCAGCACTCAAATGACAAGACCCAATATTCCTCTACAGAGCTGACAGAGAAGGCTGAGGTTTATGTTGGCCTTTGGTTGCCAAGATACTTAAAAAACCTTTACAGCCCAGAGTAAAAATAATAAACTCTACCTCCACTGCCCCTTATTTGAAACTGGAAAGGAAGGTTGTATTTGTTGTTGTCTGTCTGTCTGTCTGCCTATCTATTTTATCACTTTTCATATTTGCTCTTTAGCCCATATGCTGTCTTGGTAGCTAGCAAAAAACCCAACCATGACGGTACAAGACTGCTTAGAGATTCAAATGTCAAGAACAGCTTTTGGAATGGAGCTTGCACACATTGCTGATATCCTTGTACCCAAGTCCCATGAATCATTGTTTTCTAGAATGAAAATATAAGCAACAATATTAGGACATGCAATCTTCCCATACTATCTCAGAATTAGGTTCTATCAATATTTCCATTTTGACAGCCTGCTATCTGACCCCGCAAATAAGCTGAGCTTACAAGCATATTCTGTACATCTTCTTTAGTGCTTACTGATAATAATCTTGAATTGTATAACTGACTAAAGGAAGCTAATATATTGAAGGACCTGTTTATGGGTTCAATGAAATCAAGAACATATAGAGCAGAAAATTCAAAGCAATTAACTGTGCTAAACAGCAGAGTAAAGCAAGCCAGTTTACTTACAAAATATACATGATGACACCAAGGGACCACATATCACAGGATTTGTCATATTTCTCTGGGCCTAGTACTTCTGGAGCTAAAAGGGAAGAGAACAGAGGTTTAACTGAATGTGGAAGCTCACAGGGGTCTCTATTCTGCTGAGGCTTCCAAGCATTGATGCAAGATCCTAATACTTTTTGAGAGGTGGAATAAGACAGAGAGCAGAAAGACATGTCATAGGAAAACAGCAGCTGTACTGTATGTGTGGTAATTATTTTTTCATCTGCAAAAGGTGAGTGAGCACTCCTGCTCTGGTAGCCTGAAACAGTTCCCTTGGCTTGATGAGTATATTCCTCCTCACAATAGAGAAGAGGGGCAAAGTAGAAAGTCAAATATAAAAATGAAGGAGAAGGATGGAGGGCTCTTCAGAACTTCATACAATCAGAGAGCAAGCCAAGGTCTTCGAGGAGAAAGATCTGGGTGTCATTCATTGCCTTTCTATAGCTGAAGCTGAGAGATTGAGAAAGGAGGTGGGAATGCTGGAGAAAGGAATGTCTCAGTCCTTTACTTCCTCATGTGGGAGATTTTTTCCCTTTGCAGTCCTTAGCTCTGAAAGCTGGACACAAGCTCAGAACACCCTTTTTGTCAACACAGTTGATGGCCAGCAGAAAATGGTTGGCAAACACAGCAGTAGATGGCCAGGCTGTGTTTTAAGAAAACAAGGAGCATGCTAATTGTGAAGAAAAGGCTGACATGGAAGCCCAGAACTAGAAGAGCAAGGAGTATGACATGGCAGGAAAATGAAAGGCATCTTTCTTTTAACAAGAGTACAATATTCAGACTATTACAAAAGAACAAGTTGTCCTTTCATTTGGGAACTTATTACCCCTGGCCCTGTGCCTGGAGAACACTTGCTTCAGTACTTGCAATTTGGACACAATTTATCTGGCACTAGCTATCAGTTCAGTTCTCAGTTCCTGGGAAAGCCTACCACACTGAGAGTGACTGATAAATACAGTTTGGAAGTATGCCAGCAAAAGATCACTAAGGGTCACAGAAAAGATTTACAAGTTACATAGGTCATTCTGAAACTGAGCTGGACATCACTTCACACATGTCCTTTTAAAAGTGGAGCAAAACCAAATCAATAAAAAGCTTAAGATATTGCACTTAATTTTTATATGCAGGCATTGTCTTTTGTCTTTATTTAATGGAATCAGAAACTTAAACTTTTTTTTTCATTAAGAAAGGAAGCTTGTTTTAACTGCACTCTGCAAAGTAGGATTTCAACATACTACTCTTCATATTGGGAAGCAAGAATGTCCAAACAATTTAGATAGACCTCCTAGGTGAAATAAACTACAGGTAGCCCTTGCTTAATGACCATTTGTTCAGCGACTGTTCGAATTTATGACGGTACTGAACAAAGGGACTTACGACTCATGCACAAAGTCACAGCCAATGCAGCACCCCAGCAGTCACCTGATCGCGAACTGGGCCCTTGGCAATCGGTTTGCACTTACAATCGGTTGCCAAGTGCCCCATGATCATGTGATTGCCATTTGCAATCTTCCCAGCTGGCTTCCACAGAAAGTCAATGGGAAAGCTGGCAGGGAAAGTCGCAAGCTGCTGTTGCCTGCCTCCCTCTCGTCTCTGGGGGCTGACTGAAAAAGCTCCGTGCCGAAATCCAAGCAGGATTTTGGCACTGAGCTTTTTCAACCAGTCCCCAGAGACGAGGGGTTGGTTGAAAAATCTCCATGCTAAAATCCTGCTTGGATTTCGGCAGAGAGCTTTTTCAGTGCCCCATGATCATGTGATCACCATTTGCAATCTTCCCTGCTGACTTCCCCAGAAAGTCAAGTTCCCCCTCTCAAGTCCCCCTCTCGTCTCTGGGGGCTGGCTGAAAGAGCTCCAGGATTTTGGCATGGAGCTTTTTCAGCCTGCCCCCAGAAACGTCCCTGGGAGCTGGCTGAAAATGCCCTGTGCCAAAATCCAAGCAGGATTTTCAGCCACAGAGGATTTTCTGCTCTACAGTGGAGAGCTCGTCAGAAGCCTCTCCACTCTGGGGCTGAAAATCCAAGTGGCTCTGAGGCCCTCATGCACCCAACCCTCATCACACTCCCATGCAGCCTCCCCGACCCTCACCCATGCCCCTTCCCTCCCTCCTCCCCCACCCAGCAGCACCTGGGGCTTGCAATTTCCTGCCAGCTTCCCCACTGACTTGATTGTGGGAAGCCAGCAGGAACTTGCCCCGTCTAATGACCTGCAATTCTCACTTAATGATGGCAGCTGGGAGTGCCAGGATTGCAGTCACTAAGTGAAGCGGGCACATGATTCACTTAATAACCGAATCGCTTAGCAACCTAAATTCCAGCCCCAATTGTGGTCATTAAGCGAGGACTACCTGTAGTTGAAAACCATCTTCTGGATATACAAGTAAATCTGGCTCAGAGGGTTCAATTCTGCATAAACAATCCATACTGAAAACAGAAGTGCAAACATCAGAAGCATGTTTGTTTGCCCAATTAGTTATTGGCAAAATTAGATGGATTAAATCTACTGATGGATTGTTTTGCCCATTTTTGCAGGCCAAAGGACATACTTGGCCTTTGGGTAACATACTGGCAACTTCACTCCAAACATTAGGTGTACCCAGAATAAATAAATAGAGTAGGACAATCGTCAGATTTCATTTCATTCTGCTCACATTTAGGTGTGCTGTAATTAAAACTAAGGAGCATTTCTTAACTTTCACTAATATTAATATATTCCATATATTAAATATGTTTCAGTTTTATAATACTCTGGCAACTATTGAAGCAGCTACTTCCACAACTTTCAAGGAATGCAGAGATACCTTGCTGCCACTCAATGGTTGTCTGGAGATTTGCAACCTAAATATAGTAACCCTAGAAATTATGCATCAAATCCTACAAAATGCTGTGTTGCATTCTTGAACATCCTGATTCTTGTTCCATCCAAGGTACTTTCAGAACTCAAGAGCAATACACATGCTCTTGTCTCTCTGAAAACATAATGGTAGAAGCCTGTAAGTTTCGATCTCAGAAGGAGATTGTGTTCACAAAGTACTCACATAGTAAGGTTACTTACCCACATAGTATGGTGTGTAGCATGGTGTAGCTAGGGAGTTATGTGTGGTGGTTTCTTTAGCAAAGCCAAAGTCTGTAAGTTTTAATACAGCATTAGGCCTTTTTGAGGTATATAGAAGGTTTTCTGGCTACAAGACACAAAAAGAAAAAGTCCTTAATCAAAGGCTACATCCTATATCACCTTCTAAATCTTGATCCAACCATAGTAGGTTAAAAAAGAGCCCACGACATAGAATCATTTAACGTGTACTTATGCTATTTCCCACTGTAACTTCATTCAAAATAACTCCTAGAATTTATTGATTTATTTAATACATTTATATGGCCACCCATCTCATATGTGTGACTCTGGGTGGCTAACAGTCATAAACAGAATAAAAACAGTAAGAACAACCAAAATTAAAAACAAAACATTCATTGCTTGATTTCATTTATATACTGTGCACTCACAGCCAAGAGGCCAGCCCTCATCGGGTAGTCACTATATCATAACTTAAAAACCAAGAAAAATAAGAACAATCAGTAAATGAAAACAAGATTATAACAGAAATACAGTAGATTATAGCACATTAATAAGCTAAAAATATTGGCAGCAAGCTAAAATAATTCAATTGATATGTTAAAAGGGCTGAGAAAAGGATTTTGCCTGACCCTACAAAGACATGAGATTAAGGCAGATATACCCTTCAAACAGAGAATGCTGTATAAACAGGGTGTCACAGTTGAAAAGGCCCCAACCATGGTTGTAACCTGTCTAAACTGGAAAGTTTATCATGCAAAGAGCCCCTTATAATCCACCATACCCAGCTGGGTCAGTATCCTCTATTTAGATTTATATAGATCCTCTATATGCTACAGAAAGCAAAAGTCTTCTATGTTATTGATGGACTACCTACACCCTAGCATGTCCACAGACAAACTCCACACATTGAGACTGATCCACCCAAACCAGATGAGAACAGAAGTATCCAAACCAAGGTAGAAATAGAAAGTACTGTAAGGAAGGTGACCTTGACCGAAATATGTGAGAACCACTACCTAGGCAAAAGGGGCTGAAACGTTTCTAAGTCCAGAGAAATCAGCTAGCATTCAGAAGCGGCTTAGGCAGATGCCACTTTGATTCACTGGAGTATAAGAAGGTGAAGAAGATACAGCACAATCAGGCCTGCAAGATTCTGTTATTATGGCCAACCTCCATAAAGATCATTTTAGCCTTTCAGTGGAGTTGATTTCCTGGCCTGATCTACCTAGTGGGGCTGACAGTAGATATCTATTTATCCTCAAAGTGTTTTCCACCATCTGCATACAAATTGTCTCCCTACCCAGTTGAACATACAAGTAAAGGAAGATTCGGTTTAAAAAATCATTAAACCCTGGCGTCTCAGCAAACTCGATTAAAGAGCAAGAAAGATTTTTTGAAAACTGACAAGCCTCTTAACTGCAGTTTAATGAAATAAACTCTTCATAACAACTTACTTATATAATATAATTTAATTATACTATAATATAATTATATATAATAACTATTTGTTGTTCAGTCGTTAAGTCGTGTCCGACTCTTCGTGAACCATATTGCGCCAGGCCTTCCTATCTTTCACTGCCTCCCTGAGTTTGCTCAATTTCATGCTCATTGCTTCAGTGATGCTATCTAGCCATCTCATCCTCTGCCGTCCTCTTCTCCTTTTGCCTTCCATCTTTCCCAGCATCAGGGTCTTTTCCAAAGAGTCCTCTCTTCGCATTAGGTGTCCAAAGTATCTGAGCTTGAGCTTCGTTATCAATCCTTCCAATGAGCAATCAGAGTTGATTTCCTTTAAGATTGACTGGTTTGACCTCCTAGCAGTCCAGGGGACTCTTAAGCACCACAGTTCAAAGGCATCAATTCTTTGGCGTTCAGCCTTCTTTATGGTCCAGCTCTCACAGCCATACATTACTACTGGAAAAACCATAGCTTTGACTATGCGGATCTTTGTCGGCAAGGTGACGTCTCTGCTTTTTAATATGCTATCTAGGTTTGCCATAGCTTTCCTCCCAAGGAGCAAGCGTCTTTTAATTTCATGGCTGCAGTCTCCATCTGCAGTGATCTTGGAGCCCAAATAAATGAAGTCTGTTACTGCTTCCATTTCTACCCCTTCTATTTGCCAGGGATTGATGGGTCCAGATGCCATGATCTTAGTTTTTTTAATGCTGAGTTTCAAGCCAGCTTTCGCACTCTCCTCTTTCACCCTCATCAAGAGGCTCTTTAGTTCTTCTTCACTTTCTGCCATTATAATAATTATATATAATTATAATATAATTATGCAATGTGAATGTCAGGATTAGCCCAGGAAACTCCAGGAGACAGTACAGATTTAATCCAGCAAGGTTTAATGGCCTTTCTCCCGTTACAGAAATCTTCTCAGAGTGAGAGCAAATTCCAGGGTCACCCTCCCAACCTTCCTTGCATTCTTTAGGGAGGGTTCAGTCTCATCCTCTTATCAGTTCCTCGTTGCTCTGGCGAGAGTAAATTCTTAACCCCCCTGGTCCTGACTCTCACAGTGAATAATTTATTAAAATTCTAATTGTCTCAGAAGTTTAGAAAAATGACAGCATATAAAACTTAGGGACAAATAGGATTATGAACTTTTAAGGGACAGAAATTCAGCACAGATGGGAAAAAACAGTTTTATATAGAATATAAATTGCATTCAGATTATATATGTGTATTTACTAGGGTATATACACTGTGAAAATGTGCATGGGTGTGTGAGAATGTGATTTATCAAGAGTATGAAAGAGAGCGAAGACAAAATGCTCTCAAAGTTACAGGTAGGCAGGAAGATAGATACTTGCCATTTTTGTTCCTTTTAAAGTTAGGTAAATTAATTTAAATGTAAACAAATTAGTTGTATGATATTATCTAGAGTTATAAATAATGGAATAGTCTATGACTGATGAATTTTGAAGACAAATCTTCCCTTTTTCTTCTTTTCTTTTTGCTCTTGATTTTAGAATGTCGAAGAAAGACTCACATTTGTAATGATGGGAAACTATATATGCATCTAAAGCTAATGCTGTCATTATTCCCGGCTGAAGATCCCATACTACTTATGGCAGTGTTGTCCAAACTTGGTCACTTTAAGATGAGTGGACTTCAACTCCCAGAATTCCCCAGCCAGCATGCTGGCTGGGGAATTCTGGGAGTTGAAGTCCACTCATCTTAAAGTGGCCAAGTTTGGGCAACACTGACTTACGGGATCCAATATTATGCATGGAAGTAGCTACTCCTTCTTCATAATGTTGAGGCCTAGGTGCTCATATCACAAGAACATATTCAGCAGAAGAGCTCTAACTCTCTGCATTCTTTAGTGTAGTCCTAGCCAAAATGCAAACTAAATATAATTGATATAGGACACAGATTAATAGAGAAAATGACCATAATAAAATAATCATATGCTTTAAAAAAAACCCTTATCTCAAAATTCACATGACTAATTCAGAGAGCCTCCAACTTTACTGAACTGCATTTGACTAAACAAGGACTTTGATTTCCTGGTGAGGACATTCTACGTAAGAGAGAAATTATGCCTTTCCATAGAACAAATAAGGAATGGTGTTCATCCAGGTCAGAGGCAGGTAATCTTCAGCCCCAAAGGCCGTTTCTTCCCCAGATCCTAGAGTTACTTCTGCCAAAGGTGAACAAAATGGGTGACACAGTTTTTGGCCATTTTGAGAGGGGAAATATCAAAAACAGTGGGGAAATCCCTAAAACAGGCATAATATAGTTTTTAAAACAACCCCCCAACTCCCCAAACATCTCTGGCTACTATCTGGACTTTTTTTTGATAATGCCCACCTCCTGGACACCCATGAGAACCCCCACCCAAATAATAGGCTCAGCCAAGGCAGGGAAAGATTGGCAATTTTATATAAAAAATGCCAAGCTGGATCAGATCAAGGGTCTCTCTGTCCCAGTAATCCACTTTGGCCAATCAGATGCACGTGAGAAGCTCATGGCAACAGGCCCTGAGAGGTTTATTGGCTCTCATAACTGAGGTGATATAATTGAGGCTACCATGAGTGGCAGAAATAGTTAACTTTCAGCTAATCTTAAACTTAAAGGAACAAAAATGGGCAGGCATTACTTCAAATATTGATTTTCTTGTGTTATTTTCCCTGGATACACTGGTCCACCTGAGAAGGCTAAATGCAAGCGTAATGATTTCTGTCTGTATGTATAGTTAACCTGGATTATTTCCTATTGATCTGTGGGAACTTTAATATCAGATTTTACTAGCATACATGGAAACAGTTAGGGGCATTCTTTGGTGGGGGTAAAAAGTTAACTCCCCCACCCCCCAAAAAACCCCTATGATTCCAGTCTGGCTCACCCTGTCACACTAATTATTTAGTTTAAAACAAAAAAGAATCACATAGGTTCAAGCATCCTGCATAAGTTAAGGCCTCATTTTGCTCCTGGAGATAAATGCATTTAAGAAAAAGCTTTGGAAATTATCAGTTATATTGCACAGGCCAAAGAAAACACATACCTTAACATCCCGGTGTGCAATGTTGATAGAGTGTAAATACTGGATGGCTTCTCCAATACTTTTCATTATTTCAGAAGCCTCTGAAGAATGATAGAGAGAGGGAGAGAGAGGGAGGGAGAGGGAGAGAGAGAGAGACCATTTTACTCAGTAGTTAAACAGGCAAAGCACCATATCTCAATGAAAGGGCACAAAGACATTGCATTACTGTATTAGGTTAAGATTCAGAACATAGTTAAATGTAACATGGCTTCTCTCTTCCCTTCCATAACATGGTTTTTCTGTCCTAATGTTATAAAACTGCTTGTTTCCTAACTGTTGTTCACATCTTAGGCTGGGATGGACAGAGGAATGTTCCTTACAATGTGAAATTTAACAGACTGGTTTAGAGGATCTGAATTCAACTACAGGTTTATGTCCCGCCCAAAATGCCATCTCATGGCTTACCTCTTCAGTTCTATTTTAGGATACCAACCATGGCATTCAGGCTGGAAAACTACTGTATGTTCAGCACTTGTCCAGAATCACAATGATTTAATTGTTTTTTAAAACCTTGGCTTGAGATTGTTAAGCCAAAAATTCTCACATTCCATACATGAAGATGATGTTAAGGGAAATTTTGATGGACATCACTGGGGCAATGGACTGTAGAACAAAATTTCTCATAGCCAGCTTTTCAAATGACATGCTACTTGTGGGAGTTATAGAAATTATAATCCAGAATTTCTGGAGAGTGCTAGTTTAGGGCAGGGTGCTTAAGTTGTTCAAAGGATGAGCCCATTTCTGATTTTACCAGCAGAAGCCACTTGATCACTGACAATTGTTTTTCCTTCTGCCTGTTGTGGCAGCAGGGACAGAGATTGCTTTGGAGGCTGATGGATACACTTTTCTTCCTTGATAATCTGTCACAATGTTGTCCCAGGGCAGTGTTCCTCAACCTCACCGCCTTTAAGATTCTGGGAGTTGATGTCCATCCATCTTACAAGTGCTGAGGCTGAGAAACACTGTTGCAGGGTATTCTGAAGCAGAAAGGGGAATAATGGCTGACCATCAGTCAGGACCTTAATTTATGGGTGGAGTTAGCAAGCAGTTTTCAAGAATTCTGCAACAATGAGTGCAGCCACAGGTGGTGGTGGCCAGTTTAAAAAGTTAAATTAAAAAGATCTATACTGTTGCCACCAGGAAAGATAAGTAAGCATCCTTCAACCTTTCAGGAAATCTTGTTCACTTTTTAAAAAGTCACTAACATGGCTATCTGTAAATAGGAGGGCACAATTCAAGGCTAATGAAGAAGTTAGGTTAATATAGTTTTGTGAAGAAAGTTCTTTATTCGTTGCCAAAACCAGCTTCAAACAACAGAATTGCAACCTCTACCTTGGGCATCACCAGAAAGACTACATCAAATATGCTACCTAACAGGAAATCTAGATACAGATTATGGAAAAGACCATGAATTACTGACATGGGTTAATTATTGATGTGGATAGATGTCCCAGCAAGATGTGACCTTGAGAACATACAAACTAATACTAATGTAAGAAGCAGGTACTTAACTAATATGAAAGAATATGTAAGGAAATATGAGAATACTTAAGAGATACAACACTGTAAAAAAACAAAACCGAAAAATATTCATAAGATTTCAAAGAGAAAATGATCCAAGTGGCTTTTAGAGCAAGGGATCAAGACAGAAGATTAAAGTCTGAAGCCACAGCAGCACATATTTGTAAGCAGACCTTTAACATCAAGCAAGAAAAGGCAAGCAAAAAAACCCACTTAAGAATGTCAAAAATATATTCTTCACAGGAAAATATGTGTCTAAAGCAGGATTTTTCAAGAGTGATGATAGAGGAGAAGTCATAAAAAAAAGACTATAATGAAATGCTTTACAGACAGGATTATAGAATGACAAAAACATTTGTAGAGAGAGAAGATATTTAGGTACAGTCTTCACTAGAAAGTAACAGGCAATAGACTGTCAAATAGGAAAACACCAGGTACAGATGAAACCTACAGGAAAAGTTAGAGTTAAAGTGCTAACAACTCCATGTCAACAAATATGGAACAGAATTGTGTGGCCTAGAAGTTGGAAAAAATCAGTGCAGATATATCTGTACTAAAGAAAGCAGAAGCAAGAAAATCTTAGTGCAAATTACTGAACTATTGCACTAATTCCTCATGCAAAAAACACTTTCCTTAAGATATTATAAAGATTAAAAGTATACAAGAGAGACAAAAGTTTCACACAAGGTGGGAGGAAATATAGTTAAAATAAAATTGATAATGAAGAACAAATGGAGATTTCCTTTTTCTTTAATGATAGAGCAATGCCTCTGACTGTTGATCAAGCCAGAATGTAGAATATATTAAAGCTACTAGGTGCATCCAAACACCTGATTATTACAATGAATGGAAAGCTGATGCAGGAACTGAATCTGGAGAAACAGAGTAATTCACAGTAAAAAGGATATGAGACAAGGATATATATTATCAGCATATATTTTTAACTTCTATAGTGAATATGTTATAAGAATAACAGTATTGGAAAGGGTAACTGCTGGAATCAAAACTGGAGACTGAAACACTAACTATCTGAGATGTGCAGATAATATAATTTTATTAGCGGAAAGTAAAGAAGACTCAGAAGACCTCATTATGAAATTAAAAGTGTAAAGTAAAAAAACTGATTAATGTTAAATATTAAAAAGACAAAGATGTTGTCAACAGGCATGCTCAATGAACTTACAGTTGATGGTCAAGAAGTAGATAGTTTTGTTTTCTTGGGCTTAGATAAAGATAGACAGTGTGCTGGAGAAGTAAAGAAGAGATTAGTCCTATGGAGGAGGGACATGATAAACAGTCAAAAAAATGTAGGATATGTCCATGATAATAAAGATCAGAATAGTTAAATTGGGACACTCAAAAAGAGCAAGGGAAAGAAGATAGACCAATTGTGGAATTGGGAAAGTTACTAAAGAGTGCCATGGATAGCAAGGAGTATCAATCATTCCACCTAGAACAATTATAGACTGACTACTTCTTTAAAAAGATGATCAGCAACCAAAAACTCACATATTTTTGGCATGTCAGACTAGAAGAAGCAACTAGGTTGGCAAGGTTTAGGGAACTGGAAGAAAGGGAAGACTATGGATAAGGTGTAAAGACAGGATCAAAGAGATTGATGGAAAGTCATTGAAAAAACTATGTGTTATCTCTGGAGACAAATCAAAATAGTGGACATTCATCTATCCAATCACCAGCAACTGGGTCTGATTCAGTGGCATTTGACTAACTAACTAACCATAGATGCATTTCAGAGATCAAGAAAAATAAAGAAGACAGTAGATTCAGTGACCCTGAAGTTTGTCCATGCTTGCTCTAAATAATTGTTTGGAAACCCCTTGGATGAATTAGGTTAGTTACATTTTGCAGGAAGTCTTTTTTTTTCCCAACAGTACTCTATGCTAAAGGGTAGCACAATGTGAACATCTGTAAAGCTTGAAGAAATCTATCATATCCCCTCATACCTCTTTCTGTGAAAGCTTGGTCTCCTCTATCTTGAATTCGACTGAAGAGTTCCCCACCATCCAAACTGAAATTCATAAACAAATTTAGTTACAATAACAATTGTTGTCTCAACCCAAAACTATGAACATATTTCCATCACCTCTAGGCCTCGAGCACTTGGGTCTTCAGAATATTGTCCCTTCTAAGTAAATTGAAGGTTAGATTGACTGAGTTCACACTATGCACTAAACTATGGTTTGTTTCAACCATACTGTATTGGACAAGCCATGCTGACCTGCTCACATACAATGTGAACCATAAAACATACTTTACAAACTACAATGACTGGAATCAG
The DNA here is from genome assembly GCA_030867105.1 of Liasis olivaceus. Lineage (NCBI taxonomy): Eukaryota > Metazoa > Chordata > Lepidosauria > Squamata > Pythonidae > Liasis > Liasis olivaceus. The sequence continues at coordinate 162,202,806 of CM061350.1, read as the reverse complement.
GCATTCTTGCTAAGCAAAATCAAATGAAAAATCTTGCGGCTTAGTGCATAAATATGTGAACTCAGCCACTGCCTCAATATTCAGATAATTGTGTTCATCAGTTAAAGAAGAAACAACAGAGTTGTACATCAAGTTAAAGACTAACACATTATGCAGGTGTTTTAAGAGCTGATGCAGTCCACACACAAAAAAAATCACTATAATAAATATGGGGATGTGAGAGGTGTCTCAACAGTAAATGTGTCAATGAAATACGCACCGATTACAATTAATTTTAAATTACAGTAGATTTGTGATCACCTCTGTGTTAGGACATTCAAACTTCAGAATAAGCTACATCAAAGCATGAATGTATATTCAGTAACTTTCCTAATCAAAGCATTTATAAATGCCAGTGTTTAAGGAAGGGATCAGTAATGCAGCAACTACAGGAACCAAGTCACCCTCTACTTCCCCAGATACCACCCACAGAATCCATCACTCATCTCTCTCTCTCTCTCTCTCTCTCTCTCTCTCTCTCTCTCTATATATATATATATATATATATATATATATATATATAAATCATTAAATTGAAAATATCTGAAGGAAATTTGGTATCTACAGCAAATTACCCCAAAAGATAAATAAATTCCTAATTTCACTGTTTAAACTCCCGAGTGAAAAAAAATGAAGATAAAGAAAGCAATGTATAGTTCTGTTTCAAACAACAAGCTTATATTAATCAACCATTTCATTAGCCTCTTGTGTAGATTCAACCTTTAGTCATAGGTTTTCCTTCACTCAGATGTTCTGACATCCAGAATTCTAGGAAGTTTTTATATGACTTGTCTCACGAACCTGCTTCCCATGAGAACCCACTAACAATATGTGAGGTCCATTTCATTCATTCATTCATTCATTCATTCATTCATTCATTCATTTTGTATGGCTACCCATCTTAACAAGTGACTCTAGGTGGCGAACAAAATTAAAGATAAAGTAAAAACAATTACAATACAAAAAATAAAATAAAATAAAATACATAGCAGCCAAGAATATATCATACACCATAATCACTAAGATAACCAAGAAATGGGTTCCTGCCCACACTCAGGGCCTCAGGACCAGGCACAGAGCCAGGTCTTTGAGGACTTACTTCCTCAATAAACCTGTCAAGAAAATTGCTTACTGCAGTAAGACCTACCCTGGGATGTAAATTTGGTACTTTTCTCTTCAGTCACCTAGGATTTAAAACCTCCAAATGAAAGAATAAGAAAGTTGCTAATTTTAAGCAGCTTTCTCTTAAATACTGCAGCTACTGGGAGGTCAGATGATCCAGTTACAAAGACAGATAGTGGCCAACAGCATCCAAATTTACCACAGGACCCCCGGCCATAGAAATACTTTTAAAAGGCCAGCAGCAGGGTAGACTTCGGTATACAAGGTTGCTAAACTGGGGTAGAAACCTACACAAGTTAAATACTCTGACAGTGACTCCACTTTCACAAAATAGCTAGCATAAGCAAATAATAGACAGAACTTCTATTGTATTAAAGAATACTTTTCAATCAAGGCAGTTTATTTTTGACACAAGTCATTTACTCAGTAATGTACTTGCAAGTGTAACACAGCCTTCAGGACATCCATCTACATGCTGAGAATTCCCTGAAAATCTCCCACACCCATGCACAGAAATTAAGCTTAAAAAAAAAAATTTCACTGAAATGGATGGATACTTAAAAAAGTAATTGTCCTTCAAGAGAGATATCTGGGAAATTAGAGTGCTTGAAAAAGGGAAAGTAAATGCCTACTTCCCAACTGTGATTTCCCACAAATGCCCTGCTCAGATGTGATTATTAGACTTTTTAAAAAGCCTACACTGGAACCACATTTTGTTGGGCTTTTTTTTTAAAGTCAAACTGGTGTAGAAGGACAAGAAAAGTGATGATGTGGGTCACAACTGCCCCCTGGACCAAGTGTTCCCCATTTGTGCTCTAGAGCAAAGATAGATATAGTTCCTATAGCCCCATCTACAAAGTTTCCATATTTCAGTGATGCACTGAGGTGAACCATTCCATTTGGGTGGAGGGAACTCTCTCTTCCTCTGCTGAAAAACTGGGCAGAAGCATTTCTCACCAAGTGAGAGGGGATGATTGTCAAAACTCTCCCTCTTCAGCCCACACCTGCTCTCACACTCTCTTGACCAAGCTTGTCTGCCTCACCCTGCTTTGCCCAGTGACCAGCATGAGGTTAGGCAGAGAGGAAAAGGCACAGTCAAGACCCACAATCTGTGTAGATGTATGTAGGATGGGGTTAGTACTTTGCTGCAGCCAGCATGGGCAAGCAGAAATAGAAAGAAGAAAAATCTGCTGAACCATTCCACATCCTCTTACCACTGTCTTCCTCTTCCACATCTTACTATATGACCCATTCCCTCTTCCTCCTCCAGCTAGAGCAATTTTTCTCAACCTTAGTAACTTTAAGATATGCGGACGTTCCCATGGCTGGTGGGGAATTCTGGGAGTTGAAGTCCAGATATCTTAAAGTTGCTAAGGTTGAAAAACACTGAGCTAGAGGCTGCTTATATTGCTTAAACTGTAATATACTCAGTTTAGAATGTACTAAACACATCCTGTTTCCAAAAATTAATTCTTAGTACTGTTATATTTAAATCATGATTAAAGCTGATTTAGAGTTACCCGTGAGTTTGAGGTGGCACTACCTTTAAAAACTGGCCAAGAAATTCAGCCAATCCAAAATGTTGCAAAAGTGCTAACTTGATCATTCTGCAATGAATATATTATCTGGCTCTTGAAAGATGGAATTTGACTTCTGGTATCTTTATCAGCCCAATTCAATGAGTTGACTTTGGGTATATAGTCCTGAGTGGCCAGGGCTAAAGAATGTGAAAAACCATATTCTTCCTATTGAGCTATACTGTTCAAAACCCCTTATCTTAGATGCCCGGAGTTTTGGCATAAGGCAAACGGAATTAAAGATAAGAATGTCTCCATTGGAGGCCGTGCCTCTAGATTTCTGTCACCAAAGTGATCCACTGCTGGTATTTCAATAGTATAAAACAAAACGATTTCATTTTTATAGACTTTTTGCTAATTCTCAGTTGTTCTGTTCTAATTTCTCTTGGATTAGAGATTTTCCCATCTTCCATTGCCTTTTTGTTTTGTATGTTACAATCCATTAGTTTTACTGATTAAAAATTATTTTGTGGGGTTATTTTATAAACAGTTATAAACAGTTATACAGTATATAAGCTTATATTTTTATAAGCTAACAGTTCTTTAAAAATGAGATGATTAAAGAAAAGTAACTAAGATATAAATGATTGCACTCTTCCTAGTCTCTTGAGTGTTGCCTTGAATAGCTTTCTAAATTGCTAAGTAGCAACAGTTTAAAATAATGTTTAGAAGTATGGAAAGCCATTCTTTCTCTAATGTCACAAATAAGCCAACTTGAAGCTCTTAAAATTTAAAACAGCTTATGCCATGCAAACAAGAAATACTAAGTCTGACATTCTTATGTTTGATGAAATAGCAACTCATAATAGTTGTATGTGCTAATAGACCCAAGTAGATCTAAATCAGAGTCAGGTAGCACAGGACAGAAGCGTGCCTGGGGATGCAGTGACATCAACATGTAAGGAGGGCCAAACAAATTCAGCTTGTTTTTAATTATTTTTCATGGGAGGATTGGGGAGTTTTAAGATTGAAAATGGATATATAATACAGTGTAATACAATAAACCTGTATAAATAGGCACATGTTATTATGGTTACATATAGGTTTATAGTACCAAAGAACACTTTTGCCCTATAGAAACATTGGGGGGTTTTGGTGCATTTTTTAAAAAAATTTCCTGCATCAAATGGAGCAGGACTTCATGGCCAATATGGCCTCTACATGGGCAAAGTAAGATAAATTTCATGGTACCCCATCCCACCCCCTCCCCCACCAATAAGTGACACTCACCATTCCATCACTATCAGGAGACATTTTCGACCCTGATAAAGGTTTTCATAGACATCCATGATCTTTACAATATGGGGGCACTGAGATGCTCTCCAGTGGAGTTCAACTTCCCTTCGAGCTTTTGGACAGTCTTGCAGCATCTAGAAAGGACAAGAGAAAAGAAAGTGTTTTCTCCCTTTGATCTGGGAAGCATACTTAACAGCATCTTTGGTCAACATCCATCACGAACCGTGGGATACCAGAGGTCAGAATCTCAACTCCTTTACCAATTGGGATCTAGATTTCACATAATAAAGCATTCTTGAAAAAATGGATGATCTACTATTTTACATGTCTGCCATTTCTAAGCACTTCCTTTGCACTCCTGGAATGTATGGGGCCAATTTTTTTCAGCCTGTTCTTTGGTTTGGGGGTATTAAGGATTTTAAGGCCCTTCCCTAAATCCCCAGACTGGGTAGATATTTCTCATTTTGTGGCAAGTTATATGGCACAATCAAAACCTCCAAAATCACCCTAAGGGCTTTACAGGAAAACTAAACTACGAAGCATCTTGAGCCGTTTAAAAAGGCCTCAGCACATAATAAAACAATCACTTGTACCCTCTAGTGGTGGACAAATATAACCAATAGACTTTGGGTAAGTTGTATTAGTGATGGAGTGGTTGTATTAGACCTCCCAGTTGGCAGCAAACAGAGTTTTCTCAGTCTCTTTGCTGCCATCTAGTTTTGTCCATATTTCTGCAGTTCAGATCTGGTAGCCATACCATTTGCATAATTAAAACATTAGAAAAAAAATTCAGCTCAACTGAAATAAGTTCAGTCAGACATGAAAAGAGGCCAGACTCCTGCAGCTTTGTCATACAAATTAATCCTGCTGAAATTCCCTCTTCCAGAACACTGTTAATACTCTCTTTTGCATCTGGCCATCCTAAGGGTAATTCCAAATCAGAGAGTCCTTCGTGATTAGCTTAATTCACACTAAGCACAGAGCAATCACAGCAATGTGAGACTGCCTGCTTCATCCTCAATGACCAGAGGCTGCATGTCTTACACAGGGAGTTTTTGGGTCTTTCTGCATGAGATCCTCTAAGAAGAAAAGGAGAATTATTATTGGCTTTCATAATAATGCAATAATACAATATTAATTAAAAAAAACATGCACAGCCTTATATTATAATGAATATAATCAACAGACAGGAAATCACCACAATACAAGGCCAATTGTGCCACCTAGTGGCAGGGATTCATCCACATGTTAACTATCCCAAATTTTAACATAACTAGCATTCTCCTCTTCAAAATGGTATGACTGAGGGGGTCCAGAATCTCCTAGCTTTCTATAATTGTATGTGGGAATGCAACTGGTAGACAGGAGGAAGAGCTGCAGACTAGACAATTATCATGTAAACAGTATCTCAACCCACAGAAGAAAAGAGACGTGGGAACCATCTCAGAAGGGACCCTCCCTGGTTTTCTGGAAAATAAAAGTAAAGGAGGTGAGAAATGCTTTCAGACTTGCAGAATTCTCTTACTGCAACCTTACAATAAAGGTAGTGTTAGTACTCATTGTTTGTGCTTCTTGTCTGGACTACCTCAAAGTGACTTCACTTCACACTTTCAGCATCTCTGACTGACATTCAGTTGTTGCTATGAGAAGAGAATGATGTCTCTTTATATCTTACCTTCACAGCTAAATCATTCTATAAAACTGTAGCATATGGTCACCCCATCCCTTCCCCAAATTATAACTTTTCCTCAAAAGGGAGTTTCTCTACCCCACTGAGATTTTTTTAGCTTATTTTATTGTTGGGATTAGCAGAGGATGATACTTTTGTTCTTGTTGTTGTTCTCTTTCTGTCATTTTGAAGCCTGTCTGGCTTTACACACTTTCCAAACAGGAGAAAAAAACCCACGGGAGGCTTGTCTCAGGTGGCCTTCATGTGGGATTGATGGAAGCATGAGAAGCCAAGAAGAGCAAAGACTACTGGAGAAATTATTCCACAATGAAAGATGACACATTCACATGTACCCTTGGCCACTTCATATGCAAGTGCACAAAGGCCACATTCCTTCTGTGGAAATTTCACTAGCAATTTCTTTTCATGTGGAAGATATTTTGAAAGCAAGTTATTTCATCAAATTGAATAAGAATTGGTCATTTTTTTCCTGCCAAACACTGTAACAGAATACATCAAACTTCCCCAACTTGATGTCCTCTGCCCATGCTACCTGGGGATGATGAGAGTTATAATCCAACACAACGGGGTGGCACCAGATGAGAAAAATTAAATGGAGGTCTCTTTGTGACACAGACCTTTTCAGGTTATCCACGAGAAAAAGCCCACTGCTTGATACTAGACCACAGCTCTTCTTCTTTCCTAGGAAATGTTTGTCAACCCAGCAAATCCTCCCCCATTCATTTGTGTGCAGCTAACAATTGTCCCCTTTGGGAACATAAACAAAATGTGTTAATCATTGTATACTGTGCCAGCTTGTAAATACAAAACACTGAAGTGTCTAAATTTGAAACTTTGTTGTCTGTTTGATGGAGCCTAGATTAGATGCCAACTGTTCCCAGGCTGTCTAGCTATTTGGCCTTTTCCAGTTTTTTAGCAGAAATCCATGGAAAACCAAGGCAGGAGAGCACATCCCCCCTCCCCCCAAAACAATGCTGTACAAGCCAATAAATGTGTGTGTATCACTGGCTAAATCTAATGTTTTCCTGGATTGTTTTTAAGAGGAACATTCAATCATGTGATGGTTTCTCCTTCTGCATGGAATTTGTGTTACTTTGGGGCAGACAGCCTGTAGTTTAGTGGTACAGCACATGCCTGGCAAATAAAAACTACTGTGTTATACCTTAGAAAACCACAGCTTTGTAGACTTGGAAATATGGATCTGTGTCTAATTCACTGAAATTTTAGGTGAACTATACTTTTTTTTAGATTCTGATGTTAACAAGAAAAACCTTTCTAACAAAGAATAAAAACGAGAGAGAGAGAGAGAGAGAGAGAGAGAGAAGGCCCTACTCAGAGAAACATGATAGCCAGCATTTGACTTAGCTTCTCAGGTCACACATAGTCAGGGCTCAAAATAAGTCCTGTCTTTCAAGCAGACAACATCAAAAGAACTATGTAATCTCAAACCCAAAAGATTCGGAGAGCTGGCTTAACATTAACAGTAACATTTGTCACAAGCCCACATGGATGGTCAAAAATCTAGCAAAAAGTCCCCCCAATTTATGTCACTGAATGCAATGAGAATATTGCCACTTCATCTCCAAAGATGAGAAGCCCCAACAACATATTACATGCAACATCTTTCCTTGGTCAAAGGCATTATCGGGGAATTTCATCTTCTCTAGCACTTGGGCTTAAGTATTTACTGCTCATGTCAAGCTTTCCTGAGCCTTAGCCAGAAAACTGTCAAGGGGCGTTACAGTGTAAAGTTCAAGATACAACAAAGGTTTCCTTCTACTAAGGCAGCAAATGTGTTTCTGGCCAGTATCATTTCAGACTACAGGCTATCAGGGTTCACGGGATTGAAAGTTCTTCCATACAAAAAACATTCTCCATACCAAAAAAAAAAAAAACCTAGCATGTTGAAGAAAAGAGTACTAGCCAACCTAATCTTCCTGAAGGGATTTTTTTTTTAAATGTAGATGCATTTAATCATTTAAATTCCCTCCTACATTCTGACATATTAAACTCCAGAGAAAAACAGGATAAAACCTTGTCATCCCCCTCAGGGTATATTCCAGTTTGTTGATCTCCATCTTAAGCAATAATAACCAGATATCCAAGGTATGCAAATTACAGCCATTCATGGTTGCATTTTGGAGGTAAACATTAAAAATATTTGTTTTTACAGCAAACTTTAAGTACAAGAGGCATATGGAGTAAATAATAGGCAGAGGAAGAACTGTGGTATGGAAGATCTTCCAAACTGTGTGACAAATTTTGGGAGTTCTTATCCTAGGTCAGATTCTTTGGTGCCTCCCAACAGGAGAAGTGTTACAATCCAATCCACCCTTGCCAAGATGCTCTTCCCTTAATTCCATCGAAAACAAGCTTGAAACTCCTTTATCTGATTCATCTCTGGAATCCTTTCCTGCCAGACAAGATAATTAAATGAAACTATATTTTGAGTATTTCTAATATTAGAAGAAAGGGATAAATATCAGGGGATTATTTTGATTTGATGTCTTCTTTGTAAACTTCCGTGGAACATAATAGAAGTATGAATTAGGTCAGCATTTCCCAACCTGATACCCTCCAGATGTGTTGGATTCCCCTGATGGCTTGAAATTCTGAGAGTTACAATTTCAACCTACATTTGGAGAACCTGATGAACCTAATGGAACCTCCAAGTGAAAGCCACATAAAAGGCCTAATCACTAAATAAATCATTCCCTTCATCCTGCTCATTTACTACTGCAATTTTTATTTTGCAATAAATAACCCAATCAAGTTGAGAGCAAATGATTTACCAATGATTTAATCAAACTGAGGATTAGGCAATGTAGAATCTCAACTCCCCAAATCAACCACTCCAGTATTCCTTTCATCCACGGAGCTCCTCCTCCTGAATAACTTCCACTTCAAACATTGTTTTCCCATCTATTTATCCCTACACCCATCCCTTTTTCTTGGATTCATCAACACTAGTTTGAAACCAGATGCAGGATATCTCTGATCTCCAGTTCAGGGCAGAGTCTAGATGCAGAAATTAAAGGGAAGTAGCAGACCTAGGAATCAGTTATCTAACCAATAACATTCCTGAGTGCCTAGTAAGCCAGTCAGTTCACTCATCTCTTCTTTGCTGGCCTATATAGCAGCTGTCAGTACACGCACAGGTGTGCATCAAGTAAGACCCTTCAGGCCACAGAGTTTATAATGTAAGAATCAGAGGGAAGGGGGAGGAGAGAGATCCACAGACAGAACACGTGACACTGCTGCCCTTCAGCATTAAATCTTCAAACACTAAGTTAAAAAAAATCACTTTGCTGAAGGCAAATAAAAGGGCTTCCCTGGAGCCCAGACTGCCACAGAGATGCTAGACCCACAAGTCAATGACAGTGTGTGGAAAGAATGCAGCACATGGCGAGTGGAGAATGTCTGTGATCAAGTCAGCTACCAGGGCAATCAAGAGAGGAAATGAAGAACTTTGGCTGAGGCAAGGCACACTCCAGAAGCTATAAAAACAGAGGAGAGGAGAGGTTCTCATGCCAGTGAAGCCACTCAAGTTTCAAAGTTCTTCACGGGCCAAACAAGCAAAAGTCTTGGCTACACATTAAAAAGAGGAAAGAAAAGAAAAGGTCTTCAGAATCAAGAGCATACTCAAATAGTCAAAGAAGGCAAGTCCAAGTGCTGTATCACAAAGCCCTATTTAGAAACATTAGATATTTAAGGATGATATGTCCACTGCACTTGATTAAACAATTGCATCACCCAATACAAATATTTTATAGCGAAAAGATGGAATGTACAATATTCACGTAGCATTTCTAAAGCAAACTATTTTGATTTTGCTTATCATATGGCACTGCAAAAAGCTACACAAGTCACAACTTTTAAAAAATCTAATTTACACATGAATGTAATTATTAAATTCACAGCCATTCAAATAAGGTTGGCACAGAGACTTATAAACTTCTGATGCCATCTTAAGGCATATATATATATTCACCAGGTGTTTAATTAGCTGGAGCAGTTGTATATTTTGTCAGGGGGGTATTGTCCCATTTTTATAGTTTTGAGTAACTGTGGTTCAAATATTTTATATATTTTCTGAAATTATTTATATTTAATTGTAACTGTTTTTAACTTAAGTGTTTATAATCAAGTGGGTTAAACATTTTAATTGAATTTTTTCCTAATTTAGGATTGTTTTAAAAATCATGAACATTTCATGTTATAGCTTTTATAAATAGATCAATATGATCTGAAATATAAAACAAAAAGGGAAATTCTCAAATGTCTGAATGCTACATACATTTTGATATACAATATACCATTCTTTTCAGACATCATGCATTAACTGTGTTTATTGCATGTGACTACATTGTGCATTGACTTGACATTCTGTAGATAACTCCCTTTGCTTTAAAACCACACATTCTATACATCAACTGACACATTTAGCAGATTGCATGCAAAGAAAAATGCTAGAATTATTGAAAGAATAACAAGCCCTTGCATAAGAAATTACTTGATGAGTTGACCTGATTTAACCTAGTAAAAAAGGGGAAGGAACAGCAGTAATAAGAAGCCATTTTATAACTATCCATGCCAAGTTAAGTCAGGGAATGAATTAAATAATGTTTGAGGTAAAGGACAACAATAACACAAGGGCTAACAGTTATATATTTGCTGTGCTATGTCATGCCACACCAAGCATGACAGCAATTGCCTACAGGTGAGCTGATCTTAACTTCCATAACATGAACTGCATTATTTGAGCCAGAAAACCATGCCAAAGTATCAAGGCAGCTGTATTCAAGGTGATGGTGTTGTTGTTGTTGATGCTGTTATTAACAGTACTATGACTACTACGTTGACAGTGTTTTCTCCTATTGAAAAAAACATAGCAGAAGTACAGGTGACCTCTGGGAAGAATAGTAGAACACAAATCAAAATGAGTAAGTAGGTAAATAAATAAATATGGCTGGCACTGTCCTTGGAAGTTACAGCCCCCCTACTAGCTGTCATGATTCCACAGTATCCATTCAAGAAGATCCTGGATGATCAGAACAGAAAACATATGTAAATATATCTATAGGGAGGGAGTAATACGTAGTGTATTGATTGGGAAACAAAACAGAAGGTTGGACTCAATTATTTTTAGCTTTCCTTTCCTCAAACATTATATGTGTCTGAATCATCCACTGTATTTAAAACCTCTTTTAAAAATAATTAATCTCAGGCAGCCCTGTGTATATGATAAACATGATGTTCCATCAAAAGAGTTCTAAATACGATACGGAAACAGGAAACATCAACACTATAAAAAGCAAAGGACGTAATAGTCAGAAAAGATTAGAGGAAGTTACTACATACCCTCCCATGAACTGCCTCTGAAACCAGGAGATCCCCACGCCACCCACCCCCAAAGTATGGCCTTTGAGTTTCAAGGCCATGTGACTGGGGAAAAAATCCACCACTATTAATAGTAGGCATACCTAGGCTTAGTATTTGGCTTTCCAAGCTTTTGAAAAATGGATGAGAAGATTTCTCAAAGAAGAATTTTCTGCCATATACAAGGTTTTTTCCCTTCCAGAAATTAATAGTTCTCTTCAAATTTCAGTCTTTTAAATCTATTGAACCCCTTTTGCAATGGTATGTGGTAATGACCTTGGGAGACAGGAGGGAGACCCATAACCCAGGCAACGGTCTGACAAAGAGGCAGCTCAGTCTGGAGGTGGAGGAAAAGCATGCAAAGCATGTCAGAAGGGACCCTCCCTAGTTTTCTGGAGACTAAAAAGAGAGGAGGGGAGAAATACTTTCAGTCTTGCAAGATTCTGTTAATGTAATCTTCAATAAAGTAGGATTAGTTCATCTGGATGTGCTTCTTGTCTGGACTACTCTGCAAGGCTGACACTTTTCATCATATACTGGCAGAGAACCTGGATTTATTTTGATCCTTGTGTGGGTCAAGTATGAGGCAGCCATGTGAACACTAAGGTCCTTGTAGACATCTCCTTTGGGCCAAGGGCCTCCCTGCCCTATGCAACATTAAAAATAGAAAAAAATATTCTCTTATTTAAGAAGAATTGCATGTTGAAAAGCAGAGCATCAGTCTTTATTCACAAGGATGCTTCCAGGCCTACATGGTTCTCACAGGCATTTTTTTAAAATAAGACAGGTGAATACAGAGTTCTTCTTGAAGTTGTGCTCATCTGCCCCTGCAAGGGATGAAGGTGAAAAGACCACAGCAATATGTAGAGAGAATCCTGGGGATTAGAGGCAATGACAGAGAACTCTCTCACCCATTTGCTTTCTGGGTTATGTGTGTTTGTATGGGGTCACATCCACTAGTGAGCATTCTGCAAGCAAGCAAAAACCCACACGGTCTTAAAAATTTCCAATGTGATCACCAGCTCTAAAGGTTGTTTATCCCTAGTGTATGAAATATAAGGATATTTGCCCACTAATAGAGAGATAAATGCAATAGTTAGTTCATTAATCAGATGTCTGTAATGAAGGGTTTTTTGAACTATGATGAGACCTACAGAGTTCCCTTTGATCCCATAGGAAAAAAACTCGGTTAAAATAGAATCACAGTGCAAATTGTTTTATTGCAGCCAGATTCCATACAAAGATAGTTTTGAAATATCATCACAGGCAGCTAGCTAGCTAGCTAGCTAGCTAGATCTTCAAGGAACTCATTTTCAAAATGCTGTAACAGGCTGATTAAGTACCCTTATGTAAAAACAGTCACCATTAAAGATTTTATTTCAACACTGCAGGCCTTTAATTTAATAATACCAAAGATCACTGTGCATGTTAAGACTACAAGATCAAACACTGTTCAGTGATAGGAAGGAAGGAAGGAAGGAAGGAAGGAAGGAAGGAAGGAAGGAAGGAAGGAAGGAAGGAAGGTAGATTCCATCTTTTTTGTTTATATTTCTTTACAGCTTCTCTAAATGGTTTAGGGGCATGTTATGGTAAGTTTTTATTCAATTCTTACTGTCCAACTGATCTGCATTAACTTTCCTCAACTTTAGCCAAGTTATTAGGGGTCAGTTTCATATAAGTTCAATCTTACTTGGTCAAGTAGTTACACAGGATCTAGTATATATTGTGACCTATGTAATCAAGGATAAGACCAACAGCAATTCATAGGGCATTAATGGCACTTTTCTGCCACAGATCAAAGAATTGCTGCCAGCAGGTTATTAAAATACAGACAGTCCCCAGGTTAAGAACGTCCAGGTTACAGATGACCCATAGTTAAGAATGGAGCCTATTGTAGCAAAATTTGAGTTAAATACACAATGATTCAATTTCATTTCAATTTCACTGCAATACACAATGGTTCGAGTTAATTACACAATACTACTTATACAGTATTATACAATAATGCTGTTCCGGCTTACATACAAATTCGACTTAAGGACAGACCTTGGGAATGGAACTTGTTCTTAAACTGGGGACTACCTGTACCTAGTCCAAATATTACACGACTGTGCAGGCATATACCTGAACTTTTTGTTCGGATAAACTGTACATGTGAACTAACTCTCAGGAACTGCATTTGTTTCTTGCATGATTATGTGATTTGTTAGGAGTTTAATTCAGAGTAAACTAATGTAGAAAAAAAATCCAAGAAACCTAAATACCACTGATGGAATTCTTTTCAGTTAAACAGCAGCTCTGAACCTCTTGTCCATCAATCAGCCCCAAGTAATTTCTCTCCCCCTTTCCAAACATCTGCCCTTTAGGAAACAAATGGCAAGAGAAGTTGTACTTGAAGCTTCTCTCCTTTCCATTCTCTAGTAGGAAAGAGAACTTAGCTGATTTCTGAGCAGTGGCAGTAGTAGGGGAAGACCAGCCATCTTAATCACATTCTCTACAACCAGTAGAGAATAAGTCAGACCAAGGTCCCCAAGAGTTCTTCTGAATGTCCATAGCAAGTTATTAATGAACTAGTCCATTATTAATGGACTAGTCCATTATTATCTTTCTGAGAAGAATATTCAAAATCAGCTTCAGAAGTAGAATAATGTTTTGTTACCAGAAAGTACAAATCATAGAAGGTAGGAATTCAGCTTCAACATAACCTTTCTTTAAAAATCGACAACTGCTTAACACTGATTCTGGAGATTCTTTTAGTTTCCATAAAACAAAACCTTCCAATCTTCTTGTATCCTTTCTGGTCATAGGAATAAGGAACATCCCATCCCAAAATAGGAGTGGAATGAAGAATAATCATCAATGGCAATGTTGCATTTGGCATTTTACAAGAATGTGGCCTCAGCCCAAAATTCCAGCTACAAGTTTTAAAATTCCAAAGCATATCAATTCCATTGTTTTTCAGCCAAATTCTGTTGCAAGAGATGGAAACCCAGTGGTAGAAAAGTCTTGAAAATGAATGAGAACGACTCTTATTTTGAGATTTCAAAAACTGACTGGCTCTATGGCACTGGGTAACTACATTTTTCAAAAATGTAAAGTAGCTATAAACAAACCACAACTGGTGGGAATGGAGCATGATTATAAAAGCATTTTTTAAATGTACTAGGTGGCCAATACCCATTATGTGGTCACTGGTGGAAGCTCTGCAGTTATACCAAGTTAAATGTCATGACTTCCTTCAAAAAAATCCTGGATACTGTAGCTTAGTAACAATTCTCAGAGACCTGCTACAATGGAGATCCCCTTTAATAGCACTGCATATCCCAGAGTTCTTTGGAGAGAAGAAATCATGATTAAGCTAGATTTAAACCTACAATTCATTTATGGCTCTTTTTCCTCTCCCATGTTTTATTTTAAAGTGCATTAACACTTTGAATTAAAACACAGAAGTGGTTCTGCATTACTTAGGTTTTAAAGAACTGAGGTTTGAAGTAGCCAGCTTATTACTAATGCATTATCTCACTTGTTTCCAGTAGAACCCTTATCTCATAGGCCTCCAGATATAACTGAATTCTACAAGATCTTGCATTAGCGAATTTCCTGCCATTCCTGTTTCTGTTCTTAGACTCCCCCTCTGATGCCACAGCCACAGGTCAGCCATCTTCCATCACCCCCTCACCAACCTCCAAATACTCTTGTCACACCAGATCATTTAACAGCAAAATCAGGTAGGATGTTCACCAAGAAGTAATGGAGAGACTGCCTTCACAAAAACCTCAAACCACATCCTTGACAATAAATTACAGAGATAGCTAGCCTTTATTTCACAATGTTTCATGCTCCAAATCACTCCTTCCTGAGCCTTTACACTCCTACCAAAGTCTTCAAAAGCCTATTAGACTCTAAATCCCTTAACTGAGATATAGAAGTATGCAGGATAGTGAAACTTCTTTGCCACTTCCTCATAAAATGACACAGACCAATTCTTTCTCCCCTTCTATTTTGTATCTAAGGTATCTCCCCAGATGTTTTGTACTATAGCTTCCACAATCCCTGGATGTGGAAACTTCTAACCTTCTCAAGGTCATCAGCATTCCTATCCCTGCTCTGAAGCAGGGAAGTCTTCTTTCTATGGTTGATAAGATAATGAGGCTGAAAAAATGGCATGTTCATAAATTATTCACATATAGAATGCTATTATGAAAACAAGTAGAACAGGCATTTAGTCCACTTCAGCTTCACCTAACACTGATATTCATGCCTTGAATGCAGTTGTTTATAAAACAATCCTAATGTTTGTGGCACTGTTCAAATGTTTGAATTGCAAAATTAGGACATTCCTTTTACCAAGATTGAGGATACTACTTGTTAACAATTAAAAATGCACCTTTTCAAATAAGTCTTTAATTGTTTATTTTGTTTTTCACTGTTATCTATAATTGCTTTTAATATGTCTGGTTTTAATTTTATGTTAAATGCTGAGATTCCAGTAGCCCGTAATATATACCTTTAAAAATAAATAAACTACATGAGCTCAAATATCAAATATCCTTTCAAAGATGCATTCTCAATGCAAAGATGACAGATAGGTGACATGAGAGACTAAAAACGAACAAAACAATTTCACTCTCACTTCAAAACAGTAAGAAGCTACCCATGAGTAACGTAGGCATAGGGCTTAAGTCTGCTAAACAAAAGGAGTGTCTATGTTGCAATCCTTCCAATTCCTTCAGAATTCTCACCGTTCTTGGCTTCCTCCTGGCCAAACTGCTGTTTGTAGAGAAGGAAGCAAGGGAGCCCAAAGCTTGTTGTGACTTCTTAAAAGTGTAATTTAGCCTCTGTCCATAAGCTACAGAAGAGATCATGAATGAAACCAACCTCACTACATTCACATTACACAATTACACCAGTACACTCCCATCTGACAAGGTACTTAGGATTTACCATCAGAATAGAATATCAAGAAGAAAAAAATGAGTGTAAAAGTGGAGAAGCAGAAGGAGGAAGAAAATCAATCTAATAAAGATGTTTTGCCTTAAAAGATACAACAAATAAAGTTATTTATATACCAATTTTTTCCACCCCAGCTATTCTGATCCCAACAAATGGTTGTGTTGCAGTTGCATCCCAGGTGTTTCAGTAATGAAGCCAGATAAGCAGCTGGCAGGAAAAACGAATACTCAGGATGCAGAACAATCCCATAAATGTTGGTGTTATACTCTGAGACAATCTATAAACCCTCACAATGACCAAGGCCACCACTTTTGGAACATCTGCATAGACATTTGGAGAGAATTGTGGTTTCCAGTTTCTACAGCTGCTGCATACGTAGTTTCACCAGGTGCCATGTATTTTCCAGAGTACCCCTGATTGTAGCCTTTCAGTATTCAGTTTGTCCTTTATATTCTAACAGAGCATTTGTGGTATTGTTTGTTTTCCCCTCAATAAAAGGCTGCAATTTAATTAATGAAGCTACAAAACACACACCCACACGTTTCACAAAAAGACACTGCAGCTCAGAAGGAAAAAGATGTTACCACCCAGCCATACATGTCTTGAAAGGAGCTTCCCTTCAATAGAAGAAAATGTTCATATTGCAGAGATAATATGGAATACTCTGAATATTTAAAAAGTGCCAAATAAATGGTATTCCCTGTGACACTCAATGGAAGCGAAAGTTGGGCTTTGAAGAAGCAGGATAGGAAAAGTATTGATGCGTTTGAACTTAGGTGTTGGAGAAGACTCCTAAGAATACCACAGACAGCCAAGTCACAAACAAATGGATCATCGAATAAATCAACCCAGAGTTCTCACTTGAGGCACAAGTGACCAGGCTTAAATTATCCTACTTCAGACATATTAGTCAAAGACCTAACTCTCTGGAGAAGGCTCTGATACTGGGAAAGGTGGAAAGAAAGAGAAGAGGATTACCAGCAGCAAGGTGGATAGACTCAGTGGCAATGAGTGCACCATTCGAAGACCTGAAGGACCAAATTAGGGACAGAATGTCATGGAGAAAATGTATGTACATGATCACTATGAACCTACATGGCTTAATGACACATAATCAATATAAATAGTATCTATTACAAAAGGTAATGAAATATGCATTCCTAAAATAGTATGTAAACTGATCCTAGTATGAAGGATAGCTCAAGTATTGCTTATATAAGTCTCTCTTATACCATTCTATGATGTCACAGGTGGCTCACAATATTGGTCCAACTAACAGCATTGACAATTTCATCACTATTTAGTAATGAAAATCTCTAGGAATATCCAATGTTAGTCTCTGTTGGAACATTCAACAAAGCTTCTTCACAGAATCAGAAGGACCTGTCTAGTAGATATTACAGTAATGCCATGAATATTTATCATCCTTATCATAGATTCAGCTCTACAGACTAAGAAACAGACATTATGTGAGCCTAAAACTAGTTTTCTTAGAACAGCCATAGTAACAGATTTTTGCAATTTGAATGTGCTTCTCCTCCTCTCTTTTTTATCTTTATGTGGGAGGGGGGTGTCTGAAGCATTTTCATAAATTTCTTTCTTGGCTCAAGCCACATTTATCTGATTATTGCCTAGGTAATGGATCTTCCTCAATCTGCCAAGGCCATCCTCTAAACTGTCTACTTCAGTTGAACCCCTTGGAAAAGGATCCTGCTAACACCTATTTACCTTTCTACTTGATCCATTTTTAGCCAGGAGCACTGAGAAGTTCTCTTTTAGAACCTCATAGTGAAACTATAACCCAATCTAGTGCTTCCAGATATTTTGGATAACCTTCATCAACCATGCTGGCTGTGACTCATAGGATATATGTAGTACACCAAGTTGGAGAAGGCCACAGTAGAAACTGCCATGTAAATTTTCATTGGTTTAATCAAGACCCCCACTATGAGCCATCTAGTAGCCTTACAGAAAACAACAGAGATAAATAACATGTGCACACTATTCAAAAGAGACATTAAAAAGGAAACCAAAAGACCAGAACACCTCCCCACCAGCAATCAACACCCAGATAAGCAGGGATTAACACCATGATCAACACCAGACAAACAATCAAGCAGTAAACAACAGCCTAATCAAGGAACTATCAAGGAGAAAACAACATCCCCACCAACACTGATAGGGCAAGCTACTGTATATAAAAGACAGCAAACCCCACTCCCTTCTAGCACTGAAGAAGTTACCTAGCTGGGTAACAAAATGTCTGCAAGAAAATAACCAAGCTCAGAAAACCCCAAGGACTCCAGAAGATAACGCTCTCCGGTCAAATACGTAGAATTCTGCTGGAGGGAGGGGGGGAAGCTTGGTATAGAACATGCTATTGCATCATCAAATGTTGCAGATTCAACAAGATTTCACAAAAAATCATTGAATGAATAATTAGTTATGATTTACACTCAATAATTAAAGCTAGCAAGTTGGAAAGGAATTTTAAGAAAACTGCTGAGCCATTACCATCAGATATAATAGATTGTAAAGCATGTTAAATGCTTGAAGGGAAAAACAGATCATGAAGCAGCAAAAGGGAGGGATATCAATAATCTGCAAAGAAAGCAACCTAGAAGAAAAAGCATTATAATTTAAAGGATGGCATTTCCATCCCAGTCAGCATATACATATCAAATCTATACATTAAACAATCAAAACAAAAATGCAATGACAAATTCCTTCTCTTTATGAGTCACCAAACATTTTGGTTTCTAGTAGCCATATTTCAAATTCTGTTATACTTTTTCCTAAGCTATAATTTCTGTTCAATATCATTTACCACAATGTGACTGCTATTAGTATTATTCCATAAAGGACTGTGACATTTCACAGTGACATGATGAATAGCCAGACACCTAAGAGGTAATAAAAGCTTCCACTTCAGATTTGGAAAATATTTATCTTTAAGGAGAAGCAGTTCCAGATCAGAATTCTTATGCAGTCTTTGGCCATTCTAAACAATGGGCTATTTGGCACATCTAAGAAAAGACACAGAGACTGCTTTTTAAAAGCATCTGCATTTTTGATGCCTAAAATACCAAATATCTTAAAAAAACAACAACTGAAAGTGTAATTCTCTATCCATTTTATAAACAACATCAATAGAAGAAAAAAGGTAATATCACCTAAAAGTCAGGATAAGTAAATGAGGGAGCACAAGTTGAAATTAATTCTGGACAAGACATGCCATTGGTCAATCAGAAACTGGATTTAGAGGAAATTTTGATTTGGGGCTGCATTTTTCCTGAAAAAGTAGATCTGCAATTCTCACTGGATTCACAGCAGAACATTTTTTGCATAATTCGTGTGACAAGAGAGCCAGTTTGGTATAGTGGTTAAAACACTAGGCTAGAGACAGTGTGTTCTAGTCCCATTTTAGGCACAAAGCCAGCTATGTGAACTTGAGCAAGTCACCCTCTCTCAGCCCTAAGAAGGAGGCAATGGCAAGCCACTTCTGAAAATGTTGCCAAGAAAACTGCAGGGACTTGACCAGGCAGTTGCCAGGAATCAACACTGACTTGAAGATACACAAAAAAAAAAAAAAAAGTGTGACACCTACACTCATTCCTGAGTCATTAATTTGGCCCCAATTACATATGTCTTGATTACATCCCATCTTGACTACTGCAGCATGCTTTATGCAGAGCTATCAAACAATTCTGTTTAAGTTGCAACTGGTGCAAATGTGCTGTTTTTAAAAAATGGCCAGAAGTTGCAAGGCCCAGAGTTTGTACAATACTTGTACTGAAAAATCTGCACTGGGTGCCACTTGTTTATACCAAACCCAATTTAAGGCATTAATATTTAAAACTCAAAAATACTTAGATCATTGCTAAATGAGTAATTACTCGTCATATTAAGAAGCTGTCTGGCCATTAAGATGTGCAGAAGAAGAATAAAGATGTCTCTACTTGCACACAAGAGGTCTTCTCCTGCATTCCTCCCAGGTTGTGGAACTCTCTTGGGAGTTGTTTTTGGCCTCCATTCCCTCTTTGGAAGACCAATCAAGACACTTTTTTTTTTTTTGGCCAGGATTTAAGCTAACAATGTGTATATTGGCTTTAATTATTATTTTCTAACTTCTTATTTTGTATTTGATTATTAGATGTAAACATTCAAAGCAACAAATAAATAAATACATTTTGGGGGCAGTAAGTAGAAACTGACTTTCCAAGTATCAGTTAAAGTACACAAAATGGAGCCTGGTTTTCACTGTTTATTAAAAGGGTTTTAGCAGCAGTAATTCTTCCATATTCACACGCACTGTAATCTATTATTTGCAGAACCAAAGTAGCAGAGTGAGTGTATTATAATGGTTCTGGGCTATGTGCTGCTAGATTCAAACCTAACTTCAACCATTCATTCAAATCATAAACTAACAGGTATAATGTATAATGTAGCATAATCTACACCACTTTGTGTTGTACTGGAATCATACCAACAGTGTCCACATACCAAATTGAATTCACATTGTATGTATGCTTATTCAAAGTGTTTGGGAGAACAGTGGCAGGGGGTGCCCACTTATGGGGTTGGAGGAGCAGAAAGCACAAGCACTACAGGGAGAGCCAAGGAGTCATAATAGGTAGAGTGTATTGTACTGAAAAAGAATACAGCTGTCTTTCCAGAACAGAAGGATACACAACTTCAAAAGCATTTATGAGAAAGCAATGGCTTTTCCAGAAACATATCACAGAAAACAACAGTCACACAAAAGGGCATGTCATTATCATCAAATGCTTGCTGCAAAGAGACAACTTGGATATCATCACGGTTCAGAAAGACAGGACTCTGAGGCTAAGTATCTCTGCTCTGCTAACAACCTAAGCACTGAACAATCTTTACACAATATAAAAAAAGCTGCATTACATTGAGTTTGGATGACCCATTGAACCGCAAGACGGTTCAGTGTATAGAACAAACCCAGGAATGGGTTAGTCAACCTAAGTGTGGGTAGGTTAACCATAATAAGAATGCTATGTGAAATATAACTTTGTTCATCTTCTGCAAAACAAACTTTTCATTCAGAAGACCAATAAGATCTGTTGATTTAGCAGAAATGCAGATTTAAAGAGGAAAGAGGCAGACTGTGGAAACACCATAGAAACATCATAGGCACTTATAGAACCACATTTAAACAGAAATTTGGCAACACCTAAAAGAATAGAGAAAAAAGAAGCACTTAGTCCTAGTTGATACCATAGAAAAAAGGAAAAGTTTGCTCTCCCCACCAAACACTGCTGCATGTTTTTCAACCAAATTCTGGAAAAGGTCTCCATTATAACTTTGGGTGGCTCGAAGTCAAAGTAAACAGAACACAGAACACGGGGATACAGAAAGAAACTTTTTCCAAACTAAGCAAGGGAATCAGATACTGGTAATTCTTGTTTAGCGACTTCAATTGGGATTAGCAACTTAGTCATTAAGCAAAGTGGTCGCTAAGTGAAAATCACATGACCGCAACTGTGCTCACGATTTTACTTCAACTTTCCTTTGCTTTACAGCATCAGAAGGATATAACCCCAAACAGCTGGGTGAGCCCAAATGGTGGGAAAGGTTTTCAGAACTCGACTCATGAGGAAGCCAGGGAAAAGGGCAAATTTTATAGCCCTTTTTTCCCACTCCCCCACAAAACGCTCACCCCGGTGCTGGGATAATTAGCAAGATGAGAATTGATGTTTAGATGTGTAACTAACTGGAAAAAAAAAATTATATTGGTGTGCAGACTTTCATTTGCACAGAAATATAACAAATCAGGTTGGGAGATACTGGTGAGCCGTCCCATGTCCCCTCAAGTCCAACTGCTTTTCATACCTTTGCATATTCAACATGAAGCCTAAATAGACTCTACAAGTACGTTGCATACTGCTTCGTTCAATCTATGCTTCCATTATGGAGTCATGTAAAATGCAGTCTACCGCAAGATACTTGGAATATAGCTTTATATACACAGACTGTACATGTGTTAAATGCAATATAAGAACACACTACAATTAAGTTACTTTACAGGTTTCAGAATGTTTGTGAAGCACAAAACAGAAGTTTAATAACAGTGGTAATAATTAAACCAAAGCTAGATTTCAGGATATCCCTCCCATGTTCATGAATGAATGAATGAAAACTTGAGGGGAGAAAGGTAAAATCTCTTTAGATTAAAGCACAACTTCTAGTGGCTTCCCTAACACCTGCACAGAGTTCTCTTGACAACAGGATGGACCATTTAACCATTGCTTTCTTCCAGGAAGTTTTTCGGCTTCTCTATCTAGCCTGAAGTCCATGCATTTCCTGACAGTCTCCTATCGAAATACTAACCAGGAAGAATGGATGGTGAAGTTGATGGAGTTAGCTGAGAAGGTGAAATTGACCACTTTGCTTAGAGAAAAAACACTGATTAATGCTAAAGGGAAGCTCCTTTTGGACTTTTTGCATGGAACAGAAAAAAATGAAATTATGATATATGGATTCGATGATTAAATCAATAGACTATACAAAATATGCACATTAAGATGTAGTTTTAGAGTAAGAGGTTATTGTATGATTCATTTATATTTGCTGTATAAGAAGTCGGAAATCATTCTTTTTTTACTTCTTTTTCTTCTCTATTTTCTACCACTTTTGTTTTCTTTCTTATTTCTAGCTTTCTTGCTTTCTATTCTTCTTCTTGATTATTAATAGTTCCTGTTCTTTAAAAGTTCATTAAAAAAAAGAAAGAAATACTAACCAGGCCCATCTCTACATAGTTTCCAAGTCCAGACAAGGTCAGATAACTGCAGATCTGTCAGGGGGACAAGGTTCTATTAACTGAATTGCTGTTTAACTGACTTGAATAAACCATTTTTTCTCATCTATCTCTTTCCACAGCTTTGGCTTTTTTTGTTTGTTCTGGGTGTGCTGAAAATCTGAAACTCAAGAGAATTTTCTTTAAAGATCAGCCAATGTGAGGGAGTACAAACTCTAGAGATAGAGCCCAGGCCATTCTAAAGATGATATACTATATTAAGAGTTGTTTGAAGAATATAGCTTCACAGACATTCTTCAGTTGGAGAGAGGCATTTGTGCCAATGAAATACAATATATTAATGTAGGTTTTTCATTTTGTTTTGTTTTAACATACCATCACCCTTGTCTGAAATACTGAAATATCTTCACACAGATATTTATTACGTTTAACTTTTGGTTTTATGTCCAAATTTATTCTCCCAATAATGGATTTATTTCATTTTTATTGATATAAATCAGCATTTGTGAGATTAATTTCAGCTGGCAGATAGTAAGTAACCTTCAGCAAGTCTAGCTTCAAATGGGAGTCCAAGCTAGGCCTCCCTATTCCATATATGTCTGCCTATTTTATATGCTGTTGTATACTAGATTCCCAGCAGTTAACAACATAAACATAATAACATAATAGTACATAACAATTGAAATAACATAAAAATCATAACTTGCAATCACTCCCTAGCCAGCCAAGTCAAGATGCCCACTCTCTTATTCTCTAAAAGCTCTCTAAAACAATTCCATCTTAACCAGCTTTCAGAATATCTTCAGGGATTGCCAACATGGACACTATAGGGAGACTATTCCATAGAGCGGGGGCCATTACTGAAACACACTACTATAGTAGTAGCTTCTTGTGCAGCAGACAGGTTGATTCTGCTTGGAAGAGGTGGTCCTGAAGGTACCCAGAGCCAAGCCACATGGGGCTTCATACATTAAAACCAGCACTTTGCATAACACTCAAAAACCTACTGAAAGCCACTATAGGGCCTACAACACAGGTAATGTGCCTCTGCACAAACTCTCACCCACCAATAAGCCCAACCTCTCTCTCTCTCTCTCTCTCACACACACACACACACACACAACAAGCTCATACTAAAGCTAACATTCTATCCAGACTGGAGGAAAAATACATAAAATGATGGTGTACTAAAAATGCTTAACCAGCTCCCTGGTGACACCCTTACATCATTGCTTTGCCCACTGCAGACATGGGTCACCAAAAACTTGATATTATAAAACGTGCTGCTCCCAGCCATAAAAGTTGCTCATATCTGTGTCTCATATGAACTTAATCATAGTTCTGAAGCATAGCAATACCCAGATTTTTTATATGGAATTGTTGGTACAGCTATTAATAATTATTTAAAATAGGATCAGCACTCTTCCTAAATGCTGGAAGCATGTTATTTTTTTTGCAATAGTGCATGTACACCCAAAATTTTAAAAAAAATCAGTTATATCACATATCTGGCAATCTTATCCCCAAGATCTTGTGTGACCTTATATGTGAGCAGCAAAACTTCAAGTGCCATCATGTGACAAGGTCAACACCCTGTAAGGTATTTTTTGTGTTTTTGCTTGAAATCTGGAGTTTACTCATCTGAAGCTGAAATCTCATGAGACTGAGTAATCTGTAAGGTTTCAACCATTTTTCTTTTTTCTTAAATGCATGTCTAATTTGGGGGTTCCACAGAGACTCCTAATCTAAAGTGCAGCTTCCTAGAACCAAATGCAAAGTAAGTCAATAAAAAATAAGTCCACACATGAGCAACATACATGGCACATAAGAATGGTCTGTGACAGACGTTTATCAGCTAAAGTATTCTAGAAGTTCAGGGACAAGAGATGGATACACAATATTAACAATATTGAGAAGAGTTTTGTGCACCTACATCCTGCAGTCAAGCTATAAATACACACTCCTCAAGGTGTATCTGGACCGCAGGCAGTTTGAGGCCCTCAGCCAAGTAGGGCATCTGCTGAGTATTTTATTCAAACAGACACAAATGGTCACTCTTCCAGAATGACAGATGTGGCAGCTATTCAGGCTTTTCAGATGGAACAAAAGCTTTCTCCGGAAGGACAAAGCGAGAAAAGTGAGTTGTACTTAAATAGGAGCCACCTGCCAGGGAGCCCCCCTTCATTTAGCAAAACCAGCATCCCTGCTTTGAAAACAGACTGTGTAAACAAGAGTGTTTCTGTCCAAGCTGTGCTACTGCATTGCAAAACCCTTAGTCATATTTTATGAAATAAAAAATGCTAAGATCCAAGTTAAATGTATTGTCGAAGGCTTTCACGGCCAGAATACGATGGCTGGTGTGGGTCTTCCAGAACACGGCCACACAGCCCGGAAGACCCACACCAGCCATCCAAGTTAAATGTCGCTCTCTGCCTCTTCAATCTTATTAAAAGAAGCTACTACTATATCCCTCTGATATAAAGGTTAACAAAATCTTGGGGAGAGGAAGGATAAAGCCCTATAGTCTCTGAAGATACATTATAAGCCATTTTAATGTAAAATAGAAATTGACAGAATTGATAATTATAATGACAAATGCAGGATTAAGCAATCGACAATCTCCATTTATGCAATATTTCTGCATACCTGGAGCCAACAAGTACACCAGCAATAATGTGGAAAATAGTTCTGTTACAGTCTGTGGGTCGGTGATCTGGACCTTATGTCTGTTTTCCAGATAAAATTTCACATATGGCCTTTGGTGAGTTCCGGAATCCTAAATACATTTATGAGAGAGAGTGTTTAAATCTCACTGAAATCACAGCACTAAAAGGTTTCTCATTTTAAACATTGTTGAGTCTTCTGTTCAATGGTCAATAATTTATACACAAGAGAAATAAAAAGACCACAGTGAAAAAGCTAGTTTCTGATAGCATAACCATAACATAAAGGGAGGGCTTGTCTTACATTTACTCCAACTCCATCAGATAAAAGTTAATATTAAAAACTGTGAGCATTTCAGCTAAAAAGCTTTGCTAGAATTTGTTTTCTTCCATATCCACAATATGTGGGGAAAAACATCATACACTGTTTACTTGTTTTTGTGCAACAGAAAATGTTTTAATATCAAGATGCTTTTATATACAACTGACCAAGTATATTTATGCTACAATGGAAAAGCTCATAATTCCGTATCTGGTACTCCATCATTTTTAGCAATTGATTTCTTGTTGTCTGATGCACTTTTCCTCTGAGAATTACTACAGGCAAACAACTGCTGTAGTTTCTTTTCCACATTGCAAAAGACTATTGCAATGTTTTAATGAACACACTAAAATTGCAATGTTAAAATGTTTTAATGAAAAACAGGGCTTTTCTCCAAGGCAGACTAAAGAGATTGTGAAGATTTGGGGAAACCTCTACCCCTCTGGGGAACTGGGAATCAGAAGCAGCTACCCACTGAAGAGGTAGCAGAGGGCAGAGCTTCGCCCAGTTTGTGCTGCTCTCAGGTAAAACTATTTCTGGAAACCTGAGCTGCCAATCACAAAACTACACCTGTTTCAGTCCCTGTCCTCCCCACCCTAATGTTTCCCTTTTATGGAAAGATTAGGAAGAACTAAATCAATTTTAGGAGACCTTTTTCCAGTCCATTTGGGGGTTTGGGGCTATTTGAAGGATCTTCTCTTTGCTTTGGATGAACTCCAAAATTGTCAAACCTGCACAGTGAATTGTAGTTGAGCTTTGCCAACTCCAAAGAGTCATTTTATGTGAGATGGACAGCTATATAAATATGGTAGGTAGGTAGACAGACAGACAGACAGATGGACAGACTTACACCTGAAATAACTCTCTATCCCCTGTACATTTGTAATATCCAACATTTCCGGAGCTAAATCACTTTTCCTCACATTAACTTTGCGCATACATTTACTTGCAGTTTTGCTTCTGCCGCTTATTTTCAAAGTGCAATATTTTGCACTGGAGACGATGTCATTTCTCTCAGTGCATCCCTTTTTTTATTGTGATGTGTGAGTTTCACAAGCATCTCTTTATCCTTCCTGTGACATTAGTAATGGAAAGATAACTCCCTCCCCACCCATTGTAGAGATAAACGGGGAAGGCCAGGGTACAAACAAAAAGGTAGTTAGAATAGAAGTAAATATCAAACACATGCTATCAAATCCTTCCAAAGTATGCAAAAATATCCTCCAATATTTCACAATTAAAAAAAAAAAAATTCCCAAATCCAAGATCATGCATACTAAGTTGATGTTACTGCACATAGCTGAAAATATACTGCCAACCTGGTCGTCTTATTGGTTACTTTCACTATAAATAAATACCCCTCACAATTACTCAATGCAGTGGTACACTTACGACAAGATTTTAGGGCAGAAACTCGGGGTTCCCTTAGAAGTAAGGATGACATATTTATTTTGAATTAAGTTTAATTTAATACACATCATTATTCAATCTACAATGGAGAGATGGAGTTTGCAACCCTTTGTTTCAAACTACTTAACTGTACAATTGGCTACATGTTAAGCAAATTAATCTAGCAAATATCCAGGTGTATAATTATGGAATTTTAGCCTCTGAGTTTAATAATATATTTGGCAATAATTTATTTTGAGATGGTTTCAGAATTATGCATTCTATTACGGTGATGCTAAGAGTTTCTCTTTGGATTTTTTGTCTCATTTTCAAAGAAACCTGTTGCCTTTTTCACCTAGCTAGCAGAGCCTACAAAATTTACTACTAATAAAAAACAATCCAATCATTAAAAAATACAGCATTCAGCAACGTAACAATCAAATTACAACCACTCCTCAGCTAACAACTACCTCAGTTAGCAACCATTCACAAATATGATGGTAATAAAAACATTCCTTTTCCGGCTAATGCATGCATTTATGACTAAATTTCATACACCTGACAATAACGCACCCTGGAGTGAGAGTAGCACTGGCATAGCTGTATGAGAACTTTATCTGAGTAAGACAGCAGCAACCCGTGATCTTCACAGCATCTCTCTTTCTTTCTCTGTCTTACTTATTTACTTGTTTATGCACTACTGGGATTTTCACTTAGCGACCCTTTCGCTTAACCTGGTCACGGGAACAAAACTTGGTCACTAAATGAGGAGTGGTTGTATTAAAAATTACATCCTGCTTTTCAGTCCTTTGGCAGTTGAAGTCTTAAACTGGAAAGGTGTTTAATACCAGGGCTGTACATGCATCTAAAATAATCAGGAAAAAGTGTTTCAGACCATGTACAAACACAGCACCTGTCTACTATTAATTTAAACACCCTGACCTTGTAAGCCTGAAGAAAAGGCACAGTCACTTTGAAAGTCAGTAAGTAGATTTCTTAAAGCAGCCACACTTTTTCCTGACTCACACAACATTTGGACTGTGTAACAGTAGATTAGAAGAACCAACTAAAGAAGGATGGGTGGGTGGGTGGCATAGTCTGATGGAGTTTTTCATGATGGAATGGGAGTGACTGGCCCATGCTCACCCAGCAAGCTTCTGTGCTTGAAGATGCACTTGAACCTGGGTGTCCCTGGTGCTAGTCCAACACTTTACCGACTATATGTGTTTGTCCCCAGCACCACATTACCTCCAATATCTAAGCTTTCAAAACACATTGTGTAAATGTCTGTAATTTCAAGATCAGACATGAATATTAGAACCTGGTGCTTTTGAAAGCAAAGGTAAAAGAAGTTCTGAAATTTCTGACAAGACACAACCCAATTAAAGGACAAAGCCACATCTGGAAAGATGTTTTTGATTCCCCCAAGGCATAAATACATAGTGGGGCATAAACCTTGCCACCATCCAATGGAGATAAATAGCTGGATTACATTTTTGCACTCTTGTATTAAGTGGGAAGGAATGGATTAGACTGCAAAATTAATTCTTAAATTGATAGCAAAAATACCTCCCCTAAAGGCTAAACAAAATAAAGCTTGATGTTTAAACTTTATGTTTAAGTTTATGTTTTTTTAATTCATTCACAACTGGGATAAGGATTATTGCAACCAGGTGGATCTTTTTAAACAACATCAGAGTCATAAATCAACAGTCTGTAAAAGCTTCCTTCCTTCCTTATATTTGTTGTATACCACCCTATCCCAAGGCAACCATTTAGTGCATTAAAATTACATTAAAAACCCATAATCAATAGAAAGATGTTACCAAGTTCAAAAAGCTGATATATGTATTTTATTTATCTCACTTTCTCCAATCTGGTGCCTTCCCAATGTGTCAGATCACAATTCCAAACACATTTTGACCATCAGGTTGAAGAATGGCTTCACTAATCAGAATTAATCCCAAAATAGGATAAGGATTTCAGTGCTGCATTTTAGCCACATGCCTGATTAGTCCTTTAATCTGCCCATCTATCAAAATAACCTTCCATTCTCAGCCTTACAGACTCAGATTTGTGTGTACATCTTTTAACCCAGAATGTTAAATGCTATATATTACAAAGATAAGGACTCCCTTGAGTCAAGTTTGACTCCTAGTGACTACAGGAACATAGTTTTCTTAGAACAATATGGAAGGTGTAAGACACTGTTTCCTTCCAAGATGTTTTTAATGGATTCTAGGAGGTAAAGCACAACACATTTGCAGGATACCAAATTAGAGGCGGTTACAGCAATGTTGGATAAAATCAAAAAGGCAGCCACAATTTTAAAAGCTTCAGTTAGGAGGGGGTGGAATAGATGAAAACAAAGCTGCCATGACTCAACAACTTTCAGAGAAATGGTGCAGGACACAGAGGGCAGGAGGAACAAATAAACAAGAATAAATTGAAGCCATTAGGAGAAAGGAAGAGCCAGTTCAAATGAAGGCAGGAAAACTGAAATGTTGAAAACAACCTATTATGTCAACTGGTTATTTAGTGAACTATAATTGAGAATGGAAACCACCTGTTCATCTTGACCTGAACAATGGAAAACTTGTACCAGCATATACTAAAGAGGTTTCACAACAATATTATTTGATGATTGCTGCTGTTGTTGTTTCTGGAGCTGAGTTCTGGACCAATATAAATATCCAGGAAGAACCCAAGCCCTGGTTATTTTTTTTATCCCACCTTTATTATTTTTATAAATAACTTAAGGCGGCATACCGAATACTCCTTCCTCCTCCTATTTTCCCCACAACAACAACCCTGTGAGGTGAGTTGGGCTAAGAGAGAATGAATGGCCCAAAGTCACCCAGCTGGCTTTCATGCCTAAGGCAGGACTAGAACTCACGGTCTCCCGGTTTCTAGCCTGGTGCCTTAACCACAAGACCAAACTGGCTTTCTTTGGTTATACCTTTTCAGTAGCTGTAACTGCTGGGAAGAAGGGAACAGTTGGGAACTGCTGAAGAAGTAAGACAAACTGAGTAAAGTAGGGTTTGTGGCAGACAAACTGAACACTGGAAAGCAATCTTTGTTTGCTGCAAAATTTCCCTCCTTGATGTCCCCATATCTTGTCCATATCATATCATTCCTATTCCTATGAGCTTCATTTGGAGGGTGGAAGCATTAGAAAACACACAGCAAGAATCCAGCCATGGGATAAGAGATTTGAATTAAGGATCCAGGAAGACAGCTTTTTTATAGGCAAGGATAATACGGAATACGATGTGTACTTTACATAGAATGAAGAAACAAAAAACAAACAAACGAAAGAATCCATAAACCTTAGATAAAGGAATCCATAGATAAATAGACACCACTCCCTATTCACTGATTGGGTTCACACATCACACCAAGATACAATGTGCTTTATAAAACACTGTGTAGCTTGGTATGGACAAGGCTACTACGGTTATCTACCTGTTTGTTTGTTTGCTTAGAGTGCTTTTATGCTGCTTCAATAGCCTGACTCTAAGGCTTACCAGCATCAACATATGCATACGTCTCTTCTTCTTCTTTCTTCTTCTTGTATGGTTCTTACTTTTTAAGATTATAAACAATCCAGAGTTGGGTACCCTCTAAATTGATAGATAAATAAATAAATAACAATATAAATAATCCACTAAACATTAATCCAGCCTCACAATTGGCTAGTTCTTCTTTAATCTGCCAACTATCAAAAGGGACTCTCAAACTGCTGGGGGATGAGGGGAGAAAATGATAATAGGAAGAGCTTTTTCCCTACTCAAGCTAAAGTTTTCTCTGGATTACCCTATGGCAGAAGGGCAGTCCTTTGAAGTTCACTGCTATTTTTTTTTTTATTCACTGCCTGAAGCTTTGTAACTAATTAGAAATTTTCATGTCTGCAAGATAAACATGCTTTCTTCCTGAGATAGGAATTTACATTTTACTATCTTGTTTAAATGGCACATATGTAAGACTGGAAGTAATCACTAATTAAAGTAATGTGATAAAGTTAAAAACAAAAATAGGGCTCAGGCTCAGATTTGAGTGAAGCCTGCTATTGAGATTGATCACAAAATCTCAGAATAGATTTCCTTTTACGAACACGGAACAGATGGGTCTATCCCATTCTGTTCTGTTCTGGTTCAATGTAGTTCTGTTCCCAACCCTTCCCCCCCCCCCCCCCCCATGCTATAAATGGTAGGGTTACAGGAGCCACTCCAAACAAAAGGACAAAAAGGGGAGGGTGGGCTAATCATGTATGTGATTGAGTGACTGACAAGGCCTGCCCACAAACCAGAGAAATCCTTGCAATCAGACTATGTTGTTTTCTCTAAATCAAAATTTGGCAAAGGTGGGGAGGAACCATGAGTTTTATAGTCATCCTACTTCACTGGTGCCCAGTTTGCAGCTCTGTTTTGTGAAATGTCTAAGCCAGTTTACAACTGGAATATTTCATGGAGAATTAAACTTACACACTTTTTTGCTTCAGCCACCACCAATCTTTCCAGAATGGGCATCTTCTTCCCTTACAACTGTCCTTCCACTTGCACAAGGCTGGTGCAGTGCAAAGGTAGTGGGGCCAGGAGCAGGAAGACCCAAGTTCATGTCCATCCTCAGCCATAGAATCTCACTAGGTGATTTCGGGCCAGTCACTCTCTCTGTCTCAGTCCAACTTCCTCACAGGGTTTTTCTTGTGAGGAAAAAGAGAGCAAGGAGCATTATATACATCTCCTTGAATTTCTATGGGAAAGGCAGGCTAAACATCTAACAAACAAGCAAATAAATAAAATGCATTTTAATATGGGGTAGCACATTTTCTGTAATCAAGGTCTGCATGTGATCTTTGGGAGGCAAACAGAGGGCTGCCTTCAGTAAGGTAGCAGATCAGGTCAGCATTTGATTTCACCGAATTAAAATTAATGCAGTTAATATAATTAATTATCCTGTCATACACTTAATAATTTTCCCACTCTATTACATTAAATATTACTGTTTGGTAGCAATGTTGAAGGTCTCCAAAAGCTATGTCCAAGGTTTTTGGGCACTTAGAAAAGGGACTCCTTGCTCCTCTCTTTCCCCAGAAGAAAACATGCATGTGCCCTTCATCTCCCTCTCCTATTCTTCTCGCTCACATTGTAGGAAGTAGCCCAAGTATGTGTGGGTGTCTGAGTGTGTATGTATTCATGTTTTAAAGAGTGCAGCTTGAATATTCTGGTTCTGATTTCTGTCATATTTTACCACTCAAATAGTCCTTTAGCTTTCCTGCACAGTTCATCCCATTCAAAATATAAAAAAATAACAAAAAATAAGCAAAAAGTTACACTGATTTTAAAAATCAGATTTTAAGTGTACATAGCTCAAACACGTACTATTCTGAATTGAAATCTGATGCATTTTATGAAATCTGAATGCGATCAGATTACTTCTGGTGTGACTTGGACAAAATTGCTTTATTGAAGACTGATTTGTTTCCATACACCCTTAAAAAAAAATGGATCACAAGTGGCAGCATGCTTAGCCTGCTCACGGTATGCTTTACTACCTTGGATCTTACCCATTTTTTTCTTCCTCCTCCAAGTTCTGCAAGCTATTCTGCAAACCCTGATTAGGTTATTTGTGCCAATTAGAAAAGATCAAATACTTGTCACCAAATATGTCCTACTCAGGCCATTCTCACACTAATGATTTAAAGTGTTTTCCAGCAGCATCCGACCTTTGCTACATTAATATATCAATAATGAACAAGCCTTTATATCATCATTGTAACAGCTGGGTAATGCTAGAAGACATTATCAT
Organism: Liasis olivaceus; assembly: GCA_030867105.1. Classification (NCBI taxonomy): domain Eukaryota; kingdom Metazoa; phylum Chordata; class Lepidosauria; order Squamata; family Pythonidae; genus Liasis; species Liasis olivaceus. The sequence continues at coordinate 162,169,841 of CM061350.1, read as the reverse complement.
AATTATTTGTATAGAAACAGCCTAAAAACCCTCTTTCATGCACCAGAAGCTTATGGCTTTTTGCTCCTTTTGCATACATTTTAACACATAATATTACCGCCTGCATCGAAGTAAGAGAAGAATTTTGCCTCCCTCTCTCAAATGTACACCATAGTGCAGGATGAGAGGTTTATGATGGCAGAGATAATTTACAGGCTACTACATTGTATCAGAATGAAACTACATGTGGACCAAATACAGGAGAGTTTATGCTAAATTAAAATTACAAATTTAAAAAGTAGTCTCTCTGGTTTGAACACAGTTCCAGGTAACTAGTTTTGCCCTCACTCCATTCTCAATAAAATTGTTAGCACATTATATTCCCAATGCATTTCATAAACAAAGATTTATTCAACCTATTTCTGCCAAGTACACAACATATTCCCTTTAGTCTTGTTCAGGTTTTTTTAGGAAAAAAAAAAAGCAGAGGACTCTGCCCCAACTTCAATATAGATGGGGAAGACCACAAGAAAGTTGTAACTGCATATGAATATAGCTAGTCCACACAGGACTGAGAATCCAGTAAATCACAGTTCTCAATCACATTCGCCATAATGGGCTACTTCCTACAATGTGAGTGAGAAGAATAGGAGAGGGAGATGAGGGCACAGTATTTTCCCATTTGCCCTCTATTCCTCCCCAATAGCTTAAAAAAGGCTGTTTCTATCAAGGGCAGTTCCACTGCTTTAAGTCATCATGTCCCCTTTTGATTTTGGAAAAATACAAGTATGATGTTTTAGTTTTACTTCTAAGAAAGCAATTGCAAGTGAAATGCCTCCATCCGCATCAGATCTGGCATGCCAAAATGTACAAACAGGTACGCGGAAGAGCTTAGTTTGGGAGGTTCAATACTAATCATCACCAACTTAGTTGCTGCCAAACATAAATTCACACATGCACGTAGCTTCTTCACTGCTCGGGAGACTGCACATCCTTAACAAAAGAATTGGTCTTTGAAAAGTAACAGTTGTGGGGACGACGGAAAGGAGATTGTAAGAATAAACTGCCCCAGGCATGAGTCAGTCTAGATCCAGAATTATGCTACAACCTCTGATTACAAAGCAATTAATCAAAGAGGATTAAATATTCAAACCCAATGGACAATTGGAAAAAGGGGCCTTGCCACTCCTGGCCACACTTGCATGGCCTTAATTCACACACGCTGCAAACTGTTTGGAGCAAAGTCTGTATCTTTATCTGACTCAGCAAGCTACAGTTGCTGCTCCCATGGCAACCTTTTCAACAGAACACATTTTTAATGTATATTGCAGTAAAACACAACATTTTCCATCTGCCTCCAAACACCTGTTTACCTTTCTGCTGGGGACAATAGCATGGAGATAATTGCTCACTCATTGCCACTACTTGACTGGATCATAGGCTTGCTTCAGAATCTGATTAGCTTCTCTCATGATATAAAAATATCAGAATCACAAAGGTTTGCCATACTCTGTTATAGGATCCATACCGTTGCTGCACAGCAAGCATTAAAACCTCTAAGATAGAATGTGTAAAAACTCAGCCTTCTATAGCATTTCCTAAGTCTTATAACATTGGGTGCGAATTCATACAATCCTCTATACGGGGACTTATCAAAGATGGAAAAAAACTAATTTAAGCAGCCCATAAGAGAATACAATAAAGAAAAGGACAGTTGGATGTCAAAACAAGAGAACTGGAACAAAAGCATAAAACCAACCCAAATAAACAGTTTATGAAAGAACTGCAAGAAGCTAAACAGCAATTAAGCTTATTAGAAACAGAAGAACTATAGAAGAAAATAAAAATCTGCTAAACAGAAAACTTTGAATATGCAATTAATCCAGGAAAATTACTAGTCTATCAATTTAGAAAAAAGAAAGAAATTCAATATCAGCAATAAAGAAAGGGTTCAAATTGTTACATTCAGGATCAGAAATAATAGAAGATGTGGCAGCTCTTTTTAAAGAATCATATTCCAAGACTAATATTGATGAAGTTGCTTGAGCAAATATACTGAAAAGTGGGTTATTAAAGAATTTAATGATCAAGGTAGGCTAATACTAAGTACACCCATAACTGTCCAAGAAATGAAAAAAGCAATAAAACAAATTAAATTAGGGGTTTTATTACTTACACAGTAGAGGTTTAACTAAATTGAAGCAAGAATGGCTCCCATACATACATACATGGCAAATATAATCACTTGGAGCTTGGCTTCTAAGGGGGCTTAAATGTCTACAATAAGGCAAATTAACAGATGTACAAAAGGGGAGGATTTAGAACCCTAATAGTTCTTTTTCCTTTCTCTTTTTAACTATTCTTTGGTATTTTAATGTGTATTGAACATGATCTGCTTATCTATTTTTTCCTTTTATTAACACACACACACACACATGTATATGTGTATTATATGTTAATAAAAGGAAAATACTGTATTATATCTTAATAAAAGGATATATATATATATATATACACACACATGTGTACGTGTGTGTGTGTACGTATGTATGTATTTGTTTTAGATGTTAATAAAAGGAGAGAGAGACAGCAAGCAATCATACAATAGAGATTTTAATATTAAGCAATCAGCTCAAGACCAAAACCTATATTGTGTAACAAACATTTTGAGGTACAGGTAGTCCTCAGCTTACGTCCATTCGTTCAGCAACTGCTCAAAGTTATGACGGCACTGAAAAAATGGATGTACAACCAGGCCTCAAAGTTCTGGCCATCTCAGCACCCCTCACAGTCATGTGATCATGATCCAGGCACTCAGGTGCCCAGCTCACTATTATGATGTTGCAGGGAGCTGCGGTCATGTGATTGCTATTTGCAACCTTCTGCTGGCTTCCCACAAGCAAAATCAATGAGGAAGCCAGCAGGAAAGGTCACAAGTTGCTTTGGTAATTTGCTCCCGTCTTTTTTTCCGCTCACTGCATCCCCCCCACACAGCCTCCACCAGGCCTCCCAGGCCTCCGCCAGCCTCCCACAACTTGCACACAACCTCCCCCAGCACTTCCAGGGCCTCTCGGCCTCTCGCCCCCGCAGCACTCCCACGCTCCCACTTACCAACCAACATGTCTTGCAGTTATGATGGCAACCGGGACTGCCCAGGATTGCCATCAGTAAGTGATGCAGCTACATGATGTCACATTTTACAACCGCATCACTTAGTGATGGCAATCTGGTCCCAACTGCCGTCGTAACCTGAGGACTACTGTAATCTGTAGCAGTTTTTTCTGCTCTCTCTAATGTTATACTCAATTTTGTATGAAAAAGTCAAATAATTTTATGCTTCTAATATTGATTTCAAAATTGTAATAAATATTGATAGAATATATCCTTTTTTCTCTATTTCCAATATTCCAAATTATCTACACAATAGAATGCTAATAACCTTAATTAATACTGTACACATATCATTGTATTGAAACAATATAATGCATCAAGATTATAATAATGTAATAAAAAGGGGGGGAAGATCGAAAAAACTAATTTAAGCAACACATATGATAAATCTGGTATCTGATCAATATCTGATTGATATGCAGGTAGTCCTCGCTAAATGACCATAATAGGGACCAGAAAATTTGTTAAGCAGGGTGGTTGTTAAGTGAGTCGTGCCTGGTTTTACAGCCTTTTTTGCAGTGGTCATTAAGCAAATCACCATGGCCATTAAGTGAATCACATGGTTGTTAAGTGAATCATGTGGTTCCCTATTGATTTTTCTTGCCGGAAACCTGCTGGGAAGGCCACAAATGGCAATCACATGACTCCGGGACACTGCAACTGTTGCAAGTGTGAGCTGGTTGCCAAGCGCCCGGATCGCAATCACCTGACTGTGGGGATGCTGCAATGGTTGTAAGTGCAAGGACCAATTGTAAGTACCTTTGTTCATCACTGTTGTAACCTTGAACAGTCGCTAAACGAATGGTTGTTAAATGAGGACTACCTTTAGTGATAGCCAGCGTTGGCTTACTGAATATCTCATTGAATGCATCTCTTCCACATTTTAATCCTGTTTGATTGTTAGAGAAAATAATGCATGGAGGGACACACGTTATTTGTTGACAATGTAGGGCTGAAGTGAGTACATAACCACATTTAGCTAATCACAGTTACAATATCCGTAAGATTAAAACGCTTGTTCAAAAATTATTCCCAATAGCACAGAGTTTGTAATTACATTGATCCAACCAAGGTACAAACATTCTCATCAACAAATTAAGATAAAGGCTGAAGACATGTCCTCCGTAAAATATTTTCCCTATTGTTTCAGGATTATTCTCTTTAATCTATCTGGGCTTCCGCTCATTGTTTGCCCTTGTCATTTTATAAATATAGCAATCCCATGCTCATCAGATTTGTTAAGATATAGGAAAATGCACTTGGACATTATTTATTTATTCATTTATTTACAATTGCTGTCAGTTGCCCTCTAATTGAACAAAATTCTCCCAGCATACTTTCTGAAACTAATGAAGAACAATGCTCCCAATTCTGACAGTGTCTCAAAGTGAACATTATGTATCATGGTACTAAAAATCATGAAATCCTGGAAGAATTTAAAAAAACAGCAGTCTTCTGATCTTTTTTCCAACACTTGAAAATCAAGTTTCCAATATTACTGGAAAGCAGATGAATTTAATTTGCTTAGCTCCCAACCAAACATTAAAAAGGAGCAAATGACACACATGCTAGACATGTTATCAAAGATGGTAAAATGCAGGATCAACATCACCTACAATGTGTGTGGGGGGGGCGGGGGGGAGGAACCTATTGTGTAAGTAATGGATTGCTCATCACCACCACACATCCCCTCTCCTCTGAGTTGTGTTAGTCATGTTTGCAGCCAGTCAAGTATACAGAGAAAAGAGCCATAAGTCAGGAAATCTGCTTTGTCATCTTCTGCCTCTTTAAGTTGCATGACAAGGCTCTCTATCTATAATATAAACATTTTTGGCACAACCAGGTTACGCTTGACCCAAATTTTATATACTCTATGTTCCAGGAAGCCAGCTATGTTCCAGGAAGCCCAGAGAGGTTTATGAAAAATGAATCGCATAAATGTATGTACATACATATGCAGAACATATCTGCATATATATGTTCTGTATGTGTATATCAATATCACACTCACAGAAACATATGGAAGGGAAAGAGAATGCACTAAACCAGGGAGTCCAAATTCTTCAGCATCTAGCAACCCCATAACTAAGTAGGTCTTGAAGGAGATTTCCATAAATGGAATGCACCAAGAAATGAACAACATTCAGGATGTATGCCTTATCAGTAAAAGAGGTCAGCAACACTGCTAATAAATTTTAAATCATATTTCTCTTTGCGCTATTGTTTCAATATAAAGTAAAGGCTCAATAAACATTTAAAATGCTATGATTTCAAAACCAAACACATCATTTCTCAGCTTGTTTGCACTGCAAGTCTCCAAGGTCCTCTCCAAGACCAGTTGCTGCCTACAGCTCTGTCTCTAGTTCTTAGTGTGATTAAAACTGAGATTGGAAATACGGTAGCCATGCAGGATTGATGGTATCCACATGGAACTATTAGGTCAATATAGAGAGCTCCCTTTTAAGAACCAGAAGAACAAGGAGAGAGCAGGTCAGCTTTATGAATACAGGGAGTGCTTTTTCAGAAAGCAGAGTGTGCTAAACACTCCTGGGATAACTTAACAGACAAACATAAAAGAATAGTTAGTACTAGTATCACACTCAGCTATCCACTCACACAGAAACATGCTCTGTATTTGAATCCCAGCAAATATAGCTTTAAAAATACTACACCCAATTGAACAACCTGCAGCCCTGTCCCTTCACCCCTACCTCAATTTCAAAATCTTCCAGGTAGTCTGCTGCTTGAAAAACAGAGAAGTGTAAGATACAGCACCAAAATAGGGGATGCCAAATAAAGAATGGGTATCCCTACCCATTTTGGTTTTGGTCCCTATCCATCATGTAGCTGCCAACAAAATATCTTGAAGGAATGTGGGTCTCAGTAGGTAAAAAACAATTGCCCTGCTGTACAGAAGAGTCCTGCTGGGCTTTCAATTGGTATAACCAATTGTTATCACCTTGCCAAATCACCTCTATCCATTAGAACAGTGTTTCTCAACCTTGACAACTTTAAGATGTGTGGACTTCAACTCCCAGAATTCCCATCTTGCTAAATCACCTGTATCCATTAGAACAGTGTTTCTCAACCTTGACAACTTAAGATGTGTGGATTTCAACTCCCAGAATTCCCTAGCCAGCATGCTGGCTGGGGAATTCTGGGAGTTGAAGTCCATACATCTTAAAGTTGCCAAGGTTGAGAAACACTGCATCAGAATAACACATAAAAATTCCACCAAATGCACTTTGTGTTCCTCTGTCTTGAAGATTGTTGACTTGCAGAATATATAATCCTAACCTGAATGAAAGGCAAAATACCTTGGTCTCAGTGCCAAGATATAAATGTCCAAAATCTCTTTAATGATAAGGAAATAGCATTTTTGTTCTTTGTGCACATACACTCAATCATGATTAAAAATGATAGGTTTTAATTCCATTTTACATATCACACACTATTAAGAGTATCACAATTCATGCAATGTTTTCTCTGTTGTTTTGATACACTGATATTCTTTGTGTGTGTGTGTGTGTTTATTAATTGCTAGAAAAGCCTATTTCTGGCAGGTCTGAAAGAAAACAAGATTTAAAAATAAAGATTTAAAAACTGGCTATGCTAAAATCAAGATTGTTTTGTTTGTTTTGTTCTTAGGCAACCATATGGCAAGTACCAGAACTACATAATATTTACACAATAATCGCTGAATATCAGCTGTTCCTCCATTCACATAACAACAACAACAACAACTTTCAGTGTCTCTCTCTCTCCATACTTGGAAATGGATCTTTGTAAGGAAACCTAGTACAGATTTATGAAAATATTACTGTCTTAGGTAAGGCCACTCATGCACTAGGAACACATCCAAACTCTGCTAAGAACATGCTGCAATTAAAGTTGGCATCCTATTACAGAAGGGAAGGTGACAAAAATACCCTCCCTACAATGGGGGTGGGGGTGCATGCCACAGCCATAACATTTAAGGCTATTTATAACAAGCTGTTGTCATTACCACAGACTGCGTTCAGATATAAACTGAAGAACCCAACAAACCGATTATCATACTCACACCCACTTGCCCTCGTTGGTCTCTCTGAGCAGCTCAGCTTGCACACCACTTGTCCAAGGCTTGGGGACAGTTAAGTGTGTTAAATGCAAGATCAGGAATACTTATAGCAATATATTTTGACAGCTCAACATTGTAGCTCGAGCACCACACTTTTACCAATTAGCTGAAGCCATCAACTGGTTCCTAAAACAATCAAAATGATAGTTGAAAATTATGAAAACCGGCAAAATCAAAGCCAGCTAAGTGACTTTGGGTCAGTCACTCTCTCTCAGCCCAACTCACCTCACAGGGTTGTTGAGGGGAAGATAGGAGGAGGTAGGAGTATTAGGTATGTTCACCACCTTGAGTTATTTATAAAAATAATAAAGGCGGGATAAAAAAATCTAAAAAACAATCCACTGATAGTCAGGCCTACTGCTGTGCTATTGATCATCTCATTTTGTGTATTCTAAAACCAGTTTATAGATAGTTATTCTATATATTTTATTTTGCAATCAGTATGTTAAATCCTTCAGTTCTACAGGAGGTTATGTTTTATCTGAAACATATTATTTTTCTGACCTTTTTTAAATAACTGATTCTTCCACTCCAACTCTTCAAACAACACACATGTATAATCTAATCTATCTGATCTAATATATGTTTGTGTGTGTGTATATCACAGTCTGCCCAGGTCCTCCCAAAAATAATTGCCTTGCTATTCTTAATTTTCAGTTCCACCATGATATTAACTTAGCATGTTGTTATGATCATGAGGCTTGTCACTCCATTTTGTGGTTCTTTCAGGACACAATTGTTTTGTTTGATTATATTTATAGACCCATCCTCATGCATTCGTTGGATCCCTCTGTATGTGGTGGCCTGCTGATGTTATTGCCAGCTCAGCTCAACCCAGCCCAGCCCAGCCCAGCCCAGCCCAGTGGATACAGGAGATGTTTTGAGGGCTGCTGTGAGGATGTGTGCCATTCTAGACTATGGCTTTATTTTGTAAAAACCGCATGGCAATAAGGAGGAAGGCACCTGTGCCCCAAATAGCTTGCAGGGTGATATCCAAATTAAAACAAATAAAACATTATCACAGTACGTAATATTTTAACCAAGATTCTAAATGTTAAAATTGAAGAAAAAGACATCTTAAAAACAGACTATAACGTTGCATTTTAAATCTCTACTCAAAAACAGGTAGGATTAAAAACAGTGTTCCCTAAAACTAAACAGGGCAGGAGCTAATCTGAACAATTTGAGGAGACTTCCACAATCAGGATGCTGCCTCATATAAGTCAGATGGGAGGGGGGGGGGAATATATCAGTACCTCCAAAACTGACCTGAAACAACGGGCAGATTGCTTGCAAAGCCTTATAAATTCAGATGCTATTGTTACAATTAAAACTTGATTTAATGATTCCATTGGGAGAAGGGGCATCCATTTTTCTTAATCATATGTTAAATCAGGAAGTATATCATTACAGCAATGGTGAATGATTAGCAAATCTGATGAAGCATTAAAGGACTATCAATCAGGAATGTGGTGATGTCAGCATACATGCCCAAGAGAAAGTTATTAAGAATGCCACTAAAACGCTAGACTGTTGTCAGCAAAAGCAGATAGTAAAATGCAACACACTGTACTTACTGATTCTCACATCCCTACACACCATAAGCATTATAGGCAGTGGGCTGAATCCAGATATAGCCATCAGAGTTAATGTAAGCTTGTCATGCACAACTAACATCCTACTGAATCTAGATCCTACCAGTGACTCTTCCTATACATAGAGATGCATCATTAAAATGTGATACACAAATACCAGAGATCCAAAGCATGCTATCTATGTTTATTTATTCTGTTGTTCCTCAACCATACTGTGTAAAGAAAGGAACAGGAGGTTCTGATGCCCCTTTTCTATGGATCAAACTTCCTGCATTTCTGTCATTTCCAGATCATTCAGGGAAAAGGAAAACCCTCAGCTTAGCAACTAAGAGGCAGCAAAAGCCTGAATTTCAAAAGGCAATACTGATGATGGAAAAAGCAGTGGACAAAGAGATGTGTATCTGCCTATCACAAGGAGGCTGGGATGCAATATTCTAAGTGCACCAGTATAACAGAAACGTTCCATCAATAAAAAAGAAATGGGTATCTGGACATACTTGGAGGAGAGGAACTACAAGATAAAAGGCCCTCAGGCTTTTCACCTGGAATATTTGCAACTACTGGGTCTCTGCTTAAAATGAATATTGAAATTATTTCCTTCTAAAGCAAGATGAGCGTTCACCTGCAGACTGTTCCTGGCTAAGGATCCTAAGATGTTTCGCTTTTCCAAGTGCAATTAAAATAAGCTACTATCTGCATATATTTTAAAAAGTGCAATGTTATGTTCTTCCAATAATTTCCAATTTAAAAAAAAGGTGTTGATTACATTTCCCCCCCAGAATCTTCTTTCTATGCTGGCATGCTGAAGAACTGTTTGCTTCAAAACTATGTTTGAAGCCACCTTTTGTCATGAAGCTTTATAAAAACTGGCTTTTCACACTGGTGTCCTTGCAGTTCTTACTGCCCTGTAATCATTTCTATTCCTTTATCATTATTCACTTTCAAATCTCCTACTGACAAAGAGAGGCAAACTGTCATTGCTTTACAAAATGAAAATATTTTACATACAGTCTTTCAGCATGTCGCAACTAAATAAATGTATCTGCTTGAGAAAATTTGCATCATGTGCTGGAAGCTGACCCTACACTTACAGTTCTTCATTCAATGCAGTTTTGCAACAGCAGCCTGAATAAGGAAGTGAAGTAATAGTCATCTACACTCAAAAACCACCTTCAGAGCATACAGCCAACTCTCTAGTGAGAAAATGGCCCAAGCTCCATTTTATGTAAGCACTCTGAAGCATGATGATCCCATTACAAGTACATTCTTCCCTCCCAAGCAACTCCTGAATAATATAGTATAATGTAAGTTTTAGGCCCAAAATCATATACCCCATCATAACCAAAAGATTGTGCTCTTGTGATGATCTTGAACCTCTTCTAAATTAAAGAGGTTTTTTTTCTTTCTAAGGAAACAATTTCCTGTTAGCAAGGATGTATGATGTGGGGTAACTCAAGGCTTGTTTGAAATGCAAGCACTTTATTAAAAACTTTAGAGTAAAAAAAAAAAGGCACTGAATCAATTGGAATGGTGTCCAAGTTTTCTATAGCTACGAAAAAATACTGTTTTCCTACTTCCTTATTTGGAATTCTCAGTCATGTAAATCGTAAGTATGCATTCAAATCTGCAGAAAGATGTTACATTTAACTCTGTATCATGCAGAGATGATCAGCATCTCTCCACTTAAGGATTCATCAAAACATATACTTTGGCCTGGGGTGTCTAAACTTTTGCATGTGGCTGTATGTAATTTTAACAACCTAAAGCTTACTTGAGGTGGGCTTAATATTCTTTAAAATACTCCAGTCCAATTATTTATTAAACATTGGTTCTCAAGAAGTATATAAATATAAAATTATTCATGAAAAACAACTAATGCAAGTTTTACATTCTTCTAGGATAGCCTTTTCCAGCTTAGGGCCCTCCAAATTCCTTGGACTAAAAGAGTCATTATCCTTCACAACCATGCAGGTTAGTGATTGTAGGGATGTCATCAAAGACATGAGGAGGGGGGAAGAGTACCAGAATAGGAAAAGCTGCATGCCAGGTTTTTTGTTCTTGAATTAGCTATCACTATGTATTTTTATTTGGGAAGCTAAACACAAGTTTTAAAAAACACTAAGTTATAAATCTTGGTAGTTAGGATTTTTTAAAAGCACTTACATGGAATGCAAGACTAAGGAACTGGAGTAAAGGTTGGCAGTAGCTCTGGTCATCTGGCAGCAGCTTGAACCCAAGCATCTCAAGACTCACTGCTGAAACAAACTGGGTAATCTCCACACAAGGCATTTGTCCTTCATTCTGTGGCACTGGGAAACATTAAAATGGTAGTGCCCAACCCTGTCCAACCTCAGCAGATAAACTTACTAGGGAGTCAGCATGCAAAAAAGGATTGTACAGAGGGAACTCTACTTTGATGACAGGGCAAGTCTGAAGCTGGTCTTGACCAGAGTATGCCACATCCCTTTAGTATGGCTGAATTTCAGGTTTAATATTTACTTTGCTTTATGGGTTAATGACATGCCAGCTTTGAACGGTGAAGATAACTTATTTTGATGCCTACAGGAACCCAGATTTATTGAGGTAATTCCATCTAGCAAAAGATATTTTAATGGAATCAATTTACAGTATTTGATTTATTTCCAAAACACACAAACAAGCATGAGGTCAGACAAGGATTTCTATATCCATTCAAGAGAAGCCATTGAAGAGAAGCATTTGTTCAGACCCATAGTACTGGATGTTCCATTGTTGTCTGTATGTAGAGTGGAATACTCTGATTAAATCAGCAGAAGCAAAGACATATTTGAATTATTAAACTGCAAGCACTTTACTAGGAATGAAAACAGGAAGTACTCTGTACTATACTGCCCAAATCTAGGAAAGCCATGAAGGCAACCTCTTTAAAGTCCTGTACCACAATGTGTTGACCTTCAAAATGAACTTTACTAAACCAATTGGCGATTAGCCAGCCAGCCCAGATCATCCAGCAGTCATTCCAATTTTCCTCATTTCATGTTGAAAGGAAGACATACAGGGTATCCAATATCATATTAGAAGACCCTAAAATAGAATCAAGGCTGCCCCAGTCTCAGATTCCACAGCTCTAACAGATCAAAGTACTGCTATGGAATGGAATGCACCAGACACAACCACAAAGCAAGTCCTTCTAAAGGAAATCCAGCTGTATGCTACTACTGGCACAGCATCTGTATACTTTCTAATGGCTCTACAGAGCCAGTCCAATAGTCTGGATTCCTTAAGCATGATTACAGCAGACATGCCATCAGAAAAAGTTGCTGAGTCATAAATTCACTCTGATGATGTCATTTGGATAATTATACAACTGCTAATGCTGGCAAGCATTGCTGGAAAGCCACATGGTTCTAGATTGGCTTCGTCATATGCTTTACTCATCTCAAAAAGCTAGCTTCAATGTCCTGATAACTTCAAGAAGACACCCTAATTTGCTGATTACCCGTAGGCCTATTTTCCATGGAAAGTGAATGCCAGCAAATGCAGCAAAGACTGCATTTATGAAACAAATGCTTTCAGCGTTTCATCAGAGAGCAGAATGAGATATAGGAAGTCCTTCCTTAATGTCAGCAGACATGGGAGGCAGTTCAAGCAGAGGAAGTGCCATGGCAAGTCAAGACCCTGCATGGGATGTACCATTGACAGATAGCTGAGGGAGCTGACATTGGGAAATCCTACCAGGGCTGGAAAGGGCTGGACTAAAAGACAGCACTGAGACACTGATCATAGCTGCACAAGAACAGGCACTAAGCACCAGTTCCACAGAAGCAGGGGTCTACCACACTAGACAGGACCTGAGGTGCAGATTGTGCAAAGAGGCCTCAGAGACAGTCCAACACATAGTGGCAGGGTGTAAGATGCAGGCAGTAACAGCATACACTGAACGGCACAACCAAGTAGCTGGTATTGTGTATAGGAACATCTGCACAGTGTATGGGCTAGACCCTCCCAAGTCCAGATAAGAGATTCCACAGAAGGTTGTGGAGAATAACCGGGCTAAGATCCTGTGGGACTTCCAGATCCAGGCAGACAGGCAGGTACTGGCCAATCAACCAGACATTGTGGTAGTAGACCAGAAACAATAGTGGTGATAGATGTAGCAGTGCCAAGTGTCAGCAACATCAGGAAGGAGTATGAGAAGCTGGAGAAGTACCAGGGCCTGAAGGAGGAACTAGAGAGGATGTGGAAAGTAAAGGCCAAAGTAGTCCCAGTGGTGATAGGAGCATTCAGGGCTGTGACTTTTAAGCTGGGAGAGTGGCTCCAACAGATCCCAGGATCAATATCAGAGCTCTCTGTCCAAAACAGTGCAGTGCTAGGAACAGCTAAGATACTGCACAGAACCCTCAAACTCCCAGGCCTCTAGTAGAGGACTCAAGATTGAGGAAGACACATACCACCCATAGGGGTAAGAGGGGATTTTTTATTATACACACACACACACACAATTACATACATACACACACATATACAAACACACACATACACCCCTCTACATTCCAGGGACATAAAATTTACAGCTGTGAGAAATCTGTTGGGCTAAATTCACAACAGATTAATTCCATGGCCTAGCTGTATTTCTGCCTCAAATCAACAGAAGGGGAATTAGAGCAATTCTTTAAGTCTTGTTTCTCTCGCAGTCTTCTTTGGGTAGACTGCCTCTCACCAGCAGCATGTACAGGTGAAACTCGAAAAATTAGAATATTGTGCAAATGTTCATTTATGTCAGTATGGCAACTCAAAAGGTGAAACCAATATATGAGATAGACGCATTACATGCGAAGCGAGATATGTCAAGCCTTACTTTGGTATAATTGTGATGACTATGGCGTACAGCTTATGAAAACCCCAAATTCACAATCTCAGAAAATTAGAATATTACATGACATCAATAACACAAGGATTGGAAATAGAACAATATCGGACCTCTGCAAAGTATAAGCATGCATATGTACTCAGTATTTGGTTTGGGCCCCTTTTGCAGCAATGACTGCCGCAATGCGGCGTGGCATGGCTGCTATCAGCCTGTGGCACTGCTGAGGTGTTATGGAAGACCAGGATGCTTCAATAGCGGCCTTCAGCTCCGCTGCATTGTTCAGTCTCATGTCCCTCATCTTTCTCTTGGCAATGCCAGGAGGTCAGGCAATGCAAGGTCAGGCGAGTTTGCTGGCCAACCAAGCACAGTAATCCCATGGTCATTGAACCAGGTTTTGGTACTTTTGGCAGTGTGGGCAGGTGCCAAGTCCTGCTGGAAAATGAAGTCAGCATCCCCATAAAGCTCGTCTGCGGAAGGAAGCATGAAGTGCTCCAAAATCTCCTGGTAGACGGCTGCGTTGACCCCAGACTTAATGAAGCACAATGGACCAACACCAGCAGATGACAGGGCTCCCCAAATCAACACAGACTGTGGAAACTTCACACTGGACTTCAAGCATCGTGCATTGTGTGCCTCTCCATTCTTCCTCCAGACTCTGGGTCCTTGGTTCCCAAATGACATGCAAAAGTTGCTCTCATCAGAAAAGAGGACTTTGGACCACTGGGCAACAGACCAGTTCTTTTTTTCTGTAGCCCAGGTAAGACGCTTCTGACGTTGTTTGTTGTTCAGGAGCGGCTTGACAAGAGGAATACGACATTTGAAGCCCATGTCCAGGATCCGTCTGTGTGTGGTGGCTCTTGATGCACTAACTCCAGCCTCAGTCCACTCCTTGTGAAAGTCCCCAACACTTTTGAATGGCCTTTTCCTGACAATCCTCTCCAGGCTGCGGTCATCCCTGCTGCTTGTGCACCTTTTTCTACCACACTTTTCCCTTCCACATAACCTTCTATTGATGTGCTTTGATACAGCACTTTGGGAACATCCAACTTCTTTTGCAATTACCTTTTGGGGCTTTCCCTTCTTATGGAGGGTGTCAGTGATGGTTTTCTGCACAACTGTCAGGTCAGCAGTCTTTCCCATGCTTGTGATTCCTACTGAACCAGCCTGAGAGACCATTGAAAGGCTCAGGAACCCTTTGCAGGTGTTATGGATTCATTAGCTGATTAGAGTTGGACACTTTGAGCCTAGAATATTGAACCTTTTCACACTGTTCTAATTTTCTGAGATTGTGAATTTGGGGTTTTCATAAGCTGTACGCCATAATCATCACAATTATACCAAAGTAAGGCTTGACATATCTCGCTTTGCATGTAATGCGTCTATCTCATATATTGGTTTTGAGTTGCCATACTGACATAAATGAACATTTGCACGATATTCTAATTTTTCGAGTTTCACCTGTATCAACCACTGACATTCCAGCATGCACATACATCAAGGGTCCTCTGGAAGGCTTAGCCCAACAGGAAAAATGTTCAGAACTAGAAAGATCCCATGGGAAATTCATAAATCTCATCTGAAAATCTGTGATGAGCACCTTTGCATTCATTGGAAGAAAGATCCATTAAAGGAAAATCCTCCTCCCCTCCCCAACACCAAGATTAAGCATACAACTGAATTATATGTTGACAGTATATTTTTAGACTGAAGTACTTATCAATGCATATTTTGCTAAATTATCTGGAAACTACTTGCCAATGTCAAAAAACGAGCTTATTAAACAGCAAATAGAGATAAGGACCTCATCAGAATGATCCTAGAAAAGGAAACTAAATGGGGATATACTACACTTTCACAATAAAGTTTCCATTCTACCTTGTACTAAAATCACATATAGCAACGATTTTGTGAATATTACAGCTGTTTCTCCTATACAGGAGGTTTTCCCTACACTCATTGCTCATCTCTTAACCATGACTAATCACAATCCACCAACATTTTGGAGGCTTGATTTATTCTCCTTGGTTGACATGTGTACAAGTGTGAGTTTCTTCAAGGGTTAGATCCTTTTAGGAAGTGAATTTGAGTGAAACCCTCAACTGTGCTTTAAACTGCATAGTCACAAAGTAGAAGAGGAAAATAGTGTTTGGAAAAAATCACTCAGCCAGACCTGTTTCATTTACAAACCAGCCTTATGTTGTGCAATTGCCAAAAAAATCACTCATTACTATTTGTGTACATAAAGGACACACCAGGAGGTTCTCCACCCATCCTTCAGTTCCTTCCATTCTGTCTGCTTTACATTCATCGGCAGTGTGGTTATGCATTGTGCAATATTGGCAAAACCTAATTACAGTAGCTTCCAAGCATGTGCAACTCATCAGTTTCACAGATTCTGGTGGCCCAAAGCCTGCTTCAGTCAGAAATTACATTTCTTGGCAATGTGAGCCTATGATCTGGTCACTGGGCAGAGCAATTATTTACAACGGTTCAAAATAAATTTGCAGGATGAGTCTGGACAATTATTGTATCAAATATTATATTACATTTCATTATAAAATGGGAGGATAAATGCATTCTCTCACAGGCATTATAAGGAAGGTTAATGAGTCTATTTAATAAGACAAAACTCACTTTTAACAGAAAACAATCTGTTTTTTCCAAATAACTGCCTTTTACCATGTATCATGAATTTGCCTGGATGATATTACCCAGGAAGTTTTCAGTTCTGAGAACAGTGATTTCTTAATAATCAGACTGCAAAAGTGCCAAGTGTTGCTAAACAGAAGAAAACCCACTCCTCTTTCACCAGTGAGAATGACTACTTTATGTGGTTTGTTATTTCAGGGTACTAGGCGCAACACTAACATGGACACCTTTTAATTATCCTCTACTAGGCAAATGTATCAGCTGTGCTCCTACCTACCTTTCTGGTTCTGAAATACTTGCTATGTCCTGTCCTTTGCCCTCTATGGGAGAACAGCAACATGCCACTGCAAGTAATTATCAGTGGACCTCAATTTTAGATTGTGTGATCACCATATACAGTAAGACTTTACCTGGTTTTTCAAATTAGTGTCAACACTGGCTTATACCACCTTTTAGGATTTAAAACAATCAAAATAATTGTTTCATACCCAACTTATAAATAGGAGAATTAAGATACTTAAGGTGATCAATTAATTAGAAATGATCAACGTTAGAACACTTTAGGTTACTTATGGATTGGCCATTCAATTGCACTGCACAAAGCAGCACAAGATGAAGCAGTTATATGATCTGAAATAAAGACCCCCAGAAGGTGAGCTTGATTCCTACTCCATGGTCTTTGCAACAATATGGAAGTGGTTTTCCAACTGCCCCCTCCAGAATTTTTTTTTTTTTTAAATTTCTCAGTTTAGCATATATCAATGGAATTTTCTGGTAGTCTTCCATCCAAGAATTAAGCAGATTCAATTCTGCTTGGCTTTTTCTGAAATCAAACAATGTCAGTTAGCTGCCACAATGCTTAATCATTACCTTGAAATCCCTGAATCAGTCCCAGTTGTGTTAAAACTCATTCCCATTATTCCCCAGCCAGCATTTATAGTCCAATGTATCTGGAGTACCCCAAAATGGGGAAGGCTCCACTTAAATACATCTGTATATGCCCAAATTACTTCTATCTATTCTATCCAGCTGATTTTGCATTTTATATGCCAGTAGCCGTAACTGGATAAGGCAGCATTAGTCAAGACTGATTAATCAACGAAAAATTGTTCACTTCCCCTATGATCAATTACAATGTATTTTGTTTTCATTCTTTTTAAACTTGCCATGGGTGTTTCATGTTTTTATTGTATTAGCCACTGAGAGACGCCAAGTTGTATCAAGATATAAATATGATAAATAAATAATCCATCAAATTAGGTAGCTGATCCCTTTTTTGAAAAAGATTTCCTAATATGAAGAATGGATAGTTTCACATTCTTTCATGATTTCCAATCTGCCCTGTGCTAGAACAAATCCAGAGTTCCTTGCTAGCTGTCCAAATCCATAGTTCTTCTATTTGTATGCTTATACTACCATGGGATAACTTTCCACTCTTGGATGTTTATGGCAGCATTTATGCAAGCTTTCCAAATCCAACAGAGAAAGTCAGTTAAGTTCTCTGAGGGACTAGAGTCACAGCAAATGATTACTGCTGCCTGTAAACAATCAATCAATCTGTGATACCAAGGAAAGGAGACCTTGCAACAGGCTATCTTTAGAATCACAGCTGAAGACATGAAGCAAGAAAGGCTGTTTGAAATCCAAACTATCAGGTATAAAGGCGGGGGGCGGGGGGGAGGACATAAGCTATCCTGCTCTTTCTTTTTCACACTAGTTATTCTGCTGCTAGAAATATTACAGAAAGTGTAGAAATCAAAGGATAAACTGGTATGTCATTTCCCCAATTAGACCTTCTCCTGTTTGCCCTTCTGTCTTTCCTGAAATCCACATTTCCATTCAGCTTTTTCCAGCTCATTATTGGCTTCTCATTCTAATAGATCTGCAAAATCTCTCTCTTTCTCAGAATTTCTGTACGTACCTGCATTCATTGTGAAAGTGGGATCACAGTGGAAGGGAAGAGAATATTGCCAGGGTCAACTGCCCCGTGGTTTAACCTCAGCATGGGAGACAGCCACAGGGCTAACTCTGCCTCCATAATCCAGGGCTTCTCATATTACCTAGTAGTGTCCCTGTGCCACTGAAGTGATGTCCATATCAAGCACTACTCCCAGCTTTATTTCACTGAATTTAAACAATTCACTTCTGAAAAAAGAGATGTAGTTGATTGGGCTGTAAGTCCTTCAGGATTTAGAGAAGCTTTACAATGCATTTGTGCAGAATAAGACACATTACTGAGAGTGCCTGAAAAGCTACTACTGTAGAGTAGAAATAGCAAATATTGTAGACTAAGTGCTCCTGGCAAAGCACTTTGAAATCTACATGTGGAAAGCCCTATACACAATTACTACATGAATATGCAACAAACACGGAATTTAAAATGTAAATAGAATGATTCTTGATTCAGCCAAGAAGCCTTTTTAGAAGACATGGTTGATGCATGCTGAAAATGAAGGCATTTTCATTCATGAAGATTCCAGATGTTTACAATTACTGATGACAATTTTGAGTCCAATCTTGGGGGTGAGATGAATACAGACATCTCCTTGGTTAACCTTTGCTTTGAGTTTTTAACTGTGAGCCACTTAAGAGTTTTAATTATTGAAGCAGCATACAAGTATCCAAAACAAATATATAAACTTCTTTCAACGTTATCAGGATAAATAATGGTTGGAAACAATGCAAAGAGTTTGTAAAACCATTTTCCACACATGCTTGACTTATATATGTATTCCAAAATTGGTAGAATGTTAAGAAAATTATAAGGAAAAATGATATGAGGCTGGCTAGACCCATCCAGGCAAAATCCAGAGGTAACTCAAAAGAGCCAGCCAAAAAAGCCCGAACTAATTACATTTTTGATAGATATTTGAAATTCATTATTCTGAATCATCAAAAAGGAATATCTAATCAGAAAAGCTAAAAAGAGGGTGTCCGAGGATAAACAAGCTATATTTTATGGCAATTATATGTTAGGATTTTTCAAAAACACAGAAATGACATGGTGCTTTACAAGAAAGATTTACCAATTATTAAAACCCAAATGTGAACAAAGAAAAAAAGACTTCACTGAACAGCACCTTTTCTCATGTCTAGGGCATTATTAAGAAAATGACAGGGCTGGGAAAAAGAAGCAGGAGGCCATGTAAAATAATTCAACTTGCATTGCCTCACAATTCCTTAGTAATTAGTTTTCTCCTTCCAAAAATCGTTTGTTCTCCATAAAGGTCTCTGAAATTCTAAACAGCAAAACCTGTATCTCTTCCTTCCATGAAGAACAGCCAGAGAGATAGGAAAACGTTGGTGCCTCATCAGATAAAACCAATTCACAGAGATAAAACAAAGTTAAAAACCATACCAAAATTCAACATAGGAAGGTAAACAAATACCACCACCAGTAGCCATTACCAAAAAGACCACCAACCAAACTTCAAATGTGAGGTGGCACTTGGAGAAAAGCCTTGTCCAATTTATATAGAGCAAGAGAAGATACACACAGGCAGACATATTAGTTTTGATTCCTACCATGCAGGGATTGGATTCATAGGTTCAAAGCAACATTTTAGACTGATTCCATATGCAAAGTTCTGCAGTAGTCTAGCTAGTGCATCTTGAATGGTTCACCTCCACACAAAAACAGGAGGTAGAAGACAGTACCATAAGAGGTGCAAGAAGCATCTGAACCACATTCTCTAGGATCTTACTCACTGAATATAATAATAATAATAATAATAATAATAATAATAATAATAATAATAATAGCTAAGCATTTGAGAAGCACTGGAGACTGATGTTCAGTCATATATATTTTATATATGACCTTTTAATTCATATTATTGGATGCAAGGAACATTGTGGAACATGATATAGTATTTTCCTTTCAACCTAATAAAGTGGAGTTGAACCTATTTCACTCTCTCAGATCAACTATAAATTTCCTTCACTTGAGAAAATTCTTATATAAACAGAAGTACAGTCTCTAGCATAGCCTTAACTGTGAAAAGTTAGATGAGAGAGAGAAAAAAATCTGAGCAGTAAAATCTAATTCTATTTATATGTTCTATGAGGGGGAATAATTAATTCATTACTTTAATTAGAGCAGTAGTCTGGTTCGGATATAATGTTCCCAGTCTGCAAATACTATCATTATCATTTATTTGTATCCTTTATTTTACTCTAAAAAGGAAGTTTGAACACCAGCTTGGAACAACAAATACACTGATATTGAATGTAATATGAAAAGAAAATAAGGCCAAGAAAATATGAGTACATTTTGAATTCAAGATTTAAATTGTTTGCTATATAATATTTAAAGGATAAGCAATATATCAAACAAATGAGACAATGAAATATAACCCATACATTAAGCAAACAATGCACATTTATTTTCCACTCCAGCAACCAATATTGTGAACCATTTGGATATAATCTTTACTTTCAGCAAATCAATAAATATAGGAGAGCATCTACATGTACAATGCAAGAAGGAAATATATGACATCAAAACATATTTTTGATCTCCAAAACATTTTCCAATGAAATAAGCAGTCAACATTTAGTCCAGCAAAATTATTATTACCATCTTTCCATCTCAAGCAGAACTTGCAGTAGTGACAATGCCAGGCAAAATGGAACTTATTTTTTTAATGAAAATTCCCACAGAACTATACTATTGGATCTTTCTGAAGAAAACCATCATCAATCCAAATGCCTTAGCTTTCAAAGAGCTTGAGCTAGTTGCTATTCTAATCTTCAAGATTAAAAGGGTACTCAAAAATAACTGGGTTAACTACACCAATGAAAAACCCTGCTCAACTGGACAAATGGGAGTCCCTTAGGGGACTAATAAGATATACATTCCCATCACAAGGCAGTTGTGTTCAGTCCTATTAAAGCAAGTGGAAAGGGAAGGAAAATGGAATTGGTAGCTAAAGACTTACATGTTAGTAAAGAGCAGATTTTGTTTTTCCACATTCTACAGTCAGGAAAACACAAGTTCATAGACATGGATATTTTATTTGGAATGTCAGCCTGTGGGCATAGTATGTTACTTTTAGATATAAATAAAGATAAATAAGAATATTTAAAGATGTTTGGAAACTATAGGCATCACAAGGTTTTAAGAACTTACATGCAATACAATGTCAATATGCTAAATCATGCTGATAGGTTACCTGAAGTGGTCTCCACTAACAAACAAACAGAGACCCTTGCACACAGATCAGGGCTCAAAAGTACATTTCCACCACTCTTCATAGCATTTGCCAGGCACATTCATTCTCCACTGTCTTCCAATTTTAAATAGCCTCAAATGTAAAATGCAATACATACTCCCAAAGAGACTTATTTGCTTAAATCCAACAGTGAATTAACACATCCTTTACCCCAGGCCCCTTGGAATTTCATTTCAAAGAGTACAATTATGGGAATCCTCATATATTGGCTCTGGACCTCATGTAAAGTTTAGCTGTAAATATAGGTCAAAGTACTGTAGCCTTTATCATTGGAGACATTGTTTTCCTAATTCTGCAATCTGTGTCACATAGCTCTTGGAGCTCATCAGCAATATATAGATCCTGAAGTGACCTATATACTCCAGATTTCACACAGTATGTATCTATGTATGTGTGTGCGTGTGCGTGCGTGCATTACCAACTTTCATCAGCAAGTTTCAGCAGTCTGAGGATGAGCGGGGAGGCAAGAGCCCACTACCTCATTTTCCCACGCAATTGAAAATGTATATTCATCTTTAGTTTAAGCTGCCAATCGATGATAGACATAAGCAACGTTTTTAGAGGAACTTGACTAATATTAAATATTTTCATAGGCTACATCCCTTCCTCAATGTCAGTGGAAAGTTAACAGCTTTTTGTCACTTTACCTGTTTTCTAGAGGAAAAGTGTCCAGATCTGAAACAATACAGAAACAACACATGCGCGCATAGCCAGCTGACTTTTTAAAAAATAAAGTGATATGCAATATATTGTTGTCCTACCAGTTCCACTTCACTTAAAAGTCCCATCTACCATGATTACTTAAATACCTACATGAAAGGTTCTCAAACTTTGTGGCACATTGACCCTCCCCAATGAAAATGACTCTATGAAGAGTTGATGGTCTACAAATACTATAATAAAATTAATTGTGAACCCCTCGCCATAACTGAACTAATGGTTTCACTGGAGAGAATTGGGCTAGAATTCTATCACTTATTTTAATAATTATTTTAATCTTTGTATCACAGGGATGTTCAAATTCTGGAGTATCGCAGCTGCCCACTATGGACTTGTATAGATAAAACAGGGAACAAAGTGAAAAGCAAACCCCAAGTAAGTTTCAACAGCTTGCTTAGTTTCCATGTGCAAAGCTGAGCAGTTTTTTTTAAAAAAAATTATCCTTCTCAAGTTGCTCATAACCTTCTGTGGAATCTCAACTCACATTTGAGAACCCCCTACCTTAACATAAACAAGTCAGATTTTTACTATACAGTGATATTCAGAAACATGAGTACGGAAACAATGTAATTTCCCTTAATATCTGTCATATTTCATAAAAGTCCTCAGGAAATTGTCGCATTCCTATTACGGCAGCTTTCGCCAGTTGGGGTTTTCCAAATCTCTTCCATTTCAGTTCCTACATAACCTCAGTCAAATAGTAACAGCTGTGAGATTATGGAAATTGAGGGTATCATGTTGAGGATCACTGTATTGGAAAAATAATAAAAATATTACCTAAAAGCACCCCAAATTTAGAAATAAGCAGTGATAGAATTCCCAAGAAGGCAAAACAGAACCAGAAAACTAGCATAAAGTTTACAGATATTTTATGCTATGAGGAAAGATTACATCAACATTCTCAAATACTGGAAACAAGAAACACTGCAGAAAACATCAGATGAACAGTATCTGTTTCATAACTTAAACATGAAATTTCAGGGAAAGTTTCAGTTTTAGCTGCTGGCAACAGTTCCTTCTCAACCTTTATGGCATCAATAGAAACAAGGCAAATCCTGTTGCAATAATTTCCTGGTATCTGGTTTGTTCAGTTATTTTGTGTTGACACTGCTAAATTACTTCCTTTTGTCATAGACAGCCACAGATAATAACTGAATGAAAGCAGTGTATTTCTATATTCACCTACACGGCCCCTTTATCCATCGCCAGTAAAATGAACTTTAAGTATATAAGGTAAACAATCAAGTAGCTCCAAAGGATAAAACTTCCCTTTAACTTGGCCATTCTGAGTAATCTGGAAGCGATCACTTATAGCTGCACTCAACTTTGAATTGAGACTAACCCATTCAATAGTTTACTTAAATTCATTCCTTGGGGCGTTGAAAGAAAGAGTGACAAAGTAATTATGGAAAGAGGTGCCAATGAAATACAGGTAGTCCTCAACATACAACCATTTGTTTAATGACTGTTCAAAGTTACGACAGCGCTGAAAAAGTGACTTACAACTGGTCCTCGCACTTATGACCATCACAGCATCCCTGCGGTCATGTGATCAAAATTTGGGAACTTGGCAACTGGCATGTATTTATGACAGTTGCAGTGTCCTGAGGGCACATGAATGGTGATCACCATTCCAACCTTCCCAGGGGGCTTGTGACAAACAAAGTGAATGGGGGAAGCCACATTCACTTAATGACCTTGTGATTGGCTTAATGACCATGTGGTTCGCTTAACAACTGTGGTGAAAAGGTCATGAAATCGGGCGCAACTCGCTTAACAACTGCATCACTTAGCGACGGACATTCTGGTCCCAAGCATGGTTGTAAGTTGAGGACTACCCATATTAAGTTTAGAAATAGCAACTGCAAAGATTTCACAAAATAGTTGTCCTAAGGAAAATCAGGATGTTTGTGGTTAGCATACCATAATGAAATATAAAAACCAAGTTAAGTCCCATCTGCCCTATGAACATAGCATAGTGATCATAGGAAGTCAGTGTCTCTAAAAACTCCACTTGCACAATAGGTGTACAGGTAGATCTAGCTGACTGCCTCATGCAACGACCATCTGAAATTACAATGGTGCTGAAAAAATAACTTTGTGACCAAGGCGTGCATTTACGATCTTCGCAGTGTCTCTCTCTCTCTCAACCACGTGTTTGCCATTACAGTCAGTTAGTATGCATTGTCCCATACCTGACCTGTTTTTTTTTCCTTTCTTCCCCCTCACAGAGCAAAGAGATTGGTTAAACAAGCAATCAGTTAGCCACCAAGTTGCCAGTCCCAACTATGGCCACTAAACAAGGACTACCTGTAATGTTATCTGTAGAGTTGCCTGTAATCATGACTGAAATAATGTGTACATGGAGTTGCCTTTGAAGATGATCCAATAATTTTATTTATTTATTAACATACATGTGCCCATGCTGACAGATTTTAGAAATAAGTAACAACATAGGTGAAGCTCTTTGAATGCTCCAACCACAATAAAAATGCTAATATTTTTATTCGCCAGTGAAAATATATATAACGGTGTAAAAGGTGAGATGTCTAGATTGCATTTGGAGGGATATAACAGAGATAGTCCCATTGCATTTCTACTCCAACTCATTGGCACATTTGGCCAGATAACTTGCAAATGTATTATCTCGCATATTAGCATAGACATCAGGTACAACCATTATGAAGTTCATTTATTTATTTCTATGTTGGCGCCACCTGACTCCAGTGCAACTGGAGTGTCCAGTGTATGTATCATGGTATCACCACACACATGATGAGAACTGTATAATTTGCATTGCTTGTGCAATGATGTCACATGCACCCCACAGAGACCCATGCATATCAGTAATACCAAAAAACAACAACAACAACACACACTTCAGTTTTATGGATAAAGTTAGAACATCCTGCAATTTACCATTCACAACTAATGTATTATTCCCAGGCCACAAATGTCACTTTAATTGGCTCCAGCTGATTAAAGAGCCAAAGCTAGATTCCGCCCAGGCCTGTAGCTTTGTGCTCTGCTGTTGACAAGATGAATGGACCTTGGAGACCAGCACCCCCTATCTAACCTCATACTTGAATGCAGGGTGACCATGGCGACGCAGGATTCCCTTCTGCAGTTACCCTTATTCCCCAGATTATTTCACCCAAAGCAGTATTGGAAACTTACAATTTAGAGCGCTGAGGCAACTGCCAAATTGATTAACACTCTTCTGTCAAAACAGTGGTTGAGCCTACTCATTTACAGCTTAAGAAGGAAAATAAGCATTAGAGTGTGTCAGACATAATAACAGTAATAGATGTGCATGTTCTCAAGCAAAATGCAGGAATCTGCCATTCAGCTGATTGAGGGTGTTCTTTGCCCTCTCTTTTATAGCTTCAACATTTACATTACGCAGAGATATTCCGATGGAGGAACCTGGCAGATTTCTCTTTGTAGGAGAAATGGCTCTGGTTGTTTTTTTTTCAGTTGCTTTTAAAGCAGATGTTTATAAAAAAAGGAGAAGTAAAATTTAATTGCAACAGAAGGGAGACTTCTTGTTTTTTAGCATTGCAATTAACAGGATAATCTGTAGCATTCCTGAACAGCTAACGTGTGGGAGCAAATTTATGGCTTAAATACAGACTGTTCTGCTCTTCTGAAACAGGCATCCACCTTACCTAAGAACTTGAACCGTATTCCTAAAGCCATTTCAAAACAAGTGAGTATTTCCAAAAGGGGTATAAGCCTTTCCAGTATCAAAGTAAATGAGTTTCTACAGTGCTCTGTATTTAACAAAATTGAAAACCAAGCTAATGTAGTAAAGAGTATAACAACAGATAACTGAGTGCCTTCAGTTGATAGGAACACCTAGAAATCATAATCATCTTCAGTAAATACCATTCTGTAGGTTTCTCAACAGGGGTGTCTGCAGGGATCAAAAAAACCCAAAATGGCAGGTGCAACCATGTAATGTGCAAACCATTAAAAAGGGATGAAACTTCGGCCACATGGTCACAGCCATCATCTTGACTTCACACACACACAAACACACATCTGCCAAATGCCCTTCTCTCAAACTGAGGATTTTTTCTTTTTAAAGTCAATGTGATGTTATTGTTTCTCAATACTTGCTTTATATGAGAAGTTACATGAAGGAACATTAGTGAAGTTTAAATCAATTTTGTGTTGGCATTATGTTGAATGTTTTTGTTGGTTAGTTGATCCTAAAGAAGACTCACAAAGACAGACCCCAGTAATAGTTAATAATCATTCAAGCCAGCACCTTTCTCTCACTAATATGCGATAAATGACATACCACAGTTCCACACCCAAACACTTGTAAACTGAAAAAAGCAGACAGCTGATGCAGAAATATGAAATAAAATGCAGGAAGTGTGAAGGTCCATTTCTAAACAGATCCTTACAAATCTTGATATATATGTAAACTAGTATGAAATTATGCAAACCTATATAAAGATTGTGACTTCTTAAAAGTTTCTACTGGAAATCAGTAATGCTGAATATGAATAATTCAAACCAATATCAGGAGATCACAAATATTTAATCATCTTTCATTCAGTAATATATAATCTTATTTTATACTCTTATTATAAGCCTGTAAAGTAGTTTTGGATTGTTTGTATTTTACAGAAGAAAAAATTATTACGTACCTATTTTACATAAATTCAGTAAATATAAACGTATACAGAAAAATAACACAGAATTGGAAATAAAACAATATTTTAACATTGATTATATTGTATCTGAATACTCTCAGGCTGCCTACCTATTCAGATCTTGAGCACAAAGCCAGCTGGGTGACTTTGGGCCAGTCACTTTCTCTCAGCCCTAGAAAAGAAGCAATGGCAAACCACTTCTGAAAAACCTTGCCAAGAAAACTGCAGGGACTTGTCCAGGCAGTTGCCAGGAGTCCACACTGACTCAAAGGCCAAAAAAAAAAAAGGGAGGGAGGGAGGGAGGGAAGATTCAACATTGATACTCCTGTCTACTTCTTCAAGATTTTATCAGGTCATCCCTATTTCGTTCTGTCAGGTCTCAGTTTACAAATACACAACAATCATTTGCCTTTTAATTTTATTGTGGAGCAGTAACTTCCAAGGTTTCACAAAACTGTTTAGCAAGCTAAGGTGGGAAAGAGAAGCTAGTCAAAGGTGAGCCAGTTAGTTTCAATACCGAATGAAGATTTAAAATGTATGTTCCCCAGCCTCAGTAACAGCCATTGCCAGCCCTGTGTTATAAATGATTGACTATAGTTGTGGAGCACCAAATCTCAGGCTCAGTTCACTTCTTATCTTCCAGGCAGCTCCGTTTCTTTTGGAGCAAGACACACACTCTCATCCTTCATCCCCATCTATACAATATACCTATTTAAACTCAACCCAAAATATATAAGGATTTGACAAATGAATGCAAACAGAAACAAATACAAACTTAGCATGTTTTCATAAATTTTGCTGCTCCAAGATTAATCTGAATGCCAGGGTGTTTCTTCACAAAACACTTGAAGGAGTTCTTATATACATATACACATGTGAAAGAGTGCACGTTTTAACTAAGGCAGGAGTTTATACTCATTTTGTAGGAAATAGCCCTCCAAATGTGTATACAATTATTGTACATCATACAAAAAATATAAATGCCCTCGTTTTCACATGCCATTCTAACCAAGGCAGGATTTATACACCTTTCTTCTCTCTCAAAGTGATAAATGTCCGTGTGCTTAGAAACAATGCAACAGATGGTCCCAAACTTGCACCTTCCAGATGTGCCAGCCCTGCACCTCGCAGAATTGCTGCCTGGGTATTCTGTGCGTTACAGCCCTAAAACATCTGGAGAGCATCAGAGTGTCCCCTTGAGGAAGATTTGTTTTAGTGTCCCTAAAAGAAACCATCTTCAGAAGCATCTACCCCAGAGGAAGCGGCAGGAAACTCAAGAGCCCTTAAAATCGGCTTCTATTGTCCAAATCCCGAAACACGTGATCCGTCCAGGCAACATTCAGATGACAGGTTAAGAGTCTCCATTTTTCCCCCAGCCTCATTTGCTTTGTTGTTCTTCTAAGCCCCACCCCTTTGGGGCATCGACGTCCAGCCCCAGGAGAAGAACCCCCAGGAAAAAGCGCTTCCCACGGCGCTCTTCACATTCCTTCCCCGACCGCAGAAAACTGTTGCTGGTGAATTTGCTTTCCGCCCCTTCCCCCGCCCCCTCGGCTGAAACCAGGCACTTTTCAGTCAACGGGACTTTTCCCTGAAGGGGAGGAGGCGGGGTGGAAGGAGAAAAACGAGGCCCGGCTGCGCCCAGTAGGAGCCACCACGGCCTGGGGGTCCAAATCCCAAAGGAATTACGTTTCCTAATCAGGCATGCCAATCCGAGATCCTGGACTGGTTTTCTCAAGCGGCCTCACGGGATTCATCAGCCCACAGCAGCTGCTGCTATGCGCGCAAAGCTTTCTTCCTCTCCCCCCGCTCACCTCCCTCTCCGCCGCCCCCCAACCCTCAACGGCAGGGCGATCTAGACTCGATGCCAATCCAATCGAGATTCAAGCAGCTTTTCCTCTGCAAGTGAACGAGGGGGGTCTTCGGCTGCTAGAAAAATTGCTGGTCACTAAACACGCCACGGTTTCTCGGAGGGGAGTCAAATGCAAAGCCTGCAACCCTACGCGCATCAGACTCCTTGCGTAAAAGAACGCGAGATTGCAGTTTTGCACTTCTGGAGACGCTTCGGCGATTCCTCCTTCCTGGGGAATTCCTATTCGATCAAATGCTGAAGCACTTGAAAAGGGGAAAATATCAGTTAGAAGGGACAGGAAACTTGATTACATCTTCAAGCAGTCCTTCCCTTACATACCTTCAAGAGATCGGGCGAGACAAAACTTTCCGCTGGTGAATACAGTAAGTGTGGAACTCCTCCTAAACCACAAAGCACCGCCTCCGATCGCACTCCTCGCCGTGCGGGGGTTCAAACCACAACACCACGACGACCAGCCTCCCCAACAGACGTCACGCACTAACATGGAACAACTTTTGTGGTTCTGAATCAACCAATAGAGAACATTCAAGGCCGTATAAAATCCCCCTCCAGCGTAGCCAAGAAAGCCTGAGGGTCATGGACCAGAACCTCAGTCCAATTTATTTCAGTTCGGATGGACAACTTAAATGTATATAAAACTCCCGAACCCTGCCAAAATATAAAACTGCAAATACAAAGAGCATCTAGACGCAGAAGAGACCGTAAACTCAAATCGCCGGCGAGCCTTACCTTCAAGGCAAATTTGTCCCCGGTTTTCCTGTTTAAGATTTCCAAAACTTTTCCATTAATCCCCAGCCCCAGGACTTGCGTGGTGACCCTGTAATCATCCGTGATGGCATTTTTCTTTATCGGGAGGGTAGACTTCAGGTGGAACTGGGGGAACTGTTGTTGCTGGGCCAGCTGCTGCTGCGGAGGCTGGTGGGGCGGCGGAGGCGGCGGAGGCGGCGGCGGATTGGGGAAAAGGACTTGCGGGTTCTGATTCTGAGAGTTAGACAGCATCGTTCTGTCCGAAGCGGACGCAGCCAAACTGCGGGTTCCACCCTGTCCGCCTCGCCCTGCCTCTCCTCCCGCTTCCTCTCCTTCGTCCCCACACTCGTAGGAAGTTTGCGCACAACCGCCGGATCAAAACTCAATTTCTTCCCGCGTCGCTGCTTCTTAAAGGCACGATTTCTTCTTCGTTACCCCTCTCCTCCGGTCCTCAAAAAAACTGAGCATACAAAGTTGTCTCTCAGCCTCCCCTGGGTCTCTCCGGAACAAGCGGCCGCTTCTCGTGGTCTGCCCCGATCCCAGGGTCCGGCTCGCTGCCTCTTTCGAGCGCGGAGACAGGAAAAGGAATCGCTACGATGTATCACTCTCGTTACTTCCCCGGGTCGGCTTCCCTGCGCTGACGTCATAGCCTTGCGTTGACTGGCTGCGCCGTGCACGGGGGCGGAGCCGAAGGCGGGTGTTCAGCCAGGCAGGCGGGGCTAATTCAAAGGTTCAGTGACGGTGGGGGAAGATGGATGGCGGCTATACGCCGGCGGTCAAGCTGCCTTCTCCTGGATGAATTGGAGGGAACTGGGGTGTTTAAATTATTTTTCTTTTAGAGTTTTTGCTACAGTATTATCCTTATCTCTTACTTGTCAACTTCTCCTAGACATTAGGTTGGCCATAGACCAGAACACTGGTCTACATAAGAAAAGCTGAATCACACCAAAAGTTTATGGAAAAATTGGATTATTTCATTAATCACTGCGAGAAGCAAAGTATTAAACTGAAACTTTATATTCATTTCTTGTTCATGTCCCAGAACCAAGAAGTCTGAAAGTTTGAAGATTTAATATAATGTTGGCTTTGATTCTTGTTAGTTTACAGTCACATTAAAATCAACAAAATAAAACAACAATAAATGCAAAGAAGAAAGCCTGACCCTTAGGTTCCAAATGCCCTGCAGAAGAACTCCATTTCTAAACACTATGAAGGTAGACACAACCCAAAACCCCTACGAGGAGGCCACCACAAGAAAACCATTGTCTTTGGGGATTCCTCCATACTTCATGCCAGTGAGATATCACAAGCTTCACCATTTGAGTATACCAGATGGTTCTACCTGGAGAGGATGAACTTGAAGATCAACTACTGCAGAGCTTTGAAGGTTAAAACTGTACCTTAAATTGTACTTGGAAGCCCACTGGAAGCCAATGCAGTGCCCATAATACCATGTTTATATGGACATAGTGGCTGTTACTCGCCAGTATGTGAACCACTGCATTTTGCATCAATTGCAGCTTCTGGGTGGCTTTCAAAGGCAGCCCCCATGAAAAGTGCATTGCAATAGTCCATACAGGTAGTGAAAAGGGTGTGAGTCATTGCCATCAGGGCCTCCTACTCCAAATAGGACTGCAACTAGTACAGCAACTGAAGCTGGGGAAAGATTCTCCTGACTACAGCCTTCAGCTGAGCAGCTATGAGTCCAGGATAACTCCCAAGTCATGGATGTGCTCCTTCAAGCTCAGCCTGTTTCATCCTATCCAGGCTGTTACAGTCTCCAGACACTAGCTCAATATTTCACAGCATCTCTGGCCCAGCTGTATTGGAGATGTAGAAATGAGTATGGTCTGCAAATTGATGCCTCACCTTGAACCAACGGATGACCTCTCCCAACTGTTTCATTCAGATGTTAGACAGCACTCTAAATAAAACTAGCAACCAAGCAAGGACAACAAGAATTTCCTTATCATAAATCCACTTCTTTTTAGAGAAATGAGTGTGTAATATGTGAGACCTTGATTTCTAAAGAATCCTTGTTTTTAATTTATTACTGTATGCTTGTGCAAATATCAAAGTTAATTCCTTATGTAGGATTAAAGTAATAAAACTTATACATCTTGTTCCTATGGAATCATCATTCCATAGAAAAATAATGAATATTTCACCATGTGCATATAGACCAGTGTGGGATCAGTGCAGGATGGATAGATCACAGGAAAAATGAGAAAGATGATTGCTGTTGAAGAATAAATCCATTGATTTCAGTGATTAGGGCCTTTTCTACTAGAAATAATAGCTGAGAAGCACAAAAGGTCTTGAAAAATGTTTGAAGTCAGGGAACATCACTCTTTAAATTGCAATGAGCATTTATGAATTTGCAAGAAAAAAGTAAGAAGAAAAGATTCAGTAGGCAGTTATATGAAATCCCTAGACTGAAGTGAATCAATTATTACACTCCTGGCCTTCCGTAAGGCTTTGAAGACCTAGTTCTGCCACCTGGCCTGGGGTGGGGTGAGAATTCCTCAAGCATGGGGATGGCTAGCCCCATAGAGGCCTTGTCCTTCAGCCTCAGGTTTTCATCCCCTTGGTCTCTCCTTCTTTTTAGTTATGTTAATTTAATTTAAGGTTTTATGTGTTTATATATTTTATGTTCTAATGTTTATTGTGAATCGCCCAGAGTTCCCCCATTGGGGGGAGATGGGCGGTTGAAAAAGTTAATAAATAAATAAATAAACAAGCAAACAAATAAATAAATAAATTATACTTTTCCAGTCCTGTTAGCATTTATTGATATTGTTATTAATACCTAGCAACATCGTAAGTCCTCTTCTGTGGTATAACAGAGATAGGCAATTAATCTTGAATCAGGTACAGTGGTACCTCGGTTCACGAACGCTTCTGTTCACGAACAATTCGGTTCACGAACAGCTCCGGTCGCAAAATTTTGCCTCCGTTCGCGAACTCCGCATCGGGTTACGAACAGGATCCACGGCCATTTTCCCTCCCGTGACACATGGTCGCAGCTTCCTGTAGGGAGGGGGACTCTCCCTCCAAGCAGTAACTGCCTCCCCACCCGCCTTCCTGTCCTCCACGCCAGAAGTCGCGTCGAGCAAGGTTAGCTTTCTCTCTCTTCGTACTGTGTGTCATATTTTTGCGGTTTAAAAAAAAAAAAACATATGGTTCAGAACGGATTAACCATAATTACATTGAACCTTATAGGGAAATTTGATTCGGGACGCGATCAAAAATCAAAAATTTGGCGACCAAATTTGTAGGGGTCAGAACGGATTAACCGTATTTACATTGAACCTTATGGGAAAATTTGATTCGGTTCATGACCAATTCGGTTCGCGACCAGAGTCGCGGAACGAATTAAGTTCGTGAACCGAGGTACCACTGTACTTATGCAACGATTCTTAGAGTCACTACTGTTCTTATAATATCCTATAAGCATCTATGGCTTGTTAATTGATATATGAAATAGTTTTAATTCATGTTTTTGAATTTTGCTTTTTGTATTTCACATTTTATTTATTGTTAGCCACCATGTTCAAACTGAGAGTTTGGATTTAAGTAACTAAATAAGGATGGGGCTTTTAAAATATGCTGTTGAGATTTGGATTTCCTTCACCCAACATATTGTAATTAATTTTATTTGTAAGTATAAAGGGAAGAGATGGCTGAGTCAATACAAATTATGGATATGTTCTCAATATGAGATATGTTGATAAAAGAGTATGATATTTGGGGCAGAAAATGTCAACAATGAGTAAATGCTATCCTTCTGTTCCCACAAAGGAAACAGAAGGTAATTATTAAAGTCAATGTCAAGCCAACTTTTCACATTTCTGAAATGCCATTTTCAGTTTTGATTTTATCTATAGTAAGAGTGGAATAAAAACTGTATGAATGTCTCATGTTCTTAGTGGGATAGCTAGGAAAATCTTGCTAACTGTCTGTATAGCATAGCCATTACTAACAATGCTCTGCAAAATTGTGTCTGAGTGATTGCTAATAGGCATGCAGAAGAACATATTATCATTATTAGAGACAATCTCTTATGCTGCACAGAAATGCATAAGCAGGCAAATATTCTTTGGGATGTACTGATAGATACCTTGCTAAGTCATATCAGCCTGACATGTGCCTTCAACAGATCCAGCCACAAATATGTGTTAATATGCATACATACATCTTTCATTCTGTTAGAAACTAAAACAACTGCTGATGTTTAAACACCTGAAGTTCTTGTTTCAGCATCAAAGATTTAAACTGAACTAAGTCAAAAGTATCAGTCCTGCTCTGAACTGACTGACTAACTATAGCAGACTAAATGGTTGCATCAAGGGAGCAGAAATAACTAAATGGATAATGAGTGAATAAATGGAATTTCACTGCTTTTTAAAAATATGTTTATTTGCAAAGCCATGTTATGTAGAAAATGGTACATAACCCACATGTTAATTGTAATTGCCAACTCTATATGGACAATTGCCACTAATTACTGATATCTTTGGCATTTTTCAGTCCCCCAAATATTCTTTTGGTTTGTTTATAGCATTGCTAACATTACCTCTTTAGCATCCTCATCCCAAAAACCATTTCCAGAATGGCCTCCAAATGAAGAAGGGTCCCCAACCCAGGAGAGAATGCAAAAAGAAGGTCTGAAAAGTAAGAGCGAAGAAAATAAAGTTTTTACTGGCTAGCAGGACTGAAACCCAATTCAAGGAATGCTGGAGTCAAAAATTGCAGGTCTTTAGGTCAGAAGGGTAGGCATGTTTCTCTTTTTTCCTACTGATAAGATGGCTGTTGACATTTGATGGAATGGAGAACATGGCTTATCAGAAATGCTCACTGTATCCCAACATCATGTCTTTTTCTTCCACTGTTGCAGCATGCTTCTATTTCTTAGATTGCCTTTTTAGTTAACAAAAACAAACAGAACAACAACAAAAAAAAAACCAGCCATCCAGTTAAATTCTTAAAAGCACAAAAGTGAAAAAAGAAGACAAAGAACTAAAACAAAAGCAATTTAAAAAGAGATTTGGGATTATATGTATATCAGAGCATGTGAGATCTTAAGGAGAAATTGACTGATTATGTGCCTTCAAGTCAGCTGTTAGCAGCCACGTAGATTTTTTCTATGATGATCTGTCCCCAACCTGGTCCTTCAGGTCTTCCAGCAGTGCCTCCATTGCCACTGTAATTGAGTCCATCCACTTTGCTGCTGGTCATCCTCCTCTTTCCTTCCACCATTCTCCAGAGAGCTACATCTTTATGTAATGTGTGCTAAGTATGATCATTTGAGCCTAGTTATTTGTGCCGCAAGTGAGAACTCTGGGTTGATGTGTTTGATGATCCATTTGTTTGTTTTCATGGCTTATCAATAGTGTTTTCTGGAGTCTTCTCCAGCACCAAACTTCAAAAGCAACAATGCATTTTATAGTCTATATTCCTCAAAGTCCAATATTCACTTCCACAGACTGTTAGAGGGAAAACCATTCCCTTAAGGAAAAATACAAATATTTAAAAATCTGTGTTTAATTAAAAAGCCAAAGGCTATGTATGAATCAGTGTATGGAGATGATGGGAGCAAAAATGGCATGCAAGGATAGAAAAATACGGAGACAGATAATAAATGGTTCTGGTGAAAATGAAATGCAATTATATTATCTTTTATCCTATGATAAAACATTAATTTATTTGGCTTAATATTTCTTACTCCTTTTATGTGCACTGCATAAAGTTGCTTACTTTGAAAGAGAATAGCAGGAATGGTTATTTATGTCCATATTTAATATTTCTATCCAGAAAGACATTTATACAGATGAAAGGAATATACTAATATATCTATGAAATGGTGGCCAGATTTGAATAAAACTATCCTTAATTATAGCTTTTTACTGCTGTGTTTTGGATGGGGGTGGGGGGAATCTCCCACATTTTTAAATACCATTAACCCAGAGACAGATGTACTTTACTTTTCCAACCTTTTGTGATAACCCAACAATTAACAATAGGAATGTAATCATTTTTTTTATGATGCAATCAGCTTATATGCCTTAGGGAAAATGAACAATAAACCAATGGCAGGATTCATTGCCAGGCAGTTGATTGTTCTCATTTCTTTAGGAAATATGACCAAAATAAATGACTAATTAAGCATTGTAACTAAAGATGAAAATATGTACCCACTTGGCTTTCAGTCTCACAGACAAAATCTATATAGGTTATAACCTTCATAATGCAATATTAACAGCATATTATCACTTACAAATTATGTTTAGTCAATTCTTGATGACTTCTTGAAATAGATTTCATAAGGACTGTGTGTACTACAAAGAATTGCAATGAGATTCACTGAGTTCAGATCACAGATTATACCCCTAGAACTTTTTGAGACTTTTCAAGATAATCTGCTGGGCTAGATATAAGAGCTTTATATAGTATTTGAGATTTTAAATGAAACAGATATATGCTATTCTTCAAGTGCTAGTAATCTTATAAAGGAATTACTGGGTTGGTCTCATTTGAAATCAACATGTGCAACGTGCAACCCCCTTCTTTTATAAACCTATTCAGAAGTGATGAGGCTTCTGTCAATAATCATATGTCTAATCCTGTAAATTCCTCTCTTTGACATCTTGAATTGCGTAAAATTTAGCCTTGTTTAGAAAGGGAATGGGTAAGGAATGGGAGAAGAGATCAGGGACAAAGATTGTTTGACTTTTACCAGACTTCTTAAAGAAGTTTAACATGGATTTGTAAGAGTAAATATTATATTTTTAATGTCATGGAAGAATGCTATCACACTCACTGAGAGGGAGTCCAGTGTTAAAGAAATTTGTACCAATTAAACTCTCTTTAAATTCCTTATGAAGGAGCAGGAGATCTTAAGTTCAAGGCCATCATCCTTTCTGGTAAATACTTTCCATTTACAGGAAAAAGATTCAGATTCCATGGCATCAGGAATGTGGTTGGGGGGGGGCGGGGTGAAAAAAAGAAAAGTTTTATCAGCCAATGCAAGAAATTCCATCCTCCTTCTCCTCCTCTACTAAAGCCATTCAACTGGTTAGTAAGAGGCCCTATGCAATTGTGAGCTTGGGGCAAGTAACAGTGTGGGGTGGACCAGAGACCAGGATCAGATGGCACCTCCTGTGTTAAAAATGCCTTTTCTTCAAGTCTTCTCCTTTTACTCAAAGTCTCCTATGTTTTCAGCTCCCTCAGTAGATTTTGTATCTTTTTCTCCTGTAAGTATAGAAGGGCAGATCTGGAATTTGTTGCTCATTTTTAGCAGGCACTATATAATTAATAACGAATAGGTGCTAATTAGTTACACAATTTCACACACTGGCTGGGTTTGTATAATACAATAACTGTTATTTAGCCAACTTCATTTTAGCTTGTCATGTGATACAAACATATAACATTTATCTAATGGAGTAAACTATGGGTAAATGTCTTTTTACTGCCCAGTCATAAATCATGTGGATGTTCAGAATAAGATCAGGGATCATGGCAATCCAAAACTGCATAACATACAGCCAAATAGGTTGTTAGCAAAAAAGAAATCATTTCTTTCCATTTTGAAGAAGAGACATATTTGTTTTAAGGCTGAAGTGATAAGCTGGAAAACTCGCATGGTAATTGGAAGGCACTGAAGCTGAAGGGCTAAACAGAATTGCTAGGGGTCAGAGGAGAGGTCATTGTATCTCTGCCCTCTCCATGAGCAGCTGGTTATCATAGATATCAAGATCACCTAGAAAGAAGGACGCTGGCAGATAGAAGCTACCACAAAGCTGGCTTTAGGAAGCCAAAGCCATTTCCCTGTGAGAGGTTTAAAGCATCTAGTGTTATCCAGCCACCAGAGAGGCTATATAAAATATGTAACAACATGGAAGATAGAAGCACAGCTGTGGTTGGATGACTAGAAGACATTGTAAGTCTTTAATAGGGATCTGCCAAAGTAAGCACTGCTCTGAACAGGCAAGGAATCTGATATATTGGCAAGATGGTAAGCACTCAGCAAGAAACAGCCTGGATGTTTGGTGGCAGCTTGGCCATTATTCTAGAGAGAAGCTGTTAGGGCAGAACAAGACCCAGGTTATATAAACATATGGATAACCAACAGGATTTTTCTTCAGCAAAGTTGCATCTTCTTCTTTTAGTACCATCTTCTATTGGAGGTTGGAAATCATCAGTGCTGTGTCCTTCTGTGACTGTCCAAAACAAGGAGCTGCATTTATGCTAAACCATGTACATAGATTTTACAGCCATTATATGCATCATCTGCCAACACTGTGTTTCCCTTGGGTTTTTTTTTCTTTGTATAATTCATTGAAGAAGTTGATATTTCTCACTGTACATCCCATGTCTTAAATAAATCCGATTTCTTTTCTTGATGGTATTCACAATTTCTATATATTTACTCATTCTTTGAAGGCTTAGCCAAATATAAGTTGCTCATACTTGACTAAAAAGTGGCAGGTACACACTTAATCTTTCCTTCACTTTCTGGTCTTCCATTGCAGTTCAAGGCCACTTTCTTCCTGTGGCGTTCCAGTTGCTAGTTGACATTTAGAGAGAGAGAGAAAAAAACAGCCAAAGAAGCTTGTGCTGGAGTGGAAGAGAGAAAGAGAGAGAGAGAGAGAGATAAGTGAAAAGGTAAAAAAAAAAAAAAAAAAAGGAAAACACAACCTTCCTTGTCCTGCTTTTCTGCTACAGATGATTCCTTCCAAAATTCCTTTGACTTAAAAAAACAGAGGAGTATATATTGTAAAGTGTAATTCCACCCACAAGCTTTTTTATCGTTATTGTTGTTATTACAGCTGCACCCACTTCCAAAAAATGATGTCAAAGCTTTGGATCTTCCACAAGCACAGCTCCTCTCTGTTATTCATGAAAACAACCTGACCTTTTCCAAGCTTTCACATGAGCCTGAAAAAAGATGTCATGAAGGAGTTTACTTTTTAAAGTTAATAGAACTCTTAAAGCAGCAGTATTTCCTTTTAAGATTGCGCAGAAGACTGAAAAGATTGGGGTCATTTTCATAAATAGTAGAGGGGTCCTCTGATCCTGCAAGTTCTGAAGCATTGCTTCTAAATTGTTTCCAAAGACTTCACAGTCCAAGTTGTTATTGTTACTATTTTATCTGCATAGTGCTCTTCCTCCAAAGGCTGGAGAAGTGTATAAGAAAGAACCATAATCAGTTTTCAGTAAAAAGACTTCAATAAAACAATAAATGAAAATGAATGTAATAAAATGATAATAAAAGTAGAACCATTAAAATAAAATTAATTTCAAAAGACAATGTAGTGTCGGAGCAGTTGTTACTTTGCAAACATCCAAGTCATGTGTCATATTAAATCCTGTTAACTTTCTGTGTCATTTGATTATCACGAATTCAGTGCCTGCGTTCACACATTGCATAAAGCTGCTGTGTGATTTGGTTTGTTTTGACTTAGTACTTTGAGTTAAGCCAGCTATGATGTTTTGTAGAAGCATGGCTTATGGACTGAAGAATGTGTGAGTCTATATGATTGTGAATCATTTCATAAACTATGGTTAAACCAGACCTTAGTGTGATATATGGATTCAGTCCCAAAGTTTCTGTATCTCCCACTAAATGTGCGAAAGGCCCAAATGCAGTGAAGTGCTAACACACCAAGTCCCTGGAAAAGATGGTCTTGATCAGGCAAGTTGGTGAGAGAACGACTTTATGTTGTCCTCTCTCCCAGAAATTCTGAGTGCATGTATGTGTGAAGGAGAGGGAGGGCGAGAACACCAAGACATTGCTTAATTGTGATTTGTTGATTCATCCACAGTTGGCTGTGTTTACTCTTGCCCTAAATCAAAACCCAAAGCCCATACTTTAGCACACTGTCTGAACTTAGAGTTCTGTGTGATTCATGGTGCCACCCACTCATACGGTCTCCTGAAGGAGGGTGCTGAGCTTTGCAAACCCAGAAAGGCTGCCCACCTTACCACAGAGATATTATTAGCATTCCCATTCCATTTAGTAGCATCGTGTCAACTTTAAAAAAATAGTCCATTTTAACTTTACTAGCTGCTGGATTATTCTAAGCTCAGTTGCCCCTCAGTTCTTTCATTAGTATGATATTGTTTTGTTGTATATCTTACTTTCTATGATAATAATAGAATGTTATACATGATAATGATACCTTGCTTATTTTTCACTCTTTTTTCACACTGCATCAGATTCCCTACCTTTATAAGAATGATGGCTGGGTCAGAACTATTTTAAGAATTATTATTATTATTATTATTATTATTATTATTATTATTATTATTATTTATATATATATATATATATATATATATATATAGATATATATATATATATATATTTGGCCAGTTTTTCTATTTTTTATCATGTTTAACAATATAGTTGCTTTCTGCCTAAAGGGTACTTCGACCCCAGTGTTTTACAAGACATTAGCATTGGCTAGGGTTCTGATGAATCTCACACTTTTGTCTGTTTTAGGGAGCTGAGTCATTGTAGTTTTGACTCTGGTTTAGTTTACCAGAAGCTGCTGCAAAGCTAGCATTTTCCTCTGATTGGCTGTGGTTCTGCAGACTTAGTGGGTAGTCCGGTTTCCCATTAGCAGGAACTCTCACCTCACCCAACTCCTGGGCACCTGCCCATCCTTACATACTCTCCATACTACATAGATCCTGTGTCTTGTTCCCAGAGCCTATCTTTTCCTGTATGTTTAAAACTTATCTCTTCTCCCATCCAGCTGCCATAGCAACATGCAATCATGGTCACTGTTATTAGAAAAAGCACCTGATTACAAAATTGCCAGCATGCTAGCATTTTGGATCCACGATGCTTTGGGGCTTTTAAATGCAATAGAGGAAAGGTAGCAAGGTAGTAGGGAAGCCTTTCAGTGGGAGGGGATTTTAATTTGCTTTGCTTTTTATATTTTGCTGTTTAATCATCAGTCTTTCACTTTATAGCTTGCCTTTATAATAAGTTTTTGCAGCCCATAAGGTTCACAAATACATGTGCTAAAATCATGGATGCAAATGGTATTAACAATCTATTGCATTTCTTTTTGAGTAGAGGGAGGATGAATGGGTATTTGCTACTCCAACAGTAAAGTAGCTTTAGGATTACTGTATATTCTTCGCACTATATTAGTTAGCTGCATTGATTGATTCATGGAATTCCATGCATGTTCTCTGGATTTTGAGACTCCTTAAGTGAAGAGGATAATGGGCCTGATTCACACTGCTTTCTGACAGATGCAGAGGGGAATGGAAATGCCCAATATGTTGTAATATTTTGGTGACAAAAACTATGATAGTTGGTGCTATCTCCATTATAATGGGAAGGCTTGATCCATTTAATGGGGATGTAAATTTGACTTTGCCATTATTGTCCAGCCAGAATTTCAGGGAAATGTTTACTACCTAAAAAAGAAAAGTCATTCTGATTTCAGTTAACCAGCTTCAGTCTATTTTAGCCCTTTGTTTCAGATGTCTCTAATGTCACAAGTGAAAATATTGATGCGTTAATAATGGTACGGACCAAAGCATCCTGTTCTCTGTCAAGTGTTTATCTGTAATCAATGCCCATGAAGAGAAGTAACATGAACAACAGAGCAAGCAGGGTGAGTGTCAAAGAAAGGCTAAGAGGTAAGAATGAATTCTGCAAGGAACAAAGCACACCCTGATGACAGCAAATTAACCTGCTCAGCCATGTGTGGCTGTGAATCTAATAAAAAAAAAAAAACAATGAGCCTCAGAACTGGACTTCAAAGATAAGAGACAATCCCACAATCCCATTTATCATTCAGCAACCTGGCATCTGCTAGGGGCCATTTGGAAAACTCTGAATCCCAGGCTTAAGAGAATTGAAAGGTGAGTTTTATTTTTACAAGGTAAATAGGGAATATAGAATAAATCAGAATTCATAAAGCGCACTGAAGAAAATGAATTCATTTGAAAATCTGTGCATGTTAGAGTAATGGCCCCATGCGTGAACATTGTGTTAGAAAAGAATCTTACCAGGTTTGTTTCTGAGCTGGGAATAAAATGCTTAGGCAGTTACTTGAATCGGGGTGAAGTTATTTCTGAGAGCGAAATGTACAGAGTCGGCTGTCAGGGCAGCCACAGTGAGCCCTCCTCTTTAAGTCCTTTATATAAAGCAGTGTGTCAGGTTCAGCCCAAGAACAGCAGCGAGACAGTCCAGAATCAGTTCAGCTCCTTTATTAGCTTACACCTAATAGACAGAATCTCACCAGACTAATTCTAATCCCCAACAACAGCAACTATAACCAAGATGTCCTTAGGGAGGGGCCAGTCTCTTTCTCTTGACTTTCCCACACTCTGGTTGGGGGCTGAGGAGGTGCTTTCCCAGGAACCTCTCTTCCCCCTCCCAGCAACCTTGAAGCTCCATTCCAGAATTCTCCCCTCTCATGTCTTCCATCACATGGTGTTTCTCAACCTCAGCAAAATTAAGTTACGTGGACTTCAACTTCCCATGCTGGCTGGGGAATTCTGGAAGTTGAAGTCCATGTATCTTAAATTTGCTGAGGTTGAGAAACACTGATACAGAAAAACCTTGCTATTGTTCCGCAAAAGCGCACCCTTCAGGAATTCCGAAAAAATGCACTTAGCCCCCCTATAGTTAGACACCCTGCTGAGTTGCGGTTTTACACTTGTTCAGTATTTGTTGACTGAAATGGTAATCCTCTTGGGAAAAGGATCCCTCCTTATTTGATCAAAGCGATCTCCTGTTAAGCCTCAGCTAGGAAAAAATGTTGTTAGCTTGGCGTCTCTCGCTGCATTTTAATCTATGTTTGGGCCCATTCTAATTGTAGTTTCTCACCTTTTGCTTTGATCACAGCGGGAAGACTGCATGGCAGGGGAGGAGATTTCCTTCTCACAATTGCACAACAGAATATACAATATAATGTTAACACAGTAATACACATATTTATTAGTAGGCACAGATGCCTAATTCCGACTACTATTTCTCCTCATCAGGGAGACAAATCCTCTGGTGAGCAGTAAGCCATGGGGATCTCTGGGGTGCCTGCGTGGCTTGTCCTGCCATACTTAACAAAGGGAGAGATACAACTGCATGCTCTTGCTCCACACCATAGAGTCAGGATGAAGCAGGAAGACATCAGGAGAAGCATAAGTAAGCCTCTCCTCTCTCCCTTTCATATTTGAGGTTACCAGGAGGGCATAAAACCACATCTTGCATTTCATATAGCATCTGTTCCACAGAAACAGAGGTCACTGCTGTCCTTAAACCATGTAAACTCTTACATGCTTTATAATTTTTTTTTTCAAATTGCAACTTTGTGCACTGCTTTTCCTCTTGGCCTAATTATACTGCCTCTGTGGCAAGCATTTATTTATCAACTTACTTATTAGCATAATATATATTTGAACTTTACACTACATGAAATGGCATTTAAAGCTGCTAACATCATTAAGAAAATACAACAGCATTGAGATGTGTCAAATGTTCTGTGCATGAACCAGTCCGTGCACAAACAAGCTGATTTTGGGTGGTCCATGCATGAACTGAAATGTGTGTTTTGCATGCTTTGGCCCATAAACAGAGTGAACAGGACTTTTTTTTTCTGGGTAGACTGTAATTATTCCATTCAAAAATTATTTGGGAAGATAGGAGAAAAAGCCAATCATTGGTCATGATTGCTAAGGGTAAGCAAAGGAAGAAGATAGAGACGGAAGGGAAGGCAGTAGTAGACTGGGGGCAGGTAGATCAGTAGGAAATATCACACTGGGACATCAGCAATGGTGCCATCTGAAGAGGGGCAGGGGAGAGAAGGAAGAGAAAGTGCTGGACTTAAAATGGGTGGGCTGGTAGTTATTCCATGCTGGGAGTGCTAAGGGAGATGGGGAGGAAGGGACTGACATGCACCACTCAAGCCCTCCTGCCCCATAAAATCATTCTGGGATGTCCCCTGATTTTGATTAATCCCAAACCCACAACAACCAAAACATTCCAGGTTTTGTTTCTGCTAATCTACAGTGATCCAATATGATTTGACTGAATTTCTAATACCTACTGATTTTCTTCCATTTCTGAAACAAAACACATATTCCATTTCCTGCACATCCTTAACAGTGCTCAAGTTGCATTAGAAATTATTTAAATGAGGCTTGCTCCCAGGATAATGTAGTGGTTAAGAGGAAAGTTCACAATCTTAAAACAAAATGAATTATTGCAAAGAAAGAGGAAATCAGGTCTTTTTGTTTACTTTTTTTTTTTTTTTTACAAATTTCATGTTGGCTTAAGGCTAGCCAGTGTAAATGCTTCTTGGCCAATGAGCCATTCACATCATAGATGTCAAGGATAACGAACAGGGAAGTTAGGTCTCAACAGCACTGGCATCCATCAGATACCAAAGTGATTCTTAGTTGCCAGAAAGCATTACATACAGTATACATTATAAAACTTTTCCAGGCAATTCAGTGTCTTCTGCCATGAAGGCCATGAAATCTGGAGAACAGGAAGAGTTTATTACCCATTTGCAGGAATGTCTTAGCACTTAAGTGTGGTAAATATTTCTCCTAGGGCTACCCTATCTGGGATGCAGAAATCCAGGCAACCATTTGGATGGTTTCAAGGACATACAGAAATTTTTTTGCTGCCTTTAGTGGTC
The DNA here is from genome assembly GCA_030867105.1 of Liasis olivaceus. Lineage (NCBI taxonomy): Eukaryota > Metazoa > Chordata > Lepidosauria > Squamata > Pythonidae > Liasis > Liasis olivaceus. The sequence continues at coordinate 162,125,568 of CM061350.1, read as the reverse complement.
ATCCAGATTTTTACAGCCCCGATATTGGTGTTGACTCTTAGCGACCACATGCAGTTGATATATTTTCTCCCTGACGCAGCCCAGATATAGTAGCCCTAATTTCTCTTACCAAGGGCTTTTCCCCACTTGCTCCTAACTAACATATCAACATGCCCTGTTAATCTTTTTATTCTATTGGGTTCCCATGACATTGCCTTCAATTCATCCCTAGCCCACGAGCATCTGTAGCTGCTCCAGTTTTAAAGCAAAGTTTTACCATATAAGCTGACAGCTTATTGTAACCCTATAATAAAAGTAGTTTTATATTCAAGTCTGATCTACCTTGAAGGGCTGACAGAGAGCCAACCCTCCCCTTCTGTTACGTTGTTCCCCCAGCCCCCAATCAGCTATGGAGCAGGTTGGTTTTGACAGCAGTTTCTCTTTCCAAACTATAGAGCCACAAAAGAGCACCAAACCCATTGTCAAAAGAAGCTCCGCAAACAGCTGGTCATGGATGGGACAACTGAGGTGTGAAGCAAGAGCTACTATAGCTGGCTGCAGAAATGTGAGCAGACACTAGATGGCAACAGAGTTAGAGGTTTTGACACAGCAACTCCTGTTTCTTCCTGATGAAAGCGAAACACCAGCAGTGTGTCTGTGCATGTTGGGGGCAGGAAGCTGCCAAGGAGGAGAGGGCACTTCAGGAGGAACTGCCAACATTTTATGAATGTGTGTGTGTGCATGCTTTAGTGCAGAATCTGGGAAGAAACACGTTGTGGTATCTTCTTTAACAACAAAGGAGTGGGTCCACATTCTCTCTCTCTCCTGTGGCTGAAAAAGCCCAGCTGGAGAAGGAAATTTGCTTTCTTCCTCTGCCTAGCCCACTAGTAAAAAGGAAAGTGAAAAGGTCTGGAAAGCTCTTCCAAAATTCCCTATCTCTATAAATGCAGAGATACAGAGACAGCATGAAGTAGCACATCAGACATACAAGTCAAAACATGCCCATTCAGCAGCAAGCCAGAACAAAGGACCAGCATATGGACTGGCAATGGAAGCAGCAAATTTTATGCTGGTTTAGTTTTTTGCCAGCTCAAGCGTGGTTGAATAACTATTTATTTTGGCAGTAGGGCAAGGCCTCAAGAAGCATAATTAATTACAAGACACAGAACATCTCAGAGAATTCTTGCTCCAACCAAATGTTTTCCTTAAGCATTGTTGGGTTAGAAACTGTCTGTTGCATTGGTATGTGAGTTGAAAGAGAACAAAAAGAAAGAATCTTGAATACAAATCTCACATTTTATGCAACTGCTTCATATACAAGTTAATCATATTTAATGTAATTGAGTCGCCTTCAGGGTAGAAATGTGAATATGCAACAATATTTTGGGGTCAAAACAATGCTGAATATGATTCTTTTGTCCTGTATGCCATGCAAATCACATGGCGCAAACCAGAACACAGCAAGCATGGGTAGGACCATTCCAGTCCTTAGCCAGGATGGCTGGGAACTCTAGTCTGATACATGGGGGACACCAAGCTGAGGAAGACCAGTGGAGTCAGTTCTCTTTAAAGTCCTCAGAACCATGAAATTCAGAAAAAAGGTAGATCAGGAAACAAGGGTTTCCTTCAATGCACATCTGTGCAGGTGAAATTTGTGTAGGGCTAGGCAATCTACAGGCCATATATGGTCCCCAGTCCCTTTTTGTTGCTTCCAGAGCCCCCCAAGATTACACTCCTAACTTTCATTGGACAATCACCAAATAATGGCAGTGCAATTTTCAGTAAAAAGAGGAAAAGCAAAGCAAAATGTACCCGCAGTCTTACGGTTCAGTTAAATTGAACACATCTAGAAGCAGTCCCAGCTTTTAGATTTTTATCAGTAAACTTTTCATTCCCAGCAAAATGAATTCAACTTCAAAATTTTTGTGATTATATAACACTACAGATATGATATGTACCTTATTTTCCTTTTAAAAGTTAAAGCCATTTCCCCAGTATTGCATAAAATCACTATTCCAGGCATAATTGGACCACCCCCCCTTCCCAAAAAGCTACATTGGAAAATCACGATCACATTGAGAGCCAATGTGTAGTGGTTAAGAATTGGACTGACACTGGGAAGACCCCGGGTCAAGTCCATTCTCAGCCAAAAAACGTCACTAGGTGACAGTGAGCCAGTCACATTCTGTCAGCCAATTTATCACACTGGGTTGCTGTTTGGGGGGAAATGGGAGGAGTAAGGGCTACCACCTTGAGCTCCTAAACAAAAGGCAGGATATACAGTAAATCTAACAAATACCTAAATGTAATCACACATTGAATTTTGTCTATTTTTTGTATGATAATGATAAGCATAGCTCAGGTACCCTCCATATATGTGGTCTTAATGCCAAGAAGTCTCCAGCCACCAGAAAGATTGCTGAGAATTCTGGGAGCTGATGCCAAACCATCTTAAAACGTGACTATATCAGCAGGTTTTGGGGTGTCAGGGAAGTGGAGAACTGGTGAGATGGCTATACTGTACATAATATCAAGATGCTCTCTCCTAGTCTTTTTTAATTAATATTAACGTTTTTATTATTTTTATAATAGTTTTTTATAACTATTATTTTTATTATGGCCCAATTTTTAATGTTTGTTGTTTGTGGTGTGTTTTTATTGTACGCCACCCAGAGTCACGTGTGTAAGATGGGCAGCTATGTAAATGTGATGAATGAATGAATGATCATCCAGATTGGAAAAGGCTGGTATTATATAACTACTCTCAAACAGGCTCACTGATCTGACTGAGTCAAGTCTCCTGTTGACCCAATGCTGCTGTTACTAGGGTTATAAATTCCAGATTATCCCAGTTCTAGTTGTCAGTATTTCTGCTCAAGAAATCCCATGTTCAAGCAGTGAGTGTTGCTGCTGGTGGTTGCATTCCACTGTGTTAGGCGTCATTGTTACATTTGTGTAATTAATGGAGCGGATATCTGCCTGGCCCCACCTCCCAGTTCCTGAAATGCTGATGTTATGATTGGACATCATGACTGGGTCCATAGACATACAGCCGTATGGCAGCAGAAGTCTTTTACAAGGCAAGGTTTTCCATACTGACAAGCACAGAAATGCCAGTGGTGTAGATTATTTACTTTTTTACAGAAATGTTACGGGTGGGAGCAACGCAACATTTATAGATGACGAGACTCTCACTGGTGCGCATTCCTTACTAGCTGACAAATGAGCACTCTGTATGCAACTCTTGGCCAGGAAGGTCAACTGCTTATTGGCCGCCTGTTCTCTGTGAGTGCTATAAATCTGCAGTCAAGTAAGCATACCTGTTACCATTGTTTCCTTGTATGTTTACAGATCTAGAAATATTCAGAACAGCCCACTTAATCCCTGCTGCTTTCTAACTGGGGAATGAGAAGTATTGGGCAACAGAAAGGGTAGTTTTCTGGAAGTATCCAAAACACCCATCCCATTCATAGAGTATTGAGTGTACAACCTCACTAGGTGGCACCAAACAGTAAAGAAAAAGTAGCAGATCTTAATCAAAATTGATAAAGAACTGGATTAATTCTTTCACATGAGAGTATTTACCTCTCGATATACTTGCAACAGGGACTGCAGCTAATCCTTTTCTGTAACATTTAGTGTGACAGACTGCAAAATGGATCCACAAGAGACAGAAGGATAAAAGGTATATTACTTAATTCAGTATAATTGATAAGTGAGTTTCCTTTATATATATATATATATATATATAGAGAGAGAGAGAGAGAGAGAGAGAGAGAGAGAGAGAGAACAAAAACAATGCAGATTTTGAAAGACAAAAGTAAAAGAAAAGTAATATGTGAAAAAAGGTACAAAGAAAGAAAAAGAAAAGAAAAAGAAAAAGAAAAGAAGCAGCTTCTGATCTTCTTAACAGCAGTTACAAGTACATTTATATTTTACCCTCTCTCTCTAAGGTTACAACATAATTTCCTTCTTTCTAATCATCAAACCCATAAATCACAAGTTCATTTTTTTCCTTTTTTTAGCAAAAAGTCCATAAGGGGTTTCCAGTCACTAATAAATGTGGTGAGTGTCCTTTCTCTAATCAGACAAGTCAGTTTTGCCATCTCTGCTAATTCTGTCATCTTCACGAGCTATTCCTCCATTGTGGGTCCTTCAGATTCTTTCCATTTTTGTGCATGTAATATCTTGCAGCAGATTATCACATATAGAAACAAGACTCCAAGTGAGCTTCCAAAGGCTCCGGTGCTGCACTGGAGTCTCCCAGAACTGGTTGCTGATGGAAGATTGAAACTCATCAGGAGCCCTAGTTAGAGGATGTGCTTCTGAGCACATGGAAAAACATACTGAGTTATTAAGTAGCTGCAAGTCTCATTTAAAAAGAATTGTGTTTGCGATGATTGGCAGAATAGCATACAGTGAGGGTCATCTCCATACTGCCCTCTCCTTATGAATAGCTCTCCCTCCTCCCTATATAAGAAAGTTGAAAGGAAGTTAAAGTGTGAATGGAAGTAAGGTTGAAAGGAGGAATATACAAGGAAGGAAACTGAGAATTGGGAATGGGTTAGGGGTCTGCAGGTACATGTACATTGCTGCAAAAGAGAAAAAAGAACAGCAAGAGAGGAGAAAAGAAGTATTTGCAACTGTGTAGCATTCTTTCCTTGAGGGTAAATGGAAGGAGAGGGGAGGGGGAGGGAAGGGGAGGGGAGGGGAGGGGGAAAGTTGGATAGGAGAGAATGGGTGAATGACAGGAATGAAAATGGATGTTTCATTCACATTTGATGTGGCTTTTAGCTTTGGCCTTGCTCCCTAACCCCAGACTGCAGCCCCTGACTACTTCCCCACTCTACAAGGAAATGAAGGCCTTTAATACATTTGTCAACTGTTAATTTAAACTAGTCAGTTTCCCCTAGAGAATGGGGAGCTCATTCCAAATCAGAAGTCTTTAGTCTCCTTGAAGGAATTAAAAAAGAGAAGAAAGGAATGGGGAAATGTACTTACCTGGCTTTATAGATCTATAGATCCATAGATTAGGGCTTTTTATAAGTGGGATGCTTGCATGGGATGTATAGAGTAGGAAATCCAATAAAATAAAATAAAAATTCTACTCCTGCAGAAAAAAATTGAGGTAATCATTCAGTGTCATGCTTCTATTCCAAACACAAAGCCATCACACGGGAATTACATGTGGTCAGTCCTAGATTCACAGAGGCCATAAGGCTTGTTGATCAAACTACCAGTCTAGCCTTATGTTGGGCTAGAATCTTGACCTGAGCATTTATTTATTTTTTTTGCATCTTTCAGAACAGTTGACTAGGCTCAGTTGACATAGGCTTCTTCAACCTGATGCCCACTGGATGTGTTGATAATTCTGGGACTTAAGACCCCCAACATATCTGGAAGGGTCCAGGTTAGGGAAGGAAGATATAGAACCATCACAGAAAATCAGATAAGTTTATTCATCAAGCTAAATAATAGCAAGATTTTCTCTCCTTAATTCTCAATGGGCTGCAATTCTGCACCTCAACCCCAGAGAGCAATATTGTTTCAGTTGATTATTTCATTATGCTTCAATGATATAAATAATGAAAATTCACAATATGTCATCATGGAACCACAAGAGAAATTTAAATAGTTGTAAGTGTGCACTCCAGAATTTGACATAAGGGCTAGATTTGAAAGTCTTGGATGGGTGATCTACAGGGATAAAATCATGATTATAACATTATTTTATGGAATCTTTTTTCCATTTGGAACCTTAAATTCAATCTCTTCATTCCAATAACATGTATTAGTTTCTGCCAGCTTCCAACACTGTGATCATGTGACAGGTTTCATGCACTACATTAAGTTATACAGTAAACCCTCAGTGTAACTGACTTCGGTTTAGCTGACTTTGGTTGTAACACACAAAATCTAACTTGGACAATGTGGCAAAAGAAGCAGCAGCCCAGCTGATCAACCTGGTGCCCAAACTACACATTTTGCAATCCCATGTTGCTATTTTGGGAAGGCTTGCAGTACCCTTTTCCCCACTTGCTGTCATCATCTGTATGGTTTATGTCTACTAGACCAGTTACCTGTGACAATGATGGATCTTGTTTGCCTCAAGTGTAGCACTCAGGCCCAACATGACAAAATTTTTGTTCAGATTAATGGCCTTCAGCAGGTACTATCCCCTCCATTATTTCATTAAATTGAAGCTTTATTGTAATGTAGTTTGTTTGGTATGGTTTTGGCTTACCGTGTTGGGTGAGACCAATACTGTGTACAGTACCGATGGTTTAAATAAGGTGTGGCTTATGACTTAGCATGTTGTATGAAACCAGCCATTTTTTATTTACTTGATAAACCATAGTTAAGCAAACCATGGCTTAGTGTGATGTGCAAGCCCAGATAGTAAATCCCTAGAAAATACAGTTTTTAATATACTAAAATGTCCTATATAGTCCAGTGTTTGTGTCTCCCAGCATCCAATCACATGAATTCCATGCATTCCTAGTACACACAACTTCATTCCTCAATCCCTCACCACAATGAGCCATGAAAAAATAACTGCCTCCTTTGATTCAGTAACTGGCTGCACCACCTTATCTGCAATAACTGTAACCAAACACTTCCTGAAATTGATGATTAGTCTCTCACATTGCTATGTAGGATTTTTGGTGGATTTCTTCATGGCAAACTGCTTCAGTTCAATATCATTTGAGAGTTTTCTAGTATAAACTGCTTCTATCAAGTTCTGTCCTTATATTTCTATGGATTTTAGGTCTGGACTCTGACCTGGCCATACTGGAACATAACAATCAATTCTGACACATATTAATCAGTACCCTACAAGTATGACCAAAATCCAGTTTTATCCTAGGCATACTATGCTATTATATGCAAGCTAGGCTCTCCAATCAAGAGACTATCTTGCAAGCCAACATACAGTTGCCTGAATCCTACCAGCCAGGAGATGTATACAGTACACAGACTCACAGTCCGGATGCAAGGGAAGATTCACTACTGCCCCACATTCTCTCTATTTCAGACTATGTCTCTGGCTGCAGATCAGTGGAGCACCAGAGCTTTAGAAGTTTTGGAAATTTTCCCAGACTGATAGGCATCAGTTACTTTTTTATGGAGGTCTTCAGAAATGTATTTTGAGTGGAGCATGACAAACCTCTGGAATCTGCATAGTGAGAACTTCACCGTGATGAAAGGAGCCAAAGTTTGTGAGATTTATGGAGGGCAGATTTGGCCCAATCAGACTTGATTGTTGAATGAAGTAGTCACCAAACTGGCCATAGTTATCCATTTAATTGAACTGACTGAACTAAAGAGGTCATTTTGGTTTTGGTCTGGTTTGGTTTGGTTTTTTTACATGGGTACATCACATGTTGGATGACTTTGTTTATGAAATACAGGAAACAAGCATCAAACTTTGGTGTTATATGTTCACTTACACTCCTTTTATATCTCAATAGGACCACATGAAATTCCTTTCCTTCTTTAAAATGGCATAAAGAAGATGGTAAAATCAGTAGAATTCATTCAAAAGGGGGGAAAAAAAACCCCATGATCTAGATAAGCCTTCTTGAGCATGGTGCCCTGGCTAAAAATTTTGGGAGTTGAAATACAATACTCAGCTGAAGGGTACTAGCCTTGGAAAGGCTAATCTTGATCAAGGAAAACAGCATCTTCCCTAGATAGTCCAGACACCTTCCAAGCCTGGAGGGCTCCTTGTTCTACCAATCAAAAGATTTTATTTAAGTTACATTTTTTCCTATACATTGTAGGGAAACAAGGTGAAAGTAGCAGTGAGAAAATAAGAATATTAAGATAATAATATTTGCCTCCACACACCCGTCAAAATTCAGTGAACAAAGCAGAGCATTTGCAGGAGGGACATCTTGTCTGGAAGCACCACTGATCACATAAAGGGCATTGGGTTTCCTCAAAGCAGTGTGCTAAAAGGACAGTCTTGGCTCAGCCACATGGCAGCCAGTAAAGTCAGCTATTCGCTCAGCCAGGTGGGGATAGCAATACACCCAACCAGTGACTGAGTGTTTCTTTGGGCAGCTTCACACCAGCAATTCCATTATCATCTTTCATGTTTAGAGATTTAAGAAGCTCAGTCACTGAATAAAATATGATTGAGGATTATGAAGGGCCAAAGATCTTGTGTTCAGAAGAATACTTTCTAGAATTCCTGAAGGAATATTATACAGATTGACTCCAAACTACAATGAATCCAAGCACAGCTTTGGCTGGTGAGACAAGAGTAATTGAAATGACAGCTTTTGTCTCCTATGCTGGTTCTCTTATGAGCAAAACACAGCACCTTTCTGCTGTTCATTAAAATAATTGCACACTTTTTAAGTTTGTATAGAAACCTGAAAAAGACCTGCTGCTTTAATGAACAGCAGAGAGATACTGTGGTCACACAAGTTCTAAAGCATTTCTTCTATATCATTTCTTTGAGCATGCAGAGCCTTAATGCTATGTTGGCTATTCAAGTCTGAACTTCAGTGAAGGGTAGTGGTTCATCAGAAGACCCTTCCTTTTACTTTTTTTTAAGAAAAGCTGGCCTCATGGCATCAGGATAAGGGGATAGGGAAGATTCCTCCTTGACTAAGATCTACTTGCAAGGAAAGTAAACCACCTAGTACTGGGCATAACAATTCACAAGTGGATATTCTTGGATGACAGGTGCCCAGTCAATCACTCACAAGCTCACTACCAGTCTTACATAAGTATGATCAATATTTTTAGAAAGGGAAGCTTATATTGTGAAGTAGCCTATGCACTTACCTGTAGTGTGTAACAGAGCCAACGTGAGTCATTTTGTTATAAGAGAAAGAGAATAAAATGGTGCATCTTTGCATGCCATGTACAAAACCATATGTGTTCCCACAGTCTAACCATAACTACATCATCTGGGAATTTTAAGAAATTATCTATAAATGCTGAATAAGTACAGCACTTTTTCCATTCCATTCAGTAAAGCTACATGATGCTTAACTGTCACATTACTCTTTAAGGTAATTTTTAAAATGCCCACAAGAAATTGTATTGCCTCAATGTTGAGATATTATTTAATTTGAAGGGGCCCCACAAGTAGAATAGGCATTCAGTACAACATATAAACATATAAATGCATTCAAACTTATGTCCCAAATTATTTAAGATTTAGAGAACAATTCTCTGAGATCTAAACAGACATAGCGTGTCTTTTGTGGTTAGCTATCTTGCTGTGAGATTCTTTGCATAAGAATATACCTGCCATTGTTAAGAGTAGCTGTCATCTTACCTGATATTTGTTCCCAACAATACCTCAAAATTTGTTGTCAAAATAGAATTAGGCAGGGACAATAAAACAGGAGAGCAAGTTGTATAAGGTTTCATCTGCACAATCTTATATTCAGTTAATGAGAAGAAAGGAAGAAAGAATTGTAATTGCTTAAGACGCAGTAATTATTTTCTGCTGTTTCATACTCTAAAGCAGTGTTTCTCAACCTTGGCAACTTTAAGATTTCAACTCTTTGCTGGTTGGGGAAGAGCTTTGCTGGCTGGGGAATTCTGAGAGTTGAAGTCCACACATCTTAAACTTGCCAAGGTTGAGAAACACTGCTCTAAAGTAAGCGTGTCAGCTAAACACACATTGGACATCCCAAATCTAGCAGAAGCTCAGATGAAGAGTTAAAAAAATATGAAGTGATGAATTAGGAGAGGGAGGAATTGCCCATTTCGTCAGCATGATAGAACTGTCAGGAGGAATCCAATAGAGACCACAAAACAAAGGGTAGCTCTACACAGGCTTCACAAGGTATGCATAAGCCGGAATAAGCCAATACACAAGACACTACATGTCAGGCTGTCCCTTCCAGTTTGAACCTTTGTACATAATGTGCTGTGCAGCAGGTTGGCAATGTAAGAAAAAAAAGCTATGGCACCATCAGAACACAGAGCAGAAAGTAAAGTTAGGTCTAAACATGAGCCTTATGTGTTTATTTAAAACAATTATATTTTACATCCTCTATAGAGTTTGAGGTGGGTCATAACATTTATGCAAATACAGAAGTATATATTAAGTAAAAGCAGAGAACCACTTCGGCAGCTGTGTATTTGTGTCAGGCATCTGATTTTTAAAGAAGATTTTATATCCAAAGCCCACCTAGAAGGGAAAAAAAAAAAATCAACACACTCCAGAAGATTATCTGTGCAGATGCGAATCTTCCTTCATATTATGTGGTTGCTTTATCTTTCTGGTTGTTGCTTGTAGCTTGCAAAATTACAGTCGGCAAGTCTTTGTCAGTGCTTCAGGGCAATTTAAGATTTAAGCCTGCCATCTCCAATCCACAATAGTGAAATGGAAATAATTTTATTTTCAGACTTCTCAGACTTAGGACAACTTTCTCAGTCTCTCTTGGGTCTCCTTTGTTTCATGTTTACTCCCTTGAAAACAGTTATTTAAGTGAGCACCTTTCATCCAAAGACACTTTTAAAAATATACAATTAATTTGAATTTCAAAACATTTCATAAACACAGTGCCAAGTTCGTCTATCATCATATAATAATTTCCATCCTTGGTAACAATGAAAAAAAAATTTTTTTTTTTGCAAAAACCCTTTAATTATGGGATTCAAAAAGTCAGTAGAGGCAGTATTTCTCAACCTTTCTTTGCCCATGGCCTCCTTCTGACCTGGTTTTTCTCCTGTGGCCCCCCTGCCCAGGTCCCATTACTGGATACAGACGTGAGACAGTAATTGGTGCATTATCTGGCGTCAACAAGACAGCATTTGCAACATAATACACTTTGCTTTTCTGTGGCCCCCTCAGCATGTGCTATAGTTCCCTGTTACATGTTTTTCACCTGTGGCCTCCTTGAAATATTCTAGGGCCCCCAGAGGGCCATGTGGCCCCTGATTGGGAGCCGCTGAGTTAAGGCATATCAAAGTGTCAAGGTAGTCCTCAGAGACTAGTAGTGATTGCTTTGTGATTTTATCCCTCTCCTCAGAACCAGTATTATAAATTGTTATACAAAAATATGTGAATATGACTCATTTGAAGAAGATCTCTTACTTCTATAAAACAGAATATTATTTTTACTATGAATGTGGAAAATGGATTTGTTTTGTTTGTTTTTTAAAATTAAACAAGAAGCTGATCTCAAACTTAGTATTTTGAACTCTGGTGTACCTGAACACATGTACTTGCACACTTAGTATTTTGAACTCACAGTGTACACAGCAACTGAGGTGATCCAGGAGTGAGCAGATAAAGGCAAGAGGGAGGCTCAAAATCACTACTAACATCAAAGCCACTCACTAAAATATCTACCAAAAAAGTGCACAGAGTATCCAACACTTGAAGTGTTATGCTGTTGTTTAGTAAATAAATCAAAAAGAGAGACCACGTCAGCTGATAACTAAAGAATTATACCATCTGCAGGTTCCATCAAATTATCATAATTGACAGTCACATTTGCACTAAAAATTCCACCTGGAAGTTGCCCAAGCCCAATGCCATCAAGCAAGGGCTCCATTCAAAGTACAGGAGGAAAAAGGTAAGGTAAATATGTTGGGCAGAATCTCCGGGGGCGGGTGGAACCTCACTGAATTCTTGCCTCTGTCCCTTTGGAGATCAATATACTAGGGCATTATCCTGAGGCAGAGGACAGTAAAGTGAGAGACCATAAAAGAGCATACTCGAATTCTTTCCTAAAATATTCATTCATCATTCCTCCAATGCTCATCTGTTCCTAAACTGGACACTAAGAAAAGAATGAAATAGATATCTTTATATTTTGGATTTAGGGACAGTTACTTATAGTACCATGGACTGCATGAACAATTAGACCTGGACCAAAGAAAGGTGCTCCCTTGAGATGATGACCAGGAAACAGAAATAATATAGTTTGCAAGTCTAAGGGACGAAAAGAAGAACCATGAAGAAGGTAGATGGATGGGATAAAAAAGATGGCTGGATTGCCCTTGAAAGAGCTACTTAAGTCAAGATTATTTGTTCATGTAGTCACCAGGAACTGAACCAAACTCAGTGGCACCCTGCCAATGAATTAGCTATGAGTTGATCCTAGTGATTAACAGGGTTCCAGGAAATTTCCATCTCTCAGCTGCTTCCAATATAGGTTTCTAATTTTCTTTAAAAGAGCTTCTTTTTTCTACAATTGACAGTCTGGCAGAAATGTCACAAGTTAACCCTTCTTGAGGTCTGAATTACTGCCAGGACAAGCTGAAGAGCTGGATTTCTATCTGCTAGGTAGCTTGCAAAAGAAAAGAACTTTTCCAGAAAAAAAAAAAAGTAGTGATGTTGATCTTTGCAGGCCAGCCAGCACTTCGTTATTTGGCAAGCAGCCTATAATGAGAATAATCTAACCCTGATACAAGCCTTAGGTCTGTTTCCAGAATTATTCTGTTAGAAATTTAATGATACTTCCTTACATCCATTACCACCTCCTGGAGAACATAATTGCAAAATACACTTACAGCTTTCTCATCTATCAAACTCTACTAATAACTGCACAAAATTGAACACTATATTTAATGGCTTTGTGTGGAAAGAGGCCACCTATTAAAGAACCATCTGTCATTTATTCAAAGTAATTCAGGATTAGAAACATCACTGAAGACAGGTTAGGTCTGCAGAATCACTACTTATGATTGAAAGTTATTGAAACTTCCCTAAATGAGAATTGTCAACATTACTTCAAACTTTGTAAGAAATACCTGAGCAGCATCATTCTGGCATAAATCTACCAGTGTAATTCCAGCTTTCCTGACTACCTGAAAAGCTGTTCCCCACTACTGAACTGAAGTGCTAACAATTCACCCTTGAGTCAGCTGAAAATGTATCTGGACAAAATTCATTGTCCTCATTTCTGGTCTCGATCCTGCCTCCATTTTGTCTGTTCTGATTTTGTGTGCACAGTCTGAGAAGCAAAGTGTTTGATTCTTCCAGTTTGGCAACCTCTCTATTTTGTACAATACTAGCTGACAGGAAAAGCATCCACCAGTCACACTTCTATAGTAGTTATGGTATTGTCTGGCTTCAGGACTCTCTCATCTCTTAGCTCTTTCATGGGCCTCTCACCTAGACCCCATTCTGTCATAACATGAGTTGAATAAAGTTTTTGAAAAACAGATTGGAATCATGAAGGGAAGTGAATCACTAACAGCACTGTTATTCAATATTTCCTTTCCCTTCTTTTCTTTATATAGGCAATATTTTCTGACTTCCAGATACTTCCATGTTCTTCTCAGAAAGTGATGGAGATTGGGGTTGGTCCCATTGTTTTACTGTTTCACTATTCCAGCCTTGCCCTGAATTAGAAAGGACTACTGAGTTCAAGCACTTCCAGGACTGCTGGCTAAGCAGTTTGATGCTATTGTGCAATTCTAATAGATCACCAGCACCGCTCTGCTATATCTAGCTCTTTGGGGCGATGACAGCAGAATGATAGATTTTAACCAGGGGCCAAAAGGAAGGAAGTTTGCCCATATAGCCTGAAGCACCCAATAAGCACTGCTTTGAACCCACCCAGTCCTGGGTATCTGAGTCCACTTCTGACGTAATGGATGGTGAAGCATAAGAGATTTTATACACTTTGTGACTGTGCTGGAGGTTCTTGGCATAAGGGGGAAAACACTACTTTAACATTGGTACAATCTGTGATGACTTAAAGCCATTGTACAGTATGCATGAGCTTGGGACAAGGTAAGGCTTTGAAGACCTGGTTCTGTACCTGAGCCTGGAACCCCGAGTGTGGAATGGATCCTGTTTCTTGGCTATATTGAGGGCTTTTATGATCCTCCGGCTGCTGTGTGCTTTATTTCTTGTTTTATTTTAATATTTGTACATATTTTATTTGTTTTTAGTGATGTGATCTGCCCAGAGTCATGTACTTGACATGAGCAGCCATATAAATCAGATAGATAGATAGATAGATAGATAGATAGATAGATAGATAGATAGATAGATAGATAGATGGCAACATCATGGGGATATGGTAGAAAAAAAGATGTAGCTGGGACATACAATGAATGCAAATGGGAAAAAGCACTACTGTAAGGTGTTGGACTAGGCCAGGGAGATTCAGATTCAAGTCCATCTTCAGCCATGAAAGCTGATTGGGTGACTTTGGGCATTATTTCCTCTCAGCCCAACCTACCCAATATTGTATATGCTGCTTAGAGCTCTAGGAGAAAGTTGTGTGTGTGTGTGTGTGTGTGTGTGTGTGTGTCAGAATCCTCGCAATCAATGGCTTTACTTGCCAGCTTGCTTGCTTGCTTCAGTTCTGCCAATAGAAGACATGGGGGGGGGGGGGGGAGGGTGCTGGAAGGATCTGGAAGGATGGTTGAACAATATGACCGTTAGAGGCAGATGGGCTGTTATCAGAGACTGAGGAATGCTCAAGGTCGTACCAATGAGCGAGTGTGAGAAGTCGGGGAGGTTAGGGGGGTGCATGGGGGAAGAAAAAAAAAGGTAAAAGCAATTTTGGCCCGCGCGGGCTCAGTCTTAGCAGTGCTTTGGAACTGTACACTTGTTCTCAATAAATGAACTTTCTTTTGAACCATTATGGGTTGCAAGGAGAGTTATTGAAGTTGGGAGTTGTGAGTGGCAGATCATTACAATGTGTGTGTTTGTGTGTATGTGTGTGTGTATGTATACATTATATTATACTATATTATATTATATTACGTTACAGTACATTACATAATGAATAATCCTCTGCTAACAGCAAGAGGTATACCCAACAAGGTTTGCTCATCTTAACGTAAGCCAAGTTATCTAGCCCACAGGAATTTATTGGCATGCACTCCAGGACTCAGCTGAGAATCATTAATTTAATGTTTTCCCCTACTGATTATGCAGTAGCTTAAAGGATAAGGAGATTCCCTGAATTTTTAAATGAAATTATACCATGTTAACCTGGAAATATCAATCCCTCTCCTCACTTTGATGCAGAGCTTTCAAATATGTGCACCTCTTTTAATGAGGGCTAGATCTCTTCTTCAGCCTCATTGCCAGATTAACATGTAAATGGAAAGTGCTCTCAATGCTATAGCCTACACAGCCCAATCCTGGAACAGGTCCCATATTTTGAAACAAAACCGAGACTTTCTTGACTGTATTGGTGTAGGCACTATAGTCCTGTGGGATAATTCTTCTTTAAAAATGACAGACGCTTAATTTAATTTAGTTTCTAGTCTAATTTAGTTTAGTTTAGTATAAATAATTGGTTGAAAATGGGATATTTCCTTTTAATTAGTTAGTGCGTAATAATAGTTTTAAAATAGTTAAAATAATTTTAAAATAGTTTCTGAAAAATTACAAAAGGAATATAGTCTATGCCCAACAATGGGTAACAATATAATCAGTTAAATCATTTATTATAATCCTTGTTTGAGCCTTGCCTTTTAGCAACCACTGAAATTGTGGAAGTTGTCTTCATTGGAAGAAGTTGTTACAGAGACTAAACCAACAATCCGATATTATCCAAAACTAAGAAATATTACTAAAATGAATTTGGATAATGTCAATTAATTTGATATACAGAATTGGAGTGTCCTGTACTGCAAAACCAATGACTTCAAGTTTTAAGTAAACTATGCTTCTTATGATTTAAAAACTCAATTAGACCACCAAAAATTATTTTAGATATATTGGAGTCCTCCGTGGGAGTTTAGAAAAAAGTTGGCTGTCATCTTTCTACATGCAATAAATCTTAAGTGTGTATATTTTAGACATGTCCATTGGGAATTCCTAATTGGTTAGAGATTAATATTATGTGCACCAGGTTCTTGGAAGAAGGTTAAGGTCCAAAACTATGCATTTGATGTTAAATTATGTTCCAAAAATGTGTAACTTGTCTATGTATGAAGTGCTTTGGATATATCATGCCTGGATGGTAGGGAAAAAGGTGATTTTGTATTCTTGAAAGGATGTGTATGTATCAGATTTTAAAGTTTGGTTTAATGAAATATGCCTGCTCTTAGCCTTCAAGATGCTCTTGAATCAACAGAAAAGCAAGATTACACAATGTGACTCTGTATGAATAGAAGCGAATATGTGTAGCTCAGGGTTGAACTGTGGAGTCCTTGGGGTTCTCTGAGCTTGGTTGTTTTCTTGCAAGTGTTTCATTACCCGGCTAGGTAACATCTTCAGTGCTAGAAGGGAGTGGGGTTTGCTCTCTGTTTATATACAGTGGCATGCCCTGCCAGTGTTGGTGACTCTGTAGGGTCTAGGTTTCACTCGCTGTTTAAAAACTGAATAGTATTTATTTATTTATTTATAAATCAAATTTATATCACTGCCCAACTCCCCCACAAAGAGGGACTCTGGGCGGTTCACAGCCAAACAGTTAAAACCAATAAAAACATAAATAGTATAGTATAAATACAATTATTAAATATGATAAAATCCAAGTGATGGTGGTATTGTTGCAGCCTGGGACCAGATAATATTGGTCAGGTAGGACTAGGGAACCAGCCATCCCCAAAATTGACCATTCCCATCCCCACCCCATGCATGATAGCAAAACCAGGTCTTCAGTTTCTTTCTGAAGTCTAAGAGGGTGGGGGCCAACCTCATAGTTGACTATAGTATTATTATTTGGCAACTGGAGAAAAGTAGAATTTTTTCTCTTTTTCTCTTTTCTTTTTTTGTCTCCTTTTTGTCTCTCTTTTTTTCTTTTTCTTAGTTTTCACAGTTTTGTTTCATTTTTGTTATCTAGTTTTTCTGGTAACAGTGGAAATGTAGTAGTTTCATTTGCAATGTTATTCTTTGTATCATTTTATTAATATTTCTATTGGTTTTAAAATGCAGTAACAAATGAAAGAGGTGAAAAAATGCACTAGAACTGATTTTCCCAACATGAGTTTTAAATTCAGTCTCATTCTTAAATATGAACCCACTAGTTAATGGGACCATTACCTCAAAATGAGATCATTTGTTCCCAGATTCATGTGTATCAGTGAACCTTTTCAAATCTTAATTGTGCTTTTATCTTTTTGTTTTTAATGTGTAGAATCACCAGACAACTCTTTTCGAAAATGAAATCCTAACCCTCCTGATTTATTCAGTGCTATTTGGCAGGCATTGACCATTGTTCTCTCTAATCTATTTATAATGGAGCTTAACTTTTTATTTTTCTCTTGTTCTGCTTCCTTTTCATACTCCACTAGCACTAAAGCGGGTGCTCTCTCTGCTTCAGTATCAGGCTAGAAGTGTTTTGCTTAATGCAAGGAATTTTTTTTCTTTTCCTCTCTACAGCTAATACAGGCTATGCTTGGCTTTAATCTTTCTGCCTCATCAGCTTCTGCATAAGCCTAATCCAAATGCCAATTTAGCAGGGATCTCAGGTTTACTGTATCAGCACCCTGTTCCCATGTTCTGCCAGCTAGGAAGCCAAATTCTTCACTATGAACAGGAAATATAAGACAACCATCCCTGAAGAGAATAACAATACCTGAGCTATTCAGAAGTGAGCATGGTCTAAGAGAACCAAGGGCCAAGATTTGGTAGATCAAGATGTTGCCAAGGACAAACCTTGGTAGATAGACTTTTCCAACCAATGCAGAGAGAAAACGCAGAGAGCACTACCAAAGATGCACCTCACTTAGTTTTCCTTGTTCAGAACCACACCCTTCCTCCTTTCACATCAACTCTATAAAATGTATCTATACTACCCAACATTCAGAGTTGTTTGTTTTAGCAATTCTTATGAATGAAAGTTTGTTTTCCATCCTTGCTATTTGTAGTTTCCCTCCCCAGAAATATTATTCTAATCCCAATTAAGTTTTCACACCGTCATACTAGGTGACCAAATAATACTGCCTACTTTGCAGCAGAGTATATAATCATCAAAAATAATTTAGGTTGCATTGGGCACATTTTTGCATCCAGTGTCAGTTTTCCAGAACATGACTGCTCTTTGCCACATTCTCAGCCCACTGCCCATGCTCTCTGTAATATAGTTGATAATAATGCTAATTTACCATAATGGTCTATTGTAAGGATTACAGGTAGACAAGCCATATAAGACATTTTACAATGCTGCACAGTTGTTCTATATTGTTTATTTTCCCTGGGATGGATTCTCAGTTCTTTTCCAAGCTCATCATTAGCCATCTACATTCCAGGAAGAAATTCACGTACAGGGACACATCTGGCAGCTTCTCTGAAATAACAATGCTGTGGCTCTGCAAAATAAACATAGCATGGAGTCTTTCTAGGTATTTTAGCAGAAACCCGACCACTCATATCAACATTTAAACAGATTTTAGGACATTCCTAATATCTGTTGTAGCAGGGCAACTTGAAGAATAAAATATTACAAGAGAGAAAGAGAGAGATTGTAATATTTTTTTTCAAGTTGAAGTGGGGGGGGGGAGAGAGAGAGAGAGAGATGCTTTTAAGTCAGTCCTGACTCCTGGTAACTTCATGGTCAGGTACATGCAGTTTCCTTGGCAACACTGCAGAAGCAGTTTAGCATTGTCGTCTTCTTGGATTTTTTTTTTTTAACTTCCTAATCTAGGGATGAGAAAGAGTGACTGGCCCAAAGTCACCCAGCTGGCTTCCATGCCTCGGAAAGACTAGAGCCTGATTCTCTCCACTCCTAGTCCAGAACTTTAACCACTACAGCACACTATCTCTCATGATTTGTATCCATCCAATGCATAATAAAATATGTAACCTAGTGATGATGTGGAGACAATTATAAAATCTACCATTTGTTCTCACTCCTGTACTTTGGTAACAGCAGTTTCCTTCACTTCTGAAACACTATAGTCTCCAACTTTCTCTTTTTAAAGAAGGTTATAGAGAAGGTGGTGGAGAAGGAACTGCAAAGAGGCCTGGATGAAGCAGACCATGTGGATACCTTTCGGTAGAGGTTCAAGCAGGGGGATGGGGCAGAAACCACACTGGCTGATATTCTGGATAATGTGCAGCAGGACTTGGATAGTAGAAATGAACCCCACTTATTTTGCTTGATCTCTTAGTGGAATTTGATACCATCAATCATAGAAGGAGCAGGTGCACAATCAGCAGATTCTCATGGACTTGCGGCTCCTGCTACAGCGGCAAGACACTACAGCCAGGAGAGTCTTTGACCAGCTTTGGGTGGGATGCCTGTTGTGACCTGTCTGGATCAGAAGGCTCTAGCTCCAGGGACTCATGCATTATTGTCTTATGTTTGAACTACTGTAATCCTCTCTATATTGTGCTGCTCTTGAAGATGACTCAGAAGCTACAGCTGGTGCAAAATGCAGCTGTCCCCTTGCTGATAGGTCAGAATTATTACAGCAAGGGATTGTATTGTCTGCCAGTTGACCTTCTGAGCTCAATTCAAGGTGCTGCTGATTACCTAAAAGCCTTTTATGGATCAGGTCCTTACTACCTGTGTGACCATTTTTTCCAAGTAGAATCCACCCATCCAATATGTGTTAGGATGGCAAGGTATGGGACCCCCTATGAGATGCCAAAGAGGTTGGGGCCCGGAAGCGGGCATTCTTAGGCATAGCCTCTCACTCTGGAACAGCTTTCTCCCTAAGAGCAGGATGTCTTCCTTTCTCCTAACCTTCAGGAAGGCCATCAAGATTGTCTTTTTCCATAAAATATGGCAGTAGAGGGTGATATACAATTGAGGGCAGCTGTTAAGGAAATGTCTGGTTATAACATGATTGATGGCTTAGATATAATTTTATATTTATGGATACTTTGTTTAGTGTGTTGTTTTATTGGTCTGATTAAATGTAGGCTGCATAGAGTCTTTGAAGCGGTATTGTAAAATAGATGTAATAAACCAGCCAACCAACCAGTTGCCTTGGTCATCAACTTCTATAATCCATAGGTAGCCTAGCTGAGAACTTTTGGGAGTTGAGGTCCAACACATTTGGAAGGTACTGGACTGGAGGCAAAGTTTCAGCCAATTGGAAGGTTGCTAGCACCACATTTGCAGGGGTAGAAAAATCAGATCCAGGCACCCTTGTGGCATTGCATAGGTCCTTTGAGGCTTGTTAGTAGTGCAGGCTTGGGTACAAGAGACCAAAGTTGTATTTCTCATTTAAAGAAATTGAAATGCAGCGTACTGAAGTATGTGTTATATAAGATTCAACATCTGAATGCAAGTATAAGAAGGAAATGGGGTGCTTTTCTCCTTGAAAAACAAAAAGCTTTCATCCTATATATAAATGCAATACATTTTCTTTTACAAGCATATACTGAAAAACAATGCTTTAAAAATGTATTTTTGTGTGTGATTCACAGCTAAAATAGGACCACTATAGCTTCCTGACTCCAGGTCTCACACCTCATGCAGAAAAGATTTGGTCAGGTTTCTGGCAATCTCTCCCCCCCCCCCCCCCCCCCGGCCCATATTCCTGTGTCACTATGGCCTGTCATCGGCTCCTCTTAGCAGCATTCCTGGGCAGGTGGCAGCTATTTCAGCTCAAAGCGAGAGAGGGAAGGGAGTGGAGGGATGAAGGAAGACCATCTATTTTTTCCTTAGTGATTACAAGCACAGACTGGAAAGAGACCTGAGGGGGCAATTGCCATTTTGGGGGCCAGAACAGCTGCTGCCATGTAATGCTAAATAAACTTTAATCAAAACTTGAAGAAAGCCACAGCACGCCTAGGCCAATGAGGCCAGCTGATACAGCACTGACCTACAACCTGGTATGTAGCATGAGCCAGAAATAAATCTGTTTATATAGTAACCAACATAATAGCAACAGTCAGCTAGGTGAGGCACATCTCCCCCCCCCCCACCATAAGCAGTTCACTTTTTTTCTCAACAGATAACTTTGCATTTTTTGTTTGTTTGTTTGAAAGAAATCCATAGAGACCAGTCAGGGTTTTACACTCTGCTAGAGTTTGTATCTGTAGACAGTTCCCCACTGTTACCTTGTTTTTCTTCTTCTTTGCTAAAAGAGTCATTAAATATATTCAACTCAAACATGTGTTATTTGGTCTAGATGCCACTGTCACTTCTGCAGCTGGCTGGAGGAATTAACTGAAGCTCCTAAGCCTGTTAGCTATTTTTATAGGAAGTTGATGAAGCTGATATTAGCTATTTTTGCGACCTCTGGCATAATGATCTTGAAAGTCCTGTTCCAGTAAACTAATAGAAGGTTGCTTAAGATAACATGTAGTTCGTTTCTTATGATCTTAAACTGTGGTTAATTAAAGAGAATGCTTTTTATATTTTAGACACCCGAAGAGAATCTTTAATAGGGCATGGTTGCATTTGCTTTGATGTTGGAGATGCAACTCAGGAGCTGGAGCACAAACTCATGTCGTTTGGACCTATCCTATTATTTTGGAGTGAAATCGGTAGCACCATAATATGACTCTGGATAGATTGCTATGCGTTAAATATGTATACGTTCTTCTTGTAGTATCTTAAATGTATAGAGACATCAAGAAATATGGACTTTTATGATGTGAGGGATGACTAAAGAAATATTACACAACACTGGAAGGAGAAATTTACATCTGAGTTGTAGTAGTGGAATATTGATAAGTGTTTTTGGACAATATCTGAATTATTATTTTTTTAGCAAAGGAGCAAGGACATAGACATCTGTAAAATCTAATATCATCATCATCATCTTCATCATCATCATCACCATCACCATCATCTTGTTGCTTTTGTCAGAATAAGAGCAGTGTCACAGCATCGTGCCATGAGCTCCATCTCCTTCATATGTGTGAGAAGCAGATTACGTTGTGTTGCTATGATGCTGTGTTCATAATTCTACTCCCTTTTGCCCTCCCAATGGATACAGCTGAGCAAGAAAGGAGACTTTTAGACAAAAAAGGCCACCCCTTCTATAGAAGAATAAGACATATGCATCCTTTAATTTGTAATTCTATGTGTGTTCACATGCCTCAGTGGGGCATAAAAATTATTAAATTGTAGCTGAAACTAGATAAGGCCACTTGGTGTTTCCATAAGTCTGTGGTTACACTTAGCTTATGGTCCCATCCAGGGTATCCACAGGGCATGGTCAAAAGAATCAACCTGTCAGTTGCAATAGTACAATCAAAGCTCAGCCTATTTTTTGTGTGTGTCACATGTGCAGCAGACATAACAATGGGTGGAGCTTGGAAGAAGCTTTATGAAAAACAATCTGAAGGAGACAATGTGAGTTCCGAACCTGATCCATTTCAGGCAGAAATACATCTGGGTCAACAGTAGGTTGAAGCTTTGCTCCCATTTTCTCTGAAATTGTTTCTGAGAGCTCAGGGAAGTTTATGCAGGCTTCAAGATGAGTAACACTGTGTTGTAAGTAAAAAATAATAATTATCAGTTTAAATTTAACAATTAAAGAAATAGTGTACCATTAGACAGAAAAGTAATTAATCTGATTCAGCTAATTCGGAAAATAAAACATCGCAGCATTATTCCCCTGGAAATTATGTATCCAAGCTTTCTCTCTCTCTCTCTCTCTCTCTCTCTCTCTCTCTCTTCCCAAAGTGGTTATTCTTTAAACTTTCCATCATATGGAATTGTGTCAATGGCTCACGCTTGAAGTTGGCTCTCTACAGATGCTAGAAATAGACAGAAGAGATGGAAACAACTGTGATTAAGGATACTGTCAGAGAAAATGGAGATGATCACTTTAACACACACACGTATCCATTTGGTGCTGTGCTACTTCACCAACTGGTCCCATGAATTTCACACAAAGAAGAAATGAAAAGCAGCCACTAGCAACTGGAACCACCACGTGCAGCTTGTCCTGGAATGTGCTCAATCACATTCAATTGGTTCCTCACTACAGCTCAGCTCTCCACAGTTGTCACTCCAAAAGAATGTCATTTCATACAGCCAAGTTGGTCCAGAGATGAATGGTGCCAGTAGGCATTCCTCCTTCTTTCTACTTCTCCTAATTTGTAGTGTTCCCCTCTTTCTCCTACATACTGGAATCAGAAGGAAATCAGACCTGAGTCATCATCTACAGTTACAATACACCAATTTTTCTGATGGCTATTTTTATAAATCACCTTGAAATGGTAGCCAATCTACTCCACAAGACCTGGAAAATGTTAATTGCTTTAAATTAGTGTGAGCACACAAGATCACTGGCACAGTGGAGCCTCCCAGCCACCAGATGGTGAGGGGTTCCCAGACCCCAGGGTTCTCTCAATCCCCTATCTTAGCATTGCCTTGTTTCTAATCAGCTGGGCACATTTACAAACCAAGTCTTTGGCAGCTCACCATTTCCTATTTTCTAAGAATCTCTCTCTGGGACATTCTTGACATAATGTGGGAGACTACAACTTTGCAGCAAGCTAGAATCCCATTTTTTAAAAGTAAAATGATCTCCTTTTTTGGCTTTTATTCTGATGAGATGAAACAGAAAGTTTGGCAAGTGCTAAGGAAATTTCCCACTGTTCATTTGTGCCTACAGTTACTACATAAAAGACTGCAGTTTAAATAAACAATTAATAAATTGACAAAAAGAGTGTATCTTCTATACTGTATGCACTGGATTGACAAATTATATTCAGACTGATTGTGTGTGTGTGTGCACGTGTGCACACACATGTATGGCAGCAGAACAGAAAAAAGAAAGTTAACTCATCCCTGAAATTATTCAGCTATTTCAACTATGGTTCAATAAAATTGAGTGAGAGGAGTCACTCTGCTGATGCCAGAATTATTTGCCCTTGCTAGGCACAGAAGCAACTACTGGAGAGAGTCATAATCTGATTCCCAGCATTTTATCCAACACACATTCCACTGAGTTTGGAAATTTCACCAGCCATTGCTAAGCACACGTTCAAGAAATTCTAGCATGGCCAGTTCCAAATATAAGGACACGGTTTTAACAGAATGGAACAATTCTCAGTCAATGGATTCCTTTCCCAATTCTAAATATCAAGATTGTGTCTGAGAGTGTGCAAAATTCCAGGCACACTTCTTCTTAACAGCAGGAATACATATATGATTGTGACAGGTTTCTATGATGGATGGCAACTGGGAGACTTCAATGATTTTGGAACTTTTTGAGATTAATACAGAACTGCAGTTCCCAAGATCTCTTTCACTGTCATATATACATAAGCAAATCACAGTACTTGGATGTAGAAGTGGCTGAGTGAGGGGCAATGCTTTTCCTTTCAGAACTGTCCTTCCCTTTCCCTCCTTCTCTCTTTGCTCCACTTCCAAAGACTGCTTGCAAAAGACAGTGCTGCATGGAAGACTCTGGAGTGGGAAAGTGGTTGGGGTGGTTGGCTGATTTGTAGTGGAGGAAAGGAAAGTAGTGAAAGGGTTAAACATAGAATCCTTGGGTAGCTTCTGTTCCAACTTTAGGAAAAATTGGAGGGAAAAGGGCTTTTGGATGTGATGTTGATAGCATCTGCCTGGCAGATGTTGGATTTGGCTGCTGCTCAATAGGAGAAATCTGTTTTTCATTCTCTCTCTCTCTCAAAATTCTATTGGTGGATGTTTTGGAGAGCAAATCTGCACTTTCTCCTTGGCCCATTGCCAGTATGGTCCACTCAGCACTTCCTGAGTGCTGGAACAGATAACGTCATTCTCCTCCCACTTCCAGCCCATTGCAAATGCACTCCATGCCCATGTTTTCCAGCTTCAATCCAAAATCGTTTTCTGACCTGAGCCTTCTTAAGCCACTCAAAACAGATGGTCTCCAGCATTTCATTCCATTCTAGCAGCCCTACCTCTGACTGGCTGCAGAGCCTGGCATGCCCGCTTCCCTCCAGGGTCGCTCCCCTGTGGAGTAATTTTGTCCTGGGCTGATGGATGGCTGTGTTCTTTGCTGGTCAGCAGAGAGAGAGAGAGAGAGATGCTGCCACAATGGCCCCTTAAGTTATTGTACTATTCTCAACCCTAGAAGCTGATGTTCCATTCAACCCTTACAACTCCCAGTAAGCACCCTTCCAATTTCTTCTTTGTCTGGGTGAAGCATGTTCCCCTTGCTTCTCAAGCCCTACCCACAGTACTACAAAATGTTCCTCCCCTCCCCTCCCCTCCCCCCTCCCCTCTCCTTTCCTTTCTTCAACTTGCAAGGTAGGAATGTAGCTATTTTGTTCCTTTGACCTGAACTATCAATTCTTCCTTGCTGCAAAATTTCCAACAAAAACTTGTTCTTATTGCTTTCATCATTGTAGCATCAGAGTTATGATGATACTATAAGGCAAAAAAAGAAAAATAGAAAGGGTCTGCATTCATGTGAAAGGAGATAATGTGGGAAGCGGGGCGGGGGGGGGGGGGGATGTAGGCATCTCTGTGTGCAGATATGTGGGAAAGCACAGGAAAAACACAGGGACTAGTAAAAATGGAACAATCCCTGAGAGGAAAAGTCAGGCATTGGTAGACCAGCCCACTGCAGTGTGGACTAGAATTTCTGAAATTGGCCTAACAAACAGACAGGAGTCATTCAGGACCCAAGCAGTTCAATATATCCTGCTGTTCTATCTATGATTTAATAACACACATACAAATAAATAAAAGGAAGACTAATAGCAACAACTCTGTTTTTATTTTTGTCAATGGTTACTCAGCAACCCAGACTTCAAACACCATTCTTAAATGTCTGAATGTAAAAGGCTGCCTTCAGTACAATCATTCTTGTTAGTGGAAATCATCACACTGAAATGAGTCGAGTTTTCTTGACCCACTTCAGACCTGGACAAGCTGCACCCCACACAGGGAATGGATGCAAGTGGGAAAATGCCTTGACCTGACCACGTGTTGTGTTCACTGCCCTAGTTGAGCTGGTTACTACTGCTAGCATAGCTATAACTACACAAAGCTCAGGTGTACATTTATTTGTAATACTGTGCACCACTACCTACAGACTTTGAGCTAGTTCAAAATCAGGTCTAGGCTTGTCTGATGACATTGGCTTCTTTTGAAAGAACCAGCTTTTTTTCTCACTTTGTTAGTTTACTTGAAACCAGAGCAAGTCTTTTCTTTTGCAATGTGAAAGCATGTGGGCAGTCCAGTTAGGAAACTGCCCAGCTGTTAGAAACTGCAGGAGGGGCCCTTTTGAAGATGCCCCTGCTGACAACAGTCCATTTTCCTGTACTGCTGCAAGAGTATGGAATGCACATCCTCTGAAGACTCTCTCAGCATTGAGAATTTGTGAACCAGTCAGAAGACATCTCGTTTGCCAGACATTTAAGCTAAATGCTAATGATACCTATTTTAAAGTTATTTTTAGTTGAAGTTTTAAACTTTTAATACTCTGTTTCTGTTTTAAACTTTTGTTCACTGCCTTCAGTATTTACCAAATAGAAAGGAAAGTTGTAGATAAATAATCAAAACAGCAGGAGTCAACCTTGGGTGAATTTTAAAAAAGAATTCTTGAGCCTGTCTGCACTGTTTAGGACTTATCCTAAATCTCGCTCAAGCTACTATAGCAGCATGTAAACATGGTTCAAGACACTGGAGAAAACTTGGTGGCAGAACTCATATTTTTACACCTTCAGATGTTTTTTTATGCAGTGCAGTGATGACAGAAAAATGGCTTAAATTTTCCTCTTTTTAATGTTTCAAAACAAACTACCATCCATTGCATAACTTCTGATCATATCTACCATACATGGGATGTTGATGAGGGTGGCTGTAGACTAGCAATTAATCCCCCCCACCTTCTTTTCTTCATGGAATGGGGATTTCTTGTTTCTTTTTGACCCATGAAAGCTCAAAGCCTAGGGCACCAACTGAATACATTTTTTGTGGTTTCCCATTGATCAGCTGGAGGCAGCAGTGAATGGCCAAGGACTCATTGGCAGCATATTCCCTGCATTTCAGTGTTGGCAACAGTGAAGACAACTGGAAATCCATTTCAAACTGCTTTGGGAGGACTGAGGAATGAAAATAGTGGTAATATAGAAGTGCCCATACCCTGTTTCAGCTGACTTTACCTTTTATCACATTCTTCTTCCAAATAATGGGAATGCCAACTTAAGGCTGATGACAAAGCAACTTCAGCCTGCAGAGATTCCAGGAGATACATAGGATTTGTTTGAGACAGACCAGCTGGGGCCCTTCAGACTGCAACTCCCAGAATTCATAGTTCTTCTGCTCTTCAACCATATTGGCTAGAAATTTTGTAAACTGCTTCCTCAACATACAGTATGTGGAGAATGCCAGTTTGGGGAGAGCTGAGCAGTGAACAGTTTTTAAAGAAACTAACTAAATAAGAAATGTACTGTGATTGGTGGCACAGCAGACATGGGACTTTCCCGGCAGCAAAGGAAACTTTTAAATAAAAAGCCAAAGATCTGAACATAGACATGCCCACATTCAAAATCTGCTCTATAACAAAACTTGTGCTATGAAATCAAAATTAGAAAGTTGCAACGTGAAAATAAACCCGTTGATAGCAATAAAGCAATTTAGCAGTATTTTACAAGTATCAAATGGTCTATTTGTGCAAAATGGGGTCTATGGGAAAACAAAGAGGTTGAAGAAGTTCTTAAAGGAAGGAAAGCAACCAGACAAACTAAGGGAATGTCTATTTAGAGAACAGGCATGTTAAGAAATGAGAGAGATTGCCTGACACACACTCCTTAGAAAAGATTGCATAGACTGGAATGACTGAAGCTGTTTTCAGATGGGTGCAAGAGCGCTTAAAAACACTTCTGAATGGCCAGAATAACAGCACTGGGTGGGAGATAACTCTAGTCACCATATATGGTAACTCTGCAAGCAAGCATCCCTGTTTCCAAATCTGGAATTGGCACTTAGCAAGAAACAAAACAAGATCTTAATAGATGGCACAATGCACTTAGTACATTGCTTCTACTGACCCTGTTGTCATGGCCATGGAAGATGAATAATTATTAAGCTGAGGTGCTGTTAGAAAGGATCACATGCACACTTTCAAAATATTCTAAACAGATGTGCCTAAAAATGTACTATACCAATGCAAGGGGAGATAGGTTGTTCCAAATGTAATAATGAAATTAATAATTTGTTGTGATCATTCCCTTCCCTCTTTCATGTTTGGAAGTCTGTGGTGATGAGGAATTCATTAGACTTACTAAAATATATAGGAAAATGCTAGTGTCAGTAGCTCTCACTATCCAGTTCTCATTCATTTGAAATAAAATGGAGGGCAATAATAATCTAACTTTCTATAAATTTTGAAGGACGGAATTCAAAATTCTTGTGAGATTTTGAAGCAAGAGTGCTGAAATATTTTGACATTGGGGGATTTTGTAAGATTTCAGCTTTTTCTTTCTATGATTAAAAAAGGGCATCTGTTCTATTACACAAAATTGCTTGATTTTTTTGGTACCAGAAAAGTTTTGTAATTTTAATGTTATACAAAAAATGCACATGACAGAAGGGGAAAATGACTAGATATATGGTAAATAATCACTTTAACTCTAATTTTAATGTTAATAAAATTTAAATAACATAAAAATTGGTTATGCCCCAACGCTATCCACTTTTCTTTTGTCTTGTATTTGCCCCCCCCCTTTTTTTTCAAGGATGGTCATCAGCCTGTCACTGAAAGGCCAACTGTGGCTTTCTGCTTGAAAAAGAATATGCATCCCTGCTTTATATGCTTCATAATTTTGCCTTTCATGATGCTTTTCACCAGTTTATCCAGAACAGATGTTAAATTAACCAGCTGGCGATGTCTGGCATCCCCTCAGATTTTGTTTTCTATATAACGACTGCATCACCATCCTTTGGTAAAAAGTCTGATCTTGGGGACACATATTATTTTTACACATTTTATTCATTGTCTTGGACTTAGTGATAACATTACTACCTACCTGGGAACAGTGAAGTATAGAATTCATTTACAAGGAGAAAAACACGCTGAAGGACTAAGTTAAGGTTAGGGAATCAGTTTATATCTAATATTTAGCTCAAAGCACATAAAGGGTAAATATACTAGGTTAAAGGATAAAGATATTTGTTTGTTTCTTTTACAGTCTCTGCTGTACTCCTGAAGACAGTCTAATGTGGTGATGTTTCTTATGAATTCCTCCTGGGACCTTTGTACCATAAACAACTAAGCAAAGGTTTGAGGCATACACAATAGCTTCTAACATTTAGCAGTCAAAGCCGTACATACATTCATAAAAGGAAAAAAAAAAACATATGGGAGCCATTAGGAACTTGCCAAAAATAACTAAAGCCAGAGGATGGACATAAAAATGATTACTAGGAATATCCATGAAGAATGAATGACACATTTGAAAACAATCCTCTATTTCTATCCTCTCCTCTCCCTTCTTCCCTACAGGAAATAAAATACAACCTTCCAAGATTGTCTGACCTAACCATATGCCTGCTACCAAGAGCCTGCTCTAGACTGTATTTAGGCTGGGTGATAATCCACATAACTAATTATAATGAACACGAAAGGGCAAACTGACACAAGGCTATTTCCAAGCCAGGAGCGAGGTTAGGAGGAGGATAAAGGAGGAAGTATCAACTGTTTTAGACAGCTCAGTAAGAAAAAAGCAACACCCGTTGGAAGAATATGTATTTTGGAATAAATGAAGATAAATGCTTTATTTATTCACCTCTACTTTTCTACTGGAGTCTCTGACTCTTGAAATGAAGACTAGGATTAATTATTCTAATGCTAGTTTGCACCTTGGCTTCTTTGTTACACCATTCCAAACTGATCTCCTCCTCAGATACCCATGGTAATAAAGTGGTAGCATTTATTTAATAAAATTGGTTTGCAATTAGATACTAAAACAGAAAGCATCTCCAACTGGACATATCATCCTTGGTAGATCTGCTGTCATTGCCTTAATGTTCACTATTCTAGTCCTTCACCACATCTGCACCCAGACCAAGTTGGCATACAGCAGAATCCTAATGAATATCAGATTTGTCAAAACAACTTGGTCACCCATTTTGCAACTAAAAAAATATTAAAATTAAGTAAATATACCCAGACAGCCAATTTGGTGTAGTGGTTAAGGCACCAGGCTAGAAACCAGGAGATTGTGAGTCCTAGTCCTGCCTTAGGCACAAAGCCAGCTGGGTGACCCTGGGCCAGTCAGTCTCCCTCAGCCCTAGGAAGGAGGCAATGGCAAATCATTTCCGAAATCTTGCCAAGAAAACTGCAGGGACTTGTCCAGGCAGTTGCCAGGAGTCAAGGCTAACTCAAAAGCATACACACACACACACACACACACACACACACATTTATGTATATTCATTCTAGACTAAATATCTGGGTTTTCAAAACCATTCTATATTAAATATCTGGGTTTTCAATTCTAAGGTACTATAGAAACATCTTGCAAACTATGTTCCAATCTTAAGCAATCCAATCTTCCCCAAACCTTTTGACATTTTTTTTTAAAGAAACTCTTTAACTGACATCCATTAATTACTTTAATTATCAGAAGGCCTCACCCACTCAACAATAAGGAAGTTTTCCTAAAAGGTGTGTCAGGAGAGAGCACTGAATATGAGAAAATCATGCCAAAGAATGGCATTCAACACCATACCTCCACCAAATCAATGACTTTAAGGGATAAAATGATGCACCTATTCATTTTAAATAAGAATAAATGGACTGCACAACAATGCATTAGATCTGCTTTGGAGATTGTTACACTGTAGGCATTTCAAGAACAATGAAGGGAGATTGTATGATATGCCTATGACCCTCTACAACTTTTCCACCAGCACACCTTTATTATTCCATTGCTTGGGCGACATTTAGAGGCAGGCTGATACACAGACCACCTTTTGGTTTGATGACTTTCTAGACAGACACCTAGAGTTCAAATACCATGTTATTTACATTAATGATCATCAACACCCTGCAGTGATTCAGGATGATTTTTAACTTTCTGTATCATTCATGACACCAACTATTAAAGCAACACCTGCCCCCCACCTCCCGCTCCCCAGTTACGGTCTCATCCATCCTATAATGGCTAAGAGCCAGTATTGGAGGCCCTCTTATACAAACTGGCTTGTTTTTTAATAGAAGACTAAAAAATGGTTGAAAGTACAACAGAACACTTGAATTATTCATCCAACCATCAACCCAGATGCCTCTTCTCTATCTGTTTTGCACTGATAGGAAATGGATTCTTCCATGTAATATGTGCATAGATTCTTCTGTATGAAAGACTAACAAATACATTATAGGCAAGCACATTAGACAGTAATCGGGGCCATGTAATAGAAATCCATGACTTCCCAACAATGACTTGCAACATACATGAAAGCTCAACTGATCCTCTTTACACAAATTGTGTACTTCATTTAATAAAAATTGCTCATGGAACTTGGCATTCTAGCACCAAAATTCCCCCAGTTGCTACTTCACATATGTATGCCAAGCACTAGGCTGCCTCAGTTTTCTGCAACATCAAATAAGGCACAATTATCCTTCAAGCTACCACCAGGCTCAAAAGCTGAGAATCAGAATGTGGGAATACAGAAGATGCTTATAAGAAGAGGAACTCTCTGATAGTTATAATTTTCATCTGAGTTCTGCACTTCGTACTCTTAAATGTGCTTATTCAGAGATCGCTGCAGTAGTCATTCCTTCAGAAGCACGCTGTAGATGTTCCCCACTGAGGAAAATAAAGAGAAACACACGATTGCATTGTTATTATCCTACTGTAAGGTAAAGTATACATCAGGAACCTAGACTGAAGTGCAGATCTGCTGATCCTGATGCAGAACTTCCTTGATGTTGACTGCAGATTGTCTAGGGCTGTCATAAGTTTAATCAGCACACCATGCCCATGAAGCTTAGGTGGGCTAAAATACTTTGCATGTGCTAAAGTATTTTGCATGGCTCAATATTGACTGAGAAAAAGGGGGAGAATCTGTCCAAAAAAAAAAAAAAAGCAAGCTCACCATTTTCATTAGGAATATAGTGTAATGAAAGGTTTAATCCTTGTCTATATCTGACAGGCTTAGCGAGGTTAATGTCAAGGGTACTTTGGTTCTCCACCTATATACATGTAACAGAAAGCATTGCATACTCTTCTGCTTCCATTTCCTTCCACTTCTTCCACTGACTTTGTGTTCATTAGCAAATTGCATGCTTTTACAAGGACATCTTCACAGAATTTGTCCAGCATCACATATGAATAGCTTTTTCTCTATTACTTCAATAAAAGCTTCCTTCTTACCAAAGATAGCAAATCCTCCTGTAATACAGTTGGAAGATATGAAGATGGGGACATGTTACTGTGGCCAGTCAATGCTATTAACAGGAGCAAGGAAAACCTATTTGCCTCTAGTGCAAAGACTCACTTTTCTCACTCAACACTCAAAAGGAAAACCCAACAAGAAACCTCCCTGATGCTTCTTCCAGGTTGGACCCATTCTGCTATTCCTGAAACAAAAGACATGTTAGCTCGGCTACACAGCCACAGAACCACAAGGGAGCTTTATCACTGGAGGGGAGACATTCCAATGTATCTATTGCCAGATCAACAAATGTCATGCTTCCCATTTTATCCAGAAATGCATTAAGGGCCCCAAGGGGTTACATTAATTGCTTATTGGCAGTGACTGACTCAAATGATGATGATTAAATGTTTCTCCACAAATCTCCAAGTATCATCTTGTATTTCACAGCTGTGAAGGCTTTCTTTACAGCATGTAACTTTAGCTTCAAAATATGCAACTGTCTCATTGAGTAAGCTACTGTACCAAGACATAGGCTTTGATACAAACAAAATCTGTCTTAATTCATGCTAGATTTTCCTTTCCAGGGCAGTGAGTTTTGTTTTTAAAAAGCATCCTGGGTTTCTGCAACTTAAAGTTGAAGAGTGACAGCAGAAGAATGTTATGTAAGATGTCTAATTCCATAGCTTTGACAAACTCACATTTAGCTGCCATAAACTGAAATTATAGCATGGTTTCTCTTTTAAAAAATGTACAAGAGGCAATCTGTAGATATTAATACAGTGAAATAAAAAGTGGCTGGGGATAGAGATGGGTCATTACTAAGCATCACAGATACAAAATGCTAATTATCTGGGATCAGAAATCAATCATAACTTGTTAATGTCTATTAATGTTAACCTATTTGTTTCAATGTTATTCCTTGCCACATCAAGGAATATGAATAGTCATAAAATGGTTTGTTTCACATATTTGATCTGGCCGGTTTACTGCACATGCACTTCAGTTTTTCAAATTTTCTTTTACATGTACACTCATCAAATTCTTAATCAGGAGCACTGGGAGAAGAATGGCATAGAAATGTTAGCATGTACTTTACAGGAAATACATTTGTTTGGAAACATGATGAAACTGAAATTGGATGGAACTCAAAAACTGGATTCACAAACCATGCTGATTAAAATTGGCTGACATCACCCAACATGCTAAGTAATACATCAGCTTATGAGCCAAAATGGCTAGGTACATACATGCTAAATTACAAAATGTGCGAGCTCAGTCAAAATGCTTAAGTGAACATAAATGGCTTTTTCATCACAGCCTTGTACATTAAAAGGCTGGGCTCTGAATATAGCACCAAGAAAACCCGAACTGTGTACTTATGCATTATCCAAACATTATATGTAGTTGTTCAATACAGTATTCATTCTGCTACAGTACTGCTAAACATTGGTAGAAACCTACTGAGTTCAGAGCATCAAAGCTTCACTCCAAATCTTTGCAATATACTGGGTTTTAACTTTCTCTTAGCTTTTCAGTGTTGGTTATACTGTTGTTTATTTTTGCCAATTTTAGAAGGGGCATACATACTACAAGATTGTGGGTCTTATTTTCTATCACATTGGAACTCAGATCCATCAGCCAACAGCTGAGTCAAAATAATGGCTCAGGCAAATAGACATTAATAATTGAGGGAAAATGTGCATATGCACAGCCAATAATTTATCAGTACCAAAACCAAGTTCATGATCCTTTCCCATCAGAACCCACTTCTGGTTTTTCACAATCAGCAGTCCAATGGGGTTTGGGCTTTATGCTGTTGCAAAGCTAGAAAATGTTGCTATCCACTGTAAGTCACTTATGTTATTATTAGTAAAGCTCATTCTTAACTTTAGTCCACTCCTGGCACACATAGCTAAAGCCTGGCTTTAAAAATGAGTGAGTCCCAAGATGCTGAACCCCAATGCCAGCTTCAGTTCTTGCACTGTGACTTTAGAACACACAATTAATTACTTTCAATTAATCATTTTGTTATCATTATGTTCCTCAATGCACATTTCAGAGAGTTTTTTTTTAATAAGTGAATTTTAATTTCTCATAGAATTTACAGGTGATCCTGAATGCTAAACAGGAGAAATTTTTTAGAAGTGCACACAGCTTGAGTCTAAAAAAGAAAACATTTTATTTTTAAAGAAAATATTTCAAGTTTGAGCAGTTTTTTCATTGCATTTATATACATTTAGACTCTAACTTTTGAAAATGTTCCTTCACACACACACATCATTCCAAGTTATCATGCAGTTTAGCACTCATTAATTTGCAACATATTGCTGCATTGTCATCATATCCAAAATAAAATACAAATCTAATTTGTAAGTATTTCATACCGATTTTAGTGTCACTTTGGAACTTCCTATAACTCCTGAATATGTTGCATGGAAATAGATGTAGATGAGTAAAATAAGGCACAAGAACATTCAACTGTCCCACAAATCAGCTTAAGCTAGTTCCAGCAGAGAGCTCTGCAGTTCTTGTGTGCAAATAAAGGTAGGAAATCTCATGTTCTCAAGATGGTTTGATCTACAAGTTCCATAAATCACAGCATAGTCAAAGGTCAAGAATTATATGGAAGCTGTAGTTCAGAACTCTGAAGAGCATTAGGTTGCCTATTTCTTTATATGCACATAATCACTTTCTTGGTTACTATACAGGAACTGAGGACATTGCTTTGGGAATAAGAGATCTGAAGAGACAATGCAAGACATTAAGATTATTAGACGTTTGTACCAACCTAGGCAAAAGAAAATTTCAATTAACTATATCATATTGATATTTTCTTTCAGGAAAACACTGAGAAGATTTCAGTTAACATCTCTGGACTACAGGCATTTAATCAAGTATGTATTTCATTTCCCCAAATGACCTGGATTTTATTGATGGTGACTTTTATCCACAGGATTCAGTATTATCCAAAGCTATAAAAATAATAACAAGCTATAGTATACTGCAGATATTTCAGTATAGCTTGTAGATTTTTTTTGTAGAAATTTACTGCATTTTATACAAAAGATGAACAATTAAAACAAATGCAATGAGCTATAAATATGCAACTAAAATCAAGTTTTAAATTTTACATTATGTTTTATTGTACCTGTTTACGTCATGATTTTATTCTTTATTAGCAAACTGCCCCGAATTCCTCAGCTAATGGAATGGTATACAAATGCAGTAAACATTAAAATGTTTATACAATAAAATAAATAATGCTTTGTACAAGATTATCTTGCCGAGGTGAAAGTAAATTGTTTCCTTACCTGCAATATTAATGTCATATTTATTTCATGTTATATTAAACCATGCACTTCAAAAATAAAAACAACACAATGTAATACACATGGCATTTCTCAGTAAGAGAAATACTTTCCCCCCCCAAGGATATATATAAAAAAGCTATTCACGTAGATGGTTCTCTTAAGCTGTGCTATACAAATGAATTTGGGAGTAAATCCCACTGACCTCATTGGGATTTATCTCTGAGAAGATATGAGCAATGTTCTATACACTCAATGTCTGCTACCACAATAAATTATTTTGGTCTGAACTGCCTTGAGGATGTTGACAATCTAAAAAGTCTGTGCTGTGATCAGTGTTACCATTAAGAAAAAATTCTTAATTTCAAATAATCTTAAATGGCTATGCAGATTATATTACAGCCCAACTATCTGAAACAGGGAAATTAAGGTATTTACTTGGAATCAGAATAATTTATATGTAAATGCAATATAGCTTTCTGGTTCTGAATAGTTGGCAGCATCTATAAAGTCTCCATTCTTGAAGACTCTTCACGTTTTCCTAGTTATGCAAGGCTATTTTTAACACACATTTACAGAAATTGCATTGCAATCTGAATAAACAGCATGATAGAGTATATAAACTAGCATTTGTGACATTAACTTATGAGAGTAAATACAGCTAACACAAAAACAAGAGGAAGCAAATTAATTTCTCAGTGATTAGCTGTTCTACAAATTACTAATCATCACATAGAATGCATCCAATGTGGAAAATGGAATTTAAATAAGTTAATCTTCAACTGATTGGTGAACATCCAATGCAAATGGATACCAATAATACATAGAGATCCAGTAAACCTGCACCAGATACCAAAACTGTACTTCAGGTCTATATAATACTGTTTTGTGCTTTGCTAAAGATCAAGTGTTTGTAATCAAGATCTTGAATGGGAAAACCAAGAGGCAAGCTTACGTGCACTAGTAAAATACATCTATTTTATTTTCCAGTATCCAGATGCTGCCCATTACATTTTCCTGTACAAAATATTTGAAACACCCATCTTTTTGCATCTAATTGAGGTTGAGACTTGAAAACAGCATTTTCCTCAGAGTTTATCCTTTATAAAATTAAAAGCAACTTACTTTAATAGACAAGACATTTTCTCAGAAATATTTTTTATCTCCATATGTGATCAATTAATTCAATTTAAAATGTTGGAATGAAGAACTAAAAACATTAAAACAAGAGACCCAAAACTAGCATCTTCAAAGCTCCAGCTCACCAGCCACATTTTTCAAGGTGCTTGTCTGCAAGCAATTTGAAGGAGAGTCCGCAAATTGATCTTCGCAAACTCAGAAATCTTGTAGTTATACATAAAAATTACTACAATAACTCCTAGAGAACAAAAAGCTTAAGAACTTGTGCTTTTTGACCATCATTTTGTAAGGAATTCACTATCAAGTGCAATTTATCTTTAAACCACTTTGCACCCAATTGCCTGGTCATCACGACTGTCTGCATAAGAAGTGA
This sequence comes from Liasis olivaceus, assembly GCA_030867105.1. NCBI lineage: Eukaryota > Metazoa > Chordata > Lepidosauria > Squamata > Pythonidae > Liasis > Liasis olivaceus. The sequence continues at coordinate 162,088,633 of CM061350.1, read as the reverse complement.
TTTTGAGGTTTATTATACGGTTGCTCTAAAATCTGTTATACAGCATGTGATCTCACTGAATAAACAAATATGTTGACTTATCAGAAGTAATATGACAAGCATCCCAGTCTAGCTGAAACAATTTGATTAAATAATTATAGCCCTTAAAATGCTTGTTTTCATTCATTTTTTTATACAAGATTCAGCCTTCAATAATTTTTTCCCCAGACCCCTACACTTGTCTCTTTGTGTTTCAAGGAGATAATAACAAACACAGTACATGTACTCTGGGAATATGTAATTCTCTATTAGCTGACCAATTTTGGTAGCACAGTACATAGAGGCATATTGGCATTTGAATCAGACATTAGATTAGCTCTCAGTTTGTTTGCTACCCCAACAACTGGGGGTAATCTGGAACCTATCCCTGGGAAAGAGCTTGTATAGTGAGCAATCCGTTTGCCTGAACTTTTATCCACGCTGGGAGGCTTAGGTACTCGTTTACAAATCCAAGGATGTCTTAAAGCCTGGCTAGGAGTCATCCGTGCAGAAGGATCCCAATTAAGACATTCTTTTAAGAATTCTATAAACAAAGGGTCATCACAGCCTTTTAAGGCTGTGATCCAGTCCTTGTTGCCTGGAGCACCACGCATTTTACCCCTTCGTGATCTGCTACCATTAAGAGTAACTTTCCCATCTGCTTGTGTTGTTACAGTGCAATAGCGAGGATGACCTTTCGAATTGATGAAGTTTTTGGCTCGCTTGGATTGGTCTAGCAATTTCTGTGGGGGCATTCCAAGGAGCTCCATCATACAAGCTAGCTGATCACCCTCATCCTCTCCTGGAAACAAAGGATAACCAGTCAGAAGTTCCACGAGAATACAACCAAAACTCCACATATCTATGGGCATCCCATAGCGGCTTCCCAGGATAACTTCTGGGGCTCTGTAAAACCGAGACTGTATGTAAGTATAAACTCTTTGGTGCTCAAAACAGCTAGATCCAAAATCAATTACTTTGATTCCACTCCGCCCTTGCTGTTTCAGAAGAATATTTTCAGGTTTTAAGTCACAATGTATAATTTTGTTTCTGTAAAGCCCCTCTAGACATTGCAATATTGAGTGGGCAAATTTACGTACAAGCTGCACACTGAAGCCTTGAAACTTATTTCTTTTGATCAGCTCGTACAGATTCATGCTCAAGAGCTCAAAGGTCATACATATGTGATTTCGAAAGGTAAAACTTTCTAGCATGTGAATAACATTCATGCTGCCAGTTTTATCTTGCTTTTTGAGATGTTCCAAGATGCGTATTTCTTCTGCCGCTTGCCGGTGAAATCGTTTCTCGTTGCGTACCATCTTTAGAGCCAAATGTTGGTGGTGTTTGTGATCAAACACTTTCGCTACTTGGCCAAAGCTGCCTTTCCCAATTATTTTAAGCACTTCGTATCGGTAGGCAAGATGGTCATGAGGTACATGAATGTAGCTGCCTTGCTCATCATCATATCCACCATTGTTTGGGCCACCAATGACTCCTTGTCTTTTCTTTGCATTTGGGCCCACAAAATAGATTTCAGGAAAATTAAATATTTCTTGTTGTTCGTAGGCTGTTAACTGCTGCTTATACTGCTTCAGTGCTTGCTCTGCAGACTGACAACCAGCTTTCTGTGCTTTTATGGAGCTGCCACTATTTTTGATGGTGCATATACTATCAGCGCTTTTATCTTTTGCTGGAGTTGGAAATGACCTTTCAGAGCCATTTATTCCAGAGGACTGCAGAGTGCTGCTCCTTCTATTTCCAGAGTCTTCAAATAATTGCTCAACTTTGACTTGGCTCCCAGTCAAAGGATGATCCTTCATTGTGACTGTGTTACTAGTTACCTTTAAGGATGAAACAGAGAAAGTCCTTAGAATTCAACACAAATTTAACATTTAACTTCAGAGGGAATATATAGAAATATACTAATGTTTACACAAACCTGATGTAGTATATTTTATATTAGCATGCACTAAAGTAATTCTGCAACATCTACTCTTCAATCAGCATAGCAGCATGTAATGAAAGCATGGCTTGAAGCAACCAATAACCTGTAAATTACAGTTTTACTAGCTTGGAATCAGTAACAGTAAGTTACAGGAAAGCAAAAATGTAGCAGATCACAAATAAGCATGCAGATAAACAGCAGCAGATTATGACTTTCCAAAAGGGTTAAGACAGAATTAGTGAATAATTTGATTATCAAGAATTCCATACTGCTCTCAAATTAGTACATTCCTATCTCTCATTCACCCTTTATCTGCAGTTGTATGAAGGCACATGTGTATGTTTTGTATTACTTCTAGAATACTAACTTATTTTTGAGCCCTGCAAAGAGTTTTGTTACCCTATGCAAACAAGGAACTAAATATTTTCCCTGCAAAACTGCAAATCAAAAATAGAAAACATTAAGAACGATTTATCTCTATTTGAAACAACTGTAACATTTAGAGATTCTCTTCAAATTCTATTTCAGTAAAGGCAATGTGCAAAACAGGCTTCAAAGCAATGCCACGAAGCAAAGCAATGCCCTATTCTAAAAGTGGTGCAGAGTAGCCACCTTGCGAGAGCACTGAATGAATGAGCCACTCTTACAGAATTTGGGTTAGAGCAGCTCCAATTTGCAAAATACCTTGTTGAGGTCCACAAAGCAGACCAACATAAGTCTGACATACTTAATGGATTCTGCAAGAAAGCTGCAAGGTACCGTGCTATATTATCAAACAAGATATCTTCTATTTTAGCCTTAAATCTCAAAATAATGACATCAGCCCTTGCAACTAAATAGCAGCTTTTATTTCTTTAAAAATATGTATGCTTGAACTAGCCAACAAGTGATGCTATCTTGTTTCATTCCTATAGCAAATTTATTACTCCACCAAAACAGCAAATTAATAACTCTTGTGAAAAGTTATTTGTATACCTTTTCAATGAAATGCCAAAACACAGTTACGACATTGGTTCAGAAAATGCAGTTTCAGGACACCAAGATCTGTATTTTACAGCTTAACTGCTATATCTGTTTGGAAAATATAGACAGTATATTTTGAGACACACACCTTTCCTAGAAGTCACAGAAAATATGATCCAGAGAATTAGCATTTTATTAACAGATTCTTCAGTATCTTATGGCTGAACTGAGGAGAAAGAAAGAGGAATGCTATAAAATTCTGAATAAGATGGCCCCTCCCAGCACATTAATCCAAGTATCAGCAATTCTTTATTAATTTAGAACAACCAGGTTTCAAAGAAGACATCTATTTTCAGAAACATCTGATCTTCTAGTGGACAAAAGAATTCTAGACACATTATTTTCATTTTGCAGATAATGGTGGAGAAAAAAACAAGAGAATAGCAACACAGAGAGTTCAACAGGAAATGAATCTGAACTGTAATTTTGTCCCACATAAAATATTTAGGTACAATATAAGCTGGAAAAAAGTCTGAAGTTAAACATTAGTAATATATTTATATTTACTTTGAAGTAACACAGCATAATGAAGAAACAATTGGCAATGAAAGAAGATATTCTGTTACTGGATAAATATGAAATGAAAGCAAAGTAGCTAGAAATTGACTCACAAGAGGATAACTTTGGGGCTGTATACATACGAGAGAGTAGATGCTTTAGACTGAACTATTTTAGAAATAAAATGAGAAGCATTTCTCACATCTGTTCTTTGAGTAGTGGAAAATTCAGCCTTCAAGCTATGCTCCATGGAAACTGTATACAAGAGTTTATATTTTATCATAAAAAGCAAGTTTCTAGTTTTCATATGCCAGACAAAAAGATAGCCAATTGCAAGAAAAATATGACTCAGAAATCCAGAAGATTTGGGAAGAAAATGATAAATACTTAGTCCTCCAATGGCTATGGAGTGCAGGCGGGCAGGTGGGTACCATGGAGTGTGGGTGGGCGAAAAAGTGATGGGAGCAGGAGCTACTTGCGACCTCCTGCCGGCTTCCCCATTGACTTTGCTTGTGGGAAGCCAGCAGGGAAGGTTGCAAATGGTGATCGCGTGACTGCGGGATGCTGTAACCATCGTAATTGTGAGCTGATTGCCAAGTGCTCAAATCATAATTGTGTGACCACAGGGATGCTGCAACAACCGCAACTTTGAGGACTGGTCATAAGTCCCTTTTGTTCAGCACTGTTTTAACTTTGAACGATTGCTGAATGAGTAGCCATAACCCGAGGACCACCTGTACAAACAACAGGACATGCAGATGAGCTTCTCATATTGCCCATATATAGAGAAAATGAATCCATGTACGTGGTATGTGGCAGATCTCTGTGATGTTTTCTTCCCATCATATACATATCATACACAAGACAACCTCAATGTCCTCCACTGAATTAGCCGTTATTATACAGACATAAGAAGCCTGGATTATAAAGCCTGACACATACAGATGCAAGCCTCTTTATATCACTACATATAGATAATACTAATCTGACCACCAGTAATATGGCTTGTCAATAATGCAACTATGAGGTTACTCACTGAAATCAATAGTAAGGAAGCTATCATAAAAAGGTATTCTAGTTTCTTTGGTTGTCTGTTCATTTTCATTATTTATTTAAAGCTCTAAACATTCTCTCTACTTGCATACAAATGCTACTACCTACCTCCCTGAGCAGCTGAAGATTTCCTGTACACCTGACATTTGGGTAAGATGCACTTGGGTGGAACAACAAGAAAAAGATCCTTTTCTGTAGCATTGAGATAACAGAACTCTGAGATATTTGCTTTGAATCTTCTCACTTTGGGGGGGGGGTCAAGTGAGCATGCTAGCATTTGGTTTAGCACTTCTGTTTGATCTATTAAGACTTTCTTTGTGATCTTGATGTGACATTACTTATCTTGTTTTATTAGAAGACTATGATTTTAGACATATTCTCTTGTAATATTATAACACATACTGGTAAACTTCCCCACTCTTAGAACAGAAAGATGAGGAAACCATCCAATAATAAATGCATCCTTTTAATTAAATGTAAATAATTGACAGTACAGCAGAATTTACCAATTTAAAACACAGTTTTAAAAACAGTGATAGAAAACAGATGTGAGAGAGCAATGGTAATGGCGGGACAGGTAGGAAGCAAATAGGACTAGGCATGGCATATATCTTTCTCCAGCCATCCACTTCTGGATCAAAATCTAGGCTGGTTCCAAGAGGATTGTGTGGAGAAAAAGAAGAGTAACAGACTTCTGTGGAAAAGGCCTCAAATTCAATTCCTGGTATTTCTAGGCCTGCAAAAGTTCAAGCCCCTACATGGCTAGGCAATGTAGGTAATACTGGAGTTAAATAGATGAACTGCCCAACATAGTATCACATAGCTTCTTATGGTCTTAAGAATCCTGATGTAGTAGAATCATACATGTCTTACAGGTGAGCTTATGGAATGGGTCGTAAGAGTTGCAGGTCCTGAGCTTGGTAGCTAAGAAGTCTATGTCCTTATTCTATTCAAAAACCCACCCTGAGACCACTGAGTTAAGAAATGAATGACTCCCTCTTACTCATGCTCTATTTGTTCACTGCAAGTAACAAAGAAACAGCTGTGACAAACAGCTTCAAAAACAGAGTGGGTTTTGGAAAAAAAACAGGGATGGAACTGCAATCTTTCAGTGCCAGCAACACTTACTTATCTGCATGCCATATAATAGCTTAGCAGGTGCTGGAAATGGTTTCACCACATTACTGTCAATCAAGCAGCTTTCGATAACATAGCTGCTCACTTGAGCATGAAGACTGGCAATCCCACAGAGAAAAGTCAGAATCACACTAGTTAGTCATGCTATAGGCTTAATTTAGTTCACATGGCATTGGCAGCACTCTTGGAGGCTTACCTGTGGAAAGTTCGAGACATACAAAGATAACAATTTGCAGTAATCAAGAGCTACAATGTATATTTCAGACTGAGTTGCTCAATGTTGTTGATAAGCAAGTGAGTGTATTGCTACTTAGTATTGTTCTAATATTCTTTAGTTCTCATTCTACTCCTGTTGCAGAATGGACTGCAGGCAGTACTAACCACAGGAACAAGTAACAGTAGAAATGTGATTACAGCAAATGTTTGTTCTGCTCAGTTTAACCAACTTGTGATCCCCCTAGCTGCAGAAGCGATCACAATGCTTTGGCTAGCAATCAACAAGTGGACTGCTTTTCATTCCCCAGCAGAAAGCTTATCTTCTGGGACCATTAAGAGTTCCCCCTTTGTGCATATATATAGCCATATATCTCTTGTGACCAGTTGTAAATAGTTACACGATACAAAGTTAACAATATAGAATGGTAGGAGGTGAAATGACTGCAGTAGCCACTCTTATACATTTCTTATGTGGTGTGATGAATGTTAGAAAATAACTGTACAGAAAAGACTAAGAATTGCTAATGTTATCTTAATTATTTAAAACAATAAAAAGGGCTGGCATAGTGATTTATAATTTTTAAAACATCAATCTTTTGTAATTTGGTGAAAATCATCTTAGCTCATGTTTATTTTATTTATCAAATTTGTATGCTGCCTGACTCCCAACAACTGTCTAAATACAAAAAATAAATTGTTAGGGTAAAATAGATGCATCATTGCTAGTGAAAGGAATTTACCCATTCTTAAGATTTTTAGGAAGGCTACATTCTACTGTTAGATAGCGAAGAATCTTACTTCTCTCCACTGCAACAATCAGTATGTCCACATATAACTATCTTGTTGTTCATCTTTGGTAACCTGACGGCACTGCGACAATTGGGATGTCTCTATGCTTCTCACAAGTAGAGACAACAGATTGTCAGCTCTTTGAGGTAGGCAAAGTCAGGAAACAGGAGTCACTAAGAGTCTTGGAATGTACTTTAATGTGCTTATGGTACTGTAACAAAATATTGAAAGCCTGTCAAACCCCTTCTCTACTTCAGCTTCTGCCTAACACAATCAAGGCAGAATTATTTTGAATTTCTTTCTCACTTTCTACTTTCCTAGGATTCAAATATATTTTCTTCAATTCTCTACATTCTCCAGACATCCCATTCCATAGATTATGGACAAACGACTTTTAGCAGACTGACCCACATTACAATTTTAACTTCAGGTTTCATTTTCAATCAGATGACTTCAGGGTAACCTATCATCCTCCCTCCAACACTTCCTCTTGGACCATATCATTAATTTAGTCCATAGATTCAGCTGTTAGCTGCCAAGAGAACTGAACTGAGAACACATACAGGGTGTTGCTCATCTCAACTTTCATTCATTTTAAGTAACTCCAATATAACTCACATTTAGAAGACTCTCAGTACTGCACTGCTTACTTCTGAATAAATATGCCAGGACTGCACATAAGTCTAATGAAAATTAGTCCTTCAGAAATTAAGACATACTAGGTTGAGACTATTAGAGGCCAAATGTTAGATTTTATAGTACATTATCAAACATGTTAGTACTGTCACTGAATACGTAACAATATTTATAGCACCATATATAGCCAATGTTGAACAAATTACTGGGTATTTTATTTTTACACAAAACTTACTTATGGTAGAAAGAAAAAAAATAAGACACTTATTTAAACCATTTCAACACTTTTCATTTAATTGTGCTAATGCGTTTATAAGTATTTCAGTTTTTTAAAAATTCTACCAAGTTTGATAGCACAAACATTTCAGATCAGAGCAGACAAGTTGCAATCTATGTCCAAGCATGTTCACTCTGAAGCAAATACTGCTTGAAGTGAATTTCACGGGGGATCCTTTACCACCAGGATTGCAATCTCACTTCTACAGAGGAACTGCACCAGATATAATTCACAAATAGGAATAACTGATTTAAAGGGATTTCTTTAAATAAGTAAATAATACAATATCCCTTTATATATCCTCTCCCACCAAATCTGAAAATGCAAGTACAGGTGTTTCATAAAAAAAATTTAAAAGATGGGAAAATTCAGTGTTACTCTATGGAATGTCTAAGTGACTTCAACTGACCTGTCCCAGTTTATAAAACATGATTTGACCCACTATATTTGCTCCTGAATCTCTCTACCAAATTTAAATATCTTTTTTCCCTCTGACTTTTAGCTATAAGCTTCCAAGAAGCAATTATGGCATGCATGAAAGGATGCTAGAACTATACATGCCAGCCTTTTCTTTCAGTGATCAGATCTGCAGGCAAGCTTTGGTTTTACTCAGAATAGAATACTCCTGTTGCCTGAAAGTATTTGCAGAGCATCTGACTGTTACAACTGTTGCAACAGCTGGATATAATTGCTGCAACCTAACCAATCCTCTCTAGCAAGCTCACAAGATACATGACGTTGATCAAGGCATCTATAATTTCTACAAAAACAATCCGAGTGACAGAAAACACCACTGTTTCCAAAAGAAACAGCAATCTTGTTTTAATGACAGCACATAAGGGAATTCCTTTTTTATATTTTAAAAAACAGAACCAATAACTTTTCAGCCCTGTAATTAAACACTTACCTAATTGACAGTAACAGTCCTCTGAGAATATTGACTACAAATGGAGTGGTCATAGACACCACAGTACAAGATGAAACATAACTACAGTGTGAGCTCTTCTTTTCAGTAAAGAGATACTCTCCAGTGCTTACTTCTTCTGCAAAGAAATATTTACTGATTTTTTTTCTAATCTAATGTATTTTACCATAAAAACTAATTACTGTAACATTCAAAATATAACTCTTTTCAAGTCTATCAGTGAGAGAAAAGCTACTCTTGCCACTTGCACCCTCGTATTCTGAGTAAATAGTTAAAATACTAACGCAGTCATAATTGCAGTCTTAATATCTTAATGTTTGTCAACAGGAAAACATATTATCATTTAAATGTTGAAAAAGGAAAAGCCAGTTGGTTTCCCCTTTGTCAGCTGAATGGACAAGCCATAAATAGGCAAGGAGTCTACAGTTCTAGATTAACTGCCTGGTACAATGAGATGGAGGATTGTGACATTTCTTAATTCAGGTCACTTGATTAATTACGTTATTCTCTTACCTACATATGCCTATTGTTTTCTTCAAGCCATTTCCTTCTGTAGGAACACTAACCCTTATTCTACTAAGGGGAAAGGAGAAAACACTAAGAAAAGCAGTACAAGAGGTGGATGACCAGTCCCAGAAAATCTATTTGCAAGGCTACACAATACTTGATATTTATTAAAAACAAGAAATCTCCACAAATATTAGTCTTGTAAGCTTCATCATGTTATTAAGTACAGGTAGTCCTCATTTAGCAATGACAATTGGGACCGGCAACTTGGTTGTTAAGTGAAGTGGTTGCTAAGTGAAACCACAACTGTGCTTATGATCTTACTTCGGCTTTCCCTTGCTTTACAAAGTTGTGAAGGTTGTAAATGCCAGGATTGGTTGCAAAGTTACTTTTTCATCACTGTTATAACTGCAAATGGTTGTTGTACGAGGCAATCACTAAATGAAAACTACCTGTAACATTCTTAATCATGCTGAATAACTGGAAAAAGACAGTACAAAACACAATACTTTACTTCAGCCTTCCTTGCTGATATAGATGTACTTGTTAGGGTTGTGCAATGTTTCAGGCTGTATTTGGAAGCCCCTCAGTGAGTGAGAGTGAATGCAGCACATGTGTGCAACCTGTTAAAGCAGCCATGAGATCCTGGAAACAAATGTGGCTACACACAGATGTCACATTTGTGCAACAAAGCATCTCTTCTGAATCAAATGAGAAGCACTGCATAATCTTAATATTAATATCCTGGTTTGTTAAAGGATCTAGTTTATGTTGTCCCAGCAGTAACAAAACTCAAGAAGCATGAAATTACTTACATTAGATCTCCCTAGTGAAGGAAAACCAGAAGGGGTACATTCTTCATTTGTAGGATCTGGATATCTAATTTGATCTATTCTCATATAAGAATCATACAAGCCATCTCCAAACCTGGCTGGAAATAACAAGATGGTCAGTCAAAATTAACACCAATTCTTATAAGCACTATGTTAAATTACAGTAATAATCCTAAACTCTTATTGGAATATTCCTACAAACCCTAAAGTCCAGCTGATGTGGCTGCAGATAATCAAAACAGAAGGAGCAGTATTTTATTTTTTTCATTTTTCATAAAAGGAAAGAAATTAAAAGAAAAACTAAATGAGGCATTGAGCAGGCACAATTCTTTTTGGTGTTTGGGGAATAACAGAGGACCAGGAATATTAGAATCTAGCAGATTTTCACCTCTGCCTAATCTATCCTGCCACACTCACTTCTGGGAGATACCATACTCAGGATTGCCTTAGAAACCAGCAACAGAAATCCGTCCGATATTGGATTCTTTTCCCTGACTTGAGAAGTGAAATCTAACAAGTCTTATGGACCATGGGAACCCTCCCAAGTATCATAGGATTCCACTACTACATTGCACAGAATACCACTACAACTACTATCAGAATTGTATTTATGAGCACTTAAACTGGCATTAGAATCATGAGCTAAAGTTAGCAATCTAAAAATGTTCACCTCAGCAGTATCCATTAAAGAAAAAAAATGGGGGTGATAACACAATGTTGTATTATCTATAATATGAAATTGAATCTTTCGAAAGTAAACTTAGTTGCAAATGTCCTGCATAAAACTGTTCAATCAGCAATTATGAATCAATATCTTGATTAAAGTAGGAAAAATTACAGCTTCAAAAATACAGTTTGAAACCCAGACACTTAATATTGAGACCATGAAACCTACTGTTATATTGAAATTTAACGCAGTAAATATATCCATTATATAATTATTCATACAGTTATAATTTTACATAGACTTGCCTGGAAATAACTCCTAGAAACTAGTAGTACCATATCCATGGTTGGATGGGTGTTTATTTCCTCTGGAATAAAGACAGCTTGCCTTCAACGCTAGCAGATTGGGAACATGAATGAAGGATATTGCCCTGTCCACATTTATGACTTTCCTGAATTCATCAGTTGGCCACTGTTAGACACAGAAAACTGAACTAAAGGGGCTACTGGCCTGATCCAGCAAGGCTCATGTTCTCAATGTTTGCTTCAGTATAACAATGGACTGAATGAAGTTACAAATACTCTTTCGCTTTGCCTATTTTGTTGGGAACACAAGTAATGCTCCAACCAAATAAAGCCCAACTGTTCTCCCCATGAAGTTTCATTTACTCACAAATAGTTGTTGTGCAAACAAAATCTGGCAGAAATATGCAAATGTTGCATTTTGTTTCTGGAAATGTTTTTTTTTTAAGTGTTCTATTAAGTACTTTGAAATTTTAAAAATGCCTGTAACATGAAGGAAGAAGAAAGGAAGAATTCCTGAGCAACCTCTTGCTTAATCACAGATGCTGAATTTTTGTAAAACTTGGAGTACAAACAGCAAATAAACATGTTGCATGGGAATTGCTGCTGACTGGAAGGAATGCTCCTTGCCTTCCAGTTAACAGTAAAAAAAAAAAAAGCAGCAGCAGCAGCAGCCAGCTAAATTACCAAAGGAAAAATCTTTAAAAATTTCCTTATGCATAATTTGGCAGTGAGTTGAAATAATCTGGCCTGCTTTAAGTCTCGAAGTCACCGTGTACCCTGAATATTTCTAGTATCCAAGATCATTTCGGACGATTACTCTTCTCTACGTTAAACACGTGAAGCGTTAAAAAAAAAAAGCAACTGTTGCAGCATCCCAAATAAAGACAATAGAAACCACCGTCCTTTCGTACGGTGAGGCCAACGAAAGCAACATCAATCCTCCCAACTGAGGCCCGCTTGTCCGTTACCGTTGGACGGCGGCTGCTCTGGTTGGAGGATTTTTTTTTTGTATTGCTCATGTGATGGGAGTTTTCCATCAGTCTCTCGGGGAAACCGTCCTACAACGTTTCTCGAGCCTGTCGTCTGCATTTTTGTCCATCATCCCCAATTCAAAATATGCAGCGCCGCGCCAGCCGGCAGTCCGCGCCATCCGTCCCGCCATGGATTCGGCAACGAGCCTTTTTCTCGTCCGGATCGTCCCTTTTCCCCACGTGGCCCCGCCGCCTCCTGCAAAAGTTCCAGCCCTTTTCACAAAGACACGTGCGGGCCGTAGATCTGCTCCTCTTCCTCCGGCCAACGGACAGAGCAGCCCTGTCGTAACGCCACATCCGACCCCTCAACCCGCTTCCCGTTCCGAGACGACCGCCACCGGATCGTGCCCCTGGGATGCCTTACGACCAGGCTGGCGAAGGATGAGAAGGAAAGACTGGCTGTACGACGCAGGGCCGAAAGGAAATAGCCGAGGAGGCCGGGAATTCAGGAGGGGGACACTCTTCCTTACAAGCCCCCTCCTCCGCGGCACAGGCCATCTGCCCTCCCCTCCCCCGCCCCGCTGCACAAAATGCGCTCCCTGTAAAAGGTGGTTTGCCCGTGCAAAGACACGCAAGCGGCTCAGCGCCTGGAAAGCAGGATCCAGACAACCCCAAGGCCCGGCCACGATAAGCCCAGAGGAGGCAAGGACCCACGCCCGCGGAGAACGGAAAGGAGGTCCAAGAGAAGCCCGAGGAGCCCTCAAGCTTCGCGCTTCAGTACCTGCCGAGAGGGGACCTTCCGACTTCCTGCTCAGCAGCATCATAGCGAGCGGGGTAGCGGGAGAGAAGCCCGCGGGCCGTACGCCCCATCACCGTGCCCAGGCCTGCACGATCCCCAGATCCCCCGCCTTCGGTGCCTCTCGCTCGCTCTGATCGGAGGCTGTAGTCGAGCAGGCAGGGACGTGGTAGCGCTCAGAGCGCGGTTGCTAAGGGAACGTCTGCTTGGGTCGCCGTGCGCTTGCGCGGTGGGGGAGGGGCTGAGGCGAAAGAGAAGAGTGCTTTTCCCCCGCCCCTAAGCATTTCTTTAGCAGTCAAAGTAAAATGTGTTTCAATGGGGTGACTTCATACTGCGCGTTATGTACAAAGCGTAGAGCATCTGGATTTTTTTTTAGTTTTTTTTAATCCCGCCTTTATTATTTTTATAAATAACTAAAGGCGGCGAACATACCTAATACTCCTTCCTCCTTCTATTTTCCCCACAACAACCCCGTGAGGTGAGTTGGGCTGAGAGAGAGAGTGACTGGCTCAAAGTCACCCAGCCGGCTTTCATGCCTAAGGCGGGACTAGAACTCAAGTTTTGTTTAAAGACAATAAGAGACTTACTACATTCTTAAGAGGCCATAATAAACGCAGAATACTTTTTGAAGTGGCACTTGGTTACTTCAAGAGAAAGCCCGTCGAAATAAATTAGCACTAAGTTTACAGATGTGTATGTGGCCTGTGCTTTTGAGGACTTAATGTATTTCATCTGGTGCAAATTGGCTTTGCTGGAACAGCCAAATCCTGCTACCACACACTCTGGAAAAATGTCAAATAAACCTAAGCGCTAAATGCTAGTGATTTTAAAACACCGCTTTTGTATAAGGGGAGATGCTTGAGAAAGTGAGGGGAGAGAGAAATCAAGAAACTTCTTACAAGAAAAGGTATGATGGATGCTAAACTTGAGAAACAGCAGCAACTTCCTTTAAGCCTTTCTCACCATCTTTCCAACTTGCATTCTCAACAATTACACATCCTTTTTTCCCCCTTAAAACAGGAATGAGCAAATCAGGCTGAAACCCACTTCCCATTAGCCTTCTCCAGTGTGACCAAAAATAGTTCAATACATGATAGTAGTTGTAGTTCAGCAATATCTGGGAGGACACATTGCTGCCTTAAAAGAGCTGGATGATAAGAACCTGTTTCTGTTCTGATGGACATCCTCTCCAAAGGTCTGAGAAGTCACTAGAAACCCAAAACTCTCTTTAGTTTTCCTTTGACACTCAAGCTCCATATGTTCTTTGGGAAACAGAACTGTGCCTTGAGCTAAGTTTGCCTTGGCTAATTTTATTTAGTGTCTTGCTGTTCCTTTCTATTACAGGATATTAGATGGCCAGAGAATATGATTGTCCTGGAATATATAGAAATGTTAATAAGGATATAATCCTCTGGCATAGTTTTAGTTTGGTAAATTTTATTTTTGGAATGTTAAAAGTTCTCGAGAGCAAGAATTATGAAATTGCTTGTGATTATGGTTATTTTTATTTGGTGAAAAGGGTCATTGTCATGTACGGTTAGTGGGTTTGTTTTCTGTAACTCCTAACCTTGAGAGCACAGCATTTCATATATAACATACAGGTCCGTTTCTGTTTTCTTTTTAGTCTGCAATGGTGGGAAAACCTAACTGTTGAATTCCTCAGCGCTCCCTTGTGTATCAAGATTCATCCTTCTTGGAGAAGCCCCAGTGGAATGTTTTAAAAAAAATCTTGTCCTATATGTAGGTTTTTTTTTTAAAGTTGGTGTGTTGAAAATTAGATTCCTCTCCCAATTTGCGGCAGTCTTGATCTCAACTGGGATACCGCACATTTCGTTTATAGTAAGAAGGGGCTACACATATGATGTGTGTTAAATGTAGTTTTTAGATTTGTTCCAAGAAGACTGTGATGAATTGGATCAAGAACAAAAGATTCCAAACCATATCCCATCTAGCCCATAAATTCATTAAACTACATTACACTGTCAGTCCAATGTTTGTCAACTCACAGCTAAGCTGTACTGAGTTTAATGAGATTTACTCCCAAATTAATGTGTACAGGGCTGCAGCTCTAAATTGTGTTTAAAATAACTTTAACTCTGATAAGGCAGTTCTTGTGACATAAGGTGTGTGTGTGAGAGAGAGAGAATGCTTGACTTAAATAGTCTAAGCCAGGCTATGGCCTTTTTAGAGCTATCCTCACTGCCAAAATTGGTGGCAAAATACATCTGATGGTCCATTTTTTCACTTATCCTTTAAAAATGTACCCTTTAATTTAAATGTGTTAAGCTTCTAATAAATTTAATAAACTGTTTTTTAAAATGCCAAAACATTCTGACCCTCTCCCACTGATAATGTAGAATGTAATCACCAAGCCTTTTGCAGCACACAGAGGCCAAAAGCAATCTTGAAAAAAAGAAATGTAGTCCTTGGCTCCCCAACAGTTGTCCTTCCTTGTTCTGGGCCTCGGATAGAAGGACAGGAATGTGCTGGTGGATTTCTGGATGTTTTACAGTAAATTAGCAAGGAGTTTTGGCAACAAATTGATTAATAATAGAAATAGCAAAAGGACTGTTTTCCTTTCTAAATGAGAATACCGAACATAAAACATTTGAAGAAAATCTAGGACTCAGAGTTTAGATTTGCCCTTTAAATCCAGGGCAAAGATGCCGTCTGTTTCCTTAATATGACAAATGCACGTATGCACACGCCAAACTACTGTTTTGTATCTAAACAAAGAGTCTTGGCCCCTTCTGCCTGACCATTTCCGCATCTAGATTCTACCGATCAACAGGCTATAAATAGCAATTCAGTTACTTCTATACCAGTAAAAACTATATATAGTCTTATATTCCCAGGCAAGATTTTAATGCTTCAAACACCCTATAAACAAAAAAGAATTCTCACTAGTGTGGTGCTTCTATGTTTCTTTACAATAAAAGCTTGAAGTATTGAGAAATACTCTTTATTTAGGGTGTTTCCGTATTAAACTTTTTTGTACAGTTGTCCTTTTTCATTATGAAATTGGTTGTGCCTCAAGGGCAGATTAATAGTTCTGTGAAAGTGTACTTTAGAGCCATCTGGTGCTATTAACAAGTATCACATATGTATATGCTGCTTTACCAAGAAAAAGCAAAATAGACTTTTTAAAAAAGATCCCCATTCTGCAGATCCTTAATTATAAAGTTTATTCAGGGCAGTGTTATTACTGAATTCTAGTACTTTTTATCTTTTATAGTCTCATAAGAAACAATACTGGGTATGTCAGTGCCATAGGACGGTTCACTGACACTACAGTATGTGAATCATGTCCAGGCATTTTTGTCTTTCTCAGAATTGGAAGACTCTACTATGTCCAATTCTGTATCCATTTTCTTTGCTGCTATGGGGGGAAGTTTGATTGCATTCAAATACGTACTTGTAGGATAGGACTCTTGGGGTTGGAAAATCTTTGCTGTTGAATTGAATGCTTGAGTATCTCTTAAGTGCTGCTGAGTTTCTCCAAATGTAATTAACTCTATAAGAGAGTGACTTTCTATGACCTCCAAAGAGTACATTTTATTCTGCAGTGATAACAATGTTCTCTCTTTAAAAAAAAAAACTATTATGACTCCTTCCATGGAACTATAGTTTTGTGAAAGTCATTATTATTACCTTGATAAAGTTCTCTATTCCCTTTATAAAATCATTTAGGTTTTTGAAAGAATGTTTTTATTTTTTCCTGGAGACATGTTTTTAGTGTAAAATGAACTTCTTAAAAAATGTGAATTTCTTACTGATTACTCTAGTCCATCTCTTTATAAATGCTTTGCTTGATTCAGGAGCCAGAGCACCAATATTATTTAATATTAGTAATTTATTTGACTGATAAATATGAAAATTAACAAAACTTTCTTTAGAAAAAGCAATAGTTAAATCATATTCAAAAATAAATGAAGGGTGTGTGTGTATGTTGTTTAAAAATGAGCACGTTTATTTAAATTACAGAATTAGATACTTAAGTAATATTATGATTATAAGAGAGACCATCTACTCCCAGTCCATTCTGCCCACCTGACCTGAGTGAATAGAGAGAGTCCTACTGAAGGTTCCCTCCATCAGGAGGTACAACATGAGGGGACACAAATTGGTAGCTGCTCCCATCCTTTGGAGCAACCTAGTCCTTGAGGCAAGAATGACTTCCACTATTATCATCTTCCAAAGAATAGTTAATACCTGAAGATCCCATCATTATCTGTTATTAAGTCTTATTATTTTCATTACATTATGTTTAATAATATGTTTGATTTTGTACACTGCATAGACCCTCTGGAGAGAGACAGTTTATAAATCTTATAAACAAAATAATTTTTCAGAATTTCCATTTATATGTGTTCTCTTATAAAACTGTTAATCCAAAAGATCAAAAATCTTCCTAACAATTGTGAAACAGATTGTGAAACTATTTTGCTTTACTGTATCTCCACAAATACATTCTTTAAAAATTAGCATGTTTACTTGAATTACTGTGTGGACCTAATTCTAAGCAAAGCACAATTATGGAGATGGATTCAGACTGAAACTAATTAAATTATCATTATAGTGTGGTCAGGATTGAAGTATTAATAATGATTCATCTGGGCAGTATGAGACAGACAATGATCTTATAAAGCCTGGCACTCATAATTGAGTAATACTGAATTTTATGGTACTATTATTAACTTTCAAAGCCAGGTCGTAGTTATTCAATGTCATACCCTAGGATCACCTACAGAGTCTTGTATTTTCCTCTCATCATTCAAAATATGACTGATAGTACAAGAGATATAGCCATTTTGAAGGTAGCAACAAAGCTATCAGAAGCTTACTTGGGATGATCAGACAGATTCCCTTTTTCCTCATTTGAAAGTGAATTCTATCCTTTATCATGGTTAATGCTGTATTATTTAAATTGTTTTAATGTTGCTGCTGCTTCCCTTATCTAAAGAAGGTTGGAAAGACATAACATGCAACTTGGTTAAACTGAATATCTGGCTCAAATACTAATCAGGTGGCTATGCTAGCTGCAGATGGTCTAGTATATATGCAAGACAGCACTGTGCTTTGTGTGTGTGCACGTGTGCATGTGGATGCATGTATGTGTGTCTGCACATTCAGTCAGTCTTAACTCTGGCAACTGGCTGGACTAGTCCTTGCAGTTTTCTTGGCAAGATTTTCAGAAATCTTCATCTTGCCACTGCCTTCTTCCTAGGACTGAGAGAATGACTGGCCCAAACTCACACAGCTGGCTTTGTAACAAAGGTGGGACTAGAACTTAGGGTCCTCCCAATTTGTTAAGTATCTACTTTGTGCTACTATCTGAAGACTTAGATTTTTGAGATTTGTGGGATGTGAGAACTTGCCATTACAATATTGCCATTGATAAATGGTTGCCTCATATCTCACTGGACCTTAGAGTGCTGCCAGCATCCTAGGATTGTCTGGAGCATTTAAAAATTAATGCCCCTGTTATCACTAGGCTATAAGTAATTCATGAAAAATATCAGGGAATTTGTAATATTGCTATTAAATAGAACATGGGTTTTCAAACTTTTTTCAGGCCACAGAACCTGTTAGTTAAAAAAAAAAAAAAATCTGGAATCCCTGATCAAGAGCTAAAGCTCTAGTGATGAAAATTGGATGAGTTTGAGTGAACTTTTTTTTTTTTTTTTGCCCTTAGTCTCTGACGGAAACCCATCAAGTTCTTGTGGAACCCTAGGGTTCTGCAGAACTGTTTGAAAAACCCTGAAATAGATATTCTAGCTGTATCTCATTAAATCATGAGATACTTCATTCAACACTAAGATGTTTAATCCCAATCTTATTTTCAACAGACATAAACTTTGTTTATAGCATAATTTAATGTTACTGTGATTAAAAACTGATTCTTGAGCTGCAATACTCTAATATTATTATTAAGAATAATATGTTATCCCCCCATTTTCCTATTCCTATTGTTTGGTAAGAATTGTACAGTCAAAATCTGATGCCTTTGTTATCCTCTACTAAAGAGATACATCCAGGTTTGGCATGTTGATGGGATATCTGAAATACTACATCAAAGTGCATGTTACACAATTTAGCACAAAGGCCTACACCTCTTACCATTGGCAAAGTAAAGTGTGTTATGGGGTTTTCCACATTCTTATGCTAGAATCAGTTTTCTTGTTTGTGCTGGTACAATTTTATAATGGGCTTGGTAGGTGGCTTTGGACCACTCTCTCTTCACCCAACCTACTCCATAAGGTTATGAGAAGAAAATGGATCTAAATCAGGATATAAATCAAATATTCATTTAAATTGTCTGTCTAGACTTCAGCTGTCTAGACTTCAGCAATTCTTGATGTACTACATACTTTCAGGGCTTGTATGTTCCACCTGCAGATAATTCTGTGGCCTGACAAGGTATAAACCACTGCACAATTTTAGGGCTTCAAAGAATAGAAGCATGCCTGCATAGCACACTGAATCAGGCTCCAAAATAACAACTAATTCTCTAAAGATTAACTAGGTTTGTGTGGTGCACTAAGCCAGGACATTTAGTTTAGTTTGTAAATTATGGTAAACAAGTTATGTGTGAGTTGTCATCGTAGCTTGTGACACAGTTAAAACAATTTGCTTAGCATGATTTTATTTATTTATAGGGCTGCCCAATCAAAAGGAAACTTGAGGCAGTGAGGTGTGAACTCCAGAAACTGAATAGAATATTCTAAATCCAAATCCTTCTTGCTGATCTAAATACAAAGCAGCAATAATAATAATAATAATAATAATAATAATAATAATAATAATAATAATAATAATAATATTTATATGCCGCCTGACCTCCAGTGACTCTGGGCAGCATATAAATTTAATAAATTATTATTATTAACCGTTAGTGCTATTTGGGCAGAAGGTTCAACACATTTCATTGCCATTTTGATGATCTAAAAGTCTGACAATGTACAAAGATATAAATAATGATTTAAATTGTGTTCTCAGATTCCCACTGAAGTAGGGTTTAATCTTCCTTAGTTGCTCAAAACAGCTCATATCGTAAGTTTCTTCTCCCAATTTCAGCAGAATTAAAAGGCAGCGATTTTGGTGACTCGTGTTGATTCCCATTCCATTTATAGTAGAGAGCACAGCCGAAAGTCAGGCAAATTGGAGCGGCCGGAAGTGTAACCGATCCCTCTGCGGAATCTTTGCTGCTGAGGTCACCAGAGCAGGAAATAGTAGTTCTACCAGCTACAGGAATAGTCATGCAATTGCCCCACGGACTCATTTCATTGCAGTACCGCACTATGGCTGCGCCCATGCAATGAAGAAAGGTCTTTTCAAATAGTCAGTGGGTACCACTTTCTAACGCGTTTCCCTCACTCCTGGAGAATCCACGACCGGCGGAATTCCAAGTTCTATCAGAACCGCAAGCTTGGGGTTTCTTTCACTATGTTTGTCAAACCCTTCAGGGTGAAATCCAACACCGCTATCAAAGGCTCCGATAGGCGAGTTTGCTTTCTTTCTTTTCAAGCGTTATATTCTTGGGAGTTGTAAATTGGGATATTTTCATACCGAGCATAAGGAGGAGTTTCGTGTGATGCAGTTTAAGACACCGATAAGGACGACGTGTTTTTGAAACTGTGGCAAAAAATGCTTGCTTCAGCGTGAATGCAATCTTTTCGTTTTCCTTATAGGCATCATGTGACGTGGACAGATTGATGGTCGACGAGGAATTTGTGTTTGGGGAAGAGTTCCTGATGATATTTGCGTTACAAATAAAAGTGATCTCACTTGTTAATCCAGCATTGCATACAATATGTATTGAAAGGAATGTTGGGTTAAGATTTTGTTTTTGACAGTCTTCTAGATTTAATATTGTAATAGAGTTTTAAAAGATCAGATCAGGGGAAATATGTTATTAAATGACATGTAATTATCTAATCTTGCCATCTTTAAAATAAACATTGCAACCCTAGAATAATGGACAAATTGCAAAAGAGACAGGACAATATAGCATTGTGCAAGTTTCTGAAGTGTTTTTATATGTCTATTCTCCTTTTCAGATCATCAAACGCTTGTTACTATAACTGTAGTATGTGACTCATAACATCTTTCATTAAGGGGATAATTTGGGCTTTACAGCTGTAGTATTAGAGTTTAGAAATTGACTATTTTATTTGGACCAATAAGATAATGTATTTCTCATATTGCAGTATTCTATATTCTTATAAAAAAACAGTATTCAAATACCACATCAATCTGCTTTCTTATCTTATTAACTGTTCCCTATCAATGAAGCAGATTTCCTTTCAAAGTGGATGATTCACTGGTACTGTTACCAATTTTTTTTTTAAAAAAATAATGATAATACAGTATTGGTATACAATATATATCAGTGATTTGAAATAACGGCTTTAGGATAACTTGCTATTCTTAAAATGGCTTTGCGGTTTTTAAAGTAACTTTTTAAACGTTATGGCATACTTAAGATATTTGTACATTTTGTATGAGCTGCTTGGGTGGATAGAGAAGGTGGTTCTTAATGAGGACATTAAGAAAATAAGTATTAATGAAAGACTACTAAACATATATAATCTCATAATCTTATATATGAGTAATTGCAGATTGAATGATATGGAATTGTAGGGCTGACTATGCCTTGATGTGTAGTAATGAATATAAAATTAATAATTGCAGGAGGAAATTGCGAAATGATGTTGCAGCTGCATTTCCTACCCTGACTTCAGAACAGCTGGCTGAAGTTGTGCCAGTGAAAGAGGAATTGAATGTTATTAAAATATATACTCATAAAGGAGAAGTTCTCACAATCTATGCCAATGGCAAAAATCCTGTCCTTTTCGAAATGAAGAAAATGCTATATCCAACAGGTACAGCAGACATTCCAGTGGGCAGTTTGTTACTGTAAGACTTGGAATTCTTGAGTTTGGTTCTCTTTGAACAAGTTACTTGATCATTCTAAGCTTCGGTTTCCATATCCAAGGACAGTGTTCCAATACTTCCTAGCTATGGCACTGAGATTTCAAAATGTTTAATTGTAGGCAGGTAGCATGCTGTTTATGGTTCATATGTTACTTCTGAAACATGGTTTGTTATGACTCTTCTTAATTTGTCTGTCTGCTGGTGAGTGGGAAGACGAAGGAATTTGTGGTGATTCCAGGAGGATGTGATTCCCAACGAAGGCTGATTGGGGTTTTGTTTCCTAGTTTTGGTTGCGTTATAAGACTTGTGATGATAGTAGTAGCTACATATTTTATTGCTGTGTTCAACATTCTCTGACTTGAAACCATTCCACATGTACTATATTGATTACAATGAATAATCTATTTAACTATAGTTTTAGGAACCACCTGTCAGAATCCTTGCAAGATTTTATAATAGATTATTATATGGCTATTTCTTCATTCAGATGTAACAGGCAACTGTAATTTAAACAAGCCATGTTATTTATGCTACAAGCAAGGTGGTACAAAAGAGGATGCATAATTATACTGATTGATTACTCTCCAACTAATCAATGTC
Source organism: Liasis olivaceus (assembly GCA_030867105.1). Taxonomy (NCBI): domain Eukaryota; kingdom Metazoa; phylum Chordata; class Lepidosauria; order Squamata; family Pythonidae; genus Liasis; species Liasis olivaceus. Next base: position 162,066,500 of record CM061350.1, on the reverse strand, counting down.
AGACTTCCATTTTTATACCTAGTAGTTTTAAATATTTTGTACTCAGTCCTTTGTATGGGGTAAAATAAAACTAATGCTAATTAAGTGAGTGCATCCTTGAGTTAGCTGAATGAAAAGTTGAAATGAGGAGAGTCATTTGGATATGCACTCCATTTTCTAGTCATTTTCAGTCTTCAGTTTACATTATGTAAGACTGAGGAGAAAAAAAGATGAGCAAAATATTTAAAAACTGTTTTCTTTTCTCTTTGGGGCAGTGTATACTCTGTGGTCTCATCCTCACCTTCTCCCTGCCTTTTCTACTTGGCCACCTGTCTTGCACAAATTAGTAGGAGGAGCAGGTAAGGAAATGGGTTGAAATCTTATATTGTGCCGTTTTTCTGCCTTTTTGTGGAATTTGTCCTCAATATTTGGCTTGTGACACTGCTGATCTTTGCATGCTGATTTGGATGTAGGGTACTTTGAAAAACAATGAAATACCTTTTCAAACATACATTTTTTTTTTACCATTAAAGTGACAGTTTGAGGAGAGCTTTTGGGGATTTTTCTTATTTAACCCTAACAAAGGAAAATAAATGATAATTAAAAGTCAGTCTGACTTGATATTAAAAATTTTTACCAAGGTTCTTTGGTGGCTTTTGAATGCCCTCCCCAGAGAACACATCTGGTCCCTAACTGTTACTGTTTAGACACTAAGCAATACTTATTTAATCTCTCAGGCATTTTATCTGTTTGTTAAATACTTTTGTCATCCTTCCAATAAAAATTCAATACAAACTCTTAAATTCTACAGAGAGCCTTGATTTGTAACTGTAATAAATGTTGTGAAAGAGATGCAGAATTCATAGTAGTGGGAGAAGTCAAAGACCCACTGGGCATATTCACACAATATCCTAAGACATGCTAGTATTTATCTATGGGCACTGTAGCAGACAACATGAAAAATATAGTCAATATTCTAGTCATCATATTATCATTTTAACAGTATACAGTTGTAGAAGCTATGCAGGTACACCTTCCTTTTTTCGTGATTTCAAAGTACAGTGGTACCTCAGTTCACAAACGCTTCTGTTCACGAACAATTCGGTTCACGAACAGCTCTGGTCGCAAAATTTTGCCTCCGTTCGCGAACGCCGGATCGGGTTACGAACAGGATCCGCGGCCATTTTCCCTCCCGTGACACGTGGTCGCGGCTTCCTGTAGGGAGTGGGACTCTCCCTCCAAGCAGTAACTGCCTCCCCACCCGCCTTCCTGTCCTCCACGCCAGAAGTCACGTCGAGCAAGGTTAGCTTTCTCTCTCTTCGTACTGTACTTTGTGTCATATTTTTGCGGTTAAAAAAAACAACAACATATGGTTCAGAACGGATTAACCGTAATTACATTGAACCTTATAGGGAAATTTGATTCGGGACGCGATCAAAAATCGGTTGGCAACCAAATTTGTAGGGGTCAGAACGGATTAACTGTATTTACATTGAACCTTGGGAAAATTTGATTCGGTTCACGACCAATTCGGTTCGCGACCAGAGTCGCAGAACAAATTAAGTTCGTGAACCGAGGTACCACTGTATGCAGTTGGCAAATACTTCCTGTCTATGTGTGTTAAAGAAGTAGAGGGAAAAAAACTCCTATTCAGAGACCTAATCAAAGATGGAACCTCTTGTAGTCTCTGCATCTTTTTGTGCATTTGTAAGGGTTGAGATATATACACAATAATAGCTGAGATGCTGCAGATGGGGAAGTTCCATTTTACAGCAGTTCCTGCCTTCTGGCCCTGTTTCTGGAGAAGGGGAATTAATTATTAGCCAACATGGACATAGACTAATGTGTCCATGTTGACTAATTATACATATATATACACACACAGAGAGGATTGGTTTTGGAATTTATGGAATAATAGGTATAAGTTAAGGTACAGATATCACAGATATACATTTAACAAAAGGTCTGATTTCAACCATTACCCTAAACATAATTCAATGCGAAGAAGATCTCTGAGCCAAATAAGACTCAGATAAAATAAAAGGTTGTGTCAATAACTTTTAGCTTCATTACTAAAGAGATGATGCTTGCTATGAAATGTACCTTGGCATTTTATTACCGGTGTAATATATTGCTGCTTGGTTGTTTAGAACAGAAAATTGGGAGAGGTTAACTCTTGAATATTTGTTCTCTTGAACATATTCATTATGTTTCTTTACTATAGATTTAATGCTTCCAGGAGTTATAGTTCCTACATGTGGTCTCCCACAGGTAGATCAAGGTACTCTCTGTGCTGTTACCTTGGTGGAAAACAGGTATGATTTCTGTGGAAAATTAATGCTAAAAAGTTTGATGTCTTTGTTAATGAATTCTTATTTTGTATTCTGAAATGTTGCCCATTGCCTTAAAAAATATAATTATATATCTCACATGAGGTCTTCTGAGTTTTTTGAACATTTTTAAATTTTTTAAACCAGAAGATTTGGCACTTCATTTTATTTTATATTATCTATCCTATTTTATTGGCAGTTGTATTATTATGTGAAATTACATGAGGCGCTTCCCAGTTGAAAAATTTATTGGCCCCTGTAGCATCAGATCAAACCAACAAAAACTTATATCTGTTTTTAGATTTGAAAAATTGTGGTTCTATAGCAGTGACATAGGAATGTATATAGTTGTGAATAAATGAAACATCTTCACATTGAATTAAATGATGATATGAAGTGGTTTATAAGCAGAGGCTTTCTCTTCTATGTTTCTTAATATCTTTTTACCAGAAATTAAATCTGGAGTTTTCTGTGTATAACGCAGATGTCTATTAATGAAATATTACTCCTTCATGAAGGCAGAACACTGCAGAATGCATATGTTTATAATATTGCAAGTAGAAGCCTCCTGAGTACAAGTTTTGGAGACATTTGCTTGATACATTTATTGAATTTCTAACTTTGCTTTTGTGGGGGGAATAATGTCAGCTTTAATTGGTGTCCAAGTCTAGCATACTTCATTATTGCAATTTATGTGCAAGGAGCATGCAAAGAAGAAAGATGACAACAGGCTTTGTATATATAGCATTCTGTATATTAGTTAGCATAGAGATCATTGATGTGCTTGTTCCAAAGAACTAAATTGGGAGGTAGAAGCTCCTCTCTCCATCTTAAAACACTTCCTAGTCACAAAGCTGACTATTGAACTTCTGTGTTGAATTTCAAAATTAGGCAATTTTTTTGTATAAGAAGAGAAAGTCAAAGATTTTGTTTTTCTGAATTTGACATTTTAAGATAATGCCTTTTGCTATTTGTATTGTTCTTATTACAAAAGGAGCCTCCAAATCTGACAGGCAGGTGTTAACAAGAGTAGCAAATCTACTTGAAACCTTGATACCACACTGAACAAAATACAGGTGGATTAGAAAATGAATAGAAATTGGCATTTTGAATTTTTCATTTAGCAATTTTATGCTTTCTGTCTCTGATCACAACACTTGAGTTTTGGTGTTTTCTTTAGGTTTCAACTTTGGCTTGCAAGATGAAACATAAAGCCAATATCTACCAGTTAAACCATGGTTTGGATATGAGATGCAAATTAAGAGAATTTTGTCTGACAGCAGCTAAGATGTAACCTGTTTTAAATGGAATAAGAATTTGATTAAGTGCCTTAAGCATGTTCCACTCTTTTTCTTGTCTTTTTGTAGAGCCCCTGTGGCCATTGGAATAGCTGTTATGACAACTGCTGAGATGGTGGCAGCTGGAATGAAAGGAAAAGGCTTCACAGTGCTGCATACCTACATGGATCACTTATGGTGAGAAAACAAAGTTTTGGAGAATGTTCCAGATTGGAGTAAAGCTGTTAGTTTTGGCATAATATTAATCCAAGAATTGGGCCAACTGATTTCTGGACTCTAACCTGACTCTGTAAAATAAGGAATAAGTCAGAATATAAATAGACTATATTAAATTAGAACAATCAGCTTTGGTAGTAATTCTGAGTTTATAGGTTGCAGGCTTTTTTCAGCCATGTTAGATCAGTATACATTTGTAATTTTGAAGAATAAAAAGAAAAGTTTTTTATGTGTATCATCAATTTGGAGAACTGTGAGATCTCATAGTGTTTCTTTTCATGAGCTGCCTCTACTTATGTTAGTACTGCTAATCAAAAACATCAAATTACAACAAAAAGCACAACATTCACTGGCATGCCTCTAGTCCTCTTTAAACCTAGTTTCCAAATTGGGCCTTAATATCTTTGGTGATAGCTTCTCTTCCTCCACCCCAGTGACATCAGTGTGGAGTTGGGGAGCAGATTTCCCCCTAAGGTTTGTCTTGCACCACTAAGAAACACCTTTCCCTTCCTTCTTGCATAGGTCCCAGAATATCCTGCATGTACCACTATGAGGTATATGTAGGTTTGAATGGTTCCATTGACTTTATAGCATTAGGATTTTCACTTGAATTGCATTGTTCTCCCTGCAAATGCAATTTGCAAATGTATGTGTAACTTGCAGGATGCAAAATTGCGTGGCTTCAGGCCACATTCAATTAATACTTAAAATGTGTTAATGGTAGAATCTGGATAAACAGGGGTGTCTGGGAACCAGCAAGTTATCTACAAAACCTAACTTTCCCTAAGTTGAGAATCGCATTCTTTAAGCTAGATTCAACATTCTCCCATCTGTACTTCTTCAAGGCAGGTATGGTAGAATCCCTATAACTCAGCGTATCTACCCATGTGGCCATGAGGAGGTTGAAACCCTCTCACATGTATTATTATGTTGTAAATTTTATAGGGACATTACGTCAACCTATATTTTGCCCTTAATAGATACATTTCCCGGGTGTCCAGATAGTTTTTATGTGAATCAGGATTTAAAACCATACATTATGTGTGCAGTAGCTAAATTCTGTGTTGCTGCAATGAAAGAAAGACAAAACCGGTCAAGGCATAATCACCTTTGTTTTAAATATTACTTTTGGTTTGGTATATTTTAATTTCTAAAATGTTAAGGGATACATATTTTTATTTTATGCCTATTAATTTTTTAGATTTATATTACTCGGATAGTAAATGTTCAACATAGTAATAGAGGAATGAATGGTATATTATTATGTGATTTATGTAACTAGTTGTTACTACATTATTGTATATATTTGCTTCCTTTCACTCTGCTTTGGTCCTTCTACATTTTAAATTTTGCTGATCATTGACCGAATAAAGACGATTGAATACTTAAAATGTGGATGTGCTGGTGCTTGGTTACACAGGCAAAGTCTTGAATTGGCTTTAGAAACACCTTGGTCCTTTGCATGGCATTCATTAACTGTGGTAAACTTGTTCATTTCCTAGATTGTTTTGCCTATAATTTTTATGGGATCAGATGATTACTGCTATTCTGATTTCTCTGGAATAGGTATTACATTTTAAGTAGACTTGTTTGCTAAGACCTCTTTTTGCTGAAATGGGGATTTGGAGTAAGCCTTATCAGATTACTTGTTTTCTTTTTAAATAAACAAGGGCGATTGGTGACAAATCAAGCCCACCTACAATACCCACCTTAGAAATAGAACCTTTAGAGATGGTGGCTGGTCAAGAAGAGGAACAGAAGAATGAAGAAGGGGAAGCACCTGAAAGCAACCTCTCCTTGCAGATGGACATTGGACATCTAAACTTGGAGGAAGGTATTCCATGTAATATCATGGGTGAAAAAGAAGAACTCGTTGAAGATGATGCTGCTGAAATGACTGAAGAAAACGAACCAAATATTTCTCAGGAGATGGAAGATAATAGAAGTCCACAAGGTATAACTGTAGGAGTTTGCACAGTAATAGATTTACTAGATGAAGAGAGTAACTGCTTTGTTTATATGACATGATAGGCAGATTGACATAACTTACTATATTTGTAGTGCTTTACAGATTGCAAAGTGCAAACTGTCATATTCTGTAATGTGTGACAGGTAACACGTGTGCCTTTGTGTATCTGTATGATATGTATTCACTGGAGTAACACACAGAAATTTACATATGCATAGAGACATAGAGCATTAATCAAGATTCCTCACAGCATGCATATCATGTTGGTGGAAACAGCAGCAGAAATGCATATCCTTTATATAGAGTTTGCATAATTACCCTATTTTCCATAGAAGTATCAATTTGAATAATGCAACCATTTTGTGGATTCATTAACTGCACTAATCGGGACCTACCTGTAAAAATAGTTAAAATGGTAAATTAAACTCGGTACTAAAACGAATAAACAGTTAAAACCTTGGCAAAACAGATGTATCTTACTACTTTTAATATATCAGGGATGGCTTGTTGATTTTTAACTCTGCATTTTTATTTTAAAAATTACATAGAAATCATTGTTTGAGATCACGTTACATGGTTTTTACACTAGTTAACAGAGAAACATGAACTAATTAGAAGTGAGTTTAGACTGCAAACCAGCCCATATTGGATTCTATGCAGAGTCCAGCAGGGAACATTTGGTTGTGTTACTTTTTACAGAGCAAATGGATGCCATGCTTTATCAGTGCTTCTTCCATGCCTTAAAATGTAAAGTAAAGAAATCAGAGCTCCCCCTGCTGACCAGCACATTTCTGCGTAACTACATGTTTTCCTGCTGGTAAGTATAGCAAGAATGGATTTTGTAGGCTGGGTATTAAGTTTGCTATAGAGCAGTGGTTCTCAAAGTGTGGTCTGGGGGCCCTGGGGGCCCTGACACCCTTTCAGGGGGTCCATGAAGTCAAATAAATAAATATTTTAACATTTAACGTATCAGTAGATATAACTCAAAAGGGGACATGGTGGCGCAGCGGCTTAATGACGCTGAAAGTTGCTGGCCAGAAATGAAATGGTCGACACTTCGGCCGTTCAAGCCCAGCTTTGCGCAGCAGAGCGAGCTCCTGCTTTCTCCCCAGCTCCTGCCAACCCAGCAGCTCGAAAACTTACGTGAGTCGATAAATGGGTACTCTCACTCCGGTGGGAGGAAAAATGCTGGCGGCGCCTTGCAAAAGGAGACGGGACCAGTTGCCAGTAGCGCGGAAGCTGCACACACCCGAAAAAGGCGCGAAGCAACGGAAACCCCGCCTCCTGCGCTTGCCAGCTGGGCTCTGCTCTAGGAAGGAGGCTCTGGCAAACCACTTCCGAAACACCTTGTCTTGAAAACTGCAGGGACTCGTCCAGGCAGTCGCCGCAGAATCAGTCACGATTGAGTGCGGATAAAAAAAAAAAAAGATATAACTCGCATAAACCAAAACTCTTTGGGGTCCTCAGTCATTTTTAAGAATGGAAAGAGGTCCTAAAACCAAATGTTTGAGAACCACTGCTGTAAAAGATTGTTTTCTGTTTGAACTAACTGGCTTCTACCCAAGTTCACCATGCCTCATATGTCACTATAATTTATTCATACAAAACATGATTAACCTGAAAAACATATGAATGGACATTTGATTACAAGTTAATACAATAACACAAGGTTGATATTTTTGAACCTGGCATCATAATGGGGCAATGTACTGCAATTATATTAACTATCTGGTATTTCAGTTCCCATAATTCATAAACTTAATTCAGTGACTGCAAAACCATTATAATGTTGTATAAGTCAATTTCCTATTCTGGTTTAGTTAAAGATTTTGCTGTCATTCCAACTATTTGATTAGAAGTTTATTAGTTAGAAATACATTGCAACAAAACAAAAAAGAAACATCCTATCCTCCTGACAGTTATGCAACTTCTGACAGTGCTCTGTTTTCAGCTTCTAGATCAGTGTTTTTCAAAATTTGGCATATTTAAGATGTGTGGACTTCAACTCCCAGAATTCCCCAGCCAATACACTGGCTGGGGAATTCTGGGAGTTGAAATCCATCTTAAAAGTGCTAAGTTTGAAAAACACTAATCTAGGTTAACTAACTCCTTTTAAACATCTGTGTAGCTTGAAATGGAATCAGCATATGGAGCCAAGACTGTTAATTCCTTTTAGTCCAGTTCACTCTGTTCCAATCAACTTTACTTCTTCATGGTCCCAAACCAGAGTTCATTTTTGTGCTGTTATTTGAACCAGAAATACCACAGATTAACTTGGAATTATATGTATGCAAAACATGCATTACTATACTGAAAGAAGCTCTGGTGATTCTCAAAAAGAACAGCTTCCTGTTATCTGCAACATGATTGCGAACTGTTAATCATGTAAGTTGCAAGGTACACAGCTGACCTTCTTTGAGTATGTAGAGAGTGAAAACTCTTGTGTTGGGGAATTTTATATGTATGTAGGATCTTCCTTATATGTAAGAATATTCTGAATTAGACTAGATCCTATACTGCACATGAGCATGTAGGAGCTCCTTTATATGTAAGAATATTCTGAATTAGACTAGACTGCACATGAGCAGTGCTTCTATGTTGATTAATGGATGGAAGTTACCTTGGAGTTTATTTACTTCAACTTTGTTTGCTAAAGATACAAAAAACACCCCATGTCTTTGCAAAGTATTTATAGGTAGCGGTCAAAATCCTATGTGCATAAAAGGCTCTAGACCACAGCAGTTGTAATTATGTGAACATATATATGAATTTAGCAAGGATGTCTTTCTATTTAGCTTATTCTAGATGATGCAAATTTTGTTTGTCTTGTACTTATTTTCTCCTTTAATCTATTAATAGTCCAAAAGGTCAACAACTGGATATAAAGAAATCTAGCTACAAAAAGGTGAATAGTTGTTTCTTTGTGTATTTATGGAAGTTTGCAGAAATAAATGATTTTATTTAATATTTGTGGGGATTTTCTTGGCTTGCCTGCTTCTCATATCTACGTTCTAACATAAATAGAGCTGGAGATTTTCCTCCTTTTGTCTGTGCGGTGTTCCAGGCAAAACTTTGATTTATTCTCCACTATACTATTCATTGGTAAATGCCTCTATTTCTCTCTCAGTACCCTTAATGAAGGAAATTAAATGAAATTATTTGGTCTTCTGTTGTATGTGGGCAGCTGTTAATATATTGTTTAGTGGATACATTCTTGCATTTTACCAATAATGACTTATGTAAAAATCATTTAATCTTCTTTCTGAGATATTGGAAGTTATCTTTACCAGCTCAAACTACTGGGTGTTCAGTGACTGCCCAGGGTCTCAAGTAGAGATCTTTTACATCACATGCTGCCCCATACATTTTAACAGAATTGAAACAGGGATATTCTGCATATATAGCAGGCATACTGTTCCCAACCTGTGGTCCTTTCCTTGTAATACTTTATGGGTGTGATATAGCTAATAGGTCTGTCCTTGAGTTGTACTAGGACTAAGTGATAAATGCCTCTCTGAGAGAGGGGGTGGTCCCGCTGGCTCTGAAAGAGATGGTGGTGTGCCCCTCCTCAGGAGGCACTCCCTAGATTCAGCAAATCTGGACAATTTTCATCCAGTCTCCAACCTTCCCTTTTTAGGGAAGGTTGTTGAGAAGGTGGTTGACTGCCAGCTTCAGAGGGCCCTGGAGGAAGTGGATTACCTGGACCCTTTCTGGTCAGAATTCAGACCTGGATGCAGTATGGAGATGGCTTTGGTTGCGCTTGCTGATATCCTATGGCAAGCTCAGGATGGGGTGGTGCATCCATCCTGGTTCTTCTTGATCTCTCAACGGCCTTTGATACCGTTGCCCATGGTATCCTTCTGGTCCGGCTAAGGGGGTTGGGGGTGGGGAATACTGTTTTGTGGTGGTTCTTCTCCTCCCTCCAAGGCCAGTTCTGGTTGGTGTTGGTGGGAGGGGAGCAGCTGAGCCCTAGGCCCCTGGTTTGTGGGGTGCCTTAGGGTTCTACCCTCTCTCCCCTTTTAATATCTACACCAAGCCTCTGCAGGAGGCCATCGGTTGGTTCAGGGTGAGGTATTATCAAAATGCTGATGATGCCCGGCTATACCTCTCTGCCCCAGCTGTTCAGGTGAAGCTGTCAAGGTTCTTTCCCAGTGTCTGGAGGTTGTGAGGGTCTGGATGCAATTTCAAATCCCACAAGTTGCAGCTCAAGCCTGCCAAGACTGAGTGGCTATGGGTTTTGGCTCCCCAGATCCAGGAGTTGCAGTGTTTCTATTTTGCTTCTGAATGGGGTGGCACTTGGTGCACAATCTGGAGGTTCTCCTGGACTCATAGCTCCTGCTTGAAGAGCAGGTGGCTGCTGTGGCCAGGGGGGCCTTTGCACAACTGTATCGTGTGCCAGTTGTGCCCATTCCTGGACTGGCAGGCCCTGCCCATGGTCACTTACACCTTGGTCACCTTCTGATTGGACTACTGCAATGTGCTGTACATGGGGTTGCCCTTGAAAACCATCCGGAAGCTCCAATTGCTCCAGAATGCAGCAGTGAGGATAGTTATGAGTATATCTTGTTATGCCCATATAACACTGCAACTCCACAAGCTGCTCTAACTCCCAGTTGGCTTCCGGGTGCAATTCAAGGTGCCGGTTATTTAAAGCTTTAAATAAAGTTGTACATGGCACAGGATCAGGTAACTTAAGGGACTTAAGATCATCTGCCCACCCCATGGACCTAGGAAGCATGCCTTTTTTGTGGTTGCTCTTGCTTTCTGGAATGATTCCCCCCCCCTCCGCATATACAACAGGCCCCAATTCTTCTCACCTTTAGAAAAGCCATTAAGACCTGGCTCTTCCCCCAGGCATTAGGAAGCAGTTGAGTGGGAATCCCCCTGTGGTTGTTTTATTGTGTACTTGGTCACCATTTTACATTTTATAATTTGTATTTATATATTGTCTGTTTATTGTTATATGTTTTTCTTTTTTTATATTTTTTACATTTATATTAAATATAATAAATAAATATATTTTTATATTTTTAATATTTTTTTTAACATGGTTTCCTGTTTTTTTTGTTTTTTCTTCTTTTTTTACTTTTTATGCTGTATGCCTCCCAGAGTCACACTGTTTGAATTGGGCAACCTTATAAATCTTAAAAAGAGAAAGACAGACAGACAGACAAACCAACCCAGGTTTAGTCCATTCTCAGATGTGGAAACTCACTGGATACCTGGGCCAGTTCTCTCTCATTCTTTCTCTCTCAGCCCAGCCTCCCTGACAGAGTTGTTGTTAGAATAAAATGGAGGGTGAACCTCCATGTTGAATCTTACAGAAAAGGCAAAATACAAATCTAATAAATACATCCATAAATAAATCTAGGGAACGATGGAAGAACAGAATGTAGATAACCACATAGACATCTTAAATTATTTTGGACCGTAGTGCAATCCTGAGATATACTCAGAAGTAAAACTCACTACATGCAATGAGAATCCCATTTTAGGACTGCAGTGTTAGAGGGAAATCTGATGTGTTATACCAAGTTGATTAAAAAGAAGTAAGTACAATATCATTTCATCTCTGTCATTGACTACTTAGTTGGAAACTGCTCTAAAATTACAATTGAAATGTATGTAAAATGTAGATTTTGCATCCACATGCAAATTCAGGGATTAAAAAAAGTATAATAGATAAAGTGGGGTTTTTTTAGAATATGCCAAAATAATATATTGGATTGTACCTCTGTTAATTCATTCAGTTGTATGCACTGAATGGTCTGTATGGATCAAGCAACAAATGTCCAGATTGATTTGTACTGTCCCATTAATACTCGCATATGGTCTGAGTCATGACAATCTTTCTATTGCGGGCAATGCCTTAGGTTTTCCCCTACTATGTTGCCCAAAAGCATATTTGCTTTTGCTAAGAAATCTGTTGTAATTTTTTTCTTGAAAAAAAATTTAAAGAAAGGCCTAGGATAATTCAGCAGATTTAGGAAGGAGTTTAACAATATATTGTCTATTTTGTATTTATAATCTTTCTGATAACGTCTCTCCAATGTAAATTCACTTTGCTACCTCTGTAATATCTTACTGATTCAGATCAGATCTTTTTAACAAGCATTTAAGAGTTACACATTTATATAATTTGATATCTATTCAGCCAGTGATGCAAATTTTAGTATACTACCAGGTGGTGCCTCATATAGCGGTATATTGCAGCCAGCCAAAGAGAGACAAAGAAATAAGTCCATGTTTATTGTACCAGGAAGAACTTCCTGATATTATCAGTTTGCATCTGAACAGACTATCAGCCTATGCCTGCATTATTCAGGGGGCCTCTTCTTCCATCTCTATCCCAATTCTGCAGTGAAGGGTAGAAATTCCTTGGGCTATCTCCCCTGTTTTTTGGACTGCCTTATGGCTATCATTGCTATTTTGTCCCAACATTCAGTTTTAACTACAGTATTTTTCTCTCTCAGTTCTCAAAATTCTTGCAGTCAATGCAACAGCAGAAGATTCTCCAGGTGAAAGAATTGAGTAAGGGCGTGGAAAGTATTGTGGATGTAGATTGGAGACATGAAAGGTAGGATTTTGAATCATATACCCACAAACTTGAAAAATAGAGGAGAAATTTAAATGGGCAATCACTCTGCTTCTACTGTTAAATAAATTAGCAATCGTTGCTGATTTCTTTTTTAATATTACCTAGTAGATACAGATCTTTCTTCTGTCTTCCTGTGCTTTAAGAGCTAGACACTTGCTTTTTAAATGCTGAATTTGTGTGCAAAATACAATTCTATGTGTATGCAGTTCAATTTTTTTTAATTGCCCTGCAAAGTCTTTGTCATAGGAGGCAAAGCTAAAAAAAAGTGGAAGATACCTTCTGAAAGAGGTAGATGTAGTACATAAAATTATTAATGGTTTGGTGATATTGAATAGATTCTCCAAGACATTTGTAAAATTACCATTACAGCTCTTTTCAGGTATTGCAGAGTCTATTTGAAAGTGAAAAGGAACCACTGAAGATGCTGCAGTTGATTTGTAAAACTTGCAGCCACATTATGTCATGAAACATTGTAGACTATTTGAGAAAAAACCTTTATGCATATTATTGAAAGCTGAAATATTAATAGTTATTGGATAGGTATCAGAATGATCCAGCCATTTCTGCAACCTTACTTCTTTTCATTACTTTAGAACTTCAGATCTGCAGTTGGTCGAGTAAGTATTTAGTTGCTGGAAACTGAGAGCAAATGAAGCATCCTATTAACAGTTCTGTAAAAGTTTTTCTCTTTACTTCCATTGAAAGAATCCACATTATTTCTTCTCATAAAAAAGAAGCCAGTACTTAAAATTTCTGTAGTAATCCTTTATCTTGAAATATCTCTATCATGACAGCAACTTTTATTCAGAGCCCGTGTGGAGACTAGAATTACTCTAGTGATATTTTTTTTTTTTTTTTTTATCTGCTTAACAGTCATTACTGACCCTGCAGTGACCGCCCCCTAGCGGTTTTCAAGGCAATTGCATCTTTCTAGTTTCGGAATTAGACTTTGCCAGAGCCTAATTCCTAGAGCGTCAGCCCAGCTGGCAGCACAGGAGGCGGGATTTCCGTTGCTTCGCGCCCCTTTTTCGGACGAGCGCGGTTTTTCGCGCTTTTACCGGCAACTTGTCCCGTCTCTCTCTGTTGAGCCGCTGCCAGCATTTTTCCTCCACCGGAGTGAGAGTCCTCATTTATCTACTCACGTATGTTTTCGATCTGCTGAGTTGGCAGAAGCTGCGGGTATAGAAACAAGAGCTCACCTTGTTAACGCGAGGCTGGACTCGAACCGCTGAAGCTTTCAGCCATTTCTGGCCGGCACTTTCAGCGTCATTAAGCCGCTGCGCCACCGCGTCCCGCTAGTGATATATTAATGATATATTATTAGCTCATCAGTAAAAAGATTGATTGACTATGTACTATCAAAGTTCAAAAATATCAATTGTTTTTCTGTCCTGCTTCGAAGTCCAACTTTTGTTTCCATAGAGTGTTTCATGGAAAACTATTGTTTATACAGCTGGAATCTTTGTAGGTATTGATACATCATGGCATCTGAATATCTTTTCCAAGGCTTCGTTGCTACCCTGGAGAGTGTTTCTTGATTGCTGGTTCCTTTAATATTAATAGTCTATCCTAAAAGGCATCCACCACTTCAATATTTTCATTGTCAATGGTAAGCTGGTTGCTGTACCTGTTGTCATTAGTTTGACCTTAAATATAAACTTACATTTTACAAGTTTTTTTATAAAGTTATTTTTTCATTGTAGTCTTTGACTTTCATTACTAGAGCTTCCCAAGCATTTGCATTTTCAGCTACCAGGGTACTGTCATCAGCATAGCGTAGACTACTGATGTTTTTTCCTCCAGTTCTAAATCCAGGCTCATCTTCTTCCAATTCATCCTCCTTCAATATATATTCAGTATACAGGTTAAATAAATAAGGAGAGATTATATAGCCTTGTCTCACTCCTCTGCCAACCTGGCACCAGTCTTTTTCACCATGTTCCATCAGGAGTGTGGTTTCCTGTTGTGTCCATAGATTTCTCAAGAGAACAATGAGATATTTGGGAATTCCTATTTTCCTAAAGACATTCCACAGCTTGACATGATCAACACAAATGAAGGCCTTTCTATAATCAATGAAGGACATACTGACTTCTTTTTTGTATTTTTTGGATTTCTCAATTATCCAGCATGCCTCAGTAATAATCTCTTCTTTGTCTTTTTTTAAAACCAGCCTGAACATTTGACATCTCCTTTCCCATGTAGGGCTCTAATATGCATTAATGATTTTAAGCATTATTTTGCTAATATGTGAAATCAAGGATACTGTACAATAGTTTGTACATTTTGTTAAATCTCCTCTTTTTGGTATTGGTAAGTAGACTGACTTCTTCCAATCTATTAGCCACTGTGTTCTCCAGATTCACTGCCATATTTTGGTTAGAACCTTTACCAGTGGTTTTTCTGTTGTTTGCCATATTTTTGTAGATACTCCATCATTACCTCCAGCCTTCCAACTTGTTAATGACTGGAGTGCTAATCTAAATTCATCTTCTAGTATAGAAGGTCTTGTAAATAGGGAATATCTTCTAAGGCAACATGGATGTTGACATCTGTACTGTACAAATTTTCAGTACACTCTGTCTTTGGTCTTCTTTAAGTCAGTTACTATCTGTCATTGGCATTCTTTAGCATAACAACTTCGTAGCTAGAACCTCCTGAATTCAGAGATCTTTTGGAAGACTCCTTGTTTTTCCACTTCTGTTTTCATTTTCAATGTCTTTACAAATGTTATTGTAATATTGCTTCTTGTCTCTTTTACAGCTGTCTGAAATTCTTAATTTAATTCCTTCTTGACATTTTCTTTCTTTCTTGGCTTTGGCTTCTCTTCTTAGCAATTTCCACCATTTGTTCCGACATCCAGACTGCTTCTGTTTTTTCTCTCTTTGTCAGTCTCTTTTTACGCTAACAACATCTTTGATTTCATTTCATAGTTCCTCTGGTTCCCTATCAATAAATTTCAGGACTTCAAAGTGATTCCTGATTTTCTTCTTGAAAATGGTAGGTGTATGCTCTGGTTCATAGAAACTGGTTGGCTTTGTTCTTCCACTGTAGCTTGAGTTGGAACTTGCAGATAATCAGTTTGTGAACTGTCCCATAGTCAGCCCCTGGCTGCATCTTTAATTTATAACTGAGCTCTTTCACCTCCTTCTACCACTAATATAGTCAATCTGATTTCTGTATATCTGGTGATATCTGTCTATATGGACATCATTTTGGTTGTTTAAAGACTGTGTTAGCAGTGAAGAAATTGTTGGATTGGCAGAAACTTGTAAGTTGTCCTCCTGCTTCATTTCTCTTTTCTAATATACAGCCCAACTGTGTTTTCCTCCTTACTGTTTCCAACTTTGGCATTCCAGTCTCCAACCACAAGCAGCACAATCTGCTTGCAAGTTCTGCCAGTTTCAGGTAGAACTTGGCCATAAAAGTAATGAACTTCCTGTACTTCTGTATCAGTGGTTGGAATGTAAACTTGAATAATCATCATAATAACGTATCGTTCACAAAGTCTAATTGATATTATTTGGTCATTGTCTGCATTGCACCGAAATAACGTCCTTAACTATGAAAGCAACACCATTCCTTCTTTGTTTTTCATGTCCTTAGTAGTAAACAGTGTGATTTTCTAACTGAAAGTGCTCAATTGCAGTCCATTTCAATTTTTTTATGCCTAAAATATCATTGTGTAGTTGAATCATTTCATCTTTTGCTGTGTTGAATTTTCGCACATTCATGTTTCTTATGTTCCATGTTCCCACTGTAATTTTTTTTTGGCATCATCAGATTTTCTTTTCCTGCATGGCTGCACAAGGAAATAGATGCCCTGGAGGCTATCTTGCTGTGACATAAACATCATTTCTAGTCCAAAGATCTTCAGCTCTTCCTCAGTAGCAGATTGAGTGCCACTGAACCTGAAGTGTCCATCATACGGCACTGTATTGTTGTGATATTGTCTATCCATACAGTTGTTTTAGTCAAATACAGTAGTTTACCATTGCCTTCTCCTCTGCAATATGATATAATGCCCTTTGCTGTTGTTGCTAATGTGATTATCTGCTTCCAGAATCTTTTTGTATCGCTGCTGCCTGATGTTGGTGCTTGCTTGCTTTAATTGGGCAGCTGGGATGACCTGAATGCCTTGGGTGACCTTGTTGGGAATATGTACTTTTGGAATACACTCCCACCATTCCATTGGCATGATGAGGCAGCAAAGCAGAACTTGAGTGGGATTAAAAAGATTAGACCAGACTAATAGTAAATACTTTCTCAGATATTTAGATCAACATGGTACAATTGTGCCTAAGATCATGAACTGTAAAGCCATAAATCTCTGTATTATATTAGAGGAGGGGGGTCAGCAATGCAGTGACAGCCAAGCTCTTGAGAGGCATTTATGTCCCCCCCCCAGCAACAACATTTTTTTAAAATCACAGAAGATCTTGGGTGCAAATATCACAATTTTGAGGAAAGGGCATCTGGGCCACCACATAACAGTTCCTTGGAGCCAGAAAAGGTTGCCAACCCCTTTGTTAAGATGATTTTTAGCAAGTTATCCTTTCACCATTCTTTTTGCTGCATCAAAACAGGTCAAATTTTGGAAAAGTCATTCTAATGCATACTTACTAAAATCAAAAAAGAATTTTCAAGATCAAGCTTTGGAAATCTCATTTATTTACTAGTAAGATAATTCACACAAGAGTCCACCACTGCGAGTTATTACCACTACTATTCAGCTGTATTATCATGCCATTAAGTCAGTTTTTTTTATAGCAGTCCATTTCTAAATTGTTGTGGGCTCCTTAAATTGTTTCTGTGTCACTTTTAAATTGATAACAGTTTAGAAGAGGTATAGAAACTGTTGTGAATAACAGGTAACTGTAATGGAACTATACATATCAAATATGTGTAAGATTTAAAACTTTATAAACAACAATATTTAGTGGATATGACAGGATAGTATTTAGCTTTGCTGCAAGAGTTCTGTTAGTGGATACAGACAAACTCATGTGCTCAACTGTGAACTCTCTGTCAGCTATAACACATTTGATACTTGGAAAAGTTGGAGATGCAACCTAGATATACATCTAACCTTTGTCACTTACTGCCCCAACTTGTGAACAGCATTGGTTATCCCTGGTGTAGAAGGTGATAATGAAAAGGAGAAGAAGATGTTTGATAGGATTGGCATTGCTTCTACTCTTCTATTCCTTTAGTATCAACTCACATCCTCCACATATGTCATCCCACTCCAGTAAAAACTGGGTGTGCTTACCTGTCGTCTCTTCCTACTGCTGCCCATGCTCTCTTCGCAAGTCTTCCTCCTACTGCTGAAAGTGGCAGTGGATTAGTGTTGATGAAGATACACTGCAGCCCCTCTTCACCTTTCTCCTCAGGGATCATATCTGAAGGGGTTGTCTCCTTGTTTTTGTGCTCCTGGGCTTCGTTTCCTGCAGGAAATTCTATAGTGTCTCCTCCCCCACCCATCTATGATGTCACATAAATATACCATTGTGAAGTTCACATTTTATAGTAACTTTGATGAGATCTTATTTGTGCTACACCTTAACAGATGTGATATCAGGGGTTTCTATAGTCATTTTGCTAGAATAGGCAAGGCTGTGCATTAGCTCTGTCATAATAGGTACTTGTGATGTCAAGGAAGCTGACAGAGTATGTACAGGGGATCATTTAGATCAGCTTTAGATATGAGGTTAACTAGAAGTCACACACAAGACCATGAATGAAATGTATCTATCCATATCCTTTGCTCCAGAAATAGATTTCATCAGAATCCAGTCTAGAAAGCTCTCTGAAATGATTCTAAGGAAACTCAGAGGTGCTGCTTTAGTTAGGTTTTTTTTCCCCCAATCATTATGAGACTGTTTTTTTCTAATCATCATGAGACTGTTCTGGGACCTTGTGGATTCTTTCTGTCTCAATTACAAAAAATCCAAGATCTCCGTTTTCTTATATATCTGACAGTTCCATATCCCTTGTTCATATTTAGCATGTACTGTATGCTTACTCTAACCATTCTGTTTCTCCATGCAGAAGATTCTTTTCTGCATCTTTCTTAGCTAAATCAAAGAGTGAAGTTACACTCTTCTGTTGCCATAGCAGCATAGTAAGTTGCTAGGTAATAAGTGTTTTAAATTTGTTATGGAACAGATTATTTGTTCTAAATAAAAATCATACAAAACAAAATTTGTGCTTTGCCCATGAGGGAGGAAAATATACATTGAAAAGATAACAAAAGTAAAATATTCAGATATCCTAAATAAAACTTAATTTTGAAAATGTACTAAATTTGAGTTAAAATTTCCATTTTAAGAAATGTAAGTACTGTGTAGTGGGTATGTTAGTATATTCCTAGTTGGTGGCATACGAACAACAATATATTAGTTTAAAGATAACTTCTAAATTAGAGATCCTAGCTTGCATGCTTGTGGTAAAATTGGACTTTGTGCTTGTTACACATAGGCCAAAAGATGTCTAAACCTATTTGTAGCAAACGCAGTGTGTGGCTTGGGTATGGCTAAGACTAGTAACTAATCTATTTTTTTTATCTTACTAAAAAGCACCATGTGAAATCTGTGATTGACCAAAACCATGATAGGCAGTAGAGGTCAATGAAAGATTGCATCTTGGAATCTCCTTCTTAAGAACAAAAAATGCTCTCATGTTTACTGCTGTCAGCTTTTATATAGCAGTAATGGGAAGAGTAGTTTACAATGTCCATTTTCTGGCAAGTGAGAAAGATGTGACACTCCATTAATTGGTTTTTGTATGTTCTAACCATTACAATAATTATCCGGTTAAATGTATGAAAATGATGTTTCTCTTTGCATTTCAGCATTAGATCCTTCATAGTACCTGAAACTGCAACATCTGAAATATCTTTCCAAGATAGTAAAGGTGATGACAGAGAACAACTGTACCATCCTCCTGAAATCATACCACTTTATGGAATTTCATCAAAAATGGCTCCATTGTTTCAAGAGTCTGAATATAAGTAAGGAATATAAGAAATCAGCCACCTGCTTTGTTCCCTGTAATAGTAAACACCCCCTTACTTTTTGTCTGACACAGTGGGCCAAGGGCATTTGGAGAGGGCAACACCCTGTTGCTTAAAGAAAAGGGCTGTGTCTGTATGTATGTACATAAGTGATTCAGAGTAAACTTAGATATTTTAGGCAAAAATAGAATGTCATAGCTAGAGCTTACCAGTAGCATTTGTGTTAAAGTTTGAAAACAATGGCCTATCAGGAAAAATACCTAAAATGTTAATGCTTTTGGAATGCCAAGCTAATGTGTTTGGTTTGATTGTACCATTCCTTCCATATTTTAATTAAGAGAATGTCAACTGTATTGGGAAATCTTTAGAAAATCTTTAGTTTGCAAGAGCAGGATATTTGCAGTTGTTTCCATAACACAACTGCACAACTAATAAAGTTCCCATCTTTCTCCAGGAAAGGCCATACCCTCTCCAGTAATGAAGTGAGAAGTGTGATAATCAGCTACGTGAAGGCTAATGAGTTGGTTGATGAAACAAATAAAAAGTATGTAAGAACTGAAACTATTGAGCATAGAGATCAGAATATTTGCATCATTGCTCTATACCTCTGGCATGGAATGATTACCCAGGGATTTTTCAAAGTAGCTTCCTGTGCTCATAATACATTTCCATTTCCAAATCTGAATGTTCAATCCTCCAAATGATTGGTCCCATCCTAGTCCCTTTCCTATGTCTAGCATAGCACATAAACATACATATATGAGTATGGGCCTTGTGAAGTTGTACTCCTAATTCAGCAGCTAATTGAATCAGAAAGTACTTTTCTCAGTTTATTTAGGGCCACCAACAATAATCTTGATTAATTAATACATGATTTTTAATTAGATCTGCAAATCAGTAAATTTGTTAATTTAATCATTAAAATATTTTCATTAACAAGTGTTCCATAGATTAATAATTTGTAATCATTTGTAAATACATTTAATATAAATATATATAAAACCAGCAGATATTTACAGGTAGTCCTTGGTTAACAACAACTCGTTCCATGACTTTTTGAAGTTACGACACCGCTGAACAAGTGGTACTTACGACCGGTCCTTGAAGTTATGGCCGTCCCAGCACCCCTGTGGTCACGTGTTTGCAGTCTTGGACTTGGCAACCAGCTCACACACTGGTTGCAGCATCCCAGAGTCACACGATCACCATTTGTGACCTTCTCTGCCAGCTTCCCACAAGCAAAGTCAACGGGGAAGCCAGCAGGGAAGGTTGCAAGTCACTCCTGTAAGTCCCACCACTTTGCTGCACGCCCTCCCACCCTCCAGAGCATCCACCCTGCACCTGGCCGCAGTGATGTTGGGCTGCAGCAGCCATTTGTGTGACCTCCCACCCTCCCACCCTCCGGAGCACCCACCCTATGCTTGGCTGAAATTGCGCCACAACAGCCACTTACCTGCCTGCTGGCCTGCTTGCAATCCACCAGGATTTGTGACTTCCTCCTGGCTTCCCCACTGACTTTGCTTGTTGGAAACCGGCAGGAAGTTGCAAGGAGGTCCTTGCCTAACAGCAACAGGGACTGCTGGAATTGCCATCACTAAGCGATGCAGTCACGTGACATCATGCTTTATGACTGCATTGCTTAGCGACAGAAATTCCTGTCCCAATTATAGTTGTTAAATGAGGACTATCTGTATATCCATTCATATTAAGCATCTAGCTGATGTGACCTGGCTGTCTTGAAAAAAATTAGCAAGATCAGACCTGATCAGTAATTGGATGGGAGAATATGAGGAAATTCCAGGGCTGAAGGTTAGACTACAAAGTCAGAAGTTAGTGGTCAACCACTTCCCTGTTGTTGCCCAGAAAACTACATGTCTATATCTAGTTGATAGTTGTTTACCTTGACTGGAGGAAGTCTTTCTAAATTTTTATTTAGTTTACCTTTCTAAACTAAAAACAATAGGTGGCCAGGACCTTCTTATTTGTAGTTCCCATACGTTGTAAAGCAAAGCTTTAAATTGACTTGGCAGAAATTAAGTGTTGTACATTATTGACACTGGTGAGTTCCCAATGTATGGAGCAAATCATGATGAAAATGCATTTCTTTTTGATCACAGCTTTGTAAAGGTAAATCCAGTTTTGTGTGACTGTTTGTTAAGCAAAGCAGAGCAAGATATCTCAAAGCTCAAGTGGGATGATCTCCTCAGCAGGTGAGGGAGACCGATTCATAGAGAAGTTTTATATATTTGATATAGGATTTCCTTATAAAGTAAGTCTGCTTTCCCCAATCTTGGGCCCTCCACATTGAGACCATAATTTCAAGAATTCCCAATCAGCATGGCTAAAGGCTGTATGATTGCCCTTTACAATAAAGTGATGCTTGGCATATTTGTGTCTTGTATATCTGAAGATGATGCCCACTGTAAGAGTTATTTCACAGCAAATGGTCAGTCAATGGGAAAAGCAGCATTGAAATTCTTCACTGGAAAGAAAACAAATCATAATGGCTATGCACGCACACTTTTGTAGAGACAGCTAGGAATCGCTTTTGAAGCAATTTTGCAAGCTTTGCAAAAGATGCAGAAGCTTTAATGAAAGAGCTGAGGTGCTTCATTCACATTTTGGTACCTTACAAAGCATCTCACTTGGATGTTTTGCATGGCCCTAAAACATTTGTATGTTGCACTCCTTGTGCCATAGGGACTGTTGGACGACTGGAAGATGAGACTTTTGTTGCCTAGTTTTGAATTTTTGCCTATTCAACATAGGTTTCCCTATGTCTAACAATGGTAGGTTGGTTTGTCTTTACTATAGAATAAACAACCTGCTAAGAGACATACAAATTTCACGTCCAGAAATAAGTTCTTGTTCTACATGAACATTGTTTAATTATCAGGCTCTGTTTCTTGGTTTATATATATGGACTACTCACAGGGTTCAGCATCCATGTACTAAATAGATAGGTATAGCTGGCAATTTTGGACATCAGGAATGGCTAAGCCAGAAATGCTGAAAGCTCCTATCTCATCAGCTAGATAAGCTTACATTTTCTAATTTACTGGCAGGTGTCTAGACAAACTTCAACCCTTCCATCAGGTAACCTTTTTGGGACAAGAACCTGTTGTGAGAAGAGGAAACATTTATCCAATTGATGTAACCATAGCACAGAGGTCATCCAATAAAAAGGTAAGAGTCAAAGCATGAGGACTTGTGAGCAAAGGTCCCAGCTGGATTAATCCAGAATCTATCACCAGGCAGAAGGTTAACGTGCTTGCACAGATCAAGAAACCATCGATGTCACCCAGTATGTTATGACTCTCTTTCCATACACGTATCCATTCATTTAAGCTGCCCAGATTTAGGGATGCAGTCGTGCTTAAAAGTTTGTGAAGCCTTTTGAATTTTCAGTATTTCTGCATAACTATAACCTAAAACATGATCTGTTCTCCATACAAGTCCTAAAACTAGATAGATTCAAACAGTTCATAAACTTTTAAGCACCACTGTATATATGCTATCAAATAAGCATTGCTTCTGTTCATTTCTAGAGACATGTAAAGATATGATTAATATGCATAGTGAAAAGATTTATAAGCCCATCTATTTCAAAATGCCTTTGTCCATAAAATAGAGCACACTCAAGTAAAAGTAAGTAAGTAAAAGTTAGATGGCCATTTAGTGGCAACATCACAACTAATTTTGTACATTAATGTCTTTTTTTGTTTTGGCTAATAGATAACAATAATTAAGAATCTTGAGCTCTATGGTTTGGACCCTCAGGCTCTTGCCAGTACCCTTCAGCAGAAGGTCCAGGCTAGTGCCACTATCATTGCAGACCCTGGAGCAAAGGACAGAGCACAAGTCCAGATACAAGGCAATCAGATTGGTCATCTTGCTAAACTGCTCTTAGGTAAGTACCTTTGGCATGCCTATAATAATATTCATAAATCATCTCCTTTGAATGAAGGGGGATTCCTGGTGACTTCATAAACAGATCCATGAAGTTTTCTTGGCAGCACTTCAAAACTAGTTTGCCATTGTCTCCTTCAGGTTTTTTTTTTTTTTACTTCCCAATCTAATTAATAGCCCTGGGATACCTTGAGGACTTCCATCAAATACTAACCAGACCCAACCCTGCTTAGTTTGTAAGTCCAGACAAAGTTGCTGAGGTGCTGCCACTTGCTAAAACACTGAGAATACATTATCGGTTTGCCTGGATTAATTTTGTTCCTATTAGTGGCATCAGAACAGAAAATATAATATATCAAAGGGACATCTCCTTTTACTTTTGATTGGAGTAGAAACACATGAATGCTTTTAGCAAGCAGTGGTTCCAAGGAACTTCTTTGCAAGTATATATGCCAGTGTGCCACCTTTCTAGTGAACAGCACATTTGCACAATGCTACAAATCACTACAGTTGGATGAAGGATTATAGGGTGGTAACCTCCATTGATTTTAAATGGTTATGATGAATTAAAAAGTGGTTTCTCATCACTTTAAGGTAATTACAAAACCACAAATAGCAAGCACATATTTACTCTATAAAAGAAGGAAAAATGGTTATTATATCATTAGTCCTTTATATAGTGCAGTGGCAGGTAATCTGTGTCCCGCTGGATGTTGTTGAACTAGTTTCCAACATCTCTCACCACTGCCTATGATGGAAATATCTAAGAACTACTGGTATAGTACTTTCAGATTTTCAGAACCTTTAAAAAATTCTTAGTAAGCTGCACTTAGTGTTGTAAATGTTTCAGCTGTTAAATGCCAAGTGATTATTATTGTTTGACTCTATTGCAGAGGACTACCAGATACCTCGCAAATATATCCAGGGTCTTGAGAAAGCACCAAAGATGGGGCGGAAGAAGTAGCCAAGCCTGAGAGTATGTTATATATAAATATCTTATTCAGTGGAACTGAATCCACCTGGAACTGAAACCAAATGCCTTATCTATAAACTATTTTTATTTAATAGATAAAATAAAGACTTTTCCCAGATACTTTTGAGTTTTCTACCTATCTCTTTGTATTTACAACTAAGCTTTTACCAGAATAAGGTACTAAAAGATAACTCTGTATACTGGCTAGTCATAATTTTCATAGCTGAACTTTTCACAGGACCATGATGATAATCAGAATAGAACTACCTGTATCTATAATATCAACAATGTGATTCCTCCTACTCAATAGCCATTTCTTTTGAACCATTTCTACTGAACAAGGATGATAGGTATTTACACCTTATTCTTGTACCTAACACATTCCACTCTTGCTGCAAGGAAAACTAGAGAGATGACTCAAGAAAAGACCAGGGATGACCAGCCTTTTCATTGGAAAAGGCTACAATTAACGTTTTAGAAGTTGATGGCTGCAAGTGGGTAGAGCCCCATCAGGTATACAAACAGGGATAGATTTTTTTAAAAAACAAAATTGAGGGTGGGTAGTCAGAGAAGTGGTTTCCTTTTTTAAATTATGAAATGCCTATTTTAAGAGTTTTCATGATAGTTTTCATGTGTTTTCAATCTCGGCCAATTTTTAGAAGTCCTAGTTAGAAGGGCTACCAAGGGCTGCAAAAATGGAGTTAAGACTGCTGAATGCCCCTTGCCTTAAAATGTTTATTAGATTAATATCCCACCTTTCCTCCAGGAGCTCAAGGGGGCATGCAACTCTCCTTCCAGTTTTTCCCCACAAGAGCTCTGGGAAGTAGGTAAACCTGAGAGAATGTGATTGGTTTGGTTTCCATGGCTGACAGTGGACTTGAAGTTGGGTCTCCCCAGTCCAGCACTTTAACAACTGTATCACACCAGCTTTTAGGCCATTGATTTCTCTTTTTCTCTCTTTTGCATGGCTGTGGGATAGCTCTGATCTCTACTTCACTAACATGCAGTGGCTGCAGTGTTAACTCGGAATTTGGCCAGTGCATTGATGGTGATCTAAACTGCGTGATTTATTGGAATATGTCTTCTGTTCACACAGAGTTAGATGAAAGTACTTGCTCAAATGTATAGGATAAATCAGAAGGAAATGCTACCAAACAGATAAGCTGCACAGAAAATAAGCTCTGTGAAAGATTTCTGTTGGTAATCCCACTGGGGGAGAGGAAGTTCAAGATCCTTTGCCTATTAGTAACAGTGAGTCAGTGGGTTAGAAAACTACATCTCAGTTAAAATTGAAATATAACAACAACATTGTTTCTTTGTGTGCAATGCTAGTGAACCCCACACAAAAGTGTAAGAGAGAAGAACTCATTCTTTATATCAGATATTCTTTATTTTTAATAGTTTCTTACACAGTTTGCATCATATAACCAAATTGAGAAGGAGCTTTAAAAAAAAAAGTCAGATGGTGACATTAAAAAAAAAAGTCATAGGGCTGAAACAGTAGTAAAAATAAGTTACAGCATTGCAAAAATGTATTTACTTTATCCACATAAAAGCTTTCACTAATTCCATTCTATACAGATTGTACATGTGTTTTTTAGCTGACCATTCTGAACAAAAATACACACACACACATAAACAGATGCAAGCAACATAATATACTAAACAAAGGCACTGCTAGCAGTAGTCTGCGCTTTTTAAGTTGGGGCCTCCATACCTAAGGCTTCTGTTCTATCACAGATCAAATGGCTCCACATTCTCTCCCAATCTAAGCATCATCATTTTTTTTTCTCAGCTTAATGCCCCTAGCTATATAATATCTTTAAAGAAAAAAGCCACCTGCCTATTTACAGGAGGCTTAGTCAGCAGCATTCACATCAATTGCATAAGAAGCCATGCCTTCTATAGAAATGTTCAAGACATGCCAAGGGGAGGAGCAGGAGACAGTTTTCCTCCCTCTTCGATGAAAATAAAACAGAATATATAATATCCCTCTTGGAGAGAAGATGTTTAATGACTTAACAAAACTGACTCTTCTCTTACTATGCAGACACTGGAACAACTCCTGGGGTCCCACATTTTTTGTTTCATCAACCATTTCTACAGTCCTGAGGAAGCTTGTGTGTAGCTTTACTTCAGCATGAACTTAGTTAAATTTGCTCCTTGCTTCTCCTTAAGGTGTTCAAATCATTCCTTTTAATTGCAAGGTACACCTCTACACACAACCCTGCTATCCCAGAGCTAAAAACATATTTTTCCCTTTATATGCCCCCCCCCCCAATATATTTAAAGAATCTTCAAAGAAGGTTATTCAGGCTAATCAGGTTCTGACAACTGATTAACCCTTGCCTAATAAAATTAGATTCTTAGCATGGGCTTAATTACCAAATTAATGAAAGAGAAATGATTCTGTTCGTTTTAAACAAGAGGCTAGTATTTGCAGAGCAGGGGGAAGGGAGCCTTGAGTTTGCTCAGTCAACTGAGTCAAGACATTTACAAGCTGGACTAAATGGCTCATGCATGCTTAAGCTAGCCCTCAAAGGGGAAATACATGAAACCTAGTTTGACTCAATGAACTCATGTGGAAACCACACTCAGAAAAGGGAGGGGCAGAAAAAAAAATGAAGGAATCATTTGTCTCACACAACTACCACATAAGCAGGAGAATAAAGAATGCCTCATGTCCTACATCATATCTGGCAAACTGCAGCTAGTCACGCTGTAGCCACTCCAATGTGAGACAACTCAATACATTTGTAGGCTGTGCCTGAATAGCCCCACAGTTGCCATATCTGTTCCCAATTTATCCGTCCTTACCATAAGTGAGTGCATAATTCAGAGTCAGGTTCCAAATACACAAGATCATCTTGCAGACAAGTAGTTCCCATACAGCTGTAACTACGTCAGAAGCATAGTTTCAAACAGGAAGTTCTATATAAATGTAAGGCCTTAGATAACAATGCCTGTTTTTTTAAGTGCATTGCTCATTTCTCATAATACTTGTTCTATTGTCACATTTACTTTTTAATTCTCCAGTTCAAATTTCAAAAACTTGGCTTTTGCAAAAACAGAATAGAGCCAGCTAATTGGAGCTTAACACCTTCAAACAGGTTGCATGAACTGCAAGGTGACAGCCAATAAGCTGGAGAGTTGCAAGTTGCAACTCATTTTCTACTACATGAGTGTCAATAACACCCAAGATTATTTCCTGTACCTTTCAGAGTCTTCACATACTTTTCAAGGTAATATGTGACTAATGCTTCCAACATCTTTTAATAAAGGTAAATACAACCATCAGCTGCCAAAGCCTTCAGTGCTGGTCCTGCGTTAGGGGAAAGTGTGTTCCAAAAGCAGGGCTATGCAATGCCCCACTTCCATCTGAATCCTAAAATTCTACCATCTGAGAGACTTTTCCCTCTGAGAAAATGTACTCTTTCTCATGTCCAAAGCCATTCCTCAAGTCCTGCTTATCTTCTGCCGCCTCCTTGGCAATTGTTCAGTTCATTTTCTTGTGCAACAAAATGTTTGGCATCTTTTATAGTGTGTCTCACGTATATCAGACTAAGATTCTTCTGTTTGCTGATGGTTATGTGGATGAACTGACCACAGAAAGCACATTCACTATACATTTCCACTGCACGTAACACAAATCCACAGGTGAGGTATCAGGATGACAGGAAAAGGAGATGGCCATTTTGGTCCAGCCTTAACATTTGTACAATAAACCAACCAATAAAGTAGACATTCAGCATTCATTGCAGAGCTTCCTGGCAGTTTGACCATGGAGAAGGAAAAGCAGCGACCACTTCTGGTTCTAGAGGGTCAGTGGACTGGAATATCAGTTTCCCTTTCGTAACTACCAGTTCTAAGCAAAGCTTGGGTTACAACCAAACTGAAAAGTGTCCTGAGAAAGAAAAAGTTGTTCGGTTTTGTTTTTATTTCTTTTAAATATATTTATTTATTTAGACTTTAAAATTAAGTTTGTTGCTAACCATATTTGGTTATCCAGGCTTGCCATTTGCTTCTTTCAAGGCCTCTTGCAGTCTTTGTTTAAACTTGCTGTATTTTTTTTGCACTTGCTGTATTTTGTCTTTTTCTTCTCTTTCTAGTATTACTAGAAAATTCTGTAGCTCTGGAATAGAGAAGTTGTCCCACTAAGGGAGTAAAAAGACAGAGAGGCTTTAAACTGGCAGAAAAAATAAATGTTCTAACCCGTGAAAGAAGATGTCAGCTGTAACAAACTTAATTTTCCAGAAGAAAACCCCACCCCAACATAATGAACCCTTTGCAATCCCTCATTTTCCCTCAAGTCATGAAGTTGCTACTCTGAAACTTTCAGGGTAAGAAAGCAGAAACCACCCATAGGAAAGATTACACACACTGTATCATTTTCCAGCTTTCCACCACAAAAGCCCCCGTATCTGCAAAGGGTGATTTTCCAGCATATAGCTTACTTGTTTTATCATCATTCTTTAGGTCAGTGGCTGAAATTCAAAGGAGGTACAGAGAGTGGGTTCTAGTTTATAACTGGTGGTGAGCCACTAATGCAGAAGGAATAGAAAAATATATTTTATGTTGAACGCTCCTTCCTTCTGTAGCTGAAAATCTGCATCTTAAATCAGGATTCCAAAACTTGTAACCTTCCAGTTGTTGCTGATACTACTGAAATATTATAGGTTCCTCAAGTTTAAGGAGTTGAAAACCTAGAATTACCAACCATATCATGTTCCTAACAAGTCAGGCTGAATTCACAAAAAGTCTCTCTGCCAGTCTAAATGCCAGACAGCATCTGACTTTAAATATACACCACTCAGGCATAGCTTTTAGCAGGCAAACTCAATCTCTTCCCTGCTAAATAGAGAAAATGTTCAGGGACATGGAGCAAGAAGCTGATACCTGAGCTGAGAAATAAGTGACTGTACAATAAATGGCTGGAATTACTCCAAGAAGCCAGGGACAAAGAAGTAGAGGACTTCAAGTGATCGTTAAAGAACAGATAATTGCTGTAGTTATACACTGCATTAAGTTTTAATTTCTTCTGCTATGTGAGCTTAAATTATGTATATCTCTATACAATCATGTATATACACATACAAATTATGTATATCTCTGTACAAGCTCAGGAGTTATGTGTTTTACCACAGCCTAGACTCATACATCAGTCATGTTCCAGAAGCTCTAGTAATTTCCTGTTTATTTTTTAAATTATTGTTGCTGTTGTTGTTGCCTACTAGTTGAATTTTCTTTTTTTAACCAAGTCGAAGGTTTAATTGTTGGGTACTTAAGTTAAAAATGATTTTATATACTTACAAAAAAAAAGAAAAGGTTTTGGCCCTCTCTCTCTGCACATTGGAATTGTGGGGGGATGTCAGGTGAGGTGCTCCCTGGGAGACAGATGGTGGCAAGAAAAATTACTAAGCTACTACTACAAAGTAAGAATGTGGGGACAGTATCTGTAAATCCAGAGGGCTTCTGGGAAAGAAGATTGAGTCCTTTCACCTATAGACTCATCTGTGCTGCTATAGTTCCTTGAAAGAAAGAAATTCCCCTCTAGAAGCTTCCAAACAATTCAAATTTTAAGAAATGCGTCAAAAAGCTTATGTCCAAGGTTTGGAAGGCTTATTTTTAATTTGGAAATTATTCCTATGACTCAGAGTTTAGTCCTTTACTTTTGAAGCACAGAAGAATGTCTTCCTTGGTGCCTGGTGTAATCTGTGTTCTGAAGCCTGATCATTTAGCTCTATATTGCTAAATTTTAAGCGCCAGAATTCTGCAGGAAGTCTATTTTGCCCTGTATATATGCCCTGTATATATAAAACATGTTTAATATTTAAAAAGGGTATTAAATGAGACCTAAAATGCCATTTGCTTAAAATACTTCTGTACTTGCTTCAATATTCCACTTATTCTAGAATACAAGTATCTAATAGTGTTATAAGAAATAATAAGATGGGAAGTTTGTTTTTTTCCACCCACTCTGGTTCTCTCCTATAGATTCAAATCACCACTTGTTGTAATGTGGTTCTATCTTTGTGTGTCTTTGCAAGTTAGGGGGGGAAAAAACCCACATAGCATTCAGACCTACCTCAACTTCCCCCGTTTCATTTTCCTTCAACACAAAATTCAGAATATCTGTGTCAGGGCCTGCTAGCAGCCGGAGGAACAAAGGGTATTCTGTGACTGGAAGCTTCTGGGAAAGAACTACAAAAGATAAGACACCAAAAATCACTTAGGACCTTTCAAAAGAAAGTGCAGATTTACTCACTCTCTGCATTTGGACATGTAGTTATGGTCAGGCTTATGCACAGAGCCTCAAGGAGACTAGACAGAAAAGGCTGCTACTGCTTCTTGTTAAGGATCTTCAGCCCTTTCTTCCTTTACAGCAATTTCAAACATTTAGTGTTTCTTCTCCAAAACTGGACTTTATTACTTACTATTTACCCTTACTGAAAGCCATAATAAAGAGGAAAGCAACTCTAGGTTAAAGAATTTCCTCATCAAATTGCAGAGAGGTATCAAGTGGGGAGCCATAAGGCTCAGTCCTTAGGCTCTGTAGCCTTTAACTTTTTTTTTTTTTAAACAAACAGGGTGAAGATATGGAATGAATGCTTATTAATGTACAGATATTATAAACATCGGTGGGATAGTTAATGCTCTAGAAAACAGAAATAACATTTAAAGTGATCTTAATAGGTTAGAGAAGTGAACAGATAATAACAGAACTGAATTAAAGGCAACTGAAAGCAATGCAATTAGGAAACAGATATAAGATGGAAGATACCTGGTTTGATAGTAACATTTGTGAAAAGATTTTGGAATACTAGTTGACTACAAATTGAAAACGAATCTGCAGTAAGGTAACTGCAAAACAGCCAATGATGGAAGTTTAATTTCCAAATCACATTCCACTCTATACTCAGACCTCCTTCTAGGCACCATACGTTAAGGATTCAGACAAACTGGATCTGGGTCAGAGAAGGGCAATGAGGATTATCAAGGGACTAAAAATGAAACCTTAGGAAGAGAAATTGAAAGTAACTGGAAATACTTAGCCTTCAGAAGAGAAGGCTGAGAGAGATATTTCAATCTTCAAATACCTCAAAAGATATCACAAGAGGTCAACACCTGTTTTCTATTGTCCAGATTGCAGGACGTAGCCTCTACCGATTCTATGATTCTAAATCCAAATTCTGCAAGGATTTTTCATGGATATAATTATTGCCTATCTAACTCAGCAATCGCTGACCCTTTGTCTAAGGACTTTTCCATTTATAATTTTGATATAATTTTAATTGGGTGCCATGGGGTGAACTTGGAACTCTGTGCATGCACAGCACATGTTGCCATTGAGCTATAAGCTTAGGTAAAGCTATAGTTATATAGTACATCTTTACTTTAGCTCTTGTAACTACCAAATTAGGAGATTTCATGCTGTACATGATTATCCCTGCCTGTCACGATAAGATTGCTTTTATACATGCTTAGACTTTGACCATCCAAGGTCATTTAGCAAGAGCTCTGGCTAACAGTGTTTGCATTATTTATTTGCCAGAAGAAATAACGCTCTGTCGCATGTAGCCACAAAACATACAAATGTGCCTATGAATGATGTCACAAACACTGCAAACAGTAGCATGATGTCAAAGCCAAGCTTCTATTAAAATCAAGCATTGCCTGCCTTAAGGAAGGACATCCTATATTGGATTGGATACTTGTCAGAAATTAAGGTCCATAAACAAGCAGATTTTTCTTCAGATACCATCCCAAAATGAATAAGCCCTATAATGTCTTCATTTTGATACATTAAATCCAAAATACAACATGGAGAAAATAGATTTCTGATTTGTAATTTAAGAAAATCCTATTTAATTCCATTTCTTCTACCGACTATGAAAGTAGACTTGAACATTTTGATCTCATATTTGGAAGCATGCCATCCCGTGAACTTGGCAAAATAGAAATAGAGATTCTACAACAGGTCCCTCAAATGCCATTTTAAAGATCCCCCCATATGACTTTCCAATAGATTTATTATTTTTTTGTAAAACCTTTACCATAGTTATTGAAGTTTATTCTGCCCAGAAAGCTAAGATAGTCAAAAGGAAGCTTGGTTAGATTAACAATTTTATTCTTCACTTTCAGCTTGCTCTACTGCTTTTCTTTTTTTAAAAAAACTAATCTTGTTCTAATGTTTGTATTTATTATTTTAAGAATTGTTACTTTTACTGTATGGTTTTAATCAAGACTGATTTGATTGCTTATTGTTTGACTGCTTTGGGCTCCTCTGGGAGGAAGGCTGCTATAACAAAAGAAGATGGGAACCTGGCAGACCACTTGGATGAATGGTCACTTATAGGGCAGGAAGCTCTTTGCAACAGGTAATATTTTGTGTCTTTCTCACCTTGACCATCTTTTTGCATCTGTTTGAAAAGTGCAAATTTCTGTGGGTTGTCCACCACCATAAATTTCTTCAGAAGTCCCTGGATCACCTCACTCACAGTTGTTGTGCTACTGATGTGTAACTGCTTGATGGCATCCAATGGCAGGTAGAATGATGTTCTTTTCTCTGTCATGTTAGCTAAGTTGACCTCCTTGAGAGCATCATGGATAGATGGTGGCCTAATCCCTGCTGTGACTGTCACAGGACGCCTCAATTTTAGGTGCACTTTGATGAAACCTGTGTAAGTGCCATCATCATTCTGGGGATTGGGAAAAAATGAGAAAAAAAGACTGAAATTAGTTAAAGGCAGATTATATTTCCTTTGATCTTTATTTCCTAAATGACTTGGAAGATGCAATTCAAATTATTTCTCTGAAGAAAACCTGAAACAGTTTTTTGCAATCAAGGGACCTCTAGATCTATCATACTCCAGCCTTGCAATACCCTGGAAGCTACAACATATGATGACATATACCCACTTTCTGAACCATTTTCACAAATACTCTCTAGCTGTTCCAAGCAATAAATGTGTAAGAGAAACAAAAAGTAAAATAGCCCTTCTAACCACTACTTTAGCTTTTTAAAAATCTATATACAACTACAACAGTCCAGTCTTTAGCATTCCTGTTCTGAAGTTAAGCAGGATTGCACCAGATAGATCTTTCCTGGGAACGGGAAATTACTTTATTTGCTTATTCTCTTTATTTTAAGAGTAAGGTCTGTAATCAGTAACAGGCTGAGGGACAGCCTTGGCAGTGACACAGAAAACCAGTTTAAAATTCCACTGAATTGAATCTCTTTTTAAGAATGGAAAGACTTCTTAGCACTACCTCATTCAGCCTACAGTCTGTACCAAGACATACCCCATTTCACCACTTTTTCTTTTCTCATTTAAAACTTTTCATTGATTGAATCCATTCATATTTATACTTGGAGAAGATCCACTAAAATCAGTGTGATTTTCTGACTTCAATACATGAACTACAATTCTAAAGCCTGGTCCAGCTACTGCCCAAAGTTTATAATTCCTCCAGGTACCATTTTTAAACATTTTCCTTTTAGAATCAAGATAAGAATACTAGGTTCATTTATTTCACTCCCTCCAGTTCTTTTAGTACTATACTTTTCTACAACTGGTTTTTTGGAGGGAAGGCAATGTGCAAAGGAATGCAGTCTGTCAATTCCAAGGGAGTCTGCCTACTTTACTTCATCGCAATATCAGGAGCTGGCAACTCTAGAAGGGCAGCAAGATCAAGTCACAGAATTCAAGTGGCCAGGAGAGTCACTGATTTGTACTTGCAAGACAGTTATTTGGCTGCAGAGTTCTTATAATCATTCTTTGGGGCACTGTAAGCCACACAATGCTTTGTGGCAAGTTCTTTTCCTTAGAAAGACAGAATGCAAATGTTTAAATAAATAGACAACTGGTTTACCCAATTAATTTGAAAGATGTCCAGGATACTTTGGATTGAGTGAAAAATGATCTTTTTCCCCATAAATTTTGAACTGGAATGGACTTGCCTATGATGCTCCTTATAGATACTGCAGGGAAAAAACGTAATCAAGACTGCACACTGAAGGGTAATTTATCAAGCTCCCTGCACTTTGGCTGATACATATTCTGTAGTGGAAAAAATGTTCTTCTTCCACAAAAGCAACTGAGACAGATGCTGAACCACTTTGCGAGGCGATGGGTTGGGTTCATCTCAACTCATCTATCTAGAATAATAGAGCCACGGTTATTTGTGGAAAATCATTAGCTGATATTCAGAGGACATTTGCAGAGACTACAGAATGTTTCCAAGAAAGGCTCAAATTAGCTGCAGAACAGTCATCCCAGCTGCTACATGGCTCAAACCACTTAAATAGCAGGTTGAGGAAAGAAGTTCAGCTGATGGAGAGAAACCTCCAAATCCTCCTCAATCCAAAGAGTGCCTTTCCTTTGGAACAGCCTCTTAAAAATCACGCTTCTAATCAGAATCCCCGTGAACTATCATTAAAACAAAGTAAACTAGACCTTTCAGAGTGGAGCCCTGCCAAGATTGCCTGTTTGAGCTAATAAAACCTGTACTAATCCCACAGAGTTTTAGTAAAATCAATGCCATGGAAACACAGGCCCAATCTTAGAAGTACAGCCAATTCTCTGCTAAAGCAAGTATTTACACCTACTTATCTATCTTCCTGGCATCCTGCTGTCTCCTACAGCAATTCTGTGAAGTAGCTTAGACTTGGGGAGTGGGACCAGTGTTTTTTTAGTCCAGACTGAAACTATTTGATCCAGATGTAAACAACAAATAATTGCTTTATTCTTTATTGTCTGGGCTATCGGGGTCCCAAGTAAATCTAAAAGATTACAACAGAATATGTTTCACTGTAGTTGCTGGCAAGCGCAACTAGGACTACTTCTCTACTTTTCAGAAACTCTGTAAGCCATACAAC
This sequence comes from Liasis olivaceus, assembly GCA_030867105.1. Classification (NCBI taxonomy): domain Eukaryota; kingdom Metazoa; phylum Chordata; class Lepidosauria; order Squamata; family Pythonidae; genus Liasis; species Liasis olivaceus. The sequence continues at coordinate 162,031,334 of CM061350.1, read as the reverse complement.
GCAATGTCCCAACATACAGAGAAACGGCTGCAGGGAACCCAGGAAAGCCAGGCTATAACATTCATTGGATAAATTCCACAATAAGGTGGCCTCCTGCTATGTTCTATTGCAGACCAAGAGAAATCTATCCAAAGGCCTATATGGGGTATACATCCTATAAGACATCTTCAGATGAAGGAAAAGCAGACAAAGGACTGAACAAATTAATGGCATTTTTCTGCTACTCAAGATGCTATATATCAATAAAGCAGGGACATTACATCAAATGTGTAACAAAATAATGCTAATAAATTCCAGTAAGTGCATGAAATAACATAAAATCCAAATGCAAGTCAACCAATGTGGCCCATACATCCATCACGATGTGACTGAAGGCTCCAGCTGAGAAGAGAGGAAAGGCGTGAGAAAAGCTCTTTTTGACAGTTACTTACTTAATAGTCACTCATAAAGCACCAGCACTTTTGCTTTAGATAGTTCAGCTGATCTGACCACTCTTCTTCTCAGAGCTTAGAAAGTAAACATTAGGGCTGTGCAGCACTTTGTATCTGAAGGCAAAAAGGTAGTTCAGAGAGTGCGTGGACATAGCATCTGTCTGCAACAAAGCTACCCCACTTTTTCAGGAGAACTTGTAGCTGCCCAGGCAACTGCAGGGTGATCCCTGGAAAGAGGCGTTTGGTTGAAGAAGAAATTGCAAATGTGTGCTGCACGCATAACCTGGTATGCTCCAAAGCACGGTTTTGCCTTTGAATCCAAAGTGTGGCACAGCCTAGTAAACATAGCCATCCTTTTATAGAGAACTCCAATTAACAGATTAATTAATTTGTTATTTCAGTTACTGAAGGCAGAGAAGACGTCCACATTCATCTGGGGCTCCTAGAGTGGTAAACAGATTAGTTCCCCTAGAATGTAGCAAGCCTCTCATCATAAATGCTGAAAGGGAAAATAGTTTTAAGGGCCACCACCAAAAAAAAGAAAAAAGGAAATAATATCCAAAACTGCAGTACCAACCAGCTTCATCAGCAAGCAGTTGTTGACTTTTGAGTTGTAATTGCTAATCTTCTCCTTCAGCTCCTGGATTGTAGGAGGTTTAGGTTTTGCTTCTTCCACTGTCTTTGTTACATTCTAAAATGAAAGACAGCAAGTGATATTGAGACAGGCAAACTTTGGTAGTTGATGATACAATAAGTTTAATAATAAACAAACAAATAAGCAAGCCTAATTTACAGTCTGCCCACACCAACGCTCATTCCACTCTATTTTGTCCTGTTGTCTGTTTTAGATATAATAAGTGGCCCTATTTGACTTACAGGACCAATGTCTACCTGGTAGTTTTTTGTGGTGCTAAGCAGAAAGGATGGGCGCTGCTGACATCATCACAGCTGCAGCATCTTGTATTGAAAAGTGAAGCTCTGAGCCTTTCACAGTTGTTGTTTTTTTTTAATGAAAAATCTTGGTATTAGCACTAACTGGCCTTCTTCAGACAGGAGTCGTGGCTCAGGGATCTTCCCAAGCGTGGCAATTGCTAGCACCAGCCCTTACTTACTCCCAAGATGCCTGAATTGCATTAAACACTGTACAAAACTTAAAAAGAAGACAGTCTTGGAACACAGGCCTGCATCTAAACAGCATAAATCAGAATTGATAAATGGGTTGAGAAGAAGGGAAAAAACAACCAGAAGAGGGCACAATTTCTAAAAGTTGCAGTTTTCTTATAATGACTTACTTGAGAGGAAATAGTTAAGACCGGAACCAGATGAATACTGCTCTCACAGTTAAGTCGATGAAGAAAGCACTGCTACGCAGTCTCTCCTATACCTCCTTTTTTTTTTTTTTTGGTGCCTTCAAGTCAGTTTTGACTCCTGGCAACTGCCTGGACAAGTCCCTGCAGTTTTCTTGGCAAGATTTCAGAAGTGGTTTGCCATTGCCTGCTTCCTAGGGCTGAGAGAGAGTGACTGGCCCAAGGCCACCCAGCTGGCTTCGTGCCCGAGGCAGGATTAGAACTCACGGTCTCCTGGTTCCTAGCTTAGTTCCTTAACTACTACACCCAACTGGCTCTCCTTGCCTCCATAATCATGCATAATTTATTTCTGGAAAGCTGCATGCACTGTTACTCAATTATTTCAAGTATGTACACACACACACATACTTATAAACACACATTCCCTGAAACCTTGCATAAAGTGAATTCATATAAAACAAGACACTGAACCAGTAGAAAAAAGGGGTCTTTGGATATAATGTCACATTTTGTAACCCAAAATGCATTGGCAAATGTGCTCATAAATTTTTAGAGCCTTATTCTTAAGCACTACATTACTCACATACATTTTCTTCCTTGTCTCATATTCTATGATTAATGAAAGCATTTTCTCCATATTTTCTGTAGCTAGATTTCTAAGGCACATGGTTATCATGGCACTCAAAAAGGTAGAATGCATGTTAAGATCAATTGCATAATAGCAAATTCACATAAAGCAAGGGAAATCTGTATCACTATCTGTATCTCTCTCTCTCTCTCCATCCAAAAATTGTAGAGGTGCCCTGGATACTTCTACTAATGACAAAAATTTTGGTGAGGCATGTAAAGCAAAAATACATGGTTCTAGGACATTCTCAATTGTGCCTTCATGACTGTGCATCAGCACAAAGATATGAAATAAAAACAAGTTAAGAAGTAGTGGAGGAGCAATGGTCATGAGAAGGGAACCATCAATCTAAAGCAATGAAACAAAACGTTGCACTTTTTAAATGACATGCAAGAACAGAGTTGAAAGCAGAGAGGTGAAATACAAAAAATGACATCACAAGACAGCGTGAATACCAAGACTGTATGCACAACAGCTGTTAGCCTTGCGAAGTAGTCTGATAGGAAGCATGTTATTTATAGCAGATATACTTTGTTGTCTGCCTGGAAAATTGCATTTTTTGCTGTAACACTCTTTTAAGTTGCTGTCCATGATCTAAACAGCTCTGTAACTTATATTTACTAAGACTAGATATATTTTAATATTTAAAGATAAGGGTTTTAAAAAAATTATATTTTCTTTTTTCTTCTTTTAAAAAAGCTTATCTCCTGTGAAATTAGTGACTGGGGAAGAAGGGTTGAATCCTCTGGTTACAAGCTATACATGGCCAGGAGAAGCAGAATTTTTTCACTACTGAAATCATTTCACTTTTCTGCTTTTTATCCTTTTAATTGCCAGAAAGGCAGCCCAGGATGTGATAGCTCTTTGTCCCTCATACATGGGGATTATGGGGAGAATGGCAGGTGAGGCACTTGCTAGAATATAGATGATATCAGCAGGAACTACCAAGCTACTACTCCAAAGCATGAGGCAGACCCAGAGGGCTTTGAGATCCCCAGCTTTAGATCCTATGGGCTCAGCCGTCTGCCTCACCACCAAAAGTTTCTGAAAAACTTGGATAAAGAAAAGGACATCAGTAGTTAAATTCTTTATTTGCAGAATTCTCAGCTTGAGGATTCATGAACAGCTTCCAGAAGATATGCAATACAGATTCTAGACATTCTTTCCCTTGAGGATGTGAAAAGGGGATGTTTCATATGGTTGGCTCATGGATCTTTAATATGGTTAAAATATTTGGGAAGGTCTCCCAGCAGGTTGTGTGCCTATCTCTTCCTGTGCTGAATTTCAGGGCTAGGATTAGTAAGATATATGTTCAAGTCAAAGATGCCAAGGCTGGTAGCTTGAAAGTATGGCAATTTGTAACAGAAGACAATTAATCTATATTTTATACATCTCTGTTCCAAATGACTGAGGGCTTAAAACAACCTTGGAATCTTAAGACAAATATATCTGACCTTCATAATAATGCAGGATACTCTGTTGCAGTCGTAAGATGACATTAGTTAGAGCAAGGTGGCAACCATTTGACAGCCAGGAGCTATATATTATTTCATTTTGCAAGGCCATAGCAGACTGAGAATTTTGCTGGCTGATGGTAATGGCTTTCTTTTACTTTTTTAAAATGCATGTTAAACCTATGTTTGACTTAAACAAATTCTTGTTTCATTTACTGTCAAAAATCAGCATGGACTCATTCCTTGATTTAATGACAATTTGTTGCTAAACAGTGCAATTTCAGGGAGTTCTGGAACCATTCTGGAAGACTTCTGCATTGAGACTATTTGTAAGCAAATATAATGCCCTCTGCAACTCTCAAGTCTCTGATGGGCAATCTGCTGGAGTGGTTGGGGAAGCTATATTTTGGAGGAGGAGGCACTTTATATGAAAAGCGCCTACTATATGTGCAGAAGACCCACATTCCATTTCTATTAACTATAGCTGAAAAGGACCATGGATTTGAGAACCTATTCCTAAATCACCGCAGGGTACTGCCTATTGGAGCAGATATCTTGGGCTAAATGAATCAATGGAGTTGCACAAGCATACAACCTACAGTTGCTTACCCTAAGGCTTTTGTACAGTACTGTTTATGTTTTTAGATCTGGTCATACATTTTTCAGGACTTTCTGACAATCATGATGACTACGAACATTACTGTAAAATGTACAATGCTCAGGGATTCTAGATTCATTATGAGTAATAACATTCTGCCCACTAGACCAGCCACAATCATTGTAATGGTACAGGGGAAAGACCTTGGGAGAATGGGCCCAGAGAAGCTGCCCAGGGAATGGTCAGATAAGAGACAGCGTAGCCCACAGCTGGATAGTGGACAGGGCAAGAGGTTCAGAAGAAACTGTCCCTAATTTCTTGGGCTATAAAAGGAGAATTGTACTTTCAGACTTGCAAGACTCTGTTAATGCAGCCTTACAATAAAGTAGAATTAGCTCATCTGGCCCTGTTTCTTGTCTGGCCTACCTAGTAATGGTGACAATCATGCAGCAAATGGCTAAGTCCTCCCAGATGAGAATGACTGCTATCCTGTAAAAAACCGTATCCATAACCAGATATGCAATAGTTGATACAATGTGCCATGAACTTCCTGAACAGAGGTTCACCTAGAGCCAAGACTTCCCAGTGCTGACTATCTGACCTCGTAGATTCCTAAACTTTTCTGTCCCGAATGCTTTCCACCTCCCTTTCCACTAACAAGCTTACTTCTTTCCAGCATCTTACAGCATTTTATCCTAGCAACTAATCACAAAAAAAATGTGCAGCTAGTTTCTATGGCAATCAGAATAAAAAAAATTATATTTTTCTTGTTCCAAGTTTTCAACAAAGTACTCAACAACTCTTCAAAAATAAACCTTAACTGTAAGCGTTTCTGCTTCTAAGCCTTTTTCACTTGCAGTATCAGAATCATAGGGAGAAAAACAAACAGGCTTGAGAAAGAGAAAAATTGAATTAAAAAGAGATGTTTTCTGAGAATGATTCTATGCTGAGAAATATGTAAAATTCCTCCCCATCACCCACATATACATTCTTTCTAATTTGTTGTTAGTTGAACTAGAAACAAATTATGTTAAGTGCAGGCCGGCTTTCCTGTAAGACCACTGGATTCAGTTCCTTTCAATCTTCTTAGATTTCACTTAATGGGGATAAATACTCTATAACTACTAACTACATATGGAGCCAATAGCACTAAACAAGCTAACAAACACTAATGAAGCAATCCACACAGTAAGCCAATTAAGCCCACTAAGTACAGTGGTACCTCGGGTTACGAACGCCCCTCCTTACGAATTTTTCAAGATACGACCAGCTCCAGCCCCAAAAATTTACCTCGACATGCGAACTCCGCCTCGAGCTATGAACCGGATCCGCGGCCATTTGCCCTGCTGCCACGCGGTCGTGGCTTCCTGTGGGCGAGATCGTGGTAGCAAGGAGACATTCGGTGAGGCTTGTGGTGTGTTTTGTGGCGTTTGGAAGGTTTTTGGTGTGCTTGTCAGCATGGCTCCAAAGAAAATGCAGAGCAGGCTTGGCAAGAATAAGGCTTTGAAGAAAAAAGTGACGATCGAACTGAAGAAGGACATTATAGAAAAGTACGATCGTGGTATTCATGTGACTGATCTGGCCTCGGAGTACAAGATGGCGAAGTCTATTTTGAAGAATAAAGATGCCATCAGAGAAGCTGATGTGGCAAAAGGAGTAACGATCTTAACGAGGAAGAGGACACAATGGCTGGAAGAGGTGGAAAAGCTGTTGTTAGTGTGGCTGAATGAGAAACAGCTGGCAGGTGATAGCGTGAGTGAAGCTATCATCTGTGAAAAAGCCAGGAAACTGCACAGTGATTTACTGCAGAAAAACCCCTCTACCAGTGCAGCAAGTGAGGAATTTAAAGCCAGCAGAGGCTGGTTTGAGAAATTCCGTAACAGAAGTGGCACCCACAGTGTGGCAAGACATGGTGAGGCTTCCAGTTCTGACAAGGCTGCTGCAGAAGCCTACAAGGAAGAATTTGAGGACTTCATGAAGGCGGAAGGATACGTCACTCAGCAAGTGTTCAACTGCAACGAGACAGGGCTCTTCTGGAAGAAGATGCCAAACAGAACCTACATCATGCAGGAGGAAAAGGCACTGCCAGGGCACAAGCCCATGAAGGACAGATTGACCCTTTTGCTGTGTGCGAACGCAAGCGGCGACCTGAAGATTAAGCCGCTACTGGTGTACCATTCCCAGACCCCTCGTGCGTTCAGGGAACACAATGTGAACAAGGCCAGACTGCCTGTCATGTGGAGGGCCAATGTGAGAGCGTGGGTCACAAGGCAGTTGTTCATGGAATGGCTGCACGAGGTGTTCGCACCCAGCGTTAAAAAATATCTTTCTGACAACCAGCTGCCTGAAAGGTGCCTTCTTCTGATGGACAATGCCCCGGCACACCCTCCAGCCTTGGTGGATGATATGGACGCCGAATACGACTTCATAAAGGTCAAGTTCCTCCCCCACAACACACCTCTTCTGCAGCCCATGGACCAGCAAGTGATCTGCAACTTTAAGAAGCTCTACACAAAGGTGCTCTTCACCAGGTGTTTCAATGTCACTGAGGAAACATCCTTGACTCTGACAGAGTTTTGGAAGAAACATTTCAATGTCCTCCACTGCATCAGCCTCATTGACAAAGCCTGGCAAGATGTCACCTGCTGGACCTTAAACTCAGCCTGGAGGAAACTGTGGCCAGAATGTGTCGCTGAATGTGACTTTGAAGGGTCTGATGCAGAGGTAGTGGAGGAGATTGTGTCCATGGGCAAGAGCATGGGTCTGGTTGTCAATGATCCATACATAGAGGAGCTTGTTGAGGACCATGAGGAGGAGCTGACCACAGAAGAACTTGCTGAGCTCCAGAGTGAGCAACAGAAAGCGCTTGGCCAGGAGTATTCCACTGAGGAAGAGGAGGACGGGGAGGAGGTGAGCAGTGAAGTGATACAATCCATCACGGTGAAATGGAATGAGTGCCAGGATTTCCTTGAGAAGCACCACCCCAACAGAACTGTGACAACCAGAGTGTTGAACATGATGAACGACAACGTGTTCTCTCATTTCCGGAGGGTTATGCAGCGCAGGAAAAAACAACTGACTTTAGACAGGTTTTTCCCCAGAACTGAGCCTGCAGCTAAGAGGCAAAGAAGAGAGGAAACCCCTGAAGGAGATCTCCCCGATGTCCCTTTGGAGGGGGACTCTCCCTCCAAACAATAACTGCCTCCCCACCCCATTCTCCCTCTTCATACTGTGCTGTACTGTACTTTTTTTCATGTTTTTGTGGTTTAAAAATAAAATGCATATGTTTCAGAACTGTTTAACCATATGTATTTACATTGAACCTTATGGGGAAATTTGCCTCGTGGTGCGACCAAATTCGGAGGGCGGAACAGATTAACCGTATTTACATTGAACCTTATGGGAAAATTTACCTCGAGTTGCGACCAACTCAAGTTGCGATCAGAGTCACGGAACGGATTAAGTTCGTAACTCAAGGTACCACTGTATATGCACAAAATGGTTGCCACTGATTCCAGTTTATACAGCTATGCAAAGCATTAGAACAAGGTGCTAAGCAGCATATGAAGTACCTCTTTTCAAATAATTTAAGGAACCATGTCTTTTGCAAAGCTTACACAACTGCTTTAGAAGCTGTTCCTGGCTGCCTCCACATGTAAAGTTGGTCTATATGGACAGAAAGTGACTGTTTTAATGATCTAAGAAGAAGGGCATGGTATGAAGCACTCTGAATGCTTTGCAAAGCCATACTAGTATATATATGTAATGTTCATGTGCAGTAGTACACCAATCATGTGCAAGAGGAGGCAGACTAATTTCATTGGATCATCATAACCTAAAAATGTATATGATCAGCTATGAGCAGGTTAGGTGCATTACCTCTATTCTCCTATGTTTCTAAAGAAAAAATTGTAACAAATTGCTGAGCTTTGGAATGGGAGAGCTATTATCTATAAAGAACATTTTCCATTCCAAAGCTCACAATTTGCCAATAAAATCTTTTCCCCTTTAGGATCCTTTTGATTTATAAAAAGCAAAGCTTTGATCAGATTCCTCACCCTTCCAAGTAGGACTTCTCTTTTGTAAAGAGAATGTCTATCCTTGCCATTCTGAAAGATTCCCAAAGATTATACTCACATCCTTCAGATGTGGTCAAATTACATTATCTGAATTTAGCTATTTTGCTTTATTCTTCTAAAGCAAAAGTGTGTGGTTCTTACCTAGATCAGAATGACATGAGTGATAAAATGGAATTTCATTTCTTCTGTTCTATCTGTTTTGCTTCTAAAATATTATCCCCACCCAAATGCAGGAGTTTCAAAATGAAAAGAAAACCCATGAACAATTGTTTCAATACACATCATCACATTTACTTCAGAGCAGTTCTCACCAACCTAGTGCCTTCCAATTAAGCTAGACTACAACTACCATAATTTGCAGCCAGCACTGAGTGTGAAAGCCATAGTGTGGGAATTAGGTGAGTTTTAATCAAAGACCTTTGAAAATGATCAGCTTGGGAAAAGCTGCTTTAAAGCAGGAACAAACAAGGAAGCCAGCAGCATAGGTGACATCCACTTTGACCCCCAATTATATGCCTTCAGCCCTCATCTGATATGTAGCTGAATGCATGAATTGTGCTCCTTGAAAAGGTCTCTGAGATGATGATGTCAGGTGATAGACAAAAACCAAACAAATCCCCATAATTGTTTGCATCATGGTAGGGAAAATTTTTAACAGTTAAATTAAATTTCTGCTTAGGGAAGAAGTTGAGACAGCAGGGATCTGTACTGTACTGAGCACAGTACAAATAATGTGGATAGTAAACACTGAGCTAATGTATGATTAGTGAGATCTGAGGGGACAAGGCACAGAAGGGGGAGGGATATACCAGATGATCCAAGACATCATATTACACTAGCTGGAAACCACTGGTCCAAACTAAAGAGCAGAACAGAGCATTCTGGGGGCCATATGTAACACTAAACTTTTTTGTGGCCCCAGAATGCTCCCCCTCAAATCAAGAATATGATTTCCCAACCATTTCAAAACAGATAAGATACATTAAGCCTTGGACAGGCTTAGCACATCTGAAAGAGCAAAACAAAACAAAACAAAAACCAAATAAGCCATATATGTCCTCCAGTGCTGAAAAATATTACTAAAAATTGCAACCTCTGACTACAGAATGAATACTTACTCTTGCCTTACAGAATAAGATCTTGAACTGTGTGTAAACAATGATGCCAGCATTAATTATATTCCAGAAATGGCACATGCAAGAAGAGAGAAAGGTTGCCTGAGCCCAACTTTGTTTAATAGTTCCATACATATACAAGGAATTCTTTTTAAAAGTTTATAAAAAACAAATGAGTCTTTCTTGAATGTCAAACTTCAGATTCCCCTCATGGATGCAAACTCTATTATCAGGAGGCACTCTTAATATGGAGCCTTGGGGACTGCTCATTTCTGAAGATGAAGGTCCTTAGAAAGAAGTAATGATTCTGAAAGGAAGCAGATATCCCATATTTGAGATATGCTTCCACAGTTTCTGCAAAAAAACCCAAATTCAGATAACACCAAGCACTTTGACCACTGACTGATCAAAAGGATCATCAACAGCTAGCTACCTATTATTGCCATGGCGTGCTTATTGTTCTAACATACAATCCTTTCTTACAGGCTAAATTATGAGGCTGTGTCTTAAAACCTTGTTCACAAAACTACCTGATGAGAAAAATAGTAATGGGGACTATACCAGCATTAAAACAAAATATACTCTCAAGTGTTCAGGCATGAAACCAAACAGCACTTTCTTAAAAGAAGAACAAGTGTGGATTCCTTTGGTCCTTCATTACAACCTATAAACAATATCTTCATAAAGAACGACCCAAAGGGCCTGGTCCTCCCACAATGAACTGTAAAATCTTTTTTATACTCTTAATTACTTCTGTATCTTTGTAGTTCCATTTATTTATCCTCCACACCACCATCTTCTGGCATAAATATTTCCAACCAGAGGTCAAAACTGACTTTGTTCAAAATGCCAACTCTGTTCCTCCACTTTATCCAGGCTTAATTCTTAATAAGTCTTAAAATAATTCAGTAGAAAGAAAGAAAGGCTATAGAATCTACACTTCCTTGGAAATACATCTTCCAATATAGAAAGTACATAAAATGCAGAAGAATAACAAACAAGGAAGCAATTGCTCCTCCTGTAATGAGCCTGTTCTTAAGTTTCAAGCTCTAGAAGATGTTAATTGGGCATCACTTACTCATTAAATAAGGCACAATTTCAGAGCAGGAGCTCATACTATTGGGCTGTATCATTCATTGCAATATGATTTAAATGGGGGTTGGCAACCTGATGCCCACCAGATGTTTTAAAATATAACATCCATAATCCCTTGTCATTAACTATTCTGGTTGGGACTGGAAGAAACTGAAGGGGCATGAAAGTGGCATGGTGATGTCACGAAACAGGATAGAAACAGAACTTAGATCTCTTTTCTCCAATTTTGGGTTTATTTATTCTACTGGGCTTATGTGCTGCTTCAGGTATGTCTGACTCTGATGGCTTTACTGACCTCCAAAAGAATAATAAGATTAAAACTAAAGATAACGGTATAAACATAAAAAATAATAAATAATAAGTTAAAAAGTTTTAGTGTACCATCACCATTACATCTTCTTCTGGAAAATCACTTTGTCATAAATTAGTGGTACAAACCTGATGGACTTGGGGAGCTGTAAAATAGGATCTGCTCACCCCCTTGTTTATAATTACAAATGTATAAATAATTGAATGAATTGCAATGCATTCCACTTTAGCAAAAAATTTTTGACAATCTGCTTTTTAGGTGCTAAGTGGTAATGGTCATCTTCAAAGCCTCTGCATCTCTTATGGTTCTCCATTTTAAAATCTATCTTAGTTGAGTCATCTGTTCAAATGGAAGACTGCTTTCTGGCAGTCCTTTAGATATAGGGCTGTTCTTAACAGAATAGGATAAGCAGCCTATTCTTAAAAAGTGCTGAAACATGGAAGAGTTAACATGGGGAGCATCATGAAGAGCATCTGCTTCCTGCATTTCTTAGAATGTCTATAAAGAGCCACAATATATACACCATGCATACTCTGTGTAGTAATGGTAGCAGTTGTAGCAGAGCAACACCTTTACTAAACATGGATGTATTTGACAAGTCAACCATACTGACAATGTTTCCTTCTCTCCACTACAGGCATATATTTAGAGTTTTCCACATACAGGTGAAACTCGAAAAATTAGAATATCGTGCAAATGTTCATTTATGTCAGTATGACAACTCAAAAGGTGAAACCAATATGTGAGATAGACGCATTACATGCAAAGCGAGATATGTCAAGCCTTACTTTGGTATAATTGTGATGATTATGGCGTGCAGCTTATGAAAACCCCAAATTCACAATCTCAGAAAATTAGAATATTACATGACATCAATAACACAAGGATTGGAAATAGAACAATATCGGACCTCTGCAAAGTAGAAGCATGCATATGTACTCAGTACTTGGTTTGGGCCCCTTTTGCAGCAATGACTGCCGCAATGCGGCGTGGCATGGATGCTATCAGCCTGTGGCACTGCTGAGGTGTTATGGAAGACCAGGATGCTTCAATAGCGGCCTTCAGCTCCACTGCATTGTTCGATCTCATGTCCCTCATCTTTCTCTTGGCAATGCCCCATAGATTCTTTATGGGGTGCAGGTCAGGCGAGTTTGCTGGCCAATCAAGCACAGTAATCCCATGGTCACTGAACCAGGTTTTGCTACTTTTGGCAGTGTGGGCAGGTGCCAAGTCCTGCTGGAAAATGAAGTCAGCATCCCCATAAAGCTCGTCTGCGGAAGGAAGCATGAAGTGCTCCAAAATCTCCTGGTAGACGGCTGCGTTGACCCTGGACTTAATGAAGCACAGTGGACCAACACCAGCAGATGACATGGCTCCCCAAATCAACACAGACTGTGGAAATCTCACACTGGACTTCAAGCATCGTGCATTGTGTGCCTCTCCATTCTTCCTCCAGACTCTGGGTCCTTGGTTCCCAAATGAGATGCAAAAGTTGCTCTCATCAGAAAAGAGGACTTTGGACCACTGGGCAACAGACCAGTTCTTTTTTTCTGTGGCCCACGGAAGACGCTTCTGACGTTGTTTCTTATTCAGGAGCGGCTTGACAAGAGGAATACGACATTTGAAGCCCATGTCCAGGATCCATCTGTGTGTGGTGGCTCTTGATGCACTAACTCCAGCCTCAGTCCACTCCTTGTGAAAGTCCCCAACACTTTTGAATGGCTTTTTCCTGACAATCCTCTCCAGGCTGCGGTCATCCCTGCTGCTTGTGCACCTTTTTCTGCCACACTTTTCCCTTCCACATAACCTTCTATTGATGTGCTTTGATACAGCACTTTGGGAACATCCAACTTCTTTTGCAATTACCTTTTGGGGCTTTCCCTCCTTATGGAGGGTGTCAGTGATGGTTTTCTGCACAACTGTCAGGTCAGCAGTCTTTCCCATGCTTGTGATTCCTACTGAACCAGCCTGAGAGACCATTGAAAGGCTCAGGAACCCTTTGCAGGTGTTATGGATTCATTAGCTGATTAGAGTGGGACACTTTGAGCCTAGAATATTGAACCTTTTCACACTATTCTAATTTTCTGAGATTGTGAATTTGGGGTTTTCATAAGCTGTACGCCATAATCATCACAATTATACCAAAGTAAGGCTTGACATATCTCGCTTTGCATGTAATGTGTCTATCTCACATATTGGTTTCACCTTTTGAGTTGTCATACTGACATAAATGAACATTTGCACGATATTCTAATTTTTCAAGTTTCACCTGTACTTAATAGAGCTATGCATTCTAAATTTGAGAAATTGTAGCAAAAGTTCTTTAAAAAACTATGATGCAACAAGAAACTTCAATTAGCATTTCAGGTACTACCAGGTCAGTTAACATGCAGAAAAGGGAGGTAAGGTGGTATTGAGAAATAAAGTGTAGTAACACATTTAACTGTTCCATTACAAGAGGATAAAAGAAGCCTACATAATCTATTTTCCACTTTTTTGAAAGTATGACAGTTATGTGATTTGAATACTTTGGCCAGTAGACATATTGGAAATATTAAAAGTACACTGTAATTGCCATAGTGGATATGGTGAATCACAGAACAACCCCATACCAAAAAATAAAGCACATAGCTGCAGTCATCTACCATCTTTTTTCCTAAAAATGCCTCCAGTCAATGTAGGGCCCAAAGACTTTGCCAGAAATACTGGATATACCTGAGGCTGGTGCTGTGCTTTGCAACATGCTACCTTCTCATTTTTTTAATTCAAAGAATCTATAAAATTAGGTAGAGCAGGAAACTTATCAGATGCCAAGGAATATATTAGTGGGGCCATGGTTGCTCTTAAGAATCATGTTCTGGATCCTGCGCAGAGGGCTATACAGGCTACTTGCTAGACTGTTTTCTGTCTTATAAGAAGGAATTCTATTCTTTATTGGATGATACTGAATTTTAAATTTTGATTTTTTTAATTTTGAAAAAAATGAGAGGCATGACAAATTTAATTAATTTTAATGAAACCCCATAAATCTTCATACTTTGTGAGTGGTGGGAAATTGCTTATTTCATACACTTTCAAGGATGTTTAGTGGATATGCCCTAAATTCCATATATATTGATTTACTTTATTCACTAAGATATCATACCGTGTTTCCTTAATGGAAAATGCAACTGTTGATGGATATGCTAGGTTAAATGAGTTTGTTTCATACATCTCCCTAGCTTTTATATAGAGACGTAGGTCAATCGGAATACAAAACAGTGAAGAATCTAAGGCCTCTTTCTTTTAGAATCTTATCTCAAATGAACCTGCTTGTATTTTTGAACAGGTACTAGCAAAGAGATTCCTTAGACAACATTTACTGAGCTTTTGTCATTTCTCTTTGAAAACAGGAAATGTTACAATCTTTTAAGGGTGACAGCTTCCCTCTGAGTTGAACTAAAATGCAACAGATGGCTTGTGTTTGGGTCACTAAATGAATGCACTAAGATGAGACTCATCAGAGATTTCACTGATTTCTTGTACTCGTAACAACTAACAAAGGAATAACATTTATTCCACTGCGACATCGAACAACAAAGAGCCTTGTGGTATTTAAAAACTAACCAATTTCTGATGGAGTAAAAGTTCATGGATCAGAATTGACTTCATTAGATTAAGTCCATGAAACTTTAAGCCTGGATTAGGTAACATGGGTCATGGAATGCCAATATATCCACAAGACCTTTCTTGGCACTATTAAACTCCCTGCCATGTCTGATTTATTTTTAAAAGTTTCTTCAACTGAATTTTAGTAAAATTAGGAAACTGACTTGCTAATTCATAAGCAAAGTACTAGCCTTTAGCATGAACTAGCCTTTATGAACAATCTCATGCCTCAATCCTCCTTTGGAGGAAATATATGTTAGAGCAAAAAATCAGAGTCCTATAAGATTAAGCTAACTGTTCCACTGTATATCATTCCATTATTACAGCTGGAAATTCAGACTAAGAGTTTTAAGCTTCTTTCTCCAGAATTCTAGTCAAGAGCAAAAAGATTTGCCTAGCTTTGGATTTAGGTAGTGAATTTCAGCTTAACAGCATCTAATATTATCTCAAAGTTCGTCTTGATCAAACCTATCCATGAACCAGTTCTGACATTTTTATTTTCAAAATTATATAAAGCAAAAAAGGCCATCATATTTTACTATTCTGCAGACATCTCTATTGTATATTCATTATTTATTGCCAGATAGATAAAACAGGATATCACAGACACCTGCTCTTGAAATTCTAACATGAAAAAGGCTTTTGCACAATACCATCCCCTGAGGCATGGAATCAGGAGGAAATAAAATCCTAGTTCCAAGCGTATTTGAGATATATTATCACATTACAAATTGATATGTATTCATTTCCACCTGGGACACCACTCTTTTAGGATCTTTTAAAAAAGAGAGAAAGGTGAAATGAAAATAAGGAATCATATAGGCCTCATCTTTCCACCAGAACAACTAGATGTGGCATCTGAATTTGTTCTCCTTTAAAGATGCAAAGCTGTATTATGAATCTAATGCAAATAGACTCTCATATTCAGAATAAAAAACAAAATTCTGTGGATGCATACTCAGAGATCAACTGTCTCAAACACTTGAAATTCCTTCTTTCTTTCTTTCTTTCTTTCTTTCTTTCTCTCTCTCTCTCTCTCTCTCTCTCTCTCTCTCTCTCTCTCTCTCTCTCTCTCTTTCTTTCTTTCTCATTCATTCATTCATTCATTCATTCATTCATTCATTCATTCCTAAGGCTGCCCAACTCAACAATGAGTCTGGGCAACAATGACTTAATAACTTGATGATTTAAAAAGCACTATCACCTTACTCTCAAAAAATTTCCACTGATTACTGTGAACTATACAAAATGTAGTTTTATTGTAATTTGCTTGGCATCTTTTATGAAGCCAGCAAAATATGGTTTATTCAATATGCCATGGTTAAAACAGTTATATGGGCAAATGAAATAAAATCCCAACACTTAGCGAATAATATACCAATCTACATAAAACAACATTACAATCTACATAAAACAACATTACAGAACAGAAATTTCAGAAAATTAATTTTTAAGGCACTCACCAAGTACAGGGGTATATTTATTTTTAAAATTATAAATGGAAATAAAGATAGCAAACCTAATTCACTGGATCCTTTTGTTTTGAAAATAAACAACAATTCAGGCAAAGAAGTTCTGAATGAAAATGAAATCATTTCTCATTTATTTGATTTGTTTTTTCCACTGCTTCTAATTGGATGAAAAATCAAAAAGAGGAAGATTACAAGAGGGCTGAGTATAATGGATTGCAATGAAACATTAAATGGGGATCTACTGTATTTTCTAACTGAATTTTTTACTAATCCTCTGAAAGAAGCAATATTGACAATTATTATTTGGACAGAAAATAGCTGTCAGAATCCTCACAATCAATCACTCGCACTCCTAGTTTGCTTGCTTCATTTCTGCCATTACAGTGAAGGGGAGGAAGGGAGGGAAGGTTGGAAGGTTAACCGTTAGGCGCAGATGGACTATTATCTGGCTCTCAGGAATGCCCAAGGTCGGTCCAATGTGAGAACTGGAGAGAATCTTCAACATGCACAGGAGAGATTCAAAGATGGGGGGGGGGGGGGGAATGGGAGTGAGGTAAAACTAAGTTTTGGCGCGTGCAGGACTCAGTTCCAGCTCTGCTCTAGAGCTGTTCACTACTTTCCAACAAATGAACTTTCCTCTGAATCTGCATTGGTTTCAATGAGAGTTGCTTTCATTGGGAACTGAATACTGCAGTTCTTACAATAGCAACATGATGTTGGGAAAACTAGATCCCCCACTGCAATATTTGTGGAGAGGGAATATTGCAATGCATGTATTGTGTTGTATTGTACTATACTGCAAAATTTCCAAATGGGTTGCTGTGCTAGCATGTTCTAGCAAAACTAAGCAAAGTCTTATGGCACCTTAGTGACACATATGTATTCTGGCATACCATTTGTCAAAAAGAGAATGCACTTATATCTTAGTTTCAGTAAAGTAATTGATAGATAGAAATTAATTTGAATGTTTTTCTTCATTGGTTGAAAAGCAGTCTTGCTGGGAATTTCCCAGTCATTCAAGATAAAAGCATAGAATGTTTCTCTAGAGAGCAGCATCAGGGAAATTTATGATAAACTGCTAAGCCCTATTTGTTATCTGACAAATTATTACATAAATACAATACACATGTCACAGTCTGGCTAAGAAACTATTATTGGGTCTTCACTCTGCCATCAACTTGTCTTGTTTATACACTGTTATCACACCAAGCATCACTGCTTATACAGAAATAGAAAAACAAGGTTTACCTGAAGCTATTTTGGAAATGTTTACAGTTGGCAGGTTATACATATAATGGAGCGGCTGGATAGCATAGTGGTTACAGCACCACCCTTTGAGGCGGGAGAACAGGGTTCGAATCCTGGCTGGTAGGGACCTTACCAGTAGTTGTCCTTGGGCAAAGACCCCTTAACACTTCACCTGCCTACCTCGGATATGAGAGTGACACAAATTAAGAGAGTCATGCCGGCTTGTACGTCACCCAGATTAACAAGGTCCGCGCCAGATGTTGGGGAACCAGGACAAACTGACAATAAGTGGGCTACTGGAACAAATCATATATGGACGAGACAAGAGAAACTGGAATTGATAGAATGCTACTACAACAGTGCTAGTACCACTATAACTCAAACCAATGAACTGGTATATGCTACAACCGCTGTAATCCTGGAGATGCTTGGCTTCACAATCAAGAAGAACAGCAGTACCTACCCCCTCTGGAAAATGAGGCTGGAGGCTAAGATCAAGGCAACATGGAGGGAAATTAGTCAGCTGGTGGAACTACAGAAGGGTGTGAAGTTTACTGTTATAATGACATATTAACATTTTTTTCTTTGTTGTATTTCTTTCACTTTTTTGTTAAAGCACTATGTGTTTTTTACTTCTCAATAATAAAAAATAAATCATAATTAAAAAAAGAACATGAACAGCTGGACAGCATCTGGCCTGGACATGATCCACATCTACTGGCTAAAGAAACTAACAGAAGTGCATGAACACCTAGCAGCACAGATGAACTGGCTGCTAACAGCAGGCTGTCACCCAGACTGGCTAACACAAGGAAGGACAGTGCTGATCATGAAAGACCCTCACAAAGGAACAGCACCATCCAACTACCGGCCAATAACCTGCCTCCCCACAACATGGAAAGTCCTATCAGGCATCATAGCCACCAAACTGCAGGACCATATGGGCCAGTACATGAGCACAGCCCAGAAGGACATTGGGAACAACATCAGAGGCTCCGAACACCAGTTGCTCATAGACTCAAGGTCTAGACAGTCCCCCAAGACTCAAGGTCTAGACAGACCAACCTGAGCACAGCCTGGATTGACTGCAGGAAAGCCTACAACTGGATCTGTGAATGCCTGGTGCTATACAAAGTCAATAGGACACTAAGGACCTTCCTCAAGAATTCAATAGGACTGTGGAAAACAACACTGGAAGTCAACTCAAGACAGCTCGCACAAGTGGCCATCAAGGGCAGCATATACCAAGGTGATGCACTGTCCCCACTGCTGTTCTGCACAGGTTTGAACCCCCTCAGCCAGATAATCACAAGGACTAGATACAGATACAAGTTCAAGAATGAAACTACCATCAGCCACCTCTTCTACATCGATTACATCAAGTTGCCTGCTAAAAGTGAATGAGACGTTGACTCGCTGACCAACCTGATACAGATCTACAGTGAGGACATTGGGATGTCATTCAGACTGGAGAAGTGTGGCCAGATGGTACTAAAGAGAGGGAAGGTAGTTAAGACTGATGGGGTGGAACTACCAGCAGACCATATAGCAGACATACAGACAAGCTACAAGTACCTTGGTATCCCACAGTCACATAGGAACCACAATGAGGAGGCAAGGAAGACAGCAACATCCAAGTACCACCAAAGGATAAGGCAGGTCCTGAAAAGCTAGCTCAATGGGAAGAACAAGATCCATGCCATTAACATGTATGTCCTGCCAGTCATCAGATACCCTGCTGGTATAGTGAGCTGGCCAAAGGAAGACATGGAGGCTGCCGATGGGAAGACCGGAAGCTCCCTCACAATGTACAGAGGTTTCCACCCCACGTCCAACACCCAGAGAATGTACACCAGCTGGAAGGAGGGTGAGTGAGGTCTGGTGAATGTCAAAGCCACTGTCCTGAACAAAACCCAGGGCATCCAGGAGTACATCAGTAAAATGGCACCCAAAGATCAGCTGCTGAGAGAATGCTTGAGGCGGCAGCAGACATGGGAGGAAGTTCAAGCAGAGGAAGTACCATGGCAAGACAAGACCCTGCATGGGATGTACCATCGAGAGACAGCTGAGGCAGCTGACATTGGGAAATCCTACCAGTGGCTGGAAAGGGCTGGACTAAAAGACAGCACTGAGGCACTGATCAGAGTAGCACAATAACAGGCACTAAGCACCAGTTCCGTAGAAGTAGGGGTCTACCACACTAGATAGGACCCTAGGTGCAGATTGTACAGAGAGGCCTCAGAGACAGTCCAACACATAGCAGTAGGGTGTAAGATGCAGGCAGGAACAGCATACACTGAACGGCACAACCAAGTAGCTGGCATTGTGTACAGGAACATCTGCACCTCCCAAGTCCAGATGGGAGATTCCACAGAAGGTTGTGGAGAATAACAGGGCTAAGATCCTGTGGGACTTCCAGATCCAAACAGGTACTGGCCAATCAACCAGACAGTGTGGCAGTAGACAAGCGCCAGAAGACAGCAGTGGTGATAGATGTAGCAGTGCCAAGTGACAGCAACATCAGGAAGAAGGAGTATGAGAAGCTAGAGAAGTACTAGGGCCAGAAGGAGGAACTAGAGAGGATGTGGAAAGTAAAGGTCAAAGTGGTCCCAGTGGTGGTAGAAGCATTCAGAGCTGTGACTCCTAAGCTGGAAGAGTGGCTCCAACAGATCGCAGGAACATCAGAGCTCTCTGTCCAGAAGAGTGCAGTGCTAGGAACAGCTAAGATACTGCCCAGACACCTCTGACTCCCAGGCCACTGGTAGAGGACCCAAAATTGAGGAGATTTTCATGTGTGTGTGTGTGTGTGTGTGTGTGTGTGTGTAAAAATATATATAAAATCCCATTTGAAATTTTGAGGGGCCATGGTACCACAAAGTTTGAGAACCACTCTCATGCTGCTATTGTGTCTTACTGTAAAGTTTGTTCGTTCACCCAAATCACGTCATTCATATTTGGGGTATGTGTGTGTTACTGTATGTATGTGTATGTGCATATTTGTATGTCCGTGTGTGTATGTACACACACACACACACACACATAAATTTCAACACAGCATGAAATGTTCAGAACAGATCAGCTTACAGGCATTTTTTAAAAGCAGATGCAAAGAGGATGATTTTTTGCTGTGGTCGTTAAGCAAATCACACAGTCATTGTGCGAATCCAGCTTCCCCCATTGACTTTGCTTGTCAGAAGCCCCTTGGAAAGGTCGCAAATGGTGATCACGTGATCCCGGGATGCTGCAACCATTGTAAATACATGCCGGTTGCCAAACGCCTGAATTTTGATCATGCGACCATGGGGATACTGCAATGGTCATAAGCACGAGGACTGGTCATAAGTCACTTTTTTCAGCGCCATTGTAACTTCAAATGGTCATAAGATGAGGACTACCTGTACAGACACAAAAATAATGAGGAAGCTTATGTGGTGGCCATGAATTTTTTTACCTGACTGATTGCTGAGACCAGAGCAGTATAAACATTTCAGCAATCAGTAACTTTGGATAGAAGTGGATAGTAGTTTATTAGGTTACAAACTGCGTGAAAACATGTTCTAATCTTGATATAGAAAAGCTAAAGCATACACATGTGTCATTGCAATGAAAAAAGTATGGCTGGCAGTGCATGTGAGATAAAAGCAGTAAAACAGGCATTGTTGCAGTGCGCGCGCTCACTCGCTTGCTCGCTCTCCATACACAGGTGCATAATACATCTTTTTGCAACCCTGCTCTGTTCTCTTAGTACTTTTTTTACAAAGAACAATGGATTATTGTATGTCTCACTTCAAACCTCAACAATGCTAAAAAATAGTTCACAGAGGCAATGGTCACTCTTAAAGTTAAAAATGCAAAGGCAACACCAGGGAGATGGTCATCAGTAATCACATGTATCAGCCGTTGGCAAAGAAGCATAAATTAAAGAAGTCAGTAAATCAGGAGTTGGGCAATCACAGTGCAAGTACAGGGTTGGTAAAAGACATTCTAGCACCAAACTGAAGGGCTTTATGCTCTTACTTTCAAAACCCTGCCTCAGTTCCTAGAAAGAATTGTTACTGTCTTGGAGACCTTGCCTGTAGGTTAGTATTTTATGCATGCCAACTCTGACTTTGAACCCCCAAGTGCCAATAATTCTGGATTCTTGGGGGGATTCAACTTTCTGGTCAGGATCTGATGTCAAAATCCCTTACGTTGCTAAGGGAAAATACAGTTTTACTTCTCTTGGTGGATTTGAATCATCGGATTCTTAGAATGAGAAGTAATTTAATTTTCATTGGTGTTTTTTAAAGAATGGTATGAATATGGTCAAGGCCACTTGGGAAGGCAAACCTATCAGAATAATGAAAAATTATGGAAGTATTATGCTTTAAAACCTGAAACGTATGAGAAGAAAGCTACCATTACTATCTGTGTAAACCGCCCAGGCTTTTCACATGAAGGTGAAAGTTTTCTGGCATTCTAACAGTAGGAAACACGTCTATGAAGCATATCTTTCTACAATACATTTTCAAATTTGTATTGCATTACATCCCATTTGGAAACATAATGAAACTGTTTTGTTAAATAGGAAGATACTCTGCTCTTTCATTTAAAAGTACAGTTGAGAGTGAGATTAAGCCAAATCTACAAAACTTAAGAAATTAAAGGTTGGGGGAAATTTTATACTTTTCCCCACAGCAGCTGCAAAGTGTATTTATAAAAAGATTCAACATACATCCCTCCCATCACTGTTGTTCCAAAAGTATGCGGGGGAAGTTCTGAAACATAGTAATTTAGACATATTAGAGATTCAAAAATAAATTGTTTGCTTGAGGGCGGACTTTTCTGGAACTAAATGAAACTGTCCAAACAGGATCAAGCTAGCAACTCAACTTTAAAGAAATGGAGGTGGAAGGGGGAGACTTACTTGAGAAAGGTTCAAAGAAATGAGTGAAAATTACATTATTATTTCAATTGTTAAGTAGATTTCACCTTTGAAAATCTTTCCTTTATAGTGACTTGCACGCCATGTAGTTAAAATGAGGATTGCCATAAATCAATAGCACAAAGGAATACTAAAGAAAAGCAACTTTTAAAATGAATTTCAAGAGACTTCATGCATACACACATACATACACGTAACTGTATTCCTTCTAGAATAAGCAAAGTTATGTAGAGTGCATAAGAAGGGCAAGAATTAATTAAAAAATTAAAGCTATGAGATAAGAAAAAGAAAAGGAAACGTAGCTAAAACTAGTTGACCCCAACACCATTCATACTATTTCAACCTTGCAGATCATCCTTGTTTCTGCTATGACCACATGCTGCTTCATATACTGCTTTTTGTCCTTTAAAATTCTCACTTCTCTCTTTCTGAGGAGCTCATCATCCAGTCGTAACTTTCTCAGCCTTCCCCTCCTTGTGACCTTTTTTACTCCTCAAACCACTTCAAGGTATTTCTTTTGTAGAAATCATTCATTATTATACTCAATCCACATTCATTTCACAACAATCCATTCTTGAACCTCTCTTCTTTTAACACATACAGTTCTTAAGTACCCCATTCCCATTGCATTCAATTTACTTTTATGTTTCCCCCGACATATCTAACTCTCACTTCCATATAACAAATTGGGCAGAAGCACATTCTTATACATAGCCATTTTCACTTCTTTCAATAAACATTCATTCCTTGCAACAGACCACATCTCTATCAGCATTTGCACATCTTAATCCATTTTTCTGTATTAAGAAACATTCTGCCAGCATACAGTACACAAATTCATTTACTTGCTCTAATTTTTCACCATTTATGTATAACTTGTAACAGTTCGCTTGATTTCCCTGTCAAATACAACTACCTTGGTCTTTGATACTTTAATTTTCTAATCCAAACTACTCACTGCATCATACAATCACTCTAATATTTGGGGCAAATCATTCATGTTCTCAGTCAACCATACGGCATCATCTGCATAAAGATGTAGATGTACATTCAGAACGAACTCCACTCTAATATCACCACAAATATTCATTTTACATTTATTTATTTATTTATTTATTAAACTTGTCCCCACCCATCTCCCCCCAATGGGGGGCTCTGGGCAGCTTACAACATATTAAAACAATAAATAAATATACAGTTAAAAATGTACTCTAAATACAATAAATATCCAATGGACCAGCATACACCTTGACTTATTTATGCTCAATATAGTACCATTCACTAAACATTCCATTTATTCTCATGTTTATTTTAATATTTCTCCAACTGTACCATCTAAATCTGCAGCCTTACCATTTTTCAACATTCTCACAGTACTGATTACTTCCTTTTCATCAACGTTTTACTGGACATTAACATAAATAATATTCATTTCAATTTCATTCTTCAAAATATCAGTGTCACCCCCACACAAACCACTAAAATATTCCTTATAGAATACCTTTGCTTCAGTTTCATCCCAAATAATTTCATCATTTTTATTTTTCATTCTGCTTGAGCTTCCTTATTTAGTCTTTTTCGCTGCCTTTCAAAACAATTTTATTTCTATCAAAATCATTCAGTATTTTCACTACTTCTTTTAATTTTAATAATTCCTTCTTCTGACTATCTTTTTTGCCACTTTTTCTCTATATAGACATTTTGCAATGTCTTTCTCTCAACCTCATGTTTTGCAGGAATATGCATTTCTATGACACTATATAACATAATTCTTTTTATTCTGTTCCAAGAGCTTCCCAATCAAAATTATTTTTCCTTATAGTTATTCTTCTAATACTTTTTCATATGATACTTGTAGTTTACTTTCATGTAGTTATTTTACTTCTACTCTTGTTCATATCACTTTTTTACTTTTTTCCATGTCCATCTTCCATGGAGTATCCTATATTCAAAACTTTTATCCTTCACTAGGTCTATCAATGTTTCATTATAAACAAACCAATCATATTTCTGAATTTATGTTAATTCGTTTGGCATGTGTACATACAAATAGACTTATGCTCAAATCATATCAAAAATCCAAAACAAACAGACTTCTTTTCCAAGCAACCAGTGTCCAAACGGCCCAGATACCTTTCTGTATTCTCTCATCTTGTTCCCATCTATTATTACATGTCACCTAATGGAATGGTTCTCATCCCCAAGCGAATCACATTCATTCAGAATATTATATAGTTTTTCCCAAAGCTTATCAGTGGTTCTTCCATTATCACCAATCACTGAAGCATAAATGGAACTATCACCAGCTTAGGGATTGCTGCTCACATACATACCCTCAACAACCTAGATGACATGAATTAATACTTTCTGACAAATAGCTTATCCCCTTCATTCATAATTAAATCCACATTTGCACTTCCCTGCATATATTCATCAATTCCACTATATCAGACCATCTTTGTTTACACCTGTTAGATCCTTCTTCTTTTAGTTTTACTGACATACATCATACTTATTTTTCTTTCTTTCCTTTCCTTTATTCATTTCTTTACCATTTACTTTTCTTACATTTCAAGCCACAATCTCTCAAATGCTATGGGCATCGTGAAATGGGACCATGGGCTGGATCCCTACTGCTCATCCTGGCTTTGGTCAATCAAGGCTTTTGCACAACACTTTTAGTAAGACAGAAGAGGCACAGACTACATTAACAACCTTGGTTGTACCTGTGAACACAGAACATTCCCTGCTTTATAAGGACAATAAGCTCAATCTGGCACACTTTGGCCAATATGCCAGAAGTGCAAGCATGCTTATATTATTCTATGCAAGCTAGATTCTTAATCCAGAGACTACCTTGCAAGCCAACACACTGTTGCCTACATACCACCACCAAGGAGGTAGTATACTGATATAAAATGTTTCAAAGAGATGTGTTTTCCTATAATTATCTGTACTTTAGCAAGAAGATTGGATAACAAATTATTGTTGAAATTAAGGTAGTCATATCAATTCACTTTTGATCCAATCAAACTAAATGTTGCAAGAGCAGAAGTCTTATTCTTTAAGAGAATTTATCTGTCATCCTTAAATATTTTTTTTATCTTTGTTTCTACTTACCTTGTAGTAAGAATCAGAGTATATTGCTTACCTGAATTCAAGTAAGAAATCTGAGATAGAATAAATAGGAAGCATGTGCATCAATCTCTAATATATTATTGATTTTCCAGATGTTCATAATATCACTAGTATCCCGTATCCTGTTACTATGTGTCTCTTGGGAACCCAAAACAGTCCCCTCCCTTGTTCTTCATTACCTGATATTATGACATAAACATGATTTACAACTAGAATATTAATTTTCACAGTAACTGTAGATTTCCAACATGAAATGTTCCTTTTACTGATTTTACTATCAAGAGAAACACTGCCTCCACAACGTTTGGATAACGCAAAAATGGTTTGGTTCATTTTTTGGGGGGGGCGGGTAGCAGGGGAAGTTACGATGGCACTGTTCTCTTGTTTTGTCAGGATAATCAGAGCCAAGTTCTACTTCAGATAAATTCCTTGAAGCAGCCTTTAATAAAGGGTGTATCTCCAAAGTTACTGGCACTGGGGTGAATCATTGTTATTCTTTGCATATGTAACCTGCATCTTGTCTAGATTGCTCCAAGAAGATTTCCAACATCTTAGAGAACATATGTATAGACATGCATAGTTATGAAATTCACATTTACAATTTAGATTTCAGCATCTACTTTAGAACTACTGAAATGAATGGAATTTATTTAGACTTGTTATGATACATAAATAGGTCAAATATCTACCACAGTGCACTTTATCCTGTGAACGTTGAATATATTTTATTATAGCAATTTGAATTTGTTTTGTTTCTTAAAGGATAAAAGATACATTAATATATATTCTGATTTCTTCTTAATTAAAAACAGACTCAAGACACTGTGAATTTGGGGGTGGGGTGGGAGAAAGCATTGAGATGGGGAGAAACAATGCTTTATCACTTACACTCCAGCAATTTTTCTACTCAGTGCATGTATTTAGTCACTGACAGCAGAAAACTAGCTTGGAGGCCAGAACATGGACTGCAGATATGCTAGTTGCTACAATCACCGTTATACTCCATTCATACATTGTTTCTTTGGAGATGGTCTTCCCTGAAGGGTCTTTTAGAGCAGGGTTCCTCAACCTCAGCAACTTTAAGATGGGTGGACTTCAACTCCCAGAATTCTCCCAATTCTGGGAGTTGAAGTCCACCCACCTTAAAGTTGCTGAGGTTGAGGAACCCTGTTTTAGAGCACCTTAGGATATTGAATATGACTCAATAATAATGAGAATTAAGTTCCTATGAGCTGACTTACTCCTATTTTACTCCTTTACTCCTGATTTGACTCTAAAAATGATATATTTCAGAATTAAATTTAGAAACAGACTCACAGAAGTACCAAAGCTTCCTTGATGAGACCAGTATTCTACAGTTCTAAAGTATTTCCCCAGACTATGTTGCTTGATACTGCTACCATTTACCAGAAACAAAAAAAGAAAAAAAAATTACTGTAACTTGCCACTCAGAATTCATTTCCAGCCTGAGAAATTTGGTGCATTGTAAATAATTTAAATAATTCAGCAACATGCCTGCAGGGATTTATTCAAGCAGCATTGAAATAATAAAGAAAATTGCTCAGTAATGGATCTTTCAGTAGGCTGTAGAAACTCCTTTCAACTATAGTCAGTTTTTGCTTTAAGTGCATTTAGAAGTATTATTCATTATTGGTAGTCTAAAAAATCCTCTGCAAGTTAGGAAACATATTGGATTTGAGAAGGAGCTTCCAAAATTAATACCAAGAAAGTTGCAAGTTTATGGTAGGAAAACAAACTGGGAGAAAGCAATTAACTATTACCATAATTAAGAAAACTGATAAACACATATAGACAGGTCTGTGTCACATTTCTGGGTGGAAGTGGGATTTTCAGTGGGATTTTCAGTGGGTCCCCCCCTCCCCCCAGTTTGAGGATATGCACTTAAGGTTACAGACAGCACAATTATACTTTTTTCACTGTTTGTTCCTTTGCCAGCTGCAACCAAGAATGAGCAAGATGGGCAAAAAAACATTCAATGAGATGCCATCAAAAGAGGAAAATGATGCTATGTGTTAGATCAAGATTGGGCAATGTGGCATCCATGTCAGGAGTGAGATCCCAGCGATCTCCCTTGTGCCTACCAAACTCCCTGCTCTTTTTTGTTGTTGTTGTTGTTAAATCTAATCAGACAGTTAAATAGGAAAGTAGCATACTGCAAAGCTAAACACCAAAGCTCTAGCAAGATATTTGCTACTTAGTCCTACTATGATGGGAGAGAGAACATCTGAAGGAGTTAGTTCACTTTTTGGTAAATGGACTTTTTGTGACTGGCCATGTCCATGAGGGCCATTTTTCTGGCCCTCTCGTTACATGCTCTCAGAAGTCCAAAAATGCCCCAGCCCAAAACCTTTGCCTACTCCCGGTTTACATGGAAGAATTTATTCTGAATATACAGTCTGAGCAGCAACCTATTATATGTACTTATCCCTGAATTAGAAATGCTTTTTAGCTTGCCTTGCTCTTATTCTTGGAGGGGCAACATTTTGGCATCAAGGGGCATCCAGACTGCAGACATGTATAAATCCAGTCACATGTAATCCCCGCCCCCCACCCCACCCCTTTCCTAAGAATTCTCACTTTGCTTGTCCATGGAAAAGCCAGGTCTGATTCTCTAGAATAAATGTGGGAAGAAGGTACAGGGTTCCACCAATGAATCGTTGTCCCTTGGCTCAGGATGCTAGCTCCCTGCTGGATACTAGAGTTCTCTTTTCTTTTCTTTTTTGACAATTCAAGTACTTTGCCTCAGGAAACAGCAACATCTTGCTAACCTGAGCTGATCTAGAAAACTAAGTAGGATCATCCCTGGTTACTATTTGGATAAGAGACCATCAGGAAAATCAAGGACTGTAGGCTAGACCAGAAAGTTAAAACCACTTCCAAACCCCAGGAAAAAAACAGTGGCAAATCCATATAAGTTACTGAGAGTTAAGCTCAGGTAATACCCTACTGTACTAGATAGTTGTACTAATAATCTGTCATGGATGCCAATGAGTAAGATTATGTCCACAAAGTTTTTATATTGTATAACCATACTATATTGGATCCTACATGCAAAACAAAATGGACCAGAGAAACACCAGTATGCTAAAATTCCATATTTGTATTTTATGGATTTACCACGCAATAGATGCTATACAGTTCAGACAAAGCGAGACTGAAAAAAATATATTATTGTCTATTTGTGGAAAGGTCAATTAGATACATTCAACATCAGATCAGTAACCATGATAATTATCACAAGTTTTTCTGTTGAGAAAAAGTTTAAGTTAAAAGCTAGTTATCTTCTTGAGTGAATTCTGTTAGCTTCCATGTTGCTAATGTCAAGGTCACCATTGCAAACTGAATTTAAAATGATACCTGAACTAATTTTCAACCATCTTTCACCTCACAATGTGGAAATTAATTTACTTATTGTTGCTTGTAGTAATCTTGCAGCAGAATTCAATATAAAACTTAATATTTGAGCAAACTTACAGCAAACTGGTAACTTAATGAAAAATCCATTCCTCAAACCAATCTTCATCTGAATCTTGCAGAAAGGGGCTAGACAGCATCCATGCAACATGATTCTGAGAATCATGGTATGAGTCTACACTTTCATATGGCATGAAATATCAGTATATTCCTAAAGAATGGTATGAAAATCATCTGTTAATAGTACAAAAATCACCACTAAGAATGGAGTTTATAGATCTATGGAAATCCTTCTCCCCAGACAGGGGGATTGTTCAGAGGCTACGAGGCACCCTTAACATTTTGGGGTAAAAGGCCAAAGTCCAGAGTGGTTGGGGCAATGGGAAAAAGGGCACTAGTCCCTGCCACATTTCTGCATGGAACTGGGATTTTCAGTGTTTTCTTCCCCAGTTTGGGGATGGACAGACAGATTTGGTGTTTTTTAATTACATTCAAACCTATTTTAGGGCTTACACTGCTATTTTCCCTTGTTTCCATCTCAAAATAGTGGAAATTTGACTGCTAATTTTTAACAACAGTTTTCAGAGAAAGGTCCAAGCACTACAACATGGTAGATGGTATTCAGAGACTACATGTGGTCGAAGGGCTGCAAGTTGCCCGCTCTGTGCCCAAAATAGTCTGCAAAAAAAATCCTTTTATGGAAAATTCATCTTGACTACAGCCTTCTTCAGGTTTAAAATGGACATAGTTATTGCTCTGCAGATGTAGGAAAAACCGTGAGTCAAGCAATTTATGCTATTAGCTATAAATCTCAATGCAAGCCACTCGGCCTACGGTATTACAAGATACCATAGCAACATTCCTGAGTACAAAATCACAACATTTTTAAACACAAGGAGATTTGGGCTGCCTTGTTAATTTATCAGACATTTTATTTCAAGGACAAATTCTCACTTAATTTTTTTAAATGACATTTTCTTTCATCCCTCTCCTCCCATATGGATTTGCCAGATCAGGATTTCGTCAGTTTCTCTTTTCCTTCACAAATTTTACTACCTGCCTCTCTTGACAGGTTCTAATATGAAATAATTCACTCAATCATCACACTAATCAACTTATCTCTCAGACAACACTATCCATTCATTAGAGGATACACACACACGTTTTCCAGATTTGTACTCATGTTATGATGTCAAGTCTGTCAGACTAGAAGTCTTCTCTGTATCGTTCCAATTTTAGTATATGTGCTGCCGAAGCAAGCACTAGTCTGTCAGACTAGAAGTGATGCCACAGCAGTTCCACACCTCCATAGTAACCATATTGACAGGTGTGCTTGTGTCCTCCAGAAAGAATCTAAGTCTTGAATGAGAGCTAGGCCCTCCCTGCCCCTTGCATTTACTGCAGAAAAAGGTCTCGCAAAGTCAAGCTGAGACTCAAGCTGATATACTTATCAATTAGAATTCAAGTACAAGTTGGAAGAGGGTAGAAAAAAGATTGGCACAAGTTTTGTTTTGTTTTTTTAAGATGAGAGGAATGTATTTGTATGAGTAGAGACTATGTCATTACAGAACAAAAGTTGTGTCAAATGATATTTTCACTCACTTTATGCCTTCAATACTATAAGTGACTAAGGAAGTATTGTTTAGGAAGTGCCAGCCTCTCTATATCTATATCTATATCTATATCCCTATCACTATCCTCAATCGTCTCTATAACTCTGCAAAAAAGCATCTGAAGAACAGCATTTAATTGTTGTTCATGATGGATTTGAGTGCACAATTTGTATTTACTATGTTGTATTATATGTTAAATATTAGAGTGAATGCAAATTATCTTCACTCTGCTTTATGAATGTTAACTGAAATGTTCTGCTCCTCATACAAATTCTCTCTGTGATACAAGACATTAACCTGGATATTTCCCTTCCCCCAGCACATCTGAGGAAAGGAGGAGATACTGTCATGCAATGGTTTCTAACCCTGTTGTGAATGCTTTGTTCTAGGTTGCATATTACTGGATCAAGGAATTGGAGCACATTCTTGGGATAGTTTTATTTTATCTTGATGGAAATAGTTAGAAATTGGTGGACACCTGAAAACTGGAAACAGTCCAAGATAATGTTGGAAAAACAATATTGGAAGGATACTTTTTAAAAACGTTGAGCAGGACAGAATAATTTTTCTGACATAAAGCATAGTTCTGAGCAACAGAACTAAAACCTGAAAAACTTGAATTCAAATGTGTGTTAGATGAAAACAAGATTACAGAGCTTAATATATAATAAACATGTTTGAAAATCACTCCACATAAAGAAAGATCAACAAATTATTTAACGAATTAACTGCAAGCCTAAATATTCTTTTCTGTACTTCAGCATAATTACATACACAGTTAAGATTCACGAGCAGCTATACAACTGTAGCTATAGATAGGAATTTTATAACCTGAGGTTAAAAGCATTCTCTTTTTCAAAAGTGTTTGAAATTAAAAAGTCAAGAGGAAAAACAGAAATAGAATTGTTTTTTATTTTGTAGGTGCAATATATAAAATTGTTTCAAACAGGTTAAAGCACATTGCATGACAGTCTGCATCTGTCAGTTTCAGAAGACTTGGCATTTTAAGCCGACTTCCCTGTGACTGCTGCTGGCCAGTAAAGAAACTAGCAATTGTTAAATAAATAAATAAATAAATACATACATACATACATACATACATACATACTGTTGTACACCACCAGAGTTGCTTGTGTGAGATGGGCAGTTATATAAGTGTGATGCATAAATGAATGAATGAATGAATGAATGTACAGTTTCTTAGAATTCTAGTTCCTATTCCAGACTCCATTTCATTACGATAAGGAAGAACAATACACAACCATCTTAACATGAGACGTTGATATCATGTTGCAGAGATTCAGTTTCACTGTAAGAGCAATCTCTGTATTTGGAGATGGAAGGGGGTCAAGAACTAAGAAAAGCTAATGCTATTTTCCTCTACATTGTTCTGTTGAAAGAATAAAAATTTACAGATGATAGAAGTTAGCTTTCTTCAACCATATATACCTTTTCAGAAAGTCTGCTCCATATGAAATCACCCACTCCACCCCACTGCCAGATGTTGACATAAGAATAGTGCTGTTCTTGATGCTTTCTTTGTATGCACAAGAGTTACCTGATGGCAAAATTCAATATGACACTTGTTTTTAATAGTAATCCCAGAAGTTGTTTTGTGGTGCAGGAAGAAGCATTCTACCAACATTAAGCGGACCATGCTTAACAAACAAATTGCATTTAAAGTACAGATCCATGAAACACTGCATTTACACTGCTCAGAAAAGTGGCAGACCTGGGAAAAGATCCTCATTAGCTATAATATACACAATTATTCTCTCCTCCTATAGCTATTTAATTTGGTTCTACCGTATTCTTCCCCCAGACCCAGTTAGCAGAAAGTTCCCAAGATGATCAAATGCACAGATATGTTAATTAACCTTTTGTAAAACATCGATTCTTCTTCTATATTGGGACTTTATTTTGTTCTTAAATACTTAACCGTTATTTGGATTTTGTGTGTCTCTTTCTCTTTCTTTTCTTTCTTGTGCTGCAGGAGGCAAGTTAATTTGCCCTCCATCTTTGAGTTACATACCACGTGTAATATTCTGTTAAATCAAACCTTCCAAACAATAAAAGTGATGACACAATTGTAAATGTCACTTGAATGTTAGCGGAATAATTTGAGGTCATATATTTCTTCATCTACCAAAAATGTAGAAGGGATTGGGAAACAAGCTAGTTACAATTTTCATGAAAGAATCTGCACAGCACTAGGAAAAGGTGTTGATAATATCATACACCAGTGTACTGGCGTTTAGCCATTCAGATAGTTTGCCAGCTCTGAATACTTTCTAGTAAGAGAAGTTGTACTGGAAGAGGACACAGCCAGTCATCAGCCTTAAGGGAAACTATTATAACTAACCCTTGCTACTACTTCTGCTACTGCAATATAAGCACATTTTCCAAGTTGTAGTTAAGGGTCAGCTAGCACAAAATTCAACATTACATTCATTACATTTTCCTTCTAGATGCTACCAATTGGTTTTAATTAGTGTATCAAAAGCTAGTCTTCTGATGGAAAACAACTAGTTTTGTTTGCACTGGAAGTTGCTGAAGAAGACAGAAGCCACAATACTGATTATGTTTTTTTCTTCACTTTCATTGCTGGGGCAATGAAAAAACAGTATTACTCTACAGATTTTGTAAATCCCTATTCTCTTCTTTCAGAATTCTTAATCTAGAAAGGAAACAGGATGGATCAAATCCATTGTAACAACCTATTCATAACATTGTGGGCTTAAGCCATTTTTATCTGCTTTCCTTAGTTTGGAAATCCTGCTATTATCTGGCCACCTAGTATAGTAACAAACAAAACTTACCTATACTTGTAGAGCCATACTGGAAGTTTATTAGGGAAGAAACAATAAATGTTCTGACAGATATGCTCAGGTATAATTGAACTGAATCTTCTCAAATTTGAGTTCAATCTTTCTACAAGTCTCTCAGAGAGAAATAATGAATGAATGCATACAGGAACAAACCTGTCTTAAATATTAAGAGTTAACTGAAGTAAAGTCAATAAATAAATAAATAACTAGCATCCTTTATTTCAGGATTAAATCCAAATCAGTAACATTTCCAGAATTTCCTACATGGAAGCAAATTCTCCCACATAATTGATGGTGAGCCATTTGTGTGTTCTTGTACCTCTGCTGAATCATCTGATGTAAGACATTATTTGAGAAGGATGATATTTGGCTAGATACTCCATTTCAGGACTCCTGACTCTATATTTCTGCTCCTACACAAAAGGAACAGAACAAAATGTGCAGTTTGGCAGAAATGCTTTTTGTATGTTATATTGATAGTTAAGATATTAATATAAATATTAAACTATGTATCTTACAGACCCTTTTATTTTTAAAATGGCAACAGATAAACTATATTATTATTCTAAACTAAGATTTAGAATAATGCAAATGTTGGGAAAAATAAAGGCATCATGGAAGACAGTAGTCTGTATTTGGAAATTGCACCAAATCACGGGGGGAAAAGATATAAGCGAGATTAAACATTATGTTATGCTAACATTAGGAATTATGAATCTGAGACACCTATTTCACAATTAATGTTTTTGACAGAGAGGTTTGGGAAAAAAACAGTAAATGGGAATCCAAATAATTTTCTCCACAGGCAGAAGAAACAGATCATTGTCTTTTCTTGAACTAAAGGCAGGAAAACAAAATGGGAATAAAAATAAAGGCAGAAAGAAGCTCACTATGCAAACAATGTGCCCATTTTATACAGATTAAAGATGTTATGATTCTTTTTCCATTGCAAAGGAACTTGATTTTGCTCTAAATGCATCTCTCTTCTCTTCTCTTCTCTTCCTTTCCCTTCCCTTCTCTCCTAACAACCTAGAGGGTTTGGTGAACCAAAGATTGTAGATACAATTTTTCCTGTTCAAATGATTTCTTCTTTCCATGATTTGAGGCATTGGTCCTAACAGTACTTCAGGGCTCTGGTTAGCATGTCAGAACAATGAAAGAGGATCTTCTTTCAGAAGGGAAATGGCTGCTACAGACTGAGTGCCTATTCACTTCCTTTTTTAAAAAAAGCAAATGACTGGGAGACGTTCACTTTTTCATTTGGGGTGCAAGTATATACTACTCAATGAAAATTAACATTAAAATATTCTTGAAATATTACGGCACCTTGTATAAAGTGTTTTAACAGGTCTTACCAGCACACATGTATAAACAACTGCAAATACTCAATCTTAAAAACAGTTTACACCAACCCCTTTAGGATAAATATTACAAGAATGGGCAATACATGGTCTTCACGTTCATGCTAAGCCTCTGAGAATGAAAGCCTTGGAATAGGTAAGGATCAGATGTTATTTTTTAAATTTTAAATTATTTCATTGTTTTGTTTCAACCATAAGTTATTTTTGATAAAAATATCCAGTTCAAAAATAAAATCTAAATTTAGTGTAGGCATGCTGAATTTTTTATTATTCATCTAGTAAACCAAAATCAACACATTTCCATCAATGGTAATAAATTCAATCTTTTAACATTAAAGAATGAACTGTGGTAGAAATAAATTGACTTCAGGACAAATATTGCAAATACAAACACAACAGATCAGGTTCTCCTGCTTGGTATCTTGCAGATATGCAGGACTTTCCATAATCCTCATCCCGAGTTAACAAATCTAGAGACCATCAAGTTTTACAGTGCACTGGCCTCAAATAATGAGTCATGATTGTATTATCACAGAATTTGTTAGCTAGAATATATTTATTATTACCTTCATATCTACTATTCTAGTGGGAACTCAGCTAGGGTACATAAAAGTCTCTCCTTGTTTTATCCTCACAATAAACCTCACAAGATAGACTGAGCTGAGAGACATTGGTTGATCCAAACTCACCCACTAAATTCCATGACTGAGTGGGAAATTGGACATTGCCTGTGTCACAATCCTGTATGACATTGGGAAGATACAATAGGCCTACCTTGGTGACCTTGATCTCCTTTTAGGCCCCCTAATTGCCTATATGGGTGTCAGTCTGTTCATTCCTCAAAATTACCTCTAAGATTACCAATTCCATGGTAAGCATTCATTTTCATAGAGAACACCATTCTTCCCAATAACAGTAACCCTCACTTCTAGAGAGTTCCGGACACAAGTCTTTAAATGGATAACTCTGCTGACTCCATTTCTCAACTGTGTCACTGTGTCATCAGCAGCATGAAATTACTGCAAGCTAGTATGTTTAACCTGTTAATGAAACCACACACTGAGAGACACACTGCTCTTTCTTTCGGCAGTTTAAATCTCCTTAAAATGAATCTATTCCCACAAGCTTTAATTTAGCTAAAAAAAGTTGCTACAAATATCCTGTGCATTATAACAAATAAAAAACAAGATGTGCAAGATTTTATGTACTCTACTCTTATAACTATAAAGCCCTGCAAAATTGGTGGCACAAATAAAGTTTTTCTATAAACCAGGTTTGTTCAGCTACCAAATGAGAACTTACAGAACAGTGGAATATTCTCATCATCTATGAGAACAATAACACATGAATATGTGAATTAGTCTACTGCCTCTGTCTATTTTCAATCCATGGCACTGAACTTACCATCCACGCCAGGGGGAAAAACATCCAAGACAAGAACATCTTGGAGAAGGAACACACTTCAACATATCATTAGACTCGATACACCGGGATCACATTCCAATGTCATTCATTTACTTTAGCAGCAAACCACAGGCAAGCTTGGTGAATTTAAATGTGCAGAAATATTCTATATGAAGAGCAAGCACAGCATCTCAATCAGGTAACTTTGACAATCAGGGAATATCATACTGGTGTCAAAATCAAACCTGGGACAAATATGAACAGTCTTAATGTCATTATAACTGATTACAGCACCAACTGCAAAAGAACACCAATCAAAGAATGCTAAGCAGGCAACTGATTTTGAAAAACTGACATCTAAAACAGAGATTTGCTATGTAAGTTTAAACACTGCAGAGCCTTGTTACCTTTGCAGCAAGTTTGCCCTGGGGATTCCTAAACAATGTGGTTTTCGCTGTAAAAAAACACTCCTCCAAGTCTTCATCCAAACTACAGTAGCCACTACTCATGCTGTTGTCGACAGTCATCGGAGGAAGGAATCCAGATCTTCAGAACATGTCAAGTCCAGTAAGCAAGAGCCAGGTACCTCTCAGCCTCAGCTCACTGCGGCAACAGTGCAGTTTCTCAATCGAGTTCCTGTGCAATCAACAGGGAGCACAGTTTCACCTCCTCCAGCTCCTACTTGCCATGCCTTGTAACAGTTTGTTCTCATCAGCAAATCAAAGAATGATGTTACCTTTTTTTCTAACAAAGTAAGCAAGCAAGCAAGAGTGAAACAGAAAATCTTGCCGGGAGAACCTTTCCTCAAGCACCAAGCTCTCTGGTTGGCTGTTTTCCAGAAGCAGACAGGGTGCCAGAACCCGAGGGAGTTTTCTTCTGCTCTTGACTCACAAACTTGCTCACCATCTGTGCGGCTTCACTGGTCTCTCTGCAAGCCCAACTGAGCCTAATTGCAAGAAC
This sequence comes from Liasis olivaceus, assembly GCA_030867105.1. Taxonomy (NCBI): domain Eukaryota; kingdom Metazoa; phylum Chordata; class Lepidosauria; order Squamata; family Pythonidae; genus Liasis; species Liasis olivaceus. Next base: position 161,994,286 of record CM061350.1, on the reverse strand, counting down.
AGTATTGCCTTCCTCTCCACCCCCACCCCCACTCTTTCCTGCTTCTTTTTCTCTTGAACCACTTCCTCTTGCAAGATTTCTGACATAGCTCTTAAGAGAGCATTGACAGTATCTCAGTTGATTTTGAGTGACACAACTTGGGAAAGAGAGAAACAGAGTTACACCCGCAGGGGAGGAAACACCCTGCTCCTTGCTGTCCAGTATCCATAGCAAACCTTTACAAAAGGGAGGGGCAGAGATGAGAGTTGCTGATTAAATATACATTACTTGACGTAATCCTCAAGCACTGTATGCTCCCAGGTAAACATCTTGTGATAGGAGTAAGGCATTTCTGATCTTAGTGGAAAGCATTCCAAAATTACCCTTATCCATTCTCTGCTCAGCACCTGTTTCAAGACGTTTGTGTGTGTGTGAGAGAGACAGACAGACAGACAGACAGACAGACAGACTGAGGAGGAAGGGTGTAACAGAATATTGACAGGGGATTCCACAACAAGGACTTCCAGGACATTTTAGAAGTTGGGCCTCTACTGGAGATGGCCTCTGTGACACCTGTCATGATCAGCATCCACATACATTTCCTATCCCATATATTGCAATATATCTGACTGACATATAAGGTAAAAGGAAAGAAGAAAAAGAGAGAGATTCCCTAGCAACATTTCAATGCAGGAACCCATCTGTGTTCAGTGCTAATTTTAGAACAATCAGGAAGATTTTTTGCAGCATTCCTTGCACAAAGAAGTGGCCATTTTTATCATAACCTCAGTAATCATCATCCATCAGAGGTTTTTAAATTATTTGTCACCAACTGTTATGTTAGAAGCACTTTACCACAATTTTTTCAACCTTAGTCAAAAAATCCAGAATGTTTTTTTACTTCCTTTGATTTCTCTAGGTCTAGGCTGAAATCGTCATCTGAACCACTTCCTTTCAGTTTCTGGGGGCCAGGCTATCTTTCTCCAATTTGCTTAGAAAGAAACAGCTCCCCAAATAGATTTCTTTGCTACAACTTGACCAATGCCTTTCTTTGTAAAACTGGCATTTTAAAATCTGTTCAACTCCATTGTTTTTATTCTCACAACCTGTTTCTTTCCCATATATCACCTTGCACATCCGAACCTGCTCAGTTAACTATAGCTGAGGCACGTATGATTCTTTTTTTAATATTTGCATTTCCTGCCAAAGGACAATAACGTGTTGAAACTACAAGATTAGCAGCGTTGGGTTGCTTTGCACAATATACTAAGATAACTGACTTACTTGTGGTATGTTATAATGTGCAAACACAGCCAGTGTGTTTGGTTTATGCTTTGCTGCCACTTTGAACCCAAGCAGTTGGGTGAATCCTGTAAACCACAGATCAGTTAATCATGGGTGAATATGTTTTTAATTGCTTTTAAAATAATGACAGAAAAAGAAAAAGGAACAAAACACAATCATGGGTGAATATGTCATACAAATGTGGACATCCTGTACTGAAGAATCGTAGGCAAGGCACCTAGCATTGGGACTGCACAGCTGCCCTAACATTACCACCCAGTTGAGGTTCTATCTACGTAGCAAGGTGGTTCTAAGAGCAGAGTCAGGAAAAATTAGAATTCTTTCTCAGTTCTATAAGAGAAAATTACACATATTCATGTGAAATTTTAAAATTACAATCCAAGTTTCAAAAGCAGTTCACTGATTTTTAGAAATCTAAGGTTTCTTTATACAGATTTTTCTTGAAGAACTGATATATTCACCTATGCTAATATTTGTGTCAGTTTGCTCAGACAGTAGGTGCAAAATAATTATTCTGATATCTTACTAACATAAAATCTAAGTTGGTCATATCAGGGCAAAAAAAAGAAAGGAAGGAAGAAAATCATATTCTACTTGATGGGATAGATATGCCCACACTAGAAAGAGATTTTGAAACAATGGCTCCAGGGTAGGAGCTCTCTGTCCAAGACTGTATGTGTGACAGCTGGTCATCTAGCAGTTATCATGGGAAGCTGAGAAAGCTTGCAGTTCTTTTAGTAGCCAGGCTCAGCCCCACATCTCTCCCATAGTCCTTCAATGGATAGAGGGGACTGCGTGCATTCACTTTAACTTAGAAGTCTTTTTCACAACTTGCAGCCCTGAATATCATACACTAATTTTGCATGGTATGAAACATTACCCTCTGCTGTCTTTCTCAAACCTGTACCCTGGAAATTTAGTAAAAAATCTTTCTGCCCATTTTTTTCTTCATTATTTCCAATGTGCTCACTCCCTTTAAATCAGAGGTGTACAGGTTGAGGGACACTTACAGTCTGATTCCCAGAGAAACTGAATATATATAATTCTGTCTTCTTGTCTCCTCATGAGGAGCAACTGCTCAGAGCACATGTGGGCAATTTCCTGACATTAATTTTTGTCTTGGTCCCATCCTTTGCTTTTTGGAGCACAATCCTCACAGGATCTCTCAAAGTCTAATGAGGTTCTTGTTCCAGAAAAAGTTGCATATCTTATTATAAACCAACAATAAGGTTATTGCCTTTTGCCAGCCTTTACACCAAGACCGCTTCAAGAATTCTTACTGTTCCAAATACCAACTTTGCCTAAAGTCAGGCTACCAGTAGCAAAGAACAAGGCCACCTTAGTAGTGATGCCTTCTTTTCATCATTCTCTTCATAAGGACCTTCTTATCAGACTTCTGGAGGAAGAAATGGTGGACTAAAGATGGCTCCACAAAAAGCGGAGCCGACAACTCTGGCAAAGAATGTAGAGCTGGTGAGTAGACCAGCTCTTCAGAACCTCTCTGGACCAGGAGAGAACAGGAAATTGCCCACATGTGCTCTGAACAGTTGCTCCTCATGAGGAGACGACAAGACAGCAGTCCCTGGCGGGTTTTGAGCACTAGGAGATGATGGGAATACCATCTTGCTCACAACCTCAATCAGTGCCTTTTAAAGGACACTAAATTGGCAAACTTCTTTTTCTAATCACATTCAGAAATTGCTTGTTAACTACTTTTAAGCTGTTAGGGACCTTCAGATCGACAAGTCTGAAAACGCTGGGTGAATTTTCCTTCAATCCTTAATTTAAGAAAATTTTAATCATAAGTTTAAGAATTAAAAAAAATGAAATAAACAGCAAAACGCTAAATAAGACTTTGATCTGAGAAAGTTATAAATGGATTAAGGGTCCAGATAAATTTGGAATAAGACTTCCCGTGGGAAATAGCTTTGTTTGGACTTTTGCAAGACAAAATAAAGATAAGTAATTTTAAAATTGGACACTAGAGGGAATTAAAGATTTTAGTTAAAGGAGAAAAATACGCAAGATTAACAGCTAATTAACTGGGATGTATAAAATGATGCAAAACATTACAACACTGAAAATACTGAAGGACACTTTGGAAAAATGGAAACAGAAATTAATGTCAAAAGTGTCAATAGCAATGTTTTCTTCTATGGATAGACTATGTCCAAAATATGTTATGAAAGAAATGACAGATGAGGAACAAGTTTTATTTAACAAGAAAGAGATGGCATCAAAAGTGTACAAATGACAGGCCATGAGAATGACAGAGAAAACGCTGTCTCACTGTCAGGCACAGCCCAAGAACAACAATGAAACAGTCCAGTGCAGTCCAGTCCAGTTTCTTTATTTGCTTACACCTTATAGACAAAATCTAGCCAAACTAAATCTATACTACAGCAACTAGTGGATATACCCTGGGAGATTCTAGGGGGTGGTTATCCTGAACCTCTTTTGCTTCCCACGCTCCCCCTGCGGACTATGCTGCCTCTTGCCTCCTCCCTGCTCCTGGAAAGCACCCCCTCCTTCCTGATAGCCTTGATCTCCCACATCATTCTCCTCCTCGTAGATACATTCCATCACACTCACTGGACATACAAAAGAAACCAGTTGATGTTTTAAAAATCAAAAGGGAAATACAAATAACCAAGAGAGTGACCTGGATAATTTTTTTTTATATTGGATTTACAAACAAGCTTGTTAAAACTTTGAAGAATCTTGTGAGAAGGGATAAAAGAAGAAATGAAAAGAAATAAAATTCTATAACATTATTTCAATGAACTAAAGATTAAGACTGTTAGAAGTAAAAGGAAGGAATATAAAATGATTTGATCAAGGTTAAAATAAGGTATGTTGTTACTTCTGGTAACCCTTAATGGACTTTCTGCTGACACTAGGACTGAAAAGATGATGCTTTATGCATTTGTCTATAGATAAGAGATGGGATATGGGATGAAGAGATCTTTGGTTGTAAACTAAGAGGGGGTGAAGTGTTACAAAAATTGTTTATACATGTTGTGATGAGGGCTGGAAGTCATTTCTTTATATATTTCTTTTCTTTCTCTTTACTATATTCTTACTTTTTTTCTTGTTTCTTGTTTCTTTCTTGATTCATTGTTTTTTCCTTCTCCTTTGCCCCTTTCACTCTTTCTTTTTATTCTACTTTCTTTTACTTTGCAGATTTTACTACCATAATTAACATCCTTAATAAAAAATTACACACACACACATCAAATAAGGACCTTCTTATTTCAAAAGTGAATTTTTCTAGCCAACCTCCAAATGTATTTATTCTTTTGATCCCAAATGCCCATTATCGAAGCTGGAAAACCAGGGACAGGGATAAAGACACAGGTGGGCAAGTGGAGAGAAAAACAGGTAGACTGAAGCAGGGCTTTCCCCCAGTTGAATCTCCCCCTTCTAAAGAAAGATGTATTCTCATCATAAAGAGAAATCAGCTAACTATTTTTAGGGGCAAATACAATAGCATCCATAGCAGTACTAAATTTTGTTTTAAAATACATTCTTAAGGAATAGATGAAACTCAACACCATGTCTTTGACCATCAATTCAGAAATAAAACATAAAATAAAATAAAGAGTAGGTGCCTTTGGGCCAAGTATGACATGTTTTTCCATTGAAATAATAATAATAATTTTAAAATAATCACCATAAAGTAAGGAGGAGGTCTTAGCAGGCATACTGGAGGCTACAGATATGAAACAAATTGGGAAAAGTCCCTCCAAATTTTAATACATCAGAAGATGATCTCCAATCCACTTTCTGCTTGCCCCATTGTCAGCAAAGGCCATCCATCACTTCTTGAGTGCAACAGCAGGCATCATCACCCTCTACCTACTCCTAGCCCACCATCAATGTATGTCCTGCCCACATTTTCAAGCTCTGCTTCAAAAGTCTTATGCCCTTCCACATGATTGGTCTAACTCATTTCATTCTAATCTAGTAACATCCCCAACTCTCATTGGCTTCAGAGCTTGACATGTTCCTCCCCTCCAGCAGCTGGTGATTGCTCTATATGGCTCTTTCATCTGGGGTGCTATGTTCTGAGTAGATCAGCAGCTTCCTTTTTTTTTTTTTCAAATTTTTCCCTATCAGTTAATCCAACAATGGCCCACAGAGACCATGAAGTTCAGTAAAATTTCCTGGACACCATGTTTTCTTGACCTCTTCTGCCAGCACACCTCCATTCCACCCCAGTGGGCACCATTTAGTTTCTGCCCAGTTTAGGTATAATATCCTACCCTTTCTTTTCTACCCTGTACCCACTGTACCACAATGGCTCACTCCCCACCCCCACCTCCACTTTTTATTTTAAAAAAATTAAGTTGCAATGTAGGCATGTTGGAATGAACCTACAAATTTGTAAAGAATGCTACTTCTTTGCTACTATGAATCTGAACCAACAGTTGTTTTTTGCCACAACATTTCTATTGGCCCACAAAAGAATGAAGGAACATGGTCTTTTGCTTTAATTACCATAACATCAACACAATGAGGGGAACAATAAGGAAAAAGAGAGAGAAGAAAAGAAAGGATTCACATAAGAGGATGTGGGAGGGTATGAAGGCATCCATGTATGCAACATCTGGGAAAGCAAAGAAAAAGAATGAGGACTACTGAAGAGTGTTTGACCTTTAAAAGGAAAATGCAGGTGCTCATTAAGCCACTCACACAGGGTTCACAGCCACCGAGGCTTGCCTTTTCTGCCCAGATTCCCATCCATGCAGTGCAAGCAGCAAGGAACGCAATCAAAGCTCACAGTGGCCATAATCTGAACTGAGCGTCATCCTGGCCCCATGACCAAACCACTGTAATCCATTCTGGACTTTATTAAGTCAGCTTCAGAAACAGCTGGGAGTAGTATGGGAGTCAAGCAGCTTAGGCCACTGTGCAGAAATGCCCAAAAGAGTCACAGCTCTGTTTCTAAAGGTGATCCATAGTTATAAGGAGCTCAAATAATTACAGGCATGGGGACATTAAAGCTGCAAAACAGGAATCATGTTTAACAATTGCTAAAATAAGGTAAAGACATGTTCAAATCAAATTTGACCTATGGGGACTGGATCCATACAGTTTTCTGGGCAGCTTTATGGAAATGATTTGCCATTACCTTTTTCTCCAAGATTTTTTTTTCTTTTTACTTCCCAGTCTAGTCAATAGCCCTGGAATTCCCAGATGATCCACCTCCAGCTACTAACCAGAGCTGACCCTCTACAGTTTTCCAAGATCAGGATGATTCATGAGAGAGGGATCGGAAGATGTTAGTGTGCCACAATACAAATTTCAATCCAGTGAAATCAAGATGAATCATGACAGCTGCCGTATCTAAGGATTTCTCTCTCTGCTATTTAGCTTTCATAAGATCAACCATATTCTGTCTGTTCTTTACCACGGCTGATACCCAATTTGACTGTCCCAGTATCTTATGGCAAGTGCAAAAATCCATTAAAAAAATACATTAGTATCCACTCCTACAGGTAAAAAAGCCCTAAATCAGGATTTTTGCAGCCAGCAGCACACATAAGCAATTATAGCTCAGACAGAAAGCTCTATAATTTAGAGAGTTATATCCTATGGGATATCCTATGACTCCCACTGACTAGCCACAGCTCTACCAGTCTGCATCCAAGTTCTGGCAAGAATGGTTAATGCTGAGTTTTCTATTTATTATTTAGATGTACAGTATATCCCAACTTTTCCTCTAGGAGTTCAAGGAAAGGGAAATTGGCTGGTGTGGATCTTCTGGGCTGCGTGGCCGTGTTCTGGAGGTTCTGTTTCCTAACGTTTCGCCAGCATCTGTGACCGGCATCTTCAGAGTGCAGGAGCACAGACAGGAGCAGTTCTCTCTGTGCCCAGGATGGTGTGACCCTTTTGTAGGTATTTATAGAGATCTGAAGGGGGGGATGGGGGGGGGTTAATGAATGGCTGCTTGTTTTGGTATCAGAATATCTGTGTATCTTCCTGTGGGTTAGGCAGGAGTTGTTAATGAGTGGCTGCTGAGGGTGATTAGCATGTTCATTGTGTGAGCTGTTCGCATGTCCTGGTGGTTGAGCTGAGTTCATTGACCTTTTGCAGGCTGTATTTTTCAGGATTGGTAGCCAGGTTTTGTTGATTTTTAGACTCTCCTCTTTTTTATTGAAACTGTGCTGGTGTTTGTGAATCTCAATGGCTTCCCAGTATAGCCTGGTATAGTGGCTGTTGGTGTTGTCCAGTATCTCTGTGTTTTCAAATAGGATTTTGTGTCCAGTGTGCCTGAGAGCATGTTCAGCTACTGCAGATTTTTCTGGTTGCTGTAGTCTGCAGTGTCTTTCGTGTTCTTTTATCCTGGTACGGATGCTGCGTTTTGTGGTCCCGATGTATACTTGCCCGCAGCTGCATGGTATGCGGTATACTCCTGCGGTGGTGAGGGGATCCCTTCTGTCTTTTGCTGATTTTAGCACTTGTTGTGTTTTTCTGGTGGGTCTGAAGATTGTTTGGAAATTGTGTTTTTCCATCAGTTTTCCCATGCGGTCTGTGACCCCTTTGATGTAGGGCAGAAATACTTTGTTGGTGGCTGTTTTTCTTCTTCAGTCGCATGTTGTTTTCTTGGTTTGATGGCTCTTTTTATTTCATTCTGGGAGTAGCCATTCGCTTGTAGGACCCAATTAAGGTGGTTAAGTTCAGAGTTTAGGAATTGGGTTTCGTAGATCCGAATGGCACGATCCATGAGGGTTTTGATAATGCCAATTGGATCTGCGAAACCCAATTCCTAAACTCTGACTTAACTTAACTTAAAAACTAAACAACACCTAACCGTAACTTAAAAACTAAACAACAACCAAAAAAATTGGAAAGAGGCAGAAGGTTTATAATATACAATGAAACAAGATTTGTCAGCAGGACAGGCTGTAGATTTACCTTTCCAGACACCTAAATATTTTAAAAATTAGCAGGGAGGAAAAGAGCTGAACTCAGAAGAGGTTTGTTTCTTCACCGAGTAACATTCAGTTAAAACTCTACGTTTGTGGAAAGAAAGATGAACAAGCCACAGTCTTCTTCTAAACAATCTTTACAATATGACTTATAATTCACTTATGAAATCATGAAGTAGCCAGGATTGGATTAATATGCACGATCACCTCTCAAACATTTATGCTTAAATTGCCAAAATCTATGTGCTTTCCAAAAAACAATCACACTTAAAGATTGCATTGTGAACTTAATTCAGATTAATTTACAATAACAACTTGTGTGGCTTTATCAAAATGTAGAGTCCTAAATAGAGAAAGAATTCTTTACCTTCCAGAACTATAAATAGGAACTATGTTTTCAAAGGTATTTAAGTGCCTGCCATAGAACAAAGCCATCCACAATAGCTAAATCCTTGAAAACTTTGATTTGATAGACAGGAAAGAAAATCTCATAGAAAATGTTGCAGGAGGTGATCATGCCACTGTCTCACTAGTTAGCTTGAATTATTATTGTATTCCTCTAATAAGCAGTAAGAAAACACACAGCATATAACCTTTGCACACTTACGCCAAGTGGCCATCAAAAATTACAGCGTGTTTCCCAGTTAATCAACACCTTTGGACCAGTTTAATCTCTAACTAAGTGGCAGACTTCAACAGTCGTAGTTACGTAAACACCTAAACTAATTTCTATGATAAAGGTATGTATTTTTTCAACAAGACATAGCAGTCCTGTTCAAGTTGTAATTCAGGTGATAGAAAAGGTGTTCCTTGTTTACTGAGATTTTTCAAGCAGGAAAAAAAACTCTGCCTGCCTGCTTTTTTGAGCACTGTCCAATAATCTTCATTCTGGCATCATACCACCCTTAGTAAGCATGTGCTAGCAACTAAATTCATTTGCCTTTCAGCTCCCCCAAGTGCTGTTGACGGGTAAAACTTTTAGTTATAGAGGTAACTGTCAGGACAGGAGGAAGGAAAGGTCCATGCATAGGAGCTAAGTGCACTATAAATGCAGGAACTTTTAAAACCATCAAATATAAACCTCCTCCTAGTAACACCTCAGTGGAAGCATAATGAAAAATAGGCCGGCAAATTATCAAGAACAGATCATCAAGGTAATTCACAGGCAACACTACACTCAGCAAAAATTACATTTTCTAAATTGTAGCTTTCTAGATTGCACTGGTGGGATTAAAGGCAAATTGGTACACAATATCATCTTTACAGGCTATGCCCAATTAGCCCTTTGGACTGTAAATTGTTGAAGAAATTGGGGGAATCACCCAAGAATCATGAATCATAGCTGTGATTTACTCTTCAAGTAAACTAAATAAATATATAAATTACATAAGATATATAAATTGGTGCAGCATAAGAAATTGATTCAGTTCTTGTTATTCTAGGTTCATTCTCTCAAAACACTGGAGAGAATGAACCTGGAACTGAATCAATTTCTTATGCTGCACCTATTTATTTACACACACACAAAATCTTATATAATTATAAGAAAAGTCTATCTGTCATTGGATCACTGTTATTTAAACCTATAGGAATTACGCTGACTGAAAAATGTACCCAGTACCTTTTGAAAGTCCTACAAAAAGCCTACAATAAATGTATTTAAAGTTGGTCATAATCTTTTTTAGCTACTTTGACATTTTCCCAGTGAACTAACTTTTCCATACAAATACTCTGGAAAGATTGAGCATCAATGTTTAAAATGTTTATTTTTCCTCAAGATCACATATGTATATCCCAAGTTTCTAGGATTTTTTTTTTCCATTCACTTTTTGTGCCTGGTGGTTCATTTCTCTTTTTAACTTTGTACTTGATTAATGTTTGTTCAAGTCTTCTTATTCTACAATGTCTACCATGAATTTTCTTTGAAAGAAAAAAAATATTGGGTCTTTTTTTAAAAGGTAAATAATCCTACAAGAACAATAATTAAGACGAAAAGAAGGGAACCTAAAGATGTTAGTGTATCATGGGTGAGCTTATACAGAATTACTGTCAAACACCCAAACCTGTTGAGGGTTGCATTCCCTTAGAGCAGTGTTTCTCAACCTCAGCAACTTTAAGATACGTGGAATTCAAGTCCCAGAATTCTCATACTTGAAGTCCACACATCTTAAAGTTGCTGGGGTTGAAAAACACTGTGTTGGGGGGTGCTACAATAAGAAGACCTGAAGGGGGTGAGCAGAGGCAAAGACAAAAATAAACAGTTCCCAACTTTTCTTTGTCTTTCTCTCTACTACAACCTTTCCTCTCCAGCCTCTCCCCCAACAGACTTTTCTTAGGACTTTGAAGCAATCTCTTGCTGAAGGGTTTTTTTTTTTTTAATTAGATCAAGAGCCACATGTTCCTTTAGGAACAGAAGTTGCCCTCCCCTGTCCTAGGAGAAGATCATTAATAATCACTGATAATGGGATATGCTTTTGGGGGGGGGGCAAGGTAGAAGGAAGGAGGGTTTTTTCCCCCAGGTGCAACTATTTCCCTGCATAAAATCCATTGAAAATAGATGCACCGTAGAAAGTCAGTGTGCTCATGGTAAACAACCACAAATCTAGACCATGCAGAGAAACAAAGAGTTGAGATTCTTCATGCTCAGAATGTGAAACAGTAAAAACTCCAATATTTTCAGACCGATAACTGAATAAAAAGTGTTATAGGAAATTCAGCATTTATCATGAGGCAAAAAATCAATTTCCCTGCTACGTTTGTCTCAGAATCCAATGGAAAAACAAAACAGAGCACTCTATTCAACCCCAGAAATCAAGAGAAGAAGCAGGGTTTTATTAGTAAAACAAGAAAAAGCCTTGTAGCCCTTTAAAGACATTTTTTCTTGGTATAACCTTTCATAGACCACATGAAATACATTTAAATCTTCTATGGCAAGGCTCTTTATTTTTTATCCTTGTATCTCTTTTAGAAATTTCAGTCTCTGTTGCAGACGGATCACTATGGGGTAGCATCTTAATGGGATACAATCTTAAATGAAATATACAATTATGCATACATTTCTCTTCAAAACAGAGATTTTTTATTATGGAAACCTCCTGCTATCTTCAACACTTGAATGAAACAACTTGGCTTTTAAATTTTGCAGTAGGGATCAAGAGAGGGAGGACAGGCCCATACCAAAGATCAAGAGCCAGTAACTCCATCTTGCAGAGATACTGCAGCCAAAGTCAAGGAATACTGTACCAGAACCAAGAGAGATCTGGCTAGAAGAATGGTTGTGGTCCAGGTGAAAGGCAATATATCCAAGAAAACAGTTCATGGACCCAGATTCCAAACATGGAGGTATAAGACAGACTGAAATGTATTGTCTAAGAGTAGGCATCTTAGCCTCTGACACTGCCCTATTAAACTCCTGGCAATCAGTGCCTCCCAGACTTTTTCTCCCCTTCTAGCCCTCTTTTCTGACCTAAGTCTTGGGCCCAACAAGCAACCCAGACTCCCTTTGCTTATTCTTGTTATTTATATTGTACTGTGTTTTTAATTTATTTTTTTGTTTGTTATTGTGAGACACCCAGTCAATTTGGAGGCAGGCCATGCCTTAATCTAATGAAATAAACAATAACAAATTCTGACCTCCTCCTTGGAGGAAGAGCTCAGGTCATGACCAACTGCAGGATTGTAAAATACATCCTGCTAATTTTGCCACATCATTGCAATGGTGATGAAACAATTCTTGATTTTGCTTTTAACTTCTCTATGGAAGGAAATGCTTGAATATCATGGGAACAATACTATTTTCTTTCTTTTATATTAGTGCAACATTTCTAAAATACCACTTCTATAGTTCTTTGGGATGCATTTGTCTATTTTTTCCAGGACAGCGAACATATTTCCAGAAAAAATAATTTCTCATTTTTATTTTGTAAGAATGCCTATGAGTGCTAATGTGGAGCCTTGAGGCATTCTTGAAAATTAAGGTGCTGGTTGAAATACTTTGCTTTGCAGGACACCAGCTTCTCTCTCTTTTTTTTTCATTAAACATACCTTTAAAGATGATTAAAGTTAGATATGGCAGGGAATCTGGCAGGTGCCAAGGAAAATATCCATAAGATCTATGTTGCCATCCCTGACTTAGTCAAACATCCTATGTGTCTTATATTCTTGTGGCCAAAAAGATTTCTTTTCTCCTGCTGCTGGTTAGTCATCACTATTCAAAGACATGCTGTCTCAGTTCCTGAAAATATCATATGGTCATTATGAAGTAGAACCTCATGAATTTGTCAAATGCTATATTCTGAAGGTTGCAAATTCCATAGCAGGTCCCGGTATCAGTCAGTAATTACCTGGTCTATTTCTTGCACATGCTGCTGAAACTTAAGTTTTTTTCTCACAAAACCCCTGGCTCCTTCCCTAGGTCTTCTTTGATGGCTTCTCTTACATCATTACTACTATCAGGAATCATCTGCTGGTTCTGCACTAAAGGTGGTATATTACTCCCTTCTGTAAACACATGTGGCAAAATACATTTCTCAGATTTCAGCCTTAATCTGCACCAGTGTCTCTAACCTAAATACCCATTGCGACCTTAGCACAATGAATAATTTACCATATGTAGGCTATATATTAGCACAAAATGCCAGCATTTCCGTGTGGTCAGATATATGAGGAGGGATGCAAATTTGCATAACCCTGTAAAAAGATACACGGTCAGAATGGGAAAGACCCAGTGGAGAATGCAATATCAATACTCATATTGGGTGGGTGGGTGGGTGGGGGACATTTCTTTACAAATTCTCAAACTTTGACAAAATGTCATTACTTCTCTCACCCGCGTCAGTGAACTATTCCTGTATGCATGTTACCTCTTAGCTTCCAGAAAAGACTCAGTTCTGTTCCTATTTAGGTGGAGATTCTACAGTTCATACCTGGCAATAGTTCTGTGTTAAGGTATTTTCTGGTGAAGGTTTGTTGTGGGTGTCTCCTTCCCGTTGGCTGCAATCCAGCTGGATGAGTCTTCTGCATTCCTGATGGCAGGTATATTTGCAGTCTAGGGAGGAAGGACAAAATGAACTGTAATTAAGATATGGAATAAATAATAAACATTCATTTTTTTCCAATGTGTGCATTTTGCAGCACTGAGGACACAGCAAGGGGTACAAAATAGTCTGAGAGATGGGGAATGGTTAAATCCACAGATTAAGCAATCGAATACAGAAAAATGAAAAAACAACAACAAACCAATGTCGTTCATGAAAGTTATAAACATTAAAACATAATTATAAAGGAAAATATTAGTCTTCCTCCTGTAAGTATGGTCAGCCATATCTACTCATATTTTTACTGCATATATAGGAATGCATACTAGTTCCTATCAATATAAACAAGGAACCCCTGGAAAATGGCTCCTCAAAGCAGTGTGCTATAGCTTCCTAAAACGACTGCATAATCATTGGCTTCATTTCACACAAACAGCAGATGAAATGAGAAATCTGTATCTACACTGTATAACTGTATATCAAAGGTGTGGGAACTGCATGGTTAATTTTTTTTTCCAGCAGAAGAAAATAGCACGTGAGACTACAGTTTAGTCTCACTACATGGAAGGGATTTTGTATAAACAGTCAAAGGTGAAGACCACACCTGCAGCCTAAAGTAGTTCAGTCCAGAAAATACCTTTATGTCATCTGTTATTTACTAGAAACAGGTCACAAACCTCTCTAATGAAACCTGGAAATCATAATTCGAACATCCACCTGGATGACTGAGAATCTTCATCAATATACTGGTGGAATCAGATTTAATAGAGTAGAGCCCAATTATTCACAAAAATGAATAATCCATAATATATGCATTTTATGCCAAAATCAATATTTTGCCATAAGATTTTCTGTTGAGCATGGGAAGCACTCTTGTTACGGCCTGCTTCTTTGTCTTACATTTATTTTTTAATTATGATAGGGGAAATAAACTGTTTACTTTTATTTTCTACATAATGCTAGGCACCTCAGCCATACCGGTCTGGCCTACCATATAGACAGAAACTGGTGTGGTTTGTGCTGTTGTGATAATAATGCATACAAAAGGTGCTATATATGTTAGGATATTCTCATGGGAAGAAGAGCAAATTGCTTATCTTCAAACACATTGTTATGGCACGTATACTGCTATTTACTGCCACCTATTGGCGTCTTCATGCTAGTTACCAAAGGGGAGGTGCATAGTTCCAATAATTTGTGGGTGATTGTATGCTTCAGTGCTAGTGGGTTTTAGTCATCATGTAATCAGTTTATAGGTTACGTAGTTGTAACTAATAACTAAGTAGTGTATTTCTTCTCTGAGAATTTTTGGCTAGAGACTTTTGAATTGAAATTGTGTATTGGATAAGTTTATTTTAAGTCTTGGATGACACATAAATGAGAAGAATTGATTTTTCTACGTTTTGCATGAAACTTGTATTTTATGTAGTTTTATTTTCTCAATAAAGAACCAGATATGTTTTATAACTTCTGGCTGGATTTACTTGGAGAACAAGATAAAGACACTGCATTCTTTAAATCTCTCTAACGCTGGTGTGTATTTTTGGTGTGGAATGTACTCATAGATCCACTCTGCCTAACAATATATGTTTTGGACTACAACTTCTATATTCTCCAGTTATCATTGCCAATAAGCACAGGTTATGGCAGCTTGATGCTCCAAATATCTGATGAGCACCAAGTTGCCTAAACAATGATAGTCAACTGATCAAATGTGTGTTTACATTCCGAGGCAAAAGCACTTTCACAATTAACAAAACAATTCTTCTCTGCATAACAGTTCCTGAGAATATAACAGTGCAGGAGGTAGGTACTACCTTTATATCTTTCTAAGAACTTTCCAACTGGCATCTAGCTGACCATTATGGAACAATATGATGGACCTCCCAGGCCATTAGTTCAATCCAGCATGGCTCGGCTTAGATTGGTTTGGCTAGAGCAAGCTCTCAGGTAAAGTGGCCATGAGCAAAATCAGGGGCAATTCATCACAAGATTTATAGATATTTCATCTTCAGATTAATCATTAATAGGTAGGTCGACACTTTTTTTAAAAACCATGACAGGAGCTGTGCCCAACTTGCTTCCCACAGCAGAAATCCTGGCATAATACAGCTATGCTGGCTAATGCAGGATAATGTCAATGGCCTCAACTGCCTTGCTAATATTATCAAAGTAAAATGTGATTCTTGTTATGCTAAGAGGCTGTGCTAGGGAACTGAATCTCTTGTTGACTACAGCACTTGGGATCCAGTATTAAGAGGGAGGAGGAAGTAAAGAAATCAATTAAACCAAAAAGCCTGCAAAGCATTGTAATTAAAAATGAAAATGTAAAAGGCAGCTGGCCACAGCGTATGGATGCCATTAAACGAAGCCTCTATGGGAATAGCAATTCCTCTCATGCACAAGTGATAACTCAGGGAGAAAGAAAAGTGGCAATTCTTTAATACTTCTGCCCAGAGAGTTAAATATACTCTTATTTGATCTGCATTCACACTTACGCATAAGTGAGTTACACAAAACATTACTGTAGGAATTATTTAGGAGTATCAGGAAGTCAAGTGTTGTTTTTGAAGCAAAAAAACTTTGGAATGGAAATTCAAGCCAACTACATTTATTTCCATATAGTATTAATTATTTTCATATAGTATTAATAACGTGATCTTCAATATAACTAAGTAGGCAAAGAATGTGTATAGACTTTAAAAAAGTGTATTTTCCCTCAAGTGTGCCCAAGCTTGCCATGCGAACATCAACCGCAGAACAACCCATTAGGGTTTTCAGACACATGGAGTAACTTCTTTTGAAGATCCTTTGCCTTTACGACCAATAGCAGCCAAGTCAGTCTTGGCTTCTTACTCCTGTCCACTCCAGCTGTAAAACACATATCTTTCTTTGTTTCGGCTATGATTTGTTTAAGATACAAAACTCTTGTTTCTTCAAGGCTCACAATTACCTGAATGTAAATTATGTTTTACGGAAACATCCAAACAGAAGAATGCTAAAGTTAAGTACCCATCTTTGAATTATTTACACATCATCTTTTCCAGTATTCAGTTCATTCAGCTACTGTATCATAATTTTATTCCCCTGGATACTACTTCCACTTAACAAACAGTGCACACCAAAAAACGAATTGGAAAAAAAATTCTGTCCCCTATAATGACTTCTCCAGTAAAATCTTTACATTAAGTGAACTTAAGGCTACCTGCAATCCCAAGAAGAGTGAAGCGTGTTCTATTTTGTTAACTCAGTGCTAAAGCAATACTGTAATATATCTGAAAATGAGAGTCACTTCATAATGTCTGATTACATTTAAGTCTCCTGTATGCAAATGGTGTGTCGCAAAGAACTTCTCTTAGAATGGGAGTGCCAAAGTACTAGCCACAGGCAAACCACCAACAACCCTTCTTTAGCCTCCAGAGGCCCCCTTAACGTTTGGGGTTAAATGGCAAAATGGGTACTTTAGTTCTTGTAAAAACATAAGGAACTCTTTCACCTCTTAACTACCCCCTCCCCAAGTCTCCTCCACAAGAAGGTTCTGGAATGGGGCCCTCAAGCTGACAGAAGTTTATCAAACAATTCTGTTTAACAAATGACATCCGGTACCACCACTGTCTAAAATTCATTCTGAAACAAACAGCACATGTTACCAACCAGTCTCCCAACACTATTGTCCTTAAGAAAGAGAGATCTTTGTACTTCAAAATTGCAACACAATCTGCGTTTCTTGTGGGACACCTCCGGGGAATATGCACTATTATCATACAAAGAGGGAAAATTAAACTAATGCATTTTCTATGGTCTTTGTGAAATTATGAAATTGACTTGGCCAGTTTGTCTGTTAAGGCTGGGTTGTGAAACTGACTTCTGAAAAGAGAAATTAGCAAGCGGATAAGGGGACAGAAGGGAATGCTACTGAGCTCTTTTCAAGACCTGGAGAACTGACAGGCAGGAGAGGATGGACTTTAAAAACAAAAACAACTGACGGCTTGAATAGGTGTACGCTTACAACATCAACTGAAGCCTGCGACTGCAATTTATTGGTCACCAACACCTTAATGCTCTTCGAGCATCTCCTTTTACCCTTGCAACTATGAGATGCTGTGTCTTTGTGCTGAAACTGCAAACGTAACAGATCTTGCACTACATGATTCCTGAGTAGCACCTCTGTTCTGGAAAATTCCTTCCTTCCCTGTTTCACAGATACATATGCACACACTTAACCTGGATAAAGTTTTTTTTTTAATTATTTACAGGTGAAACTCGAAAAATTAGAATATCGTGCAAATGTTCATTTATGTCAGTATGGCAACTCAAAAGGTGAAACCAATATATGAGATAGACGCATTACATGCAAAGCGAGATACGTCAAGCCTTACTTTGGTATAATTGTGATGATTATGGCGTACAGCTTATGAAAACCCCAAATTCACAATCTCAGAAAATTAGAATATTACATGACATCAATAACACAAGGATTGGAAATAGAACAATATCGGACCTCTGCAAAGTATAAGCATGCATATGTACTCAGTACTTGGTTTGGGCCCCTTTCGCAGCAATGACTGCCGCAATGCGGCGTGGCATGGCTGCTATCAGCCTGTGGCACTGCTGAGGTGTTATGGAAGACCAGGATGCTTCAATAGCGGCCTTCAGCTCCACTGCATTGTTCGGTCTCATGTCCCTCATCTTTCTCTTGGCAATGCCCCATAGATTCTCTATGGGGTTCAGGTCAGGCGAGTTTGCTGGCCAATCAAGCACAGTAATCCCATGGTCATTGAACCAGGTTTTGGTACTTTTGGCAGTGTGGGCAGGTGCCAAGTCCTGCTGGAAAATGAAGTCAGCATCCCCATAAAGCTCGTCTGCGGAAGGAAGCATGAAGTGCTCCAAAATCTCCTGGTAGACGGCTGCATTGATCCTGGACTTAAAGAAGCACAGTGGACCAACATCAGCAGATGACATGGCTCCCCAAATCAACACAGACTGTGGAAACCTCACACTGGACTTCAAGCATCGTGCATTGTGTGCCTCTCCATTCTTCCTCCAGACTCTGGGTCCTTGGTTCCCAAATGACATGTAAAAGTTGCTCTCATCAGAAAAGAGGACTTTGGACCACTGGGCAACAGACCAGTTCTTTTTTTCTGTAGCCCAGGTAAGACGCTTCTGACATTGTTTGTTGTTCAGGAGCGGTTTGACAAGAGGAATACAACATTTGAAGCCCATGTCCAGGATCCGTCTGTGTGTGGTGGCTCTTGATGCACTAACTCCAGCCTCAGTCCACTCCTTGTGAAAGTCCCCAACACTTTTGAATGGCCTTTTCCTGACAATCCTCTCCAGGCTGAGGTCATCCCTGCTGCTTGTGCACCTTTTTCTACCACACTTTTCCCTTCCACATAACCTTCTATTGATGTGCTTTGATACAGCACTTTGGGAACATCCAACTTCTTTTGCAATTACCTTTTGGGGCTTTCCCTCCTTATGGAGGGTGTCAATGATGGTTTTCTGCACAACTGTCAGGTCCGCAGTCTTTCCCATGCTTGTGATTCCTACTGAACCAGCCTGAGAGACCATTTAAAGGCTCAGGAACCCTTTGCAGGTATTATGGATTCATTAGCTGATTAGTGTGGGACACTTTGAGCCTAGAATATTGAACCTTTTCACACTATTCTAATTTTCTGAGATTGTGAATTTGGGGTTTTCATAAGCTGTATGCCATAATCATCACAATTATACCAAAGTAAGGCTTGACATATCTTGCTTTGCATGTAATGCGTCTATCTCATATATTGGTTTCACCTTTTGAGTCCCCATACTGACATAAATGAACATTTGCACGATATTCTAATTTTTCGAGTTTCACCTGTATTATCTGCTCACCGAATATATTCAAATACACAGTGCCCACTGAAGGGGCATAGAAACAGATTTTCTCCATGGGAGATGCCCACAGAGACATGAGTGGGCACTATTCTCATGGCCCTTCGCCATTCAAGGCCACCTTTACAGTTTTATGGTTGTAAGTGAGAAACAGCACCACATATATTGTTTTAGGATTACTGTTTGTTATGTATTGTTGTGACTGGATTTTATTATGCAAATATTGCTATATACCATTTAGAGTCATTCAGCAGAGAATGATTATAAATAAATAACTGGGCCTCTCTTCTTTATCATTTACCATTGTCCCATTTTCACTACAGGTACTGGAGTTCCTTTATTTTTGGAAGATGAATTCACTTAATTGCATCTAATCAATACTGTGTTCAGTAGGTATTTTATAGTCCCAGAATTTGGCTATTACTTGTGTACAATACTCTCTCAGGCTTTGCCTTTTTATTCTTTTCATCCATGTTGAATAAAAAATATTAAGAAATGTAATGGTACAATCATGCAAATTCTGCATTTATTAATAATGGCAGAAGAAAATGGGGAGAGGCAAATATTACTTTGAGCCAAAATGGAAATAAAACATTTAATGAAATGTGACAAGAGCATCTTTCCCAATCTATATAAGGAAATTCAACAAAGGCACTGCATTATGAGGCAAGAAGGGCTAAAAAATATGTAGCAAAGTTGAACAGCTCAGTGCATGGAGCTTAATTTTGCGGTGATCTTCTCTACCTATCAGCTGATAAGGAATATGGAATTCAGAGAAGCAGAAGAATGAATCATGTGGCCAGACAAAAAACACAGAAGTGGCACATATAAGCTCTACCTTATTAGTATGTAGGCTACACAACTTTGTTCAATATATTGCATGTGTGATTCCACTGGTAATTGCACACATATCCCCCACATCATGATGAAGTTTCCAGATGAAAGTCATGTTAGTCTTTGTGACAAAAATAACAAAGATCTGTGGCGCCTTAAGAACCAACACATTTATTAATTTCTTTAATTTTACTGGGAAGGGGCCTAGGAGCTACATTTATCACAAAACTGGCCAGATCAAAATGCCTACAGATTCTTTCCAAAAATTCTGCCAATCCAAATCACTTACAGATGTAAAGATGACCAATGAGACAATTTAAATTGCTAAATACCCCTAGGAATTTATTATTTTGCAAGTCAGCCAAAACTCCCCAGTTTCTGAATCCAAAACGATAAAAAGGAAGAAAGTGGTCAGAGGGTTGGGAATGAAGCAACTCTTCTCAGGATCTGAATAGCTTCCAGAACGTAAACCAGTGATCTACTTGGCATTGTCTGCTGCATTAAAACTGTATAAACTAGCAAAATAGGGTCAGTTCCTGGGGGGGGAAGAAAAGATATTGTATCTGAACTGTCTTCATAAATGCATATTAGCTCTGCAATTGCAAAAGTGTTATATGTATTCAAATGCAAAACCACAGAACCAAAGCAAGTTCTTATCAAGAAATGGAGAACATTTTATAAACATCTCAGATATGAATTTTCCAATTCTGGGTGACAGCTACTTTGTGACCACCAGATGGGGATAAAGACTTTTTCCAAAGATGGAGAATAATTTAAAAATGAAAGGTTGACTGCTAGAATGGAACTCAACAATAAAGGAAAACCCTAATGCACACTCTAGCTGTTCTTGAGCTACCATATTATGAAACTGGTATCGTCTAAAGGGAAGTAAAATGCAGGGCACCAAGGTCACAAGAAAGCAAAATCTAGCTGGTGGAGTGGAGAATTAAAATGCTAATTTGAAAGCCTTTTGAGTTGGAAGGTCTGGCTGGATGTTCTGCTCAGATGTCATGAATCAACCTAATATAGAGAAATCAGAAAGGAGGCAGCAGCCACACACTGCTGCTTCAAATGAAAGGTAAAGGTAAGTGGGGAGCTTCAAGTGCTGACTGGAATGTGGCTGACTCAGAAGTAGTTCATGAACTGTCACTACAATCAGGACCAGAAATATTGGAACAAGGATAACTGTTTTGGCATTTGGCCTCTGTACAGCACCACATTGAAGTTGAAAGAAAACACACCCAGATGGGAGCGAAGTCAGGACTTTCAGCTGTAATTCAAGGGGTTTGACAAAAGTGGGGCACTAACCATTCAGGAAGTACAGCCAGGGGCATACACACACACCCATTGTTGGTGGCTCATAAGTAATGGAACAAACCAACATCATTACAAACATACGGATCACCTTTAATACCTGGATGAAAATCCTTTGCAGTCAATGACCGCCTGAAGTCTGGAACCCATGGAGGTGACCAAATCCTGAGTTTCCTCCCTCGAGATGCTTTGCCAGGCCTTTACTGCAGCTGCCTTCAGCTGCTGCTTGTTTGTGGGTCTGTCTGCCTTCAGTCTTGTCTTCAGTAAGTGAAAAGCATGCTCTATTGGGCTGAGATCAGGTGACTGACTTGGCCGTTGAAGAACATCCCACTTCTTTGCCTTGAGAAACTCTTGGGTAGCTTTTGCTGTATGTTTTGGGTCATTATGCATCTGCAATATGAAGTGGCGTCCTATCAGTTTGGCAGCATTGGGCTGAATCTGAGCAGAAAGTATAGCCCTATACACTTCAGAATTCATCCTGCTGCTTTTATCAGCAGTCAGGTCATCCATAAACGCCAGTGACCCGGTTCCATTGGCAGCCGTACATGCCCATGCCATAACACTGCCTCCACCATGTTTGACAGATAATGTGGTATGCTTTGGATCATGAGCTGTTCCTTTCCTTCTCCATGCTTTTCTCTTCCCATCATTCTGGTGCAAGTTAATCTTGGTTTCATCAGTCCAAAGAATCTTATTCCAGAACTGCGCAGGCTTTTTTAGGTGTTTGCTGGCAAAGTCTAATCTGGCCTTTCTGTTCTTGAGAGTTACCAGTGGTTTTCACCGTGTTGTGAAGCCTCTGTTTTTACATTCATAAAGCCGTTTCTTGACTGTAGATATTGACAATGACATGCCTACCTCCTCAAGAGTGTTCTTGACCTGGCTAGATGTTGTGAAAGGGTTCTTCTTCACCATGAGTAGAATTCTGTGGTCATCCACTTTAGTTGTCTTCTGTGGTCTTCCAGGCCTTTTGCTATTGCTGAGCTTGCCAATTAATTCCTTCTTTTTCAGGATGTTCCAAACTGTTGTACTGGCCACTCCCAATGTTTTTTCAGCCTAATGATGGCCTCCTTCACTTGCGTGAACACCTCTTTGGACCTCATGTTGAGAGTTCCAATGAACAGCTACCAAATGCAAATGTAACACTTAGAACCACCTCCAGGCCTTTTATCTTCTTGATTGGTCATGGGGTACCCAGGAAACAGGCCACACCTGGCAATGCAGCTGCTGGTCAGCCATTTGTTCCATTACTTATGAGCCACCAATGATGGGTGTGTGTGTATATGCCACTGGCTGTACTTCCTGAATGATTAGTGCCCCTTTGAATCACAGCTTAAAGTCCTGACTTCGCTCCCATCTGGGTGTGTTTCCTTTCAACTTCAATGTGGTGGTGTAGAGAGGCCAAATGGTAAAATAGTTATCCTTGTTCCAATATTTCTGGTCCTGACTATACCTAATTTAAGGAGAACTGAGCAAGATGCTGGCCAGCCTCTGTATGAGCTAGAAGGAGAAGAACTGCACTTGGGAAAGCAATGTCCCCAAGTAAAAAGACTTGATTATGTCGACAGAGGCAAAGCCTTAGGATTCACCTTTGGTAAATGAGTAAGAATCTGACTTTGTGAAATTACTGAAATTAGAACAAGCTAGACTGAAGGTGGAGCATTATAAATACATTTCAAAAACTCAGTCACATTGCTTTAATTCAACAGTCATAAATGTTTGTTCTTCAAGATCCTTGTACAATTTGAAAACTCTGAGACTCTTCTCCATTCATGACTCCAACTTATGTCTTAACTCTTTTTCTTTTCTTGCAATTGATCACCTGCTTCTAACCTCTGGCTGCTTATTGACTTCTATTATTCTGCTCTGTCAAGCAGACATCAGAAGAGATTGTTTTATACATCGCTGAGGAGTCAGAGGTGACCCAGTGAATTAGTATTTTGTCCCATCTTCTAATTTTTTATTATCATTATTTTTGCTATATCCTGAGCAGCTGGATTTTCCTGCCATTAATACTTTTTGAAGGCTAGCCATGAATTCCAGTTTATTTAGGCAGGCCCTCAAGTTTCAAGAATTTATACTAACTAAGCCAGTAGTAAGTTCATATCTGGATCTTGATGGCATTTCTCTAATGCTGTATACTTGAAGAACTTTTTTTTATTATTGTAATTACATTTTGTTATATACTGCTTTAGAGTCACTTGCCAAAAAGTATTCTATATGTTACTTCTTCCTTTCCTCCTTGCTAACACAAGAAACATCTATATCCAGGTTTGACAGAGATACAATGTTTGTGTCCCTTAGAATGGCTAGATTACTATCCAACCATTGAGTTGAGAACAGTCCTTGGATATCTGCCAACATATATGAAGGGTGGTCAGGACACTATATTAGACTATTAGTATAGCCCACACAGATATACAGACATATAGAGGCATTTTAGAATGTTCTAGAAGAATACCTTGCTTTTCAGAGTTACTATTTCCTTTACTTCTAACACTTTTGACCTGGGGACCAAAACCAAAAGGGCACCAAGAACCTCTGAAGCTGACAGTCCATCATGTTACAGCTAACAAAAAACAGCTATGATAAGAAAGGAAGACTTCCCACTGTTCTTGTAAAAAGTGCAGCTCTATCCAGCTGTGCAAAGCAACCAATTCAGGAAATATGAAGTAGGGATGCTAAAGTTCTGCAGGGCAAAGGCATTAGAAACCCCAAGAGAAAAAAATGAGGCAATGTATCATTTAGCATTTATCTGGCATGAGATGCATATTATATTTAAGCAAAATGTGCCTTAGGGCAAGTACAACATGATATTTAAAGAAGAATTTGAAATAAAAAAAGAGAAATATACTAAATATGGTAATAGTGGCATACAAGCATCTGGAGCTGCAAGAGCTGCTATGTAGTAAAGGATGTTTCACATCAGTTTGGAGGTTCATACTGTAAGCCCCACTTACTATCCAGAAGAACAGCAAGGGAGGCTCTATAAAATATTTAGCTTAAACAAAGTTGGAATATTTCACAAGTTATTTGTTCTAATGGAAGGAAACAATATAAATCAGGAAAAGCAGTTCCAAAAGACAGATGCTGTTTGGGGAAAATAATACAAAATAATCTTACACAGGCATTCTTGACCAATGTGAATGCCTGTGAATGACTACAATAGGCATTCTTAGGAAATAAAAATGGTAGCTGACTACAGTCAAATGCTTGTTAGCAGTGTCTCTACTTGTACTCTATAAAGAATGTGTTATGTATTTCTTTAAAGACTAGCTTAGAAATACAGAAAAAATTATTTAGGCCACCGAATCCCTTGGATTAAAGTTCTGAGTTAAAGCATCTGTGCTCCAGCCTCTCCCTGAACACAATGAAAGGGAGACCACCTTCTGCTTTGGTAACTGTTTCTACTATCTAACTGCTCTTAGCATTATGATGTTTTCCTACATTTAACTTTCCTAGGAAGTTAAAACCATTACATCATGTCCTGTCCCCTGTTACAATAAAGAATGGGTCCTGGTCTTCTGTGTGACATCTTTTCAGGTACTTGGAACATTCATAACTAAATTAGACACATTTTTATTTGAATTAATTAACATATGTTATTCCTCCAAAAGGAAAATAACACTGCATTTACAATGATTCCCCTTCCCACCAGGAAAAAAAATTAGAGGGGAAAAACCTGCCTCAGTTATTGTATTCTCCATAAATCTACAGTAAAACATCCCTTCCATTTTAAAGGTTAATTATTTAGGGAAAAACTAGTCTTCCTTTCAGGCAAATAGGAACAGATTTCTTAATGATGTGCAAGTGCAGTCCTCAATTATACAATAATGTTTCAGCCTGTGAACTGAATACTACTATCTTTAAATGAGGCTTTCAGAACTAATGCAGGAAATCCATTGCTTCAATCATCACATTGGTCAAGTACTTCAACAGTCAATTAAGCTTATTAATCAAGAGTGCCTCAGCAAATCTGAGACATGTTGCATAGATCGGTTCTAATGCTTCTGAGCCTCCTCTCCCATTCTCTTGGCATGTGCATGGCAAAGACAGAATTTCACTTTCAAATGCATTTTTAATCAACTAATGGCTAAGAAAGATGGATTTACAGCAGCATATTGATGTGTAACTCATAATAGTTACAAACTGTTTTTCAGCTCTCTCATATCATTTTTTTAGGAATGATACTTTCATTCTAACCTTTTTCTTCCTGTGCACAGTACTGTACAAGGGAAGGGCCAGGTTTCATTGAGGGCAAATGGAATAGAAAAGTCAAATATGAATATTTAATCCTCATTAGAATGATCTCCTCCATGTTTGCTTTTTCCTTTTTTCTATCCTAATTTGTGTTGATATTTCTCTTACTTGAGCAACTGCATGTATTCCAATACAGGGCTGGCTTCCTCTTGATTATAATATCACAGAGTGCATCAACAACACATATTACAGTTTATCATGATACTATAACCTGGCTACTTCAGACTGATTGTAGGTTATGGGGATCTGAGGTATGGAGATGAGCAACATCTTTAAACACAGAGAAAATATGGGGTGCTTAATTTCACTAAAAACAATGTCTTCCTTGGCTCTTAGGTACTGAAAGAGAATGGGCCAGCATCCAGGACAGGCAGGGAGAGGAATTATGGGAGTTGTCGCCCCCAACCTCCTGTGTCAATTGAACACCTCTTTTCCTTTGCTTTTGGCCCTCTTCTTATAACAAGTCGAATTGTTAATCTCAGTGGAGGAGATGTTAGTGTGTAGAGTTAACCGATCCAGTCAGCTAACCCTAAAGGGATTAAATTTAGCTCAAAACAAATGCAGTTATGCATAAAATCAGTCCCACAGAGTTAGTCATTTTTGTAGGAATATCTAAACCCAGTCAACTGACCTGTTTTGCCTATCTGGTTCTCAAAGAAAAGGCTCTAGAGACAAAGTGGTGAAAAATCAAGCATCTCCATTAAAGGTCTTGCTGCACAGAATATATTGCACAAACACTGATTGGCTACAGTAGCCAAGCCAAAACTCTATTGGCTAATGAAGAGAAAGAGAGAGAGTAGTACAGTACAATGAAGCTTTGCCAGTATTTTTCTGGAACAAGGTACTCAAGAGATGGTGGGCAAGGACTCCATATTCCCAGATGGTGTATTCTGATCCAGTTAGTGTGATTGTATGCTGCTGCTTAAGCTACCAGTAAGATATTTGATTAGCTTAGTGGCTGATGAGTGGGCTAAGCATTTTGGGTGGACAAGCTCTGAGCAAAATAGCCCCAAACTATCAATTAAGTTTTCATTGCCAACCTACTGATGTAGTAAGGGAGAAATAACAGTGCATTTATTTATTTATCAAATTTGTCACCGCCCATTTCATTAAAATGACTCTGGGCAGTTTACAAAGCAGTTAAAATCAATTAAAATTACAGTATACAATAATCCTAAATAAATAGAAGCTTTACTTTCCTTATTGCCATAGCGTAGGCTCAAATTTCAGCTGGTACTCATGCTTGGTCACTTTCTATCTTCCTCCACATGCTTCAGGTACCTCTTCGGCTACTTTATCTCCAAAAGGTCATTGATAAACCAGGGAACTCTAGAATTGACTAACAGGAAGGGGCTCTTCAAGAGCAATCTCATCAAGTCCCTAGGCCACCACCTGTGGCCAGGGCACATATGGACTATTTCTGGATTTCTCAAATGCATCTGTTTAACCAGTTTGAGAACAGAATACGGGATTGCATAGGTCTTTGGTCTGATCCCATAGGTTTCTTCTTACATTATTAAGAACATGCTTTAAGAACATAAACCCTTTCATTCCATGACTGAATACACTGAGAAGGCCTAAGGTGATTCAATTTATTTATTTATTTAATCAATTTATATAGCTGCCCATCTCACCATAGGCAACTCTGGGCGGCGTACAACAAAGCTAAAAACAGTAGCTTGTTGTACGCCGCCCAGAGTCACCTATGATGAGATGGGCAGCTATAAAAATTAATTTAATAAATACAATATAAATAAATAAAACAGTAAAATACATTAAAAATATATAAAACAAAATAAAACAGAAAATAAAAGGAAGTTAAAAAGAAGGGAGCCACCTCACTAATTCCCCCATCCCCTGGAGTCCCCAGGCCTGCTGGCATAACCAATTCTTAAGGGACCTCCGGAAACTCAACAATGATGAGGCCAGTCTCGGGGGAGAAAACTCCACAGCACAGGCACCACAGCAGAAAAGGCCCACCGCCTGGGGCCTGCCAAATGTATTTCCCTAGGCAATGGAACCTGTAACATGCCGTCTCTGCTGGATCCGGTAGGACGGGCAGATGAAATTGGGGAGAGGCAGTCCCTCAGATAGCTCGGCCCCATGCCGTGAAAGGCTTTAAAGGTCAACACCAGCACTTTTAGACCTGGAAACAAACTGGTAACCAATTCAGCTCACAAAGCAGAGGTGTAACACGTGTTCTGCTAGAAACACACATAACTGCTCACACCGCTACATTTTGCACCAGCTGAAGTTTCCAGATACTCTTCAAGGGCAGCCCCATTTAATTTGCTAGTTAGAAGAGATCAAGGTCCCTCACTCTTGCTGGCACCCTACTCCATCTATGGAGTTTTGCTTTGTTTTGCTTTTGAACGAAATGACTGGTGGAGTCCTTTCCTATATGAAGAAAACAGAGGAAGGAAGCATGAGATCCATTTCATGTTTGACTCATCTCAAAGAAAACTACCAAAGAGATGGTAGAGATGGCAGTGGCCAGCAACTCACGGAATACAAGTTATAAATACCTACTATCTGCATCATCTTCATCTTCAAGGCCAGATGTAACTGCCTGTAAATACCAGCTGCTGAAAAGTAGCATCATGGAAGACCAGCAGGGGAAGACACTTCTCCTCAGGTTCTAACTGACCACTGTGGGAAACGACATGCTAGAATAGGCAGCCCTCAGTTTGATCTACTATCCTTCACGTTTGGGAGACTGCAAAGTGAGGACAACTTTGCCACAGCACAGGAAAAACCATTTCAGTCCAACCTGATTGAGCTCCATCTTTCAGCCACATTAATATTAATAGTAGGGTGTGGGTGCATGTATAGATTAATCCTATCTTTTTTTTTTCCTCTCTCAACATCTATACGCAATGTCCATTCATGTAAGATAAACAAAAACACTTGCCCTCCATACAATTAACTGGGAGTTGAATTTTTTTCTCCTGCGGTTTTCTTAATACTAGTATCTTCCAGATTTTGGGGGGCCAAAACATGGCTAAAGGCTAGAAATTCTGGGACCTGTAATCCCCAAAGCTCTGGAGGGCATCATGTTGGGCAAGCCTGTTGTAATATGTTTCTCCATCAGAGGAGGAATGAATATTAGAGATGAGGGAGTTTTTTTCTCATTCTCATCTCACCAGAAAACAACTGCTTGTTATGCTTTTCTGCAAAAGCAAATGCATTGTTCTCCCGAGGCCAGAATTTTCCAAGTAGCTAGTTAATTCAAATCTTAAAGTTTCCTATTCATTTAAAAGACACAGAGATTTATACACAGAAACACACAGACATGCGTATTCTTCCTTTTCCAAAGAACTGAAAGCCTATTCTGATATGATTTCAGGGAAATGTGACTCATTAATGTCTGGTTCCGAATTCAGTATCTTGCTAGTTTGGCAATCATTTAATTTCAGTGCAAAGCTCTTTATGTAGAAGGAGTTGCTGATTCATTGCATACTATGCTATGGGTTGATCTGGATGGCACCAATAGTGCAATTTTTCCATTTCAACCCAATTTTGAATATATCTTCAATTGGGTATGTGAAGCAATAATTAAGAGTGCTTCCAAGGATCTTCAGAATGAAACCTTTTCTTGATTAAGACGGCATGTCGCTGCTTTGGTTTTTTTCATTACTGCTTTAGATGTCTGATTTATCCAGACTGCAGATCTTTCCCTATCCCCATTCTGCTTCACTTCTGCAAAATGAGCGCTACTGATACACACCAGAATACTATTAAGGCTATGCAGCACAGCCCAAGCTGAAGCCAGAGACACAAAATGTAATACAGAAGATAAGAACTATTTTTCATTATTTGCAGTGTTTAGCTGTCACTGAAAAATGCTTCCAAGAATTAAATGAAAGCTTCCATTATAAGGACATGAGCTACAGAAAATTATTTTAAAAGCCAGTTCTAATTTAAACAAGCCTGCACACCAATTCAACCAAGTGATCTGTAATCTCCTTCCTCTGGTGCATCAGGAAAGTTTGTGCTTTTCTTCCTATTTCAAACAAATAGGAACTTTCCATGGATCACTGAAACCCATTTACCAGAACAGACCTCACAGCAAACTATAGTTTGATTCAAATTGGAAGCAAGGATTAAGACTCCATTTCTTACACAGAGAGGAAGAGGAGGAGGAGATGTACATATGCACAACATCTGCACAATATTGCTCACAGTGTCATAGCACAGAGAACCATCTGGAGAAGGCCAATACCTTTTAAACCAGGTGCTATGAATTCTAACTCCACAGGAAATTACTTCTTGACCCCTTCCCCCAATTCAACTTCTCCACATTAATTCTGACATATCCATGCATATTATTTTTTACTTCCTTACTGCGCATACGCACTGATTTTGTCCATAGCAAAAAGCATTTTTAAATCTCATCTATCTGGGCAAGAAATAATCCAACTAAAGCAATGTGCTTGTCAGAGCATTGTAACAGGAACCCTGTAGTAACAGGCACCAAAAGAGTTCACAGAAGGGGAAGCATAACACTGTTGCTCTTTCCAGGCAAAAATTCCTTATTTGTTTAAAAAATACGTTATTCAGTAAGCACTATCATGAAATACAGCAACAGCAAATGAATTTTTACTGCCATGCATGAAAAGAGGTGCTTCTTCTGCCTCTGATGACAATGTAATTTGGTTGGTCTTGAAGACCATCTCAGAACTGAGCTTCAACCATGCACAGAAACCAGGGTGACAGTCGTTGTTAAAACAAGGATAGGCAACCTGTTAACCCTGAGTCACAGATGTTCTCCAATATTTTTTTTGCAGTTATTGGAAGCTCCTTCTGCCTATATAGGAAAACCAAAAACATAGTTCCCCACTATTTTGAACTGCAAATAGATGAAAACTGGAATGTCAGCCCTAAAACAGATATATCACA
This sequence comes from Liasis olivaceus, assembly GCA_030867105.1. NCBI lineage: Eukaryota > Metazoa > Chordata > Lepidosauria > Squamata > Pythonidae > Liasis > Liasis olivaceus. The sequence goes on along the minus strand of CM061350.1, from coordinate 161,963,850 downwards.
ATTAAAAAAAAAATCCCTTTAGCTTTCCCCCAAACCATCCCCCACCTGCCTATGCAATATGCTGTGATGTCCTGTGCAATGCTCACACCCTTTTGCCACCAAAAGATTGGACATCACTGCATTCAAGAGATCTACAGAGAAAGAACTCTGAATTGTGCTTAAATCCTGTTTAAAGCCACTTTTGCAAATAGAAGAATCCTTCCTTTTCCCTGCAACTGCTGCCTTCCCAATGTCCTGCCTTTCCTGGTTTTTCTGCACGTAGACCTTTCAAGGCCAGGATATATGTTCCATGTAACTAACTTGGACCATGTATCCTGGCAGTCTTTCTGGTTCCTCCTCTGAGAATTAGCTAAAAATGTGTGTGCCTATCTCAAAATCCTGATAATACTGTACCATTTTCTTACCACTCAATTGTCAGGTCTGCAATCATTAGGAATTTCTTTAGAAGAGCTTTCTACAACTCGGTACCTTCAATACGTGTCACAAGCTTTATTCCCAGAATTCTCTGCCATGCTAGCTGGAAATACTAGTAGCTGCAGTCCTAAAACATCTGGAGAATGCCAGATTGGAGAAGGCTCATTTATAGAGTTAAAAGCAGTAGTCCTATAGTCACTATCACCTTCCAAATAGATATAATGGCTTCAGTGACCAGCTGAGAAAACTAATTTTAGAAACACAAGCTTTAGGATGAAACAGCATGACATAGCTCAGAAAGAACAACTGGTATCAAGGTGAAATGTGTCACCTAATGTATCATGTACGAAAGCACTCAACTGTTAAATCTAGCAAATTGAGAGCTTTTCTTACAGTGTAGCTTTAATAGAATATGCTGTTGTCTCAATTATTCTGAGAAACAATAATCAATTATTTCTGAGAAATAGTAATTTCTCAATTATTTCTGAGAAATAATAATATTCTGCTCTTATACTAATTAGGAGAATTTAAATCTTTAATACTGTAATACAAATACAGACATAATAGAGTAAATAAATCTTTCATCTAAGTCAGAAAATCTCACAACTTAGGTAGAGTAAGGTTCAGTGTTCATGTTCAATGTTCACAACTGAACATGGTAGCAAAGTCTTCAACAGAACAAATAGTACTTAATCAATACTTAACAGTTAAAAGGTTCAAGCCTCCATATAGCCATATATTAAAATTCAATTGACATAAATGGATAATTCAACAGAAAAACTGAGGAAACCAACTTATGTTAAAAGACTGCATATATAAAACATTGCTAAATAAAATTAGTACATAAAGCTACTAGATCAAAATATGTCTTTTAAGCCAGATTTGTCCATATCTTGTAAATGGGAATGTAAGAAATGGACCAATTCTCATATATATAAAGGTAGTTATCATTGAACAATGTTTCTGGGAAATACATTAGAGTGTTAGAAGAGTGTTATGTTCTCCTGGTCATCCACTTAAACAATGGGTTACACGTATTGCACTGAATTCAATCACAGGGGCAAAAATAATACCCCATAATTACTACAGTCAGTGTGTAAAATGGCTGTCAGTCAGGAAAAAAATGGCAGTTCTATAGGAGAGTGCCCCAGCTGGATATCTCTGGATTACAGCTACCCTGCTGATCCTTGTTATGCTATCCATGCTTGATTGATTGTATTAAATCTATATTTTTTCTCATCTTCAGAAGCAAAAGGGAATAAAGGAAATTTTTGGCCTGTTTGAAACAGCAAGTCAGTTCTCATTCCATGCAGTCAGCAGATGACCACAGTCTCTCAATGCAGATTCTACCATGAGATAGCATAAAGAAAATTATGACCAAAATACTACTGGGATATATCTAATGCAAACTTGCATATAATTAAGGAAGTAACTGAGCCAGAAAGGAATTAAAATGATATGGGTACTTCCAAGTAAAACACATAATTCTAACATCTTTAGAATATAGAATCCATACTCATTTTATCTTTAATAAGTCTGCTTCCCATCAAAAATAATTTCAAAGTCACAAAATAACAATTTATACCACCATACATCTCAAATGTGCTAACCTTACAGCTTCTAACTTTATTTTATGGGCTTTTTGCCTCTATTAAATCTTTACAAAAGAGAAGGCAAGTTCTGAAATTCCAGTGATTCTCTCTGTGTTCACTATTTCAAAAACATATTATTTAAGCAAAAAGAAAAACATATTATTTAAGTGCTACACTTAAAATCTAACATTTTGACTCACATGATCAAAAAGCAATAATATACACAAATTTATACAAATGTTAGATTTCTTGCAACTCACAAAAACATTGATAGAATGCTATAGCATTATACAGTAATTTATTATTGCTATATTATCAGTACTACTAACTTAGGAGAATTATTTCATTATAGCTCACTAGTGTAGGGTTTTTTAATCATTAGACTGCTTAACCAACTCACAAAGTATAAACCAACCAACCCACCACTCAAGGTTTTATACAAAAAAGTGTTGTTCAAGTTATTCATCAAGACATTTTTTAAATATCTTGCAAAGTAGCACTGGACATCTTCTGTTCTCTTGATCGGTAACTACTACCCCATATCCTTCAGTTTCCTACTACAGCCAGGTCATATTTTTGCCCAAATCATTGGAACTTACCTTTGGCCAGCAAGACCGGTCTACTGGGTTTCTTGAGTTGGAGGTGGAGACCCTCAGACCATGATTTAGACTTAGGAAAATGCCTAAAGAGCTTGCGGATTCTCTTTGTTACCAGTCCAAAGCAAGCTGCAGCTCCTGCTTCTCCTTCTGTCATTCTTCTAACAGAAGATCAATAGTTTCTTTGGGCACAGCAGACAGGCAGGCAAGTGCTTGAATGTGGAATGTTACCTAAAGCAGCAAATGTATTATCTCTACAATTTATTTATGTTACAAAATTGAGAGTCCTGTGCTTGTAGTTCCCTTGCCTTTTTGTCTCCTATTTTTTCCCCCAAACTAAAAGCAAACACTGCAGTCCACAAACTTCCAGGGCAGCTTCTGTAACGCATGGAAAACTTTCTATTTCTGGGACTTTTTGCCTGATAAGATAAAGCAACATAACGGAAGAGGCTACAGTAAAGAGAGAGCCAGAAGCCATCTCTTTTTTTAGGAAAGCTTCTTTCAAATATCCTTAGCTTTCACAATCTTTTGCTTTAGTTTTGAATTAAGATTATTTTAGACTATAATTAAACCAGTAATCTTAATATGCTGCATCTTTAAGGATATTAATACATTAAAAACAGGCCTGTGGGTAATAATGCTATTATGAATAGATAACCAAAGTAATACCAACAATAACAGTAACAACAGAATTAGACACTCCTGACGTTATTTTTCCAACCACAACTCCTCTTTGTACTGACAGAATAGGGATGTAGCCTGGAAGGAGAAGTTCCTGTGTTATTTGTTTTAAAGTTGTTAGAAGTACATGCGTGCATTTTCCACAAGAACAAATAACAAAACTCTCAAAATATTGATGAGTATTTGCACATTGTACAGTCAAGTGTGGACATGCCTAGTGACATAAATAAAGCTGATTCATGGACACCAGTTGGTAAGTACTCACAATAGTTCTGTAACCATCTTCTATGCATGCACAAATACCTTGCAATATTCCCACATGCTTGGTCATGAATCACCTCTTCGTAAACTAGAGTTAATGATTCAAGTACTAGAAACTGTGATTTGACCAACAGAACACTAGGGCAGGGACACGTAGGTGGATTAGAAATAGAATTTACTACAGCAAAGGTGTCTAGAAAGATCCAATCAGTTTTACAGGTAGTCCTTGTTTAGCAACTACAATTGGGACCTGCAGTTCAAGTTAAGTGAAGCGGTTGCTAAGTGAAACTGCAACTGTGCTTACGATCTTACTTCAGCTGTCCTTTGCTTTACAGACCCACAAACGTCTGTAAAGCAAGGATTGGTCATGAAGTTACTTTTTCATCATGGTCGTAACTGCAAATGGTTGTCGTCCAAGGCAGGCGCTAAAAAAGGATTACCTGTACTGTTATTTATATTTTAGTGTAAGCATATCTTAACTGCTTTTGCTGTTTTTGCAGCTGCTGTTTAGAATGTACTGCATCACAACAACATAATGTCTCCATTTTACAAAGACACAGGTGATTTCTATAACTTCCAGTTCTTTTTCAATTACTGGAACAGTCTTTGGCTAGGGATTTAGGGACTTGTGGTCCAACACATCAGATGAGAAGACTGCATTAGAACATTCATCAAGTTGTTGTTCATGAGATTTGTATACCTAGCTCACTAGCCACATTTTTCAGCTGGGGCAGAATGTATAAAAATACCACTTTGCACATCTGAATCCTATTCTTCTTCCAAGGAACTCACAGGTTTATCTCACTATATTCCCAGCACTGAAGATAATTTACAAGAGAGTAAGCAGGGATTAGAATTCAAATTTCTCACTCCATTGAGTAATAAAATACAAATTTGCAATGCAATTCGATGCATTTATTCAGAAGTCAGTCTAAATTCAGTGCTCTCTCCTAACTAAATATCTCTAAGAACTGTAGAATTCTATTTCCTCTTCTCTCTTGTAAAAAGAGTTTGTGATAGTTTCACATAATTTACTTGTAAGAAAATAGGATTCACTGTATTCTGGAGGGAAATTATAGCTTCTTTATCCAGACCAAAATCTCTCCTGCATCTTTCTTTCTTTCTCTTTCTTTCTCTTTCTCTCTTTCTCTCTTTCTTTCTTTCTTTCTCTTTCTTTCTTTCTTTCTTTCTTTCTTTCTTTCTTTCTTTCTTTTCTCCTTCCTTCCTTCCTTCCCTCCCTCCCCCCCCTCTCTCTCACACACACATACATATACACACACACACCTCTTTAAAAGATGGAATTCATTTTCCATCTGCAGGTACTGAACATGCATGAGAATACTGCTATATGCAATATCTTGATTATATAAAATAGCTTTCAGATGGCAGCTGAAACTACTGTACTTGATTGCATGAGCCATGAAAACTCAGAAGAGGGTTTGCCAGTTCACTAGGAGGAATCAAACAACTCATGTTATATGGACATATTTAGTGTTAATCAACTCTGTAGCAAAAGGAAGATATAAGCTCTATTAGCTGCTCTTAAAAATAATTTTAATATTACAAGTTACTGCCATCAAAGTCCTAAAACCTGGCCACACTGGAAAAATATTGACTGTAGCTTCCTGTAAGCATTAATAATGTGTGAAGACAGGCCATGTATAGAAAGAACAGTCACGAAGATCTAAGTAAAGACTATTCATGATTTTTTCAGAAGCTGAAATCCTGTGAGCAAGGTTCTAAACTCCTATAACAAACTGTACATATAAATTTGCTGCACTCAGATGCTCCTGCTTTACACATGGTCATAGGGGTTGCTGTGCCATGACTCCACTTCCATCTCTACTTCCACTCCATTTGTAATTTAGGCACTTCCATGACTCAAGCACAAAGGACAAGCTTTCTTTGGAATATCTGAGGTTGAATTTTAAAGTGCTGATTAGCCAGTCACTGGAGTCCCAAAAACACACTTTCCTATTCATTAAAGCAGAGGTGTCCACCGTAAGGATTGATTGGATCCTAGTAATAACATGAACCTACCTCTTCCATTTTCAGGCCAACTTTCACTATTTTCGACAAAGGTGCAATGCCAACATCTAAACTTGAGCACTGCAGCAGAAACCACTGTCCCCAAAATCTATTTATGTATCATTTCAGGAATTAATGCAGAAAGAGACATCATTCCAAACTCTTCTGTTTAAGGTATTTGCTCACTGGAACACCCATCATTTCCTGCCATGCACAATCCAAAGAATGCCCACACCTGCTAAAGGAATGTGTTACCTTAAACAAACACTTAGCAAAAACAAAGAACCAATTAAAAAGTTACAAAGATCTATGAATCATATGGAAATGTAGCCACTCAAGTGCTTCCTCTGAAGAGTAATCAAGAGACAATTATGCCAGGAAAGGTGAAAACAAAAATAAAGTGATCTAATATAAAATGAACTAATTTGAGAATTGCTTTAGCTTCTGCGAAAGGGCTGTCTGGAGGCAAGCCCCTTCCCCAGACCCCAGTGTAACTTTGGCATTGGGCCAGAGTATGAACACTCCTCCCTCTGAATGTAGAAATCTGGGAAGAATTGCTTCTTTCCTCCCTCTGTATTCCAGAGAAATCTCCTGGAAGGATCACCTTGTGATATTTAACTCACCACAGTGGGACCAACCTATTCAGTTATTAAGTTAGAACTCTGATTCCCAAAACAACGTCCTGGCACCAAGGTGCCCAAATTCACCCACAACCTCCCTCTCCCTGAAATGGTGAAGCTAGCAAGCTGCAAAGCAAAGTGCATCTTCTAGCATCTATTTCCAAGAATGCCTCTGGGCCCCGTAAGCTTAAAAAAAAAATAAAACAGGGAATTCCAGCGTTTGTTTGGAAAAAGGACAAAAGCAAGCAGGGATAAGAGGGAGTGTCCTGCCAGAGGAAGAGTTGTTAAGTAGTCTTCCAGTAAATAGTTCTTTTCCCATGGCAGACATTTTGTGAATAAGCAAGCCTCATCGATCAGCCTTTTTGCAAGAGCCCCCACAGTATCACCTGAAAATGCCAAATGAGCTCACTAGTCTAAAAAGGCTGGCCTAGATGAACCAGTCACCCAACTACCTAAGCATTTTCCTAGATTCTTTTCTCAATTCATGGCTGCCGTGGTTAAGTAATAGCATTAATTCTCTAATGGAGCAGATAAAAGTTGTCCCTAATTCCAGTGAAGCATCCTGCCTTGACCTTGACTTGGCTCTGGTGTTACACATTCTATGATCCTCTACTATAAATACCTGATTTTCTTCTAAAAAGACTAAGGAGTACTTACCTCTGACATCAGGACTTCTGTTTTTTCTTTTTTTAAGACTCAATTCTACCACCTGACCTGAGAGATTCCACTGACATATCAAGCTGGGTTACCAGCTGCTCTGCAGTTCATTTGCAAGCAACATGCCACTGACACTTAAGTAGAGCAATCATCATTTTACAGTCTTTCAAAATGCACCAGTCACACTTGGCTGGCCAGCCACCTGGGTCTGTTGGGAAGAAAAGCAATGCAGTATTGAAAATAAGGAAGGCCAACAAAAAATTATCCCAAGCATTTCATTCTTGGATTTCAAAAAGTATTCTTTGGGGAAGTGGCATTAATTTTGTCCACTTTAAAGTCTAATCCAAACTCTTTGCTGATCTGTACCTTGCTGTGATAGATAAGAAATTCTCAGGGCATTATTCCTAGACGAGGAAAAGATGATGGTATAAGAAAATGTTCATTTCAAAAAAATAGCAATGTAGCTGTCTCGATCTCAGAATTATTAAAAGTTCATACAAAATCCCTGCTCTAATGTTCTCTGATCAAAATAAAATGGTAAGCTGCTTCTATTCCCATTTTTACACATGGAGACCAACACAGCCTTTTCACTTACATGGCATATAAACTTATACTGTAATACAGAACACAAAATCAGGGAATGAGGGCAATAGCCGAACAGTGAACAAAGCAAGCAGGTCACCCATGCTGCTGTTTCAACTCTGGAGGGCACAATCTTACACCACTTTTTCCCAACCTAACTTTACAACACCCCCATCTCCAGCCAATGTAATAGTGGCTGGAGGTGATGGGAACTATAGTGTGCCAGATCTGGATATTGCCAGTTTGGAGAAGGGTCAACTATTTACCATTAGCGTGCAATGCAAAACGTATTTCAGAGTATGAAAAGATGAGGTTTCTATGGCCTTCCCACACCCCATGCTAAGGCCTTCTCAAACCCTAACCCATGGAACCTCTCCAGATAAGGAGAGGATGGGAGTTTGCCCACATGTGCTCCAGACGGCTGCTCCCCATGAGGAGACCAGAGGACAGTGGTTTTCTGTGGGTTTGAGTGCTGAGAGACAATAGGATTAGCCATCTTGCTTGCAATGGAGTGGAGACTTTTAAGGACACTAAATTTGCAAACCTCACTTAATAATCACTTTTGGAAATTGCTCATTAACTACTTCTAAGCTATTAGACCTTTGGAATGACAAGTTTGAAAACGCCTAGTGAGTCTGCCTTTAATCCTGAATGAAAGAAAACTTTAATTATAAGCTTAAGAATTTAAAGAATCTGAAATAAATAGCAAAAAGCTAAATAAGATTTTGGTCTTAGAAAGTTAAAAATGGACTAAGGGCCAGATATAATTGGAATATTGAAACTTCTACAGTAAGATTTTGGATTTAATTATAAAGTACAAACAGCTTCTAGTGGGAAATAGATCCTATTTTGGTTTTTACAAGACACAAAATAGATAATTTTAGGATTTCAAAAACTGCATACTAGAGGGGACTAAAGATTTTAGTTAGAGGAACAATATAAAGGCCTGCAAGATGGTTATGAAAATAAAAATGAAGGGCGCTTTTGAAGAATGGAGTCAGAAAATAGTATCCACAATATCAACAATGTCAGTAATGATGTCTGCTTCTATGGATAGACTATGTCCAAAAGATGTTATTGAAGAAATGTCAGATGTAGAACAAATTTTAGCTGACAAGATAGAGAGGGTATTGAAAGTGAATTTACAACTGACAGGCCAAGAGAATGATTTAGAAAAGGTTGTTTCATTGGATTTTCAAAAGAAACTGGCTGAGGTTTTAAAATTTAAAAAGGTCCAAGAGAGTGACCTAGATAATTTTTTCCTACTGGATTTACAAAAGAGGCTTGTTAAAGTCTTGAAGAACTCTATGTGATGGGACAAAGAAGAAATGAAGAGGAATCGAATCCTAAGACAATATTTGAATGAACTAAAGATTAAAACCGTTAGAAGTAAAAAGGAAGGAATATAAAGTTGGTTTATTTGATCAAGGTTAAAATAAGATACGTTGTTATTTCTGGCTACCCTTTTTGGACTTTCTGCTGACACAGGACTGAAAAAAGGATGTTTTATGGATTTGTTTATAGATAAGAGAATGGGATATGGGATGAAGAGGTAAATGTTTGTAACTTTAGAGAGGATGAAAAGTTATTAAATTTGTTTATACTTGTGATGAAGGTTGAAGACACTTCTTTATATATTTCTTTTCTCTATATTATATTCTTACTTTTCTCTTTTTCTCTTTCCTTGCACTTTTTACTCCTCTTCATTTTCTTTTCTTTAAGTTTAGTTTATATTAGATGTTACTATTATAATCAAAATTCCTAATAACAATTACACAGTATATTTAAAAAAAGGAGCCATTGGAGAAAAAAAAGGCAAAATTTAGCTCAAATGGCTAGAAGCATATGCTTTTGTTTTTTGACATCTAAAGGGCAGAACTTCTTCCTAAACAGAATATACCCAACTTAAATATAAAATGCCAGATGGAATCTGTCCGAAGCTATTTGTATGGAAACAGAGTATCTGTTAAAGAAATGCATCAAAAGGCTTTGATTTTCATGGTCAGAATCAAACAACTGTGTTAGCTATTACATTATTATAAAGAAGATACCAAACAAAAATCTTCTTTGGACTTAGGTACATATTACCATTTTTGTTCGTACAAAGCAGCACTATTCAAGCAATCCACACAATTTGTATTAATGATTAGTTTGTCTTTAAATCCAGGTACAGATTCTCACAATAATATTTCTGTAGGACAAAGCATTCAGATATATAGGCATATCCCTTCATATAACTGCCATAAAATATATGATTTGAAAATATATTTTATTCATTATTTTTTAAAAGAAGCTACATTTAAAATGTATTCACAGGCAATCTAAGACATGACTTGAATATTTAGAATTTCTTTACTACGATCATCATAATTTAAATGATACAAAGAGTAGCTTCAACCAAGCTAGAGAATCCAGTCTTATATGTAGGCACAATTCAGAGCTAAATCCTGGTTGGTTTGTCTGTTTGTTTCCTGGCCTTATGTCAAAAAGGACTTTCTCAGGTTCATCCATTATGATCACTTGCAAAGTATTTTTATAACAAACTTCTCTTTTTTCACCGTTCTTTTTTTCTGCTTTGCAAATTTCAATTCTGATACCTTGGGACATACTAAAGGTGTTGGACCTCAGCGACTACAAAGCTCATGCTGCCTGACGGTTCTGAACTTTGAAACCCAGTGTATTTGGTGATTGTTGAAATTAGCATAAGGTTCATGTTTATTTCTTATGAATACCAGACAGCAGGATTCCTTGACATATAATTCATTCCTTTCTGCAGTCTCAGAAATGCTCTTGGCTAACCACTGATTCCAACAGCTAGGTTCATAGATGTGCTAAGCCATGATGTGCTCTGTTTGGTTCACTTAGATTTGATTGCAACTGCTTAGATTTATTTTTTAAAATTCATTTATATTTATATAGCTGCCCATCTCACAAAAATGTGACTCTAGATGGTACACAGTAACAAGCTTGTTGTTTGTTATTTGAAATGGTATAAAAACACTTACAACAATAATGATAATAACTGTAGCTGGTAAACCATGGCTTATCAATTAGATTGTGTAAAGTCACTTACTTTTGATTTATTCAATAAACCATGATCTGGTCACTATGAGAACTTCATCAATGGCTGACCTTGCACATTGCACTAAACCATGGTTGTTTAATAACATGGTTCATAATTCAAGCATAATTGATTGGGTTCACAGACTATGCTAAGCCATTAGTCCCTCAGTACTTATGGGCAGGAAGGCAGGACATAAATCCCCCATGGTTTACAAACCAGAATGAGTGGGTTCATAGAGCTGGATAAACCAAACAAAGAAACATTACAGCTTAACAATATGTGCAAACTGAACTAGTAGATATTTTGGATATGAACTGGCCCTCGGCGATTCAAATGCAAAGAAGAGGCACAACTGAGATAAACGTCACTGCAGAGTGAGACCCAGATCTTCTACATCTGTTACCTCCAAATCAGGCACTGATCACAGCTACAGTATTGTGAAAGACTGATTATCAAAGTTAGTCCTTAGTCTATTGTCAGATCAGCATTTTTCATTCAAAATGTTTATTGTCTCATTTCCAGTTTAATCTGCGTTTAAAAAAGAGCACAAAATGTTTACATACGTATTTTCTCCACAAAATATTCACAGGCTAGATCACTTTGATTCCTTCAAAATGCAGACCAAACAAGGTCTCTTAGCATCTTTACCTACAGTAAAGAAAAAACAAGGATGGGAGGACTATCAGCCTGACTCTAACTATCAATTCATACTTAAACATTCTTTGTCAAGCCATTTTAATGTCACTAAAACAGTGTAGGCCTTTATGAAAAGTTGTATAAAGCTTTATAAGCAAAAGAGGATCATACATACAGTAGGGGTAAGGAAACAGTACATACAAAGAACTTCCACAGTGATCCAAACATTCATTTGCTGAGGGGAAAAAACCCGCAAATGTGACATATCTCTGCAACCAAATCAAAGGGTTGGGCATAATCTTGCAGCATTAATATGAGGCTGCAGAACCCAGTGAAGCTCTTTTGTCTTCCAATTTCTCTTTCCTTTTAAAAGGCTCAACAAGAACAGATTTAAGCCCCATTCATTCTTCTGCAGATACAGCCCCACCAAACAAATGAACACACAAACAAAAAACCAGCCCTTAATCAAGTATGAATTTGAAAACAAACCAAAACATTAAAATCATGAAGTGAGCTAGAAGAGAATCCAGGAAGGGAAGTTTTGGATCTCGCAGGGGAAAGCTTTCCGGCTACAGAGAAGCAAGTTGCAACACTGTCAAGCTAGCAAGGAAAACCCGTGGCAGCTCTACCACTTGCCAGAGTGTGGGCCGAAAAAGAGCACAACATCCAAACTGGCAGGACTCCTCTGTGGAAGGATGAAAAAACAGCCATGCATCCTACAGTACTCTTACAAAAGGTACTACTTAGAGCAGAGCAATTTAAAATGAAGGAAGGATAATATTTTCTTGATTACTAAATCCAGGTTGTTTAAACCCAAACCCTACTTTTATTCGGCCAAGTGAGAGCGTACAAATTACCACGCAAGCTCTCTAGTTTCCAAAAACTCTTTACCCGGCAAGATGCTTTTAAAAACCCAGAGAGAAAAGGGAGCAGAGAAAGAGAAAAATTAAGCCAAGTTTCAACTAGGTTATACCCTCAGAGAGTTAGACTGGACTCCAGATATGCAAAACTGGCCTGACTGATACAGAGGTTATATAAGGTTGCATACACAACTCTCCCAAAAAACTCCAGGATGAGCAAACATGCAAGCAAACAATAGTTGATTCTTCACTTTAGGGAAGCATAAAACCCCACCCGTTGAAGTCAACTTTTTTCCCATTTTTAGTGAGATACTCAGATTGCTTGTTAGGTAGAAATCAGTGAAGTGGGGTTTTTGATATTAATGAAGCTGAAAATAATTTTAATGTAACTTGCTTAGATTCAAAATTATCTTCTTCATATAGATTTTGGCTTTAGTTTTTCAAGTGGCCACCTTAGTTACTTAAAAGACAGCTGTAACACTGTTTAGTGCAGAATAAACTATCTGTTGCTGCGAAAGCTGGAATAAAGGGAAAAGACATATTCATGCTCTTTTTAGAGAATCCTTCTCTGTGAAAAACAAGGTGGCATGGTACCATTCAGATCTGAGGGTGAGATTTTAATCTTCATTGGAAGCTATATTCATTTCATTAATCCCATTAACTGATTAAAGCCTTATAGCCTCACTTAAACAGATGTACTTGAAGGAAATTGATAGGATTTTTTAAAACATATTTTCATATTGTCAACGCCAACCTATTCCTCAGATTATAAATGAGCATTTTTCCTTCAGTGAACAGTTTATGCAGTTATTCTAGAGAGCTGCTCATAAAATCATCCCACCGAAATATTAAAAGATCAGCCAGCCTTCAGCATTTATAGGAAGAATAGAGAGCAGAAGCATGTAATATCCCACAACAGAAATCCATGACATGTTCACAGTTTGACCATCATAGCCAGCTTGGGGGAACTGTATTTGTTCTTATCTGGTACAGCCAATTTAAATATTCTTAGACTGCGAGGTTATCTCCACCGACCTAGGCATAAGTCCCATTGAATTCAGTGACATCTCCTGAATAGCCTTGTATAGGATTGCCTTGCTAGGCTTCAAGAACCAGCAGACTCTAAAATGACTTTAGATAACTAATCAGACTTTGCAGTTAGAAGAGAAAATGAATTCATTACTGCAGTAATTCAGGAAAAAAATTAGAGATTGTCATAAAGCCTAGACTAAAAGATGCAAAATTATATACAGTACACGATTAAACTACTAATCTCTTTACATATTAAATACAACAGATTAGTTTTCTAAACAGAAGAAATAAAAATGATCAGTTAGGTCTGGAAAAATCAAGCACAATAATTGCACATATATTATCTCACACGGCAGACATTCTCCAGTCAATTACATTAATTCACAACATATATTTTTATTTTGGAAAATTATACCCCTCCCCAGACACATAAGAACCCCACACAAGATGCTATATAAGCTTAATTTTAACCTTAACTTTAATCTTATGAGAGAATTTGACTAGATTAATTCTGAGGAGACCTTGAGCTGAAAAATCAGTTATGAATTTAGATGCTATACTCATCCACAGCTTGAAACCACTCCCAACCACATCTGTAACATTAGGATAACAATAATATTGACCAACTGGGTAGCGGTATTGAAAAGATGACAGGAAAGAAATGCAGAGAAATCATCATCCTTTAAATGCCATGACCTATGGCTTTGTGTCAGACACTGGGACACAAGTACATAATAGTGGCATTTGTGTGAGGATGTCATCACACTCATGTCATCATTTTGACATATTTGTGGTTACTCACAGACCCCACTGGAGGTTCAGGAACATTGATACATATAGAATATTATCTACTTATTTTGAACAAAGAAAGTCAAAGTATAAAAACTAAAGTATAAAATAATAAAATATTATTCATAGAACTTTACAGGAAAAACACCCTCTTTATCAGCATTATCCATTTGTTCAACTGAACAAAAGTTATCTCAGAGAATACCAAGATATGAAAAGACAAATTCTCTGCCTGTGTGGCTTCTGTAGGGCTCTTCTCTAGTCTTGCAACCTAAACTCAATATGAAGCAATCAGCAACTTTGCATATTGCAAGTCTTGCTCATTCAGGTTCAAATCAATATATTCAGTAGCTAACATACGTTCCCAACTATATCTCAACCCTGTGACGGGTGCCGATTTCCTATTTGCAGGGAGCCTTTATATATGATCCCTGTTCAGTTTCTACAATCCTGGAGCCCTGCAGCATTTGGGTGTATATAGAACCCAAAGGAACAGTCTCTCCACATATTCAGTTGTACCCTGGAAAATGAACAGATAGGCCTATAGTGGTCTCAGGGGAAGACGACAGAATCTTCTGCATTATAAATGAGCATCTGGGAAAGTTGTCAAATGCAAGAAACATGTGAGAGGGAAACTTTCTTGTGGCATCTTGTTGGGGAAGGGCCATAGCGTAGTGATAGAACACATATCATTTACACAGATTGTTTCAGGGTCAGTCCCCGATTCATCCAATTGAAGGGATAGAATTAATGATAATGCAATGGGATCTTTGCCTGCAATCTTGGACAGTTGCTAACCAGATATTTGCCTGAAATCTTGGAGGGTCACTGGGTTCACACATCACATTCCAGGGCTTGTTCAATGACTGGGTTCACACAACATACTAAACTGAAACCATACCAGAACACTTGCTGGTTTAGTGCAGTAAGCAGATCTAGTGGAAGCTTCCATAAACAAATATTCTTATCTGGGATAAGGCAACTTTCTATGTCCCCATCTTTATGCTGCCCCACACAAAATTAAAACAGTGCTGTACTCAACTCACTAGGACCATCATATGGTCCTGAGCCCCAGTATCTGCTTGAAGATCTGCGGTGAACATATATACCATTAATTTAACTATTCTTTCACTCTTTTTTAAAAAGAAAAGATTGATCAAATCAAGTCATGTACATAATGCAGACACCCACTTATCCATACAGCCTTGGAAAAGGCTAGCAAAGGAATAAGAAGTAGCCAGAAACAGTATAAACTTTTTTAGGATCACACAAATCACAAGGGGAGGGGAAAAAAGATATTTTCACCACTGGAGAGATTGCAAAAGATTCCCTACAGGAACACAGAGGGAAAACAAAAGCGAAATTATCCACCTATCACAAATAAGAATGTCTACTGTTGTTTCTCTGAAAAGCTAAACACAATATCTAAAACTTACAGAATGTAAAGAATTCGGCTCAGATGGCCTTACCTTTTATTCCTAACATGGGATTGAACAGTGAACAGAGATCAAGTTGAAGCTGATTAAGGAACTTAGATCAACACAATTCTGATAACAGCAGGAGAACAGACTTCTAATGATTGCATTGACCAACCTGCAGCCCAAAGGACATCCTCTAAAGGACATCCTCAAAAGAGAAGACAACCCAATTGTAAAAGAGAGATCAAAGCAGGATGACATTCACACAAATGGGGATTCAAATCAACACCAACAGCTATTTCAACATGTGCGGTTTTTAAGCTTTCTGGTTTAAAACCAACATCAGTTCACGTATCATAAAGGTGGAGTTCTCTGTCAGGCTTTTTGAGAGCTTTCATAAGGATGAAGACTGGATGCAACAAGGTTACACAGGCCCTGCCCTGGGCAGTAACTTATATATAGAAATGAGTGTACACACACACACACACACACACCCCAGTCTGGGACAAAAGGAGCCTTCCCTGCCCATAGTGCTGGAGGCAGTAGCTAGAGTCGGCTAGAGATGAAGACCTCGCAAAATCAGGGAGGTTTTCTGTTAAAGAAATAGGAAGAATTAGAGGTCTGCCTTTCTGGGGAGTGAAAGAGAACACCACTGACTACTAGCGACTTACTCCTATATTGTGAAGAAAGAGCAACCCGACGCCAGGGGATGCAGTAAACAAGGAGCAAGGGGAGAGTGGAAGAACCAGGTCCTCTACAGTTATATTGCTTAGGACCGGCGTGGCCTTCTGTCGTTGGCAGGAAGGATGCTTATTTTACCTGCCAAATCCAAGTAAGAAGGATCAGACCTGTGACCTAACTCGCCTCTGCCACGTTTCGAGCAAAAGAGGCAGGAAAAGGGTCCTGAGACGGGGCGGGGCGGACGGGAGGGGGCGAGAGCAACTTACTGGCACAGCGCAGTGCCCGCTGCTGCACAGCCTCCCCGCACAGGTCGCACCAGCCCCTCCAGAGGGCAAAGCCTTCGAAGCGGTGTCCTTCTCCCTTCTCCTCTCGCACTCGGGGGTCCCGCGGCTGCTCGAAAATGGTGCGCACGTCGGGCAGCAGGCGAGGAGCTCCGGATCTCAGTCGGAGCCGCTGGTGGTGCAGCTGCCCGGAGCGGAAGGGCTTGGCTGCGGGGCCGGGGGAAGCGGGCAGCTCCCGGGGTATTAGGTGAGCCACCATCGCAGCCTCTTCCCCAGGAAGGAGGGGAGCCCCGGGAATCTCGGCTCCGTCCTCAGCCGCTTGCCCGACGGCCGCCCCGCGCTCTGCTTCCACTGCGCTCCCGAGGGGCCTCCCGCGGCAGGAGGTGAACGGCAGAGCTCCGCGGCACTCCGAGGGACGCTCTCGCAGCGCCTCGGCGCGTCCCGCCTTCGCGGCCGGCAGAGCGTCCTTCTCCAGCCCGCTACCTACGTCCGCGCCCCACCGGGACATGGCCCCCGCAGCGCGGGGAGGCTGCGGCTGCGGCTGCTCTTGCTCCTGCGGCTGCCTCCGCCTTGGCAGCGGCGGCGGCGGCGGCGGCGGCTTCATGTCATTGGAAGCGGAGCCTTTGAGGATCTTCTTCCGTTCGTTGGCGCTCAGGCTCTGCAGGAAGAGCTGCTGTTCCCTATCCAGTAGCAGCGGGTAAGGGTACTGCCCGATGGCCGGGGAAGCCATGGCCATGGCGAGCAAGCAAGCGGCCCTAACAGCTGCGACCTGCCGACGGGTGGCCAGCAGCGCAGGCGCTCTTAAGAGGGACCTGCGGAGGCTGCGAAGGAGAGGGAGGGTGGAGCGAGCGAGCGAGCGAGCGGGCGGGCGGGCGGGCGGGCGGGCGGGCGAGCGAGAAACCCCGCGCCGCGCAAATCTCCCCGCGCTGGGGTTGGTCAGGCTTCCAAATTGGTTGGCTTCGCCAAAAGGAGTCCCACGCTGTAACCCGGAATCCACCCTCTTTCCTCTGAGTTTGAGCTGACTGGAAAAATCGGGTCGTGGGAAAAGAGAGTCATTCTGCACGTGCTCAGAGGCAAGTGTCAGGACCGGCTATTGCTCGGGTTCTTCAGCCTAGTACAAGGACGATTTCTTTCCCGAAGCTTAGAAAAAAACGGCATGCCCTGCTTAAGCTGACGCCTGACTTCACTCTCGACGACCCATCATATAATGGTTGTGTTCATACACAGCTTGATTAAACGCTCATTACCTGAGTTCTCATAGCAAGGCACGCCGAACAGAGGAAAGCACCACAGAAGGTATTGTACACTCAGTCTCTCACAAAAGATTTGCAGTGCAAATTGGCAGAAGCTTTAAGTTCAGATTTGGATATATTCAAAGCTTAATAAAAGAGGCGGTGAATCTTACATTGATCTTGACCTTAATATCTAACCACGATGATTTGGTGTATTGTGTGAACACTTGGAGTATTTAAAATAAGTGATGTGAACTTTCAGCGTATGCAAAGTGCTGTCTCCTTTCCCATCTGGAATAATAGGATTCCTTCTCTGCGATTTTCATTCAGTCTTAAACCAGAAACAGGAAAACCACATTGTAGCTTAATGCAGTGGGTGACCCCAGCCTGAGCTATATTAAAAAAGCTGCAAGGAAGTACTGAGCTGTGAAGAGGTATTGGGCATTAAGGAATGTTGTGCTGTGCAATTCAGAAAGAGCACTGAGCAATTGATGCGCAAGAAAGCAAGCCACTGTGGCGTTCAGCCCTCTCACAGGCTGGGTTGATACACTGGCTAAAGCATAATGAATTTACTTGGGAGAGTTATTTCACTGTATGAACCCAAAGCTGATCTGTTGAATGCTGAACACCTTTGCGATAGGGACATACCCAACCGGGGACAGCTCCCTGTCTTCATACTCTCTCATTGAGTGATTTCTGGAACTTGTCAACTGTTTACTCTCAGCTTCTGGGGATTTTTGGAGAACCAGGGCTGGGAAATTCCAGGCTGTATATCAATATAAGGATAAAGTCTCTGCCTTTGTAAGCTAAACTTCTGACTTCCCATCGAGAAGTGAAACTTTGTAGAGGTAACCAATAATCACGGGCCACCCAAATAACAGTGAACTTAGTAAAGTTATCACCAAGTACACCAGCCGTAGCCACTGATACCCCAGAATGAACTTATGAAAAAAACAGTGAAAGCAAATAAACAGTAAAAGCAAATAAAAAAATCAGGCACTAGAGGCCTGATCTGGATTGGGAACACAGTATTGAATAAGCCAGTTAAGCGTCCTTGTTCGTCATGCTACAATCCCAATCTGGAATTACAAGGGGGGAGGGGAGATGCATTTTTAAAGTAACAGCTAGGACTAGACCATACATTGTATAAATTCCTAGTTTGCTTAAATGGTGGGATTTTTTAATCACAAAACACAGTAAAAACCAAACAAATCACACTATGGTTTATTGCAGTATTTCCCAACTTGGTGCCTATTCAGCTAGGAGTGGAAGATCAACATATCTAGAGTGTTGTTGAGGTTGGGCATGTCTTTAGTGACAAGTGCAAATTCAGCCAAAGTGGTCTTTGGTCCTATGAAGTTTAAAGATGGAGACAATTCCAAGAAACAGCTGGATCAAAATGATATGCTGTATTGTTTATTGAACAATTCTAGACACAATTTAAATCCATGTCAGCATTTGGTGGAACCCAATTTGAATGTCTGCAGCTCTGTCCTTTCTGTTCAGCGTAAGACTGCTGTTAAATACATACATAATGGCTTAGTGTGGTATGTCAACCCAGTCAACTCTGGTTTATTTCATAAACCATAGTTACTCAAACTATGGCTTAATGAGATTTAAGAATTAGGTATGCTTGTAACTTCCCTAGGATATGTTCCTAGAAAACATACTTCCTTCCTGTTTTCCATGCTAATTCTGCCATCCAGACTTTTTTTCTTATTTCAATTTTTACAACCATCCATTCATGCCTGACTCTTCTAGTAATATGCCAAAGACCCCGTGTGAAAAAGAAATGTAAGAAATTATTCCTTGTTGCCATTTTCCTGTCTCCTCTGTTTAAACAAACAGTTTATTTATTTATTTTTCAAATTTATTGACCAATGAACTACAGGAAAATGCACATCATCATTCTGGAAAAGGGAGAGTAATCCCATTCTATAATATTTCCAATATGATGGAGGACAAGAATAATTTATGTGCATTCACATAGATCATGCATTCATACATCACACTAAACCATAGTTTAGCTATACTTTATTGAATAAACCACAGTTATCTGGATTAACACAACATATCAAGCCATAAACTATGGTTTACAACTCACAAAGGCTGGGTTCATACAACATGCTAAACCTAACCAAACTAGTATACAGTATATCTTAGCATGATGTGTGAGTCCAATTGCAGGGCACATAAGTTATTGCAAGTATTTGTTCTAATTGCAAAGAATTATCAGTAGGGGGTTAGCAACTGTAAGTGTATGTTGTAATGTAAAGAGCAGGAAAATGTGAGCTATTATTCATGTACTTGCTTGAATTTCATGCATAAATTCTGTACAGAGTTTGTCAGAACAGGGAGGATTAAGCATGTCAGAGGAATTACTTTACTGAAACACCATTTGAACAGATAGCACTTAATTACCACCATCAGGCCCTAAAATTACATGATTGTTTTCATGAAAAGATTAGATCATCTGTTTGCCTTCCAGAGGCTGCAACATGCACAGTGGTTAAACTTCAACCACCCAACAGCTAGTAAACTTTGGCAGTATTTATAGGCTGTAATTATTCACCAAATGCAAAAAAATAAAGAAGACATAAGTACACATTAAAACAAATGTAAATGCACGCTTGGTTTTCCCCGTGACAATCTAGGGAAAGTAATTGTTGGACTTCAAAGAAGCTGGACAGAAAGAGTATTGACACTTTTGAACTTTGGTGTTGGACAAGAAGACTCCAGAAAATATTATGGATAGCCAAGAAAGTAAACAAATGGATCATCGAACAAATCAACCCACCTGAGGCACGAATGACTAGGCTCAATTAATCCTACTTTGAACACATTACGCAAAATCCTAGTTCTCTGGAGAAGGTTATAATGATGGGAAAGATATAAAGAAGGAGAAGAGGCTGACAAAAAGCAAGGTGGATGGACTCAATTACAGTGGCTATGGCTGCCCCATTGGAAAACCTGAAAAAACAGGTTGGAGACAGGTCCTCCAGGAAAAAATCTATGTGGTCACTAAGAGTCAACACCAACTTGATGGCGTGTAATCAATAAATCAAATATAAACCATAATATCAATCAAATAAATGGCTCTTGTCCACATAGAGCACAATCAGGCAAACAGAACAATACAGACTAAGACATTCAAGCAAAGCCACAGCAGATGTCAGATATTGTACAATGAAATAATAGAAACAAAGTAAATAATAAAAACAAAATGAGGACTAATTTTTCCTTAGAATCTCAACACACACTTTGCATTAAATTGTGGTTTACTTAAAATTAATTGAAGTCAGAAATGACTCAGCTCACACACATCACACTAAAACCTATATTAGGGGTGGGCATTCGTTTGGTGCCCAAGGGTGTCCACAAAGGGGAGTGTGTGTGTCAAAATAGTCAAAATGATGGTCACAACCAAAAGATCAAAGTCCTATCCCCTTTTAATGAGCTTTGTACATGCAACGCGTGTAAAAAAGGAGCAAAGTTTCAATCACAAGGTCACAACCTCCATCTTGACTCTTTTGACCACCCCAGAAGTCACATCTGCCAGGCGTCACATTTAGCACTTTCAGGGAACTCAGATGTTTGAAGTATGTGGGGCAGGACACTTTGGTTTTCTTTGGTTTTAAACTGATATTCCTGTTTTAGGACTTTCCCTCAGAAAACTCTGCAGACATGATCAGAAGGAGCTGAACATATGCAAAAAAGTCAGTTGGGCCCTGAGCTGCCCAACATCTTGTCCTTATTAAAATTCACATATTGATTTAACCATCTTTTATTTAATGGATCAGAAATTAAAGGATAACTGGAGTATAAAGCACCATGAACCTGTGACCTATTACTACCTTAAAATTGTTTCCTGAAAGCAGCCCAATTTTTTAAAGGTACTCACACAACTGTAGATGAATCCATAACCATTTAAATCATAAACTATCATCATAGTCCCTAATTTTATTTCTCTTAGTAGCCAACTAGATCCTTCTGGGGTGGTTACAAGTAGCAGACAAATTCCTCTCCTGTTGTTACCTTGAAACTAGTACTTGGAGGCATGCTGCCAAACCCAGAGGTAACGCTGAATCTTCAAGACTAATAGCCACTGAAATATCTGTCCTCCATGAATTTACCACATCCCCTTTTAAAGCTATCCAAATTAGGAGCCATCAACACATCTTGTTATTAGTTCTACAGGTTAATTACATGCTGTGTTAAGTTTTTTTTCTTCTAGAACAAATAAAACAGAATTCCTTCTAATCAGCTTCATTTACTGATCTGAAAGAGGGAGAAGAGAAATTTCCTTGTCCACTTTTCTCCATTCCACACATTATTTGATCAACCTCAATCATGTCTCTTATCAGTTGTCTTTTTCCCAGGCTGGAGTTCCTGATTATTTTGGTTGCACTCTTCTCAGTTTTTTTCATATCTATTCTGTTCTTTTTCAAATGTGGTCAACAGAATTGTACACACTATGTGGATGTATAACATTGATAAGTTACAATACCTGTGTTCTCAGAACATGTTATTGTCAAAAACAAGGAATCTCCATAATGGCAAAGTGTGAAAGGGAATATAATATAAATCAGATACACATCTTGCCAACACAAACTATTTAAATCCATTTAGATGAATTAGTATCTGCCAAATCTCACTGAGTAGCAAGTTGGTTTTAAATAGCAAATTGCTCTTTAGACTGCAATTCTATGGAGGAAAGACAGTAACAGCCAAGTTAAAAAAGATGATTTATTTGGCTCATCTAGAAAACAGAATTAATCATCTGTATAAATCCATGTACACGTGTTTAAATTAGTATCCTGTAACATGCTTCAGAACAAATTCAGTGTTCCTACATAAAGTTCTCTTGGTGAAGAATTTTATCTATTGTAAATAAACAAACAAAGGAATGATTCTGTATTATTCTGTTTTAATTGATTCATGTTGTATGTCACCTAGTTTTGTGATGGAATTGGACTGCCTATAAATGGAATGAATAAATAAAAAGCAAACAAAAGTGTTCAATATCTCTGGATTTCACTAAAATGTGTGCTATATTTTCAGTTGTGGGTCTTATATGGCAAAAGAAGTATCCAGTGATTTACAGGAGTGTCATATATCTAACTTTATGTTGTTAAAAAAAGTAATCTCATCTGAACTTGGGGAAAGATAAAGGACCTCAGAAGTAAGATGTATAATTCTTAATATCCAAACATAATTTTCTCCTTCCATGCTAGCAAAATATGTCTGGTTTCATTACACCACAGTAACTCATAAAATAATGTGTTAAATTTTGACATTGTATTATATGAACTGGACTTTTCAATTTGTAATCCCTGGGTTATGGCAGGAGTAGGCAATATTGGGGGAGGGGGGAGGGAAGCACATTTGTTCTTTTGTATATTTTCTCAGCCTCCAAAGGCTGTGGAGGTGATGCAGTGACATTGCTGGAAGAGACAGAGTGTAACTTTCATCCACATTTATCTGCATGTGCATTGAGAGCTGTATGGGTATCTACAAAACCACCTGTCCCAGGTAAATTTTGGGCCCTCACTCGGAGTGAACAGAAAATGCTAGATAAAGGTCTTCATTTATCAAACAGTAAGACAGGAGGGGGCTCAAAATTGTATTTTTGTATTCTTGGATTGGCTTTTCTTAGAATTGACATGATTTAGAAGTTTCATAAATAAATTAGTGCGTTAAGCCTTTTGGAAATTTAACACAGATATTTTACCTATTTCTTTAAAAACAGCCAAAAATATTTTATTATTGATATTTGGCAGTTTGCTGCCAAATTTCAGCTACACAGTCCTAGTTCTCCTCCTGTGGTCATAAAAAGAGGGTTGGGGACTCTGTGCAGCCTTTCCTAGCCCTTAAGCAGAGTATGTCAACCCAGCACTATGAATTATTCAACAAATTATGTTTAAAATCATAGGGTTGTGTGAATATTCAGTTTGGACATTAAGTGTGAAAACAAATCAGTTGAATTTCCAAATGGAATGAATTTTCCGAACCAGAGGAGAAAGTAGTCTCATAATGTCAAACCAAATTGGATGCCTCTGAAACAACTGGGATAATTCTACGCTTGCACAGAAATGGCTCTTTTAAATCAATTTCAATTTAATTGACCCAATTAAACAATTTCGTTTGAACAACCTAATTAAATCAGGTTGAATTTATGAAGCAAATCAATAATTTAAATCAGATGTTGTCTATAAAATATACTGAACCAATACAATCAGTGAAGCCCACCCAACCTTCATCTGATTCAGCAGCAGACCTAATGTTGTAATTCAGCACCACAAGGTCACACATTCTCTATCCATTGGGCCAAAGTGACCTGAACTCTCAGTCAAATGTATTCAAGGGCAAAAAAGGTAGCATTCCACTGTCTCCAGACTCCATTTTGAATTTGGTGAGCCCATTCATCACACATTTCATCTTATTACTTCCCTCTTCTGGTTGTGAGGCATGGATTCTTCTGAACTTGTTTGTGTGCAGAATAAATGAATGGGTAAGTGGGAAGTAGTTTTATTTTCATTTCACCATTTTAAAGTAAGATTTTGGGAAATTCCCAATTATTTCACACACACAGGAATCTGTCTTACTAGTTCTACCCAGAGGAAACTCCCTCATTAGGAAAATCCTTCTCAGTGTTTGAAATGTCTTCCTCAGAAGTCTAACTTGAGTACTTTTCTAGAGTCAGCCCTTTCTATGGTATGCTGCAACCTCCCCTAACCTGCGGTCTTTGACTGCAAATCCCATTACCACATTTAACACAGCGATGAGTATGATGGGAGTTATATTTCCAGACCTATAAGCAAGCCCCAATTCACAGAAG
The DNA here is from genome assembly GCA_030867105.1 of Liasis olivaceus. Taxonomy (NCBI): domain Eukaryota; kingdom Metazoa; phylum Chordata; class Lepidosauria; order Squamata; family Pythonidae; genus Liasis; species Liasis olivaceus. The sequence goes on along the minus strand of CM061350.1, from coordinate 161,939,588 downwards.
GGTGATTTAAGAGGAAACCCCTTATGCTGATTTTGCTCAGTCTTTGAATGCAGTGTTTATGACCTTTTCTTCAGTATATTTACACTCCTTGGGATCTACAGGAAGAATACTGTGGGTGGAAATAACTGCCTTATATCATACATACATTTATCATATTTTAGCTCAGTTTTCCTTCAGCTGCCAGCAGTATAATTTAGGATTCTTCTGCATATTTCATCCTATGAAGTTGGTTAAACCGAAAGCTAATGGTTAGCCCAACGATGATGATGATGCTTGGTGAATTTCCTGGCTAAGTAGGGAACTGAAATCTGTTTCACTATGTACGCCCCCGCTCAATAAATAACCCCTATCCTTGCAAATAGTGTTAGAAAAGCAGTATATAGATTTATGTTAGCTATCCAAATAAGATATTCATTCCTAGCATTTAACAGTTTTGCTATACTCTTATTTTTGCTTATTCTCTACACCTTTTCTCTTTAAAATGTGGCATGAAGAAAGGAAGCTGTATTACAAATCAAGTATAAGTAAAAAAAAAAAAAAATTCAATGACTGAACATGTTTTTAACCACTTAAACCTATTGTCATGTCTGGAATAAACATTAAAATGAGTTCCCAGGCATATAACATATGATATAATATTTCCTGAATGCTTAAATAAGATGATGTATCTTTCGCCTAACCATTCCCAGATACTAAACAGATTTTCTTCTGTTCATGAAAGTATTACCTCCTTCATAAAAGTATTGTCACCTCCCTCCTATAGTTTTCTATCATCCTCATGAAACACACCTACATGCACACAGACACAAAAAACTGTTGCTAACAATCTCTGTGAATTCTCTCACTAGGCAGAGACCTATATTGCATTTAGTTTTATTTTGCACAGAAAATCCAAAAGATGCTTTTAAAACATATCTACCTATATTCTAAGAAAAATGGGTGGAAGGAACCTCTGGCTAATTAATTTCAGCACATGCAGCAGAGTCACGCTGCACATTCATTAGTTATTAACAAATTATAAAGAAACATGGGTGAAAACATCAATTGCCTTAAAACAAAGAAGGGAAGGGGAAGAAAATACATACATTTTTTGTCCAGACATGCCAACATTTATCTGAGTCAGAATGATAATTACGTGGTGTGAGAGGGTGAGCATCTAGACCAACAAGCCAAATACGCTCACCAAAGACGACTCTCATTTCCTGTACGTGTAAGAGTTTCCTTGGTAAATTGCTGCTTTTTGGCAGTTCAGTTACGCAGTGAAAGATTCTACATCAGAATGTGCATTACTGTAAAAATGATATTATACCATGGATAAATCTATACACTAGCAATTTCTGTTTCATGTCCATGGAGCCATGATATAGATCACAAAAAGGCTACTGTAAAAAGAGTGACTAGACACAGCAGTAACTTTAAAAATAGCAAAACGGTGCTTATGAAACATTAAAAACAGGACCTGGGTTATGGTGAATGTTTTTTTGCTTCTAGACCATCCACATCAGGCTAGCTGCTCCCCATCTTTCCTCACCCTCTACATGTGGAACTCTACAGCCAACATCTGGAGGGCACCAGGCTGGAGAAGGCTGCCTAACCCCTTCAGCCTTCTACCACCTTCATACAGCCTGCAGCAATTGATTTATGCCAGATCGCAACCCAAACAAGAGAAACAAGACTGTCTTTCCAAGGATAGAGGATCTTTCTTGTTAGGTCTGACTGTCATCACCTGCCTTTGGGAAGCAGAATGAACAGATGCCACAGGCTAGAGGCAGCGGATTCCTCCCTCAGAGGTCTGCAAAAGCTTCTTATGTTTAGGAAGATTTCCACACAGACTTCTTCTTCCAAACAGAGATTGAAACTTGCTGGAGAATAACGATGGAAATTCAGTGCTGATGAAAGGCCAATTTAAAAATCCAGTGAGAGAAAGTGAAATGTAAGCTGGCTTCACTCATTACTCAAAGCCATAATGTGGTGTGGTTTGATTTTGGTTTAGTTTGAGGTATAAGCCCAACCATTGTTGTTTGTAAGACTGCTATAGCTTATACCCCACGGATAAAGCGTAGGTTAGTGTGATATATCAACCAGGTTAATGTCAGGGTTTACTTGTCATGCTAGGTCATAATGAAACTTAGTTTTGGTATAGCACAACATGTGAGCTCACTTCTTATTGTTTCTTGGTACGTGTGAAGTGAGCTTCTATTCAACAAATCAGGATTTAAAAAAAAAACAGAAAAAAAAGAAAATCCCAAGCCAAGCTTACTCAGCTAGCTTCCAGGCCAAGAGTGGATTTGCACCTGATTTCACGCCAGTCCATTTGGTTTTAGCTTAATGGCAGGTGCCAGCTCTGTGAATATTCATGGCCACTTAGCTGAGAAGTAGCATCACTCACACAGGAGGGAAATTAACAGTACATGGATGGTGATTTATCTCTAAGGGGTGGGAAAAAGGGTAGCCAAGGGAATGCCATTTCCTTTTCAACCATCACTTCTGAGCCTAAAATATTTATTCTCAAAAAATGGGGGCGGTACCCTGACACTGAGCACAGCCGTTCCTTTTTCTGCAGGTGACATTTATCACTGAAATTGACTGTGCCATCTGCAGCTTGGAGACCCTGCAGTTTGCCTGCTCCCCTCCATACGGGTTGGGGCCCATAAATCACTTACCCAAGCAGGCTGAATCGGGTGCAAGGTTGGGATATTGCAGCTGCTTCTCCAGTGGCAAATAGCTTCCTGATATCATCTGAATGCTTGGCACCCCAGGGACCCGGGGCTTCCTATATCATTGCTTGACACATTGTGGCTGCTGGCACACAGCTGAGGCGGCCTCTGGGGATTACACAGGCCCTTGCAAAGCCCAAGGTTAAAAAATGGCAAGAGAGAGAGTGAGCGAACACATGACAAATCCTTGAAGCCAACAACCAGTAAAGCCCATGTGGGCAAGACCAGTGGATTTTTTCATAATGGGGAAGCCTGCCAGCCCCCACCAAAAAGGAATCGTACCAAAAGAAAATAAATGTACTACAAAATGTACCGAAGTGATAGACTGTGGCTGATTCTCAGTCGTATGATGGACATAGGTCAGGAATCGCAGGTGTCCAAGGGATAACCAGTCTTGATCTGATATTATCAATAGCTTCCAGTTATACAGAAGATAAAAATGTGCTCATCAAAGTGACCAGGAAATTTTTTTTCCAATCTCATGCTGGCAGAAAGTTAGAAGGGCAGTTCATTGCTATGCAAGTGGCCCGGAAGTCATGGCAAGTCTATTACAGGCTGTCACCAAGTCTTACATTATTTTTTTCTTGATAAGTAGAAATCTGAGGCTTTACAAGATTCCCAGCCCTCCCCCTTACCTTGCCCTAATCTGAATTCTGCAAGAGGCTGACAAACATGCTTCAAACCCAGTTCTACCCCTTCCAAAAGCATTACTGTGTTTTGGGGATCCTACTTACAACAAATGCATTACACTCACTACACTTGCTTGCACCTTTGTAGCACTGTGACTTACATACTCAAAATCACCTTTTCCTTATTCTTCTTTAATTGCTTGTGTTGACTAGGACTGTTTTCATATGGGTTATTCAAAGATTTGTTTTAGTTTGTAGAGCCACAAACATTCCACTGGTACCAGAGGCTTTTCGTCATCCCTAGACACAATCCTGACTGCTACTTGCCATATTTAAGTCTTCCTTCATGCAAAAGTCAAACTACACAGCATGTCAGCACAAACACTGCTGATTCCATGGAAGAGCTCAGGCCTGCATGTGCAGTTGCAATGTTTACATACTCAGCAGATAGCAGCACATAGCCAACCCTGGCTGATCCTGAAAAAGCTAAACGTTGACTTGTACTTGGATGGAAGACAACCCAAAGAGCTAGGATGCAGTCAATGGCAAACCACTTCTGTACTGTGGCCAAGATAATTACATCCATATAAGCAGCTGGAGTCAAGCTCAACCCAAGGAAATCATTACCTTTTTAGGACAACTGAGCAGAAAAGCATACTAATGAAGTGGTTCTATTATGGTTTGGTATTTACATAGGTTTACATGTCTAGGAGGCCATGCACTCAAGGAAATGTCAAAAGCAGTTTCTAAGGTGGTCTGAGAAACTGGCACTCTGGGATACAGAGGGAGCCCTTCCTGTATATATCGAATGGGACTCTCCAGGATCACAATTATACTGAATAATGTAATGTAATGTAATGTAATGTAATGTAATGTAATCTAATCTAATCTAATCTAATCTAATCTAATCTAATCTAATGTGATAATATCATATCATATCATATAACAAACATCTCAGATTCTATTCAACCATCTTGTTTACTTAGTTGTCTTTAAAAATAATAAACAAAAAACATTTAACTTTGTTTACTTGGTGCTTTTTGGAATGAAAAGTGAAGGAGAATGGGAAAGAGAGAAAAATAGCCAAACATGTATGTTTAAGGTTAATCAAAACTTGTAAAAATGTCATTTGCCTGCTCAGTTTTTTATAAGCAAACACATGTATGGCAACAAAAACATTTGCCTCCCTACTCACATCCACTAATCACTCCAATCACTTCTGGTGAACTTCTAAGACCAAGTTGAAAATTGATCTGCCTGTCTCTCCATCCATCCATCCATCCATCCATCCATCCATCCATCCATCCATCCATCTGCTTTTTTTTGGTTTGCAATAAACTTCTAAGTCCAGCTAAATCTTAAGAAGATCTTCTTAAACCAATATAACAGCTAGGAAATTTTCCAGGACATTCTACTGAAGTGGTCTGTGTGACTTAGATAACGTACAAACCTTATTAAAAATAAAAACACAAACTTTAGTTGTTCTGTCTGTCCTCTCCCTATATCTTGAATTAAGAGATGCTGCAAATATGGAGAAACACCACCAGCCTGTTCTGTGCAGATGCCATGAAAGCAGAGAAATAAGCCCTCCTTATTGCCCCCACTCTGGCAGAGTAGGATTTCAGCTGGGTCCTAAAAAGTGTCCCACTCTATGTCCAAATGGGTTTGTCCAAGATTTCCACTATTTGCTCCAGCCTCCTGCCTATCCACTTCTTTGCTATCAGTTCCCTAAAAACAAGGTGCTAATTTAAATCTGCTAAAGGGAAGAAGGCACTTAGGAGCTGTCTATACTGTTCTGGTCACCCAGACATGGCAGCTATCCCTCTAAACTGGCAGATGGTTGATCCTTTTAATCAGTAAGATGGAATCCCCATAGCCACTCTTCCTCCCTGCCCTCTTACCCTAACCTGCTGGATCACAAAGTAATCTGGTGGACAGAGCTGGGACAGAATAAGTCCCAATCTTCTTTCACCCAGGTTTATTTTTATATAAATAATGTAACATAACATAAAGGTTATTTCACACCAGGTCAGCACTTTCATCCAGACTTAAATCCTAGATAATAGATGTTTTATTAGCAACTGGTCTGGCATTAATAGGCAGGACCTTTAATTGGTGGATCCAGCACACTTCAGTTTGGGTTCTATGATTTTACTGCAGCCTCCCTCCTTTCTCTGTAGTTATCATATTGCAGCTTCCCACCATATTTTACCCTGCCAGTTATTACATTAGTATGTATTCTCACACTATGCTCCATTTCCCATTCACTCTCATCTCCCTGACACATTTCATAAGACTAAGCCATAGTTAATAAAACCAGTAAAATGAAGTAATCCTTCCCCCATTAAAGCACAAATCCCTTCCAGTACTTATACATGAAGAAAAAAGGTTGACTTACATAAGAGGCCATCCTAAGGGCTCCCAAAAGAGCACCCCCTTTGCAATTATTCCATTAGCTGCAATTCCACCATCCCAAGACAGTGTTCCTTCAAAGACCAGGAAGTAGGAGACAAAATCGCTACAGAGTGGCTTCAGCTGGGCAGAATTTCAGCAGTCCTGGTCCTACCAAGAGACTTGGAATGGGAACTGTTATCTCCCTAGCTTCTGCCTAAATGGTTGTTAGCAAATTTCCAGAAATGACTTAGTTTCACAAAGGCAGAAGATACTTATGTTCATTGTCTTTACTATGGAGATACACTTCTGAGCAAGTAAAATGCCAAAGGAATAACCTTCCCAGATATTCATTTTAATTCCCTGTGCTTTGGAAAGCTTCGTGGCAAGCACAAATTCATACCATTTTTTTTCCCAGCAAGTGTCTATTAGGATGCCCTAAAACACCAAGGAAACAGTATTTCTATTTTCACTGAAGTAATCCACCAGAATAAGTATAGAATACCTTTGAAAAACCTATTATTGGCTACCAGTCACATTATGATGATTAGCTGAATCAGCTGACAGCCATGTCAAAGTGCTAAACATGGAGATAGAATACATGGTCATTTTAAGAAGGTTGAGGTTATCTTCTCAAGACTTAGAGGATGCTGATTTGTCCACATGACAACATTGTTTCAGTCTCTGCAAAATATTTTCTCTCCTAAAGGCCTGGTGCAACAGAATTTAACCTAGAGAAACAAAATCAAGAAGAGGTTGATATTAGATGGAGGAAAAGCGGTCACAACTCTCTTTTCAATGCTTTTAAATCCCTGGAAAACAATGTTTTCTACCTAGCATTCTCTTTAACACAGTTTAAATGCTATCAAAGAGATATCAAACTGTCTTACCGCTGGATGATGCTATTGTTGGCCTGGAGATTGTAAGCTACCATCTTCATCTGCTCCTGAAGCTCTTGCATTCTGTTGAGGCAGAAAAAAAGATTTTTATTTCAATGGTTTCATCTTTCTCCAGCTAAGAGACAAGTGGTTCCATGGGTAATAATTGAGGTTGATGTCCCCCCTCAATAAGCCTCTGAGCCTCACTTTTTAAATTAATTTAATCGTTTTACTGGATTTATATGATGATTCAACTGCTGCTGGCTCTGCTGAGTGGCTTAAATCCTTACATTTGTAGGTAGAGTTAAATATAATAGAAAACAATCAACAATATATCAAAGATCCTATATCAATTTATAATCTATATCAATAGAACCTGTATCAAGGATAAGGGAAACTCCATCAAACATATCCCAGTGCAAGAGGGAACAGCCTCATAACATATATACCCCAAGGCTTTCTAGAATGGCCAAGTTTCTATAATCTTCCTAAACCCCATTAATTTTGGAGCTGTCACCAAGAAGGGGGTCAGCAATTGAGAATATCTGTGTTGATGTCATTCCCTGAGAGAAGGGACTTGAAGGGGGCCTACTTGTCCAGATTAACATCCCATCAATGTTAATCCTGCACTTCAATTTACTTCCAGGGTCCCATTGGAGGCGACCCCCACCAGCACTGGCAAAGCAGGCCACAGCAGATAAATAGAGAGCAAACCTCATCCCATTTTAGCACTGAAGATGTTACCTAGCCGGGTAATGAAACATTTGCAAGAAAAGAACCAAGCTCAGAGAACCCCAAGGACTCCACAGGGTCCCATTATCAGCTGCTGAATTCTCTGAAGAAGGCAGCAACCAGGACAGGAACCAACATCATTCATTAGATTAGATTAGATTAAATTAGATTAGATTAGATGGCTGCCCATCTTGTAAAACACACAATTTTGGGTGGCTTACAACAAAAATAAAACCAAAAACAAGAAAGCCAAGAAAATCAGATGTCTGACCAACCATCTCCAATCCACACAATCCTCGGGCTCCAACTTTACCCTATCCCAGTGCCTGGGGGAAAAGACAGCCCTCTATGACTTTCCAGAAGGCTAAAAGGGTGGGGGCACGCCAGATCCTGGGGGAAGTGTGTTCCATAGGCAGGAGCTGCTACAGAAAAGGCAGGTTGTGGATCAGAATCACTCCTCAACAATGAGTTAATTCTAAAACAGATATACTTAGTAGCTTTTTCATAATCAATGAAATTTATGTTTTTTTAACAGTACGTAAAAGATCCACATCTATCACCCGCATATAGTAACGCAAAGTCTGGGAATATGTGAGCAGCCATCTGGATTATGGATAGGTAAGGAGGGTACTAATACATATTTTAGAACAAGGAAAAGATTTTATTTGATAAATGAAGGGTATATGTTATACCCAGAGACTCATTTATTACATTTCTTGGCAATTTTCTAAAAACTACCAATGCTGCAAAAGAAGTAACAGTTATCACTCAATTATCTTCCTAGAAAAGGAACCCGGTGCATGTAACATTAGCATAGTAATAGTAATCACGACCATGAGTCCTTATGAGATTACTGCTTTTAATCCAATGGGAAATATAAGCTAAAAGGTGATGCATCATGTCATATAGAGAGCAACTCACAGGACATTTGTGAACAACAGCCTAAGTGGTGACAGACCTCAAGAAATTATCACTTCCAGCCCATCATAAATTATTACAGCAGCTCAAAGAGAAGGGTATCTTGGGGATATTCCACATCTGTAATCCTTGATAAATACTTTAATGCCTACATACCCATATACCACATCTTGATGTTTCTGATTAAAGTAACCTTGTGTAGATGTAGAAGATATAATTTTGCTTTGAAGCAGTCTTTGAGGCAACATATCCAAAGCCTGCCAAAAAAATGAAAAATAAGCAAAATAAAAACCAAACAGACCACTACAGGCACACAATTCATAAATACATATTATAAAAAGAAAAATATCCTTTCTAAAAAAAATACAAACTAAATAATATCTATAAATGAAGGCATGGCTGCAACAAGCTCATTTGCAGAGAAAATTATTCTGTTTTTGAAAGAAAAAAACATGATACTGGCTATATGGAATGTGTTTTATATACCAATCAAGATATTTCTGACTTGAAATCTATGTTCTTTAAAAAATGCCACTTTTATTATTATCTTATTAGTTTGAATTCAGGCAAACATAATGTTCCCTCTGTATCTTACTCCCTTGCCTTGCCATTTTAATCTTTCACACAGTCCTGACACACAAGAGAATCACAACACAAATAGTTTGCCAATAACCTGCTGTATCGCAATCTATCCTTCAGTTATCTGCACCAGAATAAACAGTATACTAGTCAAGAGTTCACAATAAATTCCCTGAAAACTTCTTTAATATGGGATAGTATCAAAAAGAGGACAAGGGAGATATTGTCCCCTGTTGATCCTCAAAGACTAGGTTAAAGTTAAATATTCTCCCCCCACCCACCCATGAAGTGTATATCACCTTTCTGTGGAGTCCTTGGGGTTCTCTGAGCTTGGTTCTTTTCTTGCAAACGTTTCATCACCCGGCTAGGTAACATCTTCAGTGCTAGAATGGAATGGGGTTTGCATTACTAGCCAGGTAATGAAACATTTGCATCCCATTCTAGCACTGAAGATGTTACCTAGCCGGGTTATGAAACGTTTGCAAGAAAAGAACCAAGCTCAGAGAACCCCAAGGACTCCACAGTTCAACCCTGAGCTACACACATTCGCCTATTGATATCCCCTTTCTCCTACTGTTTTCAAAATCCTCCCAAACTGAAGCCCCTCCAAAATGCATGATTAAGCAGAATGAGTAAACCCAAAAGTAAACTGATTTCAGCACTGGATTTGCAATTTCAGGTATAATTTGAGCATTCTAAATATCAGAGGTTCAGACACAGATTAGAATTATACAGATTAAGAATAGTCAATTCAAATTCAAGTAGCTGTTGGGGGGAGGTTTGGAGTTGTGTGCCCAGGAAAAAAAGTCACTGTACTTTATTGAGGCACTGCTGGCATCCCAACATCTCTGCATTACAGGCAGTTAAAGATCTGTTCAGAATCTTCAGATGCTTCCTTATCTCAAACGCTTTCCTAAAGAGATAAGACAACTACAATCAAATTGTCCTTAAGTCATTTTCATCTCTTCAGTGCTTTCCATTAATACTGTTTTCAGTGCAAAGGTTACACCAATGGCGTTTACTTTGAGCTAAATGTTATAACATGAATGATACTCTGTATTAAAGATAGTTTCCCCCCTCTGGGAAGATGCTTAAATAGCAAAGTTTCCATCTCTAACAGCAGACACATCCAGGCGAAGATTTCTCACAGTAAGAAGGGGAAAATAGGCCTGTCAGAATATTTTTTTAAAAGTTTTACAAATCACGTTTGTTTTACAAAAATGCAAAACAATGCACCAATTTAAGAAAAATAATAAAAAAGACAAAATGAAGGGAAAACAGGGAATTCTATATTATGTTTCAATGTGTCTTGAAGTTATAGTGGAGAAAATTGGGGACTTATTAACCCAGGCAACTACAGCAAAGACATACACACAATCCTAAAAGCTCTACTAGATATCACTGAATGACTAATAAGTTGCATGATGCTATGTAAACAAATTGGTGCTTGTATATAAAAAATTGTCTGCCTAGGAGATCCGTTTATTTTTTCAAATGTATATGGCCACCCATCTTAATCAAATAACTGGGTGACTAACAAGGCATAAAAATAAAAACATTCATATAAAAACAATAGAAAACACAATAAAAGATGCAGGTAAAAAATAATTAACTCCTCAATCAATACAGGACAGAAACACACTTCCCTAACATCATGGCCCTAGTCTGGGGATGTTAAAGCCTGAGAGAAGAGCAAGGCCCAACATGGTCAGGCCATCCAAAGCCCAGGGGAGAAGCTGTTCCACAGGGCAGGCACCGTGACAGAGAAAGCACGTCTCCTAGGTCCCATCAAACAACACTGTTCATGGAAAAGACCTGGTGCATGCTTGTCCTGCCGGATGTGATGGGACAGCTAGACACCTGAAGTATCCTAGTCCCCCTTTCTAACACACTCAGATCTCAATGGTTAAACAGTGAAAAGCAACATGCCAAAGACAGTCATATAGTACAAAGGCCAAACACAGTCATACAGTATTAAATTCATCAGTTCAAGAAAGAACAGTTGTAGCCTATTACTTAGGGCAGGCCGGCTAGTGTCTCCTCCAATTCTCTATTTTATCTCCCTCCAAGAGAAGTTTGTGACTTTGGTTTCTCCTGAGCAATCTCCCCTACCCTGAGTGTCTGTTCAGAGTTACCAAGTTGGCCAGTTAGACCTGTTCCTCCTGTGCCCTGTAGGTAATAATTTTCTTTTCCCTGTGCCACTATGCAACCAGACACTCTCCATTTCACACCTTCTAAGGAAGGCAGAGGATCCAAGAAGATCATTCTGCCAGATTTCAAATTTGGTCTTTATCAGTCCCTCTGATACCAATTAAGATCTAGCTAATTGTTTCCCAAAGCAACACATAAAGATGCCCATAGCCAACTGATGATGCTCTTATTTTTTTGTGTGAGACGGATTGATCAGCCTGAATGGAGCAAGAGCCCGCAGGGCAAACAACATACAAGACATCAGACAAGCATCCGCTACCACTATTGATAGATAGGCTGCTGGCTTACCTTCCTTGTGACTTTTAACTGTGCTTGTGTGTAAAAGGGTCTGTGTGCACTTATGCACATACAGGAATTGTATATGTGGAAGTGAAGTGTTCTAGGAAGCCTTCACTATAGTTAAATTTAAAATGTGGTTTTTTATACTGAAGGCCTAGAGCAGTGTTTCTCAACCTCAGCAACTTAAGATGTGTGGACTTCAACTCCCAGAATTCCCCAGCCAGCACTGACTGGGGAATTCTGGGAGTTGAAGTCCACACATCTTAAAGTTGCTGAGGTTGAGAAACACTGGCCTAGAGGATGCAGGAGAAATGTGTGGGGTTACTCTAGAACTTCCAGTATTTTTTTTTTCATGTTTTCTTATCTTCCCGTTTAAGCAGGGGCATCCAGGGGAGGGTGTTGTCAAAAAAATCAAGATGGTGGCCACAACCATGCAATTGAAGCCCCACCCTTTTTATGTGTGTGCAATATGCATGCACATAAAAGGGGCATGGCTTCAGTCACACAATCGCAATCTCCATCTTTGCTTTTTGTCCTCCCCTGCAAATATCCCTGCTTTTAAGTTAATTTTATTTAGTCTAAAATTAAAACATTTAATTTTATTTAAGCTGGCATTCTGAGGCCCTACGGCAAAGTTTTTCCTTCATTACCCAAAACCCTAACTTTGAACGGTTGCAGAACAAATGGTCATAACTCAAGGACTACCTGTATTATAAAAACAATATCACTGAATGAACTTTATGTCATTTCAACAAATTACCATTGGTAATTTCATCAATTTTCATCTTATTAGGAATACTTTGGGAGATTTTCAAATATACTTTAGTACACATGGCACTCTTTAAGTCAATTTAGATGTCCCAGTTGTGACTGGGTAATGGGTTTGTGTGTTGTTACCCACAGAAAAACCACTTTTACCCAATTTTGGGTAATTTACCCTAACCCTAGGGAATAATCTGAAGTGGTGGAATGAACTAATTCAAAACTCTCATGAAATCTTCTAGAAAGCAGCAACCAACCAATCTTGCGGTGGCAGGCAGCATCGCTGTGTCTCACTATAACAGTTCCTCTTTCTTGGGGTATCGTTCAAAGATAGAATTGATTTTTTCATCTGTGTCACGATTTTCAACATTTCATTCTGATTGCCTGGCTTTTTCCTGAACCGATTCAAACGCAACAACTTAAGCTTCCCCAAGTCAAAATTAATAGTGATTACAGTCTCAGGAACCTTAATACTTAGGTGAACCCAACAGAAAAAATGGCAATGCTTTAAAAGCATCTTGCAATTAAAAAAAATAGCTGCAGCTGCTATTACTTCCTTAAGTGACTGCACTTTTCTCCTGTATAATAAGTCAATGTATGGCTCTCTATCACCTCAGGACAATTTGCTCTTTGCATTATTCCCCAAACACTATTTAACATAAAATCATTCTTTCTAAGTGCTGCTCTTTGTCTTAATAATGGCTTCATTCCAATATGAGAAACTTGCTTGATTCTTAAAACAAAGGAATCCATCAATATTTTAATTCCAAGGTTGGGGAAGATTTACAATGTGCAGCCTAGTGGAAAGGGCCTATGTCAATTCAACAATGTAACTTCATTTACAGTGTCTCAGTCATATATAACTTCTTTGATAATGTTATACCTCTTTATCATAAAGGGAAAATAAACTCTCATATTTCAATATTTCAGAAATGCACTAAATATTGATCAGGAAAATAGATCTTATCAGAACTGATGATTAATTACAAAGCTACAGATAGAGCTTTAAATGAAGCACTGTCTATGTTGAAACATCATGGTAAATCACAAACCATGGCTTACAAGCCACAGTGGTAGGATTTATAGTACACACTAAGCCAAAACTAAGCAAACCACAATTTGTATTTTGTACAAATCAAAAGACCCCTGACTCATTCATAGAAAGAACATAATTAACCTCCATCTTGCCCCTAAACTATAACACTGGCTCAAGTATTTCCATTTTGTCTGAAAATGTTTGCTTGATCCTACATGTAGATAATCAAAAGAGTGTAAATTTAACATAATAGCTTTGCAGGATGATCATATACATGGAATCATATCAGTCATACACAGAAATCATCTATAAAGGATCCTGGAGACTAAAACGTTAATGGTTTTTAAAGAGCTAATGAAAGTGTTCAAGGAGTACATCAGTTACCTCATTCTACTTCCATGCGCTGAAAGAGCAGCTTGATATTGCAGTAAACAGTGATCCTGGAATACTGAAATAACTTTTTTGGCTAAATGTCCTATATTCATCCTAAAAATAATAATAAAAAGATAAATACTACATACAATATTTCAGTGCTTTTTGTCATTACTTACTCTTTTCTCAAGTTGTCCTTGTAATACGAAGTAAGTTCTTATAGAAATTTAGACATTTTCTTATAGAAATGTAGACTTTTGTTCAATACACACAGTGTAAATTCAATATAAATAGCATGGGTCAGAAACTGAAGACAACCACAGCACAGAAGAATTAAACTGATTACACGGAATTAAACTATATACACGAGACAATCTTGAGTTTATCATCAACTCAATACCAGCATTTGAGCTCAGAGAAAACAGATGGGATAAGTTCCATGTTGTACATGAACACTTACTTATCTAATTTGTGAATCTGCTGTTCATTGTAGCCTAGAGCTAGAAAGAAAAGGAAAAATTGGGATTATGAATACATGTCAATAATATTGAGATGGGTGCATTATTTTTAACATCTCTTTGCCTATTATTTTCTGTTTTAGTTTGGTTTTTTTAATGTATTTATTGAGTGTTTTTTAATCCTGTTGTATGCTGCCCAGAGTTGCTTGGAAAAGTGAAATGGGTGGCTAATAAACTGTGTAAATAAAATAAATAAAAATATAATAAATACTATCTTATTCTTTGCCCCAGACAACAAAATACCTTGGGACTGATACTCAGTCACTGTGTAGTCTTGAGCATCATGTAGGTTTAACTAGATGAGCTAATGGGAACAAAAAGCCATAGTTACACTTACAGTGCCAAGCAGCTGGGAAACACCATTTTATTTATTTATTTTATTTTATTTATTATTAAACTTGTATGCCGCCCATCTCCCCCAACATTTTATTTTCCCACAGTTTCTTGAAGATATATTTCAGCTGAGGTATTGTAGGAAAATCTATATGATTTATAGCACATGCTCCCCAATGTTGTAAAAAAAAAAAAAAGAGGCAATCATCAGAGTTGGTTGCTGAGGATGATGCCAGTCTTGCCATGGCTAAGAACATAAAAAGTTGTGCTGGGCCACAAAAACACAGAACCTCCACAGAATTATTTCCTTTATTGGTCATTTTCCCTAGCGTCTAACCAATTTGTATGGGTTTCCAGATATTTATTTTAAAGGTGGAGATTCTGATCACATCACACATTTGTGTGAGAAAGAACAAGATCAGATGCATGTTGCCTGAGGGCAGACAGGACTGTTATAATCTCAATGCAGAGATGTCAACCCACATCTCAATACACCTTGAGAAATGACTTGCTCTCAGTTCTGTTGGTGTGCACAGGCAGGAAAGAGAGATTATGATCTGAACCTGAGGACAAATATAGTTGAAGGCTTATAGCTGGTAGCTGGTTTTCTGCTCTAATTATGGCTTTTCTAGTATCTATAATAAAACTAGTTTATCAAAGAATTGTGTTCTTGAATCTCTGCCTGCTAGCCTTTGAGTTCAAGTCACAATCTGAGTGAGGCCTGACAATTTGGGACCTCATTACCGCATTTTGTCCTCAGTCTTCAAACACTTCCTCCAGAGATGGAAGGAACGAATAAAGCAACTGTGAATCCGATGCTTTCAGACTGATGAACTGTCTCAAGATTGGTCATTACTTTCAAAAATGTTATTTTATGCTTCCAGGTGTTGCTAAATGGATTGCTAAAATCCCAAAGTATAGCAATATTAATATAGTATACTGCTTGTTTGAGAGTAGTGCTGCTACAAAGTCTAAGTGTCACTATTTTACATTTAAGAGACCTGCCTAATTGGACACAGCCTTTAGTTAGCAGTTAACAGGCATTTTGTTTCCAAAATATAGACAGTTTGGTGCTTTAAGAGAGGCAACTCACATGGGCATTTCCGAGTCTTTTTGAACTGGTTGTAAATGTGCTGCATCTTGTCAAGGCAGGCCTCCATCTTTTGAATGCTAAGGGACAAGGTTAGAAATAAAAAGAAATGAACACACCTATTAAAATACTTCATACACTAGAGACTGGGGTTGACTGTAATATCAACAGGCTTGATGCAGGAGGAAATGAATCAAAAGCAAGACAGAGGCTGCAAAAGTTGTTATAGCTAGATTTGGTCTTGGCTTCACAAGCTGTAAGAAGACCTTAACCAGAAATCTTGCGCCTGATTTAAAGATTTTTTTTAATGATTCAACCATACCAGGCACACAGGGGAACTAGCTTTAGTTGGCAAGCAGGGTTCATCACTATGATTGGCTGTTCTTGTGATTCTCCTATACAGTGGAATCTGGAGCTAATCACTACAATCAACCACAAGCTCAGTGCCAATTCATTAATTATAAAATGGATAAAATTACTGAATAACAGAGCATGATAGCTTAGTGATAAAACACATGCCTTGCACCCTGAAACATAAGCCCCTGACGCCTCCAGGTAGAGGTGGGAAAACTGCCTGAAACTTCAGAGAGCTGTCACCAGTCAGTACTGACCACATGTAGAGAAGGCTGTCTTGGACATTGTCGCCCAGTAAGTTATATATTCAGAAAACCATGCCTTGCTGAAAGGCCTGTGCCACATAATTTAATACAAATAAGACAAATGTGTTCAGAGCATACAACTTCATTATCTTTATCTTATAAGACATGTAATCACAGAAATAATTACCCCCCCCCCCAATTTTCTATATCCCCATTATCACAAGAATTGGTCCATTATATTCTTTTCCCTAAAATCTAAGATGCTTGACATGGGAAGAGCCACATTGCTAATCTAGATTTTACAGATGGGGACCTGGAACACAGTTTTAAAGATCTGGTAAGGCACAGGTATAAAGAAAACTCAGCGAGATAGGTAAATTGCAGTTGTTTTTAGGAAATACCATAGAAAATTCAGTCTGTTTCAACAATACTCATTTCTCCTATTCAAACCTCCCACTGCTGTGCCAGCCACTAAAATGAATCCTGCATATACTTCTCAAATCACTGACCACTTAAAATTTTTAAAAAATGTATTACGTGGTAGCAGGCTATTTTCTTTCAAAGGTAAAAGGGAAGAGAGTTTCTAGCCACTCTAGCTTTAGCATTTTGGCATAAAATTGAAATTAGGGAGAAAAAAGAAGGGGGCTGTCATACATATTGTGATGTACAGTATTGTCATACATCAACCATGCACATCCCAACATTACCAGCATTTGTAGTGTCAGCAGGCAGGTATAGAGAGTGCAGAGTTGTTAGTGATAAAGAGGTAAATGGAATGAACAAATTCAATCACATGAGCACACACTTCACTGCTTATGAGCCTCATCTTTTGCTTAAGGGCCTGTATGCCTTTCTTGTTTGTTTCTTTCTTCTTATGCCTTTCTTCCAAGCATAACTGAACATTTAAGTCATTAATGAGGGCTGGAACTCCTTGTTGCCAAAGATGGACCTTCCACACAAGATGCTAAATTTTCTATATCCAGCTATTCTCCCAGACCATACCCCATTTATGTGATGTATCTCAGTGGGCAATCAAGCTGGGTCACTTTGATATTTAAGTTCACCTCCTATATGACTACATCAGAATCTAATTTTTGGCACTGCCAATTCTACATTAACTTTATAGATTGACCACCAGCATAGTATCTATTTTTGCTGTGGGAAGGGGGTTGATTTTGAATTTTCTCACTCTGGTAGGATAACCATTGGCAAACCACTACTCAGCAGTAAACTGAAACCTGAAATAATCAATGGACATTATGTCTTTCCTGGGCTACCTAACACTGCACCCTTTTTTTATTGCCTTTTACATCATTCACAGTGCTGCTTTGCTTTAATATATCTCCCACAGCAGTCTTGCTGACCATATGATTTTTCATCATTGTACTTAGGTGACTCATGTAATTTTTTTTCCTTCACTGTGAATACCATTCTTCTTCTTTGCTCCCTTCAATTCTTGTCTCTCTAGACTTCCCTCCCACATTATATTATTAATACTGGCCAGTAAAGAGCTTTGTGACTTGTCTGTAAGGAACACACTATCAAAGTAAGTGACACCATGAACACGGCTTTGATTAAACCCCAGCTAAAAAAGCAGATTTTTTTCCCAATCAATTTTTTCTCTTCCATCTGGAAAAGCTTAGCTGATCCCTGCCTTTGCCAGTACCTTAAAGCTGTCCCTGGAGATCCATAATCCAAGCAAATAGCTTCCTCTCCTCAAGCTTTAGGTAATAACAATTCTGAGATTGGGTGGAAAGCATACCTCCATCTTACTAACTCATTCCTCTTGCAGCAGCTAGTAGCACATTTCTCTTTCTGCTATGGCAGTCCACGCAGAAAATAGGTTCCTCATGAATACGAAGAACCAAGAACTAATACAAGCCACCCTACCTGAACATGTGGCCCAGATACAGTCAGGATACACAAGATCCAGTAGACAAAACCAAGGAATGATTATTGGCTACTTTTGTTTTGCCTTACTAATGGACTTTGGGACTGTTATTTTAATTACTCTTTTGATTTGCTACTTTGTATGTCACTTGCTCTGTATGCAAAGAACAGCAACCAAAATGATACAGGGCTAGAATAGGTTGCCTACAAGGAAAAATGACAATGATTGGTGCTTTCTGGCTTGCAGTGAAGATGGGAAATAGGAGACACCAAAGGGTATATAAAATCATGCACGGTATGGAAAATTGGACAGAAAATGTTTTCTCCCTTTCTGGGTCATCCACTGGAACTAAATACAGGGAGATTTAGGGTCAATGCAAGAAAGCACTAATGTGTAGTTCACATCATTGCACTGGCGGTGATCAGTTGAAATGTTTCTAAAAGAGGACTGATCAGAGATATGAACTGGGTAATAAATGGTTACTTAATTTGATTACTCCCTCTGGAATCACAAGCAACTACAGGTGAAACTCGAAAAATTAGAATATCGTGCAAATGTTCATTTATGTCAGTATGGCAACTCAAAAGGTGAAACCAATATATGAGATAGACGCATTACATGCAAAGCGAGATATGTCAAGCCTTACTTTGGTATAATTGTGATGATTATGGCGTACAGCTTATGAAAGCCCCAAATTCACAATCTCAGAAAATTAGAATATTATATGACATCAATAACACAAGGATTGGAAATAGAACAATATCGGACCTCTGCAAAGTATAAGCATGTATATGTACTCAGTACTTGGTTTGGGCCCCTTTTGCAGCAATGACTGCCGCAATGCGGCGTGGCATGGATGCTATCAGCCTGTGGCACTGCTGAGGTGTTATGGAAGGCCAGGATGCTTCAATAGCGGCCTTCAGCTCCACTGCATTGTTCAGTCTCATGTCCCTCATCTTTCTCTTGGCAATGCCCCATAGATTCTCTATAGGGTTCAGGTCAGGCGAGTTTGCTGGCCAATCAAGCACAGTAATTCCATGGTCATTGAACCAGGTTTTGGTACTTTTGGCAGTGTGGGCAGGTGCCAAGTCCTGCTGGAAAATGAAGTCAGCATCCCCATAAAGCTCGTCTGTGGAAGGAAGCATGAAGTGCTCCAAAATCTCCTGGTAGACGGCTGTGTTGACCCTGGACTTAATGAAGCACAGTGGACCAACACCAGCAGATGACATGGCTCCCCAAATCGACACAGACTGTGGAAACTTCACACTGGACTTCAAGCATCGTGCATTGTGTGCCTCTCCATTCTTCCTCCAGACTCTGGGTCCTTGGTTCCCAAATGACATGTAAAAGTTGCTCTCATCAGAAAAGAGGACTTTGGACCACTGGGCAACAGACCAGTTCTTTTTTTCTGTAGCCCAGGTAAGACGCTTCTGACGTTGTTTGTTGTTCAGGAGCGGCTTGACAAGAGGAATACGACATTTGAAGCCCATGTCCAGGATCCGTCTGTGTGTGGTGGCTCTTGATGCACTAACTCCAGCCTCAGTCCACTCCTTGTGAAAGTCCCCAACACTTTTGAATGGCCTTTTCCTGACAATCTTCTCCAGGCTGCCGTCATCCCTGCTGCTTGTGCACCTTTTTCTACCACACTTTTCCCTTCCACATAACCTTCTATTGATGTGCTTTGATACAGCACTTTGGGAACATCCAACTTCTTTTGCAATTACCTTTTGGGGCTTTCCCTCCTTATGGAGGGTGTCAATCATGATTTTCTGCACAACTGTCAGGTCAGCAGTCTTTCCCATGCTTGTGATTCCTACTGAACCAGCCTGAGAGACCATTGAAAGGCTCAGGAACCCTTTGCAGGTGTTATGGATTCATTAGCTGATTAGAGTGGGACACTTTGAGCCTAGAATATTGAACCTTTTCACACTATTCTAATTTTCTGAGATTGTGAATTTGGGGTTTTCATAAGCTGTACGCCATAATCATCACAATTATACCAAAGTAAGGCTTGACATATCTCACTTTGCATGTAATGCGTCTATCTCATATATTGGTTTCACCTTTTGAGTTGCCATACTGACATAAATGAACATTTGCACGATATTCTAATTTTTCGAGTTTCACCTGTATTAGAAAGCAAACTATCTGTTATAAGTCTAAGAGAGTTATTGCCTTCCCAAACGTGCTGGTGAGCTTCTTGAATACATTTGGTTGGCCACTGTGTGTAATGGGCAGAAGGAATAACATTGAGGAACAGGAGGAAAAGTTTCCCTCCCTTTACCTTCATGAGAACTAGGGAGGATTTTGTCTGAGATGCTTACTAGGATTACAGTTCTGCCCTGGACTCAGATTTCTTTTATCTAACTGTTGTCTTGGTAGCAGCTCTTCCTCCTGTTCCTCTAGGTTATTCCTTCTGTCCATTACACTGTGTGACACAGAAACTGAACTAGATGGCCTGATTTAGCAGGTCTCCTGTAATATGCTTATTGAACATGAGTATTCTTAATAAAGAAAGCATATGGCTTTAACTACTTCCAAGCAGACAGACAACCAATTTGCAAATGCTTATTTAACACAGGCTTGTTTATCAGAATATAAAATGAGCCGTGCTGGGTTAGACCAAAGTCTTTTCTACTGCAGCCTTGTTTTCTAATACTGGCCAAGAAAGTGTTTCTGGGAAGCCCACAGTCAAGAGAAGAGCATCCTTCTGTCTCTGTTCTCCAACGACTATTATAGCAAGGAATGGCATCTCTGATATTGGAAGTAGTACAGTAATACTGTGAGTATTAATCCCTGGTAGCCCTGTTTTACATATTCCCTCTATGACTGCTATCCACTTCTTGTATTTATAGCAAATAGTTTGGTATCATCAAAATCTTCTGGATTTTTAGGGTTGAGACAGTTAAACAATGAGGGTTCACACTTCATGCTAAGCCACGGTTTGTTAGAATCATGGTTTTTGTACAAACTACAGTAGTTGGTATTATATATTTTTATTTATTTATTTATTTATTATTAAAGTTATATGCTGCCCATCTCCCCCAGATAAATTATTATAAACCATGATGTATAAACCACAGTGGCTGGATCACAGATCACACAAAACCAAAAAGAAAGAAAGTATGTGATGCTTCAGCAATGACAACCACTTTTTTAAAATGCAATTTTTGCAGGTCAGCACAGTCAGTTCCTTGAATGAAACTGAGTGATAGTTGTGTCACAACCTTTGAAGAATGAACATTCCATTCTACTAACCTTCTGTCGTATTTCATTTGAGTCTGTTTCTTTCCCACTTCAGATAAAATGCACCGTACTGTGGCTTGGTGTTCAGAGATGCTACGGGTACATCTAGAAATCTCTTCACTAATCTGTACCAGGAATGTCAAATTAAAGATGATGGGGGGAAGAGAGAGAAAGAGAGGAGAGCACGCTAGAAAATATGTGTGTGCATTATTCTACAGAACCCTAATCAAATATTCACATTTCAGACATGAGCACAAATACATAATTACTCTCAACTGAAAGTAATTTGGTATCCTTTGAAATATAAAAACACTATCTTAACAAATCCTATTCTTCACTTAACATGATCACCAAGGTAGTTAAAATTAAAGAATAAGAAGATTAAGATGGGCATGTCATGCCATCCATATTGAACTTGAAAAATATGCAAATATAACAGGGATAATCGTACATCTGCTTGACTCAGAGAAAGGTTTTTTTGGTCCAAGGTTTACCTAATTTCCCCCCAAGTAAAATAGGATAAAGTAAAAATCAGTCAAAAAATTCCATAGTTTAAACTCCCAAAGACAACTCTCTAACCTGGTTTGAATGACCATATCTTGGTTTACTAAATGCAATCCTTCTGCCTACATATATTGCCCATAGTTCCCTCCACACAATGTGGAAAGTCAGGAATCTTCAATTAAAGTTATGTTACATTCAAATCAGCAAACTATAGTTTAAACATCAGGAAGAACTGGAAGTTGATTTAAAATCTTGGCTTGTTCTGAAGATGATAACCATAGTATCCTGATGCAGATGTACTAGTAATCACAGTTAATCAAAAATATAAGGCAGGGGTTCCCAACTTTTTTGCTCATGACCCCCTTCTGAGCCTCATTTACCTCTGTGACTCCCCTCAAAGTAACTGTCTTTTTCATTCAGATATTTATTGTAAACTGTAGTAATTCTCAATATTTATGCTGAAATATAACTGCTGAAATTAACAGGGAATGAGATGTAAGGAATATGACAAACTGATCTTACACTTGACAGTTTAGTTTGGGTGGCCCCCTAGAAATATAGCATGGCCCCCTGGGGGGCATATGGCCCACATTGAGAACCACTTTATTATAAGGGGCTCAGTGCAGGATATCAAGAAGGAAAACACATGCAAGCACATGTTTTTTACACATTTTGGCTTTTAAGATGAGGTAACATTATCTGAACTGGGACAATTTCTCTGAACCAAAAGAAGAGTGCATTGCAAATCTGCATAGTTTGATGTGCAGAAGTAATCTTTTGGTGATATACTGCTAAATTGAGCTGCCCATCCACCATATTTGGAACAAAAATAGTTACCTTATACTTCTGAAATGCTCATAATGGCTAGAAGCTGATTTTATCATTACGCCACTAGCTAGCATAGGAACTATTGCATCCCCATTCTTTCCCATCTAGACTAATGGGAGAAGCCTAGATCACACTGGAAAAGCCCACGTTTTGGGTGCCCCTCAAAAAAGCATTATCTAGTTCTCCCAACTGTTTCAACCTGCCTCACTAGGTCCAACAGAAGGATGTTACTGTAGTAACTGTTAGTGATCTTCAGCTGCCATTATTTGTATATTGTTGTTGTTGTTGTTAATGGTAGTTTTTATTGAGATCAAATTTTATGTTAGCCACCCAGAATTGCTGTTGACAGATGGGCAGCCTTATAAATTGATTGAAATAAACAATGATTAATAAGAAATAAATAATGGCATGGGGAAGAGTCAGAGTGTAAGGTTGTGATGTTGCAACAGTTTTCATGATGCATCAATCACACTAAAGCCTACCTTATTACTATAAACTGTATCACCCAGAAGAAGCACCTAGTCCAAATCACTCCTAGCCCCAGGCTTATGAGATGGGCCAATGCAAGCCATTATCCTCTTTGACTCAGTTCTGCACATGAGAACCATTACAAAGTATGAAGAACTAGGAACACTAAAATCTATTACCTCAAGGGTGAGAAACCAGTTGCTCTTCAGATGTTATGCTGCTAGAGTCACAGCATCCCTCCCCATTAGCAATACTAGTTGGAATTGCTCAGAATTTTAATTCAGCAACATCTGTTGGGCCAGAGATCCTCACCCATATATTCTATGAAGGCTAGGCATTATTTGTCAGATACATCATCCTCATCCACCAAATAGTTTCCTTTCATGGTGCAGAATCAAGGAGGGATCAGCTGCCATCCTTCTTGCCATCTCTATTTTGCTACTGTTAGACACATAGAAGAGTTTCGGGGTGTCCATGCTAATCACCCACAGTGGCTCTGGAAAGTTGTGTGCCTTTTGATTGATTTTATTTATTTATACACACATACACATATACATATATATTTGTTATTAACTCTTCTGCCCTTTTATCTCTTGCCTGGTGTTCATGTCTGCTTCTCCCTGCCTTTGGTCCTGTTTGGCTCTTGTTCCTTTTTTGCCCACCAAAAAGTGTTTGCCCACCAGTGAATTTTGTACACTAATCAGTTACATCTGCAGCAGGCAAAAACTTTTCAGACATGAAGTTTAACACTAGTGGTGGGCAAAAAAAGAGCAAGAGTCTCCTGTTTTGCCAATTAACTGTTTTTGATGTTTGCTGATGTTTAATAAATAAACTTCAAGCTATATTCTTTGCTGGCTAAACTGAGCAGTCTGTGTGATTGCTCTGATCTGGATACAGGGAGTGACTGGGAATGTGCTAAGTGCAAATTAAATTGGAAATCACCCACAGTAATTTTACAGCACTATTAAAATGGCTTATTTCAAGAAATAAGTTGAGTAGACACATGGAAGTTCTGCAGTGTTCAATTATCTTCGGTCTCCCTGGCACAAGGCTTGATAGGAGGGTCTGATAAAAATTGTACAGGCACGGAAACTCACATGCTATGATTTTATCATCAATAAAATTACTGCAGTCATGCTATGATCATCAGTCAGGGGATCACGGATGCTGTTTCCTAACATGCCTGTGATAACCAGTCATTTTGCACCCCTCTCCCTTTCCCAAACTGTCAGATTTGTTCTTTTGAAACAAAAGGGACTAGAGAGCACTCTCAGGTGCTATTAAAAGGTGGTTAATGGGAGCAACTTACAGCTTGAAGCCTTGCTTTCACTTCAGATAGACTTTTCATCTCTGGAACCTCGCCATCTTCAACAGTAGTCTCATACCTGTTATGGGAAAAGAACAAGAAGAACAAGGGCAGCCAGTTTTAATCAGTCAATCAGTAGATCTGCAAAGTAATGGAAACAAAAAAAAAGTATTCAGTGTATACAAGAAACTTCACTAGACCGTCAAAAGAACGGTTGTAAAGAGTTTTCAGAACACAGGGGGAAAGAGGTGTATTTCACTAGCCCCGTGATACTTCCTTGATTTAGCTCAGTGTTCCTCAACCTTGGCAACTTTAAGATGTGTGAACTTAACTCTTCTGAAGTTGAATTCTGGGAGTTGAAGTCCACACATCTTAAAAGTCGTCAAGGTTGAGAAGCACTGGGCTAGCTAATGAATACCTGCCTAACTCTCTTGACTGCAGTGGGCACTGGCTGCCCTGGTGGTGCTCAGCTCCCCGCCTTCCTAGGAGCATCTAACTACTGTTTGCAAGCAAAGGGGAAAGAAATTTAGATATACATACAAGTGAGGGGAAAGGAAAGCCAAGTTTTAAGAATGTTAGGTAGAGAGCAAACAGAAGGGAAACAGGGACAAATGAGGTGAGATGTCTGAATTTGGGAGCCAGAAAAATGCAGTAAAGCCATGAGGAAGAAACAGGGAACCCAGGAATACCAATTTGTTGAGTCATTTCCTAGCATATGAGGGCACTGAGTATATTTCTTGATATAAGATGGCATCTTCTCAGTGTTGCTTTAAAAAAAATAAGGCGTAAGTCTTCTTTTCCTTATTTGTCCAACGCAAAAAAGGCAGTGCTGTCCTCTGACTTGTTGAATTCTGTAATGCAGAACCTAACAAACTAAACTAGTGACAGCCACTCCCTTAGTTTCTTCTCAGTCCAACTCCTCTGTTCCTGCCAATGCTCCCAAGAAAGGCTGGTTGTTTTTTATCCCTTCTCATCTCAACTATATCCAGGGCCTCTCTTTGTCCTTAAGAGTCTTGGCACAAGATAGCAATAAAGATCAGCAACTCTTGATGCACTTAGTAAACATTAATAGCTTCTGGTTATGGAAAATCTGATCTCAAGGCTTTTCCATCTTGCTGGTTAATAACATATGACACCAATGGGCAAGCCAGATACATTTCAGAAAAGCATGCATATATGTATATGTATACGTATATATATGTGTGTGTGTGTGTGTGTATGCATGCAGGCAGGCAGGCAG
This sequence comes from Liasis olivaceus, assembly GCA_030867105.1. Classification (NCBI taxonomy): domain Eukaryota; kingdom Metazoa; phylum Chordata; class Lepidosauria; order Squamata; family Pythonidae; genus Liasis; species Liasis olivaceus. Next base: position 161,914,061 of record CM061350.1, on the reverse strand, counting down.
GCAGGCAGGCATGCTTTTCTGAAATACATACATACATACATACATACATACATACATACATATATATATATATTTTGGCGGACAATCTCACACTGAATGTGGATCACAAGTCATTAGTCTTTCTTGGCTGAGCTCAGCAGAATGCCAAAAATCACAATAAGTTTTTCTACTTGAAGAATACAAACTGAATCTATTGAGATAGGGCTCCTAATCCCTTTGAGATGAGAGTCAGCCAGAAAAGCCTCAAGTATATAATTCAAGTATAATGTCATCCAATATTTTAAGACTATGACTTCCATTATTCCTAGCCAGAAAGGTCATTAGCATGATGACAGCTGGAATCCTAGCACATCAGATTGAAAAGGATGCTCTGCTACTGGAACGTGGAACATTTTTTGAGCAAAGGGCTGCACCTTTCTTTAACTGATGTGCCTGGGGTCTGCACTCCAAAAACAGGCAGGACCAGGATAAAAACAAATGTTGATTTAATTTTACTTTAAACATTTTGAAAATCAAATTAAATATAGTTAAGAGGATCGCACCCATAATTTTAATTTTCATTATCCCACTCAGGCAAATTGAAAAATCTGGAGGCAAAATGTGGAGAAACTCCGGGGATACACCCAAAATTTGGAGAGGAGTTATTGACTGAGCATTTCTGTTCCAGTGACTAAGCAGCAGCTTTTAAAGGAAGATGTTTACTGACAAAAATGCATTAAAGGAAAACAAACTCTGCAAAATGGAGGAGCTAGAGAAATCTTCTAGGATACAGACTAGAGAAAAGGATGGAAAGCTAAACGTCATGAGACGAGGAATTTTGTTTTTGTTGGAGCACCACAACCTTCTGTCACACACCCTTCCAGCTGCTTTCCATTCAAGCAACACTCAAAGTGACTGCTTTGGATTTGGGAGCTTTGTTCTTCTTCCAGCTTGAACTAAAATGAGGAAAAATATTCTGCTCAGGAAAATAAGTCACAAGCTAAACACAAAGTTAATATGTGCCTGATTTTGATACACAGGTAGAAGCTGTAGAAAAAATACCTGCCTGAGGACCACAGTGTGGGTAGAGTCTGCAGTCTTTAAGAATGTACTGCTTTTGATTTGCCACCAGTCAAAAACCTTAGATCACAAGAAAGCCAAATTCTGAAGCAATTCTCAGATCAGCATTGCTCAAAAGTTCTTCCTGTGCAAAGGGGCACACAACACATTGCACTCTTTACTGAGTCAAAACAAATGAAAGATAACCTTCCTTTAAAATGATCAAGGAAGAGTTTGTCAGAATACATATAGCCAATAGTTCCTGTTTCTACAAATATATATATCTTTAAAAATTCAAATCCAGACTGCAATGTGAGAAGGAAGAAATCTCTTTGCACCTTCTCAGAAAAATATAGCGCATCTACACAAAGGAGAAATAAGTAGTACAAGCAGAATGAAAAAAGGAACACTGATGAAAAAGGGAAGTTCATAAAATCTTAAAAAGTACAGTTTTAGCCTAATAGCTGAAACAGCCCCATATAGAATTCCAAGTGTTTTCCTGGACATAAGAGTCTCTCTGCAGAACCCATTCCTAGTGCATAATGCGCGCTAGTAGAAGGATCACACATGCACTGAAGAGCAACACTTACAGCCCTAGGACCTTCACCTCTTCTTGTTGCAAGCAATGAAGTGCGGCAACCATGGTTTCTTTCTTCTCTAGAATCTGCAGGCATTCTACTTTCAGGCTTCCACTACACAAGAGAAACAAAACAGTTTGTTATGCTTGGCAGCCTCAGATCACTTGTACAAGCCTGTGTTCCTCCTATAAAATTAATAGGTCCAGATTTTACTGAGCATTCATCCCTTAAAAAAATATTTACTTCTCTTGACAACAGAGAAGCCAATTAACTAAAAGGAGAAGAAAAGAATTCCCCCTATTGCCTACTAGATGCCTATGTGTGTCACCACAAGGAAGACACGTGGAACACCGCCCTCATACTTTTCTTTGCCAACTGTGATTCACAACGCCCTAACATTTAAAATAAATAAAGACTACAGTTGCTGATAAAATGGAAGGGATAAGCTAAGAGCACCAGGAGGGCACTCCAAGACTGTATATTGCCAGTAGGGACACTCAGGGTGCGAAGGTCATCCTAGCTGTTTAGCTAAAGCAGGCACCTACATCACACAGCAATGATGTAAGAAAATGCTGGAGGCAGACAGCAAAGGCATAATTTCATTCTATGTGGGAGAAGCCAATTATAAATAATTCCTATATTTTATGAAGAAAACCATATGGATAGACAATATTATTAGAATTAGAATGCTGATATTTATTTATAAGATTTATAAGGCCGCCCAACTCAGTGTGACTCTGGGCAGCATATGTGATGGAATGGTTTGGTGAAGGCTGCGCTCGGGGAGATAAGCATTTCCTTAGCCCCCAGTGGGAGCGTGGGAAGATTAAAAGGATGAGACTGGCACCACCCTAAGGAATTTGCGGTGTTTGCTTGCTGGCTTGAGAAGTTTAGATTCAGTCTGGCGAGATTCTGTCTTGTGGGTGAAAGCTAATAAAAGCTATCGAACTAGACCTGTACTGTCTCGTGGAGTTCTTTGGGCTGAACTTGACATCAATCCTGCCAGACTCAATCTAAACTTCTCAAGCCAGCAAGCAAACACCGCGAATTCCTTAGGGTGGTGCCAGTCTCATCCTCTTAACCTTCCCACGCTCCTGCTGGGGGCTAAGGAAATGCTTATCTCCCCAAGCGCAGCCTTCACCAAACCATTCCGTCACAGCATACAACATAAAAAATAAACAATAACCCCCCCCCCAGAAAATGCACATTAACATAAACATCAACAATATATAAATATATAAATACAAAATCTAAAATGGTGACCAAGCAACATAACTGAATAGTGCCAGATAATGGACTTCTCAGGTCAAATGGCACTTAATATGCTACTGACGAAGAGTACTTTTTCAGAGTACTAATGGTGTTTATGACATAGTTAGATTAAAGCCTTCAGGATGTCTGTTGTCAGGCAGGAAAAGAAAACCCAAAGCTGCAAAGACAGAAAATATAGCAGGAACATAGAATATAAGAAGCATGAACCTGTGAAAGACCTGCACAGTGAAAGATTAAATAAATTAACTACACATTGACATCTTAGGGCATTAGTGAACTGAAATGGACTAGAGATAGACACTTTCAGTTAGAACATCATACTATTTTATTCAGCATTGCTTTCATAGTCAGGAATAATAAAGCAAAGACACTATTTGGGTACAATACAGCCAATGACTGAATAATATCAATAAGACTTCATGAACAACCCTTTAATAAGATAGTTATCCAAGTTCATGCTCCAACCACTGATACAGAAGAAAAGGAGGTTTATGAGTTTTATGGTCAAGTTCAATGTGAAATCAACAGAATTTGCAAGCAAGATGAACTGCTTGTGGTTGGAGGTTGGAATGCCAAAGTTGGAAATAGTAAGGAAGAAAACATAGTTGGACTGTATGGCATAGAGAAAAGAAATAAAGCTGAAAAATAACTTATCAGTTTCTGCCAATTCAATGATTTCTTCATTGCTAACACATTCTTCAAACAAATGACACCTATATGCACGGACATCATCAAATGGAGAACACTGAAATCAAACTGACTATATTATTGGTTCAAGGAGGTAAAAGGGCTCAGTTATAATAGCAAAGACATGGCGAGGGTCTGATTGTGAAACAGATCACAAACTGCTCATATGCAAATTCCAAGTCAAGCTAAAGCAAAACAAAGCCAACCAATTTCCACAATAGGTTCTTGAGCATATACCTAACATTTTCAACAAGAACATCAGGAATTACCTGAAACCCTTTGACAGGAAATCAGAGGAACTATGGAATGAAATCAAATTAGTTGTTAAGGATGAATGTGAAAAGAGACTGCCAAAGACCAAGAAAGAAACTGGATGACAGAACAGATGGTGGAAATTGCCAAAATGAGAAGTCAAAGCCAGGAAGGGACTTTACATAGATTTTCAGAGAGTTGTTAGAAGAGGCAAGAAGCAGTATTACAAAGCAGTATTATAAAGGCAACAAAGATGGAAACAACAGAAAGACAAGGAAAGCTTTCCCAGAGATCTCTGAACTCAGAATCAGGTTCCAACTTTAAATTGATAAGTAAAGGACATCAACATATGGATAATAACTAAAGATCAAACAAGATCAAAGAAAGTTGGAAGGAATATACTGGAATTGTATACAGTGGGCATATCAACGTGCAAGATACCTTAGAAGATATTCCCTATTTACAACAGTCTCTGAAACAGCATTTTGGTAATTATTAAATTGGAAGGCTACAGAAATTGATGGAGTATCTACAGAAATATGGCAAACAACAGAAGAAGAATCAGTAAAGGTTCTAACCAAACTACGTCAGCAAATTTGGAGAACTATATAGTGGTCAACAGATTGGAAATACCAATCTCAGAGAAAATAGACTTAACTGAGTGTGTACAGACTATCATATAATATCATCAATTTCACATGCTAGCAAAATAATACTTAGGATCATCCAATATAGATTAGAGCCCTACATGAAAAGGGAAATGCAGGATGTTCAAGGAGGTTTTAGAAAAGGCCAAGCAACAAGAGACATTATTGCTGATGCACACTGGATAACTGAGAAAGCCAAAGAATACCAAGTCAACATGTGTTTCATTGATTATAGAAAGACCTCTACTGTGTTGACCAGGTCAAGCTGTGGAATATCTTTAGGAAAATGAGAATCCCAAAATTTCTAATTGTCCTCAATAACCTGTGCTATATGATGACACTACTTTGATAGCTAAAATTGCAAAGGATCTGCAAGCTCTACAATGAAAATCAAGGAGCATAGTGTAAAAATGAGACTATGATTAAATACAGATAAGACCACACTAATAAAAACAGGTACAGCAACCAGCTTGTGAAGAAGACACTGAAGTGATGGACACAGGACCAATTATGAACAGTAAAAGAACCAGCAGTCAAGAAATACACTACCAACTAGCACTTGGTGGGGTAGCAATGGAGGCTTTGAAAAAAGTATTCAGAAACTATGATGTATCTATACTTACAAAGATCAGAGTCATGCAAACAATGTTTTTTCCCGTGACGCTTTATGGATGTGAAATTCAGACTTTGAAAAAGGAAGATAGAAAGAGTACTGATGCTTTTGAACTTTGGTGTTGGAGAAATCTTTTGAGAATATGATGAGCAGCCAAGAAAACAAACAAATGATCAGACTCAAATTATCATATTTTGGACATATTATACTAAAACCCAGCTCCTTTGAGAAGTTCATAATGCTGGGGAAATGGAAGGGAAGAGAAGAAGAGGATGACCAGCAGGAAGGTGGATTAACTAAATTACAATAGCAATCAGTGTATCATTGAGGCCTAAAAAGCCAGGTTGGAGATATACCATCCTGGAGAAGGCCTATCTATGTGGTTGCTAAGAGATAACACCATCTCCAGTCCAATTTTGAGCACCGGCTGTTCTAGGATAATATGCAATTAAAGCAGTTCTATTTAGCAAGGCAACTATCCTACATAGAAAAGGAGTACAAGTAAAATTTCCACTGATCTAAAGTCTTTTTTGCAATATTAGCACAAGCATTTTTATGTTTAAGTTACAAGGGACTATTCTTAGAATGCCTTTATTAATAGTTAACTAGATTCTCCACAAAATACACAGAGAATCGTTTCTGGTCTGTTTTCTGGATGAAGTTTCCTTTAGCTCAGCTACCGCTTCCCACAATAACCACATGATCATCTCTCTGCCTCATTTCCACATTTTATATTCAGAAAATAATTCCTGACATGTTGGAAACAATGACAATTCTAGACACTGTTTCCATCTATAGGTTTCAGGTCAATATGAATGTCTGCACAAATATAATCAGTATTCCAATTTGTATGTTATTTGTCTTTTTCTGCAATGTGAAGCAAACTTACAATATCCCCTCAACTAGACTGAAAACAAACTTAGTGAGAAGGAATGAAAAGGTGATTTAAGAGTTATCATTCATTTTACATAAATCTTCAAAGTCCTTGCCAGAGGTCCTTCCATATGAGTCAATTACCTTATGTTACATACTAATTGTATGCTTTTACTTATTGCCTATTGAGTTTATACATTCTATATTTGTTCATTCCTTTGTAGTGTTTATATATTGCCCAAGAATTAAGTTTATTTGCATAGCAATTCACAGTAACATTAAAATATTAAAACTAAAAGGGCAGTGGAATAAAAGAATAAAACCATTTAAAGATTAACTCCTTTTCAGAGGAGAAGCCATATCAGTTGTGTGCAGCAAATGCAACAAAAACTTTTATGGCACATCAAAAATTAACACATTTATTATTACATATGCTTTTGTGGATCAGTTCGTGATCCATAAAACATACATCATAACATATTTGTTACTCTTTCAGATGCCACAGGACTCTTTGTTGTAAAGATCTAAAAAGCTTTCAATGTAATAAAAATACAAAGGCCAGGAAAAAAATTTAAACTGGCAGTAAGAAGATCACCTGGTGAGCTTTCCTGGGATGAAAGATCCTCTATCTAATAACCAATGAGCTTACTGTCTCTGGGAGGAGGATCCAGAGGAGTTCTCAAGATGATCTTAGAATCTAGGAAAACATATATGAGAGGAGGTGATTCTTCAGGTAACCTGCGACAGAGCCTCTTAAGGCTTGAAAGCTCTGAACTGGGCTCAAACAACTTAGAAGTGACTGTTATGACAGCTTAGGCATAGTAGGAGTTTACTAATGAAACCTAGGTAATAATCATATCTCCTATTTTGGACTAGTTAAATTTCTGGACTGTTTCCAAGGAAAACCCAGGTAATCCAACAGGAAGCTACCAGTTTGTGGATTTTATAGCAAATCTGCATCTATTTAGATAGGATTGCAATGGTTTTAACACTCTAAACCAGTGTTTCTCAACCTCAGCAACTTTAAGTGTGGACTTCAACTCCCAGAATTCCCTAGCCAGCATTCTGCCTGGGAAATTCTGGGAGCTGAAGTCCATACATCTTAACTTTCCAAGATTGAGAAACACTGCTCTAAACTGTTAAAATGTACTCCAAACCAAAACCATATATGACTCTTAAGGCAGCACTAGATTGAACAGCACTTTCCAAACTATGGAACTGATATTTTTGGGTAGGAAACCAAGAACTCTTCAGAGTTCCCAGTCAGCCTGTGTGCCACAGAGAAGCTAGGCTTGGAAAAAGTCTTCAACTGGAGCCAATGGGAACTTTTTATCTAGCTTAATTACAACATAATATGAGGGTCTGGAACAGTTTCACAACTAGAAAGAGAAATTGTATTTGCTTAGGTTCCAGGATTCTATTCATGCAGAAATGTATACAATTATGAACCAGAAAGAACACTTTTGTGTGTGGGGTGAATAAGCCAACGTTATCCTGATCCCATTCATGTGATAATCAGATATAGGAGAAAGGAGAAAAACAGAGGACTCCCAATGAAGATGTCTGCTGCACTGATAGTAAGCCATCAGATTAATCAAGCTGTTGAGAGTACTTCCTGCCTCAGTATATGACACATGACCAATACACTAGTATGGAAATCTGCATGCCATAAGCTATTTGAAGAGATGAGAAGATATTAAAAATTTCAAGGCCAATCAGAAGATACTTAAGATGTTTCAAAGCCAATCAGAAGATATTTAAGATGTTTCAAGGCTGAGGCATCTTAACCAACTGTAGATAATTCCTGATTTCTTGATGACAAAGCAGAAGCTATTTTACTTACCTTATCCAATACAAACCTCTGACAATGAGCTCTTGACACTGCAGAAATGAATGAGATATCCTCAGGGTCTGGTGAGTTGCTGTTAAGACATCCTGCAGCATAAAATAAATAACGTGTGATTGCACAGTGTGCAGTTGGAGGTCGCAACAAAGAATGGACATGATTTTCCACCCATAATGTGTTTTTGTGTGTCCTTTTCCCTAATACACCAGGATTTTGTCTTTTTTTCCCCAGTTACAAACTGTATTAAAAGTTGTGAAAAGTGTAGTTTCAATGTGTTTGTGTTTGAAGATCAAATAGTACCTCGTAAAAATTCAAACTGTACAAAGTTTTCCACATACACCCGTTATCATCTATAACCAAAAGCTTTTCCAGACATCTGTCTTAAATATTTCATAGGCATGGTCCAAATCATAAACAAGCAACAAATACAATGGGAAAGTGCAGCAGAAGATGGGACATGGAAATGGAAAGATGAGTTATAGAAACGGAAAGGCATTGCTGCAGAAGAAAGGGACAAGCAAGTCAGCACAGGTTATTCCCTCCTATAGCCTGTTCAGAAAGATCCATAGCGCAGAGGAGTTGGCTAGTTTAGGATGAGTGATAGTAGGGTGCAGCAAAGCAAAGATGAAGAGGGAGGAACAGAAAGTTTTTTCAGTCTTCACTCCCTGCCTCTTTGAAACCAGCTTCTTGTCCTCCACATACATGGATCATGCAGGAAAGAAGACTGGGTCTCACCCTTCACAAATTAATAAATAATGTTGTGCCCAATTTGATATATTATGTGACACATTCTTATTCAAGTGTAAACATGTGGTTTCTTTGAAGAAGCAGAAAGAAATAACTCCCTTTTTTAACCTAATACAGTCTTGCCAACCATCACAAAACATGTTAAAACTTAACTTGCCTGGTGCAAATTTACTACATCAACATGGAAATAATCCACTTTTGTCTAAATGCCAGCCATTACGAAGGAGGTAATTTATTCTTTACAGCTATCACTAACATATGTGAAGAAGTTTTCAAACACTCATCTCCTCCTGTGTTAATTTTCACTTATAACGTATTTTAAAGGGGGACATATTTTTAACCCAAGCACTGTGTTCCACTTTCATAGAAGCAAAACCTTAAGAATGAATTATGCATGTGGGAAACAGACCACAATGTAACATACATACCCAGCTTATTGTCTATCATTCTTTTGGCAACTAGTTAACTTTGATTCACTCAGCAGGGTTTATATTGCTTATGGTTTTAGTATGCAGTCAACCCTGGGGGCAAGACAGATACAGTTAGGTGTGGAGTTGGTTTGGACATTGTTTCCCCACTGCTTTGCCCCCTTTCTTGCCATGTGAGCCTCTTGGGGTTCATACTGATATTTTTCACCTTTCCCTCTCTGACCAAAGGCTCTCAAACAGATCATCTTGAGTAAAAGTCCTATCAAAAAAGTAACAGCAGAGGAAGAACAGCTCAAGAAATCCATTTCTTCTTCCAGCTATTGCTGAATTTTAAGCTTCTGGACTTGGGCCCATCAGTCAAAACCCTTCAATTCCTACATTGGTGGATACAGGTGAAAAATAGGTGATTTTTTTTTCATTACGGAACAAAAATATACCTTTGCTATGCTGCAATCTGTTAGGACATCGACTTTGGGGAGGAATTTGGGGAATTCCAAAGATGCTGGAGAAAAGAAAAGAAATTAAAGTGTACATGATACCTTTCTCCAAGATTACAAATAATTTCTTCTTCTTCATCATCATCATCTACATTCAACCAATACAGTCATATTCTCTGAGGTGGCCATGATGACTTGGGATAATGGGAGTTTTGATCTAAGACATCTGAAAAGAAGCAAGTTAGGAAAGACTGCCATAGCGACCATTCATGCAAAATTTGCCCATTATGAAAGAAATTCTGTACTTGTGGAGCTGCAGTGACATCTAGTGCCCACACTATATAGTTTACAGATAATGCTACATACAAGTAGTGTATCTATAACCCTCCATTAACAGTTCCCGTCAAGCATTTGTCTGAATTTGTGGGGACCTGCAAATGTATATAGGATGGAACAGCCCACAAAGCCTTACCTGCTACTTTTTCTGACCTCTACTTGTCTATCTGGGCAATATGAAGAACTGCTGTAGTTGCACATGCTTGTACACAAGTACAAATCTCTATGTGACTTGGGACCCTAACAGAATTTGAGATAGCATATTCATGTTCAACCAAATATAAGTACACCTCCTCTTCAGAACTTTGTAGTTCTCAGAAAAAGAGGCAGCTGCAATGTGTGCACCCCATTTTCTATCCACTTTCACATCCTAATGAAAGCCTAAAGAGGGTTATGATAATGATAGTAGACTAGACTTAGTATCTTATCTCTGACCGGAGACAAAACTCAATGTTTTAAAGGAGGGAAAATTTTGATCTACAAGATTGTTTCATCACCACATTTCTGGCTTCCAATTAATAACAAACTTTTCCTTCACCCTTAATTTAGGCTGATAAGATATTTGATCTATAGTCATTCTCTAGTTTTTCCCACAATACATTTACTGTAATTTCCTTCACACTTCAAGAGACTATTTTGCATTTAGTTCAATCAATCCCCCACAACATAATCAGCATATCTGAAATTTGCCTGCCTGAAAGAAATGCATACAAGGTTTCCAGTTGAAGAAGGGATGGGTTGCAAAACATCTTGGTTAAATGTTTTGTACAACTTGCTCTCACTTTTGAGAACAAGAACCAATCTATTTCAAAGATAAATTTGGACATTAAAAATGGAATATGATTTTTATTAAGTCGGTTTAGTGTGTCAGGGCGCTTCCTAGATCCTGCCTTTGTGTTATAAAACTACCTTTTTTGGGAAGTAAACATACCAACTTACTTAGGAATGATAAGAGAACAGCAGAGGAGCAGATTGACTAACTGTACTCAAAAAGAATCAGATGTGTCCATGGGGGGGAGGTTGAAGCAATGGTAGGCAAATTATGAGCCGTGTGATGACATCATACATCATGATACAAGCATGTAATCTCAGCATTTGCATAATGAAGTTATTGTGACCATGTTGTAACTTTGGTGTCATCATGGTTTATTAAAGACACCGTCGCAGCTGACTAAATGTACTTACGATCTAGGTATCTCATTTCTATTGGCTCCTCTGTTTCTGTGCTGAACATGATCAAAGGGCAATTTTCTGTGGTCTTGGGGAAATGTTGAGCCTGCAGGTTAGGTTCCATTTCAAATAGTTGGCCCTCAAAAAAATATTCTTGGCAATAAGGGGCTATATTTGTTTGTCTGAAGACTTCTTCCAAAAATACGGTTGCTCTGCAGAAGACAAAGTTGAAAAATATTGATGACTGGTTTCATATACAAGGAATCTGTATCCTTCCTTTATCCCAAGTCAGGGAGTGGCACCCTCTTCAGAATGTTCTTCTTAAGGAAGTTCTATAAGTTCGTTTTGTTTGCATCTTCCAGAAACGTATTCCAGGACTGCATTAATCAGGTCAGGTAAAGACATAATGGTTGCATTTGCTCAACATGCTAAGTTTTGTTAGTTTTTTTTTTAATGGCTTAATGCACTCTGTGCACTCAGCCCATCTGGTTAATTTATGGTTCAAGATATTGGGCAAACAGCTTAAAATGGGTCAATTCAGTGACGAGTTTAAGCAAGTTATGTCAATGCAGTCAGCAATATTCCAGGATTTGCAGCTCAGTAATTTGGGGGTATTCTATTCATTGCTTTTTTTTTTTTTTAATATGAGCTAGATTTTTGGTATTTTTAAATAAGTATTCTTTTACTTCCAATGTGTTTGATAAGAGGCAAGCAGGCTGCAAGACAGGATATAAATATAATCCAGAAGCAAAACATCACTTATGAGAGAGTTATAAATTGACAATTATTATCTACAAAGTTGCAGCAGCAAAGTAGAAGCAATTCTACGATAATTATACTAGATTATACTAATCTCTATAATTCTCAATTTTAGATTCACATGCTTTTTCAGTTATTAGATAAGCTCCGGCTTATATGTAAGATGAGGAGACCAATAGAGGTGAATATGTGTAGCTCAGGGTTGAACTGCGGAGTCCCTCTGGAGTGCTCCAGCACTGAAGATGTTACCTAGCTGGATAATGAAACATTTGCAAGAAAGGAACCAAGCTCAGAGAACCCCAAGTACTCCAAAGATGAAGAGAGCCTACTGCCCTTTCTGTTCCAAGCAACAATTCTTACGTATTATAGGAGTGGATGTAGATCCAGTGCATGACAGCTTGCGGCAAAGAGAACACATGGATTATTGTTCTATGTAAGATGTCACTGGTTTCAGCAAAAAACTGATCAAATCCCCAGCACTCTACTTGATTTGCTTCTAAGATGTTTGCAAGAATTGGGACAAGCTGACGCTTCAAACCACTGCAGAGAAGAAAACACAGATGTTATTTTGAAACATGATTGCTGGCTAGAATTACTACAACACATCATGCCTCCTTATGTTTTTAACAAAATGTCCCAATTACAGAGTCCTCCAGGCACAAATTATATGCATATGAATGTGTGTACCTGAATACATAACTGGATGGAAAAAAAACAAGTGAAGATTACATATGTAAACTAACCTTGAAAATGGAAAGATGTGCAGTGCAAACTTACACATTTCTACTTAGAAGGAAACCCTTCCATGTTCATAAGGATTTGCTCTGTGATAATTATACTTAGGTCTCAGCCTAAAGAACTCAAAGGTTATGGAGAAACTGTACTACAGAGTAATTTTAACACCTGTAGTCATTTGCCCATCCATTTCCTTACTACTCACACAGAAAGGCGGCATGCAACCGGAAGTTCATAGGACCACACAATGGCCCCGTTCTCTTGGTCTTGGATTCCAGCTATGGCTCCAGAAGGTTTCTCAGTTGTTATTTTGTACCTGGGCAGTGAAGAAACATCCCATCTTTAGGAGGTGGCAAAGAAAAGCATAGGATCCCCATGCTTCAACACATTTAAGTCCAGCTTGTGTTTGTTTCTTTCTCTCTCAGGAAACAGAAGATTGAGGAATATAGAAGACATGAAATATAAGAGAACACCATTGCTGGGACATGGGAGATGAACTGGCTATAAGCTAAGCAGGTCACTATTTCCCAGCAGGAAACTGTGATCTTTGTCAGAATTGCCGGATGGGAGAGAAGCTTTATTCTATTTCCCCCTTGCTGCCATACACAAACACTCCTTGCAGGCAAGACCACCCCTTCCCTTATCCTATTAGCGGTGAGGAAACTGTAATCTGATAAAAGATCTCCCCATCCCATGACTATATGCATGGATGAGAGGAGAGACACTAGAGGTGAGCCTGTCCCCTCCAAAAGGTTTGTGGAAAGAGGAATGCAACAGGTTTATCAATGAAACCGATAGGGAAGTCTGCAAGATATGGCGAAAAAAAAAAGGTCAAGATGGCAGCCATGATGGTGAGATTGAAGCTCTGCCCGCTTTTATGTGTGCCGTGTGGTTTCAACTGCACCCTTACAGGGACCATACCCTATGGACATCCCTGGGTACAGACCACAGGCAAGAGTGAAGGTTTCTTCCCTTTGTTACAAAGGGGGTTTTATTGTACAAAACTAACAACTCTTGCTTAAACAAAATTTATCATGGCTATTTATTTCTAACCCATATCACTATACCTGTAACGATGTAACCAATGTAACCTATGTGCTTATTTCTGTATGTGCTGTGTCTACTTCTAAAGATTCTTATCTAGAATTACTATGACTTTTCATAAAGTTCTTTTTCTTCTTCTGTTTCATAGGCAGGCTTCAATTGCCTACTCTTGTGCAAAGTAACAGGCTTAGTTAACCCTATCCTTGGTGACTCTCTAAGTTGTGAGTCGTGGAGAAAACTCCTCAGCTGGAGTTATAGTCAAGTCTTAGCCACCTTAGGTTTGGCTGGGTTTGTTCCTGGCTGATGTTCTAGTGACTTCAGCCAAGAACTGATTGCTGCCATCCTGAACTGCTGTAGGCACTTTAGCATCTCACTGCCTTTGGCTGGGAGGAGAGAGATTTGTTATCATTGCTGTTAGTTAACAATGGCTGTTGGTTGTCTGCCACTCCGCTTTCATCTGTTAGTATTTCTGAATTCCGCACCCACTTTTCCCACACTGCACCAAGCCAACTTTGTCCCACTGTTTCTTCCTCTCTCACCAACAACCTTCTGCTTTCCCACATAGCTGTGATCTCCCCACTCAGACAGATAGCCACCCCTAGGTGTGGAAGATATCCTCTCATCTAGTTGGAGCACAGGTGTGGTCCAGCCACTCACACCACCTTAAAGTCCCATAGGGAGACAGGGAGAGAAAAAGGGAAGGAAGGGCTCACACTAATGTTCTCAAAGCTCTCCTTCCAAAGGGAATAATATAACCCTCCATACACAATACTGCTTTACTCTTGAGACAAAGTCATTTCTCAAAAATGCAACTCAATATACATACATGATTTCCTTGTTCTTGCGAGGTCCTCCAAAAGGGATAAATGGGAGATGACCTGTGGCTGCATGATAAAAAGTTACCCCAATACTCCACAAATCTACAGTCACCCCATAAGACTTTAGTTGGGGCTTCTTCAACACTGCTCGCTTATACATATCTGGGTGCTGCAAATAAAAAAATAAAAATATTTTGCTTTTTAGCTTAAGCACTAGGATTAATTAATTATCTGGTTTAAAACTACAAAACTATGGAATAAAACATGCTAAATTTAAGTCTATAGCATTCAATTGATCAATTACATTAACTGCTTAATCAGCTATAAAGGAGATTTCTGTTACTTCCCTAGTAATTTGTTAAAAACTCTGGAAAATATAGTTTGAAGAGGCATTCTCCACAGACTTGCATACAGGAGGGATGCTTCCTGTAGGATACGGATGGGAAGCTAGATTTTATTGAACTCCAACCCCAATAATTCTCAGCAGACATGACATGAGTGAGAAGCTGTTATTCAGCAACTTCTAAAAGGAATTGCTGTTGTCATGACATATGTGCATAATCTGAATACATGAAAAATGTAATGCAGCAACAACCGGAGAACAACATCACTTTGGAAATGTATCTCTATGTTCATTTGTGTCCATTTAATGAATAACATAATTCATTAAATCTGATAGATACGTCTTTACTTGGGTCACAATTCTAACTGAAAAATAAAGCACTATGAGCTAGAAGTAGGCTGCTATTATTTTTAAACTGTTTCCTGAAAGTAGCCCGAACAAAAAACATGAAGCAGTCTGACTGGTTTATGGAAGAGAAGACAAATGTAGATGAGTCTCATGTAGCAGATCTGTCCATAACATTTAATATAGTATCAGGTATAGTCAGATGGATATAGCCATCTCTGAAGAGTCCGTGAGTTTTGTGGATGTACATCATAAAATGGCTTACAGAAAGAGCAGAGGGAGAAAGATATTGCAAAAATCAGCTTGATTCCCCAACAAGGTACAACTACTGTCTTTGCAGAACAGCCTAAAATAGCCAAGATGTGAGCTAGAGGGAATTTTAGAAGGAAGTTGCCAATCTAGTCTTCCATCTGATATTACTTTTGATTGCGTTCTCAATGCAATTACAAAGCCAGTCTTAAACTATTTGAACTGTATTTACCCAGCAGCTTCCCCCCCAAACATTACACGTGAATTGAAGGGGTTACATTCTCTGAAAATAATAGAAGAAACTATTGAAAACCAAAAAAAGGTTGAGGGTTGCAAATAACTGTAGGCATAGCTGCTGGAAAGTTAAATGTCCCTGAAGTACTTAAGAGAGACTGAATGTATCATTTTGTAATATCTAAATGGTGTTTACTTTCTTTCCTTCCTTGTCCAATTATCTCTTCTTCTTTCCTCATTGCCACTCCTTACTCTTCCATCCCTACTCAGTGCAGCTATCTCTTCCCTTCACCCCACGTCCCTCTTTCCTTCCTGCTTCTCCTAAAAGGAGGGAAGGGAATGTGTATGTGTACCCTTGTTATCTTCTGTAGGTGAAAATGGTTTGTGAATGATAGTGTGAATAGTGAGTATATACAGACGGGGGCACAATTAATTTTATAATTGGAGTACCTTCTTTTACAGTTTATTAATGTTAATAGGTACTTCTGAAATTTACATTTTTGTTCTGGTTTTGTCTCTTTTGGCTTCTGAGAGAAATACATAAACAAATATGTGGGTGACCCATAGACACATTTATGGAGAAGGAAGACATGTCCAAGACTGATTTCAGTAGAGAGAAGCAGCCAAGGTTTTTAAGATGGGAAAGGGGTATTGCATAGATTTTAGGGTTGTGTTTATAATTTTTTTCTGCCTACTCTTCCATCATTTTAAATTCAGGGTCATTCTCCTTTTGAGTATATGTGATATTATTTTCTAGATTATAATTACTGCTGTGTCTTTTTATTTCATAACATCTTTTCTGGATAAAGACTATTAGTAAACTAAATTATTTTTGTAAAAATAATAAATCTGCGGTCTTCAGGCTTTACCCATTAGATTACAAAGTTGCAAATTCAAATTCCAATCAGATCTCTTATTAAGCATACCACTTCTCAACCTGGCAGTACATAATCATAATAAAAAGTAATGTTTGTATTATTCACAATGAATTTATCAAACTCTCATTATCAAATCCATTTTCAATCTCACAGCAGTACATTCTATAGGTTAACTAGGTGCTTGGGAAGAATTACTTCTGCCTCCCACCAGTCAACTATATTAGATGACTGCCAGAACAGTTCTAATAGAACAGATGATTACTTCCATTCAATTTCTATTTCTATGGGGGGGGAAACCTATTAGGCTCACTCTGGAAATCAATTAAGCTCTTTTCTGTGATGATTGCATTTCTTCACTATAACCAGAAAAATAAGGCAGCTTTGGGTTCCATTTGCAGTTGTATTTTTTCCCCAGAATAATCCCCTTATAAAAACAGTCTTTATTAGTTAAAAAGTCCTGCATTCTGCTTTACTCACAAGATATTCTTCTGTCCCATAAACTGATTCAAATTTTTCATCATCATCCAGTTCTCGGGCAGCTCCAAAATCTGTCAATTTGTATATACTCTGTCCATTTTCTCCTGTTTGCCTCATGATGTTTCCTGGTTTGATATCTCTGTGCACCACTCCATTTTCACGCAGATGATTCACACCAGCTACTAGAAAGGGAAAGGTTTAAATTATGCTTTTGTTTAAAAGGAGTGAAAGGGTTTTGAATTTTGTAGATGAAGCAACAAGATCATCTGACCAGCTTTTTCACTATAGAAAGTAACATCAAATAACCTGGATTCAAACTGTTTCTCAAAAGCACAATCTCAGACATATGAGGAATAGCCAAAATGTAGCATTAATGGAATGTTTCCTCCTGTTGCAAATATGTAGAACACAATGTCTGTGAATATCGTTTTTCCCCTGTAATGTTTTGATCCAGTTCAGACAATCCTTGGCTAGCTACATTCTTCTTCCTCCTCCTCCTCCTCCTCCTCCTCCTAAAAAGCAAATCTAAACTAAAAATGTCACACTGAACTTGAATTGTTTACATCAAAATATATAAACAAAACATATACACAGATACAGGTAGTCCTCAACTTACGACCACAATTGGAACAGGAACTTGTTGCTAAACAATGCAGTTAAGTGAGTCACACCCAATTTTGTGACCTTTTTTGCTGCAGTCGTTAAACAAATCATACGGTCATTAAGCGAATCCGGCTTTCCGCATAGACTTTGCTTGATGGAAGCCCCCTGGGAAGGTTGCAAATGGCAATCACATCACCCTGGGATGCTGCAACTGTCATAAATACATGTCGGTTGCCAAGCATCGAAATTTTGATCACATGACCACGGGACAGTCGTAAGTGCGAGGACCAGTCATAATTCACTTTTTTCAGCACTGTTATAACTTTGAACAGTTGTTAAACAAATGGCCATAAGTCAAGGACTACCTGTATGGTAAATGTGTGGTTGTGAGAGCTAGAGCAAAAGGGGTTAAGCACGTACTCTTATCCCCAGAGCAGAGAGGAAGAGATAAGAGAATGAGATTGGCACCTCCCTAAGGAATGCAGGATGTTTGTGGGGTGACCCTGGGAATTGCTCTGACTCTGAGAAGATTGATGTCAGGATTAGCCCATGAAACTCCAGGAGACAGTACAGATTCAATCCAGCAAGGTTTATTGGCTTCACTCCCGTTACAGAAATCTTCTCAGAGTGAGAGCAATTCCCAGGGTCACCCCACAAACATCCTGCATTCCTTAGGGAGGTGCCAGTCTCATTCTCTTATCTCTTCCTCTCTGCTCTGGGGATAAGAGTACGTGCTTAACCCCTTTCGCTCTAGCTCTCACAGTGGTTCCAGATATAAGTTTTCTCAAAACTGGAGCTCAGACTCTACAAAATGAATATCATGAATTTTTCAACTCAGCAAGACCTGAGGGAACCTCAAATGAAACAAAGGAATCCATTGGACTTCCAATAATGTGTCTTATATTGTCCTCAGTTTCAAATGTTTGGACAGAAGTTTAAAGGGCATTACTCATGCATGAAAAGTAGGTATCAGCAGGCCTGAGGTTCCCCAGAGAAAGAAGAAAAGAAGAAAGGAAGAAACATAAAGCCCTGGAACAGCTACCTCTCATAAGACACATGATGTTCAGAAGTTGTTCTCAACTATGCAGATGAGCCCATTATGGGGAAAAAAAGCAGCAGGATAACTCAAAATCTGCACAGTGGGCATTTTGCAAAGGATCAGGTCAGTTAGCACTTTTGAACTGTGCTAGGGACACCAAAACTCCTAGTCCCATTGCATGAACATCTCTGATACTTACCCACGCAGCATAACACTATGAGGAATTCTGCTTCTGATAACCCAGAGGCATTTTCTGGTTCTTCCAAAAGGCTCAGCAAGCTCCCTCCTGAGCAGTACTCCATTACCAGGACCTTCTGTTTATTGCTCTCCTATATTTGAATTTGAGAGTGGAACTTTAAAGTCCATTATTATGAGTTCAATTGTTAACTTTATCCTTACAGTGGTACCTCGGGTTACGAACATCCCCCTTACGAATTTTTCGCGATACGATCAGCTCCGGCCCCAAAAATTTACCTCGCCGTGCAACCTCCGCCCCGCGCTACGAACCGGATCCGCAGCCATTTGCCCTGCTGCCACGTGGTCGCGGCTTCCTGTGGGCAAGATCGCGGTAGCAAGGAGACGTTCGGTGAGGCTTGTGGTGTGTTCTGTGGCGTTTGGAAGGTTTTTGGTGTGCTTGTCGGCATGGCTCCAAAGAAAATGCAGAGCCATATGTATTTACATTGAACCTTATGGGGAAATTTGCCTCGCGGCACGACCAAATTCGGAGGGCAGAATGGATTAACCATATTTACATTGAACCTTATGGGAAAATTTGCCTCGCGGTGCGACCAAATCGAGTTGCGATCAGAGTCACGGAATGGATTAAATTCGTAACACGAGGTACCACTGTATTTGCATTTTCTGTTCCTTTACTGGCTATGAAACCACAGCCAGGGGGTTCTCTTCTGGGAAACCATGAAGCACCTTGAGTGACTTTGAATTAGTCATTATTTCTCAGGCCAACTTCCTCATTGGACTGTTGGTGTGTGGGTGGAATTGGCAGTGGGAGCTTTTTAGATATTCAATGGAACCAGTGACGATAATACAGCTCTTCTGGGACTGGACCTCTTTTTCCCAAAAGACAGGTGGAAAGATATATGATTGAACCTTTTTTACAGACTAGCTTTCCATAATCTGTAATAGTATATATTTAAATCATGATTTTTGCTCCTAAATTCACATGTACAGTTTAGTGGGATTTAGCTCCATTACACTTTACTGCTATTATACCATTACTGTGATATCAATCGCTCCCCCCCCATTTTAAAGAAAAAGACCAACTTACCATTTCTTCTACAGCAAAGAGTTTGACAATGTTCTGGTGTTTTAACTTCCTTAGCACCTCAAACTCTCTTATTTGCACTTCCTGAGGTCTCAGGTAACTGACATCATTGAAGACTTTGACAGCAACCAGTTCTCCTGATTTCTGGTATGGGAATGGAGGAAACAGACATAAAGGTTCAAGAGCTGTTTTATATTTTCCAAGACACCACAGAGTACAAGCCTGAAGGAAGAGACTGGCATCTCCAAACAAGCAGTGGACAATTCATACCTACTTATTTTTATTGTTTCTTGCTTTTAAAGTGTGAGCCACCCAGAGTCATTTGGAGCTGGGTGGCCTCTAAATCACATAAATAAATAAAATAGATAAATAAATAAATCTTAATTTGTTTTTCCTTTCAATGTATATCTGGCCTTCCTGAACATAGCTGCCACCAACAGGAATGCATGCATGCATGCATGCATGCGTGTGTGTGTGTGTATGTATACACACACACACACACACACACACACACACATACACACACCCTTCATGCTATTTTTTTTTTCAGGATAACCAATATTATGCAAAGCACCAAATGGGAATAAGAAATAGTAAGCCAAGAAACTAAAGGCATAAGGTCAGAAATTATAAGACATACAGTGGTACCTCAATATACGAACGCCCCATCTTACGAAAATTTCAAGATACGACCAGCTCTGGCCGCAAAAATTTACCTCAATATGCGAACTCCACCTCAAGATACGAACCGGATCCGCGGCCATTTGCCCTGCTGCCACGTGGTCGCAGCTTCCTGTGGGCGAGATCGCGGTAGCAAGGAGGCGTTCGGTGAGGCTTGTGGTGTGTTTTGCGGCGTTTGGAAGGTTTTTGGTGTGCTTGTCAGCATGGCTCCAAAGAAAATGCAGAGTGGGCGTGGCAAGAATAAGGCTTTGAAGAAGAAAGTGACGATCGAACTGAAGAAGGAGATTATAGAAAAGCACGATCGTGGGGTTCGTGTGACTGATCTGGCCGCGGAGTACAAGATGGCGAAGTCGACCATCTCGACTATTTTGAAGAATAAAGATGCCATCAGAGAAGCTGATGTGGCAAAAGGAGTAATGACCTTAACGAGGAAGAGGACACAAGCGCTGGAAGAGGTGGAAAAGCTGTTGTTAGTGTGGCTGAATGAGAAACAGCTGGCAGGTGATAGCGTGAGTGAAGCTATCATCTGTGAAAAAGCCAGGAAGCTGCACAGTGATTTACTGCGGACAAACCCCTCTACCAGCGCAGCAAGTGAGGAATTTAAAGCCAGCAGAGGCTGGTTTGAGAAATTCCGCAGGAGAAGTGGCATCCACAATGTGGCAAGACATGGAGAGGCTTCCAGTTCTGACAAGGCTGCTGCAGAAGCCTACAAGGAAGAATTTGAGGGCTTTGTGAAGGCGGAAGGATACATCCCTCAGCAAGTGTTCAACTGTGATGAGACGGGGCTCTTCTGGAAGAAGATGCCAAACAGAACCTACATCACGCAGGAGGAAAAGGCACTGCCAGGGCACAAGCCCATGAAGGACAGACTGACCCTTTTGCTGTGTGCGAACGCGAGCGGCGACCTGAAGATTAAGCCGCTACTGGTGTACCATTCCCAGACCCCTCGTGTGTTCAGGGAACACAGTGTGAACAAGGCCAGACTGCCTGTCATGTGGAGGGCCAATGCGAGAGCGTGGGTCACAAGGGAGTTGTTTATGGAATGGCTGCACGAGGTGTTCGCACCCAGCGTTAAAAAATATCTTTCCGACAACCAGCTGCCTGAAAGGTGCCTTCTTCTGATGGACAATGCCCCGGCACACCCTCCAGCCTTGGTGGGTGCTATGGACGCTGAGTATGACTTTATAAAGGTCAGGTTCCTCCCCCCCAACACGACACCTCTCCTGCAGCCCATGGACCAGCAAGTGATCTGCAACTTTAAGAAGCTCTACACAAAGGCACTCTTCACCAGGTGTTTCAATGTCACTGAGGAAACATCCTTGACTCTGACAGAGTTTTGGAAGAAGCATTTCAATGTCCTCCACTGCATCAGCCTCATTGACAAAGCCTGGCAAGATGTCACCTGCCGGACCTTAAACTCAGCCTGGAGGAAACTGTGGCCAGAATGTGTAGCTGAACGTGACCGTGAAGGGTCTGATGCAGAGGTAGTGGAGGAGATTGTGTCCATGGGCAAGAGCATGGGTCTGGTTGTCGATGGTGCAGACGTAGAGGAGCTTGTTGAGGACCATGAGGAGGAGCTGACCACGGAAGAACTTGCTGAGCTCCAGAGTGAGCAACAGAAAGCGCTTGGTGAGGAGCATTCCACTGAGGAAGAGGAAGACAGGGAGGAGGTGAGCAGTGCCGAGATTAAATCCATTATGGCAAAATGGAATGAGTGCCAGGACTTCTTTGAGAAGCACCACCCCAACATAACTGTAACGAACAGAGTGTTGAACATGATGAATGATAACGTGGTCTCTCATTTCCGGAGGGTTATGCAGCACAGGAAAAAACAACTGACTTTAGACAGGTTTTTCCCCAGAACTGAGCCTGCAGCTAAGAGGCAAAGAAGAGAGGAAACCCCTGAAGGAGATCTCCCCTAAGTCCCTTTGGAGGGGGACTCTCCCTCCAAACAATAACTGCCTCCCCACCCCATTCTCCCTCTTCATACTGTGTTTTTTTTCATGTTTTTGTGGTTTAAAAATAAAATGCATACTGTATTTTCAGAACTGTGTTTACATTGAACCTTATGGGGAAATTTGCTCTTTCCTTTGGCGAGGAATCAGCGCGGGGGTGGGTGGGTGCGTGGGGAAGCCCCCCAGCGCCTGATATTGCTTTCACTGGGAAGGAAAGGGGGAGGAATGAGTGGGGTGTGCGTGCGTGCGGGGAAGGAAAGAGCGGGGAGGAATGAGGGGTGTGCGTGCGCTTGCAGAAGGAAAGGGGAGGAATGAGTGGGGTGTGCGTGCGTGCGGGGAAGGAAAGAGCGGGGAGGAATGAGGGGTGTGCGCGCGCGCGCGGAAGGAAAGAGGGGAGGAATGAGTGTAGGGTGTGCGTGCGCTTGCAGAAGGAAAGAGGGGAGGAATGAGTGTGGGGTGTGCGTGCGCGCGCGGAAGGAAAGAGGGGAGGAATGAGTGGGGTGTGCGTGCGTGCGCGGAAGGAAAGAGGGGAGGAATGAGTGTAGGGTGTGCGTGTGCTTGCAGAAGGAAAGAGGGGAGGAATGAGTGTGGGGTGTGCGTGCGCTTGCAGAAGGAAAGGGGAGGAATGAGTGGGGTGTGCGTGCGTGGGGGGAAGGAAAGAGCGGGGAGGAATGAGTGTGGGGTGTGCGTGCGCGCGCGGAAGGAAAGAGGGGAGGAATGAGTGGGGTGTGCGCGCGCGCGCGGAAGGAAAGAGGGGAGGAATGAGTGGGGTGTGCGTGCGCGCGCGGAAGGAAAGAGGGGAGGAATGAGTGGGGTGTGCGTGCGCGCGCGGAAGGAAAGAGGGGAGGAATGAGTGGGGTGTGCGTGCGCTTGCAGAAGGAAAGAGGGGAGGAATGAGTGGGGTGTGCGTGCGTGCGCGGAAGGAAAGGGGAGGAATGAGTGTGGGGTGTGCGTGCGCGCGCGGAAGGAAAGAGGGGAGGAATGAGTGTGGGGTGTGCGTGCGCTTGCAGAAGGAAAGAGGGGAGGAATGAGTGGGGTGTGCGTGCGTGCGCGGAAGGAAAGAGGGGAGGAATGAGTGGGGTGTGCGTGCGCTTGCAGAAGGAAAGAGGGGAGGAATGAGTGGGGTGTGCGTGCGTGCGCGGAAGGAAAGAGGGGAGGAATGAGTGGGGTGTGCGTGCGCTTGCAGAAGGAAAGAGGGGAGGAATGAGTGGGGTGTGCGTGCGTGCGCAGAAGGAAAGAGGGGAGGAATGAGTGTGGGGTGTGCGTGCGCTTGCAGAAGGAAAGAGGGGAGGAATGAGTGGGGTGTGCGTGCGTGCGCGGAAGGAAAGAGGGGAGGAATGAGTGGGGTGTGCGTGCGCTTGCAGAAGGAAAGAGGGGAGGAATGAGTGGGGTGTGCGTGCGTGCGCGGAAGGAAAGAGGGGAGGAATGAGTGGGGTGTGCGTGCGCTTGCAGAAGGAAAGAGGGGAGGAATGAGTGGGGTGTGCGTGCGCGCACGCGCCACATAAGCCTTTCCCCCCATTGCTTTCACTGTGCTTTTGTCGGGCGCGCCAAGGGCTATGCACAAAGGAAAGATTTGATTAGCACTTCCTTTTTCTCCGCTGCGCCTGGGACATGTGCTTCAGGATGCGACCAAATTCGGAGGGCGGATTAGCCCTATTTACATTGAACCGTATGGGAAAACGTGCTTCAGAATGCGACCAAATTCAGAGGGTGGAACGGATTAACCGTATTTACATTCAATCCTATGGGAAAACGTGCTTCAGAATGCGACCAATTCGACATGCGATCAGAGTCACGGAACGGATTAAATTCGTATCTTGAGGTACCACTGTAGTTAAATAGTAGCATTTATTCTATAGTATTCTACCTTTGCAAACCATCCTTAACTTTCATACACCAGTTCATGCAGTATACAGTATTTTGTTCCTTAAATTTCTTACCTCTTTGTTTTTGAGGGTCTATCTTATTAACTCCATCCAACCATTATTTTTTCAGTCTTCCCTTTCTCAGTCCATTCAATATTCCTTCATATATTTATTGTACAATTCAACCCACCTTCATTTTCTCTATATGAACAAATCACCTTAACATACTTCATACATACTAGTCATTTTACTTTTGTATTCAGTCCACATTCATTCAGCATCCATTCATTCTTGACCCCATCTCTTCTTATATTACCACACAGACTTAAGTAGCCTGTTCCCATGGCATTCAATTTAGTATCATGTTTTTCCTGACATACCCAGTTCCCCCTTCCATGTAACACACACAGCCATTTCTGTATCTTTTGACAAACGTTCCTTCCTCACAAAAGAACACATACTACCCACTACCTTTCAAGGAGCATCTCCATGTCTCAAAATTTCTCCATCCATTTTCCCATCTTAACGTAAAATGTTACCAGGCTACACAAATTCTACTACTTTGCTCTAGTTTTTCACCACTGATGTATAATTTGTAATCATTCTTTCCATTTTCCTTATCAAAGGCAACTATGTTGGCCACATCAGCAGATCCATTTTACCTGCTGTATCATACAATCTAACATTTACTGCAAATCATTTGAGTTCTCAGCCAACTTCACGCACCGTATAGGTACATGAATCTTCACATATACAACCAACACATCTGTACCATCACTACAAACATTCCTTGTACGATTATCCATAAATGCATTTTACAACCAAGGAGACCTCGCATATGACTAACTCCCTGATCAATGCTGAACCACTTGCTTAGCAATCCACTTATTCTAACACAAATAAGAATAAGCTTTACTTCCATCATATACAGTGGTACCTCAGTTCACGAACTTAATTCGTTCCACAACTCTGGTCGCGAACCGAATTGGTCGTGAACCAAATCAAATTTTCCCATAAGGTTCAATGTAAATACGGTTAATCCGTTCTGACCCCTACGAATTTGGTCGCCAACCGATTTTTGATCGCGTCCCGAATCAAATTTCCCTATAAGGTTCAATGTAATTATGGTTAATCCGTTCTGAACCATATGTTGTTGTTTTTTTAAACCGCAAAAATATGACACAAAGTACAGTACGAAGAGAGAGAAAGCTAACCTTGCTCGACGCGACTTCTGGCGTGGAGGACAGGAAGGCGGGTGGGGAGGCGGTTACTGCTTGGAGAGAGAGTCCCCCTCCCTACAGGAAGCCGCGACCACATGTCACGGGAGGGAAAATGGCCGCGGATCCTGTTCGTGACCCAATGCGGAGTTCGCGAACGGAGGCAAAATTTTGCAACCGGAGCTGTTCGTGAACCAAATTGTTTGTGAACAGAAGCGTTCGTGAACCGAGGTACCACTGTACCATTGTTACCTTATTCAGCAATCACCCTTCACACAAAACATTCTGTACAGTAAGTCAGACTTATTCACTTTATCACATGCCTCATTTACAGCAGCTCTGTAAAAATCTACTTTAGTATTTAAGTTTAATTTAATTCAATTTTTAAATCTACCCAATTTAAAATGACTCTGGGTAGTGAACAGTATTAAAAATAAATCTAAAAGAAGGTGGCATTCCCCAAACTACATCCATCAGATCTGTGGATTCATCTCCCATGCTGGCTGAGGTATTATGGGAGATGAAATCTAAAAGTAATTAGTTGGGATGTACGATTTAAATCACTTATTGCAAAAATGTATTTATGTTCCTATAGCAATGTATTATATTTCAGGTCTAAGTCTTGTTTTATAATTAGTCTCCATGTAATATTTTGTGAAAATAAAGCAACCAACAAAATGAGTGCAATGATCAACCCCCAGAACATCCCAGTTAACACATGTCAGATCACCTTGTTGCGAGCTTTGTATACGCTGGCAGTGGCACCTTGACCCAGAACATCTTCTGTTTTCCAAAAATAGTTCAGCGTACTTTGCATGGCGAAAAAAATTGTGGTCGGCTTTTTAACTGCAATGGGAATAGAAGGAGATTTCAAATCTCAGTAGCAAGTACAAGTCAAGCTCAGTCAGGTATAATAACAATAACAATAATCCCCTAATGAGGCACTACCTTGATGTGGTTGTGGGGCTTGTATGCTCCGAGGAGGATGAGAACTATGCCAGAGGTTCAACCATACCATAAGGTCTCATCAGAGGAGCCAGACAAAGAATGTCTCTCCCATAAACAATATGGTGAATGTAATTTACAGAAACCTATACCATATTGGTCATTGCCCAGGTCAACAAGGACTGTACTAAGTGTTCTAGTTCCGGGACATCTGGTGACAAGTGGGCTACAGGACTCAGGACTGTTGGCTGAGCAGCCAGGGCCAGCAGCTGCAGGACTACTAGAAGAAAAGTTCTTTACCCATCCCAAGTATACAAAGACTGAAAACAAAGTAATAAGGATCTGGTATTACAAATCAAGTCCA
Source organism: Liasis olivaceus (assembly GCA_030867105.1). NCBI lineage: Eukaryota > Metazoa > Chordata > Lepidosauria > Squamata > Pythonidae > Liasis > Liasis olivaceus. Next base: position 161,887,304 of record CM061350.1, on the reverse strand, counting down.
ACACGAAGAGGATATCTGAAAAGAATGCACCAGTTCTGGAAAGAACAACATCCAGAATCAGAAATAACAGAACAGAGGCTAGCAGATCAACGTCAATTTATAATATGAAATAAAGCATTCACAGAAGTAGAATTGGAAGAACTTCAAAGGTCTACCCAGGACAAAGAAATCAAAGCCTTGCCAGAAGTAGCTCAGACTGTAGAGGCAAACCAGGGGGACTTGGCAGTAGAGGAAGCTGGCATAGCTACTGAATCGTTTTCATTCCCAAACCAGGCAATGTCTCCTCTGCCTTCTCCTCAGAAAGAACAAAGCCCTCTAACTAAAAAACAAGAGGAATCGAAACAAAGAATAACTGAGCACCTAGAACAGCACAAAAACAACAGAATAAGGTTGCCTGCATTGAAGCTTGTTACAAAGAAACAGCTAGCACAAGTATTAAACCACGCCAATACTGTAATATCAAACATAAGCACCAGCTCACTGCAAGAAACAAACCAACTAATATATACCACAGCTGCAGTTATAATTGAATACCTTGGGTGCAAAATCAACAAACAAGAAAAAAAGCCAAACAGTTCACCACCAAAATAGAAGATCAGGTTGGAAAATAAGGTTAGAATGCTAAGACCAGATGCAAGCAAGCTAGAACAGATGAAAGAAAAGAAGCTGAAGAACAAAAAGACCAAAGAATATCTGATCAAGAAGTACTACCTAGAAACAAGGAAAATCAAAGAAGCACTGGAAATAATAAAACAGCAAATAACAACCACAGCCAAAAAGATCAGCAGATACACTTGAATTGCACACTATAGGCAGATTTCAGATCCAATTTCAGTTGAATCAGAAATGTTTTTACTAATCCATCAATGGAGAGACTGCAATGAACTGGTCAACACCTGACAAAGAAGAAACAGTGCAATTCTGGGCATAGCTATGGGGAAACCCAAAGAAATACAACAAGAATGCAGCTTGGATAAAGGAGGTGGATAAGAATAAAAAAGAAGCTGAAATGAAAGAACTTTTAATAACAGCAGAAATGGTGGAGAAAAGGGCAAGGAAGATCAAGAATTGGTTAGCACGCTATTGCTGACTGCCAGAATGGTACATAAAACATTAACCTAATTTAACAGAGTTACTGGTTGGGTTATGCTACTCTACAATGACTTATTGTTTATTCAGTAAATTTATATTATTTATTTTATTTATGTTTATTCTGATTTAGAACATGGGAAGAATCACACAGACCTTTAGCACTGCACTGCTTGTTCATTGTCAGAGAGCAAAGCTAAACAAGCAGACAAAGAAACACTGTGAGACTTTTTTCTTTGCTTTCCTTCTGATCTTTTCATTTTGGATCCATTGAGAAACATTCATTTGCAGCTTTGTCGAGGTATATCAACACTTTGTACTCTAATCAATGGTGAAGACTTCTGAATCAAAGGCAGTACAAAATGCTTGCGGCAAGGTGGAGTCACCAGAGGCGAGGGCCTTTTGCAAATGCTGCAAACCAAATGATTGCAAAACAGCAAGTGAAAGAGGAAATGCAATGTTTCCCACTTAAAGAAAAGCAGATTTCCTGAGTTGCAGAATCTAAATCATAATAACAACTTTATCACACCAGATCTCCTACATGTAGTACTTTCTCAGGGTCTGTTTCAAAGACAAACATTGTACGCTAATGTTTATGCTTTCAGGCATCTGCAAACAATCCTGAATAGTTATTAAAATAATTTAATTTTTGTTAAGTACTCTCAGTGTACATTCTGATGATAATGCCATTCCAAATCCAGAGCTACACATGGAATTTTAGTTTTTAAATTATTATTCTTATATCAAATATGCAACAGTTTCAGAGATGTGATTTGTGCTGTATTTGCTTCGAAAATGATTTGGAAGCAAGCATTTAAGAAATCTACTCATCATTTAGTGCAATTTTTAAAGTGGCTGCATCTTTTTTCAAGCTGAAAATAGCCAAGCTGCTTTGAGGAACAGCCGAGAGCTGCTGTTGTGCTCATGTCAGGTCTAAAACATTTCCCTCCTCCTTTTCAAAGTGTGCAATTGAAGGCAACAATGTAAGACAGGTACTAAAACTGTGGGTCAATCTAAGGCAGAGGAGCACATTTAAAAAAAAATCTGGTCAGCCCTGCAAGTTTCAGAACTGGTGACAGAGATTAAAATGTACTGATTGAAAGTGCTATATTTAATCTTGCCCAAAGCGAACACCAATGAAATCATTCATTTTAGTTGTGGTGGTCATTTGTAGGGAGAGGGTTGGAGTTGGGCCAAAGTTGAGAATCCCTGATCCAAGGTTTTCCCTTCCAAGAGGAAGACTGACACTCAGGACAGGGCCCTATCTTGCATCCAGAAAAGTCCATCCATATGTTCATTTACATAAACAGCATTAGATGATTTGAAAAGGTCTACTCCCTTCACACCTGTTAGCATCTGTCTCAGTCTGTGACTTTTTAGAGAACATCTGCAAACAAAAGAAATGCCAAACCTATCTGCAATTCTTGCATTAACTGTCCAAAACAAGTTACCATTAGTGAAAGTTTGAGAACTATGGCATATTCTCCCTCACATCATACTAAGGCTCATTTATCACAATCTGGAATCCACAATGGCTGGGTTTAAGTAAAAAAAAGACTGGGTTCACACATCACTCCAAGCCACAATGTGGTCAGTTTGGTCATCTTAGCATAATCTTGGCTTTTTCAATGAGCCATGGTTAAAACAAATCATAGCTTTGTGTCATATGTGAATTCAGATACTTCGTATTTTATTCTAATGATCATAGAATGCAATGGATCTTGGAAACTATTGCTTCAACATAGCCATTTCATTAGTGATGTTAAGAAAACTTTTTACCTCCTTATGAGGGCCAGCAGGAAAGTAATTCACAACAACTCCTGCCCCACCAATAACTGTGACTATCATAAGGTATTTTTACACAACTTCAATTAAACCAATAGACCCAGTCTTCTCTGCTGGATAGACCAAGGGACATTTCAGTCTTAAAAGTAGGTTCAGCTTTCAGTTTGAATGTTCTGTATAAAGTTAAGACATCACAACGAAAAATAAATATCCCCCCGCCCCCTGCCCCCACCCCATATATTTAAAATGTTTCAGTGTCAATTTCGCAGGTACGGAACGACATTCACGCGTTTCAAAGGGGGCTTGCAGAAAGGAGCAAAACCACCACAGGACACGGCCAGCCCACTTGCGCAGAGCTACCCCTCGCTTCTCCACTGGCATCTCAATAACTACTTCAGAGGTGGTTGAGTAAAGGCTCACCTGAAATCTACCCTTTGCCTCAAGAGCAGCGACGGTCCACCTGAACTGGCCACCAAGCGCCCTGGGAGCCCCACGTGCGTCGCGGGTGAAGGGGACCGGTCCGGGGAAGCCCCATTCGGACCTTCGAGCAGTGCGAGGCTTGCGCCTCCCCAGCGCGACTTCCGGCTGTCTCTTCCTCTTAAAGGAATACAGTCGGTTGAGAGGAGGAGGGAAGGTCTGGGGTTTTGGTTCGTCTTCCAGGCAAGGAGAAGAACGTGCTGGCAAGCAACGCCGCGCCAAATCTTTCGCTTTCCTATTTCCGTAAAGTTTTGAAAACAAATCGTTCTAATTTATCTGCCCGCTTCTTTCTTCTTTTGTTTTTTTTAAATAACAAGCCTTAGCAAGGGAACGAAAAGCAATTCCGAAGTTGGCTGTTCAGCTAGCTGCTGAAATTAAAGATCAAATAAAAATTGATACCAGGGTAGAGTAGAATCCAGAGAAAAATTCCATACAAAATCTATAAAATGTCCCATAATTACGGTGAACACTAATTACTGTTTAACAGTATAATTACCGTTTAACAGTAAAGCCAGAAAGCAGGACATCATCCACACGGGAAGAAAGGATAGTTTGGGAAAGTGAGCCAAATGCAGCCTATAGATTAGTAACAAAGATGTATTGGACTACAGTTCCCATTCTCCATAGACAACACAGCCCTGCAGGTGATGAGCCCTGGACCTAGCAGAGCTGGAGGGCCCAAGCTGAGACATTCTCATAATTAGCCATGTAAGAAACATTCTTGAAAGTTTTCTATTTTAGAGTTGGGAATGTCAAAACTGAGGATACCCTTTGTTAACTAGAGGAATGTATGATAAAAGAAGTTGATGATGCCAAGAACTACTTTTGTTTAAAGAATTAAGCATTTGGTTTCACTTGAGCCGAATATTCAGATAACATTTGGCTCAGATTCTGACAGGATTTTTGGAAGCTGTGAGAGAAGTCAGAATCAGGGCCTCGAGCTATTTTCTGATCAGTAGTATTTATTTCTGCAATTCATTTCTTCTGGGCTTTCTTCAAGTGTGGCATTTAGCAGTCTGATCTCAGATCTTTTATCTCTTCATCCAGAGATTATAGCAACACCTTCAATGAAGAATTAAAATCACCTTAGGGAGCACTTCCTGCGTGATTTCTTTAGAAAATGCAGTTCCCACTTTTCAGTTTTAAGGGAAAAGAGAAAAAAGATACACTATCACCTGAGCAAGGGAATTGCACAAAGATGCAAGATGGTCAGGAACAAAAAGCTCTGCTCTGATGTTATACTGTTGAGAAGGCACCGGTCACAGACGGGCAGCATTCTCAGGCCAATATTACTGAACCTGATGTTGCCATACAAAATAAATTATACCACAAGGTGGCAGCTTGACTTCAGACTTAAGAGTTGGAGGAGGAGGATTGAATAAACTATCCTTGAGAACCTGAAAGATGTAAAGCAGTCACTGGATGTTGACCTTCAATTCAGATGCCCAGTATGGTGTAAAATCAGGTCAAGGAATAATACCACACTACCACAGCAGTGAGGCGCAATTATTCCCACTCCAAATGAAGGTGGGCCAATAAAGTAGCCCTTTGTTCATGATCATATTGTATCACCAAGAGAGTGAATCACAGGTTACATTGAAGCATGCCAAAGCCAATCATTCATTGCTCCTGTTTGGGAAAGGTGGAATGCAGACTTCAGACTGAAGAATCCAATGTGCTGAATGAAAAAAATCAGATTCATTGTTTGATGAAAAAAGAGGGTACAGAGAGGAAGTTGCTCTATACAGCATCAGACAAGTTGCTCAGTCTGGCTCAGTATTGTCTACAGTTATGAAGCAGTTCTCAAGTTTCAAATAGATTTCTTCCAGCTCTTCTTGGAAGGTAACTCGGCAACATTTGCATGCACACTTTGCACTGTATGGATGAGGAACCTTTCCTAAGAGCGAAGGCTTATAATACAGAGCAGCAGTCCCGGTTAAATCTCTTCAGTATCTCTTCAACTTCTCTTGGAAGTTTCAAAAATGATAGGAGGATGATTTGGGATTTGAATCCAATGAACCTTGTGGGAACGTTAGCATGGTGGATCAGGGAATTGTAATCTGGTGGGCATCAAGTTGGCTGTCTCAATGATTCCATACTTAGCTGATATAGTAAAAGGGGACAACTATTTTTCTTTCTTCTTTCTTCTAAACGGTTGTATTTTATAGAGTGACTTGTACTTAAATGTATTTTCTTTAAAAACTCATCCTGGGGGGGGGGGGGTTTACTGGAAGGAGGGGAGGTTGTTGAAAATGTGGTGGGACTTCATTTATAAATTGCCTTAGAGGAAGTAGATTATTGCAACTGCTTTCAATTGCAATTCAAGCTTAGGCCTGAGATGAAAATAACATTGGTCCCTCTGATGGATGACCTTTGTTGGGACTTCAGTGGGGAGTGCACCCTTCCTAGTCCTTCATGAGCTCTCAGCATTTGATCAACCATGGTATTCTTCTGGGTTGGGAGTTGGAAATAGTGTTCTATACTTCCAGTTGGTTTTGATGGGGAAGAGAAGTCAAACTAATGGGTGCTCCCTTGTAGGTTACTTGATCATCTCCCTTCTACTCTTTAAAATGTACATGAAACTGCTGAGAGGTCATCAAAAGGTTTAGGGTAAGGCATTATCAGTTGTTGATGATACTCAGTTGTATATCTCCAGCTTGAGCCAGGCTGGAGTTGCCATGGAAGTCCTGACACATTGTCTGGAGGCTAAAAGGGACTGGTTGGGATGAAATATACTGAGGGTTAACCCTAACCAACTTGTGTTGGTGTTCATGTATCTGATTCTCATTTAGCTTTAGTTTTATCTCTAGATGAAATGTCATTCTCCCTGGTAGAAGCAGGTCTATAACTTGGCTTTCGCAGCATGTAGAAGTGAATGCTGTGGCCAGGGGAGCTTTGCCTGGGTTTGGCTAGTGTACCACTTGCAGCCTTATCTTGAGGCTCTGGTGATTTACACCTTTATTATCCTTATCATGACCAAAATAGGTTACTGCAACACACTTTACATGGGGCTGCTTTTGAAGAACACTCAGAAACTGCAGCTAGTGGATAATGCAGCAGCCCATGTGCTGATGGTCAAGAGCCATATAAGATTGGTACATACATTGTATTGACTTTTGATAAATTTTCAGGTGCAAATGAAAGTACTGGCATTAAATTTTAAAGTCCTACATGGCTTGGTGCCCTGGGACTTTCAAGATTACCTTTTTGAGGTGGAACAGTTCATCTAATATACTCATTCCAAGGGAGAGAATCAGGATGCCCTATACTCATGAGATGAAAAGAAAGGTTGTCAGAAAGCCATGTTTTTATGTGGTGGCCCTCCCCTTATGGAGCAATTTCCCCTCTGAGTTGTAGGCAGAACCTACTTTGGCATCCTTCCAGCAGATCTTGAAGACAGAACTTTCCTGAAAGATTTGTTGGTACCATGTATTTATAGTTAATAGCTTTTTATTGTTGTGTTATATTTTTTAGTCTATTATATATGATTACAGACTGTAAACTGCTGAGAACTGAATTCATGCCAGTAGCATATACATTTAATAAAGAGATAAAATTAAGTATAATTGTAAAATTAAATATAATTGTTAATAGCATACTATTTTACATATGCTAAATTGGTAGAAATTGTTCTTTAGAATGCGGACTTCCTATGTATAGAATGCGCATAGTATTTCAAATTTTCAAAAACAACATACTTCACATCCAGGTGGAGTTTCAAAACAGGTTCATCCACATTCATATCTGCAAAAGGAAGTGCATTTATTATATTGGTGATAATTAAGAGAAAAGTCAGGATCTATAACAAACTGTTGCAGTCTACCTCACCCTCAACAGGAACTCTTCTCTGAGACTATTACAGGGAGAAGAGAGGAAGGATGTGAGGACAGAGAGAAAGAGAGGAGACAAGCCACCCATGTAATAAATAATTTGGGGGCTGTCTACTTGAAATATTTTCTACAGCCATATTTCATCAGTGTGGGTGTGACTGAATTTACTTGTTTGCAGCAAAGTGAACCAACCTGTTTCAGGTAATCACACTATGTCATGGGAGATGGGGAGGGTTGTAGATGACAGCAAAATTATGATAGAATGAAGAAGCACAACAGTTTAAAGTGTTAGCTTTAGCAAGGAAGGTGGGCTTCATCTAGACCAATGTTTCTCAACCTCAGCTACTTTAAGATGTGTGGACTTCAACTCCCAGAATTGGGTGTGTCTGGCTGGGGAATTCTGGGAGTTGAGGTCCACACACCTTAAAGTTGCTGAAGTTGAGAAACACTGGTCTAGACTTCAGCTCAGGCAAATTGATAATGAAGGATTTCACTGCATTGTTTGGACTCTGAGGTTGATTTTCATGATCTCTCAGCCTAATTTATCTCAATTGTGTGGTGCTTTGAGCTCCTCAGAGGAAGCTATCAATATAATGAATGAGTCAAAATATTTTCAAGCTGTAGGGAAAGACTGTGTTCACAAATGAAATGAGAGAGAGGCACACCAACAGTCAGAAAGCCACCTTCCTACTCAGTCATGCCTTCCTGTGTTTCAAACAAACTACTTGGCTTTTTCTTAACTGCTGCATTACTCTCAGATGAGTACCCATTAAATCATCCTCTGAATTAGAAAAAAAGGAAACTCTCTATGCATTGGGGAGGGAGTATCTTGGAGATAATGTGGAGGATGGGGGGAGAGAAAAACCAGCACTGTACTAGTATGTTTTAGTTGCATTGGGAAGAAGGCTTTGAGTGTGGCCATGTTGTTAAAAAAATGGTTACATGTGGTTTCACTCCAAAAGTCTCTTCATACATATAACTTCCAAACTAGCTTTGAGCCCTTTTTATGGAAAACAGAAAATCATCTGTAGCCACATGGGCATCTGGGGGAGGGGCAAAGGACAACATGTCCCTCAGGATATCACTAGTGATGTGAATTATGTAATTTGTGTGATGATATCCTGAGGCACATGCAATTATCATGGCTTATATGAGACCTCCATGCCAGGCTAGTGTAACAGTCTGGTTTGTTATGTAAATCATAGTCACAGAGGCTTCTGAATGATCTGGGCAAAAATCTTGGGCTAATAGCACATGTTCATTCCATCCTGCTAACATTGTCAGAACAAATCATGGCATCCTCAGTTCCTGTGAAACCAGAGACAGAGAGAAGAACTTGTTGCAACCAGCTGAACTTCAAGCCTGCAAAAGAACAGTTTGATTAAACATCAAAAGTCTTCCCTTCTCCCTAAATGGAACCTTACTGTAAATAATTAACTCCCTGGAACATACACATAGGAGATTTTTAGAGCCTTAATTATAAAAATATGAGGTGGTTTTCTCCAGTTGAAAAACAAAATAAGAGGTGAAGGGGAAAAAGGGTTGGGAGGGAAAGAAAACTCCAGCTAAATTGGGAAACATTTCCTTTGCTTGCCTCTTTCCAGCTGGAGGTGACTTGGAGGAATACTGGCCTCTAAATCTAGCCTCAGGCTCCCTTCACTACCGCATTAACTTGAACCTTGTGGAATCAAGGCATTGCAGGAGGTAGCCATGCTCAGCCATATCCTCTTAGCAACTGGACAGGTGTGTGTAATCTAAGATGGATGAGAGTTGAAAAAACATGGAAGGCACTAGAAACAGCAGTTCATTCGCAGCTCTAAGACCTTGGCTAGTTAAAGGTTAAGGCTGGTAGGGGGAGGAATTTAAATCCTTTGGGGTTTGAGAAGTAGAAAGATCTCTGGATGGTTCAGACTGTCAGATTTATTTAGCTATCTGTGTTATAAAAGTTTCAGGCATGCCTACATACTTACCTGCCTACCTACCTACCAGGCTATTTACCTTTTGGGGAAAGCATTGTTATACAAAATGCAGAAAGGGAGTAAGTAATAGTGAGCCAAAGATATTAAAAGGCTTCAGAAAAGAAAGGGAAACATGGCTAAATCTAATTTATACCAACACTATTCACAATACCTCTCCATACCTTCTGGCTTTGCAAACCAACCTTGTTTCTGCAACATACATTCCATTGCTTCATACATTGTCTTTTGTTGTTTAAACTTTCACTCTTTCTCTTTTTGAGGATCTTATCATTTCCATCTAATTTATGACTTTCTCAGTCTTCCTCTTGATTCATTTGCTCTTCTTCTATTTTGTTTTGTAATTCAATCCTCATTCTCTCTTTATGACCAAAAACTTCAGTGTACTTCTTTTGGGCTGGTTTCTCACTTTTGTATTCAATCCATTTATTCAGCACTCATTCATTCTTGACCCTGACTCATCTTGTGTTAGCATGCATGTTCCTTAAGTAACCTGTTCTTACTGCATTCAACTTTTGCTTCTCCTGACATATCCAGTTGTTATTTGCCCACAACGGATGGGCTGAAGTATGCTCTTACAACCATTTTCACTTCTTTTGGCAAACATTCATTCCTCACAACAGACAACATGGCATCATCTGCATACTAAGCTGTATATACGTTAATATCCCCAATTAATACACCGCCATTATCACCACAAGCCCTCCTTACACATTTATCCATTAATAAATTAATCAAGGAAGGACAGGGATATGACACAAGCTTTTCTTACTCCCTGCTCAAAGTTGAATGATATGCTAAGCATTCCATTTATTCTAAAAATGCTTCACTTCCATTATGTTAGCACATTCTGCAACCAACCAACTGAAGACTTCACATATATATTTGCCTGTTATAGCTTCCAACTGAAATATGATATAAAGAGGGACAGGTGCACAACTGAGTAGGAGAAAGTGTTCTGAACATCACACATGTGAGTCTGTGCACACACAGTTCCAGAGTTTCTTAGAGATTCACACATCACATCACCACAAATTGCAATGTGTGGGGTTTTTGTTTTTTGTTTTGCTTTTGGTATAGTTGGTGTCTCAACCAATTACGGTGTAGCACTGTGTGTGAACCAAAGCATTGTGGCTTACATAAAGCATGATTTAACCCAACCATGGCTTAGCAAAATAGCTTAGCATTGCATGTAAGCCTAGGATCTCATTATGTTGCCCACTCTTTTCTTGCTTCCTGGCACTGATGCCTTCACTTTGGCTGCATTCAGTCTGTCATCAGCATGAAGGGACTGGCTTATTTCTATGGCTATTCTGCTGTTTGAAGAATTAGCTTGGTCCGCTGTAATTATTCTAAAGATGCTCTTCCCATAAAAACAAATTATCATTTCTATATACAGAATCACATCTTGGAGTAATGCATATGATGAAATACCTAAGAAAATATTGTGTGCTACTGTTTTATGTTTAGAGATTGCTTCTTTTACTGTTCAAACCAAGTACCAAGCAGCCACTTGGACTGGGCTAAGAGGAACAAGGCTATGCCATGTATTCACATTAACCTCTCAGTGAGTGGGATGATTGACATTCAAAGATTTTTGTAAATGCCAGGAATTTTCTCCACAAAAATGAGACACACATTTTCTAGCATTTAGCTCAGATGGTCTTCCTAAAATGTCTTCTGTAACAGCCTTGGAAGTAGATAATTGAGATGAATATGATGGAACTTGCTGAGACGACTAAATTGACTTCTTTGATCACAGAAAAGACAATATCTACATTTATTGCTGACTGAAAACCCCTTATAGACTTTTTGTGTGAAAAAATGAACTTATGATTTATGGTTTTGATAGATTGTATTTTATAGATTATAGAAAGAAGAGAGTTATGATGTAATCATAGAGTAAGAGGTAAATTTATAATTGTACTTATAACTGGTAATTATAACTGGTAATTTTTCTTTTTTTTCTTTTTCTTTTACTTTTTTTCCTTGTACTTTTAGCTTTCTCCTTCTTTCTTTTTCTTTTCTTTTTCTCACTTTATATTAGTTTATATTCGTTTTTACCTTCTTTTTCAAAATCTTTAGTAAAAAAATATACCCAAAAAAAAAAAAAAAGGAAGTGGATAATTGAGAGAGGTTGCTGAAATCAGGAGAAGTTCCTGGTGGTGATTTGATATCCCCAGAAATGATTAAGGACAATATAAAGTAGGAGGCTGTGTAAAAAATGCATTCACTCAGAGTCCTTGTGGATTGAGGCAGTTTATACATCATATAAACAAACAACAAGCTGTTGAAACCCCCCAGTCCTCACTGATTTTAACTTGCCTTTTGATTTAATCCCCCATTCAGGGTTTTGGAGGAAATAAATGGAACTTTCATAGCCAAATATGTACTCCCACTTGGATGGAAACAGCATGAAAATGCATAATTAAGAATTTGATATTCTCAACAAAGGCCTTTTATGAAACAGGATTATATGTTGACATGCTTTTTATTTATTAGGGTTATCCAATGATTTGGATTTGGTTTGAAAGCTGTGCTTTGGAACATGTGGGAGTATGAATACAGCACCTATCTGTGACTCATTAAAGCAGCTGCATCTTTTCCAGAGAACATGTGTCTGCTGCAGAGATTTTTCTGAACTTCTTCTAAATGGAATCTGAATGCATTGCATAGCACTATCATTATATACAGATCTATCATATCGCCTCTCTATACTTGCTAAAAGATATACATCTGTTCTCATATACACAACTGATGTAGAAGATCTCCCTCTATCATCTGATGGAATGAGAAGAGTTTTATCTGTGCTGAAGTTCCCACTGCAGAAATGAATTTCTTACCAATAGAAAGGGAAGGGAAGGGAAGGGAAGGGAAGGGAAGGGAAGGGAAGGGAAGGGAAGGGAAGGGAAGGGAAGGGAAGGGAAGGGAAGGGAAGGATTATGATTTTGGTGGAAAATGAATAATAATGAGACTGAACAAGTGAGGATCTATAAGTATCTTGGGTTGTTTCCTTTCTTCAGCACCACAAGAAGGAGACACATATATTGTTCAGTTGAAAATACCATAGGAAGGGGACACTGCTAGGACCAAAAATACATTGGTACACAGTCCTCACTGAGAAGGTTTCATGATAGGACATTGAATTTTGTTTATAAACCAGTTCATTTACATTTTAAAATATATATAGTCCACCTATGATGATCATTTCCCAGTATGGGGATCTAATGTATTATGTATATTGATATATATGTTTATTGTGTTATTCAAGGCCATAGCAATAAATAAACATCTAAAAATAAGCCTTGTGACAATAAAAGCAGCAACTAGCAATTCTATACATATCTATTCAGAGGCAAGATATATTAGGTTCAGTAGGATTCATTCCTTGGTTAGTGTACAGGAATAAGTAAGTGTTAGGTTAGTGTAAAGAATACCTTAGGGCTTACACAAATTAGCCCAACCCTATTCAAGCATTCAGTGCACAAGGCAGTCTACAAAACAGTTTACTTTTAAAAATTGCAGTCAAGTTTTGCCTGTTTAAAGGTACTCCTTGTTTAGTGACTGCCTCATTTAGCAATCATTTGCAGTTACAACGGTGATGAAAAAGTAACTTTGCAACCAATCCTGTCATTTATGATCTTTGCAGGTCTGTAAAGCAAAGGAAAACTGAAGTAAGATAATAAGCACAGTTGTAGTTTCACTTAGAGACTGCTTTGCTTAACTACTGAGTTGCTAGTCCCAGTTGTGGTTGCTAAATGAAGACTACCTGTAATAACAACAACAGTAATAGGCTTATACTGAGTTGTAAATGTGCAACCATCACTACAAACATTACATCTACCCATCCCATCAGGTCCAGCAAGAGGGGCACGTTGCGGGTTCCGTTAGCTAAGAAGCTTTGTTTGGTGGGGCCCAGGAGGAGAACCTTTTCTGCCATGGCAACCTGCCGTTTGGAATATGGCTCTCCCAGTGTAGAGCTCTTTTATTGGGGAGCAAGGTGAAAAAGTAAGGTCTCTTTCAAGTCAAGCTTGACTTCAAGGACATGTCTGTGCTGTTGTCTTGAAAACAGGACAGAAGTGGTTTGTCACTGCTTTCTTCTAGGATACAGTTCAAAGTAGTCTACAGTTTTAATATTTCCTGGTAGCGTCCCTGAAGTACTTAGTACTTAGCTTCTGAGCCCAGAGAAAGTTAGCCAGATGTTACAACCTACTTTAGCTTTGGAGTGTAGGGAAGATGATTGACCTAGCCCTAAATCTCCAGATGGTCACAGTTAGCAAAGAATCTTAGTCAATTGTTTTTTAAGATGGTAAGGGAGATCTTAGTCATTTTTATTATGATTTGCAGGATGGTCAGGGGTGATAATCCATTTTCTACCAATTGTGTGGGCAGAAAGAGCGTCTTATCACTTTAGGGACTAGTAGATGTGGCTAGAAAGGTGTTAATTGAAAGGAGATTGCTGTACCAACTGCTGATAAATTATGCATATCGAAGGTGGTCTCTCCATAATGTATCTAATCAGGGCAAGAAATATATGCTATGGATGGGAATCTATTGTGGTTTAGACTGGATCAGGAACCCCTTTTCTCAGTTACTCATGCCCTGGTCATCTCCCATATGGACTATTGCAATGCGCTCTACATGGGGCTGCCCTTGAAAAGTATTCAGAAGCTGCAGCTGATATAGAATGCGGTGGCACAGGCAGTTATGGGCGCCTCTAGGACTGCACATGTAACATCTCTGCTATGTGAGCTGCATTGGGTGCTGGTTTGCTTCCAGGTCCAATTCAGGATGTTGGTTATCACCTTTAAAGCCCTTCATGGCATGGGCCTGGGTTACCTCAGGAACCGTCTTGTCCCCATTACCCATCCCACCTGGTCTGGCAGGAAGGGTATGTTACAGACCCCATCGCACAGAGAGTTTCAACTGGTGGGGCCAAGGACGAGAGCCTTTTGTGCCGTGGCTCCCACCCTTAGGAGCATCTTGCTCCCTGAGTTGAGATTGGCCCCCACTCTGTTGGCCTTCTGAAAGGGTGTTAAGACCTGGCCCTCCCAACTTGCATGGGAACCTAACAGGGGTTCGTAGCACTGGGGATGGTTGGTAGCTTGAGGATGCTGTCTCTGCCTTTTAGTTTTAACTTTTTAGTTTTAATTTTAACTTTTTGTAGTTTTTAATTTGTATATTTTTGCTAAGATTTTATGTTTTTTTTTACTTGTAACACCACCTAGAGTCATTTATCCAGTGAGATGGGCAGCGTATATAAATTTGATTAGTAAATAAAAAATAATTTGGTCAATAGAAAGGCGGGCTCTATCACATTGCTATCCCAGCACTTCAATCTCCCCCTCCAAAATATTTCTTCATTTTCACATATAACACATGCTGACTGGGGGATTCTGGGAGTTGAAGCCCACACATCTTAGAGTTGCTGAGGTTGAGAAACACTGTTATAAAAATATCAGCAGTGAGTTGGAGTCATATATTTACCTGCAAGGGGGAATTGGGTGGAAGGTGATTTTCCCATCCCATTTATGTGAAATTTGTATTATGTTGCCCATCTTAACAATTCAGATGTTCTCCATGGACCAAGGATGCAGCAGTAGTTCCAGTTTGACCACTGTGGCCAATCAGTACATACAATTTGTGCTCTGTGCTATCAGGCCTTGCATTTTCAGCTTCTCTCTCTCTTGGAGGACTAAGTAGGAAAAATAGGGCAATTGACTGGGATTTAGCATTCCCATAGTGCAGCTGTTACAATGAACTTATAACCAGCATTTTCAAGCATTGTTTCTCATATGTAGGTTTACCTTTGTGTCCTTTATTCCAGTAGCATAGTGTTGTGGAATATGTTGGGTGCTGCAGGGTTTGGTGCTCTCTCCACTCCTGTTTAACATCTATATGAAACCACTGGGGGAGATAATCTGCAGCCAGGTATCAACAATATGCCGACGATACTCAACTGTACCTCTCTGCCCTTGGCAATCTAAGTGATGTTGTTGACGTCCTGTCCTGGTGTCTGAAAGGGTCCGGATGGGGAACAACAGGTTTCTATTGAGGCCTGGCAAGACTGAGTGGTTTTGGGTTTTAGGGCCTCCTGAATCTGGGACTTTACCATCTTTGGTACTGGGTGGGGTGGCACTGCCCCAAACAGATCCAGTGTGCAACTTGAGGGTCCTCCTGGACTCACGACTCCTGCTTGATGAGCAGGTGGCAGTCATGGCCAGGAGGGCCTTTGCACAACTTTGTGTTATGCACCAGTTGAGCCTATTCCTGGATTATGAGGCTCTGCTCACAGTTATGCCCTGATTATCTCCTGAATGGACTACTATAATGTGTTCTACATAGGGCTGCCCTTGAAAAGTATCTGGAAGCTCTAGCTGGTGCAAAATGCAGTGGCACGGGCAGTTATCTGTGCCTCACACCTCTGCTCCGTGAGCTGCATTGGTTACCAGTTTGCTTCTGGGTTCAATTCAAGGGGCTGTTTTTGACCTTTAAATCTATACATGGCAAGGGGCCAGGTTACCTGAGGGACCACCTCTCCCTGATTCCATCTACCCATCCCATCAGGTCTGGCAGGAGAGGCATGCTGCAGGTCCTGTCTGCTAAAGAATTCCATCTGATGGGACCTAGGAGACAAGCCTTTTCTGCCACAGCACCCATGCTCTGGAACATCATCCCCTCTGTCAGGTTAGAAATGGCTTTTTCATCAGGCCTTGGGATCCCTGACAGCAGGGAGCCCATGAGGTGGCTACATCACGTGTAACATTCTGATTTCGACCCTCTCACAATCTTAGTTTTATTAATGAATTTAAGTGGTTTTATAATATGTATACATTGTTGGTTTTGTTGTACACTGCCCAGTCACCTTGTGTGAGATAGGTGGCCATATAAATTTGATTAACTAACTAACCAACCAACCCTACCTGGGATTTATCAGGTAAGAGGAGGTTTCATTATTTTATATTAATGTGCAGGAACAAGATGAATTACTGCAAAGGCTGATCCTCCGTATTTTTCTTCAATGTACGTACTTTGATTGAAAGTGTGCAAGAGGCAACAATTAGCAAAATTTGGGAAGTGCAGTGTGGTTTTATGCCAGGCAAAGAGTGTGCAAAGCAGATTCTTGTCTTCAGTAGGTTATGGAGAAATGTACAAATATAAGAAGGAAAGTGTAATACTAATATACTGGACCTGCCTTCCTCTGCAATGCGGGAAGAACCACCACAGTTGTTCTGTACTTGTTTTCCCCAAATAATTAATACCACTGAGATATAATGTCCTTTCCATTTTAGATTGCAGGGAGAATATCATCTATTTAAGTAATCCTTTTATATGTAATTCATGACTCAGAAGGTTGGCATGTCAAGGGGAAAAAGTAGGGTATAACATTCTACTTTCCTATCAGTATGGAATTGATGGGTCTGTAATAGTTGAATCCTATGTTGAAATAGTTGTGAATAACTCATCTAGAGACTCTAAAGTTATAGAAGTTGAATATATCAAGGTATTTGCTTATTAAAATATTCACTTCCTCCTCCTCCTTTGTCTTTCTATTGGTCCTGTTGTGTTTCTTAAAAAAATACACTTTCCACACAGAAAGTTTTACAAATTACTCATATTTCCAGTAATACAGATTTCAAAACAGAAATCTCCTGTGCTTACAACATTTTATTTCTGTGATAAAAAATGGCAGATTTGGCACAGTTTGCAGGGACCTACTTAGAATATTTTGGCAACTCTCACCGACACACAGCTTACTCTCTGTATCATTTGCAGAAATTAGACATCACACAGTTTTATCTGTAGGCCAGCACTTCCACCATACCCAAACATTTATTTCTCCAAAACTATTGCTAATGACAACAAATATTGGTTTTCCTTCAGAAAGGATTTAACAGTTCCAACACATTTACTCCTCTAATACTGTACCAAAAGAAAGAAGAGATGTACCTCCGATATTGTACATAATAGTATATACAAAGTACAGGTTTCTTGTTTTGCTTTTTGATTTGACAGGAAAATATATACACCATATGTAGAGATTGGTGTAGAAGATAAAGAACAATTGAAAATTGCTTTTAAAACAAAAACATTTCATTCCAAACCCATTACAGCTGCAATTAATTAAAAAATGCATTGAATGGACTCAAACCCGACTTCACAGGATTAGATTTTAACACAAAAACTGAAAATTGCTTTACTGTGCAACTGAACTGTGTTACATACAGTAGAATAAAGACGTTGCTGCCATTCTTTTTCAAATACATATGCTTCAGCATTTGCTGGGTTTTGGCTACATGGATTTCAGTCTGTCTTTTCCATCACCTGTTTGTATTTTAAGTATATTGCTCTAGCAGTTTGGCACTCACAGAGCCCAATCCATGAAGCTCTGCTTGGGCAGATCACTGCCTCCTACTTCCAGAGACAGCATGACCGAGCAGCAAAAGTCCTGTAGAAAATTATTAGAATGCTGCTACAGTAATGAAGGTAATTTTCACTTCACTTGTTCAGAAGCAAAAATGGCCTAAAAGATATATAGATATATATAACTTTAAATATACAATCTGTTCTGGCAATGTTAAATTGTGTTAAAAAACTATCTCAAAAGTTTAAATATTTTTCCACCCCATGCTTGCATGATCACCTAAGATGGAAACACTGATTAAATATTTTCTCCTTTTCATATAAGCAGGTGAATCGGAAGAGTTGTTAACATCTTTAAAAGCAGCTACTGCTCATGCATAGTTATTTGTGCGCTACACAACAGAGAAAAAGTAGCCTACTTCTCCATGCCTTGTGCAGTCTGAGCATCATTTCAGATTGGCTGAGGTGGGAAACATTTCAGAGAGCTACCTGTAAGCAATGTAGAATGCTTGCTGTGAATAAAATGTATTAGTATTCACTTAATTAGTCGTGGGAGATTATTCAGCACTGAGTTTGTGCCAACATTTATTAAAGTAACTCCCCAAATGCATTGCCTCTTTGAGAAATTATAGCCTAAGGCCACCTCTTGATATTTTGTAGGTTGCAAATCTGACTGAAGGCTTATAACCAGGACAACTAACTTCCCCTTTTCTTCCTGCTTAAGAATCTTTTTCATTAAAGTTCTGTAGTTACTGAAAGCCATCTTAAGTAAACTCTACATTGCTTTCTAGAAAAGGTTCAGTGGAAATCAACATTTAGTCTTGAAAAGTTTTCAATCCTTTTGGGCTATGGTCTAGAAAATCAGCAAACCAGCTGTTAAGGAGATTGCTAATATCCATCATGCTCAAGTGCTTTCTGGCATCAGGGTCAAAGAACATAACTAGAACTTGGAAACTGGTGGCTTCATAGTTTACTCAGTTTTTAAAGTTATTGTTAGGCCCCAGCAATCAACCTCTTCTCTTGAAACTATTCAGAAAGCTAGAGAGATCCACCAAAGCAAAATAATAATGATAATAATAATAAAAAAAATAAAACTAGAACCTTGTTTTCTGGTATTTGCCAAGAGGGAAATAAAACTGAATATTCAAGGGTATGTACCAATCCTTCCTCCACTCCCTCCTTCAGACCGTCAACAGAGGAAGAAGTAGGAAGGATGATGGTAATTAAGGAGAGGGCTTGGCTGTCTTCCACCATATTCTGATTAGCCTGGAGAAGATAATCACTGCCAGCTGGGACAAGGAAGGTTTAAGATCAGCTGTAGTGAAATAACTCTCAAGTTAGAACAGTTTCAAATAGGCAGATAGAAACTTTTGTAGCACTGAATCTGGTGTGCAGCCATGATCCCATAGGAAAAATCAGGCTTTTAGCTAGTCAACAGTTATTTTAGGGGCTCGTTATAAGTTGCCTATTGTTGAAGGAAGGGTCAAAGCTGGAAACTTTCCTACTTTTATCTGCTGTGGTCTCCCTGTTAGGGGGAAACCTGTCATCTCAACAGAATAATATTCAAATGAAGAACTGTAGTAAGTAGAGTAGTAAGAAAAACTATGACTTTTCATGCTCACAGTGCCACTCTGTATTTTCCAGTGTTGTTCCACTCTATCAGCGGCTAAAGTATTATTTTAGTGTCATTCATAATACAATGTTCTGACATGTTAGTAATTGAATTGCATGTCCAGAAGCTCAGAAGACTAACAGCTAACTGCCTTTCTTTCCCTCTCAAATATCTACTTAGACTACCTTCATACATTTGTCAAGTGATACTTTCATACAAGACACTATTAAAACATGGTTCCAGTTATCAACATTTGACTTTAAAATTCAGGTAGATTTTAACTAAAAAAAAGCACATACCTATGAACAAGATTCCAGTTCCATAAAATTTTATGGGCAACTCTATGTTGCAAAAACTGGAGAATCCTATGTTTACTTGAAAGGAAATCCTGCTAGGTTTGATGGGACTTGATTCCTAGTTTTAACTGAATGTAGCTAGAAAATATGATAAATATGCATTTGTGGACATCTTATATTGAGAATATGATTTGTTACATGTTACACAGAGATTTATTACAGCAGCTAAAAAGGGTTATTAATAGGTCCTCTATTCATAAAGCTTCTGTATCACTAATTTAGATTATGTTGCTTGTGGCATGGCTTTGTTCATAGTAGCTGCCAAGAAGAATAATTTGAAAGTTCTGCACTCCATCTGCTCCTGCTGGTAAAAGACCAGGGCTTGCCTTCCAGGTATAAATTGCTCCTATATGTTGATGGTTACTGACAAGAGGGACATTAATGTGCCATCTTCCATTCTGGTCATTAGCACCAAGGGGTTAGAACTGTGCTAATTGCTTTTATGAAGTTTTCCCTTCTATCCCATGAACACTGACATCAGCACTTCCTTCTTAGTATAAGAGAGAAGTAGAAGTAGGAACTTCTAGATATATTTTAAAAGTTTCACTGAAGTAGAATGATAGAAATCCATGACTATTAACTAACATACAATCAATGAAGATTTGTCATGTCAGTGTGGCCCAATTTTATTATCTCTCTCTCTGCAGTACTTTGCTCATCACTATCTGGGGGAAGCACTTTCCTTTTGAGTACAGTAGTAGAAGGGCACTGAAATCTGCAGCAGAAACTAAATCACCTAGAGATTTTAAGATAGGTGATTTAAGTATTTATATATTTGCAATATAGATCTTGGTGTACACTTAAATTCCAGTTGAGGAACACATGATAATCTGTACGTAAGGTGAGAATTCTGCCCAGTGTTGAGAGAGAGAGAGAGAGAACACACCCAAAAAGGACAGCTAAACAGGCAAAAATTGCCAGCTACTACTGCATAACAAAACATTCTTAATACACACACACACACAAAACCCTGTTGGGTAACTGGAAACTTTCCAGGGGTGCAAAGCATGATATAAACCTAGGTAAAATAAAGTGGTGTTCACTTGAATTGTTTTGGTTAACTGGGTTGCTTATCACCTTGCATAATGATATATCCTGTTAACACCATGTGCTAAGGCTCCTCGTGTGCTCTTAATGAAAGGGACACATTCAGTAGGTTTTGGGGTTATGTTAGTATCAGTGCTCTAGGACAGACATAGTGTTGATCCTCCCCCTGGCTACCATGGGCAAAAAACTACCTCTGGCTTAAAAATTGGCAGCAATAGTGTAATCTTTAAAAAAGTAAAGTACTCTAAAATATCCAGTAGCTTTGCCTGAGTGAAACATAATAGGAAGGAAGGAATTCTGACCAATCCTGAGAGTTAATTATCAGACAGCAGTGCTCAAGTCTAAAAATTCAAGATGTAGAAGAAATGTGCATATGCAAATAGAGAGAAAATGGTCCCCCAAATCCACATGGTTTCATTTTATCACTGAGATTGTCAAGCCTTTTACATGCAATTAAAAATCCAAGCATTTGAAAAAAAGATGTAGGAAGATCAAAAGAAAAGGTCAGTTTAAATAACAACCCTAATCTGAAAAAATACTGTCAAGTTTGTTCACAGAATTTTTTTTTAAAATCTAACTATAATCATAAGAAAAATAGGCTGCAGTTCAAACATACAGCATAAAAGGAACACATTTCAGTTCTTTATCTCAACATCAGCTGACAATCAGAGAAGTGTGATAAAATCCATTTTAATTCAGAATTGCATTGGTTGGAGAAAATAAATCAGCAGAGAAACTCACCCTGGTGCTTTTCAGTCTGCATTTTCTTTTCTTTTTAGAAAAGAATGGTTTTCTAAAATGGTTTTAGAAATGGTTATTATCTTGAATGGGAATTTATTTTTCAATAAATGCAAACAAGAGTCTATGTAGTTTGTTGGAATTTGGAACCACTATAATCCATCATAGAAAATATCAAATGCTAAGTTGGTTCATTGGATTGTCTGTGGAATACTTGAAGAAAGAGTACTTTATCCCAGAAATACGGTACTTACTGGACATGTGTCTATGTCTCAAGGCAGCTTTGATTTTCTTAAATTTAGGCTGCCAATTATACCTCAAACTCATAGCAGACTGAACCACAAAGAAGGATGGGGAGAACAGAGAGGGCGAGAGAGAAACAGAAAATGAACTGTAATAGCTTGTTTTAAAAGTTTAACTTATCTTTTCAGTTTCCTGCTGGATCCCCATGAAAAAAGTCTATTTTATTGAAATCTCATTCTAAAATATTCAGGTTCCCTTATGCTCTGTAAGCACCATGGAAAGATATAAATAGGAAGTGTTTAAAGCATGCAAGATCTCATACTTTTTCTCTCCCCCATAAGATTAGTTTAACTTTAAATGAACATATGTGTGTGCATATAAACATGCCTCAATCAGCCCAGGACTATGCTTGCACGGCACATTTCATGATGGTTTTCAACCTAGGACTGGAAACACTGAACCTAGTGTTTGAGAATGTGTATGCCTGAAAAGAGATGAGAGAGAATGGAAAGTTAATACATCTTGCAGCACTACTGAGCACTGTAGTCATGCGCAAAAGTAAGCCCTAGGCTTGCCCAAAACCCACTAAGCCAGTGGCAACAAAAGCATCCATGGATAACAAACATGGTATTGTTTTCCCTGTAGTGGTTGAAGCAAGAAAGTCCTTTCTACCAATTTCCAAGTCTTGTGGTCACTGAAGATTTCTCTCAATGACCAGACACTTGAACAAGGCATTGACTAGTTACCAGTAATAAGCTAATTAATTGTGCCTTTCCCTCACTGATTTCATGAGGATCTAAGGCTTTCTAAGTTTCAGGCTACACAGACTTTTGACACCCTAGTAAATGCCAATGGTGGTGTAGTGAGGCTTAATTAGCTGGATCTTTCTTGGTGGGAACATCCCTGGCACCAGTAACTTATGAACTAATCTTCAGTAGAAGTTCAGTACTAATTAAATAGAAATTGTAAGGTCTCCTTAACAGAGTTCCCTAAACTGAAACAAAAATGCTGTATTCACAGTAGGCTTTTCAATTTCAGACAGTACAGGACTTGTCAGTAGACTGTTGAGAAGCTGAGGCAACTGCAGCGCTTGAGGAGTTTGTTTTGGGGAAAACTGCTGGCTTTGGCCTGGTGGCTGGAGGTTTGACCTGGGCAGCCATTTTGACAGATTTTGCTGGCCTGAAGGCACAGGGAATGTCGCTTGCCGTGCTGGCACTCCGCTGAAAAGCTGGTTCAGGGTCCTTGAGGATCTGAGTATGCAAAGGGCTGGAAGGCTCAGAGGTGGGTGCTACAACAGGGGACATTTTCAATGGCTCCAGCGTATCAAGAACAACATCTGGTGTGTGTTTCACATTGCTTTGCCTTTCCAGCTCCCGCAACTCATTCAGAGCAGAATTCATAGTAGCTTCAATGTCCTGCAAAAAAAAAAAAAAAGTTGGATGTAACTATAGAAGCTAGAAGCTGGCTTGACTAATTGTCTATAGTGACTAGGAAATATGAAGCAAAATGGACAGTGGTAGACTCAAAGGCATGGAAGGACTTGGCGCCAAAATTTACCTTCTTGGCAAGACTAGTTTCACTATCATCCTTGCCTTGAAAGTATAAAACTGCTAATAATAGCTAAATAGCTGCTCTTAGGGTTTTAGATGGCAGACAGCTTAGCTGGCTATGCAAGTTTTCATATAACTTATATGAGTGAGCTGCAGCTATTTTCTCTGAACTTCACCAACATTCTCAGTCTCATTTTTTAATCCTTGAAACTAAAGCTTAGCAAATCATGAATTCCATGGTTTTACTCTGATTGTAAATGATGATTTTTAAAGGGAAGCTTTTTTAAAAAGCACTTGATTGGCAAGACTTCTTGCATATATATGAATGAGACAGACTATAGCAGAAGTCAGAAGTGCGTGCTGATCTATATATTCCTCAAATCTGTTTTCTCAGTCTATGAAACAGCAGAAATTACCCACATTTTGAGTATTTTTTATCCATTCCTTTGGTATACCAAGCTGAAACTTGAGAGTGCTGAGATTCCTGAAAAGAATGGAAACATGCTTAGCTACATGCGAGCTTCACGGTTAATGAGTGGTATTCCACCTGGCATCTGGAACATGGCACATCTCAGCATTTCTTCATTGATGCTACATATTTTATGGCATTTTAAACATTCATAAGCTCTGGAGATGTATGAAAAATGTTGCTCATATGACACTTGCCTCTTTATGTAGACAATGCAAAAAAAAATAATGCAAGAGACAAGTAGGAAAATGTGTCAAGCCAATCTCTTCTCTTGTTTTGTTTTTATATCTACAAATTTACTTAGCGTTTCTGCTATAGATGTGGGCTTCACTGGTGTAATAGATTTTGGGACAGCTGAAATGATTTAACTTTTCCATGACTCACAGTCTGGCTACAACATTTAAGTTTCCTCATAGATATTTTAAAAGGCACTTAGGGAGGTAAATCAGTCGAGGAGGAGAAAGAGGAGGAACCCAAGACAGTAACTAATGCCTCTGACTGCTGTCTGAAAAGATTTTAAAGCAAAATACAGATTTCTGAGAGGTACTGGTGTCAAGTGAAAGATGAGTATCTTGTAGAGTTTGGAATGAGACCTGGGAGGATATGAAAGGGCAGCTATAATTTAATATAACCCTTTTTAGTTTTATTGATTGGATTCCCTTATGGAAACAATGAATTACATTCTGGCAGAAAGAGGAGAGTGGATAAAAGCAGATTTTAATTGAAAGGCAAAAGATATAAGCCATTCAAAACTTTGTAAAAAGATATCAAGGCAGTGATATCCATGTAAATGGCAAGGATAAAAAACATTTATGAAGAAGATAACCACAACAGGTATTACCAGCTGGACTACAGAACAAGAAATATAGAGGTTGACTGTTGTCCAGGTCAGTCAAAACCCAGCCATAATGTCTGTCTATTTGTTGGACAATATCATAGAATCTGAAATGATGTTGGTGTTAATTCCAGCCTGTAATTACATGTTTTTGAAATGAGTAATATAAGAATACATGATTAGCATAAGGTTATAGTCCACTTGTTATCTGTTTATATAATTTGCTAATTTCAGCATTTCAACATAAAGAACCAGATAAGAATAATATCTAAGACCTTCATGTATTTGGATTCTGTCCCCTGAGGATGGCAGAAGATTCTACTTCTTTCAAGCAGCTGCACCTAGCTGATCTCAAAAAAAGCTAAGCAAGTCAGAACTGGTTAGTATTTGGATGGGAGACCTCAAGGAAATCCCATGGCTGTAGGCTATATTGGGAAGTTGAGAGAGCATCCTGAAAGAAGGTAATGATAAACTACTTTTATACTGTTGCAAAGAAATTACACGAATGTGTCTTCAGAAACTTACTCCAAGCCTGCAAAATTAGGCAGGAAAAACAGTGAAATGAAATAGCTATAGAGGGAGTTAAAGGCTATGGCTTAAGCCAATTAATTGTAAGTACTGCTACTATCCTAAAATTTTCCTTTCTATTTGCTGCCATTTAGAATATGACAACATTATGACTTTTTTCCCGCTTCTAGTATAACTTCATTTTTGGAATGCCTTGCCGTACTGTGATATTCAGGAGTGTCTCAGTTTTTAACAGACCTATCGCCTATTGGAAAAGGAAGATCTGGCCAAATATCCAAACATAACTGGAGATGAAACAATAGAGGAAACTTACTCTAAGTACAGTTAGGACCAGAAATATTGGAACAAGGATAACTGTTTTGCCATTTGGCCTCTGTACACCACCACACTGAAGTTGAAAGGAAACACATCCAGATGGGAGCGAAGTAAGGACTTTCAGCTGTGATTCAAGGGGGCACTAACCATTCAGGAAGTACAGCCAGTGGCATACACACACACCCATAGTTGGTGGCTCATAAGTAATGGAACAAACGGCTGACAGGCAGCTGCATGGCCAGGTGTGGCCTGTTTCCTAGGTACCCCATGACCAATCAAGCAGATAAAAGGCCTGGAGGTGGTTCTGAGTGTTACATTTGCATTTGGTAGCTGTTCACTGGAACTCTCAACATGAGGTCCAAAGAGGTGTCCATGCGAGTGAAGGAGGCCATCATTAGGCTAAGAAAACAAAATAAACCCATCAGAGAGATAGCAAAAACATTGGGAGTGGCCAATACAACAGTTTGGAACATCCTGAAAAAGAAGGAATTAATTGGCAAGCTCAGCAATAGCAAAAGGCCTGGAAGACCACAGAAGACAACTAAAGTGGATGACCACAGAATTCTGCTCATGGTGAAGAGGAACCCTTTCACAACATCTAGCCAGGTCAAGAATGCTCTTGAGGTAGGCATGTCATTGTCAACATCTACAGTCAAGAGATGGCTTCATGAATGTAAATACAGAGGCTTCACAACAAGGTGCAAATCACTGGTAAAGCTCAAGAACAGAAAGGCCAGATTAGGCTTTGCCAGCAAACACCTAAAAATAGCCTGCCCAGTTCTGGAATAAGATTCTTTGGACTGATGAAACCAAGATTAACTTGCACCAGAATGATGGGAAGAGAAAAGCATGGAGAAGAAAAGGAACAGCTCATGATCCAAAGCATACCACATCTGTCAAACATGGTAGAGGCAGTGCTATGGCATGGGCATGTACGGCTGCCAATGGAACCGGGTCACTGGTGTTTATTGATGACCTGACTGCTGATAAAAGCAGCAGGATGAATTCTGAAGTGTATAGGGCTATACTTTCTGCTCAGATTCAGCCCAATGCTGCCAAACTAATAGGACGTCGCTTCATATTGAGAAGCATAATGACCCAAAACATACAGCAAAAGCTACCCAAGAGTTTCTCAAGGCAAAGAAGTGGGATGTTCTTCAATGGCCAAGTCAGTCACCTGATCTCAGCCCAATAGAGCATGCTTTTCACTTACTGAAGACTGAAGGCAGACAGACCCACAAACAAGCAGCAGCTGAAGGCAGCTGCAGTAAAGGCCTGGCAAAGCATCTCGAGGGAGGAAACTCAGCATTTGGTCACATCCATGGGTTCCAGACTTCAGGTGGTCATTGACTGCAAAGGACTTTCATCCAGGTATTAAAGGCGATTCGTATGTTTGTAATGATGTTGGTTTGTTCCATTACTTATGAGCCACCAACGATGGGTGTGTGTGTATGCCCCTGGCTGTACTTCCTGAATGGTTAGTGCCCCACTTTTGTCAAACCCCTTGAATTACAGCTGAAAGTCCTGACTTCGCTCCCATCTGGGTGTGTTTCCTTTCAACTTCAATGTGGTGTTGTACAGAGGCCAAATGCCAAAACAGTTATCCTTGTTCCAGTATTTCTGGTCCTGACTGTATGCAGCTACAATCTTAGCTGCACTGTTGTTTCTGGAGACTGGAAGTCTTTTTTCTTTTGTTTTTAGTATGGCTCCATTTTACCAGCAAGTGGGAAAATAATGCTGATGCCTTGTGTCTCATGCTGAAGTCTTTAAAATGGGGATAGATCTGAAAAGAACTAATCAAACAAAATAGGATACAAGGCCCTCCTGCTGAACAGGATTTTAAAGAATATTTATATTGGCTTGTCTCTCATGCTGGACTACTCTAACCAGAATGCTCGACTATCAACCCTTTATGAAAGCAATATATCAATAGTGAAGAGAAGGAGAGCCCCATGTTTTTGCACATTTTAAAGCTGGCTTCTCCATCTAGCTGGGGAGAAACATCCAGCTACGAGAGAAGGTATTTCCCTGTGTGGGCTTGGTTTAAATGTCTCAGCATCCATATCCGGTCACAGCTGTGTATACACACATGCAGGGAATACCAGCCCATATTCCTGCCAACAGAAACAAAGAGAGCTGCTTTGTTCAAAGGTAGCCTCTTATCACAGACTGACACTGAGAAGCACAAGAAAAGAATTAGAAAAGTCCTAGAAAAACAAGGCAGGTTGCTTTTCTTCTAGATGTCTTCTCATATGACTTTTCAACATCTGACCAGTCAAGCAAACACACAGAATTGACTCCAGTTTGAAAACAATGACATAGAAAGCCCTGCTTTTCTAACATTCTGCGCTCAGAGATTCAAACACTGTTGGTAGAAAAGATGCTGGAATCCTGAAAAGCAGATATCATGAAGAAGTGGCTCAGATTCCACAAGATTCTTGAAAGTGTTTTCCCAAATGATTTATGGGAAGCAAAACTACACAGTTAAGCTTTATGAGTAATAACAATGAGCAGAAAGCCACACATTGGAGAAATAAATCAAATTTTAATTCAGATAATTATTCTACAAAAAAAAAATAGTTATATTGGTGAGAGTGATTATGATCTCATTCCCTTACTGTTGGTCTCATCAGGGTCTCACATTATCAGCTGTAGAAACAGAAAAATAGAAAGGATATAAAAATGTTCAGGTCTGTTTACATACATTTTTGCCAAGATGGATTACATAGGTGGTAAGAGATGGTCTTTGATTATATAGGATAAAATCCAATAAAAAAACATACACTATGTAAATATAAGGTCTATTGATTGAATCTGATTTTCTTTGTTTGTAGATAACTACAACTCCATGCTCTCAAAGGCTTGGGGGATGTAAGGAGAAAGAAGAACTGATTTCTGTTTACTGGTGGTACTTCAGTTACAGGCAACATTAAAATCTGGCCAGTTCTCCCAACTTGGTATTGACTATGAAAACTGTTTATATTTCCTAAATATAACAGAAAACATATTTTGGCATTTGGGCTTCCTCACTTGCCTCCAGAAAAAGAATAAGCTTCTCCCAAAGTTTAGGAAGTTACAAAGTTCTCAATAAAATGTATATGTCTGCATTTAATGGAGATGCTTTTAACTACAGGATATGGGTTCTTTCCAGCTTCCTTGTATCTGTGAATATTGGTCCTACACAGACAAAATGTAGTAATTGTTTCATGCTTTTGGGACCGATTAAACATGCAGCAATCACAAACTGAGCTGATGTTTTAGAAGTGAAAAACAGACTTTCAATTTTTTAAAATTGTAAAATATTCAGATTTGAATTTGAAATTCAAAATCAAAGATTACCTCATAATTCAAAACTTGACTTGTTTTGATCACCTCTAAGGGGACGTTTCCTGATCTGAAGCAAATACTGAAGCAAAATATACATTATTGACATCAAATAACACTTGTTGCCCACATCAAAATATTCAGAGAATATCTGGAAAATATTTTGAGTATTATATGAATGTAGTGAATATCAACATCAAAACTCACAAAAGAGATTTTTAAAGGAGAATGGATTGCAGGGGATGAAAGAATCAATTTGGTACCCTTTGAAGATCACCCTGGCCTAGAATTTCATTACCTGTGCAATGACTTCAGGATCCATGGGTCGGTGGTTATTAAAGCTCTTTGACCTTCCTGCAGTCACGTTCTTCCTGATATGGGGGCTATCTATTCTGTTCTTCAGAGAGGCATGCCGACTGAGAGAATTGAGGCTTCCATGGCCACTGATGGAGCATGCATCTGGTACTGGTACGTCCTTTGGGAGACTTTGGCTCATAATGGGTTGTGAGGAAGGACGAGGACTGGCTCCAGAAGGTGTGGGGTCACCCAGTGAGCTGGGTAATCCATGGCTGTCACTCTGACGGAACGCTCTTCGTATACTCCCTGACTCAGGCTTCTTCCTTTGTCTGTCATCGTAAAAGCAGCACAGAAAAAATATTTTTCAAACAACATGGATAGAAATAACTTCTAAACAAAGATAGTTTCAGAAAGGAAATGAAAGTTACTCAATAAGCATTCTGCAGAAATTAACACTT
The DNA here is from genome assembly GCA_030867105.1 of Liasis olivaceus. NCBI lineage: Eukaryota > Metazoa > Chordata > Lepidosauria > Squamata > Pythonidae > Liasis > Liasis olivaceus. The sequence goes on along the minus strand of CM061350.1, from coordinate 161,858,011 downwards.
CACTCTAGTTGTAACACCCAGCCAGTGTGATATATTAATTAGAGCAGAATATGGTCAGCTAGAGTAGCTGGGGCCACTGGGAATTCTGTAGGTCATGGATTCTTAGAGTGTTGGATTAGGGTTTCACCATTAAGGCCAGTGTGTGATTTAGAGTCTGTCACCCTCCTCCCCTTGAACTGAGGAGGAGGAAAAAACTAACTATATATTCTGCTCTGACTTCTTTGAAATGATGAATTATAAATGGGTAGCATTATAATTGTAATAAATATTTGTAAACAAAATACAGATTTCAACAGCAGGTTTCAGCATTCACGGCAATCTGAAGTAAAGTATTTTAGCGTATAGAAGACATATGCTAAAATAACAAATGTGCAAAACATAAATTGAGATTCCTTCAAGAACTGAATGTGATCACCCATCAGCCCAACACATCAAGGCAGTTCTGGAATTCTTAAATATTAAAAAATATTGTATGAACAAGATATGTATTTTGTTATGCAGAAGTTTGAGAATGAATTATGCCAAAAGGATGTGTAAAACATTTAAAATTCTAATTGTTCAGACTTTGGAACATCCCATTGAGAGTGAAACAGTTGTTCTGAGCATGAAAGAGGCAGCCTTCACTGTTTTTGAAGTATTTTGAGCAAAAAACAGCTCCATTTTTACTTCAAAACACTTTTTCCAATTCAATACAAATGCTTCAAAATCTTTGCTTCTGAAACACCTGTTTCACATTCAAAATGAGGCATTTCAAAATTGATAGAGGGTGTTTCAGTCTCAGAATAGATGAATTTGAAACCCGTTGCATATTCATATTGTGTTGTATGCAGTAAGAAATAGCAATTTAGATAAACTTGATTTTGGTGTTTTGGTATTCCAAGAGAAAACAATATTAGATAGGAACTACTATATCATACAGTCATATGAACTGTGCTAAAGGGATCATGTTCCCTATGTGAAGCCTTTATAATAAACCAAATATTTTATTTCTGTGCATTTGAATTTATAGAAGCTAACATAGGGAAAGTTAGATAAATGAAAACTAAAGGACACAGACCATGAAGAAAGTAATGTGAGATTCCTCCTTTGAGACTGGTGGGCGATAGTGAGAACACAAGAATCAAGCAAGTGGCATGGTAAATTTTCCAATGGTAAAAAGCATATTCTAAGTATCTGCAAAGTTAATAAGTCTCACCAACATTAATGATTTGAGAACATAATAGCCCCTAATTATATTCACTTCTGAAGAGTTAGCATTTTCCTCCTAACCAGTGGACCATTTTTATACTATAAAGAAATCTGATATAGCTTACTTATTGATATTTGCAAGATAAATGTCAGCAACATGGCTGCCACTTGGACAATTTGAACCAGCCCTGGCTGTCACTTTTTCTTCCGGTGGCTCGGAATTTAGTTCCACTTCAGATTTTGGACTTGATCTTTCAGACATCCCATCCTCGCTAGGAAAGAAAGAAAGAATATACAACAAACTCTGTGTTATGTCCTCAAGCTGCACCATTAGACTATAAAATGTTAGGTGCCACAAACATTTTATCAACACAATTCTTTTGCTTCCCATTATATTATACGCTTTTACTCCCTTACTTAAAGGGATCCCCCCTAACGGGTAGCCAAAAGACAGTTTGGAAAACTATCTAGGAAGATTTTATTGATAAATTCAGAAACATAATGCAGAACAATCAACATTCACAATACTCTAAGGCCAGTAAAAACATTTCAATGAATCATCTTCAGAAATAATGTTAAACTGATTCCTACTTTTCCAAACACAACTGTAAGAAACAACATACGTGTCCTGGACAACAATGTACTGATGGGGGATCAAACCGTCAATGCCGTTGTGACGGCCTTCCCACCAGTCGTCAGAGGCCCGATGATAAAGTAGGAGGGAAGCCCCCTTTTTAAAGGACAGCTCACGTGCTGTTCTGCCCGTGTAGTCAAATTTGGCTATTGCTTCAATGGGTTCACATTCTAGGAGAAAACGAGAAAATTTGAATGAATGCTTGTGTGTGTGTGTGTGTGTGTGTGTACACACACACACACAGCAACAATCTGTAATTTATTTAATAAAGTTCAAATATTCATTTTTCTTGTCACTGGAGTTGAATCAAATACAACTAACAGTGAATGATAGTCCAGGCAGAAGTTGGCAAATGTTTTGCTAGCAGAGGTCTTTACAGCTATTTAAATATATCTTAAAACCATCTTCGATTTTATAGTGTTCTCCTTTTTGTTTTCTATCCACCCAGGGATCTGTGTACCTCATTCAAAGTTTGATTTCAACAACCATTTCCAAAAGTAAGAACTATAAAGGTTATTTGTATTATAAAATATTTATATTATAAAATCTAAATATACTCTGCATTTCCATAATTATTTGTTTGCTATACTTCCCAGCAACTTTTGGGAGAGTTCCTGATACAATCTAACACTGATTCTGTATCTGGCCCAAACAAACTTACTCTAGCCACCATTAAACAGATAAAGGTTACTGAGTCCATACTTCACAAAGCTAAGAATGTTTTAGTAGATTCTCCCTCCTTGAAGCTGCAACCAGCTTCTTCATTAATTCACAGGGCTTGCTTTTTATTTAACCATTCTATGCTTTCCCTTGTTATTGGTGTTCTGATCTGCTCCATACCATGTTATCACCAAATGTGGCCTCTATAGCTGCCTACCCACTATCAGCCTAGAAATTTTTTAGTTCCTCCCAAATTTCCTTTGGCTTAGATCAACACTTGAATTTAAACGTGTCTCAATTTTTGTTTGTTTTGCTCTGAGTTTGGAAAACCTTTTACTTGACTGAGCAACCATATACAAGCTTAATGGAATGAATCGGTAATTTAATTCACCTCGCAGCAAAGGTGTGTTCTAAGAAGGAAGTCCTGCCTTGGGTATGGGGAATGGTGATCTCAGAGTCTTTTTCAGGAAGAACAGGAAAATGTGCCAACTGCAGAGCCATTACATTTTGAAGCCCATCTTATTTACTGATGAAGCTTAAGGCATGAGATTGCAAAGCACTGAAACTGTCTGAAGGCCAAGCAAGTTCATCTGCTGGATTGCAATTTCAGACATAGTTTTTCCAGAACCCAAGATCTGTCAATATAGAATACTAGAGAGAGAGAGATTATTTGAATATTCAGTGCACAGTAATTGTTACAAATGTTACTTATGTGAAAAACCACTCAATTGATGTTTTGCTTAACTGGGGATTATTTTTCAGTCCTAATTCTTTAGATTATATGTATACTTATATTTATTTCTGAAGTATTTAGTTCTTGGGACCCATTAATACTATACTTTTTTTAAGGCCTGAATTTGAGTTTGCATTCAAGGCAACCAAAAATAAAGGGTAAAGAAGTTATTGATTCTCCTACCATCTCTAAACACAGAGGCAACCCATTTATCTTTGTCCATTAATCAACACTGAGTGAACCAACAAAGGCTCTAATATAATTTTAAATATTGCCCCTGTTATTGAACACGCACACTCTGTGGTTACACAGTGAGCTTGAGATAACAGAATTTTTTAGGCCTGTCTTCTGGTTCTTATTCTCTACTGAAATTTGGGTTGTTTTCAAAGTTAGAAATTGGGGCTCCTTATTCAAATGTACTGGATCAGCCCAAGAACATGCTCATGCAAATCTGGCAGTGGTGAATCTAGAAAACACATACTGTTAAGTTATATGCTTTACAAAACAAATAGAGACAGTTTATTGTAATCTTTTATTATGCCATTCAAATACCAATTTTGTAATACTAGCTAGTAGATAGGAGAACACAATTCAAACCATATCGCTGTGTCGAATATTCTGGGTCCTTCAATAAGCTTGTAAACAAATGTATTCCATGACCATAACATTTATTTAGATAAAGGAACAGAGGAATCCATATTTCAGTCAACAAGTGTTTAGCCAAGGCTTATATTAAAACCAGGGATGTTCATACAATGAAAAACGCCTTATCTTGAACCCAGAACAAATCATTGCTTTTTGGAGGTTTTGCTCAACCATTCTGGAATGGCCATATTTCAGTTGAAACAAACCCTGGACTTTCTGGCTGTTCCAGGTTTCAGATGAAACCTGAAGGGATCCTGGAGATTTTGAGGGCAAGTACAGCAAAGCTAATGCATGTCATCCCTTCTTTCCCCTCTTCTCCTCAGCAGCTTCCAGTTTGTCCTTTCCCACTGACCAGCCAATTCCCCAGATTTAGCAGCGCCTTCTTTTCCTTCCATTTCCTCAGTCACTGGTGCCGCCAATGTCCTGGTCTATGTTGCTGCTCCTTATTGCAGTGATCTCAGCAGCAAGGAATAGACTCGCAATGTAACATGTCCCATAAGCCACCTGCCCCTAAATTCTTGCAGGGTTTCCCTTTCTTCTCTCTTCCTGTGCATCTGCCAATGTCCTTGGCTTTCCCTGTTCTTCCCCTCCTGAACAATTGCTGTTCACTGCCTGGACCTAGAACAAAACACTCTTCATTTTGTTCCATGACATCTGAAATGTCTGTTTTGATTCAGGCACAGAGCCCTCAAAACCAGTTGTTCTCTGCACAAAATGCTTTGTGCACAGAACGTTTTGCACACCTCTAACTAAAATGCTTATAAAATTAATACTAATGGCCAGTGTTTTAAATATTTTTTGCCATTAGATATGTGAAAAGATGTGCCGTCATAAATTTGTGAATCTAAAAAATCTGCTAATTGCCCAACAGCAGTGAAAGGAAAAGAGCATTATGGCAAAAGGAATAAAATGGAATCAATTTCCCTTACAGCTTATTTCTAAGAATTCCTTCTGAAGGCAGTGAATTTTCCATAATAACCTTTTTCAAGAGTTTTGTGCAATATGCACAACAATGTTTTTCCAAAATGTTATTTCAATATTTCATTCCAAATATGAGAAAAAATGGTGTTGTGGAAGACTCTATCAGACACTGCTTACCATCATCACTTGTATGGTGTTCAATAGTTATATCCTGAGTGGCATCTTCTGTGGAGGCCGTCTCTCCATGAGGGCTTTCGCTGCAGAGGAAAGAAACGCACAGAAGGTTAGACTGATGGCTGCAATCTTTATCATTACTACATCATTAAAATGGTATATGGTACTTCAGGTACCACCTTTTTGCCTAATACCTTATTTTTTATTTAATTTTTGGTGTGAAAAGCAATGTTGAATAGAGCTGTATATTATCATGTACTTCAAACTAAATATGTCTGAGTGACTATGATAATTTTTCTCTTTGATTTTATTTCTGAATGGAAAAAGAAGCCCCTTCATGACACTGGAGGATAGAGATGAAGTGCTTCGGAAAGTGAGAACGTACCTTTTGTGACATCCTGAAATAACTGAGGTAGATGGGGGAAATTACTATCCACATTAGCAGTAATGAACATGTGAATTTGCCTTAGTCTGAGCTGAATCATTGATCCAATTATCTCAGTATGATCTATTCTTCCTGGCTGGTGAAAAGGTTTTTCTCTATTAATGCTGCCTGATAATTTTAAGTATCAGGAATTAAACTTAAACCTGTGGCATATGAGCTCTGTTACTAAGTTTTAACTTCTCTTTTTTCCTAATGTAAGTAACATGTTTGGAGTTTGAAATGTTTGAGGCAAGTGCCTTAAATTCAGTATTGCTTTAACTCAGGAAAAATACTTACAGGTAGTCCTTGCTTAATGACCATTCATTTAGCGACCATTCAAAGTTACAATGGTGCTAAAGTGACTTATGGCTGGTACCCGAAGTTCTGACTGTAGAGTGCCCTCACAGTCACATGATTGCGATCTGGGTGCTTGGCAAACAGCTTGCACTTACAATGGTTAAAGCGTCCCAGGGTCATGTGATCACCATTTGCAACCTTCCCAACCAGCTTCCGGCAAGCAAAGTCAATGGGGAACTGCGTGATTCACTTAACAACCACATGATTTGCTTAACAACCACTGCAAAAAAGGTTGTAAAATCTTGTAAAAATTCACTTAACGACTGCATCACTTAGCAACCTAAATTCTGGTCCCAATTGTGGTCGTTAAGCTGTAGGACTACCTGTATTGTTATCCTAAGGTTCTGATAAGCCTATGAGGGCCCAACTATTTCAGGGAGTGTCCCCCAAGTCCCCTATTGTTGAACTCCTCTTCCCTCAGACGTGGAAAGAGGCAACTTTGTAGTTAATGGAAGGTGGAAGGGAGAGAAAGCCAAATGCAGAGGCGCCATGGCAAAATGCCACTTGAGTTTGGAGATTCCACATTCCTACTGTTAAAACAAAAAGGATTTTTCTAAAATGTATGATGAAACTACCTTGTAGGTTTTGTCACAACCAGAAAGAGTTTTATATTAATTAAAAAAGGGATATCTATCTGTCTCACAATGATTTTGCTATAAATACAGATTTCCTTCTGTATGCAATATCAAGATAGGTCAAAGGGCTCAGAAATAATTTGGCATGGAAAGGCAAGTAAATACTTCAATTATGTTGGCTCACATTTCAATCCCTCTCCCCAAAATGATGCCAATAATAAAAAAGCCCTTTTTTACACACCTCTGGTATAGCTTTTGCCTTCCATTTTTCAGCAGGCTAATTTTTTTTAAAGCTAAAGTCCTAAAAGCACACATGAATATAGAAGTTACTTAGTACAAATTTGAAAGAGAGAGAGAGAGAGAGAGATCGAAAAGATATTAAAAATGTAATAGATGCCATCAGTTTGATTCAATGTAGCATAAACACCATGTGTTCATGTTAGAAGATTCTGTTAGTACTGAGGTAGGAAACTGAATCGGAACCAATGGTTCTCTTTTTCCATACTGTGGTGGATTGGATAATTCAGGGTCACAGCTTTGGTGATCAGTGTTTCTGATCCAACTGAGCAGACAAAGGCAGGTGCACTCAGTCTTTTCTAGTACATAAAGGAAAGGACTGTTTTTCCCTGTCTCAGTACTAAAGAGGAGAAGCAAGCTTGCTGTTAATCTACTGCAGATAACAAAGACCAGCCCTTTTCCACAGTGCAAAGGGAGGAATGAGACGCAGCAGAATCTGGATGGCAGGCTGAATGGACATTCTCGTGGGCCGTAAAGCATTAGAAAGTCCTGTATTTCTTATGACTGATTCACATGCACACATGTGGGTCTTTCTTGGTTAGGCAGTTATGGAGATGGGGAGGCTTAGGCATTCCTCCCACATTTCATTCCAACCTCCCTTCTCTTTGTGAAGGAGCTCATGTGCTTTGTCTTATTGATATGTAGCAAAAATAGGGGCAGAAGCATGCTATGGTGAATGTCTATACCTGCACAGGAGACGAAAGACAGGACTCTGGTAAGGCATATGGGAATGCTTCTGTGTGTGGGCGCTACTCTTATTGTGGAACAGATCAACTTATATTTTAGAAGGATAAACAGGAGGAAGAACTGATATTTTCAAAAATCTCAATAATTAGAAGATATAAGTTTATGATCTAGTATCAAAATACAATTTTTATCCTTTATGTAAATGTCAAAATAAAATAAAAGTTGTTAAGGCCACCCAACTCCAAGAAGACTTAAATACATAAAAACACATTAAAAACCACATAATTGCCTGGACCAATTCCTTCCTTGCTTCCTATTTTAAAAAGCTAAATGGGTACAGTATCTTAAAGCTCACAGAATCTTATGCACCAATATCTTCTTTAATCTTTCAAAAATCAAGCTGATTTTCTATTTTCAAGAGATTAAAGGGCAAGGCTGCTTAGAGTTGGTTGACTGGAGTGGCCTCTAAGCCATGTAATAAATTAAAAAAAAAAATGGATGGCTTAAGCTTTTGCAACATTTCAGGCACCCATTTTGCCCTTCTGCAGAGGGACCAAAAATGTTGGTCTGCATACCTTGGGTGACTTCACCAATCATATATCTTGGGAGGTAAAAGAAAAATAAAAAAGCTTATCCTTGATATCATCATTATAAATGGATTTTTTCATTTAACAGCTTACAGTAAATACTTTTAGGCATTTTTGTTAGCTATTTTTAATAAAAGTGTATCTATTAGCATTTGTGCACACATTTAATAAAATTGAAAATCTAATTACAATTACTGCATAGAAAGTCATAGCATTTCAGCTTCCCTCAGAATCTGCACCTTAAATTATGTTAGACTGTCTTTCTATATTTTCCAAGGCAGAATAAAATATCTAAAACAGCTGAAGTTTCATAATTAATTTTAAATAATTAAGTATGTAATTAAAATGTAATGATATACAGCAGAGAAAAGATTACACTACCAGTTGATGTTTTACTGAGAAATATTCACTTTCTCTAAAAATATATTTTCTTTCTAATTCTTACATGGCCATTTATTTATATGTTGTTATGGAAGAATAACAAACAGAAATTACAAGTGGAAATGCTATGAGAAGTTTTTTCTTTAAAGCAAATTAGTTTAGCTATTACCAGACCCCACTGCAGGGCTGTGAAATCTATGCGGTGTTATAATTATGAGGTGTAACAGATGGTGACCAGTTACTAAAGTTGATGCTTCTCCAAGTTCAATTACTTTGCACAGAAGAAATATCTTGAATTTCTTAATCTTTGAAGGAAGAGTTGTAGAATGTGTTCATATGATTAACCTTATTTCTAGAAACACAGCAGTCTTTCCTCTCATCTTAAAATTGTGTTGGGTAACTGCATACTTGTATCCTGATATTATGGACATTACAACTTTCACTCAGAGACTAAACCCACCATTTTCAGAAGATTTTCAAAATCAAAAATGTTCAGAACAATTTGTTCCATAAGTGCTGAGTAAGTGCATAAGGTTGCCATGCTTATGACATCTGAGGCACCTAGAAAAAAATGGCTATGTGATCACCCTCCAGATGAAAGAAACTCATGCTATGTAATCTACAATGGGGGAAAAGACAAAACTACAGTATGAAAGGACTTTTCACAGTCAGAGTTAAAAGACTGCTTGTCAACTGGCTTAATTTAACTGCCTATCTTCATTAATTGCTTTTTGTGTACCTAGCTTAAGGAAGACGTTTTGACAAAGGATTTGCTCAACCATTGATTTGATTTTGGATTTTTAACTCAAGGATCATATATAACTTTGTTTTTAATCTTCAGTTAAATTGGTTGACTTAACAAGGGCATAATTATTAATTCAGCAAATTACTAATCTGAGGATATCTCTGGAAATACTCCTTGCTGCCCTTTTTTGCACTCTTCCTTACCAATGGAAAAGATTAGATTAAGAAAGAGATTCTATACTCTTTCTTAATCTTCTTACCATATGGAAAAATAAACACTGAAATTAGAAGATCTCTCCTGCTTCAAGTAGCATTAAACCTGGTTGTGGTGCCAGCTGGCTGCTTTGGTCTACTTAATGAATCAACACACAGAGGCAAAAGAATTGGAGGCTCACAAAATGGTAATCCTGCTGGGAGTGCTAATCTACTGCAAGGTTCAAGGGAAGACCAAAGATACTTAGAATCCACAAACATATCAGCAGCATTATTATTGTAAGATGGTGGCCTGGGAGTTACAGAACAGATGTTTCATCAGCAAGCAGGGGAGAAGTGAAAGATTCAAAACTGAGCTGATTTGCAACTGCACACAATGTCACAAGGCCCAAAGGCCTTTACTCAAAGGGCGTCTTTGTTTTGCCTTAAAACAAGCCCTCCCACATTTGGCAGCCAGCTGAGCCTGCATTGCAAGAAGATGGGTCAAGAATGTCTCCCTTAAGATTAGCTTCGTGGTCCCTAGAAGTAAATTGCTTATCAAGAACTCCTTGATCAACTGCTGAACAAGAGTTCTTCAAGGAAGGTTTTAAAAGATCCCTCAATGATTTGGATTTGTGATTCATCCAATCTTGAGATATTAAGATTCAATGCCTCATCTCTACCCCATAGCTGTTACTTCTTTTTTGGTGGGGAGCTATGTTTATATTACATCCTTTTTTTGGTCACAAGATCTTACAAAAGTAAATTATGGAAGACATAAACCATGGAGAATAATGGAAATTAAATTGCTTTTGTAACTACCATTTAGAGAGACTAAGCTTGCAAAAAACACATAAAAATGTTAAATATTTTATACTGGCCTCCAATTATTTTTTTTCCAAAATTGTATTTTATTTTCTTAAAATAATATATACAGGTAAATGTCAAGCCAGAAAGAAGATTACAACTAAGCAAATTTATTACACAGCATTTAGAATGACTTGGCAAACCTCTTTGAAAGATTTAATTCTATTCCAGTGCAATGAGAAGGATCTTCAGCTGTCCATGGGTATAGACCATCTATTTACCCAAAGGAACTTTGGAGCCAATTGTTCTCAGTAAGTACTTCTGTTTCTTCTACTGTTTGCCATAATTTAGAAGCTTTGTTAAAACTTGAACAGCTGGAGCAGTAGAAACCCATTTTCCAGACCTTGTTCCCCTGCTGAGAATGCATGATGTCCTACAGGCTCCAAATAAAGACATTAACAGAAGCTCATTTTTTATAACCCTGTGACCATTTTATAATCAACTTAGGAACCTTCATCCTTAAACAAAGGGAAAGGCAATGTAAATAAAGGAAATTAAGATTGGCAGCTAACACAGTGGCTTCAGGTTTGTAGGCTTTTTTTTTTTTTAATGTGAAAATAAGAATAAATTTTGCAGTCTTGGCATGGTACTTCAGAGGAAGAACAGTGAAATCAACCTAACTGATTGCCTAAAGGTACAACTAAAGCAGGTGGGGGAGGGGATCATTTTTAACAGTCTTCCTTTCAACAAATGGAGCAAACAATTCTCTTCCTGTCTACAACTGCAGGACTCCCTCCCCATCACCACTCCAGTGAAAAAAGTTACTCCCACTGAATTATTTGCAGATGTTGGCTTCAGAATGAAGGCACAAACAGGCCCCCTGTGTGGAGTTGGAGAGAAAGGAAAGCTTTCCCCCTTGTCACTGCTGCCCTGAAATTAAACCTTTCGAGGCTCAGCTGCTATCGACTTTGCCTCTGAAGGAAAGTTGCTCGAGATATGCTGAGAAAAGCGATGGACGTCAGTGATGGATTCAGGCAGTGTGCTGCTACAGCATTTCCACAATCTGGCGATGGTAATTACCAAAATATCATTACAGATAGTTTCATGGACAAGCCTGACTGGATTCGTTTTCTTCAGTATAACAATGCATATTCATGCTAGATACCTTCTGCCAACTCAAGAGGTATATATTTTCAGCGTGGGAAACCCAGTTGCATTTAAGTCTCAACTCCAACCATTTTGTCTTTACACAATACAAATATCAAAAGCAGGATAAATCCTGGAACCAGCGCTTTGAAGTAGCATTCTGCTCCCTTCACTTCTCTCCCTTTACTTCCTACCGTACCAGTAATCCTCAGTGCTTCCACCCCTGGTGTACACAGCTCCCTCCAGCTCTCTTGCTCCTGGGAAGACATTCTCATGTTGTATGATTATAGTTTTGATGAGCTCATTAACATGAGCTTGGCAGGAGACCTGATCATGGCCTTCAGGCACTGACATCAGTGTGGGTCCAAAACAGATGGCTAAATTATAGGGGTCCATCATATTCTCTTCACTGAACTGAGATAAACTGCAGGAAAAAAATTGAGAGAAAGAGAGTGACGATAAAGAACAATATCCCGAACTCCCAGGTACAGAGTAACCTTCTGAAATGGCAATCTGATCTAAAGAAGCAAAAATGTCTTGAGATTACTTAACTAAAGTTACCCTTAAACACCAACCACATAGTATTTACAGAAGGTAAGAGGGAGATTTTCTGTATTGATACTTAGTTTTGTCTGCATGGCTGATGTTTTTCTAGCAGAATTTGCATGAAATGCATGTTCAGAACATTTTTCTACTGGCTAGCACATGGATTTCTTTATTCAACAGCAGGAACAATTTTGATTTTATGTTCAATTAACACAGAGAACATTTGTTAAAATTGTCTGTGTGTAATGTGGGATGGAAGAGTCATCATCTAGCTCCATTTTAGTGCAGACTGCACATTATTGCCAGCATTCTTCTTCTTCTTTTTTTTTGGCATTTGTTCCATGCCCCCTGCCTGGAGAACAGCTGCATCAGCCACACCTCATAACCAGCCAAGAAGTAGATGAAAGTGTGACTGAGCTATGATGCTGCATGGTTCACAGCACAAGACTGTAAAGATTCTAACACACCCCTCTGATTTTTTTCCCATTTGCATCCTTTCTTCACAGCCAAAATATCTTTCTCTTTCAAAGGCTCATGAATTACAGAGAACACCCAAAGCTTCATGCCAATGTTCAACATGGAATGTCAATCATAGGCGTTTGAAGCATTAGTTGGTGTGACACACTGAAAACTTCTGAAGTTGAACAAAAAGGCTCAGAAGAACTTTCCTTTAAAGGTTGGTGGAGCTCACCCCTACCATCCCCCATGCTCCACTACTGTCATTTGCAAAATATTGTTTTCAACTGTCAAGAACACAATTCAGCTGCTGCTGTTTCACCTATCAAACTCCAAAGAACAAAGGGAGATACTCTCTTACCCCATACTTAGGCAGCAATCTTTCTGCAACGGTTCTGAGCCTCACTTGAAAGCATTTCATAACCTTTCAATGAGAACTGGGTTTCACAGCCTGAAATCAGGTTTTAGCTCAGAAAAGTTTGTTCAATGTAAAGGGTAATTTTAATTGATTATTTTATCGTATCTTTTTAACTGCAACTCTCCCTATAAGGCTTGAGAGGAAGCATGCTGGAAATCCAGTACATTATTATTTATTTATCCATAAGGAAAAACAAGCCTTGGCTAGCTAGCCAAATTCAGTATCTAGCACTTATTCTTCAGCCTCTCCCATTTGCATATAATACTCTGTAACATTCAAGCTACATCCCTTCATGTCCTTTAATTAGAATATTTGCAGAATTTTTTAAAGGCAGAATGACATAATGCTTTTGGAAGAACAAAATGATTCTGCCTTCTGAACTAAGAGATTTGTATGAAGAAATTTTACCCCAAACCTATCAATTTGAGCTTTCCAGGTTACCAGTTAATATTTAAGCACAAAACAGAATTATTATATGCCTGAAACAATTCCTCTTGACATAGGCACTGTTTTCCAGTCCAGTACTTTGAATAATGAGATGGTATTAAGGGCAGAAACAAATGTTCATTTCATTGACTTTAGAAACAGCATTTGAGAAATGGAGATCCCAAGGCATGGAAAAGTCTCCTACCACTTTTGTGGAAAGTTTCTATTTCTGAAGTAAAAGAAGTGTGGTCTTTCTCTGAGAACAATCTAGAAGAGTAGACAGAATAATGGCATAGTATGTGGGAATACGTTTTTATGGTTTCCTGATAGCAATGAAGACCCCATTGTTTTCCGATGCAGTAATTAGGAATTGTAAAAAGTGATATGATTTGCTTTATCTGAACAAAACATCACCTAGTTTATTGTGGAACAATGGGCATCATCCTCATCTACTTTAACAAGATTTCCATTCACAAGCCACAACAACAGATCATGTATTTCTAAAAACAGAAGGCTGCAGGTATAAGAGGATCACCACCTTTTGCCTTTTCATTATATGTTACCTTCATTACACAGTACAATGTACAGACTCATTAAATGTACAGACTGCTACAAAATGACTGCACCAAGGGGACAAGTGATACCCAGAGATGAGCACAAGGAGGAAAGTGAGATAGCACACACAACTGCAAATAAAATGAATGACTGTTAAGTGAACGGGAACTCATTTCTTCCAGAATTACATACAAACTAGACCCCCTGATCAGCAAAATATTGCTCCATAATTGAACATTAAAAATAAGATACAAATACATATGCATCCTTAAAGTCTGTTCTGTTTCTGAGATACTAACTGATCAGAGACCAAGTTTACTCTGTAACAGAAACATTCCTAATATTGTTAGATACAAGGAAATGTTGAGAAATAGCCACTGACAGCCCAAAATAAACAAGAATATGCAACTAATTACCGTGTAACCTTTTGCATCCCATTCAAAGGCCACTTTATTTTACTTTTATGTAGTTCAAGAAACACTTTAAGCTAGTCCTCCCCCACCTGCCCCCGCTATCACCAAGATGATGACAACAGTATTGATTCTCTTCACTGAATTCATTCCTCAAACAGAGCTGGTCTAGACTGTCCTGTGTTGCTACTGACTTCTGCAAGGGTGGGGGACCAATTGATATAATCCACCGCAGGCAGCTTATGGATCTACTCAGTTTCCAGCAGGCATTTGGTTCTTCCAAGCAGTTCTGCCCTGTCACTCACTGATCTCTGGAGCAGAGGGACAAAGGCTTTAGACAAGATTGTCCCTAACTGGCCACCCTCTGTCTACAGATTCCAGGGGGCTCCATGGTTCACAAAAGAGCTCTGGGAAATAAAATAGCACAAGCAACCTCTGAAGTAGGAGTGGTGCAAATTGGGGAATAAAATTACCAGACACAGATATGAGCCTATGATCAGGCCTATATTATGGTGATGTCAGTATTTCTCTGTTCTTATTCCATCAGCAGAGCAATAAGCAGAACTGACGGCTCTGTTTAAGGTAACCTGTTTCCTGCTGGGAAGGACGAGGAAGAAAATCTTCCTTCATGCTGCTGGACAGAAGTGTTCAATATTTTGCTGATAAGATCACTTGCATTTGTTTAGACTTTGAATCCTTATTGGCAGAACTAGATGTACTAAATGAGGCAATGTCTTTTTTGAGTTTGTTGTCTCCAGTGTAGTGGCAAGGTCTTTTGCCACATAATTCATGACACCTTCAGGCTGGATCACTGCCCCACCTGATTCCTTTCAGGCAACTAGAGGTGAGGGTGAGTGTCTGGATTCAGGAGGTGATCAATTACTCTTTGAGAGATCGGGTGGTATACCAGCTTCTTTGAAGTAGGCAACGGTGCTCCTTCAGTTGCAGAGATCATCTCTCAATCCAGCTGCGTTAGAAACTTACACCTGCTTCCAACCTCTTATTTTAGGAAAGGCTATAGGTGGTTGGATTGCAGCTGCAGAGTCCAAGAGGGTGGATTATCTGGATTGTTAGTAGTCAGGATTCATGTCTTGATTAGGAATGGAGACTGCATTGGCTGCCCTTGGGGACAACCCCTGATGGAACTGAAGGGAGTGCAGCATTCATGATCCTTTGAACTCCCTCAGCAACAAAGTTACAATGGCTAATGGTACACCATTAACTACTATATCTTTCTGGACCACTCATGGAGTCTGGGGCACTACTGCAGTGGTTCCACTCCTACCTAAACAGGTAGTTGTGGTTGGTATTTGTGGAGAAGGAGTGCTCAAACCTGGATTACTTCAGTGTGGGATTCCATAGGGCTCAAGAGTCCCTCTTGTTTTATTTAACATCTATATAAAACATATAAACACTTATATGGGTTAAGTCCAGGCTACTTATGGAACTGTTCTTCTCTGGAGAGCACCTCCCTGTCCTGTTTGTGTGACTCAGCTGGGTATGCTTTGGGCAAGCTGAGGGGATGGATTTAGAATCAGGTCTTTTTCCATAGTGATCCAGTCCCTGGGAATATACTGCCCCCCAAAATTGTAGGGTCTCCACATTTCTATCTTTTCATAAAGCTACAAAGACCTGGATTTTTAGTGCAGTATTGGAAGCCTAAGATTTTGCCACGTGGCTCATTTAACTGTGTTTTTTTATCTTGTGGTTAGCTGCATCTCTGGAGTAGGGTAAAAATAAGATTTAATAAATAAACAATATAAACATTAGGGGATATATATAAAAGAGAAATCCCTTAGCTGTATCCCTGGATTATACACCAGCGTCTGTCTGTGTTTAAGAAAACAACTTCCCTAACAGTCTGCTAAGGGTACCTATTTGCTTAAAGATGAAATGTCATCTGAGTTGAGCTTACCTCCTGACAATTTCATAAACATGTCCATTTTGTTTCTTGGCAACAATAAAGAAGTGGTTTGTTTCTGTCTATTTTGAAGATATTTGGTACTTTCTAATCTGGTATTTCCTGATGATCTCCCATCCAAGGAACCCTATTTGTGTTTTTTTTCCAAAACTAATCAAGGTTGGCTAGATGCTGCTTTCTATCTAGGCACTTATTTATTTACTTATGCAAACTACTCCAGTAAAAGTATCTAGCATTAGCTTTCTGGAAGTATATAAATTATCCAATGACAGCTCTAAAAAAATGAATAAATAACTTTAATGAAGAAATCTTTTTAGATTGTTTCCCCTCTGTCATTTTTAGCATAATTTACATGCTTCTAAACCATGCCATAACATGTGTACTGTTAATACCAACAGTCTCAAAATTTGTACCACAGCACAGAAGATGGGAGAGAGACAGTGACAATGTGTGAGTAGCCTATTTGGAGAAAGAGAACAGAAATACCCTTTCTGAAAACCCCCATATTTTATTATGGTATAACAGTGACCTATAGAACATCAGTTAACCCCATGTGGGAATGACTGAATACACAGAACTCAGTATTTGTTTTTATCTCTCCCATATAATTCTTTTAGAACAATTTAACAACTGGAGAAACATATGAATCATATGGGTTGTTAGGAAGATAGAATCAGCTATTAAGTAGTTTTCTGATGTGCTAGCTTTACCATGACAATGGATTAATATTTTGCTTGATTGGGCAAAGCAACTATCAGTCTTCACTGGACGTCATGTATGAAGAAGAAGGCTTCTTCTGACTTTTTCATGTATTCTAGATCTTAGAATCAATTTTAAATCTTGTAAAACCGGAAGGCTACTATTCAACAAAAGGAAGTAGCAAGAAGATAGAGGGCCTGCCAAAGAGCATTCAGTCAGGGGTCGCAGATGCTTTCACAGAAACCATCCTCTCTGCAACAAACTCTCAGTGTAAAACCCAAGGCCTTATTCTATCAGATGTTATCTAGATATGAACTATGTAACAGCAGGAAAGAGCTGTTTTATTGAGATCATTATAACATCTATGGCAGAGTGAAGAAGGTGCTCGTGATATTATAAGCACAAATTCCAATATCTTGCCTCATCTAAATACCCATAAGAAGGAGGCTGCAGATATGCACAGAAGCATCTGTGTATAGGTGAGATATATGAAATCAAGCATACATTATTCCAAATACAAAATACTGCTTACAAACCTACAGCAGAATTGTATACATTCCTCAAATATCTGGCAAAAAACTGGTTAATGGATGCATATATTAGAATGTCAGTCTGCCTTTCCCCCTTAAAATAAGTCTCTTAGCTATAAAAGCAGAATTGAAAACACATGCATCTGGCTAGTGAAATCTCAGGAATTAAAAGGTAACATCCTAAAGCAAGTCAGATACTGGTACAATTGTAGTGTCTGCAAAGTTATTTTCTCCTGTTACTACTACTAGAAGGAAAATACTTGCTGCAACATGAGTAACTATACTTTACTTTCACAATTTAAGCAGGATACAAAATTCTGATGCAACTTCTGGGAATGGTTTAAAACATTAGAACATGAGAAATGGCCATTAGACCTTCCTATATTGAACTTTCTAATATTCATATAGTTTAGTTCCTGAGGCCAATTAAATGGGAATCTTTGGAATTCAACAAAATTAAAAAATGAAGTGAGTTATTACATAGTTATGCCAGGCTAAACAGCAATTCAAATTATAAATGACAAAACCAAAACAATACAATTCCAAGTGACCACATTTATGATAGTTAACCTTTCAGACTATCTTGCAGCCCCATAAAAGAGGATTAAATGCAATGCATTAAGTCCTGGTAGAAAGGATTTTAGTTGAAACTAAAAAAATCCTTAACAGGAAGAAAAAAATGACAATAGAACCATCAGTAGGAAGGTAAGTGAATTCTTTCTCAGTGAAGATCTTCAAGCTGAGGAAGAACAACTTTCTGTTGGAGATGTTTTAACTATGAACTTCATGCATGAAGTAGGTGTGGGGTTAGACAGCCCAAAAGGTTTCTTTCAACTCTAAGATTCTAATATTTTCTTCCAGAACACCAATGTGATAGTTATTCAATTACTTGAATACTTACTGGCTGAGGAATGCAAAGAGGTATCTCATTACAATCAATGTGGTTTTAGGCAATGTCAGCAGGACTTTTCGAATGTGCAGAGCTCTCTCTTGCAGATTGTCCATTGCTAAAGAAAAGGAAAACAGCCTTAGAGACTGTTGTTCAAATCATATGATAAAACTGAAGAACCTGTTCACACTTTGGCTTACTACTCTAAGTGCTGGTTGACATTTTCACAGGTATAGGAATAATTTGATCTTTAAACATTATTTTGTTTGAAGGTGTGTAAATCTTAGTTTATCACATGCAGAGGCACTGGGAATTCACTGCATAGTTAGAAGTGTGTACAGCTTTTTTGCATCTCAGTAATGTGATTATGAAGGTTGAAAAAAAGATTCTCATAGATGCAGGGATGGTGATAAACCCAAGCAGGACACAGACCATCAAGATGCTCTACAAAAATGGTGTTTCTTAACTGAACAATAGTGTGCTCTCTTATTACATTTTCTATTTCTTATACTCTATTTCCATATACTTCCTCTTATCTAGTATCTATCCTAGAATTTATTCCTATACAGTAGCATGACTTTATTGTATTTCCTAAATTCCTTATATTTTTTCTAATCTTAATTGCTATTTCTTGTTTTTATAATCCAGGTCTATCCTTTGTCCTTAAATCCCTAGCTGGCCTCACCAATGCCCAAACGGTCTTAACCATTTCATTTCTACCTTTCTTTTGCTGTTTACTGCTATACTTGGTTCTATATTTTTCTATCTTTTCTTTTTATATCTGATAACAATTTATTAAGTTTGTCTACCAGCTGTTCTCTATCTTAATTTCAACCTCCATCCTTCCATTCTTTACTCTTAACCTATGTCCTCATTTTCTGTTTTAGCTGCACTTAATCCTTATCCTGAGACTATTCTATTTCATCTTGGTTCTCCAATGCTTGGGACATCTCGCTCCTCTAATGCTCAATGCATCTGACCTACTCTGGTTTCCCTGGTGTTGGCTCTCTAGCACTGGCCCTCTGGCACCTAGCTTGTACATTCCAGCCTGATCTCTGGCCTCTGTTACTGGCCCTGCCAGTTCTACCTCTGGGACTGACAACTGTGCTACAGGTGTGTCTCTTTGTTGTCATGTTTTTAAGGTGTGGGGACGGAAAGACTAACCACCTTTCTGTCAGCTTTGCCCTCTCTCAGAACTTAGCCTGTCCTTCTAATGACACTTATCTGAGCATCTGCCCTCCTTACTGCTTGGTAGCTACTGAAGCCAGCTTCAGCCCAGTGCCACTCTGGACTCTTTGGTATCTACTCTGGGCCTTCCTCTGCCAAATTCTTCTAAGTGCTTCTGAAATCTGCTGCTTTCTTCTTTCCTTTCTGATGTACTGCCTCTGGTCTTGCTGGGTGTGCTTACTGATACTGATACCACCTGGTCTCTGCTGGGGCCTGCTCCTGCGCTGGTCCTCCAAACTCTGACTTCCTCTCTAGCTGCCATCATTAACTCTGCGGCTCTCCTGGACCTTCTCCTCTCTCCATGTTGTTACAGCCTCCTTGTCCTGACAATAAGTAGTATCTCCCTGAGTACATCTTCTCCACCATTTTGCTCTTTTCACTACTCTTCCCTCTTCCTCCTTTTCATCAGGCCTTTGCCACCAGCACCTAACCAAGCAAGCCTCTCCTTTCCTGCTCCTCCTGTTCTGGATTCTTTTTACAGGGATAGGTTTACAAAAATAGTTAAGGACATCTGGGAAGGACATGGAGGAAAATGACATGGGCATTTTGGCCACTGTGGCCATCCTCTCACAGGGGCTATGCAATAAATTTGAATGAGAAGTAGCTGACCAGATTTTGAAACATTGCCCAGGATACAATTAAGATTCATAACCTGTTACATACAACTTTCAGAACAGATCATGATTTTAAAGGGAATTCAGGAAGTTTAACTGGGGCAGGACAGAATGTGGCTGTCCCAATAATTTTGTTAGAGGTTGAATTATGGGATGTACAAAATGCCAATTGCACTGAGCCCACATTAATGGTAATATTTTAAAACTAATCTTTGGAACCAAGTTACATGATGTAGTCCCTACCTCCTTACTAGCCTGCCTGTACTTTAAGGAGATCAACCAAAAATCCCTCTTATGTGTCTGCTTTCTAAAAGCAACTAGAATTGTGGACACAAGGAAAGGACTTCTTCTGCAATGGCTTCTACATCTCAAGAATGCATTGCCAGGCTTTTTGAAAAACATCAAAGAAACATTTGTTTTGGGTGGCTTTTCTTGAATTTTTATTGGATTGCTTATTGTATTATATAGTTTCTGATGGTATTTGGGGAGTGGGGATAGTTTTGTTCTAATCAGCATCATATTTTTTATTACTATTTAACTTTGCAGTGTCTTTTATTTATTTTGGAGAGTTCCTTGCTTCAGCTCTTACCCTTAATGGTAGTCTATATGTATTTTTAAATAGAGAAATAAATATAAGATCCAGAATAGGCTTTTGCTAGATGCAGCTATATGCAGCTCCTTTGCTGAAAGTTCACTCCTTCCTCTATGGGGCAACCTGTCCTCCTCCACTGGGCTTCACACCCCAGCAGAATGGTTATTTATTTATTTTTACATTTGTTTATTATTATTTTTTAGAGAATAAGCTAGAATGGCTAATGTGGTCATCTCGAGCATAACTTTACATCCAAAAATGTTTTTTGGCTCTACATATACTGCAGAAGCATTTTTAGGAAAAAAAAAAACCTAATTAGGGGCTACAGCCTAGTGCTTTCTATGAAAGTATGTCAACCATAAGCGGGGGGAGGGGGGGAGGAATAGAGATAAAAAATAGATTACCAGTCCCCATTTGATATTAATGAGACAATACAATCACTTTTTAAATTCTTAGCTTCTAGAATGTTAAAGCTGCTTAAAGCATGGTGTATGCCTACATAATTTAAAATCAGAGGAATCTCTGTAATATCACACCAAACTCTTATATCAAACCTAACAAGCTCTCTTGAAAGTCTCCTTGGCCCTCTTTATGGTACTGTAATGAGCTGTGAGAATAACCTTGACGAACAGGAAGAGCCAAGACAACGGTCAGATAAGAGAAATCTGAGTCCAAAGCAGGAATGTAATTTGAGAAAGTGTCTCAGACTCAACCCTCCCTATATCCTCTCCTCATTCAGTGACCGCAATCCATTCCTTAAATCAGAAGCAAAATGGTCACTAAGCAAAATGGTTGCTAAGCAAACACATGACTGAAAGAAAGAGATGCTGTAAAGATCACTGGTTGCTGCTGTCTTGTTTAAAGTTCTTGCACACAGCTACACCAGCATTACTCTCACTCTGGCATGTGTTGTTGTCAGGGGCACAAATTTGGTTGTAAGTGTTCATATTTTTTTTTTAAGTTATCATTGTATTTGTGAATGGTCACTAAATGAGGTAGCCGCTAAACAAGGAGTGGCTGTAGTTCTTTTGAACATAAAGGCAGGGAGGGGAGAGGTGCATTCAGACTTGCAAGATTCTGCTACTGTAACCTTATAATAAAAGTAGTATTAGCATTCATAACTTTGGTCTCCTGGTCTGGTCTACCTTGAAGGGCTGACAGGTACAGATTTCCCTTCAAGTCAATTTCTGCAATTCATTTAAAACTGACTATAAAAATTAGTCATAGTTGGTACTACACCCCCTTAAACTGCCTTATATTAATTCGTCTGTTTCTAGATTGAGCTGGAGGGAATATAATCAGATATTAACATCTTTGGAGTAGTGCCCATTTTGCTAGAAAGTTTTTGAGAAACAAATAATTACACAACAGTCTTTAATAACTAATGTTAGCATGGCTTTAGTGTCCTTTTTATCATTTTTCCTAGGACATACAAAATAAAGCAGCACAAGAAATTAAATATTTCTCATTAGTTGCCAAGTTAACTATAGCAAAACATTGGAAAACTGAAGTGCATATGTCTTTGGATCAATAGTTTTTTAAAAAAAGTATGGAGGATAGAATTGAATAAAAAAATCAGCACAGCAGTAAAATCTTGAAGAATCCCTTTTTATTCCCATTTGGTCTCCATTTCCTTATGAAATCAACAAGGATATTCTTAATAAATCACCTTCATTTACACAGATGAATACGGACATGGAAAAATACTGAAATCCATAATTTCATTAGAATTACAATTTAAAATATAATGTCAATTAATATTATTTCCATGTAGGACAAACCACATATCTATGTTTTTTGTTTCTGCTTTTATGTATTGTATTATGATCCCGCCAAATTGCTTTATTGATCACTATATGGTTGTTTTATTATTTTTTCTTTAAAAAAGGCAGGCTGAGATAGTAGAAAGCATTCTGGAATGCAAGAGATAGTGGTAGAGAGCAAGCTCATCATTTTGCCTTTGGTAACTGGACACTTTTCTCTCCAAATTCCCAAATGGAACTACTGAGTGTTATGGTTTTACAACAGGACTTGAAAATCTGAAGCAGGCCAAGTGTGGAAGAACTGAATACTGTCCATTGTCACAATTACATCAGATACTCTATTACACTTAGTTTATTAAGGTGGGTGTTTCAAAAGAAATCTTTAGCTTAATATTCCACAGGCAGATTAGCATTCCTGAATGATTAGGCAAAGAGCCTCTGTCTACAGCAATATAATGGGAAAAAAGTGGGCAGCACAAAGCCTTGGCTCTGGAAGTTCAGAATTATTTGGCAACAAGCTACTCTTTTCATCTAACAGTTAAACTGTGTAGACTGGTTAGCTGTGAGAATGAAACCGCAGATCTTTTTAAGAGGAGCTCTCCTATATCCTACTTCAAAGGCTGTTTCCAGCATGGTCCTTCTTATGTTCTGACAATAGATTCACTGTTTGCTATAGAAGTGAGTCAGCACCAAGAAGTTCACTGTAAAACTATCAGTCCCAGGGAAAAAATTAATACCCTTGAAATGATGAGGTGTAAGTTACCAGCTTGTTTTCTATGTTCGGCAGAAAGATGCTGTGAGGAATGTCTAATACTTTTATGGAAGGTAGCTGACCAACAAAGACAGCTGTTGGCTGACTTTCCCCTTCTCAAATAAATAAATAATGAAGTCATGTTGAACCTACATTGTCTTCAAATGATAAGGACAAAAAAGGACAAAAGGCTTCCTTTAAGGTAAAAGTGTTCTGCATCAGATTGTTTTTAACTTACTAATTTACCCAGTCACTTTTCTTTAGTATAATCAAAAGGAATTACATTGGGAAGGACAAGCTAAGAATATGGTGGGATGGGACAGCCAAGAAAGACTGGATCAAACCCCAAAATAGGCAAATGTTTCAACATTAAGGGGAAAAAAGCCTTCCTGAAACAACAGAGAGAGATACAAAATCTTTAGGTCCTTATTCCTATTCTGTCAGCCATTGAGATTATTAGGACATTAGAGTCTACTGAGGCAGCACACAGAATCACCCTTTTAATCTGTTAACTACAATGGAAGTCCCAGGTTAACAGCGGTGTATGGTGGGGTTCAGATGAGAAATACAAACTGTTGAACTAACTTACAGGCTCAGTGAGAGGCAAACAATGATTTTTACTCTGAAATTATGTATTTACTATCTCAGAAGCAAACAGACATGATTCAGTTCTCTGGTCTCCTGTTAGATACTGTTAAGGATTAAGGAATGTTCTGAGAAGCCAGTGGTATGGTCTTTAAAGATAGCATTAAGTCCTACAAGAAACAGGGCTGAAGAGGAGACACTCAGCAGAGATGAAGAGGATGGATAATATACCAGAGTGATATATTAGATATAATCACTATTTTGTGAGAAAAATGAGCAGGGAGAGAAAAATAATTTCTATTTCAAACACTCAAATATCTTTGTTTGTTTGCATCTATTTATAGTTCTCTGTTGGTAAGTATATGTTTTTTAAAATTATTATTTCATTTCCTTGCAAGCTTTATTGCTAACTGATTCATCTCATTCTTGTGCTACTTACTGACACAGGCAATCAGGTCATGAAAGATTTCCTTGGGGAAGAGGGGATGTTCTAGCCCACGAAAATAGAGTTTTAGAACACCCGCTATTGAGTCCATATCGTGATCGTTTTGGTCTCCAGCCAGTGGATCCTCCCCTGGTTACCACAAAACAAAGACAACAGCAACAGAGTAAATAGGATATTTGCATATTAAAAACAAACAAACTACAAAATATGGAGGAAAAGATCAAACAAGATTTTTTTGAAAATGAAAACATAGGAAAGAGCCCATGTGGCTCGAAAATAAATCCAGTGAATAGTTTAACTCCCATTCTGAAAAGTGGCATCCGGCACAAGGCTAACACTAACAGCAACATTTTCCAAGCTGGTACCTTAATATGTTATGTGGTTATAACACAGACAATTCACACTCTGACTAAGGGGATACAAATTATAATCTAGCGCCCCTAGCAGGTACCAGATCAGCAAAGGCTGACCTGGGGCAATAGGGATTAAAGTGGAACATGTGAAAGTTCTATGATATTGTGGGAAGTTCTGGTTTCAGAATGTTTGCAGAAATGCCACATGCAATTAAGAACAATGCCAATAATTGGCCATGCATGAAATGCAGGAGCAGATAGTTCTCTGGCATATTGGAATCCATCTATTGCTGCCATCACAGCTAGAGAAAGAAAGGGTTCCCATGAAAAACTTGCTATTGGAAATAATCAGATTTGACTATTGGGGAAACTGTCAGTTATATATTCTTCATGTAACTGAAACAATCAAAACTCAGCTCACATCATAATACCTCACAGGATAATTAATCAGAGAATTTTCCTCAATTTTAATTGTCAACAGAGACCTTTAGACATTGGTATAGCTTTACTGTTTTAGTATTGCATCTGCTTTGAAAAAAAACATGAGAAATGGATGTAGAAAATTTAGTGTTTTGTACTGACATCAGAGGAAGATGATCTGGAATTTAAGGCAATCCTTCACTGAAAAATCAGACAGAAAAAAATTGCTTCCACAATTGTACTCTCAGTAAATCCAAGATGGTGCTTCCGTTTTAAAGGTAAACTATTTACCTTCCTCTTACTTAAATATAGTATTTATATAATAATGCTAGAACAGTTGGCTGTCTCTCTTTAGAAGCCCTTCATGGGAAACCTGTAGACCTTCAGCTGTTGCAGAACTACAATTCTCAGCACCCCTCATCCTTGGCCATACTGATTGGGGATGCTGGTGTTAAGATAGCAACATCCCTTGCTCTGTAAAATGTAGTATTTATATTTTGCATACATCCACCCTCCCTCTCACACACAAAAATGTACTATATTTCCATGATCATATTTATTAAGGAAAACAACAAATTTAATTATTTAATTTAAATGATTTGTATGTCACCCAATTCTCAAAACAGGCATCTTACATAGGATTAAAAACAAAACAAGGCAAGCAACATATACAGTACTGTGCAAAAGTTTTAGGCAGGTGTGAAAAATGCTGTAAAGTAAGAATGCTTTCAAAAATATATATTGTAATTGTTTATGTTTATCAATTTACAAAATGCAAAGTGAGCAAATAGAAGAAAAACCCAAGTCAAATCAATATTTGGTGTGACCACCCTTTGCTTTCAAAACAGCATCAATTCTTCTAGGTACACTTGCACACAGTTTTGGAAGGAACTCGGCAGGTAGGTTGTTCCAAACATCTTGGAGAACTAACCACAGATCTCCTGTGGATGTAGGCTGCCTCAAATGCTTCTGTCTCTTCATGTAATCCCAGACAGACTCGATGATGTTGAGATCAGGGCTCTGTGGGGGCGAAACCATCACTTCCAGGACTCCTTGTTCTTCTATACGCTGAAGATAGTACTTGATGACATTGGCTGTATGTTTGGGGTCGTTGTCCTGCTGCAGAATAAATTTGGGCCAAACACACGCCTCCCTGATGGTATGGCATGATGATAAGTATCTGCCTGTATTTCTCAGTATTGAGGACACCATTGATCCTGACCAAATCTCCATTTGCAGAAATGCAGCCCCAAACTTGCAAGGAACCTCCACCATGCTTCACTGTTGCCTGCAGACACTCATTATTGTACTGCTCTCCAGCCCTTCAGCGAACACACTGCCTCCTGCTATAGCCCAATCTTTCAAATTTTGACTCATCAGTCCAGAGCACCTGCTGCCATTTTTCTGCACCCCAGTTCCTATGTTTTCGTGCATAGTTGAGTCGCTTAGCCTTGTTTCCACATCGGAGGTATGGCTTTTTGGCCGCAATTCTTCCATGAAGACCACTTCTGGCCAGACTTCTCCAGACAGTAGATGGGTGTACCTGGGTCCCACTGGTTTCTGCCAGTTCTGTGCTGATGGCACTCCTGGACATCTTTTGATGTTGAAGGAAAGTAAGCATGATGTGTCTTTCATCTGCTGCATTACGTTTTCTTGGACATCCACTGCGTCTACGGTCCTCAACGTTGCCCACTTCTTTGTGCTTCTTCAAAAGAGCTTGAACAGCACATCTTGAAACCCTAGTCTGCTTTGAAATTTTTGCCTGGGAGAGACCTTGCTGATGCAGTATAACTACCTTGTGTCTTGTTGCTGTGCTCAGTCTTGCCATGGTGTATGACCTGTAACATGAAACTGTCTTCTACAACCTCACCTTAGGAGCAGAGTTTGGCTGTTCCTCACCCAGTTTTAAGCCTCCTACACAGCTGTTTCTGTTTCAGTTAATGACTGTGTTTCAACCTACATATGAAACTGATGATCATTAGCACCTGCTTGGTATAATTGGTTATTCATATACCTGACTCTAATTCTAGAAGATCCCTGACTTTGTGCAAGTGTACAAAGCGTGCAAGTGTAAGAATTGATGCTGGTTTGAAGCCAAAGGGTAGTCACATCAAATATTGATTTGATTTAGATTTTTCTTCTGTTTGCTCACTTTGCATTTTGTACTCAGCAGATCGAAAACATACGTGAGTAGATAAATGAGGACTCTCACTCCAGTGGGAGGAAAAATGCTGGCAGCGGCTCAACAGAGAGAGACGGGACAAGTTGCCGGTAAAAGCGCGAAACCGCGCTCGTCCGAAAAAGGGGCGCGAAGCAACG
This sequence comes from Liasis olivaceus, assembly GCA_030867105.1. NCBI lineage: Eukaryota > Metazoa > Chordata > Lepidosauria > Squamata > Pythonidae > Liasis > Liasis olivaceus. Next base: position 161,830,940 of record CM061350.1, on the reverse strand, counting down.
GAAATCCCGCCTCCTGTGCTGCCAGCTGGGCTGACGCTCTAGGAATTAGGCTCTGGCAAAGTCTAATTCCGAAACTAGAAAGATGTAATTGCCTTGAAAACCGCTAGGGGGCGGTCACTGCAGGGTCAGTAATGACTGTTAAGCAGATAAAAAAAAAAAAAACAATTACAATATATATTTTTGAAAGCATTCTTACTTTACAGCATTTTTTCACACCTGCCTAAAACTTTTGCACAGTACTGTGTATATGTATGTGTATGTATGTGTGTGTGTGTGTGTGTGTGTGTGTGTGTGTGTATATATATATATAAAAACAACATCACAATGTAAATCAGTACAAACAGAGGCCAAAAGCACAGCATATTCAAAATCCTAAACCAGTTTTTCAAACAGGTTCATTCAACATCCTAATTCAGTGCTCAGGGGAAAACCAATTTTTTAAAGCCTTATGGAAGGCCAGCAGTGTTGGGGCCATCCAAACCTCAGGGTAATGTTGTTCAAAAGGGCAGGAACCATCTACTTCTAGGTGCTCCCGTGGGCTAGTTCAGGCCCAGATCTAACACTGATCACTGAGCAGGTCTTCCAATCTTCCACTGTAGGAAGCCATGGAAATGATCTTGGAGAAATTATGCAGAAACCGCTAATTTATGTTTTTGTAATGGTTTTGCAATAGTTTCTCCAAGGTCATGTTCAAGGCTCCCTACACCCACTTAGCCACCTACTCTGGAGGCTTCATTTTCCTCAATTCCCACAGCCACCACAAACCTTTGTAGCACTAACTTGCTACCCAAAGTGGATTCAAAGACCCTCCAAATCTTCCTCAGGACCTTGTAGCCTACACATACCCACATCAACATGCTTATTCAACTACTCCCAAGACCAAGGCCAAGAAAAATTTCAAACAAAGGGTCATGGATATGGCTGCCCAAGAGGATATTGTATCCCTTAGACATTTAAGTCCTTGAAGTGGCTGGCTCAGCACAAATCATCCTCCCAGCTAGCAAAGTATTTAACAGCTTATATGCTCCAACATCTTAGAACAGCTTTTTTAAGAGCTTGTTTTGAACAACTAGACTCCATGGTAAGATATGGGAGGTTCCATGGAGTTCCATTTGAAGAAATACTGTGTATCTGTGCTGCACCAGCTGTTGAAGACATTGCATGTATCCTCTTTGATTCCAAACTATATTCAACAGAAAGGACTGTTTATTTAGATTCCTACTTAAAAATTAAAAAATACTGGGGTACCCAAGAGAAACTGTCTTACTTTTTGCAGGGGATGAACCTGCATATCACTAGTAAGACTGCACTCTTCATATTAAAGGCGATTTTGAAAAGGACAGACTATTTAGATCAGATTGGGGTTAACTGCAGGGATGATGACTTACTATGAATTTGTTCTATTGTTTTTTTTTAATGAACACTTGTATTGGTTTTATACTTTTGATATGGTCAGATGACTAAATCAATAGTTTTTGTTCTGTACTCCTAAGACCATCTCAACCACAAATCTGGCTTTGGCATCATTACAAAAAATGAAAAAAAAATCCTAGTCAATCCACTTCTATCTACTGACTACTGCAGCCTTAAAAGTCACTTGTTCTTTCTTTGTCCTTTTGATTGTAATCTGTTTTATTATTTTTAATTTCTTTCAATACTGTATTCTTTTATTTTCTTCAGAGTGATGGTTGGCCTCCAACCACCTTAAGAATGTTTTACTTATTTTACTTCTTTAAATCTTCTTTCCTCTCTTCTAAACTCTATAGTTGTTCATTCAGACACCTTGTCCTGCTGTTACTGGTGACTTAGTATCACTGATGGATAAATCTGATGACAGTGACTTAAAAAGGAACAAAAGGATCCAATGTGCTGTTATGTCCTTCTCAGACAGAATGCACTTAGGCGTCTATAATCCCATAGTTGGGTGAACAACAAATATAGCTTAGCTGCAGCCTAGAAAATTTCTTTGAGAGATACTCACTGTACATTAGGTACATGCTTTGTATCTAAAATATATAAAATACTATGTGGTGTTAAGACTTGCCACATAATCTGTATGAGAAATGTAGATTCCTGCTTGAGAAAGAGGAATCTCAAAATCCCACTCAAATCAAGATCGACTGCCCTTGATTTACAGACAGTGAATCTAAATTCAACAATATAAGCTTGAGTCCTAAGACAAATGAAAATAAGTAAGTGTACGGAAGAATTTTTCCTCATTCCTCTCCCCTCCTGAAACTACTTATGCCCACAGAAAGGCACATCCATATGCTGAATGGAAGGTCATTCTTTTCATTGTAGGATGTGATGTGGGAGCTTTGGGGGACAAAAGAATGTGAGGAAACCTATGCCAGACTTGAAGAGTTATCCCTTCTATCAGCAACCATTAAAACTTTTCCTTCATGAACTTTCTGCTGTAACTATCCCATTTACTTATGAAAATGTCATAACTTAAAGCAATTAAAAATAAGTTATAAGGCCTTTTGGAAATTCCATACACCTGCAGTCTGAAAAGTTTATATAGTGATGTGACAAGAAGCAGAAACCTAAGGGATTTAGATACCAAAGGTTACTGAGCACTGGGGTGGGGGTGGGGAGCAGGGATGTGGAAAATATACTCTGCTTATAGCCATTACAGCAGCATGACAACCATGGAAAAGAAGATGCTATCTTCATTTGCAACTTCAGTTTTAGCGTCTCTTAAATCCTGAAGCACAAAAGCAAATGCAGAGGCAAACACAACTGCTCTTACCTCTCTCAAATGCATTTTTTATATCATTCACCTCAACCTGAGATCCAGATACCCTGAATATTCCTTCATGCTGGAGTCCTGGAAAGAAAACAGGAGACATCCATGAAAACTGAAGTAGCTACATAAATGCCATGCTTCCACCATTTTTTTTTTCCTGGTAGAGGAAGTTATGATGCAATCATTTGAAGTCAAAGTGGCAGCATTATTACAGTACTTGACAGGGCACAATAATAGCATTCAATGATTTTGTACCTTAAATAAATGTCTTCCAAAATAGATTTAGATCATTGTTACACAGTTGTTGTACACAAATGCTACACGTATGTACGTATGTGTGTGTGTGTGTTTCTAAACTGCTGCTTGAACTGCCTGGTGGAGGCTTTCAGGCTAGATTAACCAGGAGACACTTGAAAAGAAGATTAGTTAGTCAAATCTTATTTTAAGCAGCAGCTTGCCTATATGCAATCCACAATTTCTAGAGACTGCAATACATGGTATATTATTCAGTCTATTACACATGATTTAGATATAAAATCTTTGTTTTTTAATGAAAGAATCCTTTGATATGAAATAGAGAACCTCTATTTATAGAATGAAAACTCTGGACATAGAAAAATCTATGTCTCCCATGAAAAGATTTCTGTAATAGAAGTTGTATCACAATTATTCAATTATTTCTAACTGCTGCTTGAAATGACTTTAGAGAAAATCTGTTATTTATTATCCAAGAATAAAACTTCTGTGGATATGCTTGCATTGGCTGTAAGAAGATTAGGCCCAAAATCTCTACACTAAAATGTATTGCTTTGATCTGAGACCATTTATTTTAACATTGTATTATCTCTGAATTTATTGTATTTTTCTTTTCCTTCACCGTTTTTCAATTACGTGAAAGGATACCTTACTTCCTGTGAATTAGTGTTTGTTCCATGCATCATTTAACTTGTGACAGCCTACAGATTTAAACAAGCAGTCCTTTATTATGTAGATAAATGCATACAGTACTTCCCATTCTGATTGGAGCAAGAATTCAGCAATGTGTGGGTAGTGCCTGATGACCCTTCAAAGCTGGAAGGAGCCTCCTATCTGTCATTAAGTGGCAAAGCGGCTTTCTGTCACAGTAACTTCTCATTACCTCCTGATTACTACAAATTACTTTACATTATTTTAATATGAATGTCCAAAATTTCCTCAATGCAAAATTCAGATATATTGGCAAAATACATCACAACAAAGCATGTTTCTTTGTGTATTTGTTTGATTTTTTACCATGTCCTTCCACTGTAGGTGGCTAGCAAATTCATATAAAAACAAGCACAAACTGATTAATAGAACAGAACAGATATCAAAAAAGCCAAGAATAACCACCAGGTGATAATTAGCTCAACAGTCAAATGCCTGTCTAAATAGGAACCTTTTTATCTGCCAATAAAAGGCTGGAGAAGGGAAAGGCCCAGGCATAGTCACTGCAAACTGCCTTTCTGAGTTGTATTTGGCAGGGATGTAAGTCAAAACAATCCCAAAACTTAACAAAGGAAGTAATGAATAAAGAAAGTGATAGCACAGCACACTGTTTCTCTTTCAGACATTTGTTTCAAAATACCATAAAATGGCTGTCACTTTACACAGTCCCCAACAATATACTACTTGGAATGAAAAGCAAAATCCTGTTTTTTTTTTCTCTTCACACTTACCATGTCTGCTAATGAATCGTATACAGCTCTCTACTACCAAAGGAATTGCTTGGCTGGAATCCTGAACCACAAAATGAAGAAAATGAGATGAAAAGAATAGTTAACTTGTCACAGCTTAAAAAGAAACAACAACAACAAAAAAAAACAAGACCCCAAAACTATGCAGTTCTGAATACTTTGAAATAGTCTACAAAGGGACACCTACTTTCAAACATAAGATTCCTACACAGTAGCCATTGTGCAAAAGATATTAATAAATACACATACTGGGGAGCTGGGAATAGACACAGTATTTACATATGGTTAAGGTTGGTTTTGGACTATTAACACCCAAAAGGAGAATACATTATAGGGGGGGAAAAACAACCCAAAACACTACTAAGTGAAATCAAGACAGAATTTTAAGATTTTTTTTCTTAAGAAACTTTTTGTGATGTTAACCATCAGGATATTTAAATAGATTCATTAATTCAACATATTAAATTCAACATACAGTGAGACACAGGGTATATTTATTCTTGCTGCAACTGTACTTAAGATAATATGTTGTGAAATGGATAACTGGGCCAGCTTAGAGATGAGAACAAAAATGATCTGAAAAGAAATATGAATTCTGAGACTTTTAAATATTTAAGTTACAGCATTCATCATACATACACATCCATATGTATATACACACATGTACATACACACCACTTTAGGAATCCTATCAATTACCATGATCCTGAATAAAATACAGAGGTAGTTTCTGTCTAGAGAGCAGAAGGAAGAGAAAGAAGTGGAATTCACTCTCTTTAGCTGATACTTTATGTGAGAAACTAAAACAGATTCAGCCTGCAAGAATGCTAGCTTTGAGGACAAAGCCTATTGTTGGCCTGGCGGGGTAAACCAGATAGGAATCACAACCAGATGAGTTAATTCTACTTTATTGTAAAGCTGCATTGACAGAATCTTGCAAGTATGAAAGTACAACCACCCCCCCCCCCATCTCCTTTACAGCACAAGAAGCTAGGCAGGGTCTCTTCTGAGCCTCTTGCTCCATCCACTATCCAGCTGTGGGCTATGCTGTCTCTTATCTGACTGTTCCCTTGGCAGCGTCCCTTTGCCCAGTGCTCTTACAGATCTGACATCTCAATAGAGGAAAGATTCTCAGTGACTGCTTCTCTTTTTCCATTCTTTAAGCTGCTTGTAGTCTGATAGAGAAAATAGTGTCCCATCTTGGGACACAGTTGCCATCATAAGAGGTACTGGAAGACAATGCAACATCCTCTCAACATCTACAATGCTGGCTCTGTTTCCCTATGCTTTTCTCAATATGATGGATATTTTGCTACTTTAAAACAAATTGCCAGTTCTGTCATTAGTAAAAGAGACACAGAGCTGCATATGTTAATATTATAGAACTGACTTCAGAATAGAAAAAGATTACTTTCTGGCCAAATTAAATGAAGATTTCTGTATGCTTTACTGTAAGTTAATAATTAAAAGACAACAAACTACAAGCAAAGCCTCAAATCAAAGTTGTTCATGAAGGGAAAAAAAGAAACCTCAGTTTCTCACTTTACCATGACCATAGGTTATAGCTTCGAGGGCTCTACAAAGCATGCCAAGAGGTCTTTTGCAAAGTATGACTGTGTGCAGTGTTAAAGCTATTCCTCCTCTGGAAGGATCGGCATTGCTGCTTTGAATGTTGCCCTTAGTGGTTTGCGTGTGTGCATGCATGTACAGATAACACTTCTGCTGTGACCATTGATGAAGCAAAGCAGCTGTTTATGTACGCACATGGACAAAGAACCGGAACAGCCTGCTTTAACTCTTCAAAGGAGAGATACTTTGCTTGTGCTAATAAGCTTTGTAAACCAGTTTTTCTGAATGCTCTGTACAGCCTAGTAGCTTTTCCATTATTGTGTTAAAAATCAGCATGCCATGATAGGGACAAAAATACACTGGAAATTCTCTTATTGCTACAGAACCTCTCTCTCTCTCTCTCAATCCATACACACATATACGTATATATACGTGTTCTACCTAATAAACCAGAAAATAATGCAAGAGGTGCTACCAGTAGTGCTGAAACATACAATTACAGTGAAATGGAGCAGTAAGACGAGAGCCATAAAGGTGAACAGAAATGGAGGAGAACAAACTACTCAGGTAGGTTCCGGCCATTAGAGGGCAACAGCTCCTAGCTCAAAGATTCCAAGCAGGAAGAGGTAAGAAAACAGTGTGTGGACACATTCACAGATAGGGAGAGAGATACGGTCTTTTTTGTTCTGGGCAAATGAAAAACAATTTGACTATAGCATGTCCCCAATACATAAAGACTAGCCTCAAATGAAGTTCAGCAAAAGCCAACCTCAAAATGAATCAACAGAGAATCCACAGGGGCCTTTAGTTTCCCTGAGTATCCACCTCCCTCTCAGTCCTTTAAGTTTCAATGTTATATGCGCAGCAACAATTGAACACAGGGTGGCCCTTTTCACATACTATGCAATCCAGCTGATTATATTACCTCAAACTGGCAATTCACTCTATACCACTCCCTGGTCACCTGACAGGTAACTCATCTTCATTCATAAATGCATGGCCACCAATAAGGTTTGGAGAACAGGAGGGGGCAGGGAAAATGGTATAAAATACAGACTCTGAGCTATTCTCCACCAAGTGATATTGGTGATCCTGGTGAAACCTGATCTCAAAACAGGTTTCCAATATTGGTGTTAATAATTCATAAGTGAGATAAATTCTAACATAGGGTAAGCACCAGTTGACTTCTCAGGAATCTGATATCTGGCTGTGCCTGTCCCCCCAAATGTCATCCCCCAGGAAGTATCAGAAGAAGAGACTAAGTTCCTTATAACAATACAAATGACCCTTTTACCTTCCATACAGTAGCATTTATAAATATTAGAGAAGGGACTATTGATCTGCAAACTGCACTGGATTTTTTTGACTGAGCTGCAAGGTATAAATGCTTTAAATAAATGAGTAATATAAAGACTCAGTCGATTGCTATATATTCTGATACTCACACATTGAAATAAACTTGGCTTTGTTTTTTCTTCAGCTTAATCTCCTATTAAACACTTGTACGCTTATATATGGTGATTATATATCCCTCTTTTAAGTACTGCACACATCTATCTTGGTTTGACTCAGGCATTTTAAACACTCCTCTTACTTTCTACTATAAAATCATGGAATCATAAAGTTGGAAGGTACCATAGAGATTATCCAGTATAGCCCCTGCACACAGCAGGAGCAACTAGAGCTTCTGTTTCAAGTCCTCTAGTAAAGGAGAACTTGTCATATTATATGGCAGCCTGTCCCACTGGCTGACAGCTCAGACAGTCAGCAAATGCTGAAACTCCTTTCTTCTATTTTTAATCCATTTGTTCTGGCCCTACCCTTCGGGGCAATGAAATCATCTTCTGTGTGACAGCCCTTCAGATATTTGAAAACTGCTTTCATATCTCCCCTTAGTTGTCCTTCTTATAAGATCCTTGTCCTTTATCTACTTATAGGGCTTGGTTTCTAGATCCTTCACCATCTTGGTTGCCCTCTGCTGAACATACTCCAATTTGTTACTATTCTTTTAGATGTGGTGCCCAGAACCAGACACAATATTCCATATGGGGTCTGACCAAGGCAAAGTAGAATGACTAATTAACTATTACTTTCCATGATCTGGACTCTATGCTCTTGTTAAAGCATCCCATGATAGCATTGGCCTTTTTAGCAACTGCATCATATTGCTGCTAAAAAGCCCAGAGTCCAGAAACTATTGACAGCAACAGTATGTTCAATGACACCTGACAACTATAGAATTTCTTCGTGATTTAAATACTTTTCTTACCTGCTTTCTTATGGTAGAACTGCGTCTGCTGTTGATCAAAGAATCCACATGAACCATTATCAACAGATGAGGGGGAACAGGAAGAGAAAGCAAAAGCATATATCAAATTAATCATTTACAATCAAAATATCAATTTGATAGATAAATGGTTCTTCTGTGAGTGGAGGTAGAGAAGAATCAGAGACAGGAAATATTTCCATTAATTTATTTCCAGTTTTTAAAAATATTAGGTGATCTAAAATAAAAATACTATAATGGTCAAACAGGCACAGCAGAGCTTATTGCTAAAAGAGGGCTATAATTAACCTTTTACTTCCAATCTTAGAGAACATCGTTATAAAGCCCCTTCATTCTGTAATGTGATTTAGAAATTATTTAAAGGCAGCACCATGCTAAGGAAGGTGTGTTCTGCTGGGTAATTTACAGCCACAAGGGAGAGGAAAATTCAAATTGTTTTCTCTGAGACTAATTCAAACTTATGAATGACTCTTTATTAAAACACGTCTTCAATAAAACAAATGTAACATGATTGAAATAACAAGGTCACAATTACAAATAATCACATAAACCTTTTTGCTATTCTTATATATTACTAGGAGATTCAAGAGTAGAATGGTTGCTAAAACATTTGCTTAGGTGTTCTCATGTGGAACACCCTGTCGCTCGTTTTAAATATACTGGCATACCACCTTATCTGCTGAGAATGTCACCTGAGACAGAGGATTAATGGATTTCTCTGACCACAGTTTTCAATGACCAAGGACTGTAGAGATATTAGAAGCTAGCTAGATTTATGCTGTGTATCTATGGTGGCAGCTAACCTAATGGTATTTCTCAGGAGTCCTTAAGACCCATAGAAGTTTAGTTTGTCTTTATAATCTATCTACTTAAGGATCTAAGGAACTTAAATTCAATCATTTGGATGGCTCTCCTGAGGACCTGTGGAACTACGCCTTGAACTGATGTGACTGAAATCCTTCCTATGGGAAAGCAGAGTTGTCTCTAGACTGACTTATGACTTGTAAAATAACTCTGAAGGAAAGAAACTAGAGTACATGACACAGTGACTTCATAAAATTTTTTAGAAGAGATAGCACTTAGTACTAGTATTTGTTTATTGTATGTAGAAAGTCCAATTTCAAATTCTAACATTTCCAGGTAAACTATCACAGCCAGCAAGACTAGAAAAAAAATCTGATCTTAGAATTTTGGAGAGTCACTACTAATTGAAGTAACAACCTCCAGATAATATGGACCATTAGTCTGACAAAGAATATGGCAGTTTTCCATTTCCTTTTTCTGTTTGTTTATTGCTCTGGTGTTCTCTCAACCTTAGGATATGAGTACAGGTAGTCCTTGACTTACGACCACAATTGGGACCAGAACGTCTGTCACTAAGTGATGCAGTCATTAAGTGAGTCACACCCAATTTTATGACCTTTTCTGCTGTGGTCGTTAAGCAAATATGTAGTCATTAAGTGAATCCAGCTCCCCCATTGACTTTGCTTGTTGGAAGCCAGCTGGGGAGGTAGTAAATGGCAATCACATGACCCTGGGACACTGCAACCATCATAAGTACATGCTGGTTGCCAATTGCCTGAATTTTGATCATGTGACCGAGGGGAATGCTGCGACAGTCATAAGTGCGAGGACCAGTTGTAAGTCACTTATTTCAGCATCACTGTAACTTTGGTCGTTAAACAAATGGTTGTTAAGTTGAGGACCACCTGTACAATACAAAGATTTTAAAATCTTACATATTTACACCCAATTTTCTTACTCTGACAACAGATCCATAGTGGCTAACAATAAATAGTTAACCTAATGCTATTTCCTAAAATCAGTGGTGAATGACAGTGGAAAATGATTAATCTTAATTACTGCATATATGTATATACTATTATATGCTTATTTGCATCTACAATGAACAGACAGATGCTTGCAATTTCAATGTGGTGCCCAGTTTTCCTTGAAGTTTACTTAGAACCCAGGGGTTATGTTCACTCTTCCCTAACATCCATTATCTGAAAGCAACAGTTAATGGATGCTGCTTCCCTGCGGTTTATGCTGTTAGATAAACTGTAATTTTGATAAGGAAGATTGGCAGGGATGGGCAAATGGATAATGATTAAATGTCTCCTTCTCAGTCTCCTCTTTGAGACTTCTATGGAGAGTGCAACTAGAGTGTGAGATAACATAAATGACAGAGTTTACACACTATGGTTAGCCATCATGTAATTGATTTGCTTTGGTCTTAACATCCTGTAAACCTGGCTATTATGGGTTGGCAAACAAGCTATGCTTTAAAAATCATGGTTTAGTGGAAGGTGGGAACTCGGCCAGAAAACAAACACAGAGAACATGAAGGTTCCTGTTCTTCCAACACAAGTCAGATTGTTAATCTATCTAGCTTAGAATGGTCTACACTGGCTGGCAGAAGCCATCTGCTCAGATTCAAGAAGACGTCTTTCCAAACCCTTCTTAAAATGAAACAAAATTAAGCATTTTCCCATAGCTGTGCACCATAGGCAAAAGGTAACACCTACCAAGGACTAACAGTCAAGAGACTTTATCTCAGAGAATGTAAACAGATTCTTTTAAGATGTCAACAAGCCCATCATACAACTTTGTCTTAGATCAGGAGAACTTGAAATGATAAATATGCAGCATGGTGGCAATATACTGATGAGATAATTTTGTATTGATATGAGCCATCAGCTTGCCATTTGTCATCTTGCTCACTGTTCCTTGATCCTACAACTAAAATCTGACATCAGCTACCCATATTCAACTCAGTCTGAAAGTAATGGAAGGTTCTACCTGTGATAGGTCAAACTGGCTGACAAGTTGTTTATAGTGTTGTTTCATTGTATGGTTTTATTATTTTATGAGTATAATCCACCTAGAATCATCAGGGGGTGGCATACAAATGGCTGCATCAATAAATAAATAATGACAACAAAAAAGGAGCACCCCATTTTATCCTTTTTGGGAGCTTCATGTCAGCTCTAATAGCCTTCCCTCTGGCTTTTGCTTCCAATACAGTTATTCCTGTTCTGACAAATGAACTTCTGGAAATAAGCTACTGAAAAAAAATCCCTTATATAATTCAACTCCTTGCCAAAACAGATGGATGATGAATTTGAAATAAAAGCAACATCACTTGTGCTTAAGAATCATACTTTTAATTTTGTGGCATTTAAAAAAAAATGATAAAGACAAAAATCAAGAGAGAATCCAGGTGTCCCCTCTGTTGTTCTTCTGCCTTGTGCTGTTTTTGAATGTGTTTTTTTCTTTTTTCCTATTGTTTTTTGTTTTTAAATGTTTTTAAAACTTTTAGCTGCCCAGAGTCGCTGGGAGTCAGGCGGCATATAAATTTAATAAATTATTATTAATACATTGCAAGGATTGAAATAATAATAAAAGTAATATTAATTATTACTATTAATAATAATTAAATGATAATGATGGTGATGCAGGTTCCTCTCACAGACAATCTAGGATATTTTAAAATTTTCACCTAAATATTACTATAACATTTAATACTGCTACACAATGAATCATACTTCATTACTACAAGTGTCAGTTCTCCGTTAGGAACTATCAGCTGAGCCTGACATTTTCTATTATTTATTTACTTGATTTGTATCCTGTCTTTCTTTCCATAGGGCTATGTAAATCAAACTGATTATTCCGGTTACATAAGAGTTAACCTCCTTTTCTTAAAAAGACAAACATGTACCACATGTGCATATATCTTGGCTTCTAGGCCAACAAAGAATGGCAATTTGGAGATTTGTAACATTCCACAGAAGGCCTATCAAAAGTCATTTTTTTCAATTATTATTTCCACATCTGCAGTGACATTTATGATAGAATGATTGATGCCGGGCCCAGTTATAACAAAACGTTTATTCTCTTCACTGATTTAATCCAATTCTCTGTCAGACCAGATGGGGTCAGTGGGGCAAAATGGAAGAAAACCTCTGTATGATTGATCTCTCCCCTCCCTGTTAGACAATCAAAAGCACTTCGAGAATTTCTTTCAGGGCTTTTTATCCTACTGGATAGGGATGAATCTAGCAAGGCACAGTGCTAGCCTGAGAAAATCAAGACAGCTTATAATATATTGGCTAAGTAGTAAAATCACGGGCTGGGTTCACAATGAGCTAAGCTAGAATCAAACCAACCAACCATTATGGTTTATAAGATTTAAGGCTTAGCATGATGTGAGAACTCAATCAGTTAAACAAAATGCAGCACAGTAAAATGTATTAACTCTGAATCTCTTTTTCTTTCTTTCTCTTAAGTGCATTTAGTAGTTGGAACATGATGACAAGCAGTTCAAAGTTAAGTTTCGCTTTTCATTTAATTTGGAATTCTGTAGTTGTGTTTCCTTCTGAAAAAATCAATGGCAAACCACTTCTGTATTTTCGACAAGAAAAATACATAGACATATTCATTAAGTGTCTAGGTCAACCTAAAGAAGACTCCACCTTTTTATGTGTATGTCCCATTTTCCACCAGCAGCAAAGTTCTAGGGCAGAGGTAAGGAAGCGAATGGCATTATGGCCTCAAAATACATGTACATCTGTCACAATCTTCTGTGGCTAGGTGGACAATTGGACATAGGCATCCACTGTTAGTACAGTGGCTAACTCACCTCCAAACAATCGCTGTTTTGATGGTATCACAGGTTTTCAGTGCTCTTTTGTAAAATGCTCATGGAAATGTTAGTTTCCATTTAGAAATTTTTTTCTAAGGCCATTAGCAAGTGTAATAGCTACTCCTGCCCTTAGATTGACGGTCAAATAGTATGATCAATGTTATTCAAATCTCTGTAATTATCAAGTTGTGGTCTTTCAAAATCCCAGCGGATCCAAATTGTCAGATGGAAGAAATTGTATGTAAACAGTGTGTAACAACAACTTTTCATTGTGCACTACAGTCAATACTTTTGTTTCCTGATGAATATTCTAGTTCACAAATGGCCTCATTTTCTTACATTATGTTTGGGGGCAGGGGATAGACTACTCCAAAAATTTCTAAATGGAAACTAACATTTCCATGAGCATTTTACAAAAGAGCACTGAAAACCTGTGATACCATCAAAACAGCGATTGTTTGGAGGTGAGTTAGTTAACGTTTTGTTTGCAGGAAACTCCTGCTTTGCTTGCTGGAAGACAATGAAACAAGGGAGCTACTTGCTGCCACACCTACCTTGCAAGAGAGCAGTCAGTTCTTTGACCTGTGATGAGAAAAATAAAAATAAATTATGTTTTTAAACAGAGAGAGAAATTTGCAGGAGAAAGAAGGCTTGTGGAAAAAAGGCTCCCATTGCTTCAATTTGAACGAGGGTACTGGTAGAAACTATTATGGGAGGGAGGAAGACACACAGTGGCTGATTCCCCTCCAGAGCAGTTATTTTGATCAAGATGATCAGCAGCAAATCAAGAAATGTGGAGTTCTTGGTGCTCTCTGAGCTTGCCCTGCCAGTTTTGATGGGGGTGTGGTGGGGTAAATAGGGCAAGCTACTACACATAAACAGGTGGCAAACCCCACACTCACTCACACTGATGATGTTACCTAGTTGGATAATGAAATGTTTGCAAGCAAACAACCAAGCTCAGAGAGCACCAAGAACTCAACAGCTCAATCCTGAGCTACAGATATTCCCTTCTATTAGATCAGGAAATACACAAAACAGTTCTTAGCTGCCTGAGAACTTGCCTTGCTCTTTAGACACTGACTTCTTGTAGATGCTGGAATGCTTAACTTCTATTAAGAAGGAAAGGTATGTCATTTCTTTCTCTGCTTTCTCAGGAAGAGATTACCATTTTTCAGAAATCACTTAGAAAATGTGACATTTTCAGATTTATTAGTATGGAGTGTTCTGTCCAACCTGATGACGCGGGCTGTGGATCAAGTGACCTTTCATGTAGTACATCTGGAGAGCTGATGGTTGCTCTACAGGTACAATGTTCTAGCACCCCAGTTAGTTCAGGAGTCCATGGTTTCATTATTTCCTGTCATTTTTTTAAAAAAAATTTAAATCCACAAATGTTTCACATGAGGAAAAAAACACCAAACCGCAATGCCTGGGGGCAATATAGGCAGTATTTAAAAAGAGCTCACTTAGCGGTGAAGGAGAACTTACACATTATTTGGCACATACCAAAACTAAGATAGATTTCTCTACTGGAATGGTATTGATCTGCATCAGCTAGAGTTTTCCCCGGCATCTCAAGATTAGAAATGAAATGAACAGAATAGGGCTGATTGTTGATCATGGACAACAAAAACACATTTTGAACAATCACTTTTCTACTCCCAACAAAAACCTCAATTATTCAAAACAGTTCATATTTTATAATAACATTATTCTAAACCAGAGTTTCCTACCATCTGTCCCATTTCCACTACAGAATATTCATATGTATAAATTACATGGCTTTGGCGACATCAAAAGGCTTTAGTATTAAATTAACAAATGCAAATAAAAGATAGGAAATAATTATTCTATACCAAAAGACCTGCTGGTATTTTTTATTAATGGAACATGCCATCTCCAGATTAAAATTGTTTGCAAGTGGGAAATGGAGTGGGGCAGAGAAAACAAATCAATACTGTTTTCCCCCAAAGCTAGATAACCAGTCATATTTTGCAGTCTTCCAAGCAATTTCTAACAAGGAAACAATGCCAAAGATTTCAAGCACTCAGTTTTTGGTCCAACATTTATCAACGGTGGTTAAGATTAACATCTAAACCCGCTTCAATTTATAGCATTTTGCTTTGGATTAGAAAGAAACATATTCTTCTAGCATTCTTGCCCACACAGATAATTGCATTTATCTCTTTTTCAATAGCTGAGATTCGGGGACTGGGATCTTTGTGACCAATGTGAATTCACAAAAGCATGACTAAGTACCAGTAAAAGGGGGCCTTCTGATTTTATGAAATCAGACAAAAAATACCTTCAGTGTTCCTGATGCTCCCTCAGCAGGGAGTCAGTTAAAGGGGGCAAGCAGGTTAAGAGAAGCAGGATGCTGGAATGCAGAAGTCAGCAATGGCCCAGGAATGTGATTTGTCACAGGGTCAGCTTGAGTATTATATGGAGATACTCAAAGGGAGGGAAAATGTTCAGAGGAAACAGCCTTTCTGACTTGTTTTACTTTACATGATAGCTGAATAATTTCTTTAGTTGGAAAATCTGGAAAATACATATACTGCTTCTTTTGGCTTCCAGTGGAATGAACAAGAACAATTTTGGTTATGTTTTTGTTTAAAAATAACAAATAATTTCATCCAATAATTTGTGGATCCAGGCCACAGAGCCGTTTCCAAGTCATTTGCATTACTGCTCCTAGATGCACAGTCCTCTGAAGAAATAAAAATGTCATGTCACTATAATTATTCCCCAAATATAAAATATATACTAAAAGCAGCCAGTTCTGGGCCAGAGGAATCCAGCCATATGGCTCAGGAAAGATTTCATAAGAATCAAAGAAAGTTCTGGCAAAATACTGGTTCATTGCGTATTACAGTTTAGAATAAATTCTATGATTTACAGCTTCTCTCCAAAGACTTGAATCCTGTAAGTGGAACACAGATCAATATGGAGAGTGACTTTACAGTTTGGAGTTCATCCTTGCAGTTGAATTAAAAGAGAAAGCTATTCTGTCTACTTATTTCAGATTCCCTATCCTTGCTCTTCCCAGATCATGGGATGGGTTTTTCTTGGGTGCTCATATCCATAATTTCTGATGGCATCTTCATTTAGTCACTGGCACCAGACAACTAATTCCAGCAATAACCACTAGCAATCCATTCATTTCATTAAAGTGCCAACAGGCTATATGCATGCCAAAGTGCAATTTAATTCTGCTTGAAAGCACCCAGTTTTCCTGAATGACTAAAAACCCATACAGACATGGGAAGCAACCTAATTCAACAATAAAAGTGCTTCCCTAATGATAGAATATTTGCACGCCATGAGAAAAAAATGATTAATTGCAAGAATTAATCTAATTTGATTCTGTAGATATGCTGAAATGGGAGGGGAGTGGGGAGAAAATGGCTTCACTTAAACAAATAGATGTTGCACATTATTGGCTCATTAAGCACTTCCCTTTTGCCATTACTTAAGCAGCACTGCAGGGATGGAATAATAAATCCATAAAACATGACTTTGTCCACTTAGCATTGATAACCCAAGATTGTTATGCTCAGTCAGCTGCCTAATTCAGTAATTACAAGGGCTGGGCTGACACAATGACAAGCAATTCTCATGCTTACTTTCTCCCAGAGTCTTCTGAAGGAGGTCATGCTTGGCCTGGAGCTTGGTGATGAGATTCCTCCCTTCCAGATATTCCTTCAATTTCTAATGGAAGAAAAAAAGAAAGAAAAATATCTCTGAAGAATTAAAATTTATTTCTCAAATATAGGAGAGCAATAAAGCAAGGAATCAGAAAGACCCAAGACAGTCAAGGTTCTGGTGCCATGTTCCATGAAAACTTCTATTATGTGAGAAAGAATTTGGAAGAAATTAACCACCAAGTTTGCTGTTTAATAACTAAAACCAATATAATTAAAATTTATCAATCAGGGATACTTGATGGTACAGTAGTGCTAGAAAACTCTCATGGATCAGATCAGAGATGGAAATTTTGTTTCACACAAGAACCAGTCAACATTAGTAATCTTAATTTTTCTCCATCACTGAATGATTTCATATTCTACTCTTCCCTCTGCCTTGTCCTATGGTTTTTAAAATGGGATTAACAGTATACAGTGGTACCTCGCGTTACGAATTTAATCCGTTTCGTGACTCTGATCACAACTTGATTTGGTTGCACCGCGAGGCAAATTTTCCCATAAGGTTCAATGTAAATATGGTTAATCCGTTCTGCCCTCCGAATTTGGTCGCGCGCAAGGCAAATTTCCCCATAAGGTTCAATGTAAATACGGTTAATCCGTTCTGCCCTCCGAATTTGGTCGCGCGCAAGGCAAATTTCCCCATAAGGTTCAATGTAAATACATACGGCTCTGCATTTTCTTTGGAGCCATGCTGACAAGCACACCAAAAACCTTCCAAACGCCACAAAACACACCACAAGCCTCACCGAACGTCTCCTTGCTACCGCGATCTCGCCCACAGGAAGCCGTGACCACGTGGCAGCAGGGCAAATGGCCGCGGATCCGGTTCGTAGTGCGGGGCGGAGGTCGCACGGCGAGGTAAATTTTTGGGGCTGGAGCTGATCGTATTGCAAAAAATTCGTAAGGAGGGGTGTTCGTAACCCAAGGTACCACTGTATTCAGATCTGAGAATGGTAAAGTATGTAGATGTAACCTCTATTAATAATGAAGCATAGAAATTTGTATGCTGTTTGAATTCCTTTTTAAAAAAAGCACCCATGTAACCCAAATGAAACATACAATGCTTTTAAAGAAACTACATATAATCTCTGGAATACTACATTGCATTAATTGCAAGGCATGTCCCATGGATATTTGAGGCTCAAAACCCTCCCAGATCATTCAACATTCATCTAGTCCAGCATTCTGTTTCCTAGTGTTATCACTCAATTGTTTCTGGAAGAACTTAAACTGTAATTGTTATTCAATAATCAAAGATAGGCTGCCTATGAATATGAATATGATGTTGCCTGGATGCCCCAAAGGGGCAAAGCCTCCAGTGTGACATTGCAACATTACTTTTGTTAGTCTGATGAAAGTAGTGAGTTCCTGTGGATGCTGCTGGATCTGCCCTCTATTTGCATTTTATGTCATGTGTGTGATGATGTCATTAACAAATAACATAAATGGATACAAATGATGTTAGTTAGTTATTATATTTGTACACTGCCAAAACTTGCTGTTCATGTAGGTTTACAACAATAAAAAAACACAAAAAACAAACTACAAATAAAAATAAAATAAGACACAAGCACAAGAAAAGAGAAACCAATTATAAATATAATAACCATCGGCACTTTAATTGTAATGGATGACACTATCTTTCAACTGTTAATGAAATGAAATAGTTAATGCAGAAAATAGCTCCATTTTAACAAACTTATGGAAGGATATCTGGGTTGGCTTTGGGGGAGGCAACTCCAGAAAATGAGGTCCATCCCAGAGAAACGTTGCCTACAAATTTTCATCAATGTTACCTCTGATAAATGTAGGATACTCAGCATCCCCAACTAGGACAAATGTTATTTGGCAGGTGGGTTCTATCTAGAGAAAATGGTCCTGAAGATACCCAGAAGCCAAGTTATGTAAGTCCTTAAAGACTAAAACCAATACTTTGAATTGTACCCTCCTAGCAGCCAACTCTCTGTCTTCAGTACAGTATTACATGACTGTAACAGGCTCAATTTGTAATTTTTTTTTGTATTATGCTGATTTATGATGGTTTTCTTTTCTCTATGAAATAAGCCACTTTGAGTCATTAGAAATAGGTTGGTATAAAAATGTTGCTATAAATCAGTAAACTACAAAATGAGTGTGAACATATATAGTTGTATGTATACATTTATACCACACCAGCCTTTTGCAAAGCACTGAAGACCTTAATGTGCTCCAGCACCTGGGGGCTGGGAGGTTAGATGGCCTGTTGAGAGATTTTTCTCAATTGTTTTGTTTAGGTTTATCCTTGGCAACCATTGCATGCTTTTACCTTTTGTTGATTTTTTTTCCTACTATTTTTAACATGTTGTTAGCCACCCAGGGTCAAATGTGTGCGATAGGCAGCCATATAAATCAATTTAATACATACATACATACATTTAGGCCCCACTGGTCAAACTGAAATTTCAATTAATCCGTAAGTGAAAAGAAGCTGACACAACTTCTACATGATGCAAAGTTAAACACAGTATCTGTCAGTATAAAATAACAACCTCCTAACTTTGCTATGTGAACAATTTACACAAGAAGCTAAAATCATGCCCCCCCCCCAGTACAATTAAAATAAACTATCATTTGAGTCAAACTTGACTCTGGTGACAACATAGACATGTCAATGTAGTTTTCTTGGTAGCAAGATGTAGATTGCCACTGGTTGTTTTTTTTTCCCAAAAAGTTTTACTTTTCTTCCCAATCTAGCCTATAACTTTGGTATTTTCAGATGACCTTCTATCCAAGTACTAGCCTGGTCCAATTCTTATAATGACATATTTGTTTCCCTTTTCCCTTTGAGAGTTTAAGGGGTATAAATGGAGGCTTCCTTTAATTTTATCCTCTCAACAACAATCTTATTTAGACTGAGATGCAGTGACTGGACTAAAGTTGTTCAGTTTTTTCAAATGGATTTTCCTAGTCCCAGTCTAACAATTTAACACCTACACTATATTATGTAAAAATAATTCTAAATAAAACTTTACCTTTGAGGATAAAGACCCCAGTGGGCCCAGCTTGTCATTCCTTGATGTGGCACTCTGATCAGAAATGCCAGTTCAGATCACTAGAGAAGCATCAGGAGTGATAAAGATGGTGGCTAGGGTTGCCTCACCAGACACATTTTGCACAGTAATAGGCTCCAGGCATTTGGTCTTTAGTGTTGTTCCCAATCCTTTTCATCCTTGATAATATCTGGGAGGTCTACTGGGATTGTACTTTGTATTTACTCATTTGATTTATATCCTAACTTCCTTCTAAGAGCTCAAGGCAGCTCCACAACAACCACCTTGTGAGTTACATTGGACTGAGAGAGCATGAGTAGCTGAAAGTGGACTTAAACTTGGATGTCCCCAATCTTCAGCCAACATCTTAACTATAACATAGAAATCTATGTTGTGGTGACCATCTGAGTCCATCTGTACAGGGCCCCGTAAAGCTGCACTGGTTATAAGAACTAATAATTTCATCTCCTGCCTCAGTTTAAATTAGTTATTTGAAATTACTTTCCTGAACTTCAGTTATAGTTCTTTTCTTCTTATAATATGGATGGAAAAGTCATGTGAATATAAAATATAAAAGAATACAAAAGGTTTATGCTATATTCATGGAAAGTGTTCTTGCAAAGCACTCAGCGGAAACTCCTTAATCTTCTTATCTGACACGGAGCTCATTAAATACCAGACGTGTCTAAGTATCTACACTATTAACATTTTTGTGCATGTATTCTTTATTCAGTATTAGTTTAAATGTTTTAGATTTCAGTGAACTGATTACAGAGTTACAGG
Organism: Liasis olivaceus; assembly: GCA_030867105.1. Classification (NCBI taxonomy): domain Eukaryota; kingdom Metazoa; phylum Chordata; class Lepidosauria; order Squamata; family Pythonidae; genus Liasis; species Liasis olivaceus. Next base: position 161,810,450 of record CM061350.1, on the reverse strand, counting down.
TGATAGCTTTGTATAGTTTAAATAAACAGGGTTAACCCCACTGCTTTGAAGAGCAAACTGTCAAAAATCAGAGCAATCAGGTTTTTAAAAGGCAGAAAAGAAACATTTTTAAATAAAAAACCAAAAGCCAAATATCTGCATTGTTTGATGCAAAATTAACATAACTGCCAAGATACATAATGTTTAAGCAAACACTAAAGCATCTACAGTACCCTGAGAGATTCAGGAAACAGTGTGCCAAAGCCATGATTGGACCACCTTCAACACTATGTTCGTAGTTCAGTGGCTCACTCCCTGTCAATCAAGGCTCCATTAAAATAAATAACCATCTGATAATAAGCAGGCCAATTGCCTGTCTGGAGCCAATTTAAACTGAAAGTAATATTCTGAACCCCAAACTATTACATCACTGAATGAAGATTTTTTAAAAAGCCACATTGGACTCCTGTTATTCTAAACAGTTTGCTTCCAAATAATGTATAAACTTGATGCTGGTTTCTGAGCAAATGTGACCTGAGGAAAAAAAAGTCACAGTTTGCCCCATTTAGAGAAAGCAACAAACTACAATTTACTACTAACTAGAAAGAAAATGTTTTCTCATTCTTTCCTCACCCACAGAGGAATGGGGGAGGAGGGAATGCATACACCTAAACCTCACTATTGCTCATTTCCAATCTAAGATGTTAACAATCATCTGAATGTAGCCAGTGGCATGCAACTTTGAAAAATATTCAGAACCTGATACTTCTGCCTCTTTAAAATGGGATTTCTGAATGTTTTAAAATGAAAAGGTATATTATATTCACTTTGAAAGAGAGGAGAGGAGAGGAGAGGAGAGGAGTATGGGTTGAAGCTGGTGCGCAGGAATTTCTGATTCGCTTGCTAAAGACAGACATTTTGTAAACAAAGGACAGAAGGCCGAAACCTTCAAAGCTCAGAAATGAGTAACCACAGGGCTACTGATTCAAAAAAGGAAGATTGGCAAGATTCACACCTTGGGACTTGCAATACATAAAAGGCAGAATTCCTGTGTCTGGTTTAGGCAGTGAATTTCCTGTATACAGTGGTACCTCGGGTTACGAATTTAATCCGTTCCATGACTCTGATCGCAACTCAATTTGGTTGCAATGCGAGGCAAATTTTCCCATAAGGTTCAATGTAAATTCGGTTAATCCGTTCCGCCCTCTGAATTTGGTTGCGCCGCGAGGCAAATTTCCCCATAAGGTTCAATGTAAATACAAACAGTTCTGAAACATATGCATTTTATTTTTAAACCACAAAAACATGAAAAAAAGTACGTACAGCACAGTATGAAGAGGGAGAATGGGGTGGGGAGGCAGTTATTGTTTGGAGGGAGAGTCCCCTCCAAAGGGACATCTCCTTCAGGGGTTTCCTTTCTTCTTTGCCTCTTAGCTGCAGGCTCAGTTCTGGGGAAAAACCTGTCTAAAGTCAGTTGTTTTTTCCTGTGCTGCATAACCCTCCGGAAATGAGAGACCACGTTATCGTTCATCATGTTCAACGCTCTGTTCGTTACAGTTATGTTGGGGTGGTGCTTCTCAAAGAAGTCCTGGCACTCATTCCATTTTTCCATAATGGATTTAATCACGTCACTGCTCACCTCCTCCCTGTCTTCCTCTTCCTCAGTGGAATGCTCCTCACCAAGCGCTTTCTGTTGCTCACTCTGGAGCTCAGCAAGTTCTTCCGTGGTCAGCTCCTCCTCATGGTCCTCAACAAGCTCCTCTACGTCTGCACCATCGACAACCAGACCCATGCTCTTGCCCATGGACACAATCTCCTCCACTACCTCTGCATCAGACCCTTCACGGTCACGTTCAGCGACACATTCTGGCCACAGTTTCCTCCAGGCTGAGTTTAAGGTCCGGCAGGTGACATCTTCCCAGGCTTTGTCAATGAGGCTGATGCAGTGGAGGACATTGAAATGTTTCTTCCAAAACTCTGCCAGAGTCAAGGATGTTTCCTCAGTGACATTGAAACACCTGGTGAAGAGCACCTTTGTGTAGAGCTTCTTAAAATTGCAGATCACTTGCTGGTCCATGGGCTGCAGAAGAGGTGTCGTGTTGGGGGGGGAGGAACTTGACCTTTATAAAGTCATACTCAGCGTCCATATCATCCACCAAGGATGGAGGGTGTGCCGGGGCGTTGTCCATCAGAAGAAGGCACCTTTCAGGCAGCTGGTTCTTGGAAAGATATTTTTTAACGCTGGGTGCGAACACCTCGTGCAGCCATTCCCTGAACAACTGCCTTGTGACCCACGCTCTCGCATTGGCCCTCCACATGACAGGCAGTCTGGCCTTGTTCACACTGTGTTCCCTGAACACACGAGGGGTCTGGGAATGGTACACCAGTAGCGGCTTAATCTTCAGGTCGCCGCTTGCGTTCGCACACAGCAAAAGGGTCAGTCTGTCCTTCATGGGCTTGTGCCCTGGCAGTGCCTTTTCCTCCTGCGTGATGTAGGTTCTGTTTGGCATCTTCTTCCAGAAGAGCCCTGTCTCGTCGCAGTTGAACACTTGCTGAGGGACGTATCCTTCCGCCTTCACGTAGCCCTCAAATTCTTCCTTGTAGGCTTCTGCAGCAGCCTTGTCAGAACTGGAAGCCTCTCCATGTCTTGCCACATTGTGGATGCCACTTCTCCTGAGGAATTTCTCAAACCAGCCTCTGCTGGCTTTAAATTCCTCACTTGCTGCGCTGGTAGAGGGGTTTTTCTGCAGTAAATCACTGTGCAGTTTCCTGGCTTTTTCACAGATGATAGCTTCACTCACGCTATCACCTGCCAGCTGTTTCTCATTCAGCCACACTAACAACAGCTTTTCCACCTCTTCCAGCACTTGTGTCCTCCTCCTCGTTAACATCGTTACTCCTTTTGCCACCTCAGCTTCTCTGATGGCATCTTTATTCTTCAAAATAGTTGAGATGGTCGACTTCGCCATCTTGTACTCCGCGGCCAGATCAGTCACACGAACACCACGATCGTGCTTTTCTATAATCTCCTTCTTCAGTTCGATCGTCACTTTCTTCTTCAAACCCTTATTCTTGCCAAGCCTGCTCTGCATTTTCTTTGGAGCCATGCTGACAAGCACACCAAACACCTTCCAAACGCCACAAAACACACCACAAGCCTCACCGAACATCTCCTTGCTACCGCGATCTCGCCCACAGGAAGCCGTGACCGCGTGGCAGCAGGGCAAATGGCCGCGGATCCGGTTCGTAATGCGAGGCGGAGGTCACACGGCGAGGCAAATTTTTGCAACCGGAGCTGGTCGTATCGCGAAATTTTCATAAGGAGAGGCATTCGTAACCCGAGGTACCACTGTATATGGCTTCCTAATTCTCGGCAATAAATCCACTTACATAACATTTTGAGTCTGCTTAGTAATGTGGAGTAGGAAGGGAACCTAACTGCCATTCCTGCTATGAAGTCTTGACAGTAGGTTCTGCCTCCCTGGCCCCTCACTACAGCAGGACAGCCTGTCCTCCACCCCAAAGATTAAGCAATGGCTACAGATCCTCTTGCAACCCCATGGACTGTAGTTTAGATCGACAATGCCTTACTTCAGTATGAGAATGAAGTTGCAATTCAAATGGACCAGTTAACCCAGACAATGAACCAAGAGATAAGACATAATTTGCCACTAGGACAGCTCAAGGCCTTCAGTTTCTGCTTTTGCAGCCCTCCAGTGCCATCCCTTCCTGGCTAGTACAATAGGAATCTACACAAATTTACTACCTTCCTCACTCATTCTGAGTGATATATATCTCCGTAAGACCTGAGGATTTTCTCACCAATTGCCCTTGTATAGGTTTTATAACTGGACTGATGACCAAGGGAGCTTCAGAATGGGCAATCTGCCTTCTGAGATAGAACACCCTGAATTTTGGAAACAATTTCATGACACTCTTTAGGACTAACGTTTGACAATTCTATTAAACAGGCGACTACCAACTGTGAAATTTGCTGCCTACAACAGGACAGATATTCTCAGTGCAACAGAGTACCCTAAAGATTTTGGCTGCTTAATAAAATTCTGCTTCAAGTTGATGGAAGTCTTGTGCAGGAGGGCACAGATGGGAGAGGAAGACACCACTGTTCTCATCTTCCTCCCCTTCACCCTAACTTCAGAGTCTTCAAAAGCAGAACCAATTTAGCAAAGCTCTATTTTCTGCCACAAAAAAACGCACCAACGCTTGAGTCCTTAGCTGAACCATCTGCTAAATATCATACTTGTGAAGGAAGGGGGAATTTTGCAAGCAGGTGCCCAAATTGCTCCAAATCTAATTTATCAGGAAATAAGCCTGTCCTATTCTTTAAGTGTTCAGAGGCTTGGGCACCCAGAAATTAATTAAACCCAGACGTGTGATGGGATATGCAGTCACTTAATCATTCCTGTAATGGTACTGATTCAGACGAGCTCAAAAATAAAACTGCAGGTCCTAACTGCAGTGTCAGTCTGGTGCCATTGGCAACTTCACCAAATCCTCTACTGCAGACAAATATGCTGTCAGTATGCAATACCCACTTCCAGTTGACACTACCAATGTCTAGCTTTTATACTTAGGACTCATCTTTGAGCACACTGAACTTCTACTTGCTATCAGCAATTATCAACAGTCCACACAATTTTATTTAGCAGTGCTATTACATTTTCCAAGAGTCTTGGGAATGAACTAGCTTCAGGCTTAAAATCAACATATTCATTGGGATGGGGATAAACCTCTGTTTCTCCAGCTTGCAAACTCACAGCCTACAGGGCCTCAGCTCGCCACCACTCATCAAGCCTCCTATCTTGCCTGCAAAATACATGCACTGTGCTGATATGTTTGGAAAGAAGATAGTATGGAATCTGCCCTGCCATCAATGCTGTGACTGTACTATCAATCTCACTCAGATACCCACAAAAGATAGAACTGACCTACCTAAAGGACTGCTGATGAAAACTTGCAGAAAGGCTTTATCTGCCCATCCTCCTCCCCTGCAAGCCTCCCTACCTTTTAAGGAAGTCTCTCCCCATTTGGTCCATGATCCATGTGCCCCTGAACTTTCTAATCATTAAGAATCACTACTGTATCCTCTTTCCATCATTTCTTATGTGTTAGAACAACTGCGGGAGGCATGAATTTTTACTAAATTAGATCTCAGAACTTACAAGCTGATTTCCATGAAGGAGGGGCATGAATATTTAACTCTCTTTGATACTTGTTATGGGAAATGTGGTTCAGATGACCGATAAGCCTTCCAAGTCTTTATGCAATTTATGGTATATATTTTTCCATGGCATTTTAGATTATTCTGAAGGGTTTTTTTATTTCAACAGTTTGCTTAGTTATTTTGAGAATCCCAAGTGCCACACTAAATGATTTTTGGTAGTCCTTTAGTATGTGCATAAATACAGCCTCTGCTCTAAACTAGATAAATTAGTCTTTAAGTTACTGTCATTGGACTATTTGGGCTACCATATTTTCTTGAAAGCACTTCAGATCTATTCTGTCTTGGTGCCTTCCTCCTCATTAAGGGCATATTGCATTTTCTGACTCTCACCAATTTTTATCATACATTTGTTCCTAATGTTACTCCTCTAACTGTACAACTGTACTATAACAGCCTTCTTCTTGCTCAAACTGACATTCCTTCTCAACCCATTCTCCAGATCCCACATGCCCTCTTTATGTTTAACATTTTGCCACGGGCACTGTGCTTTTAGTTTGCTCCAGAATTTGATTAAAGTTTGGTCTCCTTTGCATTTTTGTCTTGACAGCTATTTCCAGATAGGCAACATCATGGTCTTTTTAACAAGGAACTTCTGGACATCAAAGATGCTTTTTAACAATAGTAACATCTCCTTGAAGGAGCAGAACATCCTACTGAAATCAGTACTGACCACAGAAATTTGAAACACCTAGACTTCCCAAAATTAAGCACCAGGTCAGGTGGATACAATTCTCTTTCCATTTTAACTTTCATACCTCTTATATTCTTAGCTTACAGAACAAGCAAGCTAATGTTTTATCATGTAAGTCAATGTACTTTTTGCCTTTTGATCCACATCCCACATGCATCCTTACGCAGCCTCTCTAGCATCTGGCCTATCCTGTGAAATTTCTGGAACCAGAAGGAAATCAGAAGGGAAACTATCAAACTTATATTCAGCAACAGCTGACTCACATAGATGACTTTCAGGATATCCCTAATTTTATCTGTCCCCTGTGGAATGGTCCTTCTTTCTCAAGAGAAGAAGCTTTCCATGACAGCCAGTTCATTGAACATTTTAAGTATTTAAAATGATTCATCCCCTGTGTTTTTTTGGTGGCCTTGTATTAAAGAAGATATCTGTCAGAACCTTGCAATCAATTAACCAGCATTTTAGCTAGCTTGCTCAGTTCTGCCATAATAGTATTGCGTGGGGGGGGGGGGGGAGTTAGGTGAATAGCCATTAGAGCAGATGGCTTGTTATCTAGTTCTCAAGAATGCCAAGGTCGTACCAGCATCAAAGCAGGAGAAGGCACCAGAAGGACCAAGGGGGGTTAAAGGGGGCAAGAAAGAGGGGTTAAGAAAACATTGCTGTGCACGGGCTTTTCAGTTTCAGCAAACTGTATAATGGACTATATGTTAATCTTCAATAAACTGATTTTGTTTTGGAATTGCTAAGTCTCCAGAGAAGGTTTCTTTTTATTGGGTTAAGAGCTACAGCACCTGACATTTTGCTGAAACTCCCTCAAAACTTTGGAGTTTCCACTGAGGGGTTCACCTATTGTGGAAAGCCCGAATCCCGTGCTAGCGGGTGCTGTCTGGGATGGAGGAAGAGACCACTGGATGCGGAGCAGTCGGCGGCGCAGAGAAAAACTTAGAGGGGCTCCCCAGACCCATGGCTTGCTTAACTTTGAGGTCAGACAGGGAGCGGCAAAAAGCGCAGGCATGGAGGATGCCTGAGGAATACAGGGAAGCATCTTTTCTCAGCATAGAAACCAAGGAGTGTTGGTCCCTAGCAGCCGGGCGAGTGGAATCCACATGGGTGAGCGCTCTTGAGGGGTCCATGAGCATGGTACAGGCGGACATCACTACCATCAGAGGAGAATTGAGATGGATAGGAGAGATGATCCGAAGGTTGATGGGAGTTTGATACCCGGACCTGGTGATGGGCGGTGTGCCAGGAGAGAAGCAGATGATGGAAGAAGCCAGAGTAGGGGCTCTACGCATCCCGGCAGGACCGCCACCTCAACCAGCGCCGCCTGTCCTGCAAGCACCGCCGGCACCCGCAGTGCAGCCAGCTCAGCCCCAACCAGCATAGCTGGCCACGAATCGAACAAAGGCACTGAAGGAATGGGGCCTGATGATGAGCTACATGGGGCGGGGGGGGGACCTGAAGGAGCTGGCCAGTTTCCTTGCCCATGTGACAATTTGCCTGGAGAATTGTGGTCATTTATTCCCAAACGACACACAGTGGGTAGTCTACATAGCCTGGGTGTTAGTGGGACGGGCGGTGGAATGGCTAACAGAGATGCACGAAGCTTGAGCGCCTGAACTTCACTACCTCCTGAGATTCATGAGGGTGCTGTGAAGGAGATTTGAAGATCCGAGTGCAATAATGAAAGCCAGAACTGTCCTACACAGTCTCAAGCAAGGAGACCGCACAGTCACTGATTATGCCCTGGAGTTCTGAAGCCTGGCGGGGAAACTCCGCAACTGGCCTGAGCAGTTCAAGGTGTCCTGTTTCCAGAAGGGCTTGAGACGGGACCTCTGGCAGCTGGTGTACTCCAGGGAAACCCACCAACCCTCGAGGGATGGATTGCTTTGGCGGCAGAAGTAGAAGCTGACTGGATGGTTGCAGACCCAGGGTTCAAAAAATCCCTGAGCACCCTGCTAACCTCCCACCGAAACCGGCCGGTTAGCAGAAAGCGGGGATCCCTGAAAAGTGTCCGAAAGGCTGCACCTGTTTCAAGTGCAGGGAGATGGGGCATTTCGCAACAAACTGCCCTAAACCCGATATTGCATTTCCAGCCAGCCAGGTTAAACCATCTGGAAAGTCAATGAAAGGTCTGGGAGCAAGGAAATTGGACCTGAGAGATGATTCTTTTTGAGTGCGCATCCGGGAAGGGGATGAGTGGAAGACTGCTTTCAGTTGCCCTCTGGGCTGTTTTCAATACTGAGTCATGCTGTTCAGGTTGTCGGAGGCCTGGGGGTGTTTATGCCATTGATAAATGAGGCGCTGCATGAATTTCTGTACAGGGGGGTGCTGGTGTATTTGGATGACATTTTGATTCATTCCGATAATCTTGAAGAGCATGTAAAGTTGGTAAGGAAAGTGTTAAAGAAATTGTTGGATGCCCAATTGTATGTAAAATTCTCAAAATGTGAGTTCCACAAAACGCAAATGGACTATGTGGGGTATAGAATTTCATACCAGGGCATTAAAATGGATCCGGCAAAAGTGAGGGATGTAATTGGCTGGGAACCTCCAAAAACCTGGCGGCAGCTACAGCTTCCTGGGGTTTGCTAATTTTTATCACCAGTTCATACCCAACTTTGCTGAAGTAGCTTTGCCCCTCACAGACTTGTTAAAAACTAAGGGGAGGGAAACAGCAAAAGCCCGAAAGCCTGGAGCGCCATTGACTTGGTCAGAAGAATGCCAAGCACCGTTCAAAAAATTAAAAAGCCTTTTTACAGAGCCCATTCTCAAACACCCAGATCCTGACCTGCCGTTCGTAATTCAAGCCAATGCCTCGGCTGTAGCAATTGGGGCAGTTTTATTACAGCAGTCAGAGGGGGGCTGCTTAAAACCTTGTGTATACATTTCCCGAAAATTTACCGAAATGGAGAGGCACTGGCTGGTCTGGGAGAAAGAAGCTTTTGCGGTCCGCTGGGCTCTGCTGACTTGGCGGCATCTCTTTGAACGAGTGCGCCACCCTTTTGAGATTTGGACTGATCATAAGAACTTAGAGGCTCTAACGGCGCCTCATAAATTATCCCCCAAGCAAAATAAAGAAGAGAAATGTCATTTTTGAGAATACCTTCATTCTTAAGTTAATTACCAGCAAGACAATTGGCCAGAACTTTTATCTGTGGCTAGGTTTGCTTATAAGAACTTGGTTCATACCTCTACTCAGATGTCACCATTTCTGGACACATGTGGTTACCAACCACACCTAATGCCTGAAGCTTCCCATCCCTATTTTATCTTAGAAGATTCCTGTTATTCCTAGGAACTATAGGCCACTTGGCACCTTTTCAATAACACGGAGGATGCCAAGGCCTCCTACAAATGCTGTACTGACCATCATCACGAGGAAGATTGTCCCATTGTTACTGGAGACCATGTCTGGCTTTCTACAAGATTTCTCCCCTCCACCTGTCTAAAAAGCTTATCAGGCCATTCCCCTTACTTGTACAGACCAATCTGAGAGCATTTTATCTGCAGCTTTCAATTACATTGAAGATAGATCCTTTTTTCTCTACTCTTTTCTCTAGACTCCTCCCACCCCTGCGCTCTTCTGCCCCACCACTCATTTTGAAGTGGAGAGATGAATAATTCATGAACATATTATGAACTCCTGACAGAGGAAGGACAATCTGGAATATCAGATTTATTGGAAGGCTGTCCAATCACATAAAGATCCTGTAAAGCAGATGTGCACAACCCTACCTCTTCCATACTTCCAATTTGCAATATCTCCACAAATTCAAATCTCTTGACTGGCCGTATGTTCCAGCTTCAATGTCTATCAGTAATACTGGCTCTGAGGAGAGTGTTTGTTTGGGGACGGGAATGTTCTGGAATAGAGAAACAGTTGATAAAAGGGTAGAAAAGATTGTGAGAATTTTCCACTTCAGCTAAAGAAAAAAATGGAAATCTTCTCCCTCCTGAAATTTCCAACCAAGAGGAGGAATAAGTTGAGAAAGCTGAAGAGGAAGGGAATGTTTTCCAACTCCAGCTAAATAAGATGTGGAAGGAGATTTGTCAGCTCCAGTTGATAAAACAATGGAAATGGAAGGAGGGACACAACACCTTTTAATCTCTCTCAACTGGAAAGAGGGGAAGGCATCTCCAGGTCCAAAGGAGGAGAAGATGGAGAGGATGATATAAAGGTTGAAGCGACTGAGGCAGAAATCCCAGATTCCAAGAAAGAAAGAAAGAGAGAGAGAGAGAGAGAGAGAGAGAATATGAATGAATGAATGACAGATAGCAGAAACAAGCTAAGAAACAAGTAGCCAAATGGCCACTGCCTCAAAAAGATAGGAGGAAGAGAGATAGGATTCAAACCTTGGGACTAGCATATATACAGGATGGGATTCTTGGTTATTATTGGATGATGCTTTCTATTTCTTATAATGAATCTTCTTAAGTAACTTTGTTCAGTCTGCTTGGCAATTGGAGTAAGGAGACCATGTAAGAGCTGTACCTGGTATAAAGCCTTGACAATAATGGATTGTAAAACTGTCCCCATGCTGCAGTATTATAGATAAAACTGCATATGAACTTAGGCATTAAAATGCTGATACAGGAACTGACAAAATTGGGATGTATGCCATTTATTTGAAATATATCACATGAAACATTTATCTCATTTGTTTGAGACCAATTTGGTATCAATTACATTTTATGTCCTCCTTATGCCAGTATATAGAAGCAACATTTTGAAATATGTATTTTGAACTACAAATGGAAACAGTGCTAATCCAGCTACAACCTGTTCAAAGTCAAATAAAAGGACTTGAAATTATAGCACAGTTTCTCTGCTAGCAAGTTCTCTAATAGAAAAATGTGTCATCCTATACCATGGGAATCTTGCAATGGTCCTCCACTATAGCTGCAGAGCTATGAATATCATCCCCCTGCTTTGGTATTCGCTTGTAGGAAGCAGCTGTCAGGAGGAATAAATAATAGGTTAGTGTGTAAACCAATGTAGGTCTTCCTGCTAGGCTTTTAAAGCTAAATGGAAATACTGTCACATGTCCCATATTCCTCACAGTTCTGTCTACACACATCCATACATACATATATTTTTGAAATCCAGAAAGCCACTTCATTTTTTAAAGAAAGCAACATCAACGCTAAGGCAGGTATTCTGCTTTAGCAGAGATATTCCCAGAATGCAATGGGGGAAGACTAGAGTATCACAGATCTGCACTGTTGTCAATGAGTAAAAAGGGAGAGATGATTGCATGCTGATAAAAAGCAGCATGGCACTGAGTACAGTCAAGGTTACAAATACTTATTTTTTAAAATATAATTTTTATTAAAGATTTTTTAAAAGGAAGGTAAAAACTAATACAAACTAATATAAAGTAAGAAAAAGAAAAGAAAAAGAAGTTTCTTTTTTGCTAGTTTAAGGTTACAAATACTTCCATAAATCTTGTGGCTCTCATGAAGATTAACGAAATACTTCTGCAAAGATGTTATTCACAAGTGATAGAAATTAACAGAAACTACAGTTATCTATCTTTCTGTCATACTTATTTTTACTACGTGGTCTCTTCTTTTTCTCATACCAAAAGCGCTTCTATTTCATAAAGCACCGTGAAGAAAAGAAATGCTCTTATTCCTTTTTAGGTTAAACCGCCAAAAGAAACAATAGGCTTGGTGTGATAATGCTACAATGAACCAAGGAACAGAATTGGGATTATATGACTCTCATGTACCCACATCAACTGCTTAGATAGTGTCCCTCCCTCTTGCATAACTGCAGGCATGTTCCTTCCTTTTCTAAGAAATTTGAAAACTCTTATACATAAAGAGATAAGAGCCACTCTGGATCATGGCATATTTTTAAAGATCATGGCAGATTTTTAAAGTTAAGCTTCCTGGTTCCACAGTGGCCAAGCATATGTTAAACACAACTCCACCCCCTGTCCCCCAAAAGTTGGATATGAAAATTTATGTACTCCCACTCATATTCACCAGCTATTATTTTCTCCAGCAACTGGCATACAGGTGAAATCTCTCAGAAGGCTTCTATCTTAAAGCTACAATTTCCTATGATACCTTAAGTCACAGAGTTATACAATGGTATTGTGTCCCATTTTATGTTGGAAATTCAACAGAAAAATAGTATACCTTACAAACATTTCATATTACTTGTTCCTGTCTAAGAAAATAATACACCTATACTTATAAATACACATACACACAAACTAGAATGCATTCTCTCACACATTGTGTTTCATTCCTGCTTTCTCTGCCTTGAGGAAATCTGTCAATATTTCACCAAGTCTTTAATTTTTAACTAGACAACCCTGTGACCCATTGGGCCATCCTTTGAGAGAAAGGTAGTGCAGTCTGACGTGAACAGAACAGAACATTAAACTTTAGGCTGACCATATTTTTTTTTATCCCAATGCTGGACAGTCCCATGATCATTCAAGAACAGTATATATCATAAATAAATAATAATAATTGTACAATGTCCCATACCTACTAATTTTTGGGAGAAAGTAGTGGACTATATAAATATGATTAGGTGACAAAAGCTAAAATTTTCAGAGGATAATATTCTTTTGAACTGTACACCTAGTACATTCAATTTGGCATCTGGACAATGTAAATGGATTCTCTGTGCCATTACTATGGCCAAAAGACTGATACTGAAGCATTGGAAAGTTAAATGTATGGCCCCATTTATTCAATGGATTGTAGATCTGATTGTGCTTGCCACTTATGAGTGGATTGCCTATAGACGTAGACTTTTTATGGACAAGTATAATGAAATATGGGATCCATCTATACAAAATACAGTGGGTTAAAAAAATGAGTCATATAAATGTATTGGAAATACATATGCATCTGAATAATATTTGTATTAGATGAATATATATAGATTTGTAACTATTTACTGTTATAATGATATACAAGTTTTTTATTTTCTTTGTTGCATTTTTGTCACTTTTTCGTAATAGCACTTTTTAATGTTTTTCTTCTTGATAGTGTATTATTATTTTTGTATCTTCTCTTTTTCTTTTTTTGTTATTAATTAAAAAGCAATAAAATGATTAAAAAATACATAAATAATTATAGTGGCAAATGAACTTCAATAATAAGTCAATATTTACTTACCTAAACAGATAAATAGAATGACCGCGGGTGGGCAAAAAAGCAGTGGAGGCAAGAGCGACTTCCAACTTCCTGACCGTTTCCCCATTGACTTTGCTTGTGGGAAGCTGGCAGGGAGCATTGGAAATCATGATCACATGATAGTGGGGACGCTGCAACGGCCACAACTTTGCAAATAAAACTGATCTGAACATCATGGAAATTTCAATTCCACAGGGGTAACGGGTCCTGGATTTTTTACGCATTCTTTTAAGTTAGTGGATTTTAGGTACCTTGTTTCAAAAATTGTTGTGGTATAATGCACTGTTTGGGCTAACTTGAGGGTACAAACACACAAACACATAAACACAATGAGAGTTTTAGTAGTATGTAATGATATTCGTGTTTCATTTAACTTGTTTTTGCCTTTTATAAATGATTCTATTTTCCCTTTTAAATATTGCTCTATTATCCAGGAATATATAGATTTGTGGGAAAATGTGTACTTGAGAGACGACAGAGCAGCAGTTACACAGTATGTTCACACTTGAAGGTAAAAGGTGTTCAGTATGTATATCTGTTTGTATAAAGGATTTCTAAAATCAATCTGAAAAAATAAAGTGTGTTCCCATTTTGAGGATTTCTTGCTTTTCTTCCTACGCTTCTCTGGCGTCTTGTGTCAATTTCTTTCATTTAAAACCTCATATATTATTTTTTATTTTGCTTGTTATGCTTAATACAATCTGTGTGCTTCTGGATATTATTGTAATGGACAATAGAAATAGCAGCAATGTATACAGCAAGGTGTATTAAAGTTATTTCAAATGCTTTATAAGATCCTCCATCTACTTTATTTTATTTTCCCAGTCATATTAATAGTGGATAAAGCTTTGGTGTACACTGTTTATATGACTTCTATTTCTAAAGTCTTTGTCCCTGCATATTCCCTCCAGAATTAATGGTCCAGAAAAATAGGGAAAATTCTTCTTATTTCCTGATGGTTCCTGGATTGCTTCCTGCCCCCCCCCCCCTTTTCCCTGCTCAGCAGTTACCTTATGAGAGTTTTGGATTCTCAAAAGCTTGGGCATTTTTTTTTTTGGTGCCATTTTCACTGGTTCTTATTAAAGTATAAAGAAAGAAATGCTTTCTCTGTCCCTTCCTCTTAAAAGCAGAGGTTGCTTGCGTTATGCAGTTTGAAAGAACTGACTGGGATGTCCATTTCAGGACTCACTTGTGAATATGTACTCTATGCTGCTTCAATTGGCAAGCTTACTTCTATTAATATATCTAGCATTATAGAGTTCAGATTGGCCTAGTAGAAAAAAAGTCCTTTCCAATCCAACAACACCCATAACTGGAACTATCTGCCTCATAATCAATACTCAAGATATAATGCTGACCGTCTGAGTGGATCCAAGGCACATACTAGAAAAAAAAAACCTGCTGTAGCTGCATGTTAAAACAGATCCCAATCTCATACATCTAGAAATAAATCCTGCTGGCTTCAGAAAGAAACCTAAGTCACAAGTACATCTGTTTTGGATTATATCCTAAACTTGGAATCCACAGACTCATTACCAGAAACATTAATGCAAATAAAGAAGATATGTATTACCAGGATGGCAGACATTGTGGTTTGGTTTATTAACAAACTTTTTATAATGCCCCAATCTAAAAACTCTAGGTAATATGCACAATACATTATCAAAAATAATAAGATGACCACCTTAGCTGCCATACTCTGCATCAGTTGTAGCTTTCAAGGCATCTTCAAAGGTATCCCCATATAAAGTTTGTTGTAGAGTGATCCCATCCAGAAGATAAGTTGAAAATGATGTTTCAAAGGGGCCAAGATATATATGGATGAATAGCAGCTCTACTGTGTGAGAATACAGTCTGAGCTTTTTTTGTTCCTGTTGAACTCCAGACACTAGTTCAAAACCTCCACAGCATCTCTGGCCTGGCTGGGGTTTATGATATACAGTTGAGTATCACGAACATACTGATGATACCTTATCCCAAACCAACAGATTACCTCTCTTAGCGGTTCATATAGATATTAAATAACATGAGGGAAAGAACTGAGTACCTGTAGTTCCCCATATTGGAGCACTTCCCCCATGACTACAAACTGGAACTCAGATGACAATGGACTCACCATAAAATGCTGCCTCTGACTCCAGATGGTTCAAAAGAATATCATGGTTGATTATGTGAAATGCTACTAGGAGTCTTACAGAACCAGGAGAGACACATTTCCCCAATCCAGATCCTGACAAAGTTCATCCACCAGAGTGACCAATGCTGTTTCAGACTGGTCCTGAATCCTGAATGAAAAGGATCCAGGTATTTTTTTCCCTTCTATGTTCCTCTGTACCTGATTCCTCACAAATTTCTCAACAAACCTTCCCAAAAAAGGGAGATCAGAGATTGGGTGGAAGCTCCAGAGACGGCCTAAACAGAGAGCACACCAGCATCTCTTTCAAGACTGGTGGCATCTCACCCTCTCTTAGATAGTCACTAGACACCTCTCAAACCCAACTAACTACCCCTCAGCCATCCAAAGGCACCAGGCTGAGCATGGGTCCAAAGCTGGCTGTCAGGCCCAGCCCAAGAACAATGAGGCAGTCCAGTCCAGTATAGTTCCTTTATTAGCTTGCACCTTATAGACAGAATCTTGCCAGACTAAACCTATGTTAAAGCAACTAGTGGATAAACCCCGTGAGACTCTAGGGAGAGGCTAGTCTCAGCTTCTTCATCTTCTCATGGTCCTGCTGTGGGCTGAGAAAGCACTTCCCCTGCAACCTCTCCTGGAATGCTCCCCCTCCCTCATGATAACCTTGATCCTCCATTCCAGTATCCTCCTCGCACAAGCCTTCCATTACAGTGGCAGAGTTTATACTACAGACAATTTTATCAATTTCCTCAGGTTCCACAAGCTCAAAAGAATCCTAGCTGTCCTCACAAGATGTTGTCCTAGTCACCCGGCATGGTTCTATCCAACTGACATCTAATCTTGAGCAAATATTAGTGAACTTATCTGTAAAGAAACCTGCAAAAGCTTCACAACTGTCTGCAGGTGTCTTGTCTTCCACATCTCAAATCATCAGGCAAGAATCCAAAGATGCAATAGAAACAGAAAAATATACATATTTTGTCATTTTATCACCACTATGTAGATCAAAGCTCAAGCATGTATCAGTGCTCGGTTGTGTTCATTTATGGTTTTTCAATATCATATTTCACTTCATTTCTTGTATTTCCTCTGAGGATCAATGATCCAGTTGGTATTATTGAGTGGAAAGAGGCCCCTGAAGAAAATGTTGTTAAGATCTCTGGTTGTCTCCATATGCAAACAACAACCTGGCTCAAAACAGAGCTGCCCGCCAAATCATTAGGCAATTCCCCAAGTGCCCTCTAGAAACCCTCAGGGTCCATTAGGCTCTTGGGTGGATCATCCTAATAGGTCTATTGCCCCTGAAGGGGTCCGTTTGCTCATGATCTGTAGTTCAACAAAAGTGATACTGAGCTTTAAGAGTCTTTGAGATGCCTACTGAAAACATTCTCAGCCCTCTAATTCCAGCAGACAGATTTCCCAGAGCACAGAAAGAGTTGGTAATGGGCCAGATAAGCTAATATGGTGAGCTGCACTGACGGAACAGGCCTGTCTATTCTATTAGTGGAGAAAAAAAAATGATCAAACAACACAGTACGTTTCTTCTTCAGATCTAACATAAAACCCACCTAGGCACACTGCAAACATATTCCAAGCAGCATGTCCTTTACCTTGTTGACAAAAGTGTATCATATTAAAATGCACAGTGATGCGATGGCTCATTTTCGCAGTTCTCTTGCATTTATTCCCTTGCATTTATTCTCTCCCACCATTAATGCTCAGTCACAACTATTTTCAGGTTGCACAAGTCATCTGATATTTTAAACTAAAGCCTGGAATTCATATTAAGGATATCTGTAAGCTCCTCATATGGAAGATCAATCAAGTTTATTTATTCTGGGTGTATGAATGTGACATGACTAATGGCACATCTATTTCCTGGAAGATTGAGAGCTATAGATATAGCTATAGATTGAGAGCAAGAATATTTATACTATGTGAAGAAAAAAAATGCATTGATAAAATTCATATTTGCTCATTTGAAAACAGTGCTGTGTTTTTCCTAAAAAAACAACATGCAAGCTTAATTAAATAACCAGTGCCACTCAGGAAACCTCAACTGCTTGTTAATTGAATCAACTTCCTTACCCACCTTTTTCTGATACGTTCACCTTCTAAGCAAACCTTTTAATTTAATAAGGCTTTTGAAGCGTTTTTGATTTCTTATCTAAGAGAATGATATCCTCTCTAATAAATCTATTACTAAACTAAATCCAGGGTAAACCATCTTATCTGCTTAAGTAATTTGCAGAGTATGTAGCACTTTTCAAAAGTCACATGGTATTTTTAAGAGGAATGTTGCAATATTCATTTTAAAACATCCAGCCACAAAGCAATGAAGCAAAGCTTCTTTATGTATGTGCCAGTTCACATGGAGCCTCCTTTAAAATCCCACCAGTCAGTTGTTTGGAGAGAATTAAGAAGAGGGAGACAGCAAGGCCAAATCATAGGCCACAGGGTACATCACAGAGGCAACAACTGAGGCAAAAAACACAGGGAGTGTCAGTTTCGGTCTTGCTGACCAGTTCAAATGTATACAAGAAATGAAACACATCAAGGATTAGAAGCTGTGTATCTAGAAGGAATGAGCAGAATGACAAGATTGATACTGACAATATTCTAATCACAGGCTGTTCTCAAATGAAGGCTTTGATAACGTTACCTCCAGAGTTTCAACCCAACACCAGATGCTGCTTAAGAGTTGGCTGTAAATTGATCAGTTATTTCCAAGGATCCTTTCCTTGCAACAGAGCACTCCTGTCTCTGAATCTTGAGACATCAGCATTCTCAGGGATTTGGTTAATATTTGACTGCCTGGATCCAAGTTGTCTTAGAAGATGGTCTTGGCACAGCTTCCCCTGCAGGTCCTGAGTTTTGGGCTTGTGGAACTCTGCCTTGTCCTTGAATGCAGACAACTCCAGAGGGATATGATAAATAGATCTACATTTTCTTTCTTGAACATCCAATCATCAGGGCTTTAACTTCTTAACAAGTACGGAACTGAGAAGGGAACTGTTCCCATTATACCCAGCTACATATGATTTTTTTTCCAGAAATTTGCTGATGACTGCTTTCATTTGCTCTGTTGTACTATCTAAATTAGCCATGAAATTTTACCAGTTTTCAGGAAAATTCTAAGAAAATATGTATCAAAACAATTTTTGGATATATTTAAAGGTAATACTGATTTTAGCAAAATTCGTTGGAAAATTCAGTATTACCAGCTTTAGAATTTTTTCTCACCAGCAAAATTTGTTGGGCTGAACTTTGCACATATTCCATGTCTAACATGTTACTGTTTTAACACATGAAAGAAGATGAAAATTCAGGACTCTTACTGTGAAGTAGAACTGTTCTGTCTCCTGTTGATTGGCCCGTCTCTTGGCAATGCTTGGCTTGCTCATGAATGTTTCAGAAACTGTTGATTTTACAGACTCCATAGAATTGCTATACTGGAAGCAATCAGATACATCAAAATCTTCAATAGTGACAATATCCTGAATAGTCTGCAGTGTGGCTTCCATTGTTTTTTTAACCTGACATAGAAAGCACAGAAGGAATAAAAAATAAAAAGTGAGACTGCAGCATAACCAATCATATATTTGATTCTGTTACAGTACAAAGACTTTTTGCAGGGATGCTGAGAAAGAACAAATCTTCTAATTATGTATCCTATATGCCATGAGAGTGATCATGTTCTGGTTCTAGTGCAAATTTGTACAAGGGGATCAGTGTAGCAACTGATTTGCAACTTCAGTCTACTTGCCCTGCAAAGAACAACAATGAACATAACCATTGCGACATGAAGCTCTGCTTGACTTGGAGCATCTGACGTAGTGGCATCCTTGTGTCTGACTTGGCAGCCCAAAGAAGACAGGGAGAGCATGGATGAAGCACATTGGTGGAGGGGTAGATGTCATGGAGAATCTTATCCACTTCACCAGGCTTCAAAAGAATCTCACATAATTTTAAAAGACCCTACCCTGCTCACCAATGTGGATGCTGCTCCACTGATGTCTAAATCAGAATGGGTATTATATGTATGCTGTCAGATCTCAGGCTAAAAGACATGAAAAAACAGGAATATGGAGCTGTACCAATGAAAAGACAGAATTCCCTATGACAGGTATGGAGTTTGGGTTCTTACCTCTTCATTTTCAATCTTCAGAGTGGATAGCCTAGACTGTAGCTGCTGACATCTTTGTACCAACTCACTCTGCACTGGTTGCTGGGCACATAGCTGGAATACCTAGAAAAGAACAGGTATTTTTGCAACTTTCCAGATACTTGCTTCCAGTTCTTTTGTTAAAACTCATAATCAGGTATGAAAAACCTGCACTGGGCCACCCAAAAATGGATAACTAAACAAACTGGGATATACAACATCAAAACAAGTAAGTTTCACTGTTACATTTTAGATGTAATGCGACCAATAATATAATTTGTCACCGCCCAGAGTTGCTCTGTAGTCAGATGGGCGGTGACAAATTGGAAAAATAAATGAATGAATGAATGAATGAATGAATGATCGATCTCAAAAATTAACAGTAAAGAATGAATCCATGATGAACAATGAAAAATTGTCTGCAATGTTTCAGACAAGTTAATAGAAGGTAGAAACAGATGAAACAAATTATTTTTAATTTTTAATTATGTTTTGTTCAATAAACCACAATTGCCTGGATGTTCACAAATACTTAGTCATAAACCACAGTTTACCATCTACAATGGTTAGGCTCACATATTGCACTAAGCCAGTTAGCTGCAGTTAATTCAGAAGTCAGTGGCATGAGTGCTAAGCAGAACCTACTGCGAGATCATATTATATCTTTGCTACAGACCCTGCACAGACTACCAATTGGCTGCTGGGTACAATTTAAAGTGCTGGCTTTGACCTATAGAACCCTTTATGGCTTGACACCTGGGTACCCACAGGACCACCTGCCCCAACCAGAGTCAGCCCGCTCTATCAGGTCCTCTAGGAAGAAACTGCTCCTAGCGCCCAACTTTTAGGAGGTAAATGGTGTTGGGTCCAGGAGCCACTGCTTCTTGATAGCAGTGCTGGTTCTGTGGAACAGCCTCCCTGTGGAAATCAGGCTGGCCTCCTCCTTCATTCCATTCAGAAAGATACTGAAAACAGAACTGTTCTGGAGGGCATTCTAAGTAGACTTGGACCATTTCTGCTTTATTGTGTTGTTTTATTCGTGAATTGTTATTTTTTTTTTAAATTTATTAAACAAATTTGTACAGCTGCCCATCTACCAAAGGAACTCTGGACAATAAACAAAGATAAAAACACAATACAGTGATCAAAATTGTTGGATGAAAGGAAAAGAAAAAGAACAAAGAGAAAGTTGAGGCCCCAATAAAAATGTCAACACCCATAGATAACCCCACAAAATTGTTATAATGTTTTGATTTTATGCTAATTTTATTCCTACAACAGATGATTTAAACTGTTTTTTTCTATGTTGTGCTAACAAGTGGAAGGATGGAAAGACAGATACATAGACAGACAGACAGATGCCACAGAATCTATATCATAGATTAGTTTGATATGCGAATGCACCCAGCTTCCAATAAGATATATGTTCTTGCAATTGTATGTGCTATTTTTATTTTTATTTTATTTATTGTATTTATATAACTGCCCACCTCACATAAAAGTGACTGTTATGATTTGTACAATTGTTTATGCCATTATATAATGTAAATTCACAAAATTAACAGTGAAGAATGAATCCACAATGAACAATGAAAAGTTGTCCACAAGAGTGTGAAGTCTTGGCTATGCCAGGTGGCCTGGGGGCCGGATGGGGACTCGCACCATTGGAATTGGCTCGTGGGGTAATTGAGTCTACACCCCTGGCATCTTGAATGTTTTTAGTCTTTTTATGTATATGGTTTTTTGTATATAGTTCGACTTTTTAACTAAATTAATGTGAATATTGATATTTTCAACTGTTTCGGGGTTTTATTTTAATTATGTCACCCAGAGTCACCCTCTGGGGGAGATGGGTGGCATATAAATTAAATAAATAAATAAATAAATAAAATTTAAAAAAAACCTTTCTATATTAACTGAAGCAAAAAAGATAAAGGGGTACCAAAATCCCACTCCATACAAATGAATGTATTCAGAGGGAAATAGAACTACATATGAATTATATTATGATTCCCAGTGTATATCCATTTAACTTTCACTGGGAAAAAGGGGATATGTATAGAAAACTGCTATACAACAGTAGTTGGCCAGACTAATTTTTTACAAGGAGGAGCTCTCCACACAGGTAGTCCTTGCTTAACATCAGTGACTGTTCAAAGTTACGATGGCGCTGAATGAAGGGACTTATGACCAGTCCTCAAAGTTCTGTCCATTGTAGCACCACCATGGTCACATGAACAAAATTCAGGCCATTCACATTTACAACCACCTTTTGGCCATTTGCCTATCTGCTGCTGCCAGCTGCCCAGCCCTGTCCCCAGCCACCTCACCTCTCCATTTGCTTGCCAGCCAGGGCCTCTGCTTGTAGGCCAACCAAGGTCTCTATCTGCACACCAGCCAGGGCCTCTGTTCAGGCCCAGGGACTTCTTTTGCGAAAGAAGCTTGGTGTGTGAAAGATGGCCTCGGCTGCACTGGTGCAAAAGAAGGCAACATGAAAGATGTCCCCAGCTGGTACAGTAGTGGCATGTGGTGCGGCGGGTGCAGTGGCGGTGGGCAGGGCTGGGTGACAGGGCAGCTGGCAGCAGCAGGTAGGCAGGCAGTCAAAAGGGCAGAGATGGGGGGGAAGATAGGTAGGTGGGGGGAGTTCAAGAGGAGGCAGTCCCATACCTTACCGAGGCTCAGGGCTGGAAGGGACCAAGCCTCACCTAACAAACAGTGGGATTCAGTTAATGGCAATGGGGACTGCTGGGATTGCCATTGCTAAGCAATGTGGTCACATGACATCGCACTTCATGGTCATTGTCTAGCGCTGGAAATTCTGGCCCAATTACTGTTGTTAACTGAGGACTACCTGTATATAGAGAGAACTTTCCCCAGTGAATATGAAATAAATGTTTATTGGGGAACTGGGACAACACTGAGTCATAATGAGCAGGACTAGGTTAATTGGGCCTATAATATGCATTCAGTACTAAGGGACTGTTCATATTCCTGTATAGTCCTGGGCCAATCATGGCTATAGTTTGTTCTGCTTCCTATACAGGCTTTCTAATTATGTCTCGACTGAAACTTGCAATGAAAATATATTGACAGAGAAAGAAAAAAAAAAACTAACCATGTCACCCATATGGGGCTGAAACTCAAACTTCATCGGTGGGCAGAAGACACTGTTACACATTTCCATCAGGCGCTGCTTGTCGCTGTTGGCATCCAGGTTTTCAACAGCATTCTCAATGGCATCCAGGCCCTCATGCTTTGATTGTTCTAGATTGAGCTCTGCTGATAGGAATGTCCTAAGTGCCCTACCAAGGCTGGCATGATACCCTAGGTCACAGCACTGCTGAAAGAAACAGGAAAGTAAAGACCACTTAAAATTCAGGAAACTGTTGAAGGAAAAGTTACAAATGATACAATATACCAACGGATAATACAGACAAATATTCAACTCAAAGGATCTATTATTTTCTGGAAGTCAGTAGTACACTAAAACATAAATTTACATAATAAATATAGGTACTTCCCAGGTTGTATGAGACCTAACTTATATAAATTCAACTTTACACAAATGTTTTTATAAACCACATTTAAGGAGAGAAAGAAAAAAAAACTGTGTTACACCGGCAATGTAAAGTAGTCCAGCACACAGTTGAATAACTTATTTACACAAAGTTTGAATTTGCAAAGCTTTCTACAACTGATTGGTTATGAAAGTCAGGGAGCACCTGTAATAAATACTTTTTCTTTTTTTAAAAAAATACATCACTGAAACAATTTTGCTTAAACTGAAAACATGAATTTCTGTAGCAATTTGTTTTAGAAGGTGGAATTAAAACACAGTTCAGTTTGACACAACAGAATATCCTCCTTAAGATTGATTTATTAACTGATCCAGCCCACAGTAACCTGTCTTCCTAGATCCATACTCAATCTTCTTCTGAACTGGGACCATTCTCTGCTCTTCTGCTCCCAGTCCCTCACTCCTTTCCTCCAGTGTTGTTCTCTTACTGTATCCAGCTGGATTGGCACCAATTACTTTCACTAGCTAGTTCTTTAGCTAGGACCCTACAACTAAAATCTCAGGAAAGCTTCACACAGTAGACATCTTTACAAGCTGTCTTTGAGGCACAGAACTAAATGTGTGGACAAGAACTGTGCTCCTGTTTCCACATCCATACACCTACTGGAAGTCCAGATATTAAGAAGAAATTTTACAGAGAACACTTGCAGAGAAAATGTGCATCTATCTAGTTGACAGAAAATATTAAATTAGCTTGTAGAGGAGAAGATACACAAATAGCTTGAAAATAAAGTTAAACATGATTTAGCAATTGCACAATTAAATATAAAGGACAAGTCTTCATTCAAAAACTTGGAAACATATCCTTTTCTAACATTTTTTTTCTTCCTAGTGTTTTTCCCGCACACGCAGGGTCTGCCTTTTTTGGGTCAACTGAATGTTGATCCGTTGGTTGTGACAGGAATTGACCAACCGGCTTGTCACCCGAGCCTGACATAGGGGGTTGAGAGAGAGTGACTGCCCCAATGTCACCCAGCCAGCTTTCATGCCTAAGGCAGGACTTGAACTCACAGTCTCCTGGTTTCTAGCCTGGTGCCTTAACCACTAGACCAAACTGGCTCTCTTTTTCTAAAATATATACATTTTTTGTCATCCATTGTCTACTGAAATGCTTTTTAAATAATAAAAGAATCCCCCTTCCCAATTATACAGTAGGTGAAAAACAAGTGTATAGCTGATGAATAAAAGGATGTGAGCAGGGTATCAGGATAAGTTTATTCTGTCACTTGGGTACATGACCCTTGCCCATACTGGCTAATTACATCCAGAAGTTGCTGACTGGGTCTGTGAAATAATAAATACACCTCTGCAAAAGAGGGCTCTAAGATACTTCAAAAGAGGAGACTACAAAGTCTCTCTTGAAGAAGTCAGTCCTGCAGCCCAAAGACACTTTTCCTACTATGAGTGAAATATAAACACCCTTCCGCCTGCCTCCAGAGCACGATGCCTATTATAGGATGTTCTGATGTCAATGTAGGAGCATGTGAAAGGAAGAGCAGAAACTTGTTAAATAAAATATGTAATCAAATAATTGCTGATAGAGAAAAAGATACTGAAAACAACATCCAAATAGAAGCCTGAAGTATTTTTTGCATTTACTATATGGTTACTCTATTATTTTTCAAGCCAAATCATATGAAAATAAGCTCCTGACATCACTTGATGAGAAAAACGTATATATCAGTAGAAGAGGAAGAATGGCTTCAGCTGGGGAAAGAGAGAAAGAGAAAGAAGGAGAGAGAGAGAGATTGATTGATTCCAGGAAGCCTTCTAAAAGGATGAAGTAGCCATCTGTTTGATAGATGCTTTAAGCCACAAGCTTACATCTCTCCCTTCTAGGCAAATACTGCAGATAAACGGCAGAACAGAAATTCATGCACATGTGTGAGAGAGAAGAATCAAAAAGACAAGAGAAACATAAATGTATGTGCTTAAACTGAATCTTGCCATGGCCCGCTTGTGCTATGGGTACAGTGCCAAAAGTCTGTGGCAGGTGTGGAGAGTCTGCTTGTAAAGCAGCAATTGTTGGCTTTACTGGAAGCTTGCAATGAAAGAACATTAAATTTAGTCAAGAAGCATAAAGACTAAATAGGGGTAAACAAAAACAAAAGATGGTTGATTGAGAATCTGCACATGTCGAGGATATTTTTATGGTAAATAACTATTCAGCAGTTTCAGCTTTGCAACCAAATTAACATTCCATGTTTTTCACAGAGCATGGAAGACACATCTTGTGAATCTTGTCAATCAATCATGAGACAGGTCACCAGAAATTTCAGAAAGACTAATACCCATCTGTGTTAATACATGGTTTAGACTATCAGAGTTCAAGCCTTATGAATGAATTGTTCTCAGGTGTGGGTTTCTATCTATATAAGAGTAGATGTGCTCATTTGTATATGTGAATCTATTTTTATATCTCCATTCATGGAATCTGAAAGTGAAATTCTAATTAATATATAATCCCTATTGGAAATCAGAAGAACAAGATTAATTCATCTATGTTTTCCACCTCATTTCTCAGCACTCCTTATTTTTTGCATTTTAAAATATCCCCAAAATTACATTTACAAGTGTGTCAGTCTCACCCATCTTTCTTGGTTATATAAATGTTTGATGGAAGCATTTTCCAAAGATTATTTTAAAGATAAGAATTGAATGATGGCTCAGACAAATTAAGTTCTCAACATGACAGCTGATTAACCTTCATCAGCTAAAAAAAATATTGAAATACAAAGCTGGTAAGATGGAGGACAAGAAAACATCCAGCATTCCAAAATTCAGTAAAAAAAATACCTCATGTCTGTCCACACTTTTACAGCTGCACATTTATTCTGCAAAACTACACTGATGAATATACAGATACAAATCTAGTAAATGAAGTTTACTACCTATCAGTGATTCCTATTTTTTCTATTTTGATTCTTTATAATTAATCTTGAATTCTTTTATCATATAGATAGTTTAAAAACTTAAATTTTAGAAAATAAATTTTAGTTGCAGCATTCATCCAAACTCACAGCAATAAGGACATAATTGGTGCTTGTTCATATTCACTCAGTACAGCACCCTTTGGATTCATGGGTTTTTATGTTTTGTTTTTGTTTTTGCTGGAGGATAATAATGATCTGAGTAGAAATGATACTGCTTAGCTCAACTCCTTCACATTATCTTTCTCTTTTTAAAGGAGATTTAAGGATTTATTAAGAATAGACCCCCCCCCCGCAGTATCCTTCATCATCCCCAATAAGCAAATACGTGGATGTTGATGTTTCTAGTTCACCACATCTGAAAGGCGTCTGAATAGGGAAAATGGAATTAAATTGATAAGAATACAAAAAAGCACCACCAGAAATTTCTTATAACATAAAATCAATGCCAATCAGAGCAAGATGGTAGGTTCTGGATATGTCTGTGGGGGCTTCTTAGTCATCGGTGTGATATGTTTTTATTTGGATTCCAGCACTGAGTAGGGTGTTGGACTCAATGGCCTAAACGGTCTCTCTTGACTTTATGGTTTTATTTTTGTCCAATCTACATTTTAAGTAGACCACTCTAATTTGTACTTTCAGGAAGCAGTACAAAGATCAAACACAGTTCAGAATTCTGGGCTGCTCAGATATTTCATACAAACATGGATAAACCAGTTTATAAAATTTTGCATGTTAGAAAAACTTGTATATGAAATAGATCTGAATTGTTATGAATGTGTTTTTCATAAAGACTTAGCTCAACCCAGACTTAAATTCAATAAATGCTAGCCTGACAAAAACTGGAAAAGACTGACTTGTCTATCCCTACTACTAGTCTTCTATGGGCACTGTACTGAAGAAGAAGGCTAATTATTTGCTTGTTTGAACATTTATTTCACTTTTTTTTTTATGGTGTAGCAATTAATGTCTTGAATTGGGACTGAGAAGACCAGTTTCACCTATGAACATTTTCTGTCTCTCAGCCTAATCTCATAGGGTGACTGCCGGGGTGAAAAACTGGAGTAGGGAGTGTTATATATGCCACCATGTATATCTTGGAAGAAAGGTGGCTGTAGATCCATTGAATAAGGAGAAATGCAGATGTATTCTTTATTACTGACATTAGTTGTGTGAATCTCATGCATTCCTATATAACCTTAAGAAAATTCACCATCCACCTCAACAATTTGGGTTGGTCTCCAGATCATTTGGATAAATAAGGCTGTTTGAATCTTTCAGCCATTTAAGATGAATTGCAAACCATTTTTAAGCATTCTGTTATAACTCTTGGAAATCATTCAACCAGTAGGTCAATACCCAAAAGCAGAAGAAAACATGAAGTATTCATAAAGAACCATTTTTTAAACTAAACTAGGAAAATCACATCCAAGGAAGGAAAAAAACACCTGTTTTCTATTATTAGTAGGGTTACAGTTCAGAGCAAAATGGAGAGTAAATGCCTCTAATAAACTTCTGAAACTGGGCAAAAGTGAGCATGAGATTTTATGAGTGGATGAATAACAGAGTAGAAAGTTTTCTAAAGAGTAAATGGACAAAGAGGAATTACTCTTCTTGTTTGGAGCCTCCTGTTTTCTCTCTCCCTCCCTTCCTCCCTATCAGTTAGCTTCAGGCTTCCTCAATGACTATTTTTTAACCTTGATTATGAAATGCTATTACAGCTGAAAGGCAGCATTCAGCAACAGTACTGAGGAACCAGTAAGCAATTCAATACGGTCAATGTACCAGCTCTATTGGATGGATAAGGGTACCCACATGATATAGGACAATATTATATTAATAAAGCTTCAAAAATAAGTTCAGAAGAAGGCAATGGCAAACTATTTCTGTACTGTTACCTAGAACACTACATGGAGGCATTTATGTAATCACCAGGAATCAAACCTAATTTGAGAGAGTTTTAACTGTTAAAAAAAAAAGACCACCATCATCAAGACAGAAGTTAGCTATTTGTGACCCTTCAGTATACAGGTAGTCCTTGCTTACCGAATGTCTCATTTATTGACTATTCGAAGTTATGACAGTGTAAAACAAAATAGCTTTGTGACTATTCCTCGCATTTATGACTGTTGCAGCTTCCCGCAGTCAAGTGATTGCCATCTCAGCACTTCACAACTGGTTTGTGACAGGCAGAGTTAACAGAGAAAGGGGATGTAAAATTGTAAGTCATGGTTACGTGATGTTTTGCTTAACGACTGCAGTGCTTCAGTTAACAACTGAAGCAGAAGTGAGGTCATAAGCCTGTTGTGGTCACATCATGTTTTGCTTAGTGACTGTGGCACTTAGCAATGGACTTGCCAGTCCCAATTGTGGTCACTAAGCAAGGACTACCTGTAAACAATACAGTCATATGTCCCACTCACATTTGTCTTGACCCAGTGGTCCACAAGTCAACTCACTATTGTCATATCTTCTACTACTGTCTGGCAAGGTTGATTAAGAGAGTCTTATTTCCCTCTCTTTATTGGAACTGGGAAGGAGACAAAAAGTATCTCCAAAATATACCCAAGATTTGGACAATTCAGTTTAACTTGTCTCAGATTCCTGTGTGCCCCATCTTTAGTCCAAAGCTGGAATGTAAAGGTATAATATTTCATATTCAAAGCAT
The DNA here is from genome assembly GCA_030867105.1 of Liasis olivaceus. Taxonomy (NCBI): domain Eukaryota; kingdom Metazoa; phylum Chordata; class Lepidosauria; order Squamata; family Pythonidae; genus Liasis; species Liasis olivaceus. The sequence goes on along the minus strand of CM061350.1, from coordinate 161,781,897 downwards.
TCAGAGCACTCAGTGCCACTTAATACCAAAGTAAGCTGAATTTTTTATCTGACTCTGGAGGAAAAGATTAGATATTGTATTTCTCATATTTTGTTTTAGAGGCATTTTGATTTGACTTAGCTACCTAACGTCTAACTCCTAAATAAGGAAGGGGAAGATGAGATTTTGCTGATTTTGAAGACAGGTATGAGATGAAGATAAGGACCAAAAGCCTATTCATGCCTGTTTTGTAGTATGTCCTACTGATGTGTGCAAGTAAGGTTGTTCCCAAGGCTTTCTATAGAAGTTGTGGAGTGTGGACACTCAAAAAATATTAAAATAATAGAAGTGACCTGACAATCGCAGAATTTGGTTTGGCTATTTACTTAATTAGTGCTGTGTTTAAATGTTGTTGTCCTTCTATAACTGAATGAAAGTCAGACTGAACACAGATAAAAGATAACATCTGCATATTGACTTCTGCCATTGAAGAAATTAACTGAGGAGAATAACATAATGAGGTCTGTAGCGGAAACATTCAGGAAATACACCACCATAGTACACTTACATCAATGAGATCAGACAGGTCATGGATATAATACTTGAATACAGATGCATTGGTGGCTTCCAGAGCCAGCAGGTATTCATTTCTTGCCTTAATAGCCTTCAGTTTATTTTCTGTGTATTTTGCTTGGCGCTGAAAAGTAACCAAATGGAGTTTTATTACAAAAGAATTAAAACGAAGAAAGCAATAGCCTTGAAGGAAGAAAAAAATCCTGCAAAATCAAGAAATGATTTCACCATTTTCAACACTGCTTTCTTTCTACTTAGACTCTAAAAAAACTAACACTTTTAGGCAAAATAAATGCATCATGTAGCAATGAATCAAAGAACTGTTGAATTCTATAGAGACAGGAAGGTAATCTAATCCATAGATGGCCAGAAAGAAGCTCATAGGAACATGTGAGGTTAACATATCCAATCCTAAAAGCATACTTGCATCCTGAAGATCCCTGCAGAATTTTGCTTGGCTCTGGTATGGACACAGAGGACTGACATCAGCAGGAGGTACTAAAGAGCCAAGTGTGAAGAAAGGTCTGATACCCAAATCATCCAAATTACAGGGACAGATCATGTATCACTAGAACTTAATATACCATCTGCACTAAGCAGCTGGAAGCTTAGGCCCACACACACATTCACATTCCTCTGCCCATAAGAATAGAAAACAGCCCTTCCTGATCTAGCCCAATCTCCGGAATCAAGACAGGATATTATACACATGGAACGTTCATAATTTAAACCTTCATCATAAAGTCAAAACTAATTCAGTATTTATTTCTTTTATCTATTTTCATTATTAAAAATACTCCAAAGAGGAGAACATTTAAAAATATTTTACAATAAATTAAAATAAGCTGTTATGGCTCTAATTATTTATTAAAAATTGAAATCCTAAATACTATGATGCAGTATAATGCTGAACCAGACGGGAAGACACAGCAGCATCTGCCTACCCAAATACTTGATGAAGAAGTCTTAAACTGTCACCAAAGGTTTATGATGCTTGCTGTCAACTGCATCTGAAGCAGAAGGACATTCCGCAGCTGAGATTGTGGAATCAAGTATGCCTACTCACAACTCACTGCATAGCAAATAGCCCATGGGTGCAGCATCCCCAGGATTTCACCTCCAGTACAGGTAGTCCTCGAGTTATTGGGACCAGGATTGCCAATGCTGACTGATGTGGTCATAAAGCATGACATCATGCGATCACATTGCTTAGCGACAGCGATCCAGGCAGTGCCGATTGCCATTATAATCCCAAGACGTGCGGGTCATTAAGTAGGAAGCAGCAGGAGGCCCAGGTGAGGGAGTGCGGGGGTGCCGCAGGGGAGTGCGGGAGGCCCTGGGAAGCCCTGAGCAGGCTGCCTGCTAGTTGTGGGAGGAGAGTGCTGCGGTGCAGCACAAGTGCAGGGAGGCCAGGAAAGGACGGTGTGGAGTGTGAGAGTACGGAGACCCAGGGAAGGAGGGCGCTGGTAGGTGCATGCATGTGAGTGCAGGGAGGCCCAGGGAAGGAGAGCGCTGATCAGTGTGTGGGTGCGTATGAGCAAAGGGGGAAAGGAGGGCACGGTGCATGCATGTGAGCAAAGAGAGGAAGTTGGACACGGTACATGCATGCGAAGAAAGGCAGGGGTGGGGAAGACCAAGCAACTTGTCACCTTCCCTGCCGGCTTCCCCATTGACTTTGCTTGTGGGAAGCCAGCAGGGAAGGTCGCAAATGGCGATCAAGTGACCCTGGGATGCTGCAACCAGTCACAAGTGCAAGCTGGTTTGCCAAGTGCCCGAATTTTGTTCACATGACTACAGGGGCACTACAATGGCCAGAACTTTGAAGAGTGGTCATAAGTCCCTTTGTTCAGCACTATCGTAACTTCAAATGGTCACTGAATGGTCAATTACTGAATGAATGGTCATAACTCGAGGACTACCTATATATCGAGGAACAGTAAATCTCTTTCAAGAGAGGGAGAAAATGCATTGGCTATATAGCCCATAATTACTTTACTTGCTCCACGTATGATGCTAAGAAGAAAAGTTTGCCTGCATTTCTGTATCTCAGTACAATGAACTTTTCAAATTCAAAATATTACTTTTAAAAACAACATATCAAAAGTAATCTAGTGCAAATATTAACCTTTTTTCCCCCAACTTTTTAAATACAGTCTCTTTGCCTATGGCATTATTCTACCTCTGCAAGTTAGAAGATTTAAATATCAAATTGGCAACTGATTGATACATAATATCTTTGCGTACCATGCAAGTCAGAGTTTCAGTTCAAATGCTAGATCCCTAGATTTACTAGGGATCAGAAGAAATAGATGAGTGCCAAAACTACCTCCTCATACTTTTGATTTCTATACCTCCTCATTCCAACTCATGAATATACATACCTAAATATAGTTCCCAGATCTCAGAATAATCCCTGAGCCATTAGGTCAGTATTTCGGCTATTTCCCCATTAAACAGCTCTTCCCCCTTAATGCCCTGATAGATACTCTATTGTGTGTTAGATTCACAGCAGCTTCACAGATTCACTCAGCAGCTGCTCTGGGTAAAGAGAGGTTTGCGATTACCCAGCAGTTGACCCTGTTGCGCACTCACCTTCTCTTTCATCTTCTCAATCTTCTTGACTGAGCTCCTTCGGACATGCTTTTCTTCAAACTTGACACTGGAGGCTGAATCAGGGGAGCGTGGAGTTTGCTTTTCCTCTTGCTTCACAGACTTACCAATCTGTTTTTCTTCCTGTTTCTCTGCCTCTTTCAGCTTGCTTTGAGCACTGATGCTGTCAGCATTGTACATGTGGTAGGTCTTCATTACCTGCAAAGGCAATTCTCACTTATCAAGCATTTTACTGTACTTTAAAAAGTTTGCCCAGCTGGGAACAGTTGAACATTACTCAACCAATGCCTTTAACATAAACTTAAAATTCAAACAGAAAAACTATTCTACAAGCCTACTGTACAGGTAGTCCTCAACTTATGACAGCAACTGGGACTACAATTTCCGTTGCTAAGTGATGCAGTTGTAAAGCGCAACCACATTGCTTAGCGATGGCATTCCCTACGGTCCCAGCTGCCATCGTTAACCAAATCCCACGGTTGTTAGGTAAGGCAACTTCCCGCCAGCTTCCCACAACCAAGTCAGTGGGGAAGCTGGCAGGAAGTTTCAAGTCCCAGGCGGTTTGCAAGTAAGCTGGCAGGCAGGTAAGTGGCTGCTGCTGGATGGGGGAGGGCACAAGGGGGTGCGTGATGATGCACGGGAAATGTGGCAAGGCTCAGGGAGGGTGCAAGGGAGGCTCGGGGAGGGTGTGCATTGGTGTAAGGTATGCATGGTGTGGCTCAAGAAGGGTGCCCGAGGGAGTGCAGGAGGCACGAGTGTTGGGACGGTGTGCAAGGGTGCATGAGGGTGCACAAGGGTGAGGGGAGGTGTGGCAAGGGTTTGGGAGAATGTGTGAGGGAGGCACAGGGGGGGTTGGGAAGGGTGTCCGAGGGTGTATGGGGGTGCGAGGGAGGCATGGTGATGGTCAGGGAGGGTGCACAAGGGAGGCACAGCGAGGCATGGGGAGAGTGTGCACGAGTGGCGGGGAGGCATGATGAGTCTGGGGAGGGTGTGCGAGTGGCCACCATGGTGCGAGCACAGAGGTGGGGGACACTTACCCCAGCAACTTTGATCATGGGGTGCTGCAACCAGTTGTAAGTGCAAGCCAGCTGTCAAGCACCCAGATTACATGACTGCGGAGGTGCTCAGATGGCCAGAACTACAAGGATTGGTTGTAACCATATACTTGTACAGCTCAAAAGGATCATCAAAGGCATGGGACATTTTAAAACTCTGTCATTCTGGATGTCTGGGGGCTAAATCAGAGCTTCCACTCCTTCACCCCAACTCTGCTTGTGAAGGCTTGCATGGAAATATATATATATATATTTACTTTTTTCTTTCAAAATTTGTTTTGTTCTTATTCTCTTAAAACTTTCTGAAATAAAAATTATATATAATTATATTATTATTAATATTATTAATTTATTAATATTAATATTATATATAATTATATATAATTTTTATTACAGAAAGTTTTAAGAGAATAAGAACAAAACAAATTTTGAAAGAAAAAAGTAAACAAAGTAAAGTAATGTGAAAAAAGTACAAAGAAAGAAATAGAGAAGAAAAAGAAAGAAAAGGAAAAAAGAGAAAAAGTTATAAAGCAGGAGCTTCCGATCTTCATGACAGCAGTTACAAGTACATGTATATTTTACCCTCTCTCTCTAAGTTTACAACATAATTTCCTTCTTTCCATAATCTACCCTTTTTAATCATCAAACCCATAAATCACAAGTTCATTTTTCGCTTTTTTCAGCAAAAAGTCCGTAAGGGGTTTCCAGTCACTAATAAATGTGGTGAGTGTCCTTTCTTTAATCAGACAAGTCAGTTTTGCTCTGTCTGCTAATTCTGTCATCTTCACCAGCTATTACTCTATTGTGGGTATTTCAAATTCTTTCCATTTTTGTGCATATAATAATATTGCAGCAGCTATCATATATAATAACAATCTTCCATAACTATTTTCTAATTGTTTATCCATTAGACCCAACAAGAAAAGTTCTGGTTTCAACTGAATATTAATCCTTCAAATTTTTTGTTTTTTCTGTGTGTATTTGAACCCAAATTTTTCTGACTTTTTTGCAAATCCACCAGGCGTGATAAAATGACCCTTTGTGTTTTCCACATTTCCAACACAAATTTGAAGTACTTTTATACATTCTAGATAATTTTTCTGGAATCATGCACCAATGATACATCATTTTATAAAAATCTCTTTTAAATTATAACATAATGTAAATTTCAGTCCTTTCAGCCACATGTTTTCCCATTGTTCCATCACTATATTATGTCCAAAGTTTTTAGGAATTTTTCTTATGTTTGCTTCAATGAGAAAGTTAAGGGCTCGACTTTAACTGGGCCCCTGAACACGTGGAAAGCTCTACTTGTCTCAAGACGATTTGTCTAAAATTCCACTGCAGACCCTGCCATTCAACCTGGCAAAGGGAATGAGGCTCATGCATGGGGCTTGTGTATCTAAGGCAGTGTTTCTCAACCTTGGCAACTTTAAGACATGTGGACTTCAACTCCCAGAATTCTCCAAGCAGCATGCTGGCTGGGGAATTCTGGGAGTTGAAGTCCACATGTTTTAAAGTTGCCAAAGTTGAGAAACACTGATCTAAGGGCATCTACTGTGGGGCATTGTGCATAGTGCAGATCCCTACTTTAGTCCACACAACAGAAGTCCTTTTTTTTTTTTTAATTTCTATGAAGTGATAGACCTTATCAGCCCAAGGTTATAAGATGAAAATAGGAAAGAGAGATGAACAGCTAAGAAGTGCAAGAACAGTTCTATTTCCAGCTGGAATTTGAGAATGTGGGGAAATAGAAGAATGAAAGGTTAAGGAGAAAGGGGTCATTCCTTTGTTTCCACCAGGAAGTTGTTATCATTATTTCAAAAAGCAATTACTCAAAGAGACACCAGTTTCTTAGTGAACACATCCCAGTTCATGCTCTGCCAGTGCTAATCCTGCTTAGCAACACAAAAGGCAACATAGCCAGCAGAGGCTGACTTCTACAGCAACCTTTCTTTTTGTTTCTCTACACTCCCTCCATTGTTTTGGATCAATACTGTACTGACTTTTTCCTTTTTCACTGGAGTTTGCTACAAATATGTAAGCTGTGATAATTGAACCACATGTTTTGATTTCTACCCTTCCTTCTTTTCATTTTGACCCTCTTGGCAACCTTTAGAACTTGGCAAAATCAAGTATCAAAAAGTTTAAGAATCTCTGATCAAACTCCTTAGGTTAATCAACATATAATTAAAATAGGTTGAAAACAACTTCTGATGTTTTGTGAGATGGGAGAGAATAGTAAAGTATATATATATATTAAGGTTTATTTACTGAAAAGCACTTTTATCCTATCTTTCCCACAGATTCCGATCAGGGTAGCTGACATAATTTGAAAAAATGTTATGCAGTCATCCAATATTATCATAGACCTTCAGGAAGTATCTTAATACTTAGTACTAACTGCTTTGTAAATATGCTCAAACAGAGTAGAGATCTATGTTCCAATTTGAAAATCCAGCTGCAAGCCAAGCTCTGGCCTTAAGTCCTTCCAGTTTTCAGGCACCGAGCCACTGAGTCTTCTTTCACCTTAGTTTGAACCTGACTATAATTTTTGTTAAGTGGGATATGTGCTCTCGCTTTCTTACTCCTTCTGGAGCATTTAAGCAACACTCCTTAGTTACAGAAAGAAGTAACGGTTAGAAATGCTAACCCACTCAGTATTAAAGGAAGTAGAATTTATATGTACAGTAACTCTGAAACCTTATCTGCAAACAGATTTAAGGGAGGCATTTGGAATTGCCTTAAGCAGGAAGGAGGGATATTCTTTCCATGTACCTCTATTCCCATTACTGCTAGGGAAAGACATCTGGCACAAGGCATCAAAAACATCTAAGATCCCAGTTTTAAAGGTTTGAGATATTTAAGGATGTTGCAACATGGTTGATCCATGTCTGTCTTCCAAGACTGGCATCAAGGTCCAGGGTCAGAGTAATTACATAAGGATTCAGTCCAGGAGTCTAGCTATTACAAACATCACACACTATTCCCATCATGGAATTATATTAAGATCCTAGATAAACATCTATTTTACCAGATCCATCCATCCTCCCTCCCTCCCTTTTAATTAGAACACTCAGACCTACCTACAGGAGCCTAGTGTGAAAGGCACACACTTAGGAATGAGCAAAGGAGTTTGTTTTGAGAAGCTGAACTGAATAAAGTAAAATTCATCATTATATTTTTAAAAAACCCACTCCTGATTATCCTATACTTAACACTGTTTAGAAAACAAGAAGTTGACCAACTGTCTCCTTAAAGAGGAAAACACAGAAAAACCTGTCTCTGCCCATAACACAGCCCTCCCTACTTTGCAATATTGTTTTGCCACTTCAGTTTTTATCCTTGAAAAGTTGCTCAGACCTGATTTAAGACCAGGATGCATGGGGGAACCTCACTGATACTAAGAATTTGTATACAGATTTGGGTATATTGGAGGTAAGATCTTCTCAGTATCACTCTCAGACAGATGGATTATCTGAGGGAGACACTGGAAAACATGTTAAAGAAGAAAACACAAAATGACCCCCAAATTTTGGGGCAGATAGCTTCCCTATATACTCTTTGCATATAGAGAAGTGCCACAGGCGTTCAGGGGATTCAGTCCTTTTGACTTACTACATGGGAGAAAACCAAAGGGGGTCCTGGAACTAATGAAGTTCCAGGACCACAGAATCTGGTTGACTGTGTTCTCACACAAAAGAAAAGAAATGGCAAAATCTCAGTGACATATTGCAGGAACACCTGAAATTGGCATAAGACACACAATAGGACTGGCACAATATTAAGGCTCTCTAGAGGTGGGAGAAAAAGTGTTGCTTTTGTTGCCAAGAATGCAAGCTTAAGCTAGGCGGCAAGGCTCATTTATGATGATCAGACAATGGAGTCCATAAACTACAAAACAGACTTGGGGAGTGGAGAAACCAAGATCTATCTCATAAAATTTTAAGAAAGTAGGTTGCTTCATTAGGAAGACATAGATCAAAAGATCTAGCAAAGCAAATTTATAGCTGTTTATCAGATGCACAGAAAGTACAACAAGAGACACACATCTTATATTTACAATAAAAAGCAGATTTAGAACCACGCTTAGAATAAGTCAAATAAGTATTTACAATCAATCCAGGCATTACATTATATTAGTAGAACACAAAATTGACACCAGAGATGCAAAGCCAATAAAGCACAAACATTATCCCATTCCAGAAAGAGTTAGAAATACACTGCGTAAAGAAATGCAAAACGTGCTACAGTTAAGTTTTATTGAACCTTCATACTGTGAATTCAGTGAACACAGCTATAGTGTTAGTTCCTCAGTCAAATGGAGAAGTGATGTTTTGTGCAAACCTAAGACATTTTAACCAAGTGACAAGTTTGATAGTTACCTTATGACAAGAGAAAATGATCAACTAGAACAGTTAAGTAAGGCAAAATATTTATCTACTTTATACTAAAGTAAGGACTATTAGCAAATACCTCCCTTGGAAGCCTTCAAAGAGAAAACAGCCTTTATTACAGTACAAGGGCTATTACAGTACAAGGCCAATTTTCAAAAATGTCTTTCATCTGAAATGGAACTCCAGTGACCTGACTCATGGGCAAAATTCTTCTGGGCTGGGGAAAAAGTATTATGGAAGTAAATCTGAGCAATATTATTTCCATACTATCTGGGAAGAATACATGCAACAGTTAAAGGATGTTATTTCCACTCTTGAGGCAGCAGACGTAAGCATCAATGCAGCTGAATGTTATCTGGGATTTTCTGAATTAGGTGATATCATTGGTGTCAGAAAGAAATTAAACCAGAAGAGAAGAAGATGCAAACTATTCAAAATATGCAGCCTCCAACTACCAAGAAAGAACTAAGATCGTTCCAGTGGTTGTCGAGTAGTACCATGGAGCATTTATAACTCATTTTTTAAACAAAGCTAAAGCCCTCACAGTCTTAATCAAGAAGAGCCAGCCTAATAAAGTTTAATGGATTCCTGAGTGTAAAGAAACTTTTTAAGGGTTAAAAACTGCTTTGTATAATCATCCTGCATTAAGAGTGACAGATTTCAGTCTTCCATCTGCTTTGAACACAGATGCCTCTGATGTATGGTTGAGAGTGATACTAAGGCAAAAGTCTGAAGAGAGGAAACATAATTCTTCATATATCCAAAAAGCCTTTACCAATGGAAAGATTCCAACAGTAAAGGAACAAGCAGTCAAGAAATACACTGCAGGCTAGCACTTGACAGAATAGCCATAGCCATGAAGGCCTTGGAAAAGATTTTCAAATGCTGCGATGTATCTATACCTACAAAGATCAGAATAGTGCAAGCCATGGTACAGGTAGTCCTTGCTTACCACCATTGGTTCAATGACCATTCGAATTTACAAACATGCTGAAAAAAGTGACTTACAACCAGTGCCTGAAGTTACAGCCATTGCAGCGCCCCCATGGCCACGTGATCAACATTCGGGTGCTTGGCAGCCCGCCTGCATTTACGACCGCAGCTGCAACTCCATCAACCCGCCTATCTCCCCCCCATCTATGCCTTTTTGGCCCTCTGCTGCCCTGAGCACCGCTGCCCCAGCTGACCTTGCCGTCTTCTTGCTCCCGCTGCTGAAGAGGCATGCCCAGTCCAGCTGCTGGACTGGGCTGGGCTGGGCTGGGCTGGCTTCGACTGAGGAATGAGAAAAGAAAGTGCTAAAAGAAGTCCCCCAACAGCAGCATCTTAAAAAGAGCTCTTTGCAAAGGACTGCTTTGGGTTTTTTCCCCGTTTCCACAGCTGAAGCCAGCTTTAGCCCCGCCCAGGAGTGCAACAAAAAGGGGCCAGCGACTTACTGAAGCGACTTGCAACCTTCCCTGCTGGCTTCCCATTGACTTTGCTTATGGGAAGCTGGCAGGGAAGGTTGCAAATGGCGATCATGTGACCATGGATGCTGCAACCATCATAAGTGCAAGCCAGTTACCAAGCGTCCAGATCGTGATCATGTGACCATGGGGATGCTAGGACAGCTGGAACTTCAAGGGCCGGACGTAAGTACCACTCATTCAGCACCATCATAAGTGTGAACAGTCACTGAGCAAGTAGTCATTAAACATGGACTACCTGTAATCAATCAATGGAAAGGGTATATAACATTATGGAGAAAGAAGTTTATGCTCTGAAATGGGCAGTGGAAAGACTTTATATGTGAGGGCATGAATTCATAGTGGTCAAAGACCACCAACCATTAGTTTGGTTAGAAATGATGGATTCTAGCAGAAGATTTGCATGCTGTAATTTGATCCTGAAACTACACAAATCTGTTGTGCAGCATCAGTCAGGTAAACAGCATTAAGTTGTTGATCTTCTGTCTAGATACATATCTGATCTAGAGATTGCTATTTGTAACACAGATATTAATACCACTTGTGAAAGGCCTGGAAAAGTTGAACCTTCCCCAGCCCTTTTCTAAAAAGGGGAAATGTATTCAAAACGTCTACATTCAGCCATGTCTATCTGCTGGCTGGTCACAAATCCAAGCTTTCTACGCAGAAAATGAAACAAATGCTTTCTGGTAGCTTGTGCTAGTTTTGCTGATTATGAAGGTAGAGATCGCTTGCTTCTCATAGAAGATAAAAGGAAGGGCTACAGATGTTGAGTTAGCAACAGAGGTGATCTTACAATCGGCAGAAAACAATTCAGAGAAGAGGAGAATAAGGAGAACTGGGAAATGCCTGGCAAGTAAAAAGGACCTTCAGCCTGTTGAAGATGTATTGTTGGATTTAGGATATGGTAATGTTGGCTAGTGATCCTAAATTTGACTAGGAATGTGAATGGGAGAAAATCTACTCAACACAAATGGCCTTCAATGGGCCTGAAGGGATGACAATCCAAGATCTTACAATACAGAGAAAAAATAGCTGCCAACCTGACTGAGAGAAAATTGCACCAAACTCTGTAAGCTCTTCCTTAACTCTAAATTTAGAAAATAGGTAGTCATAGAAATAAAGTAGGACACACGTAAATCAAGTTCACATCATGATCTGAAAATATGTATGCTTAGTTGTTTTATGCTGTCTTGAGTACAGAAAAAAATACTGTTCTTGCCTTGCTGTTTAAAACTGCTAATCAACCACGGTTTGAAAAGGAGGGAGTAATTCACAGTGGAATGCAGTGCAATTAGTTTGCTTGCCAACTAAGGCTAAAAAAACAAAACTGCTTATGCGACTTACTTTAATATGCTTCTTAATTAGAGGATTAAAAAATAAAAAAAAAAGCTGCCTGTGCACTATGTCATTCCCCGAATCCTAAAAACCCAGAAATCACTCCCGTCTTAGTCTTTGTCCTTGAAAAACTGCTCAGATCTGATTTAGAACATGTTTGTGTGTACGGATGGGGGAAATCTCATTTTGCTTCTGTTGCAGGTAAAAATTGGTACTAAGAATTCCTTGCCGATCTCTTGTAAATAAGCCAGAGATCCACTGGTAGAATGATATATATAATCTGCCTGTTCCATTTCTTCTTGTTCTTATCCACAACAGGGATGAGTGATGTAGATCTTGCTGAATCTTAATTCCGAATACCACTCAGCATAGTCATTGCTAATTGATGCTGCGAGCAACACCTAGAAAACCACAGACTGACTGCCCTGACCTAGAGAAGTTGCTTACAGAAACTGATGAACTCGAGATAAATTAGTCTTACTATTGTAAAAGCAAATTTAGATAGTTTTTAATCCAACCCTTTATCATATTTCCATAATTTGCTGCTAAAATTTAGATAAATGAATAATGATATTGGAAATATTTCCAAATCCATCAAGTAGGGGGATGTATCATTATTCTTGCTGCATATAGGACCTCGGTTGTTCAGGGCCATTTGTCTCCTGAATTTGTAACTGGTATGTTTTTCTGGTAGCGATCACCATGATACTATTAATGATAATCTTAGTAATCAAGACACTTTCATTATTATTTAATTAATGTATTTTAAGATTTTGTAGGATAGTCTCTGGTTTGTCAGAGGGATATTACATTTAAAAGTCTAGTGAATTAATGAAGAGGTTAAATGTATAATTCATAACATTCCATGAGAATAGAAACTTATTTTAGAGGGGCCTGCATTGGTTAACCTAGGATGGCAGAGAACCTGAAATGAGCATTTTGTACAAAGCTAAAAAACAGGAAAAAAAATCCTGAAATGGATTTCAAAAATATAAATTATTTCCATCACTATATACTGATGATGAATATTCTTAGTCATCCAGGTGGAAATATCTGGAGGTTGAGTCATGGCAACTGGACTTCTTTTCTCACGTATCAAACCAAAAAGAAAAGAAGTCCAGTTGCCGTGACTGAACCTCCAGATCACTATATACTGCATAAAACAAAAAACAAATATTTCTTACTTTGACAAAAACTGGAAAATACCTTTGATTATTCAATCTCATACTACTCTATCTTCCTGGCCTTCTGGAATGCCATTAACACCTGGCCCTTCCCCCAGGCCAGAATGGGAGTTGAGCCCTGCACATGTTGATTTGCAAAAGGAATATATGGTACCTTGGTTATGTGAAATGGTTTTATTTCTTTAAATTTTGTTATTTTTGTACATCCTCGGCCGCTTAGTGATGGCAGTTCTGGCGCTCCCGGTTGCTGTCGTCAAACGAATCCCATGACACATTAAGCACAATATCACATGGTTGCCATTTGTGACCTCCTGCCAGCTTCCCCATTGACTTTGCTTGTCGGAAGCCAGCAGTGAAGATCACAAACAGTGATCATATGACCATGGGGATGCTGCAACGGCTGCAACTACAAGAACTGGTCATAAGTACCACTCATTCAGTGCCGTCATAAGTTTCAATGATCACTGAACGAGCAGTCATTAAGCAAGGACTACCTGTATGTTGTGGCAAGCCATCCAGAGTTATGTTGTATAAGATGGGTGGACATATACAGTACAACTAACAAACAATTAACTAAAATAGTGAATCACAGCTATTCTTCTTATCCAGATTAATAAATCTGTGCCACACCCAATCCCCCTCCCTCATTGTTTCAACTCCTTTTGGAATTAATTTTCCTATTCCCAAAATGCAACAACTGAGTAAAAATTTCTATTTGGTCAAGGGCCATTATCCTTTCACAGTACAAGTCTAGATTTCTTTTTAAAGGTCAATGTTTCACTGAAGGAATAGACAACAGGATAAATGAGCACTAGTTTTCAAATGAGTAAGTTATTTGTTGATGATAACTTGCTGCAGGAATACCACCTGTCAGATTTCCCCCAACCTGAGCTCAGCAGTAAATCACAATCTCCTGATCCTTCATAGCTTAGCTCCATGATGTAGCTCAGCCCCTTGACTTGATTTGGCTGAAAACTCTCAGACATGGCTTGGCTTGATTAGAATCTTTATAGCAGACAAGAATGAAGCCACACACAAGTTGATTGCCCACTGCCATTGGAAAAATGTAACTGACTTCTATACCTTGAGGAGTTTAACTCAAGGCTTTTTTCTCCCATCCTTCCAAATGTACTCAGCCTGGCATGTTTATATAAAGTTAATCTCTACCCTGGGAACTGGTGGTTCCTGCTTCATCAACCCTTACACCACTAAAATTTGGTGACTCCCTGCCCCAATTTACTATTATTTTCAATAATTGGCATACTCTTCCCCAGAGGTTCATGAGAATTAATCACTCTTGTGTAAAAGTATCTGACAATCAAAATGGCCAAGTGATATCCTTAGTAGCCACTAACTATACAGATTTGTAAAGGGAAGAAACAAACCAATATTCTTAAACTCCTCACAATATGCTACACTGGCCCTTAGTAATTACATTCCTCCAATGAATTCGCTACAAACCAGTATAAAATATTTCCTATACGAATATTCTTGTGGATTTAGCAAGGCTAACTATTCCTCTTTCCAAAAAACAAGATTAAAAACCACAAACAAGGCACACCCTCTATCCGTTTGTAGAGCACTTCTGCAATGTCACCATACCAGCTTGTGTGTTCAAAATGTTGAACATCTGCAGCTGGAATTTAGATTAATGATAAAAAAAATCCACGGCACCATATCAAGGCACTACAGGCTTTAGGCTTTGTAGCTGCCAAAAGCCAGTTTCAAACATTTGCCTGTAATAAGATACAACCTCTATCCCTGTGTGATTTGCTGATTCATATCATTTAGGCAAAATCGCAAAATCAGCCTGTATCTAGGTCATCATGATTACTAGCTCTACTTCATGCCAGGGCCTCATTGCTTTTCCTCAAGAGTTTCTGTGAAACATCTTTTCATGTGGCAACAGGGTGTGGAGAAAAGCATTTGCCAATGCAATCACCCTAGCTGACCAAACAAAATCCAGAAGCAGACTGGCGTTTGGGGGAAAGCCTCAAAGAAAACATTCAAAGGGCTCAAATTTTAAAATAGAAGTAATTTGCTCTCAATTGCTAAGTTTAACAAACCTGAAACAGGTTTAATAAACATTAAATATATCCAATTCAACCACGAAAGAAGAAATGCCCAGAATTTTTATGAGCACATGTCTATTTTCTTGCCAGGCAGATTCTTCCTTGGTGTTCATGTCATCTCAATTACAGAAAAGAAAGTCTTCAGAGTTGAAAACAAATAGATTATCTTAAGAACTGCTTTCCCAAGCTATTGACCTCCAGATATGATGGAAATAAGCCACCATAATTTCCAACCAGTATGGGGAAAGCTAGCTGTAAACTGAAGAAAACCAATTAAAATCTTATCTTAACTACTAGCTCACCAGAGGGTGATTTTAAACAACTAGTGAGAAAAGAGGAGCTTACCCAATTAACCAACAGCAACTGCTGAAAGAAAACAACATGAGTGATTCTAGATGATGGGCAAACAAATGAACTTTTGATAATATGACTGATATGTGGAGCAGGCAACAGCTATGTTATATTAGATCTGAAATTTATTATGAGGAAGGAGCAGAAAAGGGCAGCAATGGACAACAAGTGTAGTAACATTTTTCAGAATACTGTGGAATGTGTTTACATAGCAATGTATTATTTTAATTAGTAAGATAATTAAACTGATGTTTCAGGTCACCTCACATAGTGCTTTCTCCTTTAATGGTTCATTCAATGGTTCTTACAAATTAGTAAACAACATCTTTAAAAAATAAGGACAATATGGTCCAAAATGCTACTCTGAGGTTTTAAAAAAACCCACAACACTTGTATAACTTGTAATCATTCCCCTCTCTATCTATGATGAGGAAATCATGCACAGTAAAAATGGTTTTACTAGCATTTTATGGCTGGAGCATTTCTGAATATTCATTTGTACTGAATTGACAGTAGGCTGTGTCTCAACAGACTCTCTTAACTTCCCTCCCTGGGGACCTGGGCTGGGCTGTAGATAATGTAGCATGTGGTTTGCTAAATCTAAACCTGCTGCTACCAGCCTTCTAAAAGGCCAAATTTTAAAAAATAAGTGTTATACAAGCACCTAATATAAATAATAATTTAGATAAAAGTGTATTGCATGACAAAAGTTTGTGTTTCATGCATTCCTACATTTGGGATGAACAAACTCATTGTGTATGGTCTGTTTGCATCCAAAACTGACCTCAAAGCTGATATTATCATTTAATGAAGAGCTCTGTGGTTTAACCAAAAAACACACCAATATTCACACCCGGTGTAGAAAATAATCTTACAACAGCAGCAAAGGTAACAGAGATGAAACCAGAGAATTAAAATGGAACAAAAGAAGAAAAAGAAATTAATCACTTCCAATGTTTTATTGCTACTTTTGCAGCACAGAGGGAAAAGTCAAACTTTTTAATTTGTTGCTGCTGCCTAAAGAGAGCAAAAAAGCCAACTTGATTTACCGTGTAGAGCTCATTCAGGACTTTCATCAGGTCTTCTTGGAGCTGCTGCCCAACTTCTTTACTCTGCAATACAAAAGGAACAACAGAAAATTAGCTGGAAGAAAGGGATGGTGGATGCATGCATGTTACAACACTCACAAATATGTCAGACACAATTAGCTGCTATTGAAATTGGCACAGTCACTTAGCTCCAATTATGCCCAAATTAAAGAAACATTTTTAATAAAGTGAAATGGGCTGTGCCCAAAGCCAGCCAAATACTGGTACTGTTTTGGCAAAGGAAAGCAATAATTTCTACAGAAAACTAGTTCCACTGTTTCTTGAATGTTGAACCATGGTAATTGAATTTTAGTAGGCAGGAAGAAAGGAGTTTGGGGAACTGAGTACTGTGCAGCCAGAGAATGCAGTGACCTTCACAGCTATCAACTAATCTGAAACAGCCTTATGTGCTCCCAAAACATCAGTGGTGCCTCTGTAATCCTAGCTATATTTTAGCACAAGGCAGTCCCTGTAAGTCATAGCTTCACAGCATAACTGGAAGCCCTAAAGTCAGGAGCATGTTTAACCCTGCTTCTATCAGTCACAGAGTAAGTTGGGTATGAGTAAGCATAATAGAACACATTCACTTATCTTCTAGAGTTCTCCTTCACTCCACTTCTTAGAGTGAAGAGTGCAAGCAGTCATATTAGTTGTTTTGGCCAGAGGAGATTGCCTAGAGGGGGTGACACTTATATTCCTGTAAGCAAACAGTTCAGAGTCTATCCATCTCCTTATTTGATAAACCTTTGCTCTAGAGGCATTCATTATTAGAAAACTTAACTTTGAAGGAACCACACATATGTGTGGGAGTTTAATACATGGCTAATTTCAAATGCAAAGTTTTCACTATGTTTTGTAATAAAACCAGTTTATAAACCCAGCTAAGTAAAGCAGACGTTTTTTGAGATAAATGCACATCTGATTACTTCATGGAGATGTCCAATGGTCATTGGTTTTCCACTGCCTTCTTCCAGAATCATCTTCTACTTTCCAGTCTAGCTTATTGTTCTGAAATTTCCTAATTTAGTCCCACCCTGTTTGACTTTTTGAGATCAGATAGGTAAGCTAGGTGCTGTCACCAGTTGGGCACTCATCCAACTATCATTACATTATGAATCTGTGTACATCAACACTTCATTTTGTGATTAAAAAAGGGTTATAATGAGGTGAAATCCATACTATTTCAGTCAAAATCTGTCTGGTTCTGCATTCCTGCTGCAGGTGATATTGTGGGGTTCGGGTAAACTTGGGTGGAATTTGCAACATGAAATCACTCCATCAGTTTCACATTTGGGCATGCTCTAGATGTCTGGACTTCTACTGACAGCATTCTCCAACCAGCATGACCACTGCTGAGAATACTGGGCTCTGAAATCTATACTTTCAGAGGATACTTAGTTTCAGGAAGGTGGTCTAGGCTAATATCAGCATGCAGCCCTGGGGTCCCAGATTCCCTACTGCTACTCAGACTTGTTCCACTTGTTCATAGTAACTTTATCAAAGAAGAAAAAAAGCATAACATTAAAGGTTATGGGACTGACAAGGAACATATTTAAATGTTTCCCCTGTTAAATTGCTTTACATATGAGAGAGGAAAAAAAACACCTTAAGATAAATTACAGATTTTCTGTAGATCAATAAATATCCATGGAGACATGCTTAGCTATAAACTCTTTTGATTACATCTATTAGAACCCGAAAGGAAGTCTTGCTTTTTCATAATCTCTGCTGAGTGTACTTTGTGCAGTTTACAAGATCTGCTATTTTGCCTTGCTTTTAAGACTACAGTTTCAGTGCCAAGATACAACACAAAAGAAACCCCACCCAATGTACTTCATATTCATACACTCTCAGCATGCCTTCCAAGACTCAGATGTGTCATTGTCCTCACTTCACAATACTGTCATCTATTTTTATCAGCAAAGAATCATAATATGGTTATGGTTGTATAGATACACAACATTCCATAGTGAGGAGAGCCTGGACTTCTGAACTACTATGTTAAATCCAAGGCAACATGACTCATGCATTTGTTTGTTTTAGTAAGAATTATTAACATAAGAAACTAATAAAAGAAAATTGCCCCCAAATATGATGGATTGTAAAACGGACCTGCCTAACTAACAAAATCATTCTTAAAAGTAAATGTTAATCAAGTATTAATAAAGTATTCTTAATTGGTTATATAATCCACACCCAGAACTGCTAAATAAAAGAGTATCTCTGTTCAATTTTTATAGTAGCAGCAATACATTTAGAATCAACTTTACTAAAAGCTATTCAGAAGTTTCAGACTGAGGCACTATGACTTCTGATTCCTACACATTAAGCACAGAGATGTTTATTTATGAAACGTACAAACTGCTTTAACCTCAGCGGACTCTTAACTGTGAATAAGAAGAATAGCAATGTAGATAGTACAGAATAATACAGTAAAACACAATAAAACACAATATAAAACCTAAATAATAATAGTAATAGTGATGGTGATGATAATTACATCTGGTATTAACAGGTCTAGAACAACAGACCTCATAAACAAACTGGGATTATATATTGTATTTCTGTTGTAGTTACTATTTCCATAACCTGCCCCACCTGGAAGAAAAAATATGAATAAACATTGGGTACATATCTTCACTCTTCATATGAATTCTACTCTGTCTGATTTTTAGCAACCTTTGAATGATTTGTAGCTGTCTGTTCAGCTAACAGAAAAAGATGCAGAGGTATATACACATATGTGCAGTGCACCCATGTGTACACATGAGCATACATACACAGAGGACTTCTATTGCACAACTTTTTACTGTCCTGAAACAATGTTTTCACTTTCTAAAGCACAAAAATAGCAGTATCAAAGACCAAGAGAAGTCTCTTTATATTTATTGAACAATAGTTTATAATTTTTGCACAATTATGCAATCCCACCATTGAATGAATGACACTAGGAAGACAATGAAACCAATAAAAGAACAATTAACACAAGCAGATGTTTCCTTTCCTCCTAACAACAGTTCTGAGAAGGGATGTATCATGCATTATCCCTGTTTATTTCAAGAGCCTGCTGAAATGAGTGTGACTACTGCTTTAGTCCTGATTCCCTATAGAGACTTATATTGTGCTTTATAAAGAGTGTGAAACTTTATGTTGTTTAAAATAAAAGGGGCCTTTGGAAATCCAAAGCTTTGCCTACACCGAGTCACAATCTGCAACTACTGAGTGTAAAAGTCATCCAAGATTACTACACAGTACTGTGTAAAAGAAGCCGGAACAGTAGATCTCTGATTTACAGGATATTACATCCTTTAAAAAATATAAATAGCCACCTTAAAGCATGACAGAGGAGGAAACCAGGTATATTATGAAGAAGTTTCCTGAATGAATCTCTGAGTATGAGGAGCAAGAGACAATTGTTGACCATATGAAACCTGGTAAGGCCTGACCCTTACGCCTTTCCCCTTAAACAGAAGTTGGCTCTTCCCTAGATTATAATGGAAGGGCAGATAAAGACAGGGAAAGATACTGGAAGCAAAAGCAAAATAAGAAAATGCTACTGCCTAGGAGCCAGAGAAGAAATCTAGGAATTGTGCTAAAGAGGTCAATAAAAATGAGCTCAGCTGTGGGGGGGGGGGGGGGGGGGAGCAAATTCTGTGGTATGGACTGTTAGGACAGGGACTGAAAATAAACATGCAAAATTTTGTAATGATCGCACCAAAACAAAACACCACCACACAATTTTAAAAAGGCATTTTAGAACTGGAAAAAGAGCAGAACAGATCAACCACTATAAGTAAAGGTTTAAAACATTTTCAAAGTTTTGGTTTTAAAAAAAATAATTAAGAAGAAGAAAAAAGCAACAGAAGTTACACATTTTGCAAATCTGGAATAATTTAGTTGGGTCACCCAACAAAAATGACTAGCATGAGATACAGAGCAGAGCACAGAAAATACTTGATTACACAATTCAGTTAATTTTTGGAATGCACTGGCTGTAAAATATGCTCTTGCTTATGGAGAACTGAATATTCAGTACACTGCAATGAAAAGTTGCTACAGCTAGCATGACTGTTGATAGATCTGTTTTCCATAAACAAGAGATTAAAGCTATTTAATCATTAGATGACAAAGGAGAAAAAAGGGATGCTCAAAGAGGATATGGAGATTGCATAATGAACTTTTTGCCTGAGTTTGCTCTGACTTGGAACAACTAAAGCAAAGAGAGGTAACAACAGAACATATTATAGGACATTTCCAGAAAATACAGTTAACAAATCTCTGGGTCCTGATGGCATCCACATGAGAGTTCTTAAAGTTCTCAAATCAAAAACTGCTGACTACTTAACAAAAATATCAGGCTTAGTGCTAGCAGACGGGAAGGCAAATAATGTGATACCAGTTTTGAAAAAAAGGCCCAGGAGAGATCCAGGAAATTACATGTCGATTCCAGACAAATAATCAAATAAAATAATGTAAAAGATAACCAAGAATATAGAGGAACAAACTTTGCTGAATGGAAATCAGCAGGGATTCTATAAAAGTAAAGCATGCCTCACCAACCTTCTGGAGTTTTTTGAGAATGTCAATAGGCATAGGGATGGAGATGGAGATGACCCTGCTGACACTGAATACTTGGGCTTTCAAAAAGTCTTTGACAAAGTTCTCCGCCAAAGACTTAGTTAGCAGTCATGAAATCAGAGGACCTGTCCTTTTATGGACTGCCACTTAGTTAAAAATCAGAAAGCAAGGAACAGGAATAAATGGGCAATTTTCTCAATGGAGGGAAGTAAAAGTAGAATCTTTCAAGGATCTTTGTTGGGACTGGAGCGTTTTAATTTGTTTACAAATGATCTTTGTTTAAGGGTAAGCAATGAGCTGGCCAAGTCTGCAGACAGTACCAAAGTAACCAGGATGGTGAAAACCAAAAAGGATTGTGAAGAGTTTCAAATGGCAAAGTCAGTTCAACTTAATAAATGTAAAGTGACACACCCTGGAACAAAATCCCTTAACTCCACATATATGCTAATGCAGTTTGTGCTGTCTGTAATCCAGAAGAAAAGTGTGAATCCCCATGGAGTGCCCAATGAAGGTACAGACCAGTGTTTCTAAACCTTGACAACTTGAAGATGTGTGCACTTCAACTCCCATGGCTGGCTGGGGAATTCTGGGAGTTGAAGTCCACAATCTTCAAGTTGCCAAGGTTGAGAAACACTGGTATAGACTCAGTATGCAGCAAGTACAAAAATAAGAAAATTCCATGCTAGGTGTCATTAGGAAAGAGTAAAAAATAAAACTGCCAATGCAGTAATGCCCATAAAAAATTCTACTGTACATCCACATCCACATCTGGAATATTGTATGCAATTCTGGTTGCCACATTAGAAAATTAATATAACAGAACTGGAAAGAGTGTAGAAGAGGACAAGCAAAATAACCTTCAACACCAGCAATGTTAGAAAAGGATTAAATGCTTGGCATTCTTTCAATTGGAAAAAAAGGCAACTTAAGAGGCACATCATTGGGCAATACAAAATCATCCATGGCATGGGGGAAATAGATAGGGAGATGGTTTTCTCCCTTCCTCAAAACACTTGGTCACCCAATGACTGGAAGGGGATTTAAAGAGACAGAATCTGTGGAATTCATTATTATATGATGTGGTGGTTGGTTAAAGCCAATTTGGATGGCTTTAATGTAAGATTGAACAAATTTGTGGAGAAAAGGGCTATCACCTCAGCACTGGAGACACATACCTCCAAATACTATTCCCAGAGGACAACAGGGACAAAGGAGTATCTTTCCATCTCCGACTTCCATGGCATCCTGGCCACTGTAAGCAACAAAATGCTGGACTAAGCTGAGTCTATTCTTATGGTGATATCATGGATGGCAGAATATAAATATTTGTAATAAATTATTTCAAACAGACGTGCACACACCCAACCTGTGTGCATGGATAAAAACATGACTAAAAATAGCTGGATAAAAGCATCTATTAATAAAAGAATCCATACTGCCCTATATGTTTAAAGCTTATTTTCTACCAAAGTGAAGTTCCCCTAAGTTCATTGAGAATTAGAATTTTATTTAAACAGAATGAATTTCAGAATTGTTTTAACAAAAATTTCCAAGTTTAGGCTTACCCTGCCTAGAGAGAGCATATCCTGAACATCAGTAATTCTATAGTTGAAATTACTCAGATGCAAATCTGAGACAAACTTAACCTTGCTACCTTCATATGTACAAAAGTTAAGATTTAATGGATTAATGTTCAGGAATATAAAAAAGGGGAAGGGAAGAAGAACACTTAACTTTCCACTGATTTTTTTTCTTGAATTACACACCTCCCACTCAATATGGAATTAATAATTTTACTATTCAAAACTAAAAACTTAATGTAAAGGAAGGGAAATTTTAGTTAGGTCTGATATTTAATTTGTATAATTATTTTGCAGGTTATTGATCAGTACTTTTTATCCTTTTTAGATAAGGCTGTGTCATGTTTTTAAGACAATATCCAATTTCTAGACTTGCATATTTCACATACAACTTCAGAACTGCAAGTTAGAAGCTCAGAAGCATTTTCTACTTGAAACTGACCTACTTGACAAGTTATAAAGAAAACATATTATTCCACAGTCGAGCCTAATATTTGTCTCTCTGAAGAATATAAATCTTTCCTTCTAATAATCAACTCAAGGAGCCAAGTCTCTGGGAGTGAACTGGGGCATCTCTGTGAGTTACCTAGGCATGCTTTATCTTTTACATTTGTCAGTTACAAGTATTATAATACAGCTTCCAAGACTCACAGAATGTTGATAATTAAACACACAGATCCAGATTTCTAAAATAATCCCTTTGGCAGTAAATGGAATGCTATGTTTGTTGATGTTTCGCTGGGATGAACACACATTGCAGCACTCACATATAAGCTAGACCCTTGGATTTCTTCTGCTAACACATTCTCAAAAAGAAAGGAAATATGGGGGATGGGGGTGGGAAATGGATTAAAATAACCAAATTGAGGAACCATAAATGCCATATGAACATGGTTGGTAAAAAGGAGGGGAGGGAGGGAGGGAGGGAGATCAAAGACAGGGAGGTTTAAGGAATTTACCTGCTCAAGGGTTTACAAATTAAAGTGAGATTCTTGGGAAACATTATATGTGGATAGTTGTGTAAGTGTCATGGGTATAAAATCTTCCCTATCTACACTATATAAGACATTACAAGTGAAAGAAAAAAGGACACCTTTTCCTTTCCTATTTGCAACGAGACTCATAACAGCCAGTCCCAAACCTGGTGTTCTGTAGCTCAGCAAGAAAGCCTATTTAGGAATTATGGGGGTGGGGTGGGGGAGGCAATTTTGACAAGGGAACTCCAAAGAGTGCTGATTACGGAAGACGGATCCTGAGAATCAGTAATTTCACTTGTTGAGTTACACTGAATATTGTGTTTCAGTTCCATTTGTCATCAGTAAAAGGATTCTAAAATGCAAAACTATTTTATTGTCCAAACATATTTTAGGCTAATATATTATCTATAGCCTTCTAAAAGCAGACTACAAGCACAGATTGATGACACCATACTAACTATGAAAATACTGAAGAAGATTTTTGAAGAATGGAATCAGAAAGTAGTAGCCACAATATCAACAATGTCACTAATTATGTCTACTTCTATGGATAGACTATGTCCAAAAGATGTTATTGAAGACATGACAGATGTAGAACAAATTTTAGCTGACAACATAAAGATGGTATCAAGAGTGTATTTACAACTGACAGGCCAAGAGAATTACTTAGAAAAGGATGTTTCACTGGATCTACAAAAGAAATTGGCTGAGGCTTTAAAATTTAAAAAGGAAATACAAATGATAAATCAAGAGAATGATCTAGATATTTTTTTCCTACTGGATTTACAAAAGACGCTTGTTAAAGTCCTGAAGAATTCTGTGTGATGGGACAAAGAAATGAAGATAAATCAAATCCTACGACAATATTTGAATGAACTAAAGAACTAAGTCTTAACTAAATTAAGACTGTTAGAAGTGAAAGGAAGGAATCTAAAGTTGGTTCGTTTGATCAAGGTTACAACAAGATACATTGTTACCTCTGGCAACCCTTGACGGACTTTCTGCTGACACCAGGATTGAAAAGATGATGTTTTATGGATTTTTTTTACAGATAAGAGATGGGATATGGGATGAAGAGATAAATGTATGTAATCTTAGATGGGGTAAAGAGTCACTAAATTTGTTTATACTTGTTGTGATAAAGGTTGGAAATCAATTCTTTATATATTTCCTTTCTCTTTCCTTATTATATTCCTATGTTTCTCTTTCTTCTCCCTTTCTCTTTTTTCTTGCACTTTTTACTATTTTTTTCTTTCTTTAAGTTTAGTTTGTAATAGATTTTATTATTATAATCAAAATCCTTAATAAAAATTTACACACACACACACACACACACAAATTCGAAGCATCTAGCATGGCTCTCAAGTTTAATTCTTGCTTAAGAAACTGCAATACAGAACACAGACTACCCTGACCTGATCTGACCAGGATCCAGAAGGGCATTTTACCCTCATACAAGGACTTATCTGTGACTAGTGGGCTCTTCTTCTTGTCCTCCCACTTATTCTTCTGATAGCACAGCTGTGTGCTATTTCACAAACTGTTTTTATTTTTTAACTTTCTTCATTTTCAAAACTGAAAATGATTTGACTAAAAAAAAAAGCCCAAGGCTCTGTTGGAATAATGAATCAATTCTGCAGATCCTGCAGACATGACAAGTAATCTAACTCTAGGAACTCAGTTGCTACTGTCATATAATCTGGAAAGTTTATAATTAAAGGAATTAATTATTAGATAATTTGGAATTAAATCACTGGTGGAGTGGCAAAATTCAAGTGGTTTTTTCAGGATTTAAATTATCTGACTGAAACTCCCCAAGACAACTGCTCTATACAGATATTGGTCCTGTAACATACATCTGAAACAAAACTCTGCTCTCCAGCATTCTCAAATCTCTAAAATGATTTTGCCAACCTCTTCCCGTCTGATAGGTACTCCGTGTCTTTACCTAATTAAAAAAATCCATTTTATTTGTTAGATTTATATTGTGATTTTCCTTCAGGAGCTCAAGATGGAGTACAGAGCATCTATCCATTTTCCCCAAACAGCAACCCTGTGCAGGAGGTTGGGCTGAGAGAGAGTCATCCAGCAGCTTCCACAGTTTAGGGTGGCCTTGAATCTGGGTCTTCCCAGTGCCAGTAACTTAACCACTATACCAAATTGAGTCTGTTTTCCTCTCTTACACACTAAGGTGCATTCTGATTTATCACCATATACTTTATTTTCTTTCTCCATTAAACCAATTCTTTGTTCGATTATGCCTTCCCTCAGATGCTTCAAAATATTTTAACCCTTTAAATAACTTAGCCTTTTTATTCTTTCCAACCCAAAAGAATGCTGCAAAGGAATTGCATAAAGGGATTCAAGGACTGTCCATCTGTCTGTCAATCAGCAAGATAACTCTCTGAAAACAAAATGTTTGTATGGTGGGAGAAGCCAACAAAAGAAAGTTTGAGTTCAAAATTGGGTTTGTTTGTTTGTTCCCCCCCCCTCCCAGCTGGGGAGGTGGGTGGAGGAAAAAGCAAGCAAACAAACAGGAAAAAAAAATCCTCCAATGCATCACTATAGGAGAGGCAGTTGAGTTGACTGCTCCATCCCTAAGGCCCCATTCCTCCTGGTCAAATGACCCAGAGCAGAGCTGCTACAAAGTGGTGGAAAAAATTCCAAGAGCCCTCCTCTCCATAACTTGCTTTTTTCCCCTCTTTCTGTTTCTTAAATACTTTGAATCCTTCACTGAGCTTCAGTGCCAGCCTTTTCAGTCTGCAGACTAGGGAAGGCTTCCTTATGTTACTATGGGTTGAGAACTATGATTTTACACTACCCCTAGTTAGGGAAAAGGAACAATATAAGTATATTTCTCCTAATTGTTGACCATGCCTAGGAGATCAGACTGAACTATATCTACCCAGTGAAAATGTGCACACAATCCACAATTCTTTAGAATCAAAGCATCATTATGGGAAAAAAGAAAACACCAGCTCAGAATTTCCTTACGGCACAATTTAGCTCAGATTAATAAAGTTGAGGAATAGCGGAGGAACAAAACATAATCTAATTGTAAATATTTTTTCTGATTGATCATCTACTTATAGAAGAGGCAGGAGAAAAAAGTCTATGAAATTGGCTAATGTTTTTGTTTCAAAAGAATCTTGATAGATAAAAATAGTAATCCATGCTGTTTATTAACCTGTATTTAACGGAAGCTAGTCTCAACCACACAAGGAAATACACAACAGTCAGCTCTTTAATTTACAATAATGAAGTTTATTTTATTTTACTTTATTTTGCTGTCATACTGGATTGATGACTCATCCAATGCAAAATTGTCTTATTATTGGACACTGGGCAATCTTTTAGTAAATGACTGAAGAATGAATATGCCTAAAGAAACTAATATTGGAAACAGGATGGATTGGGAGGTCATTCACTATGTCATGCTTTCCTCTTTCAATGAGCCTATTAATTATTATTCCAACAAGTCTTCATTCCAACAAGATCCACAGCTTTTTGAAAAATACATGTAATTTGGCATGATCTGTTATCTGTGTCCTGATAACTTATAAGCTATTAACAGTTTATGATTAGCTGAACTGACTCTCTAACTCTTCACCAAATATAAAAATAAGCAGGAACATCAATCAGAATGTTCAAATGGTTTGAATTTTCACGCTCTATTTCAACATATGCCCTCAACTCCCACATAACCATCCTTGGGTGGCCAGATTAATTGCTAAATAAATAAATCAAGGCTGGAAACTGACAAAGGAAACCTTTTATGATTGCTGGAGTTTTTTAAAAAGCGAGAAAAGTGAAAGACCCAATAGTACCCTGGCAACTAAGGAATTCTGCAACTATTTTCTTCAGTCCTCTTTCAACAAAAAGAACACAAGAAAGTTAGAACTGTTTTAACTGTCTCTACTATGAAAGGTCCAAAAGATGTCACAGATGCAATTTTCATAATAGGAATTATTTTAAAAAGCAAATGACATTCAAAGCTTCCCAGAGCTTCAATTTTTTAATCAAAATATGGCACTTGGCTTCATGGCTATATGGTCATTTACTGTCCAAGCTATTCACTTTTTAGAATGTGGCTGATTTTATGCTATTTATTTTTTCCACATTAACAGTTTACGCACTCATGCAAAAATGCTAAAGTGGCAACTGTTTAAGTAACTGGAAAGCTACTATGCTTTTGAAATGCTGAACTATGCTGGTTCAGGGAAAAGAGGAAAGAAGACATGCATAAAAGGAAATCAGGCTAGCTGATAACCTATGTCACACTGAAATTAATGAATATATAGCATTAGGCAGGAAATGTCATGGTTACAAAAGCAATTCTGGAAACTCTAGATTTGAGTTATGGAATCAGGAGCCAGTGCAAAGGAGGCAAAGACACTAGCTAAAATGGTCAGAAGTGAGGTTTCACTGAATATGTTATACAGACAGACAATAACCAGCCTTCTCCAAACAATGACACATTTCAGTTCTATAAGTGAAAGATGTATCCTTGGATTCACAGGAAGCAATCAAATAAAGATATTTTTTTCCAATGGTGTAACATGAAAGGGAGACTTCAGATGTCTGAGTAAATAATGGAAAGTCAAAGAGTTCCATACTAACAAAATAAATCCATCTTTTTTTTTTAAAGCAATGGACTATTATTCATATACGTAGCATTTAAAAAACGTCTGAAGGATAAGCTGACATTTTTGACCAAAGGTCAAAATCTTACTTAATTGTACACTTGAACTACTTTTTGCAGCATAAGACCAGAATGGTAAAAGAAGCCACGAGTACATGTGCATATACGTACTTGTCCTGTACATAAACTCATACTCAGTCTTCTCCCACTGCCTCAAAGCTTTGGTCTGTATATGAAT
Source organism: Liasis olivaceus (assembly GCA_030867105.1). Lineage (NCBI taxonomy): Eukaryota > Metazoa > Chordata > Lepidosauria > Squamata > Pythonidae > Liasis > Liasis olivaceus. The sequence continues at coordinate 161,753,772 of CM061350.1, read as the reverse complement.
CATGCACAGAACTGTAGTCATGACCACAACTGGCTGGAACGTTAACTCTCAGAAGCTAGTCAAGGCTCTCTTTGTTCCCCCCAACTCTGCCTGCATTTAATTTAATCATTATTTGGGGGGAGGTGGGGAATCCAGGGCAATGGTTACTTGACTGTTCCACATTCCATTGAAAATTACAGCAGCAGCTTCAAAATATTTAGAGGGATAAAGAAGGCAAGTTAGATACACTGTCAAGATTTTACAGCCTAAATAAAACATACCCTTGAGACATGGTCAGAATGTATGGTGGAAAAAGCAGTTTAAAGCTTTAATAGTCTCTACCCTATTTCAAACATCAAAAGGATTTTTCTACATTATTTGATCATTATGAGGATAATTAGGTAGCCCATTAGTTAAAGCTCTAATGATTTTCACTTGCTTGATTTTAAAAAAGATCAATATTCCAAGTTACCAACTGCAATTATAATCTGTGCATTACACACATGATTAGAATTAGATTTTAGGATCCAAGGCAAGACTTGTGATTGTTTAAATAACATAGAATAAAAATCAAATGGACAATGAAACAAAAGCAAAATAATATGCATTGACCAGTATGCGTTTTCCACTACTGTTCAAAAATCTCCACAGCCCCTTATTAACATTTTCTAATTAGAAACTATTTAGAGCATCTTCTTAGCCCCTTTAGTTTAGCATGAAATGTTTCCACATATATCCTGCTCCTTTATAATATATCACAAGCAGTCAAGGCCTCATAGGATTGGGAACTATTTAGATTACTTTGGCAAGTGAGATGTCATATCAACTGAGGAATCGACAAAGGAATGCATCTCCATTTTCCAGGCAACAATAAGGTATTTTTCTAGTTACTCTACAGCCTCCCCCACAATACCTGTAGGTTTATCTCTATTCCCACATACTTCCATGCATGTACAGAAGCAAAACTACCTTCTACAGTAAGTGCCTAGCTAGGTCAAAGGGTTGCCACATAACCAAGTACCTTTATTTGTGAAGGTCTGCTTATGAGCAACAATCATGTGCAGGTCAATTTAATTCTTCATACTTTTCTCTGAGATATAAAATTAAGGGCCATTTCTTAACGACATTCATTGAAGATGGTGGTAAACCACTGAGAGTCAGTGAAAGCCAGTGGTATAATAAATAAACAAATATTCTCTTCACAGTTTCATTAGTGTTAATTTAAATGTTGCACAACAGTGAGATGAATTTATTATTGACTCTGACAATTTAATTCACCTCTATAAAAGGTTAATTCAGTATAAAATAATCATAGCCTTGCCGTTTAGTTCTTTGACTGATAAAGCTGGCTCCAAATACTGCTTTAATTGCTGTGAAACATCCCATGTTTCATCATCCATATGAATGAAATGAACCATGAAGATTGCTTCAAGAGGTGCCAGACTTTGCCAGCAGAACATCAGACATTGTGTCCTGTAATTTATCTTGTACAATTCTAATCCTACTTACCAAATATCCTTGAACTCTACCTTCACTGATGCTCTTTTTCAAACTGCTAAGCAAAATCTATGTTGACTTGGTTATCAGTAGCATCACAGCTGAATAACTGACTTGTCACCCACAGACTGCTGCTGCCCATCCTTTAGCTGATCTGAATCTAAACCAATGCAAAAAGTTGCCAAAACTCAAGCAAATTGCTCCAAAAAGGTCAACACAGATTCTGAATAAGTACAGAAGGCAACTGTCCTTTTTCCTCTAAATACATTATACAATATCTTTCTCTCATCCTTAATTCTTGAACTTATGTTTTTTTTCTCACCTGTGTCCTCTTTCACTGCAACATTCCACCAAGCATTCTTGGAACTCCACATTCTTCTGTGGCACTCCATAAAACTCTGTTCTAAAAATTTTCCACAGCCATTTTTCATTCATTCTGTTATGAGATTAATCTATATTTCTCTCGCTGCAGTAATTATCCTTATACTCCATTTATTTTCAATTGTTTTCTTTCATTTTTTTCCCAAGATCCATTTGTGAGATTACCAAAAAAAAAAAAAAAAAGATTTGGTCCACATTCATAATCTCTGATCACTTTTCTATCCTTCACTAATTCTCTCAGTCTTTCAACATGAACAATCAAATCAATCATGCTTATAGATTTGTATTTCTCCTTTTCCACAGTATGTATGAACAGACATGCTTAAACTACATATTTGAAACAGCCAGACTTTTTTCTAAGGAGGTACTCATTCATTTTTGGGTGTTTGAAAGTTACTTTTTCTGTGTTCTTCTCTTATGCCCACCCACCCATTATTGTCACCTTATGCAATCTTTTCCCCTGGATAGCAGTCATTCAGAAGGTTGTGCAAGTTTTTTTTCTGAGAACTCCTCCCTGTTTTTTTCATTAGCATATTTACTGGAGCATAGCCTATACCTATCACCAACCTATGAATTCTCACTTTCATATGCACCAACAACCTAAACCAGTGATGGCAAACCTATGACACGCATGTCAAAGGTGACACACTACGACATTTTGGGGACATGCCAGCCTTCACCAATACCCCACAACAACTATTTTCCCTGTTTGAGTTATCAAAGAAACTAAGTTTGTTTTACTCGTATTTCATTTTTGTAATGAATGAATTTTGTAATTATTTGACATTTCTTTATATAATACACAGCACCACACATGATTGGACTGTATTTTTTTAAAATAAATGAATATGTAAAGAATTGTTTCTCTTTTGTTTGGGTGTGTGTGTGTGTGTGTATGTGTGTGTGTGAGTGACACACCAGTAGAGTTAAGTTAGGCATTTTCCGAATTTTTGACACACTGAGCCCAAAAGATTCGCCATCACTATCTACATGATGCCATTTTAGCCCTTTCATTCATAATAAAATCAACACCATCATTTTCCTGCATGTATTCATTAACTGCATTCCCCAAGATCAGACTACTTTCATTCAGCCCTATTACAGTCTTCTCCTTTCTTTTAGTTTCACAGACAGGCAACACATCTATTTTTCTTACTTTCAACTTTATTTTATGAAAATGTTACCTTACAGCAAGCAACTTTTGTTTAATTGAGCAACTTTTCATTAACTGATTGCTAGGAAATGCCTCTTACACTTCCTGGATTTGCAGTTTTACATAACCATACATAACGAAATCTGCCATGCTCTACACCAACAATCGAACCAGGAAGGATTTCTACGTATCAGTTGAAATACATGAATAGAGGCATTTTTTAAAAATGAATAAATTTTAAAGTAGAGATAAGGCTTAGCAAAAAAATAATATTTTAAAAATATTGACAAACAGGTTTTTAAATGTATCAGTTCATAAATGTATATATTATAATATCCTGATGAAAATATTATAATGTATTTTACAATCTTTTACTGTTACATAACGTCAAGAAGATTCTAAAATAGAGTAAATGGAAGAAAATGAACAGATGCAATTTTAGTTCAGATGTTTTTGACTGCAAAGCTAAGCGGCCTATGCAGGCAATCTTCTTGCTACCAAAAGAGAAACAAAATATGTCAGCTTATCTGAGAAGGAAATTACACATTTGGTTTTCTCTTTCTCTGAGAGCCATTTATGCAAACATTCTGGGAAGAGACTATGAAGATGACTTTAGGATCCGCACAGAGATTTTTGGAGGAAACAATACTTGAATATAACCCAGTTCCAACTTATTTAGAGCATTATAAAACCAACACTGAACTGGATTCAGAAACAGACTGCCAACAAGTGCAGATGAAAAGATATAGAACTGTATGGCTTATTTATTTGTTTAGATTTATACATTGCCCTATAACCTCTCTACATTTACTGTTGAACTGAAATAACTGGCCACAGTGGACAATCTTGCCAAACTATTTTGGGCCAGTTGAAAGTGATCCCATCTGAAAGTTACTAGAGCACAGACTATTTCTTTCAGACACCACTGCAATTGATATAACAACCCAACTTAATGGAAATGGCTTTATGCCACTAAAGCCACTTGCTGTTCCAGTGACCGTGAAACATCAGAAAGACCGTAAAACTACAAATGTGACCCTTTAGTTTGAGTGCAAATTGCATCAGAACAGATTGAAAACTGTTCCATCATGGAGCTCCATTCTTTCATCCAGACTGTATTAGAAGACTACTTCTCCTGGATTTTGTGTGTGTGTGTGTGTGTGTGTGTGTGTCTATATGTACACACACAGGAGGACTTTATAATTTTACCTTGTATTTTCATACAGCATGAAGAAAAAATGTAACTGTAAATTTCATAACACAATTGTCAAGGAACAACACAATAGTTCACTAGCATCACTGCATCTCTAAGGAATTTCTACAAAAAAAGGACCCCATATCATTATCTGTCCAAAGGCATGCTATGATTGATGAAATGGAAGGCCAACAGAATCAATAAAACTGCACTCTCCACTTTCCTTTCTTGGGTCCAGGCAGCTTCCATTCTCATCAGCTTTAAAGCTGGATTGAAACTATCTAGAGAATTTATTTCACCCAAGAATGTAGTTGGATATAATATAACTATACCTGAAATGTGAACCCAAATTCTACATGGCTGTGCATCTATTCAAGCTGATAGTAAATAAAAAAAGAGATGATTCAGTGATTTTGTCTTCGGCAAGTAGTAAGTAGCATTGGTTAATAGACTTGAGGTAAGGATGATATTTTGAATTACAGCTTTGGAACTGTATATCATTTCTTGATAGTAAAGGAGTTCAATCTCATATCACAGACAAGAATACAGCAGTCTCAGAGATTCATGCAACAGAAGGAAGAAAAAGAGACTGCAGCAAACTTTTATAACACAACTGGAACTCAGCCACTAGCTGAGCATATGGAGGAAACAGTGTTATGGGAAGCAAGATTCTGGTGACCCAGAAGACTCCAGTGGAGAAACAGAAGTAGAGCCAGGCACGCTGAGAAGATTAGCTAGCTTCCTTCTAGATATGTTATCGCTGAGATAATAGTTACATGTTAATGTACCTTTCTGCTCGTTTTTGTGCAAAAATAAAATGTACAGACTCAAGAAGTAGGGAATTTAAACTGATGCCAGTGTTCAGTTTTCTGCGTTATTGCATGTTGCAGCTGGTCAATCAGCAAAAAACAAACAAACAAACCAAAAAAACATGCAGAAGATGTGCCAGATCAATAACTAGACAGAAAAGGAAAAAAAGAAAAAGATAAAGGCCCTGAATGGTTCTGCAGTACAAACTGTTGACACAGGAATGCAAATTGTTCAATATCATGGTTGTTTGGAAGCAAATTATATACAACTTTTTTTAAAAGCTAAAATACAATTGAACAATCTGTCTCTTTTTGCCAAAATGTAATACATACATAAGAATTTCAAAAAAATATATCAACATCTGTTTGATTCAGGGACATCTCTTTCCTATTGCTAAGGAATAATGTAACATCTCTACTTTGTGAGCTGCACTGGTTGCCAGTGGCTTCCTGGTGTAATTCAAGGTGTTGATGGTCATCTATAAAGTCCTTCATGAATTAGGCTCTGGTTATTTGAGGGACCATCTTTCTACAATTGTCTCTGACGATCAGATTGGAAAGACTTGGCATGCTCCAAGTCTCCTCAGTGAAGAAAGTCACCTTACAGGTTCCCTGAATTTTGCCTTCTCTACTGCTGCTCCTGCACTGTAGAGAAGCATTTCTTCTGAGATCCTTATGGCCCCAACCCTGCTGTCCTTCAGGAAGTCCTGAGAAACCTGACTCTTCCAGGAGGCTCTAGGCCAAAAAAGTGATTTGTGAACCTACTGGTATGTTATCATATTTTCATAAAATAAAGTTGAAGTTTCTTTTGTATTTCCTGGATGTTTGTCTATTATTTTTGTTCTTTTACTGTTAAATTGTGTTTTTAACCTTCTCTATACTCCACCTTGAGTTGCATGACAATTAGGTGGCTTTAAAAATCCAGTAAGTTGATTAAATTAAAGAAACTAAAGTATAACAACTTTTTCCTTAAAAAGTCAACGTGTTTAAAAAAAAAAACACCAGCAGGAGAACTTGCTCAAAATCCAATTTTGGAACCATGTAGAGCTACTGCACACCCACATAAAAAAAGACAGGAGAGTTGGAATGGAAAGTGAGGTTGGAACGAAGGGGTTTACTGTTCTTTTCTGAACTAGGCTCTGTTTAAATACATCACCTTCAAGTTTTATAGAGTTTAAGGCAAAACATCAAAAGGTGCTTGAAAAAGAAAAGAAGAAACAATATAAAAGTAATCTAGCCTCCAGAGATTTATAGACAGAGAATCAGAATCTAATGTGAGCAAAGAGGAAGTTCACACGTAAGACAGGAATAAAATTCTTCTCCCTACGTGGAAACAATCTGTGTATTACCTAGACCAGTGATTCTCTACCAGTGAGATCAAGTCATTATCATTTTAAGTCCTTTAGGCTGCCTCTAAATATCTAAACATTTTTTTTATAATAATGGCTTTCTGGTTTTTATCACAAAGAGGTCCAGGTGCTTTGATAGAGTATGGTGATAGTGTGGATTTAAGACATGAAACATGGAGATTTAGACCACTAAGGCTGTTTTGGAATTGTATCAGATTATTTTCTTTTCTTTAACAGAAGCAACCCCTTTTTTTTAAAAAAAGCATGATGAATACATAGCCCCTATCCCTGAAATATATAAATCTGATGCAAACCTACCATATTTCATAATTAAACTAAGTGTAGATGGGAAAGGAGGTTAAATTCTTGCCGATGAATATATATTAATATAAGACATATAGCTATCTCTTAATTTTTCAATAAATTTTCCTGGCCATAAAAATGTGCTTTTTGTTGTGTTTTCTTATTACAATAAATGATGGCTTGCTCTTTTTAGATGTTAAATTGAACTTCTGCTCTCTTAAATGACACCAGAAGTATCATTTCCCTGAATGGTCTACTTCAGGCACAGCTTCTCTCTTTATTCTTATATTTTCATCTGTTATATGGCAGAAAAGGTAAAAATATACTCTCTGCATATGTGTGTGTGTGTGCGCGCACGCACATATCTATATACACACACAAGCAACTGAAAGAAGCAATAGCCCTGTGCAAAGTTTACATGTCAAGAATGTAAATCCTCCTTTTATTAGAATTTGACCGCTGCTACAGAACTGAATTATCAGAACACATTCTGACTACAGAATTTACATGGATTTACATTCAACCAGTATACTGTGTATGGGAATATCTCTTTGCAAGAAAAAATAAATAAATCATGGAATCTTACCCTTTTAAAACCTGTTTTGTTCTTAACTCATTGCTCTTCTCCCTTACAATATTCCAAGACACTCCCACTCTCAACAGCAAACACTAGCATTCTTACTCATTAAACAATCTTGCTATGATGGAAAAACCTTAACCAGGGCAGCAAACACCACTCAGAGTAAACTAGAAGCATTAACAATACATTCTGCATACCACCCAGATTTTCAGTTTTGGCAGTCAACCTGACTTCCCTTATCACTAGAGATACCTTTGATGTGCTTGGCAGCCTTCCATCCATTGCTCAAATAAATGAGGCCCCTCTTCATAACATAGCCCTGAAATGAATCTCTTCATCATGTTATACAAAGATAAACCCTTAATCGGATTATGTTAAACCATCTTGCAAGCTATTTCTAACAGCAAACAAATATGACAGAGCGAGCTGGAAACAAAAGACTTCTGAAAAGCTTCACAAGACCCAAATATATAAATTGGTTCTGGAAGTTTGGAAGCTAATCATGTAAAAGGAAAATGATGCCAAAGGATGACAGGCAGTATCCCTGAACCATCTTTGTAACATCTTCATCTTAAAACAAGAAAGATCTTGCAGTAAGTGACAAGAGAATTTGCTGTGGCCTGCAAATTGCTCAGTGGATTTGTTTTACAGAAAGTTAAAACTACTTGTTGTTGTGCTGTTGAAAGAAACAAGGGAGGCCACCTTTCCTCATGGAATCCATGACTATGTCAGGATTCACAGATAATAGCTGTGACAGGATGCACCTTTCCTTCTCTGCGATAAGGGCTAAGGCACGACTGTGTCTCACACAGACCTTATCACACACAGGCTCGTATAGCCGGAAGGCTGGATTATAGTAGCAGGCGTGTCTTAGAACTATCCTTGAAAGGGGAGTTGCTTCATCTGGCACAGTAGCAGTTCATCTCTTGAGCTTTTCACTTTATCATGACCATGCTTCACATTCAGAATTAACAATTCACTAAATTGTGTGTGTGTGTGTGTGTGTGTGTGATTTTAATCAGAATGAGCTTTTGGAACTGGTAAGCCAGTCATAATTGTAAACTTCTTTTTCTCAGGTTTTACTAGTTTTGCTCCTGTTTGGAAACATTTATTCATACTTATTTGTTCATTAACACTGACCTGAATAAATGTACATTAAGTATCTTTCACTTACTGGGGTTCACACAACACTCATCTATTAATCAAGGTTTATAAGTTGCAGTGGTTGGGTTCACAGAATGCCTTCAACTAATATTCATTCCTGGACTTTCAGAGTGCTGAGGTGTCCTCCCTCTCTGCCTTGGTCTGCCATCCAATCCCAGCCAGAGTTGCAGAGCAGAGGCCCTGCTTATAGCTTTACTAGTCAGACACCTTCAATCATCAAAGTCGAGGATAATGAAAGTGTTCCCAGTTATGAAAATGAAGAACAAGCTTGCATCACTGATGATAATGAAAATTATTTCCCTGGATACGTAGAGTGTTGCCTGATGTTCAGATCACAGAACAGAGGATCAAGGATCATACTTCTTCTGAGTCCATAGTGGGCCAATATGAAAATGTGCCTGAGTCTTAACGACATTCATTTGGTGAATATGTGAATGTACTAGAACCAGAACCGATCATACTAGATCCTTATTTTGTGGACACGAGTGATCGGGAAAGTGAAGATGATGCTCCAGACTATGAGAATGTCTGTTCTGGATTTTGAGGTTGAAAGGAGGATTTCAAAGTATCATTCCTACTTTGGTGGATCTAATCATCTTTGTGCAGGATGGATCACCACCAATCGTGCTGGCCCAAGGACACCTTTTCCTGAGCAACCCCCAGTTTTGCCATAACCTTTTTTCCCCTTTGCACTTTGGATGACACATCCTGAGAATTTCTCCCAATCATCAGTAGCTTTACAGATTATTCAGAATAAAACACGGATGAAGACAGAAGATGGAAACTCTACCCAATGTTTTCTAGTAGTATGGATTTTCCATGCAGGACAGATAGACTAGGTTATTGTAAACCCACATGCAAAAGTGGCTTTAATTTGTATGACATGAGATTTCATATATCTGCCCCTAAGGACAACGTTAATAGAAAAGGGCTATCCTTCATGAACACATTACTTTCAGTTAGCTCACATATAACTTATCTGCATATAAATCAGATACAAAATTCATTGTATCCAAATAAGATACTAATATCATAAAACTACATAAAATCATGAACAAGCATTAGAAACTTACACTATCAAAGATTTGAACCAATAAAATCAATTAAAAATACATAAAAGATACATGGCATCAGCCATTAAAATCCAGCTGCAAATTAAGCATGGCTATTGTATGAGAAAGCTAAGGAATAAATATACGTTCTAAGGTTTTCTTGTGAAGCTTGACAAAGAAGATTAATGATCAGTTGCATAATTCATTCAACAAAGCAGGACTTCATGCACTGTTTGCTTGCACACAAGATCTAAAGACACCCTTGAGTCAAGCTCAGCTTCTAGTGACCACATTCATGCAGTTTTCTTAGCAGCATTGCCTTGCCTTGTCCAAAACTTTTTAAACTTCCCAGTCTAGATGCTATATTAATTTTTGAAGTAAACTCACCCATGTAGCCAGGATAACTATCTTGAAAAGATTACTAGGAGCATTTTAAACTTGTAACCCAGGAGTCAAAAGTATTGTTCCTATTTGGGGGTTGCATGTTAACATTCTGCAGAATCCTCTGTTTTCTAAGAAATATTATTATTCTTGCTCTAGAACATTGCAACATTACATGTCTTATTCCTGAGGACAGAATGCATCATCTGATCCAGCCTTTCCCAATGCAGTACCTCCAAATGTATTGAACTGGAAGACCAGTTTAGGGTGGTTAAATAAAATGTGCCTTTGTTCAAAAATTGATCTTGCAACCAGTTTTTCAGCATATGTGATGAGGATACATTGATATAACACACTCAGGGCTGAAAAATATAGTTCTATGTTTATAAGGATGAACAAAGAATTATCAGGCAAGCTTGAGCAGGGAAAGTGTATGCAGGTAGCCCTCATTATATGTGGTCTTATTATTAATATAAAAGTTTTCACATATCTATAGTGTGGCTCCTCTTTTTACTTTACCCATGTATAAAATGGCAAACGGAGTTTTGCACATGTGTAAAGTATGTTGTTAAGGGTCATGTCATCTGTGCAATGCACATGTATTTTCTCCTCCTTTTCCTCTACTCAGCCGTGGTGGAACTTGCTGGGTCAAGCCACACGGCTTCCTTGAGGCAGTTGATCCCCTTCTTCAGAACAGCTGCTGACTGTGTTGCTGGATGCTGGTACTGCCTGCAGACCACTTGCTTTGATTTTTTTAAAATATAATTTTTATTTAGAGTTTTAACAACAATAGTAAAAAGCTAATACAAACTGAAGTAGAACAAAAACAAAAACGGAGAAATAAAAGAAAAAGCTAAAAGTGCAAAAAAAAAAGAAAGTAAAGAAAAAAAGAAAGAAGAAAAATAGGAAAAAGAAGATATAAAGAAATAGCTTCTGATCTTATTCATAACAGTTATAAGTACAATTATATTTTAACCTCTCTCTCTAATGTTATATCATGACTCTTCTTTCTATAATCTATCCTATCTAATCATCAAAACCATAAATCACAAGTTCATTTTTTTCTTTTTTATGCAAAAAATCCATTAAGTTTCTAGTCAACAATAAATGTAGATGTCATCTTTTCTCTAATCAAACAAGTCAATTTAGCCATTTCAGCAAGTTCTGTCATCTTTGCCAACCAATCTTCCATTGTTGGCATTGCCAAATCTTTCCATCTTTGTGCATACAATAATCTTGCTGCAGTTATCATACATAAAAACAGTGTTCCTTGGCTCTTTTCTCCATCAGTCCCAGGAGGAAAAGTTCTGGTCTCAACTGAATGTTAATCTTTAAAATCCTCTGGATCACTCTTTGTATTTGAACCCAAAATTTTCTAGCTTTTTTACACATCCACCAAGCATGATAAAATGAAACAAGACAGTTTCAAGTCAAATCTTGACCCTCTTTAGGTATTAATGCTGTATTAGCCTCTTTCCAGCTGTTCGGCAACTTTCCCCTTGATTTCTTGGTCACACTGCTGGATGCTAATGTTTCTACCAGACTACTCTTGGCTTGTTTCAATTGCCATGAGTACTTATATTCAGTGACATGACTGAGAGGCCCCTTCACCATGACCATGAAAGAGCCACACAAAGCAAAGAAACCGTTGTGAACCAGGTAGCACAAGCAAAGTAACTCCTTCCATTACCAGCAGAACAAGTCTGAATCCACTTTTCTCTTCCCTCCCTTTATCTTCATAAGAATTAGGGAGGGTCATGTCTGAGATGCTTACTCAAATTGCATTTCTGCCCTGGGCTCAGATTTCTTTTATCTGACCGTTGCCTTAGTTGCAGCTCTTCCTCCTGTGCCTCAAGTTTATTCCTACTGCCCCATTACACACAGAGCCTTGCAACTGAGCTGAATGAACCTCCCCCTCCTAATTTTCAAAGAGCCAAGATCTCATTATTTATGGTTTCTTTATTCTTGGTTTTACACTGGAACAGAACCCCCATATATGCCAAGGGCTGCTTGCATATATTCTTGCATGTGTGTTTTCCCAAATTCAAGTACAGATGGTTACAATGTTGAAAAAAGTGAATATTTGATTGGCAGGTGCTAATTTATCCTTAAACAAGTAACCAATAACAATTTGGAGCACGAACTCCAGGAGAAATTTCAGTAATTTTCACTGCAACAATACAGATTTCTTATTTTATAAAATTACACTGGCAATATATTTTAAATGCAATTTGTTAGCAAAGGAGTAAACAAAGTGATGAAGCTAGAACTATTTGTATCTTCTTAATTCCTAGAGCACTTAAAAGAGTTGTATATCAACTAGGTATGATGCTGATGTTTTGGAAGCTACTAAAGATAGAGTTGCATCAAAGAGCTTTCCTCTGATTTTATCATGCCATTTTTTTACTACTATATTATTGCTTTCATTCTTATGTTTGGTTTCTGTTGTCTTTATTGAAGTTTGTACTGTAAATGATTTTTTGCCTTCTATACTATCAGTCTATGTATTGTGATAGGACAGAAATGTGTAAAATAAATAAATAAATGCACAGAGTTGTATCATAACTGAAGGGATTATTTAAAAATGAAATCAGTGCTTAAAGATAGTTGTTGTTTGTTGTTACTGTTTTTACATAGTTGTTGTTTGTTGTTACTGTTATCAGCCCAAATCAATCCACTGCAGGATGAAGGTCCCTTCACTAAAGATTGACCATAATCTACTATGCTTGTCCAGTGAGGTTGGTAGATAGATGCTTTTCGACTTTCTAGTCTAAAGCTGAGAGAAAGTGACTAGCTCAAAGTCACCCAGCCAAGTTCCATGCCTGAGGGAGGTAGAACCTGGGTCTCCCTGCTCCTAGCCCAGCATTAACCACTATACCACACTGGTTCTCACAGGACATACAATTATCAAAAAATATAGTGCATGTAGATGTTACAATATAGCGTTGCTTCATTTTATAATTTGTACTGTAGTTAAACAGATTATCTACTTGCTCGTTAACAAATCTGCCACTTATGAGCTTTGATACTTGGCCTTTATCAGTTGTCTTGTGCTAGTTCACACTTTTCAGATTGATTGTAACACTAAAGGAGTTTCCAGCAAGGAAGACAATCAGCAGCGGTTCTGGGTACAGTCACATACTATTTCCATTTCACGTATCACATGTCACTCGAAGAAAGATTCCCCAGGAGGGACTGATACAAAGAGCTATAGACTAGTGACACACAACAAGCAGAAAGCGAGTTAATATATGAAACTGTCTTGGCGTTTGACCAAGTTGGCAGGGCTGTTACTTAGATACTAAAATCATGTTTTTTGTTTTCTGACAAGTAACAGCTCCTGCCTAGGCATATTTGAGCGTGGGAGTCAGAGGTGGGGGTGGGGAGAAAGAAAGAAAATCTATTACGTGGTGAAAATCATGAAATATTTATGTCTACATTTAAAATTACTGTAGCTATTCCAAATTTTAATACAGATAGCACAACTATTTTAAATCCCCATGATAAGTTACTTTACTTTTATGTTATGTTATACTTTTCCTTAGCAATTTCATTTTAAGTCACCATCCACTCTACCATATGTTTTTGTTTCTTCCTTTCTTTCTAAAGAAGGAACTACACCCATTTTCCTTTCTGAGAGAATTCTAACTTATGCTGAGAGGCTGTAAATTAAGCAGTTGCAGCCATGATGCATTTACAAAAAAGCCTGTAGCTCAAATAGAAGCACAGGCCAGTACCAGCACCATGAGCCCCAGACCAGCCTTCCCTACCCTAGGGTGCTGTTCAACAGTTTAATTTAATTTAATTTAATTTATTAAACTTGCATGCTGCTCGATTCTCAACAACTCTGGGTGGCTCACAAAAATCAAAGAAATTACAATAAAATTAATAAAACATAAAAAATAAAGATAAAAGATGGCAAGCATGATGAAGTGAGGGGTCTCACTCTCCCTCATCAAAGGGCTGAGTGAAGAGCCAGCTCTTCACAACTCTTCTAAGCAACTGCAGAGTGGGGGCCATCTGGATCTTGGGGGGAACCTGGTTCTAGAGGGCAGGCACTGTTACAGATTAACTATTAAACCACTGTGGTCCTCCCAGGTTTTACTGAATTCTGACACTGACCTGCTGGCCTCAGGGAAACTGACATGTCCTCATGTCGATTTTAGTAAAGAAGATTAAAAAAAAAACAAAACCCAACCAACCACCAGTTACTGCACATTTACTTATAAGCATACCCTGTTGATCTCAAGGGGACTTACTGTCAAGAACAAACATATTAGATTACAGCCTCCTTTGAATCTCCCCCAATGTCTAGTAGAATGAGATTTTAAAACAGTCTCTTATTCCCCTAAATGGATTGTTTGAAAAAACATTCTCTGTGTCAGATTTTGTTGCTGTCCCCCCCATGTTTGTTAGCGTTAGTGCTGATTATAGCAAAAGCGAACTGTTTTGCTTATAATATAAAGCTGCTTCAGGTTTGGAAGCAACATAAAAACTGATTATGTTCAATTTTTCATTGTTTATCTACTTTTATTGGTAAAAATACTGAAGTCAAGAGCATAAAAGAATAAAGAAGGAATGAAAGGTCTCATTGAAAGAAAACAAGCAAATTGCTAAACCAGCAACAACAAAATCAAAATGGTCAGATATGTGCCTTGGAACAATTATTAATAGCTCAGGCTATTAATAATTAGCTCAGAATAGCTATAACATCCCTCTAAAGCTTCTCTGAACAAATATGCTTCCACCAACCACTGAATAGCAAGCAAAGAGAGAACCAATAGACCTTCCTTAGGAAAGCATTCCACAACCTTGGTGCCATGATAGGAAAGACCTCTGAAGATGGCCCTCTGGTAGTACAGACAGAGAAAAGGAAGAAGGAAAAGCTCCATGTTAAAAGAGAGCAACTTTTAAATAGTCTAATCCTGCCACATTATGAGTTTAAATTCCTTCAGATCAACACAATAAATTGAGCCAGAAGCAAATTGGCAGCTAAATGAAAATAACATGACATCAGAGTGACATGTTCTGACCTGCATGCTCCGATCAGCAGCCAGGCAGCTGCCTTTTGAACCAGGTATGTATTAAACGCAACCGGGCAAGAAACAATAGTGGCCAGGTGCCCGTCTGCACGTGCTATAGCCACATCTGGAGCTATAAAGAGGGGCATGCCACAATAAAATCATTACCTTTTTGAAAAGTCGTCCAGAGTCTTCACTGACTTGAACAAACCGAGGGATTATGTTGTTCAGATAGATGTCACTCAAAGTAGTGTGGTCCCTGCTCTCCCTCTTCACCTGATTCAAGAGGAGATTCCAGCAATTGACAGGAGAAAGAACATTCTGATCCTTCCTACAGGGAAAACAAAACCATAATATGACTTTTCTCCCAGTGTATTATTTTGCACACTGAAGTTTTCAGATACAAACATTCATGCAGTTATCAGGGGAGGGAAGGAGAATGATAGCCAACTATCATTCTCTAATCAAGATATGAATAGATGAACAATCTACAAGAACTGTAAAAAAATCCGTGGTCTCCTCGGTATTTGTTTTTCACCCAAAATGTCTCAAATTAGCTCCTTCCCAGCTTATGTGAAGTGATATTAAAACAAAAAAGTGTCAGCCACTGAGGTTTGGAAAATAAAAGAATAAAACTGTAATGTAAAAAAAAATACAATTAATTACTGGTAGCCCTTACAGGATGATGATCTTTACGCAGAAGTATTGTCAGAGTTTTGGTTGGGTTTGTCAATATGGAAAATCAAAAGGATTATCACTCAGAGAAGAAACACTGAATGACATATGGGGAGGAAATTAAAGGCTGGCGAGCTGATGACCCTGTGAACTGTAGTTTTCCAGAAAGTGAATGTTCAGGGAACAGAAAGTAGCATTGTGCTCAGAAAATAGCCATGTCCCATTCCTATCATAGCAACCATGAGAATTATCTCATGACAGGATGTTACACAAATACTCACTTAATCATCATTCAGATTGACAGCAAAGAAACTATATTGACAAGGAACTTTTAAAAAGAGACCAGTTGCCAACAGTTACTTCTGACCAGCATAAACAGCTATCTTCTGAGCATTTAGGGCATGTGTCAATGTATGATTTTTTTGGCATGGGGGATAAAGGATTTATACAGCACATTTTTCAGATGCCATATAGTCCAGAACAGCCTTACTCAATGTGATGTCCTCCAAATGTGATAGATATCAATTCTCATAATTCCAGGGCTATATAATCTTTAGCTAGGAGTTATAAGAGTTGAAGTAGGTGAAAGGACAGCATGGCAAAAAAATCTGAAGTTGCTATTATCACACAGGCCAATTCATGGAAAATATTGTCACAATTTTATCATAAAGTTCTTCTGCCAATATATAAAGTTTTATATATAAATGTATACACATCCCTTGTTCAAGAGAAAAGGTCTCCTTCCAGTTTGAGATTCCATAGTCCAAGCTAGAAAGAACATGCACTGATTTTCCTCTCAACTGAAAGTAAACCAGGAATTGGTTACTACCAACCCAACTGTTATCCAGCCTAGCATCCTCCAGATGTCAGAACTGCAATTCACAGTATTTCCAACCAACTTCTAAGTGATCTAATTTATTTATCATGTCATCTGACACAAGTGGTATAATGGTATGAGGGAATGACCTTGGGAGATAGGAGGGAGAACCGCAGACTTGACAACCATTGTGTAAAAGGTATCAGCCCACAGAAAGAGAGGAGGGGGCGTGGGAGGCATTTCAGGAAGGATCCTCCCTAGGTTTCTGGAGAGTAAAAGGAAAGGAGGGGGAGAAATACTTTCAGTCTTGCAAAATTCTATTACTTAATCATACAATAAAGATGGAGCTAGTACTCCTGGTTGTACTTGTTATCTGGACTACCTCACATGGCTAACAGGTAGCCATTAGTGGG
The DNA here is from genome assembly GCA_030867105.1 of Liasis olivaceus. NCBI lineage: Eukaryota > Metazoa > Chordata > Lepidosauria > Squamata > Pythonidae > Liasis > Liasis olivaceus. Next base: position 161,737,003 of record CM061350.1, on the reverse strand, counting down.
TAAAAGAGGATTACACATGTTCTATTTCCAGGCCAGATCATAAGCAGATCTAACATATACACCAATAGTATATACCAGAATTACCCAACCTGAAACCTAGGCTGCATGCTGTCTTCAAATCTCTTCTATACGCCCCCAAAATTAATTTTAAATTAATTTAATCTATTTAAATCCAGTTTTTGTCCTCTCCCTACTTATTTCCTTGTTTTGATACCCTATTATTCAAAGAGACCCTTTTTATTTCACATTTCAGTTCATACATTTTTCCATTCGAGTGAAAATTGAATTCTATTCTCCTAAACAAGTAAAATACATTCATACAAACTGTCTCCTTTAAGGCAAGCAAGGCAATCCCAATAAATAAATGCCACTGTACAGTGAATTGATAACAGAAGTTTCCTACCACAATGCTCCTAGAAATATCAGAAATACAGATGAGCCTTGATTCCCAGTTATTTCCCACAGCAAAAGAGCACACAGAAAGATGGGATCTGCAGTAAGATGCAGGTTAGTTTTATTTAAACAAAACAGCAAAATATAAGAATGCCATTTTCAAAGCAGCTGATTTGGCAGAGTGTCTTACTGATGAAAAATACCACAGGAAGTTTGCAATCTGAAGTTTGCAATCTGGATTGTTTCAGGAATTCATATATAAAGGAAGTGACAGAGTTTGATTGATTCAAAGCAACCACTAGTTCTGGTTGCCAAAAAGAAGTAGCGCATTTAAGAAGGGGAAATACTTTTATTCTGTGGTCTTGTGTTTGTATGTTGCTACTGCAGAGAAAAGTTGAGACAAAGATCAAAAGGCAGCATCACTGAATTTAACAATGAGCTGGCTGGGGAACAAAACATTCTCTCTTGCATACAAATATAAAAATAGTAAGAGGTCTGCTGAACTGTATTTATGCTTTTCCATATAGTTTACAGCACACCCTAACCCTAACCTGTGGCTCTCCAGATCCATAACACCATAGCTCATCCCAAGCCAGTGTGATCAGGAGAAGGGATGATGGGAGATGTAGTCTCATTGCATCTGTTGAGTTTCAGGTTTGATTAATTGGTCCTACAGGCTTTACAATTCTTAAGCCATTAGGTTATGAAATTTCAAATGATGCTGTGTTGGTACAAAAAGATATTGCTTTTTACAGCAAGTGATTGATTGTTTCCTCCACAGCAAAAGGCAGGATCTATTTTAGTTGCTGTAATAGCACAGGATTAGGCAGCCTAGGGCAATACAACAGTCAAGTACTAAGGGACACTGTGGAGACCTTACAAACTGCCTACAGGCTATGGATTTCAAGCACCAACCTTCCTTGTTACAAACACCAGGAGCAGTCGTTTGTTTATGAATAGCAAGCAATATCTGCTTGTTTGTGACCAAGTAACTGTTTTCAACAATCCAAATATAATCAAACTGGCCACATAGAAAATAATAATAATTCTAACCACACTATAAAGTCAAAAACTGTACTCTGAATGGAAAACAGAATGAAGTACTTTTGTAACATACTGAAACATTATGGAATTGTAGGATTACAGAACTACATCCCTGACAGTTAAAGAGAGTAAATGTTCTGCTCTTTTCCTCCTCCTCCTTGTAAAAGGAGCACTAATTAGAATTAGCACTAATATGTACATTTTTCTTATCTATTAGAATTAGCACTAATATGTACATTTTTCTTATATTCAACCAAAGGGTTTTAACTCCAGCAAATTGTGATTGTGAATGGCTTATTTGTATTCTTGGACTACTACTGCATACACTTCCTATTACAATTATCTAACATTTAGCATCCCCCCCCCCGCAAGTCTTGCTATGCTGCCTCATTGTGGCAGGGGAAGGGGGATGTTCCAGGGAGGGATGACCAAGGAACATCAGGAGTGTATGCCAAGGATATATATTCCCAGCATGGTGATCCAAAGTGTGAAAGTCATCCCAACTGCCCAGTTAAAGCAAGCAGGCACCTATACTGGGCAGCAGTGATACAGGAAGATACTGGAGGCAGATGATCACTTCAGTGACAAAGGCATCAATTCATACTGTGTGGGAGAAGGCAATGATAAACCACTCCTGTATTTTTTTACGAAGAAAATGACATGGATAGAAAATGTAAAATGGCTGATATAGTACTAGATGGTAGCTCCTCAGGTCAGATGGCCCTCAACATTCCAGGATCTTTCGGAATACTCATGGTGTTCATGATGTGACTAGATTATAGCCTTCAAGACATCTAATTGCTGATGTTGCCATAAAGGAAAAGAAAATCCAAAATGGCAAAGACAGAACAGTGGGAACAGTGGGAACATGGAACATAAGAAACATGAACATGGGAAAGCTCAACACAGTGCAAGATGAAATGAAATTATTACAGTTTGACTTCTTAGGCATTAGCAAATTGAGATGGACTGGAATTGGACTTTCAGTCAGAAGATTGTACTGTTTACTACTCAGGACATGAAAAACAAAGAAGGAATGGCATTATTTTTATACTTAGGAAGGGTATAGCAACAACAGTACTTAGCTACAATGAAATCAATGACTGAATAATATCAACTAGACTTCACAGACAACCCTTTGATATGATGATCATCCATGTTTATGCTCCAACCACTGATGCAGAAGAAGAGGCTGATGAGTTTTATGATAAAGTGCAATTTTAAATCAACAAAACATGCAAGCAAGATGTGCTGCTTATAACTGGAGACTGGAATGCCAAAGTTGAAAACACTAAGAAAGAAAATGTAGTTGGATTATATAGCTTAGGAAACTGAAATTAATCAGGAGATTGATTTATCAATTTTTGCCACTCCAATTATTTCTTCACAGCTAACACTATCTTCAAACAACTGAAACAATGCCTCTATACATCAACGTCATCAGATGGAGTATATAGAAATCAAATTGATTATATTATTGCTAAAAGGAAGTGGAGGAGCTTAACTATAGCATCAAAGTCATGGCTAGGTGCTGACTGTGGAACAAATCACAAACTGCTCAAGTGCAAGTTCCAGGTTAAGCTAAAGAAGAAAGCCAGTCAATTTCCACAATATGATCTTGAACATATAGCTATCATTTTCAAGAAGAACAGCAGGAATCACTTTGAAGTCCTGAACCTCATCAGTAGAAAACCAAAGGAATGGTGGAATGAACTTGAGTCATTAAGATGTGAAATGACTTAATGAATGTGAAAAAAGATTGCCCAAGATGGAGAAACAGAAAAAAGCAGACTGGATATTAGAACAAACCATGGAAATCGCTGAGAAGAGACAATACAGGTGAAACTCGAAAAATTAGAATATCGTGCAAATGTTCATTTACGTCAGTATGGCAACTCAAAAGGTGAAACCAATATATGAGATAGACGCATTACATGCGAAGCGAGATATGTCAAGCCTTACTTTGGTATAATTGTGATGATTATGGCGTACAGCTTATGAAAACCCCAAATTCACAATCTCAGAAAATTAGAATATTACATGACATCAATAACACAAGGATTGGAAATAGAACAATATCGGACCTCTGCAAAGTATAAGCATGCATATGTACTCAGTACTTGGTTTGGGCCCCTTTTGCAGCAATGACTGCCGCAATGCGGCGTGGCATGGATGCTATCAGCCTGTGGCACTGCTGAGGTGTTATGGAAGACCAGGATGCTTCAATAGCGGCCTTCAGCTCCGCTGCATTGTTCGGTCTCATGTCCCTCATCTTTCTCTTGGCAACGCCCCACAGATTCTCTATGGGGTTCAGGTCAGGCGAGTTTGCTGGCCAATCAAGCACAGTAATCCCATGGTCACTGAGCCAGGTTTTGGTACTTTTGGCAGTGTGGGCAGGTGCCAAGTCCTGCTGGAAAATGAAGTCAGCATCCCCATAAAGCTCATCTGCGGAAGGAAGCATGAAGTGCTCCAAAATCTCCTGGTAGATGGCTGCGTTGACCCTGGACTTAATGAAGCACAGTGGACCAACACCAGCAGATGACATGGCTCCCCAAATCAACACAGACTGTGGAAATCTCACACTGGACTTCAAGCATCGTGCATTGTGTGCCTCTCCATTCTTCCTCCAGACTCGGGGTCCTTGGTTCCCAAATGAGATGCAAAAGTTGCTCTCATCAGAAAAGAGGACTTTGGACCACTGGGCAACAGACCAGTTCTTTTTTTCTGTAGCCCAGGTAAGACGCTTCTGATGTTGTTTGTTGTTCAGGAGCGGCTTGACAAGAGGAATACGACATTTGAAGCCCATGTCCAGGATCCGTCTGTGTGTGGTGGCTCTTGATGCACTAACTCCAGCCTCAGTCCACTCCTTGTGAAAGTCCCCAACACTTTTGAATGGCCTTTTCCTGACAATCCTCTCCAGGCTGAGGTCATCCCTGCTGCTTGTGCACCTTTTTCTACCACACTTTTCCCTTCCACATAACCTTCTATTGATGTGCTTTGATACAGCACTTTGGGAACATCCAACTTCTTTTGCAATTACCTTTTGGGGCTTTCCCTCCTTATGGAGGTTGTCAGTGATGGTTTTCTGCACAACTGTCTGGTCAGCAGTCTTTCCCATGCTTGTGATTCCTACTGAACCAGCCTGAGAGACCATTTAAAGGCTCAGGAACCCTTTGCAGGTGTTATGGATTCATTAGCTGATTAGAGGGGGACACTTTGAGCCTAGAATATTGAACCTTTTCACACTATTCTAATTTTCTGAGATTGTGAATTTGGGGTTTTCATAAGCTGTACGCCATAATCATCACAATTATACCAAAGTAAGGCTTGACATATCTCGCTTTGCATGTAATGTGTCTATCTCATATATTGGTTTCACCTTTTGAGTTGCCATACTGACATAAATGAACATTTGCACGATATTCTAATTTTTCGAGTTTCACCTGTAGTGCTGACACTTGCTGGATAATTGTGAAAGCCGAAGAATATCAAAAAGAAGTCAGTGTGCTTCATTCATTATAGAAAGGCCTTCAGTTGTGTCAATCATGTCAAGCTGTGTCATATGCTTAGAAATATGGGAATCCCAGAACATCTCATTGTTCTCATGCGAAATCTACATACAGGACAGAAAGCCACAGTACAAATAGAACATGGCAAAACAGACTGACTGTAGTCAAAGGAGTGAGACAGGGCTGTATAATATCCTCTTATTTACGCAACCTATATGCTGAATATATATTAAAGGAAGCTGAACGTGGTTTTAAAACTGGAGAAAGAAACACCAGTAACCTGCAGTATGCTGATGACACTATTCTAATAGCCAAAAATGAAAGGATCTGTAAGCTCTAGTGATAAAAGGAGCACTGTGAAAAAAATTGGTTTAAATTTAAAGATAAAGAAGGCCAAACTAATAACAACAGGTATAACAGCCAACTTTAGAACTGACAATGAAGATACTGAAGTGGTGGATAGCTTTTGCCTTTTAGGATCAACATTAACAGTATAGGAACAAGCAATCAATAAATATGCCTCAGACTAGCACTTGATAGAGCAGCAATGAAGGTTCTGGAAGATATTCAAATACCATGATGTGTCTAAACCTACACAGATCAGAATAGTGCATGCCATGGTATTCCCTGTGACACTCTATGGAAGTGGAGGTTAGGCTTTGAAGAAGCAGAATAGAAAGAGTATTTATGCTTATGAACTTTGGGGTTGGAGAAAACTCCTAAGAATACTGTGGAGAGCAAGAAAACAAATCAACAGAGAGTTCTCACTTGAGGCACAAATGACCAAGCTTCAATTATCATACTCCTGACACATTATACAAAGACCGCACTCTCAGGAAAAGGCACTCATGCTGGGAAAGGTGGAAAGAAAGAGAATAAGAGGACAACCAGCAGCAAAGTGGATGGAGTCAGCCACAGAGGTAATGAGTGGACTGTGGGAAGACCTGAAGGAACAGGTTAGGGACAGATCATCATGGAGATCTTTCTATGTAGTTGCTAAGCGTCAACACTGACCTGATGGCATATAATCAATCAACCAATGAATCAATCAACATTTAGCATAAGACTATATAGACTATAAACTGGTTGCTTTTCTAAGCATAAAGAAAAACTAAGGTGCAAACACAAATAATATGACAATGTAGTCTGAAATAAAACTGTACGCTCAGCAATAGTATGTTTTAGGCATTGGCAAAGCATTTTATTTTCAACATAAAATCTTACTAAACTTCCTGTTCTAAAAGCAAAGCAGGCAGCTTTGCACATTTTGGAGCATCTCAAGCCTGAAGCATTATATTTTGGTCTTGGACAGACCTGTTTCAAGCTTAAAACGCTAACAAAATATATAAAGCAGCCTGCTTTGTGAAATTTCACATCTGAAATATTTCAAGACAACTTTTTCCATACCCTCAGCATATTTTATTCTATCAAATACAGATAGACAAAGGATAGATGCTATGTTCTGATCTTCTAAGTAGCACATGGCAGAGGTTGAATGCTAACATACATACAGTACACAGAGAGATCCAATATGGCAGAATTTTATTCTTACCTTCTGACAAAAACTGGGAAATTCATTAAGATCCCATGGGTTAACAATCAACAGAATGCCTTTGTCCATAGGAGTTTGACTCATCCAATAACTTCCTGTGAGGGCCATGGCAAGCTGACGTCTTACTGGCTTGCCAGCTAATAAGACAGCTTTTGCAAGGGAAATCATGGCTAGATGTTAGATCCTGACTGGCACATTCTCTCCGGATCAAAGGAGAAATTGTTGAGATCATCCATGTGGCTCCAGACAGCTGCTACTCATGAGTAGACCATGGAAACTCATTTTATGGTCGGCTTATGAGTGGAGTAGCTGGAAGTTGGGATTACATCAAACTCACCCTCGCAAAACACGCTTATGGACACTAAGCTCAACCGAGCCTTATATCTTAGTCACTTTTTTGGATTAATTTTTTATCTGCTGTATATTGGAGAGATTAAAACCCTTTGGACCAGCAAAGTTTTACTGTATTCATCGGATGAGTCTCCACCTCCTTGAAAGACGATGGTGTAAATTTGATCTTAAACATTTTGAAAATATATGATTTTGGGGGGGGCTATGCAGCAAAAAGTTGCTTAGTATATGGATTTTGGAAAGTTAATAATGGATTAAGGGGGCAGAGAAATTTAGAATTGTAGTTTTGAATTTATTAGAAGATATCTTCACATGGGAAAATGGCGATTGCTTTTGTTTCTTTAGTATAAGGGGACCTTGAAGATTAGACATTACAGGGAGCCAGAGGACAAAGAAAATGGAGCAGAAATCCTTAGTACAAACTTCTAAATACCTCTCAGTCAAGTTACTGGATAGAATGGATCAACTGCTTGAGAAACTGGACAGGACATGTTTTAATGAAGTTGTAAAACAAGAACAAGTTGTAATGGATGTTTATGAAATTAATTTGAAAGAGGACTTAAACGTAATGCAGATGGATCCGATGGATGATTTATCCCCTAAAGGAGATGAACAGATATCAAACCAGGAAACTGATTTGGATAATTTTTTTCTTCTGGATATACAAAAGAGGTTTGGAAAGACTTTTGTAGAAGGGAGAAACAAAAGGATAAATTTTATCTAACAGATATGTGAAAGAAATCTGTTAAAGTTCTGAAGGATTTTTGTTTGGATACTCAGATGATCAGCAAATTACCTCTGGGACCTTTTTTGAAGGGGTTAAAGAATAATTTTAAGAATTCAAAAAAGACTTATAAGTTTGGCTTGTTTGATCAGGGCTAAAAGAGGAAAATAGTTATATCTAGCTGCCCTTACTGGATTTTTGCTAACGAAGAAAGATTGATGAAGCATTTGGATTTTTTTTTTTTATTACTTAAGAGATGAGTTATGGGGAGAAGAGAGATTATATTTTATTTAGTGATGATGATAAACTATTAAAACTGTTTTTACCTGCTGGGATGAAAGGGGAAGTTACTTTTTTTTCCTTTTTCCCTTTTTTTCCTTTTCTACACTCTCCCCTCCCCCACTGTTTTGTGTTTTTCTGTTTGTATTTTTTGTAGTTTGCACTGACTTTTATTCTTTTCATTTATAATTCTTAATAAAATTATTTGGAAAAAAAAGGAGTATGACTCATCTAACTTTTATAGAACAACAATATTTCCTTCTGAAACTTGTAACGAATATTTTTGTATTCCCACTCTGCTCTCAGAAAAGAGATTTTTCTTTGCAAAAGAAGTTTCATGCTATCACAGCTTTTTATAAAATCACACATTACTGCTAAGAAAGCAGCTACACCCCAAGTAAGAATACGGATGGCAGATGTTTCATTCAGCTTTCATAAAGCAACAAATGGAAGCAATATCTGTATATCTCTACTTTAGTTTGAGAAACAGAATAAGAAGATTCTCTTAACATCTTCAAGAACCCACATAGCATTCAATGTCTCATTTTGACCAGTTTTTAGAACAGAATATGGAGGCAATAGGAGCTGAGCTTATTTATGCAGCTTAGATTTCTTTATCCATTGAGAAATCTAAGCTGCATCTGAAAATACCATTTTACAAAGGATTAAAGCGAACTATGCTATGATAGTCTCCTGATTTAACCTCAGTGCTAGACATTCTGCAAGTATAACTATTTGATAAAACCGCAAAAGTAGATTTGCATATTATTATTATTATTATTATTATTATTATTATTACAACACACAGGGCTACTAAGATTTATAATATCAACATTAGGAGTTAAGAAAAATTGTTTCTCTATGTCATGAATATTACAAGTGAAATATTATGAAATAGTTCTAAGGAATAAATCTGCAGAACTCATTTCAGAGGAAACACACATACAGCATGCAGGAATGTCAGAGGAGAAGTCACTGTTGTTGTTGTTTTTTAATCACTAGCCAAAGCCATATTTAGTAGTTTTCTTCTCTAACATGGTGCGTGTAAGTGCCTATGTATGCACTATCTTAACTTCTTCCTTTCCAACAGTGCTTAATCGCTCTTCTGATAATACATTCTGCCATCCCTCTCCTCCCTCATCTTTTTTTCAGTAAAGGTTGGCTCCCTCAGTTTGCTTTTATCAATATCTGAACATTCTAGGGGTATTATTTGTTCACATGAAAACTGGAATTTCTGCACATTTATCTGTGAATGTTTCCAAGAACAAGAAACTGCATATTCCTAACTGAGGTGAAGATAAATGAATATAGATTTTAGATGCTATATCTGTCATATTTTCAAAATAATTGAGAATCAACCATGTTTATTTCTTCATCCCCACAGCACTTAGTTTAACCTGACAGTTTCGAACACATCAACAGTAATCTAAGGACATACATACTTACCTATGAGTAAACTCTAATGAAAACAGTGTGACTTACTTCTAAGTAGACATCTGAAGGCTTGCCCTCTAAGTTTGTACAATGACTCTTAGAATCTGTTCAAGCTCTTCTCTCTCTCTCTCTCTCCAGCAACAAATGTATGCATTTCTCCACCTTATTAGTACAAGTTAGCAAGAGAACAATAGTATAGGTCTTTGAATAAAGTAATACTTGACCAAAGGGGGAAAATCAATCAAAACTTTTCTTTAGAATGAACTTTTTCTTCTCGGAGCCAAAATGCAGGAGGTTTTTCATGGTCAGCCTCTCCTGTTCCAAGTTGTCATCACAGAAAATTGCTAAAATAGGAACAGGATTCCTATTTTGTTAGTAACCACTCTCAACAAAATTCAGAGTGTTTACTAACAAGCACAACCATGCCTACACATATTAGCCTTTAAACAAACAATTTCTAACCGACCCTTTCAAAAGTTCTCAAGGCTGATCATAACACCAATGTTTAAAAAAAGGATTTAAAAAACATAAAAACAGTTCCTCAGAAGGGTTGGACAAATGAATGAACTGACGACTAAAAACTAACAATGAAGATGTCCTAGATAGTCATCTGGACATACATTGTCTGTGACAACTTTTTCACTGAGGCTTAAAGTATCTTATGCTTATATATGTGCCCTTTAGAGAAAAATGAAAACAAAACTCAAATCTTGGTTTCTCCTTTCATATCTTTTCTATTACTAGATTCCCAAATTATAACAGAGAATTCATGAAACCAACAAGAATATTAAAAAAATAAATAAACAAGCATCCAATTTTCTTAACTTTAATTTTGCAAGCCGCCTGGAGTCACCATGTGTGAGTTGGATGGCTATATAAATTTGCTAAAGAAATAAATAACTTAAATAAGAACATCAAATACCAAAGCAGAAGAGTTAAAACTATCATTTCTACATAATTGTCCATTCCTAACCCTGATGACGCCAAAATGATAAAATGTACATTGTGACATCAGAAGGTGAGCTCTACCCTTTGGTACACGTATTACCACATTACTCAGGAACAGGGAATGGGCAGAGTTTATATCATGAAGTTGTAACGCACCTTTTATAACTTTCTTGCCCTATTGCCTTCCCCTGCCCCCCAATGCCTATGATTTCCTAATTATATCCTGTGTGGAGATGCTGGAAAAACTGGCCTACGTCTTTTAAGTGAACTGATTTAATTTATACATCCTGATAATGCAGAGATTGGAACAGATTCAACTTTCAGACTGTGCACTTTTTAAAAATGCACCAATGCAAATTGCCAATTATGAAAACATGTGTACAAAAGTGAGCATATTAAGAAAGTTTGCATGATAATAAATGGATATTTTCATACTTCGCAAACACAATGAATTATGTAGAAATTGGATCAGGTTGTATATGATTCAATCCTTATAAAGCAGAGATCTGATATACACTGATTCTTATGTCCTTATCCTGTACTATATGATATAGATTAGGCTTCCTGATATGCTCACAAATCCCCACCCACCCCCAAAACAGACATGAGACACTGTCCTCTGCAAAGAAATACATGTCATAGCCACACAAAGATGAAAATGTATACACACACACACACTAAAGAGTTAGAGACCCTTTCAGCTGTCCAAACTCCTGCACCACAACTTGTAAAGCTATTCCAAGGCGACATACGGTAGAAATACCAAGGACCCACAGGAATATGGCAAACAGAACTGCTGTGACCAAGGACACCGGTTTGCATGTTGACATGCATGCAGTTACACAGGAAAGGCCATGAAGGAGGAGGAATGCGATCGAGCACAACTTGATTCTTACTTAACATCTAGGAGAATCAACATGATTGATCCATACCTTAATCTCAGTTTCATACAGTCAGGACTTCTGTTTTGGAAACCCACTTTAGATTTCACATTATACCACGAAGATTCTTTTAACCTTGTTATATTCAGCACCCCCCCCCCTTTATGTTTTTAAACATTTCACCCTAAAGAAATTGACAAAATGAACTCATTTGCATAATATTTAGTAGAAGCAGCTCAGTACTGAGAAATATTAATACAGATGACAACCAGTGCAATAGAGATGATCACCTAATCAGACAAGAAAGACAGGATGTGCTAGAAAAATCTGAGGTGGAAATTTAAAAGGCTTGTTCTTTAAAAAGTGAAGAACATATTGGATGCATTTCAAATCATTGACATTAATTCAGAATTACTTATTCTACATTAACAGAGGTCTTGTTTAAAGGATCTGGAATGCTGGTTTTCAGGCTCCAACTGGCTCCAGGAAAGAGAGATGCCTCACTTGAAGATACATACTTACAAGTATCTGAGAAGCTATGGGATAAGGACGGGGAAAACTACAGTATAAGAGTGACTTTGGAACCAATTTAGAGATGCACAGAACTTTATTAGGCAGCAAGCAGTTTTCTATATATTGTATACTTAAAAAAATAAGGCCACTTAATGTTGGTTATTTAGTTTATTAATGGAGTTTAATATGTTTTTTAGAAGAAGAAAGAAGTCTGTCTGCAACTTTTAACAACTGAAATACTTTACCAACTTTTTACAATAACCATAACTGTCAAGATCCTCAGCTAGTTATTTGTCAAGCAATTCTTTTTAACATAATTTTTATTAGAAATTTTTTAAAACAGATAAAAGATAAACATAGAAAAATATAGAAGACCAAATTAAGAAAAAGAGAAAAGATAAAGTACAGTAGATAAGAGAAGAAAAATAAAAGAAGTATTTAAAGAAGTGACTTCCAATTTTCCTTACAACAGTTACAAACATTGTCACTCCTCCCCCATCAATTTTACATCACACAGTTCACCTCTTCCCATATTTAACCCTTTGCAATCAACAATTCCAGAAATCACCGAGTCATTTTTATCCATTTTCAGCAAAAAGCCCATAAAGGGTTTTCAGTCTTTTAAGAAAGTGTCAAGCAATTCTTCAAATCCCATCAGAACGGTCTCCTGATTTTTCCTACACTCAGAATCCATCCTTGTGAAAAGCAAGTCTCAAAAAATCTACTTTTGAGTCATTTGTTTCACAGAAATCTCTGCACTTCTCAACTATGGTTTTCAGAGCATTTTCTAATGCAGAAAACTATCTGGATTACAAAGTGATGTGTAATTACTTGTTCTGTGTTGCAGGAAACACTAGGATGGAAAGAGAAATCCATGACCCTGAACTGCCTGCAATGGGTTCCACTGTTTTTACTGGGGGTAGATGACTCTGTGAGTAAATCTTCTCTGAAGGAAAGGCCTTTTAAAATAACTGATTCAAGTTATAATTGATTGATACAACTGTATATGGCGATACATCATTATATATCGATGGTTGTCTTGTTCAATCCTCTGCCACAAAGTTCCATACAGGTGGGATTGGGGAAGAAAAATATTTGGAGATACACATATTGCACTTTTTACATCAATGATATATCTTTACATCTGAATAAGGAAAATTTGACATTTTAACCTGCAAACCAGTAAATACAGGGGCTTGCTGAGCCACACAGTTCTGTAGTATAACATAAGCAGTTTATTTTCTAATTTATATCCAGAACACATCTTTTCTCCTCATAAAAGCTTTTCAACCTTATACTGAAGTGCGACGTGTCCAAGATTTGTAAAACTAATTCAACAGAGCAAATACAATTTTCAAAACATTGAAAAAGCACATTTCTGTGAAAACCTCAGTAAAATCTCCCACGTATAGAATTAATGTGCAACGAATTTTCTTTTCAAATCGTTTGAACATAGGAATCAAGTACCTTTCACAACTCTTCATGCTAAGTTAATTCCTAGAAATATTATAAAAAGAAAGGCTTCTGACAATAATATAACATGTCCAAGTACTAAATTTACCGTTTTGCTAAGAAAACATTGAAAATGCTCCAAGAAATGTCTTTTCAAATGAAACAATTGTCTCTGAGTTTTGAAAAATAAAAAGATATATTCCCACTTCCAAAATAACACTAAATATTGTACTTTCTCATTATTTACTTATGAACTTTTCAATTTTTAACCTATAGTGATTAAAACTTGTACTAGTCAAACAAGTTTATACTGTTTAATATCTTACCACATTAATATGTTAACCCATCAATTTGTTCTGCTTATATTTTAAGACTTTCAAACAGCGATCCAGGTCCTTTTTGCTCCCCACAGTCCTTTATAGTTATGACCATCTGTTGTTTACAAATGTTCAACCTGAAGGATGCCAGGCTGGTTCTCCACCCTTTTACTCCATCACACAGGCAACCAAAGAGTTGTATTTAACTTCATGTTGGAATGTTCTGGCTATACTGATACTCCAAAATCAACAAATGCTACTTTGCATCACCCAAATATTATTCCTTATTTGTAAATCCTGACTTACTATAATAGTATAGGTGTTTCATAAGAAAGAGCAAAGAACATCTTTTCCATGTAGAAAAACCCAACTTAGCTTCCTGACAATTTTAATTTCAACATAGGTGCATTTTTTTTAGACTAACGACTGCACTTGCCTTTTGAACAGAATGTGCAAGGCTGCACGAGGACCCCTTTGTGGCAAGGGAACCCTGTTTACCTAAAGTCTAGGAATTAGCTAAGGCTTTAGGTGCCTTCTATTTCATATGAACCTGCAAACCAGATACATGGCTTTGAAAACCTAATTCCAAAGCTGTGAGAGTAGCATCATTGCCAGGAAGCAGAGGAAGATGCAGAACCCTCCCCCTCCCACACACACATACACAAAAGCAAGGCTTTACAGTTCAGCTCCTTGTGAATAAAAAGTATTTGGAGTCAGAAATTCCTCCATGGGAACTAATCAGCCCGGGGTGAATTTAGGTGGAGTTCCCAACTGCTTCTGAACTTAAATTATAAATTTCTGAAAGCAATGTCTGAAGGGAGAGAATATAAGATTTCAGGTAAGTGTAACAGAGCTGCACAGCCATACCAGAAAGGCTCCATCAACTTTGTGGTGTGCACATTACAAGTAGTCCTCAACTTATGACCACAACTGGGACCAGAATTTCCATTGCTAAGTGATGTGGTTGTAAAGTGAGGCATTACGTGACCACATCACTTAGCGATAGCAATCCTGGCAATCTCCCTTGCCATTGTTAAGCAAATTTCACCAATCATTAGTTGAAGACCCACCCCAATCCAAGCCATACCAGGCTTGGTCCCTGCCAGCCCCGAGCCACAGTAAAGTAAGGGACTGTCTCCAACTCCCCCTGCCTATCCCCCCAGGCAGCCAAAAGGGCAGAGATGGGTATGAGATAGGCAGATGGGGGGAGTTGAAGCACCCCTGCAGTCATAAGTGTGGGTGGGCTGCCAAGCACCTGAATTTTGGTCATGTGACATGGGGGCACTGTAACAGTGGTAATTTTGGGGACCAGCTGTAAGTCAATTTTTCAGCACTGTTGTAACTTTCCTGAATGAATGGTCAGAAGTCGAGGGCTACCTGTACCTACTCTCACACTCACCATATGCAAACCTTAGGACATTTGCCCAAAGTTTATTTAGTTCTTGGCCCAAAGTAAATTCTTCACCCCTAACTAGAAGATGTTCTAAAAATGCATAATACAATTGAGCTCTGTCAGGTTCACCCACATATGTTTCTTGGGTGAACTAAACTAGGCAGTAAAAATTTTATATGCAAGGTATAAATATAAAATAAGAAATCCTGGAAGGAAGGAAGGAAGGAAGGAAGGAAGGAAGGAAGGAAGGAAGGAAGGAAGGACGGACCAGTGTAAATATCAGAACAGAGAATTAATACACTGATAAATTACTGGTGAAAGTTGACTAAATATTCTAGTAAGGACATCTAAATTACCTGACACTGAAGTCTATGCTCATTCTTTAGATTTTTAAACTGCCATAATCTTGTGACTCTTGGCAGTTTACAGAAATAAAAATTTGAACTAAAATAGTGAAACCATAAAACATTATCATTAAAACTGTATCCCAATGACACTTTACACTTTGTAAAATAACAGTTTACACTTTGATGACTGTATGTTAATTAACTGAGAGCATTCCAAAAGAGCTCCACTTTGACCAACTTCTGGAAGTCCAACAGTGTTAGGGCAGGCCAAATTTTCTATAGAATGCTATTCCACAAAAATGGGGTATGTGTGCAGTCTTATACTTGTTTCCTAGTGCGGAACTTCCATAGAATTGAGCTACAGAGGGAGGATCATGATAACATTAGCCAATAGCAATGGGGTCAGCTCAGAATCCTCCCATACCAAACAGGACTTCCTTTAACAATAAGAAAGCAAATAAGGCCTTACAATGGAAATGCATATGCTTTTTGGTTTGCATCCACTAAGCTTTCAGAAATAGATTTCAAATGCTATCATAACTTGTAGAAAGTAAATTGTATTGGGCTTCCAAAAGTGTTTCATTCAAACTTTCTACTTGAAACAGTACAGTACTGGGATTTATTTAAGAAGCAGACAATTTTTTTCAAGATGACTTGCACAGATCTTAAAACCCATTTCTAAACACTTCAACTGAAATGGCAATATCGCATGCATAATAATAAAAACAGCAAATTAAATGAGTAGTTACACTAATTAAAACAGAGATAACAATTAAAAACACACATAACAACAAAGCAAACTTAAAAGAAATGGAAGAATTTTCTCTGGAAAGGCATTCTTCGAGAAAAGAGGTCGCCAAAGAGAAGGGCTATTTTCTACAAGCATTCTTCCTATAATGACCAAGAAAAACAGTCAGCCTAGAGTACTCTTTTTATTTTATATTAGGAGCACATTTACAACAGATGGCATACTTACATACATACCATCACACTATTCCTTTTCATAGTAAGCAACACTGTATATGCATGGCTGTTCATGTTACAATGGATCTGTAGGATGCTATTCCTGTGGCAGCTTAGCAGAAGGAAATATTTCAGTTCCTCAAGCAATTTGACACAATTCTTACATGGTTTAGTTTACCTCGATACCAATTACTTTCAAACTTTGTCTCAAATATGATTTAGCAGAGCTCAGTATTTCAAATCACTGGTGATAGACAGATGGCAGGTGACACAAACAGCTGAGATTGAAAGCATGGCTCTCTGAAGAATAACAGACTTATCTTAAGATGAGAAAAAAGTGATGCCAACCTATTAAAAAAGATCATGACTGACTACTACGAATATTTCAAAATTAGAAATAGTTGCTACTGCCACAGCTAAGAAGATTCTAATAAACATTATCAAAGCCACTGGACTTAAATTCCCAACCCACAGGAACCTATCCTCAGAAGAGGCAAGATATTCTAGAAGCTGACTTCTTTATATCCTTTCCAAAGAAATGTAAAATTCCACTGAAAATCAAAGATTTTACAAATGTTGCAGAAACTCCCAGTCAGTATGTCAATGTAATTTTTGTTCTGTTAGACCTAAATCCTACTTTCCAAGAAAGAAGGATGCCATGCTCACCATACCACAACATGCTAAGGAGTGTATTTTCCACTGTGGCGCCTAATACATGAAATTATTTTTGTACCAAGTTTAGGTAGTTTCCTGGTTTTGAGTGCTTCTGCTGACAATTAAAATTTATTTCTCTGGGCATTTCCCTATCACCAGCTGTCATAACCACTGTTATATTCTATTCCTTCACGTATCATAAATGTACTTCTATTAGATTATAATAGAATAGTTTTAAATACAGTAAACTGGTAGACTTTTAATTAAATGAAACGTAACATGTTCAAATACATAAAAATGTTCCATTACAAAAGATGCCTAAAGAATTTTTCAGTGAAAGTTCTGCAGGTTGTTTTTGTAATAGCAAGGGGGGGGAAAGGAGGAAAGGTGGTAAGATTCTCACTATACCTCTTGTGACATGAAGCAGATGAAGAAGAAACTTTTCCCTTCTGGCCATAGGAAAGATCCTGACATTTGCTTTGTGCCAACTTAGAATCCCATGCTGTTATCTAATAGCAGCCAGTCAATCTGCTGTAGCAGAAGGCGAGATGGAAACCAGGGCCCACTACATCAAGTTGGCTCTTTTTCTCCTTTAGCAGTCACCCAACAGCAGTTACAGCAGAGGGTGAGCTGGAAAAAAAAAGCTATAGAAAGGGCACTGCTCAAAGACCAGCTGAATTGGGCCCTGAATGGCTTCCCATTCCGAGAGATAATTATAAGAATGGTTTCTTCTTCCTCCTTGAATACATTTTTCTTTTTGTATTATGGAGCACAAGCAGGGTTTGTCTTATGTGAGCTGGTCTGGTACCTTTGAACTGAACACGGAGATAAAAAAAATTAAAATAAATACATAAATCCACAAGGAGCACAGAATTAACAAAAATTCATATTCCTTTCTAAATGCTAATCAACGCTAACAGACTATATGCTTTTATCACCACAGTAGGGCTATAATTCAAAAGAATCTTAGCATATATAGCCCATAGTAAGCCAATAATATTCACCTGACCTAATCAGCCAAGTGCTGAGATTTTTTAAGGTAAACTATACTAAACAGCCAGATATTTAGCGTCACTGAACAAATAAATTATTAAAATTTGTGGGGAGATGGGTGGGGACAAGTCAAATAAATAAATAAATAAATAAATAAAAATAATAATAACAACAACAATAACAATAATAATATAATCCAAGAGTAAACCATGGACCTATATGACAATTTCAACTCAACTGCCTAACTTAGTTAACATTACAGTCCTATAATGATCCAAAGAAAGGTTACAAATACAGTGGTACCTTGGTTCACGAACGCTTCTGTTCATGAACAATTTGGTTCACGAACAGCTCCGGTCGCAAAATTTTGCCTCCGTTTGCGAACTCCGCATCGGGTTACGAACAGGATCCATGGCCATTTTCCCTGCTGTGACACGTGGTTGCGGCTTCCTGTAGGGAGGGGGACTCTCCCTCCAAGCAGTAACCGCCTCCCCACCCGCCTTCCTGTCCTCCACGCTAGAAGTCACGTCAAGCAAGGTTAGCTTTCTCTCTCTTCGTACTGTACTTTGTGTCATATTTTTGCGGTTTTAAAAAAAAAACATATGGTTCAGAACGGATTAACCGTAATTACATTGAACCTTATGGGGAAATTTGATTCGGGACGCAATGAAAAATCGGTTGGCGACCAAATTCGTAGGGGTCAGAACGGATTAACCGTATTTACATTGAACCTTATGGGAAAATTTGATTCGGTTCACAACCAATTCGGTTCACGACCAGAGTCGCGGAACGAATTAAGTTCGTGAACCGAGGTACCACTGTATGGACTTGTTTGCTTTCTTCAAAAGGGTTATACTGTTTTCAAAAAAGGCTGTGAAGTTTTAATGAAAGTTGAAACCAAAAGTTTCAAATGAAAAGTTTACAACAGTGTTTCTAAAATTAAAGGGGAGGAAAACAAAGGCATGATGATTGCTCTGGTGCTAGAAATAATTTTGCATTTCAGAAGAGAAGCCTTGTAAGATGACATAAGTTGCAGTTATATAGGAAAGGGCTTTTCAGCCAAGGTCCTGGAAATCTGCTCCACTGTATCTGTTATTTATTTATTTTTTTACTCAAGGGAGGTCTATGTTGTTCTGGAAGACATTGGGATCTTCACAGTTAGTTGTCTCTTTCCCTGGGTACTCTGCTGCATTGTTGCTTGCTGCTAACTTCTGGGTTTTGTTTTCACTTAATAGAAAACAGATGTTAATCAACTTCTTAGCATCTTGTCTCAATTGTTGTTTTTAATATGGATTTCTCTCAGTTGTTATCCATAAAAAAGATCCTGCAGAACAACCAAAGATTCTTAAGCAAATGAAATAAAATTCAGTCTTCCCAGTGTGACTGCTCTGATCATATTAGAAAAAAGGGAATGCGATTGCAAGTCTTTTATAATAACATGGTTTCATGTGCACAATATTGGGCAAATATGGGATTCTAAAATATGTATTTGCTCATTCTAATGTGAATATGGGAAACAGTTGCAAACAGTAGACACAGATAATGCTATGTTTCAGCTTTCTTACTTTTTTATTGCCTCTCCATCTGGGAATAAACTGAGAGGGCGGGAGGAAATGGCATCCTGCCTAAATTACCATTAATCAGAAAAGTTACTATCTAGTTACTTCTATCTCAGTCACCTCAGAAATATCATTGAGTATATCCTTCAAACTTTTCTCCTCCATACCCCTACCCCTTAACTTCAGGTAACATGTTCCAAATCCATGTTTACTGGGGCTATGGTTTGGGGCGATGAGGGGTAAGAAGATATTTTCATAGAAGAATTATAAGAAGAGATGCATTCTCCTGTCCATTGCTTTTCCCTTTAATGATTACCCTTGGTGAGGAAAAGTGGAAGGAATGGTTAAGCGTCCCTACTGTATTTCCTGAATCTCTCAAATGCCTATCCATGGTCTGACACTAGCATTAACGCAAGTTGGGGCCTGTGCTTGTTGAGTAAAATATATTTCTTATCTTGGATTATTCAAACTGGATGAAAGCTTCACAGAGGGAAATCCAAACTTGAAATAAGGAGGAACTTCCTAGCTGTGACAGCTAGTAAGCAATGGAACAATCTGGAATTGTGGGTTCTCCATCATGGAGATTTTCAAGCAAAGGTTGGACAGCTGTTGTCTGGGATGGTATAAGGCAGTGTTTCTCAACCTTGGCAACCTTAAGATGTGTGGACTTCAACTCCCAGAATTCCCCAGCCAGCATGCTGGCTGGAGAATTCTGAGAGCTGAAGTCCACACATCTTAAAATTGCCAAAGTTGAGAAACACTGGTATAAGGATTCTTGCCCTGGGCAGGGAACTGGACTAGAAGACCTCCAAAGTCCCTTCCAAATCTATGATTCTGTGAAAACTGGAGAAGTGGCATTTGATGGGGAAGAAGACAAAGAAAAGCACGTAGTAAGAATGTATAATCAAGTTTGCATCTGGTGGGGCAAATTTCTAGACCTCCCTTTCGAGTAGGGAGAAGAATTCTATGTATTTTGAGAAACTCTGGCCTTGGTAGTGGCGGGAAAAGGAAATTTTAAAGGCAAAAGAGTCACAGTTGTATACAATTTGTGGAGATGTGGAATTTGCCACATCTGAATCCTGGGGTGCTATATATCCCTCCTTGGGGACTAGTGATCACATTTGGACTTTTTAAAGCATATTATGGGCACTCTGACAAATGAGTGACACAGAGAATAGCTTACATCATCACAAAATACCCACTTAACAGAAATAAATTGGTAAATTTGCTGCCTGCCAACACTCCCTAGCATTTTCTCTACCACCCCCAGTTTTTGGAGCAGTTGGGTATACTCTGCAGCAATCATACTTGTTTCTCTTTTCTACTGTAAGAGCAGCTAATGGGGCCCATATGAGGCTGGTTTTTTTTAAACATAAAGATGTCGGAGCCTAGTCCTTCATAGCATGCAAGCTCCCCATTTCCTTTAATTAAAGGAATCTAAAAACCCTTATGGTATAGCACAAGAAGCCCAAACAATTTCTCAAGACATAATGAGAGTTTTTGAGCACCAAGGAAGGATGTAAAACAATAGGGATGTGAATAAATATTAGAAAACGGCAAAACCATTTACAAGCTAAAAGGCTATGCATTCCAAATTAGAGAGCTGTTGAGATTTGTAACTCTGTCTCCATAATTCTTTTGCCATAACTGACATTTTAAGTTATGCTTACATCAGATAGGAGTAGGCAATTAGTCCCCACAAGACATATCAATCATATGAGGTGGTACACATTTCTTTAGGTTTATCTGCCCTTTTTTGTTTCCTGGTTACAATCAGTATTACAAGTCCCCAGTGCTACTTTCTTAGTTTTAGGGACCTCCAATCTCCCTGTTTGACATATGTCTGCATTAGAAGTTGTTGCTAGAATGACAATTTCCTTTGTCTCTGTTTCCTGTTATTTGCCAAAATTTGGCAGCAAGGTTAAGTAATAACGAGAGCATCTGGGAGAACATATTTTTCCATCACCCACCTCCTGTTCACTCTGCTTTTCCCACCTCAAGACTTGCCACTGAATCGAGAGCTTTCCAAAAAACCTGGAATAAAATGAGATAGGGAAAACATGCACACAGCAGAGATTTTGGAATTCTTTCCAGCACTTTATCAGAACTGGCTATAGGAAGCATCAGTACTGCCTTTTATATAATGAAGTAACATGTTGTGTCTTTGTATGCCTGTTTCTGCTCTCCCATCATGCTGTCTTGTGTGTGTTTGTGTGTATAAGCGTACTGGGAAACACACAGTAGGCTGCATATGCTCTAATCTTGGACCAGAATGAGGAGAGCTTAGAATGAAACAGTTGGCAATACAGTATTTCAAGCCTCTCACAGTCTCTTCCATAGAGGTGCACTGGGAAAAAGGCTTTTTGAGAATGTTTTTCTCTGAAGCCCCAGACTGGATTTGGCCCATTTTCAAAAATGATCTTTCTTTTTCCAGCGTTTCTCTCTGGACTAAATTTTGTTCCATTCTGTCCAGTGTTATTTATTTAATACAATTTAGAGGCCGAACGACTCTGGGTGGCTTACACTTTAAAAAGGTAGGAACAATAAAAATAAAGAGACAGATCATAAGCATTCAGAAGGCAAACAGTCTGCTGATAGACATAAAGTTGAGCAGGCAGGCAGACAGACGGAATCCCAAGTCTCTTTGCATGACTTATTTCCAACATTCCATTGGGTTGGAAAGATTGAAAACATCACCTCCATTTCCTGTTCTTTTCGTGAACACTCTAGCTTTATTCTCTACTACCAGAGTTGCACCACTAACTTTCTTCTTCCTGACATGTAGTAGATGCTCCATCTATGCACTGTCTATGGAAAGAGGCAGAACTTGCTACCAAGAGGAAGATGAGCCTATTTCTTAAAGAATGACAATAAAGGCTATTAGGGAGTGAGGGGATGACCGTGATAACAACAGAAATTAGTGGGGATCTGCAAAACAAAACAAAACAGAACAAAACCCACACATCTGAACAATACCATCTACATTTGTTTCCCTAACCCCTTTTTGCCCAGGTCTTGCCCTCTTTTGAAAATTTAGCTGATGGCCCACTCACAGTAGAAGAACTTAAGAGTCTGTTTTAAAAACTGGCAATCCCACTCTTTTCAGTGATACACCCTGCAGCATCAATCAAAAACCTGCTAGGTCACTTTGGGAATTTCCATACCTGATGTTCAGTTGAAAGTGCCCCACAGAAAGAAAGCAGGAATGTAATATATGGCTCTAATGAGAAGAATTTATATTAAAGAAATTTAACAGCATCATGAAATAAAAGCTCATCCTTGCATTTATTGCTAGAAAAATCAAAGAATATTTTTATGAAATCCTGATCACAGAAACACCTTTTCTTTTCTTGGTAGCCTATCCTAAATAACAAACTCAGACCTGGTTAGTCCTTGGATAGGATACCTCCAGGGAACAGCAGGAACTGCAGGACAGACAAAGAAGTAAAAAAAAAAAAAAAGGAAACATTCCAGAAGAAGGTAAAGACAAATCACTGCTGTATTACAGCCAAGGAAACTAAATGGACATACGTCCATGTAATCAACAACCTGAAGGTGAATTTGCTTTTAGGTATTTTGTAGCAGATGTATTACAAGTTTGGTATTAATACATTTGAGAGACTGGCAACAGATCCTGGAGAAAAAAGTCTTGTTAAGGGCAAAAAAGTCTTGTTAAAAGCAAAAAAGTTTAGAATCACAAATGACAATTTGCATTCTCCTTGCCAACTATCTATTTCTGTTATTTTAAGGATGTAACGTGCTATCATATTTGAAAAACTGAAGGCCAAACACATTCTAAGGGGGAAATATATTTTCTACGGGTCTGATAAGAATCTTACATTCTATAAAAGCAACTCCCATGGTAATACATATTAACAATTCTGTTCCAAAAATTTTTTTATATACAGTAAGAAACTAGAGCCCTGTATAAATACAGTGGTACCTCGGTTCACGAACTTAATTCGTTCCGCGACTCTGGTCGCGACACGAAATGGTCGTGAACCGAATCAAATTTTCCCATAAGGTTCAATGTAAATACGGTTAATCCGTTCTGACCCCAAATTTGGTCACCAACCAATTTCTGGTCACGACCTGAGTCAAATTTCCCCATAAGGTTCAATGTAAATACGGTTAATCCGTTCTGAACCATATGTTTTTTTTTTTAAAAACCGCAAAAATATGACACAAAGTACAGTATGAAGAGAGAGAAAGCTAACCTTGCTCGACGCGACTCCCGGCGTGGAGGACAGGAAGGCGGGTGGGGAGGCGGTTACTGCTTGGAGGGAGAGTCCCCCTCCCTACAGGAAGCCGCGACCACGTGTCACGGGAGGGAAAATGGCCGTGGATCCTGTTCGTCACCCGATCCGGCGTTCACGAACGGAGGCAAATTTTTGCGGCCGGAGCTGTTCGTGAACTGAATTGTTCGTGAACAGATGCATTCGTGAACCGAGGTAGCACTGTACCGTAGTTGGTATTTTAGCATAGATATGATCAAAGGAAAATAAGATACAACATTTGCACAAATTATCTCATCATCCTATAAGTCTGAAAAGTAAACATAAACATCTAGCCTTGACAGGACAGCAAGGATAATTTAAATATCCAAATTTTTTTTCAAACAATATCCAGCTTAAAAGTCATATACCACATTAGAATTAGAGTAAAAGAATATGAAATGCAATTATTTACTCTACATTATGTTTAATTAAAGGAAAGATAAATAACAAAGGCAAGGGCTGGCATATATGATTTAAACTGCAATTCAGAGGCAGTTTCCTTGAAAATATCCATTTTCAAGCATCCAGTGATGCTGAAAAGTTTGTGAGTTTTGAATTTCCACACAAGTCCTAAAACTAGATAAGGAGAACCCAGTTAAACAAATCAGTCAAAAAATACAGGTAGTCCTCGCTTAGGGACCACAGTTGAGATCAGCAGCTCTGTTGTTAAGCATGTGGAGAACAAATCATGTTTTAGGTCACATTTATGCAGAAATATTCAAAATTCAAAAGGATTCACAAACTTTTAAGCACCACTTAAAAGGTATACAGGTAGCTCCAGAAATAGCCATCACTGAAGGCACAACATGAATTACATTCTAGATGTGCTTGTTTTTGTCCTTAAGTCAGTATTATATTATAGCTATATACTGTTTTTAAGAGAATCTAACGCTCCTTAGATATTTCAAATACAGATGGTTTCTTGGGCATGGATGACTATCTTCAGACTGTTGTTCCAATATGTGCCCCTCAGGCTTACAGGACAAAATTAAGTATCTACTACTATCAACAACTGAGTCCCTCCTTGCAGAGGGCAGAGGGAATGGCCTTGAGGAACAGGAGTAAGAGCTGCTACCAAGACAAGGGGCCTGAGTCCAGAGCAAGAATGTAACAAGTAAGCATCTCGGGCAAGCCCCTTCCTAGTTCACATGAAAATAAAGGGAGGGAGGGAAAAGCACATTCAGACTTGCAAGATTCTGTTACTACAGCCTTACAATAATAGCAGTATTGGTTTCTTGGTCTGATCTAATTTGAAGTTCTGACATCACTACTGTTACCCAAAACTGAGCACCTATACTGATATAGAACAACATTCCCTCTAATTTTCAGAAGATTCACAACACTGACTCAGCCTCATCATCACTATATAGGGAAGCTCATTTTGACTTCCTCCTTTGCAGCAGAGAGAAACCAAGCACATCCCATCATCCATATCTTTGCATATTATAGTTGAAAGAGGCAGGAGTCCCAAATCATGGCAAGTGGGTGGGATATATGCTTAAAATTCCTTTTAGGTGTCAAAGCTGAAATATTTCAAATCTACAACAACTAGAAATTGCTATGATTAACAACAAAATGTAGCTGTAGAGCTTTAGAAAGATTGTTTAGCCACACTTTCTATAGAAAGATGCAAGTTATATCTACAGTCTGCATCAGAACTTTCTGCATCTTCAGGTCAATCCTTCAGGTCAATCCTTATTTTATTATAGCAATTACAGAAAGCTGTTCACATAGAAGTACTAGTTTTCACAGGAGCTTGTACATCTTTCCATTATACAAGCCATCAGGAGACGAGCACAAATGCTGCACAACCACAGAGATCTTATATATCACCCCTGTACTTTAGCTAACATTGGAATTGAGGGGAAAGAGAACTCTCTTATATGTGCATTGTAAATGAAATATAAACAAATAAATAACTTGACTATGACATTCATAAAGCAATGTGCGTTGCATGCTGATAGCTGGCACCTTCCCAGTTTTATTGCTTCCCCACTCCCCCTCCCCACTTCCCCCAAGGAAAAATGCTTTACTTGAATTGCTGGTCTTTGGTGCTCCTTGTTTTTGCAAGAAATCGTTCGGCCAGTTTCTCCAAGTTCCTGGAGTAATCCATTTCAATTTCAGCTTTCTTGCGAAAAAAATCCTGCAAATCCTGAAGCAGTTGGACTCTAAGTTCACATTGCTGATCAAGACATTTCAGTTGTTCGATAAGTTGGGCTCGAATCTCTGCAAAACAAGTGGGGGGAGGGAGAGTACTCATGAAAATGGCATGTAAAACAGAAAATGATATGAACTGCCTGATCAAACTTGCTGCCTGTATACCGTTAAAGCTAAGTGTCCCCAATCTAAAGTAGAATAGCAACCACATTAACCATTCTGAGCTTGCTGAAGAAAAAAAAATTAAGTATACATTGTGGTGATAGACATAAACTAAAAGTTATGGTTTAAACTCATTAAGTTACAAAAAAATACAGCATGACACAGATGTCTAACTTTAGAAGGTTCTGAAGATAAACTGGGATGACCTCATAGACACTCAGTTCTTTGGAGAAAGGGCAAAATATAAATGCAAAAAATAGAAAAGGATATAAAAGCTAATTTGTAAAATCAAAGTTAAAATTCCTCTTCCTGCTCTTCATACCCCAATGGGCCTTTAATTAAATATTAACAACAATGACAAAAAAACATTTCCATTACTCACTGCGTCAATTGATTAAAAAAAAATCCACCAATTAGAATTGTGCTTTATACACAGTGGCCACAGAATTTCATCACATTTTTTATTTATCAAATTTGTCACTGCCCATCTTGTTAAAACAACTCTGGGAGGTTTACAGCAGAGATAAAATTCATTAAAATATAAAACAGTCCTAATAATAAATAACTTCCAAGAAAGATGGAGAGTTGGTGAATAATTCAAACAACCATGATTCCAACGCAATCCACTTACAAGGATGATTTTTACTGGTGAAGACTCTATCAATCAGCCGTGTCAAGGATTCATTAGGCATCCCCTAAAGCGGTCATTTCCCCAAAATGTACTGAATCTCAGTCTAGATAAAGGCCATAGGGTTGGCTAATGCTCCAATTCTCCACTCTTAGTTCAAATTTCCTCCAGAGACACTATTAAATTCCTTCGCAGACTATTCCTACGGTGAAACCAAAGCACTGATCATGCCATACATTTCCCAGAAGATATCAATTTGAGACTATTCACACTGGGTCTCCAACTGCGACACTGCAATTAAACACAGCACATCAAATTGTGAATGGTTCACCTTTGAAAAGTCCAACAAATTTGCATGCCCAGTTGAGAAAGGTCACAAGAAAGACAGTTTCATTTTTCATGCAAAGAATGCCTTTGAGCAAAATTTGCAAGCAGATTATTTTTGCCTGCACACAGGGTGTGAGTGCAGATGATGCTGTTGTTAAAACACCTTTTTTTTTTTAATTTGGCCTTAAAATATTTTAATAAGATCACCCAATGCTTGCAGTATAATTTCAGAGTTTACACTCACATATTCCCAATACATGGAAAAGCTAAATTAGCTAGCTACGTGGTACTGAATCTAGAAATTGACAGTATTTTTCTTGGACCCTACAATGAAGTCCTACATGTTATTACTTTAGCTATAGAACTGCTAAATAAATTGTTCCACGCCATTAATATCTCCATCTTATTCTCCAATCCCTCCTATTCAAAGTATCGAACTTGTCTTTCCCTCTACAAATCCCTGGGCACACAAATGCTAATCAGAGATGCCTGCTATTGCTGGAGGTTTGTTGCAATCTAAGTTTGTTCAAAATTGAGTTTATATTAAATAATACAAATAAGCCAAAACAACACTTAACATTTGGTGTACTTCTGCCTTTGTTTATAGGTACGGATCATTTAGGAACAAAACTTGATGGAAATTGTTTCATTCAGGACAAGATGTGTTTTCTAAGTATTTTACTTTATAAACTGACTCATCTCATTTTTCCTTTCTTGTACCCACAAACACATAAATTATAACTTCCATCTAGATGAGGAATAACTACTGAAATAGAGCCTAGAACAGCATCTCCTAACTTGTTGCTTTTCACATAAGACACCTGATCAGGAAAGGGCATCCTACAGCATCAGGCTTCTCAGTAAAAATTTTCTGAGACCTGGATTGTAACCCAATTTTCTGAGATCTGGATTGTAACTTTGCTTGGAAGGACAGTCTAAAAAGGTGAGCTGTCTCTTCTTGGGCCATGGATCAAGCGTTAAAGAAAGGCCTATCTAAGAAGAAAATGCACTCCATAAATCACTTCCTTTAAAGACCATCAGAACAAAGTATTTAGCTCCTCAGAATTTCTCATGTTATAGATGCAATTTCATAGGTACACATTATCAAAATCAGAGGAGAAAGAGAAAAGGTTATAATTCCATGAAATGTTAATGTGTCCTACCCAAAACATTAATGCAAAACAATAATCCAACATATACAGATTCAAAATTCACATTTGACCTAATTATAACATGCCCTTTTTTATTTCTCCCTTTAATTACCTCATGTGCTCTTGTCGTCAAAAATTTATACAGAAAATCAAAATCCAATGCATCTTAGTAACTCATCTGAAGTTAAGGCATAGACCCACTAATTTAAGATCAATGATATACACCAACCAATTAGCTATTTTAAGCGTTCCAATTAATTTTAGATCCAAGCACCACTTTTCTCTTAAGTATGGTTAGACTTGCGCTTCAAAATTGTTAACATCAAAGGTAGTTGAAAAGAGCTAAAAGTATTCTACTGAGACTATATATGGGTGCAGTTGCACACGAAAATACAAAAATATTACAAGTGCAAAACATATTGCAGGTGTAGATAGCATGTGGAGAGATCCCATACATAGCTTCCCATACACAGCTTGTCATTTTTCTTTGCTTTTCACTGATTTTCTCACAAAGTAGTAGATTCATCAAGCATAATAATTTCTATAGTTAAGAACAACTGTATCTGCTGCATATTTGTATTTGGGGGGACAACTAGAGATGTGATTAAGAGACCTAGTTCTGGGACAACCAGATTCCCATGGAAATGCTGAAACATTAGGTTTTACTACTTATAGTATAAGTAAATGAGATCTTTTAATCTCTTTGAGCCCATGCAGGAAATAATCAAACTACTATCAGTATACCATTTAATTAATTTTGTTCAGAAGTATTTTCTCTTAATTAATATGCTATCCAAAACATTCCAGTTGCTAGCTACAGAAAGAATTCACTATAATATTCAGCACCATCTTCTGACTCTATCTTCATTGGACCATGTTTTAGATAATAAGCATCATAACAGTATTAAACAATATTCGACAATACCATATGACAATAATTTCAATTATTTTCAAATCAAATATCCAATCATAATTTGCCAAGGCTAGAGAAGTGATTTTGAAAACAAAAAAGTATACAATATTCAATATGATGTATTTCCTGAAGAATCTACAGTATTACAAAGCAACATGTATTAAGAAGAAGGTTATTTCAAAAGCCCACACCCTACTCACCCCACAATACATATTCTGAATTGTTAACAAGTCATTAGAATGAATTACTGCACTCAGGTAAAAATTTGATTATGTAAAGTAAAATCTAGCCACCCTACCTAACATGCATATACAAGAACAAACTAGTAAATCAAGCAGATAAGCTCTTTTGCTTCTTCAGATATCTACTATATCAAGACAAGTACTTTACAATGATCACTGTATTAGTGTTTGCATAAAAGGGAAAGTAACAGCTGACTGAGTTCCTGGCAGTAGCATACAAGAGTTTATTGAAAATCTACATACCCTATAGAAGCCTGAACTACAGAAGACTGGCCTTGTTCATAGATTTTTTTTTCTCTTTTTCAGCAATGTTTTGTTCTGGTTGCAAATAAATGAAGTCAGGGATGTTGGAATTTCCTGAAGCTCAGGTAACTTCTAAGAGTATATGATGTCTTTTTGTAATCCCGTCACTTATGTAAACAAGAAGGATATTCAGTCTACTGTCAGAACAAACTACAGCTAGTGGATTACAATACAGCTTGCAGAGAAAAACACCCTTGCAAGTTCAGTGGGAAGACTCAAGGAATTGGGAACTTCTGAAATGTAACCCATGAATTAGAGGCAATTTAAATTTAACTGAAATGTCTCTAGTTTAATAAGAATTCTGAATCCATTTCTAAGGATATTTTTAGCACCTACAAACCACAAATTACAGTGTGCTACAGAGAACAAATAAGGAAAAGGCCTAATTCAAAGCATGAAGCTTAAACATGAATCACAGATAACAAGTTAGTATGGAACACACATTATAACCCTTTCTGGGTGATATTGAGAAGATTTTTCCACCTACTCACATTTAGGAAGAGTAGGGACAACACGCAAAAGGGCAGGACTGGAGTTGTTCTCCATGAGCAGACACTGATAGTTTGTAATGGAGAACTTCTTCTACCCATAGGGATTCTCCATGCAGTAGAAGACAAGGGGAAATCAGGGCTTTGCAAGCAAACTCAAACTGAATTGAAAGCTTCCACAGCTCAGATCAGTCATAGGGAATCTCCAGCATACAAACCTAATGCAAGCCATCTATTGCATTTAATAAATCAACTGCAAAATACAGTATCTGAACCATCACCTATTTGCTGTAACTTAACCTAGATTTTTTAAACAAGTCTTGTTCTGTTTCCAGAGTGGCTGTGGGGTATTTTATAATCTGTTATTTATATAATAGAGAGTATGCTCCACAAGACCCACCAGCAGTATCATGTGTGAGAGAAACTGTTTTCCTTGTTCAGAGGATCCCTGAATGTCCAAAAACAGAGGTGGGTTGTTGTTTTTTTGGATAAACATAAAGAATTATAGGGGACAGAAAAAATAGCAAACACTCCCTCCTCCCTCATTCTACCAACAAGAAGGAGCTATGCTGGATCCAAAATCTCCCATAGTCAAAAGGGGTCTTTTCAGCTGAAGAATGACAGCTCTGGATCTCAAGGGGAGGGGAGGAGAGAGAGAAAGAGAAAGAGAAAGAGAATAGCTTGTCTCTGTTAATATTTTTTAAAAAGAAGCAAAAATGTTTGGCTCCTTAAAATAGCCCTCTAATCTAAAGGGATGTCCCTTACAATTGCTAAAAAGGGGTAAGGGGATCTTCTGACGTTCATACATAACAGGAATGAGCTTATATTGCTTTTGAACTTTCTTCCTCTCTACTTCCTCTCCAGAAAGCAACAAGGAAACAGGACATTTGGAATTCAGAATTATATTAAATGTAGCTGAGCTTGAATCCTAAATGGTGGATAAGCATAACAGTGCTTTTTGTAATTTAGAAAGCATTTGTTTTAAATATATATATATATAGCTAACAACTGCAGGCTTGGAGCTCCATTATGTCAAACTCAGTATTCCATCCATAATGGATTCCCCTAAGACTATGTTTTGGAAAGCAAAGCAAACAAAACAAAACTG
Source organism: Liasis olivaceus (assembly GCA_030867105.1). Taxonomy (NCBI): domain Eukaryota; kingdom Metazoa; phylum Chordata; class Lepidosauria; order Squamata; family Pythonidae; genus Liasis; species Liasis olivaceus. The sequence continues at coordinate 161,705,941 of CM061350.1, read as the reverse complement.
AGACTCCCAAACTCTCTTTAACAGAGAGTAAAGGACAGCTGCAGCGTTCCAAAATTGTAGCTACACAAGTTTCAGCAGACATAATGCCAGATTCTGGATTCATTAATGCTGCTAGTTCCAATGATATGGAATACAGCATTTTTTCTCTCCCTCTCCCATGAAATGAATGCTACTGCAGGTGAACATATTGTCCTGCAGCAAACTGGTAGAGATTCCATACATATACAAGAGAATCTCCAGAGGATGGTGCTAATGCATAAAACTAGTACCTCCATCTGATTTTCAAAACATTTCAGCAGATTTTTACCAGACTCAATACTATATACGTCACTATGGGAAGGTTTCTGAAAGAGAAGAAGCAGAACAAAAATACAAAAATCTGGTTTACAAATATTGGCAAAATAATTGTGACTTTTGTCCTGCTCATTTGTTCAAGAAACCATGGCTTACTACTAACAATAGATGTATTTAAACATCAGTTTAAGCTAAATCAAAAACCAACCAACCACATAATGGTTTACCTTCCAAGATTGCATTTGAAAACATCCTTAGGTTAGTAAAATCCTGCCTATAACAAGTAATACATGCAATTTGAGAAAAAAATGGAGATCCAGTAATTCTGATTTTTAAATGAGTAGTATTAGTATACTCATTTTCTGAGTTAGACTTTTTCCACTTTATTCTTTTTTCAGTTTTAAACAGATTTTTTTCAAAGCTCCATTACTTTATAATTTGCGTATTTTATCAGTTTCACTAGTTTCAAGGAAACTAACAAGAAGGATGGATGCAAAGAATATCTGTATCTTAAACATAAACTCAGCATGTAGTGAATTTAAAACCTTCAGATCCCTGCTGAGCTTATTTCAAGTAGGTAGTGCTGGAAGCTGCCTTATATGATAGAAAATTCTGTACATTTTAATAATAAACTGATAATCTACTTCCATCAGTTAGACTTCAACCAAAACCAAGTTCAGAAAAATGTAAGCTGCTCAATGAATTGGAATTTGATCACTGCATACTCTATAACTGTTTCATCTAACAAATATTAAGACAGTCAACTATCTTGAACTTTTTACTCATCTCTTGAAATACAAAGACCCCCCTGGTAACAGTCAGCTGTACTTAATCCTCTGTCTTAAAAAGACTGCTGTTGTATTTTTACTCAGCTATGTGGTTGCTAACAATAATCTCAGAAATCCAAGAGGAAATGAAATACATTTGCACTGTCTTTTACAGAGGAATACAATTGCTTGAGTCCTTGTGCTCTTCTTCTTTTTCATATCTCTTATCCCAACTTTAATCTGTTTAAATATGTTCAAATAACTGGGCATCTGGTTTAATCATTCTCAAAAAGACACAGGGTGTTTTACAATGTTACATGTAGGTTTTCTATTTTACATAGGGATTTAGTTCAACTCTTTCTCCACATTCATTAAATACCAGTTGGACAGAAGTTTAAAAACATGAGTTCTTATGAACAGGAAGCTCACTAAAATTAGATACACATGCTGATCAGGAGTACAAAGCTGCCCATGCTGATTCTAAGAATCTGTGGAAGAAAAAATATCCACGATTGTTTTTTTCTTGGAATAGAGCAGTGTTTCTCAGCCTTGACAACTTGAAGATGTGTAGACTTCAACTCCCAGAATTCCCCAGCCAGCTAATGGCTTCTGGGAGTTGAAGTCCACATATTTTCAAGTTGTCACGGTTGAGAAACACTGGAATAGAGTCAGAAAGAGCCATTTAGGTCACTGAGTCCAACCCCCCTGATCAATGCAGGAATCCAAATCAAAATATGAACAGCCTCTGCAATGAAGGGAAGCCCACCACCTCTCTGGATTATAGTATCCACAGTCAGGAAGATTTTTCTAATGTTCAGTCAGAATCTGCCTTAAATTCATTATCCCATTATCCCTGGAATTAGAAAGCAGGTCATGGTCTTATCCTGTATATCCTTTCAGATAGTTGATGAGAGCTATCATTCCGTTCCCACCCACCCCCCATGTCTTTTCTTCAGACTAAACATACACAGCTCCTTCAGTCTCCCCAATCATCTTCACTGCATTTCTCTGAACAAAAGTTTGGCATCCAGTATTAGATACAGTACTTGAGGTGTGGTTTCGGTGAGGACAGAATGGAATGATGACTTCCCATGATTCGGAAATTCTATTTCTGTTGATGCAGAATAAAATTAGATGCCTTCTTTGCAGCCACATCCTTCTGTTAGCTCATATTCAATTTACAATCAACTGCTATTTAAAGATCTTTTTCACCAATACAGTTACCAAGCCAAATATGCACAAATACTTGTACATTTGCTGTTGCTTTCTAAATGAAGAACTCTGTTAACCATTATGTTGCAATACCTTCGGTCATTTTTTCCAAACTAGTGAAACAGTTTTGAATTCTTCTTCTATTTCCTTGGTATTAGCTATCCACCTGCAAATCAAAAAAGCATTCCCTCCGCCTCTCCATCCAAATCACTAATAAAAATATTAAAAATAGAGGACCTAGGACTAATTTTTGTGGCATCCCACTTGATACCTCTCATCAATTTGAGGAGTAACGATGAATGAATGTTCCCCAGACTTAACTAGCTTGCTAATCAACATGTAATGGGATATTTTGTCAATTGCTCTGCTGAAGTAGAGGCATAGTAGGCAGCATACAAATGCCAATAAATAAATAAAAAATAAGTCTGAAGCTCTTTGCAAACTGATTAAGGAAGTTACACAATCAACAAATGAGACAGATTAATCTGATCATTCCTGGCAAGGTCCCTGTAGATCAATCTCTTTATTGCCTGCTTTAGAATCTTCCCACAGATTGATGGTCATTAGTTTGCTGGATCTAGTTTTTCCTCTTCTTGAAGACAGAAACACTTATTCTTCTCTAGACATCTGGCACTTTACCAGATCTCCAGGAATTCTCAAATGTAATACCTAAGTATTCAGCCAAACTCTCATTCAGCTCATTCTTTTTTTAAAATAATTTTATTGCTTTTTAATTAATAACAAAAGAAAAAGAAAAATGAAACACAAAAATAATAATACACTATTAAGAAGAAAAAAAAATAAAAAGTGCTATTACAAAAAAGTCACAAAAATATAACAAAGGAAATAAAAACTTGACAAAGTATATCATTATAACAATAAATACTTACAACTCTCTGTATATATTTATCTAATGCAAATATTATTCAGATGCATATATATTTCCAATACATTTATGTGACTTATCATATTTTTTTAACCTACTGTATTTTGTATAAATGAGTCCCATATTTCATTATACTTGCCCATACAAACTCTATGTCTACAGGCAATCCACTCATAAGTGGCAAGCGCAATCAGGTCTACAATCCATTGAATAAATGGGGACATACATTTAACTTTCCAATGCTGCAATATCAGTCTTTTGGCCATAGTAAGGGCACAGAGAATCCATTTACATTGTCCAGATGTCAAACTGAATGTACTAGGTATACAGTTCAAAAGAATATTACCCTCTGAAAATTTGAGCTTTTGTCGCACAATCATATTTATATATTCCACTATACTTTCTCCCAAAACTTAATAAGTATAGGACATTGTAAAAACATATGTTTTAAAGAGGCATTGTCCTTATTATACCTCCAACAAAATGCTGCTTTTGACAATCCTTTTCTATACAAACATAGGAGAACCTAATAAATTCTAAATATTATTTTTTGTTGTATAAGTTGTAGTTTAAGGTCCATTGACACTCTTGCTATATAAGTTAAGACACTCTCCCATTGTCTAGGCAATACAGAAACCTCTACTTCTTTATTCCATTCATCCCTTAACATCTGCATATCAAGTTGATTTATTGATAACAAATATCTATACAAGCTAATAGTAGGTTTTTTAGTTCTAAAGGATTTAACAAATTGTTTTAGTATCCTGGGTGTCTCAGAAACTGAAAATGCTGCTGGTCCAAACAATGTTGTTAACAAATGTTGTAGCTGTAAATATTGCCATTGGGATACATCTGATAGATGATATTTATCTCTTAACACAGCATATGTTAAAAATTCATCTTCATCATCCATCAATATGGTCCAGAGTCAATAACCCTGCTTCCATCCAATTTTTCTATATCACCATCTTTTTCCCAATTTCTAATGCTGGGTTTCCCCATAGAGTCAATTTAGCATGGGAAAAAGGATTGAATCTTTATTTATTAGACATTATATTCCATAGCTTTTTAACTGACATAACTGTTTCCAAAGATATTAGAGTTCTGTTGTATTTAGATCCTAATACTGTCCATCCAACCAAAGGTGCTATATATGTATATTCCAATGTTGCCCAAATTGGAAAATTAACACCAATTGTTAAACTCTCAGCTAGTTATGTTAGTACTTTAAAATGTAATTCACTTGGTCTTGGAGATTTAAACTCATTTAAAATTAAAAAAAAAAAATCCTTGATCATGTTTTCATCAACTTCAAGCTTCAATCTTGCTCCTTCAAATTTCTTAGTGGAACACATTGTTTTTGTTGGAGAAGACTGGTCTAAATTGGAGTTGAGCTATCTGCCTGTTCTTTATTACCCATCATCAAAGACATCACACTTCAGGGACAGTTCAATTATTGAAAATCAGCAGTGGAAAACTTACCTCTGAAAGGAAGAGGACAATAGGACAACAGGAACTATAACACTGCGGGCTCAAATCTGTCACCCTTCCTGGTTTCATGAATCTATAAATTCCTTGCCTGACAGCTTTAGCCATAAGAGTGCTGTAGAAATGCACTAAGTGTACCCAGGATTTTAGTGTCACAGCAGCATTCTAAGCCCTTTTAACTGACCCCTACTTAAGTAAAAAGACATTTTTCCCCAGCTCAGAATATAATTTAAGTTAGGATGGTAGCACATTTTAGTATATATGTTTATGAGTACACCAATTCAATCCAGATAATTTCAAAACTCAGAAATCATAGCAATGCAATACAGATCTTATGAGGAACAGGGTTTCTCTTGTTGCACCCAAAATATATATGAGATCTACCATAATTAAAGTAAAATGAAATTCTTTCAAAAGTCTTAAGAATGCTGATTTTCCAAAAGGATTCTGCGTGGGATTTTACTTTGTATATGTCGGGGGGGGGGGGGGTATTTTTTAAATTTATTTTCATTTTTTGGAGCCACCAAGCCATTGCATAATGGTAGCTGGAAGGATTTTAAGGATTAATATTGCTAAGAAACCAGAACTTTTCTTAATGGGCCTTATGGGTAATGAATTAGAAAAGACTCATGGTAAATTGATACTGCATATGGTAATTGCAGCAAGATTATTGTATTGCACAACAATGGAAGAATAATGACATTCTCACTGTGGAGGAATGGATTGTGAAAATGTCAGAATTTGCAGAAATGGCAAAGCTGACCTGTTTGGTCAGAGAACAAAGAACAAAAACTTTTTTGAAAGACTGGAGGCCTTATATGGACTTTTTGTTGAAAGAAGAAAAAAATGAATTGATGATTTATAGATTTGAAGACTAAGAAAGATGAGGACTAAATGAAGGGGTGAAGGCACTTGTAAAAAAGAGGGAGGAGGGACAAGAAAGTAATTATCTGTTGAAAAGAAGGTGGGAAGTCATCTATATGTTTCTTAACTTTTGTTTTCTTTTTCTTTCCTTGCACTTTTCTGTGTTTTTTTTCCTTTTTCCTTTTGCTTTGTTATTATTATATGAAAATTCTCAATAAATATAATTAAAAAAACATAATGGTAGCTGGGACCTAAAAAGTTGCCTAGCCAATTGTTTATTCAATAAAACAATCTGTGATCATACCATTTTTCTTAAAACTCTGTCTTAATACCTGTACTGAATCAAGAAAATAAATAATAGAACATAGTATCTATTTTCTTGATGCAGCACAGGCATTAAGAAGCAAATGAAAGGGAGGTCTTAGCTTATTGTAGCATGGAGCTGCAGAGCAGCATTAAACAAAACTCAGAAATCGTTAAACAAAAAGCTTGGGAAGGAAGTCAAGATTTCCTTGACACCAATTTATCTTACCACAAGAAAGGAATCATAAGATGTTTTTATTCTAATCCCAAATGCTAGGCAATGTAAACATTTATAATTGAGATAAAAAATAATTTACTCCATATCTTGGCTCTCCTCACAACGCAGGAAGAAGAGCAAGAGCAAACGTCGTTCCTCCTTCCAGCCACCGTTAATGGCTCATACACAGCATTTGATTCTGACACAGGCCATCAACAGTACATGTTTTCAGATTTCATTCCGGTGTCTTAAAATTTCAAATAACCTCTCAAGAGTGACTTTTTTCCTCAGCCTCATTTTCTTTCCTTTTTTTAAACAAAGGATTTGTGTGATGACATTTCTGTCTTCTGGGTTTGATACAACCAGGGATTAACTTTTTTTTTAAAGGAGGGGGGAACAATGTATCCTGTTAAATTCCCAGCAGTTTTTGTATATTTTAAATTGTTCTTATTTGCTTTGATCTTTATACAGTAAAGTGGGTATCTGCACCCTTTTTACTGCATTCTATTTATTGATTGATCATATTTGTATAGCCACCCATCTCACAAGAGAGTGACTCTGGGCAGCATACAACACTCAACATTTTGCATTTTAATGTTAAGCATTAAATGTTCTCCTCTGGGTGGTGTACAACATTTTAGCATTTGCTAAAATGGCTGAGTCTTTGCCCCAACCTTAGGCTAACTACCCATATGACTCACCACCTTCTCTTTGCTGTGAGACAGGAATCATTGATTAGATTGGTTAATGCAGAGCTTTTTGTGAAAGCCCAGGGGCTCTGTGTGGGTGCATGTGTGTATATGTTATGCACAGGTAGTTCATCAGTTATACTGCCTGGAATAAAAATAATGTTATCCTACAATTTTGTATGCAGCTTCTTGATCCATTACTTTGCACTTGTCTTCATTTGATGATCCTTGGGGTTCTAATTAAAACAAATTAATCCAATAAAGGTAATTTTTTCCTATGTACTGGAGGAGGGAGGGAGGGAGGGAGGAAACCAAAAATTCCAATTGTAGCCCAATTATCAAATTTTAGAGCTCTCAAGTGAATTAACAGAAAGTTAACTATCTAAAGTTATCTAAACAAAACAAAAATTAAATTTTTAATTTGTGGTGTGGCTGAGCTGCTAGCTTTTCTCTCTCAAGTGTCTCAGCAGCAGGCCAAAATGTTCCAGCATGAAGAGCAAACCATATTTACAGTTAGCTGAAGTAGCAATTTTAGATACTAGACTTCATTGGCAATTAGCATCTAAACTAAAACAGAAACGTATGTCTCATAAAACTATAATTAACTTACACTCGGGATTTCTGTACACAATCTGAACAGCTTAAGATTTACACCTTAGTCTAAAAATGAATTTGAACTCCTTGTTAAGAACAAACCCAAACAAAAATATATCAATGCAAATAAAATTTAAAAAGATAAACTATCAGATTTGGGAAAGACAGGTTGGATTTTCAAGTTAATCAGATTCTGGTTTCATAGGCATGCCAGTGTAGTTTTCCTGGCAGCAATATGGACATGTTTGCCAAAGCCTTCTTTTGGATGTTTTCCCAACTTCTCAGTCTATCCTATAGTCATTCCCATCCAGTACTAACCACATCACAGAATGCTTAGGTTTCCAAAAACACCCAAGGTCAGGTAGGTGCTTCCATTCAACTCTAAGTTACACTGGAATGGAAAGTTCTTCATCGCCACTAATAATCAATGCACATTGGTGAATGGGAACAAAACGGAAGCTAGAAATGAGGAGATCTGATTTATAGAAGTAATAAAGGAATCTTTCAGAATAAAAGTAATAAAGGAATCTTTCAGAATTTTTTTTTAAAAAGTCAACATTCCAAAAATTCTCAAACAGTTTAATTAGTACTTGACATGTTAATTCATCACAGAACTTCAAGTGCTAGGATGGAAAATAGAAAATGGAAAACTGGGGGAGAGTAGACAACAGGAATGAAAAGAAATACTCTTGGCTGGCACACTGAACAAAAGTACTTCACATAGCAATGTTTTGTTGTAGGTACTATTACCAAAAAAATAAACCCCAAAACGAAAGACTTTCATAAACCAGATTTTCAGGAACCATACTTTTTAAAGTTGTTATTTTAAGTATAAGCGCTCCATTTAGAGGCACTATCAATTCAGGCAATCAAACAGAAGTACCACTGGATTGTTATCGGGGATTTATATATATTTTCAGTGATTTTTAGCTCAACATACTTTTTTTTTTTTTTTTGGCAGAAAGCAGGATTGGGTGGTTTGATTAAAATTTCATGTACCATAATCCATTTTTAAATAAGCCACAGATCTGTAAATCAGTCGTGTATCTCAATTACATCTGTCCACTCTATAGCAAAATGAAAAATAACATACTGGTTAAGATGTTGGAATATAAATGGGAAGTCCTAGGTTCAAATCCATCCTCAGCCATGGAAACTCATAGAATTACTTTCAGCCCGCCCCTCTCACTCAGCCTAACCTATCGCACAGGGTGGATATTCTGGAGAGGAAATGAAGAGACACACATTCGTAAGCTGCTTTGAACTGCTGGCGCAAAGGTGGGACTTAAATCGAACAAATAGTACATAAATAAATATCGCCTTACCACTTTTAGACTTGAACCCTTGTAAAGGAAGGAATTCAAGAAACACAGTAGGCAAGCTTCTAGTAAAATTCAAACTATAACTGACTTTTTTCTTCTACAGTTTTATTGAAAATTTTAACAGCAATAATAAAAACTAATACAAACTAAAATAGAATGAAAAAAGAAAGAAGCAAGACAGAAAACAAATAAAAGGCTAAAATGCAAAAAGAAAGAAAGTAGAAGAAAAATAGAAAAAAATATAAAGAAAGATATAAAGAAGTGGCTTCCAAGGTTAAACTATAATTGTACTTATAACAGCAGTTATAAGTACAATTATAGTTTAACCTCTCTCTCTAAAGTTACTTCATGATTCTCCTTTCAATAATCTATGCTGTCTAACTATCAAAATCATAAATCATAAGTTCACTTTTTCTTTTTTATGCAAAAAGTCCATAAGGAGTTTCCACTCACCGATGAATGTAGATATTGTCTTTTCTCTAATCAAATAAGTCAATTTAGCCATTTCAGCAAGTTCTGCATCTTCAGCAACCAGTCCTTTGTTGTAGGTATTGCCATATCTTTCCATCTTTGTGCATACAATAATCTGGCTACAGTTATCATATATAAAAAGTGTTCCATGACTCTTTTCTAACTGTTTATCCATCAGTCCCAGGAGGACAAGTTCTGGTTTCAGTTGAATGTTAATCTTTAAAATCCTCTGAATCACTGTATGTATGTGAACCCAAAATTTTCTAGCTTTTTTACACATCCATCGAGCATGATAAAATGACCCTTCTAGTTGTTCACATTTCCAACATAAATTTGAAGTATCTTTACACGTTCTAGATAATTTTTCTGGTGTCATATATCAATGGTACATCATTTTACAAAAATTCTCTAAGATTATAACATAATGTAAAATTCAATCCTTTCAACCACACGTTTTCCCACTATATTGGTAGATATAGTAGAAGAATCCTTTTGCGGCTATACTCACTGAAATAAGAGCTCATTGAAACAAAATACCATATTTTTCCGGCTATAAGATGATACTTTTTTCTAAAATCCTTGAAGGGCGTCTTATTCAAGGAAGTCAGCCGAAGAGAGAACCTCGCTATTGCAAAACTGCCCATACTTTGTTTCTGGAGACAGGCTTCCTCCTATTGCTAGCCTCCAATCACGAGTGAAATAGCTTGTCTCCCAAACAGACCTCCTCCAATCACGAGCCTTATGTAACTGACATCAGCTGATGCTGAACAAACCAATTAGAGGAAGTCTGTTTGCAGAGACACGCTATCGGCAGTTTCACTCGTGATTGAATGTAATCAGTTATGCAAAAGAGCATGGAAATAGAGCTGCAGAGAGACGGTTTGGACCTCCTCCCACCGAGTGTATCAGGTAAATGTTAACTAATTACTAAATAAAAATGTGTTCTGCACTATCTTTAAAATATTGATTTCTTAATTTTGGGTTGGAAAAGTGGGGGTCATCTTATACATGGGGGCGTCTTATTGACGGAAAAATATGGTAAAATTATTCTGATGGAAATGTATTCATCTAGTTGTGTCCCTTTTCCTATCCTGATAATATTACCACCAGAGCTAACACTGAAAAAACTTTACTGTCAAGCGGTATCATTAGACATCAGATTTATAAACACAATAACAAAAAGAAAGCACACAAGCACATCCACACTTTGGGGAAACTCATTCTGTTGCCTGGATTTGCATTATTAAGTTGTGTATAATTTGCAGATAGTCCTCGACTTACGACAATAGGGACCAGAAAATTCATCATTAAGTGGTGCAGTTATTAAGCGAGGCATCATGTGACTGTACCCAATTTTACAATATTTTTGTGGTGGTCGTTAAGCAAATCACCGTGACCGTTAAGTGAATCACGTGGTTCCCCACTGATTTTGTTTGTTGGAAGCCTGCTGGGAATGTTGCAAATGGCAATCATGTGACCCTAGGACACTGAAACTATTGTAAATACAAGTCAGTTGCCAAGCGCCCAATTTTGATCACGTGACCATGGACACTGCAATGGACGTAAGTGTGAGGACTGGTCACAAGTCACTTTTTTCAGCGCCATAACTTCAAACAGTTGCTAAACAAATGGTCATCAGTTGAGGACTACCTGTATTTATGTAACACTCCTCCTGACCAAATAACAAAGTACCTTCCCGGTTTAATAGAATTTCAATTTTTAATTATTTGTAGCAGCCAGGTTACATTCCATATGGCAATCAGCAGATCTGCAATCTACAAAAATAACCTCTTCATATTTTCCTCCCCACATTATATGAAGTAATAGTAATAGGTGGCTCCAATCTAAGAACTACTGTGAATCATCTTTATTCATTTGAATAGGACATGCCCAGCACTCCCATTCATAATCCCTAAAGTGAATATAGTTGGCATCTGAATGGACCAAAGTCTAAATTACACTTTAATGCAGTCTTTTCAAATGTCCATTTGAATACCAACATATTAGTACCAAAAATTTCAGATTCACTCAAATTAGAAAGCACATATTAGATGTTCTATATCCCAAAATTATTTTGTTGTTCTTGCTGAAAAACTCTTTACAGTGCTTTCTAGAAAACAGCAGAAAACCACATTTAACTACAATTAAAGGGTGGGAGAATACCCCAGTAGCTTTTCAAGCAGAACAATACACATACACACATATATACACACACTCAGACATGCTGAGTTCCAATAGCATGCTAAATTCCTGGTTGTTTTGATTTAGGAAGCTGTCATATTTCTCTTGTAAACAAAATATAAAAATGTACCTTCAGGATCCAACAGTTTGTTCACAACCGCTTCCAGAGCCACATTATACTTGAAATACATGAGGCTCCAGTAAAATAAGAATTTGTATATAGCTTTGCTATTTTTGCATTAGCATTTGACTTGACTGTGCATTCTGAACATTTATTTTAACACATGTTAACATCATACTGTGAATGTCCTGGACTACTAGTTAACAAATGCAGAATACAGCCCGTATAGCCACTTGGAGATTAATTAATGAGATCTGTTTTAAGAGAAAACGGTTCATCTTCAATCTATGCCATTCACAGTGAACATGAACAAATACTTTCAAAAATCTTCAGCACATAGATCATCTTTATAACCAGTATTTCAGTGCAAAAACAAAACTATTTATGATCTCTTTCTCTCTCTGTATAAAGGAAGCACTTTTTGTAAAAGCACACATCCCCCCCCCCCAAAAACAGCTGGAGATATAAAATGCATTTTTTTTTTCATTTCCAGACCCTTTCAGATGCTCTGAATCAACGGCCCCTCCTGCAGAAGAGCATTCTACGACAGGTTTCCATCCTGTTCTTATCATCCTTGCTGGCACAATTCTTAACAGAAGCATGAAGTAACAGAGAGAATGAACTTTCACCCCTCTACTTCAATATACGGTTAAGGACACAATGCCAGAGAAAGGCTGCATTCAAGCCAGCAAAGCTCTATCTTTTTAAAATTCTCTTTGATAAAAGGCATCAGTGTTCAAGAATGTCAATCTGGTGTCTTTCACTCAGATTCTAGTCCCTTAAAAGGAATATAAATAAAAGGTTACAGAGGGATTGATGTCAGGTGTAAGAGACTGAAAGACATTCTCACAGAGACAGCTCCCACTGTCTACGTTTCATTGAAGAAGCAACAAAGGAATTAATATCTGATCCTCTCTTTAGTTGTCCTGCAGCACTCTGCTCAGATAACAAGCAGAGCCTGATTAAGATTGCATTAAGTTTTCTTTGGGGGGGGGAGGGAGAGAGAAGGTCCTATATGATCTATGCCAAAATATTTCAAATTTGCAGACACACACACACACGTTTTTCCCCATTTAGATATTCAAATGTTCATGAAGCATCACTGATATTTTATATACATTTATCTATAAACATAAAGATATATAGATATGGAGCATTGGCCATATCCTGTTCCATATCCTGTCAAAATATGTGAAATATGAAAATAATAGATGTCTGTATATCACTACCTTGATAGCCATAAATCCACAAACTCTGGTTAGTTGGTAAAGACTTGAGTTACTCCCTGAATATTCATCTGAATGTTTCCAAGATGAATGTGGCTGCAAGGCTGTGTCCTCTCTTTCTCCTAAATTCTGGGAGTTTAGTTCCTTATTTTATGTACAGTCCCATAGTATAAGTTCTGGTAGTGGCTCAACAACATAAACACAACATTAAAACAACACAGGAATAGAAAACAGTAATTCAGGTAAATTTAAACTGTGAGATTCAGATAATTCTTTACTTAAAATGCTGGGTTGAATAAAAAGGGGTTTCCTTCAGATTAAAAAGACTATAAAGATAGTAACATGCAACTCACTCCAGAAAAAAATACTCCTTGCTTGAAATGCCACTTCTAAAGCAAGCCACTAGTTTGTTTGTTTGTTTGTTTGTTTGTTTGTTTGTTAGATTTAGTTACCTGCCCTCCTTCTTTTGATAGAGACACTCAGGAGTTAAAACCAACACTTTCAGTTTGACTTAGAAATGGACAGGGAGCTGACAAAGCACAGATGTGAAGTGGTCAAAACACTACATGCCAACCCATTTATAATCTCGCCATCCTAATCTAAGTCAGTTGCAATTTTTAAACAATACAAAAGGCAGCTACACATCCAATAAACTGCCAAGGCTAAATTACTAGCACATGAATAATTATGACCAGGCTATCAACTGAAGCTACTAAAAGAAGAGATAGAAGTCATTCAACCATTTAATGATAACACTAGATCAGTAACCACATCCAGGATAAGAACTGGATCCTATGGGGCACAGGGATGCAAACTGAAATCCAATGCTACACAGAGTGCCACAACTTTAGATGTACCCCCCAAAGCCTCTTCAAAAACTGTAATTTTTAGTGTGATAGCCATGGAATACTCCTAAATTCATCAAGAGTAATGATATGGATTGTGTTTAATTAAGTTAATGTAATTTTTAATTAAATCAGGTTTTATTTCTGCCCTGGATGCATTCACTTCTTTGTCCTGGCTTCACCTTCTTTTTGAAGTGCCCCTCCCAACATGCCATCCAAAGTAGGATCCTGGGCTGGAAAAAACAAACAAACAGGGCACCATGCCTTAGGGAGAGTATAACTCCATCTAGAATACTAAGGTAGAGTTTCTGTTTATTTCTTCCATCACATCTACACACTGATTCAGAATAGCTGCAAACTCTGTGTAAGCATTCAGCCTGTTCAACTGAGACCTAAAAATGTAAGGACACAAATTTCTCTTTCAAAACCTTCCCACGCTCAGGATATCCTTTTAGAGACAGAGCCTTATGTCCAGGAACATTAGGGTGCGGCACCTGTTTCATTTTCAAGTGCCCAAATAAAATCTCTTCCAAAGAGTGACAGACTCACCTGAATTGAATGAAAAAAAAAAAACTTACTTTATTTATTTATTTATTTATTTATTTATTTATTTATTCGGCCGCCCATCTCCCCCCAATGGGAGATAATATTGGGATGCCAGAGTCCATATCCCCAAGATCAAAAGAAGGGCAGGGATTTGTTCTTAAAATTGCAATGAACAATGTAAGGACTCAGAAAGTCATAGTGAAGGAATTCTAGTATTCTTCCAAGGTATAGTCTGCTGTCATGCTGATAGAGAGATTTGGAAGCAGTGACAGCACGCTGCCTCCAAACCCCAACAAGGAACCCAAGGCTGAGCTAATCTGCTAATCAGTGACAATTTAGTTATTAAAATAATCTTGATGAACTTGGAATCTAATGCACAAATGTGCAGGTTCTATGCACTGTCTTTGGTTTGCCTATTCTTTAAAAGTATATGAATAAAATATTATTTATTCTGTTAAGTGCATTGCCACAGCCTAGAGATAACTATGTATATATGTCCCATTTCTTCCCACTGAGTTGCTAGGCTTGAAGAAAAATAATTCTTAAGGCAGTTCCAAACATGTGAACAGTTGGATTCTTTTTTTTTTTTTCTCCTTTTCATCATACTTCCCCTGCTGCAATATGTGGAATCATATAGAAAATGTTAAAAGAGACACAGCCTCCAACCACTTCTGTCATTGCTATAGCTGATAATATATAATAATTCAGCATTTGGGGAAAGCCATGCAAGAGTTTGGCATATGACTTCTGGAAATCCAAACACTATCAATGTTTTATTTAAATATTGTTTTATTGGAAGTAGCACTTTTTTTGCTCTAAGAGAAAAGCATACAGATTGCTTCAAGAGTCACCTTTAAGCAAATACAAGTAGTCAGGATGTTTACCCTCTAGTTGCAATTCACTTGTTTTTGGCCATGGCTAATCAATCATCTCTTTGAAATTTAAATAAACAAAAGGGTGGGCAGGAAGTAACCTTCTCTCCTTTCCCTCAATATAAAATCAATCATGCCTGAAGGCCAGGATACCACCAGAAACTCTATTAATTCATACCAGATTGATTGTGGTTAAAACTGTTCTAAAAGTCTTCAGAATAAATTTCACTCTTCTTTCATTTTCAAGTCATTCCTTAGAGAAATCATTCTCATTATCCAAGGGAAAGGTAATCCCCTATTTCAGGAATCTTCAGCTAAATCAAGACCCAAAGTCTCCTGGGAAATGATAAACACGCTGCATTATTGGATATTGAACTATTTTGCATTCTAGCCAGAAATTCAATACCTTTACTCCCTACACAAAGTGCTTTTATAATGCTAAAAACTGTACTTGTGTTAGAGAAGAGAAGGGAAAATAGAGAAAGAAAAATCTATATTTTACAACAAGGCAATTCACTCTAAGCAGTAAATAAAATTTGAAAATCACTACACAAACTAATCCAGTACGTAGCTAAAAGGACTTTCCACTGGTATCTGTTATTATATTGAGATAGCTAAACTTCCAAAGGGTAAAATGCATTCTTTACAAATGGTTCATGTTCAGCCTTTTCTTTTGTTGCCCATTTTACTTCTGAGCTGTAAATAAGGCTGAGAAACAAGCAGCTTAACTCTTTACTCTTAGTCCTTCAGATTCTACATGTTGAAGAAATGCTTCTTGTAAACATTTCATATCATACCCTTCATCTCTATTCACCGAAAGTACATGATACGCTCAGTGTTGATGGAGAACCCAGTCAACAGTAGAAATAATACAAAAGGAAGCTTCTGAAGAAAATAGCAGAGTGTAATCAAACAGGAACAATTATTTTCACATCATAGTTTATGTAATATTAGAAATGGAGGGGGTATTAATCCAATTTGCAAAATCATTTTTTTTCCTGAAATCAATAAATGTCAAATACAGTGGTACCTCGGGTTACGAATGCCCCTTACGAATTTTTCGCAATACGACCAGCTCCGGCCCCAAAAATTTACCTCGCCGTGCGACCTCTGCCTCGAGCCACGAACCGGATCCGCGGCCATTTGCCCTGCTGCCACGTGGTCGCTGCTTCCTGTGGGCGAGATCGCGGTAGCAAGGAGACGTTCGGTGAGGCTTGTGGGTGTGTTTTGTGGCGTTTGGAAGGTTTTTGGTGTGCTTGTCAGCATGGCTCCAAAGAAAATGCAGAGCAGGCTTGGCAAGAATAAGGCTTTGAAGAAAAAAGTGGGGAAATTTGCCTCGTGGTACGACCAAATTCGGAGGGCGGATTAGCCGTATTTACATTGAACCTTATGGGGAAATTTGCCTCGCAGTGCGACCAAATCAAGTTGCGATCAGAGTCACGGAACGGATTAAGTTCGTAACCCGAGGTACCACTGTATCTAAAACTGTAGGAAAAGAGATCAACAATCTAAAGCATCCCCCACTTATATGCTACTCAAATAAGTACATGGCTTTTTTCTGGCTTTCAATGATCTCTAAAGGACTACATATACTAATATTTTGCCTTTCAGCTCTCAACATACCTCTGCCTAGAAACTGCCAAATTGAGTGGATTTTCTAAGAAAGATTCAAGCAGAATTTTTGTAACTATCCAGAGACCCAGGTATTAGTGTTGCACATTTTTACTGTATTTTTAGCCTTGAAGCATTTTTATCTTATATTTAATATTTGTGCTCTAATAGTCTAGCAAGTTAAATCAAGACAGAAGTCTAGGAAAATGAAATATCACACTTTTCTTCTCAGTTTACATGCTTCCATATTCCATTTCTCTCTTGTTCATCAATAGTAAGTAGTAGTATTTATTTTAATGGACAGCAGTTCTACAAAATGTCAGGTAGAGCCCTCTCACACTAATTGGTACTTGCAATTTGAACAGGTCTCAATCTGAGACCTTCTTTATACAAAGCAGAGGCCCTAAACTGATCTACTATCTCATCCTATGAATAAATTAACTGATGCTTTTTACTGGCACAGCTAAGAAGGGTCCATCATTCAATAAGAGACACACAGCTTGCATGTACAAGACACCTGTCCAGCTTTCCCCAACATTTCACATACCTGCTGGGATTCTGGAAACTAGCATCTCAACAGATTTGGAGAGATTCAAGTTAGGCAACTCTGAGCTAATCTCACTCTCTAGTATCTGAGTAAAAACAATCTGAAGAACAATATATGAGGTCTTAAAGAGCTGCTTACAGTGAACAATAAAATAGCTCAGTATAAAGGAATGTCAGTGTTGACAATCCAGACCTGTATAGGTTTTATTTCTTTCCTGAACTCGTAACAATAAATATAGTTTAAGTTAAGTTAATGGTTAACTTTCATTGTTGTAACTATCCATGACAGAACTAAATTTGGGTTAAATGGGTGACAGTACCCTAATTAGTATGCAAAATGTATTATCTAAGAAGTATGAGAAAATGACTTTAATGTGGGTTATTGCAGAAACTTTTCAGCCAAGTTTGTACCCAGCACATGGTCAAGCATTGTATATGGAACAGTTTCATCTCACACTCATTTCAGTTGTTTTTTATGCTCAGCACTAAGACCATTTTCATTCCTTGCTTGAGCCTGTCAGAGGCCCAGGTCATTGCAAGTCTTGCCTTGACTGAAAACTACACTAAGAGCTATTCATGAACTGGAAACAAGGGCACCACAGCTCTGCACACTGAGTATTAGAATGGTGGCGAAACCCTTAGGAATTTTCCTCTTTAAATTTACAAAGGGCTTTTTAAAACTCCAAAACTCCTTTACCCTAAGTTCAATCCGATCACGGTGTAAGAAAGATGCTACTACTCAGTTCCATCACAATAGCTGGTCAGCAGAAGTCAATTACTATGGTCTGTACCACACCCCTGAATGCACCAGAGCCCAATCGTGCAGGGCTCTTCTGGTGACTTCAGTTGGGCACATAAAATTGCCAGCTTCTTCAAGTGAAAAAAGAAAACAAAAAGAAATCTAACAGAAAAACAGAAAGAATGACATTGCACAAATGTGAATATTGGAACAACTCATTTTTCTGACTACTCTCTTTGTGAGCATTCCTTAGGAAAAAATCTTGCTTATTATGCCATAAGATATAAATGTCATGATTAGATTTAGTTTGTAACCCCATATCATCCTGAGAGCCTTCCTTTTTTAATAAGCAGACATTAAATAAGCATAAAGGATTTCAAAAATGTACATGCAGCAAGATGAAATGCTGATAGTTTAAATGTGTCTGAAAAGCATGACATCAAGGGGTGTAATCAATCAGATCAAATAAGTCTCTCAAGTACACTGACTGTCAGACAGAGAAAGGGGAACAGAAAGACAGTGTACCAAACCTATCACAACTTGCTATGTCAGCAATTAAAAGAGCTTGCCCTTCGTTTTGGACGTTGTTTATTCAACCTGAACACAACGCCCCCATTCATATTCCCAACAGATAATAGGAACGGTAATAGGGTTCTTTTCAGCCAAGTAGCTGTGGATGGTTATGGAAAGATAACCTCAAGTCACTACCAAGACTCTGTTCTTGTTGTCATGGCAACTAACTCTTTTCTCCCTGAGTCTGTTCAGGCTACCTGCATTCACCAGAGTCTCCTTTGATTTAATAACACTGTTAGAGACTACTCAAGGTATTTTAAACCTGTACCCTTTATTAAATCTCACCCAAAGCAGGCCAAATTTTATTCTGCCCCATTCCCTTTAAAAAAAAACAGAGAACCGGCAAGTCAGAAATTACTCTAAAGATTCGTAACTTCCTTCTACCAAGGATATCATCAGGGATCTTCTTGGCTGAACTGTTTTACATCCTTTGCATAATTTACACTGAAATAAAATGACAAGTAAGAAGAAGGTGTCTTAAAAAAAACCCAGTCTTTTCCCATTTAAATCCTGATTTGATGCAAATAATATTCTTTATAGCAAAATTATTTTCTGGTCAGTAATTTCAGTTCACTGCAGTTTCTTAAGTATGAAACCATATTATTGCCAGTTCCTGCTTATAAAATAATCCAAAATGCTTGAAAAGTATAGACTACTTCACCAAAATCAGATGTTGCACAGTAGTAAATGGGTCAGTTTCTTCTGTATGTTATTGTTCCCTGCCAAAAATATCCAAGATAGACATTGATTATAATAGCCTATTTTAATCATTAATACATCTTCATAAAAAAAAGCTAATACTATTAAAAATTTCTTAATGCTTTTTAGTAAATTACGGAAACATTATCAGCCTTGGTTATACCCATAACATATGCAGCATTTCTTGATAACAGTAATTATTTATTATTTGGTTATTTTGAGCATATTGGGCCAGTATGGCTGAAGTGCAATCAAAGGCCAGTTTTATTCCAATATCAGTCATATTATTCTATGCAAGCCAGGGTCTCTGAATCTATTATGCAAGCCAATTCAATGTTGGCTACAACTAGGAGGTATATACAGTATACTAACATAATCAGGATACCTATTAAAATTAGTTTTTAAATATTCAGTATTTATATCAATAGCTTCAGTGACCCAGAAGCAATGCCAATGGGAACAAGAGTTCCTGGAAGGATCAGCCTTGCAGATAAGATGGAAAGAGGAGAGGTGAAGCTAATATAATACACAGCAGCACTCTACAGGCATGAGGGAAATCAAAGCACTTGGGAAAAGGAACTTCAAAAGCAATGGCAAACTGCCTCAGTATTGTTGCCAGGAACACTGTAAGGACATTGCTGCAACATCTACAAACCACATCTCCCCACTAGAGATGGCCCCACCCTTTGATCCTGCCAAAAAGGCTGTCCCCCATTTTCAGGAAGTTGGGGAGGGGAGAAAGCCCAGAAATGTTGTTTTTCTGTGATGGGACTAGTTCTGTGGAATAACCTTCCTTTGGAGGTTCAATGGGCTACAATATTATCCATCTTCTGGAACAAGTTGTAAATAGATTTTCTGGAGACCTTTTGGGGTATTTTTACTCTATATTATTATATTTTCCCTTGTTATTGTGAGCCACTGAGTCTTTTTATGATTGTGACAGGATATAAATTATAGATGATGGTTAGATAGACAGACTTGGAGGGATTCTTCCAACTATGGGGGAAGAATGTTAAATTTTCACAAGGAGTTCTGGAAGCTGCAAGGAAGTCTGGCCACTGATGGCATTAGTACTGATGGTGCCAGTCCTTGGAACATGGAATGTGGAAAGCACAAAGCAAAGAAAATTGTCAAACTGAAAATGAAGTGTACTAAATAATATGTCAGACAATTATATGATATACTATTTGGGACATGAGATATATGAAGTAACAGAGTGGCAATGATACTCAGAAATGAACATTGCTAAATATGTCTTTGTTTATAACCCAATGAATAGGAGCATATCTATCAGAATTAGTGAATATCCAGTGAATATCAATGTTACAAGACTGTGCACAAACTGCAGATGCAGTGATGGGAAGCACTGAGGAATTATATGACAAACTGCAAGAATAGTTAAAATATAACATCTAGGATACAGTATTACTAAAGGGTGACCAGAACACAAAGTTGAAGAAATGGAGGAACCAAGAATCACAGGACGCTTTGGATTGGGCAAATGCAATTATGTAGAAGTTATATTAACAGAGTTTTGCCAAGAAAATTATTTGCCAATTGCCAATATCTGCATCAAGCAACATAAGCACAGACTTTATAAGTGGACATCACCAGGTGGACAATAATGAATCAAACTGAATACATAACAGGAAACAGAAAATGGAGAAGTGCCATTTGGTCAGTCAGGAAACTTCCTGGTGCATATTGTGGAACAGATCATGAATTAATGATGTCAAATATACAAGTTAAACTTAGAAAAATAGTTGTGCAAGCAAGAATTGACCTAGACGGCGTACAATTAGAATGCATATTCAGTAAAAGGAACAGACTATTTAAAAAAGGAATTTTACATTGGCTTTACTGATTAAAGCAAGGTCTTTAATTCTGTAGGTCATACCAGAATTTAATAAATTATATTAAAGCTACAGGGTGTGCCAGAATAGTTGATTATTCTTCTGAGGAACTTTTTATAATGAACAAGAAGCTACTGTAAGTCTTGAGTTTGGTGCAACAAAGAAGTATGGAATAGGCAATGAGGCTAGGATACATATTGTTTCCTTGTCTGTTCAACTTATACAGTAAATATATTATAAGAATGGAAGAACTGGAAAAGAAAACAGCTGGAATCAAAATTGCTGGCTGAAACACTAACAATCTGAGGTACGCAAGTGATGAGACTTCGTTAGCCAAAGTAAAAAAGACTTCAAAGAGCTTGTTATGAAAGTAAGAAATAAAAAGTGAAAAATCTTGTTAATATTAAATATTAAGATAAAGCTAATATCAACCAGCATGAATCATGAACTCATAGTTTATGGCAAAGAATTAAAAATGGCAGATAGCCTTTTTTTTTTTTTTTAACTTCAAAAATAAGGATGAACAGTGTGCTGGAGAAGTACAGAGAATATTAATTCCAGGAAAGAAGGTAATGACAAACATAGAATCATGAAAGATAATATTTCAGTAGAAGAGAATATCTGTAGGTCAGGGTTGAACTGTGGAGTTCTTAGTGCTCTCTGAGCTTGGTTGTTTACTTGCAGATGTTTCATTACTCTGCCAGTTTTGGTGCGGTGTGGTGTGGTGGGGTATATAGGGCAAGCCGCTATATATAAACAAGCAGCAAATCCACACTCAGTTGCACTGATGATGCTAACTAGTTGGGTAATGAAATGTCTGCAAACAAACAACCAAGCTCAGAGAACACCAAGAACTCCATAATGATATTTCTATGACATTAAAGATCAGAATAATTAGAACAATGTTTTTTTCCCCAATTGGTAATATATGGCTATGAAAGCAGGCACTGAAAAAGTGAGAAAACTGATCCTGGACGTTATAAAGGCTGACTGCTCCCTAAAGGCAATGGTTAGTAAGCATTTTGAGCATATGATGTGTGCAAATTACTATGCTTGGTATAACTGAGAGAAGAAGCAGAAGGGGAAAACAATGGAAATGGATGATGGACAAAATCAAGGGGAACACTAAAATGTCCTTGAAACATCTACAGATTACCAACCAAAAACAAGGTTGAGATGGTGGGCATTTGTCCATGTAATCACCCAACATCTAACTAACAGCATGTTTAATATGAGATCACACAACCAAGTCATGCAATGTAAAGATAAGGAGAACCTAAGCAAAATGACTGATCTACAAATAAATTATAGTAAGAAAAAAACAAAAAACCCAATAGAAACATCAAGAGAGGCCAAGCAAATCTTAAGGTAAAGTAGGATTCAGGCTGACATTCATGGAGGAATATAGAATATGCTAAGTTAAGAAACAAGCCTTCATATCATAATCTAGTTATATAAATTTCATAACACTAAAATCTCAGTGTATTTTTAGTATCTGTTCACCCTCCGTTCTATATATTCTATATATATGCATATTTTTCCTACAAAAGTTCTGAACCCCCAAATGGAATTGTACAATAGATTATTTGTTTCAAGTATTTATACATAGCTAATTCTAAAATCCTGAAGCAATATACAGTTATTATTCTTTTCTTTACCTATTTAAACCCTGGACAGCTTACAAAAAAATTAAAACATCAAAAATAAAGCATAATACAAAATGGATTAAAAACAAAGCAGAAGCAAAGTTAAAATAACCCACAAGAATTAAAGAATTTTAACAGGTGGGAAAGGCTCAAAAATGTACCAACACTGGGTGGCATATTATAAAGAATTGTGGCAAGCCATAGTTGTTGCAAATCATAGTAAAACTAACCTGACGTCATGCTTCCTCTGAATATTAGTATTATGTAATACAAAAAACAAAAAGAAGAAATTCCTGTAGGATCAACTCACTGAACTTTTCAATCATGAACCAATCCAACATTTTAAACCAAGAATTTATAGCAACAGTACTACACGAAAATGTCTCCATATATTCACCCATAATGTTCTGGTCTGGAGGTATAGTAGCAGATATAACCCATCAGAATTACAATCCTATCTGAGAACAATTTAACTAAATACAGTGGTACCTCGGGTTACGAACGCCCCTCCTTACGAATTTTTCGAGATACGACCAGCTCCGGCCCCAAAAATTTACCTCGACATGCAAACTCCGCCTCGAGCTACGAACCGGATCCACGGCCATTTGCCCTGCTGCCACGCGGTCGCGGCTTCCTGTGGGCGAGATCGCGGTAGCAAGGAGACGTTTGGTGAGGCTTGTATGTTTTGTGGCGTTTGGAAGGTTTTTGGTGTGCTTGTCAGCATGGCTCCAAAGAAAATGCAGAGCAGGCTTGGCAACTGTTTAACCGTATGTATTTACATTGAACCTTATGGGGAAATTTGCCTCGTGGTGCGACCAAATTCAGAGGGCGGATTAGCCGTATTTACATTGAACC
Organism: Liasis olivaceus; assembly: GCA_030867105.1. Lineage (NCBI taxonomy): Eukaryota > Metazoa > Chordata > Lepidosauria > Squamata > Pythonidae > Liasis > Liasis olivaceus. The sequence goes on along the minus strand of CM061350.1, from coordinate 161,682,521 downwards.
TTATGGGGAAATTTGCCTCGTGGTACAACCAAATTCGGAGGGCGGAACGGATTAACCGTATTTACATTGAACCTTATGGGAAAATTTGCCTGGTGGTGCAACCAACTCAAGTTGCGATCAGAGTCACAGAACGGATTAAGTTCGTAACTTCAGGTACCACTTGTATAGGTCTTCTACTTAAAACCTCTTTCAAATCCATTACTTCTGTCTGCTTAACATAGTCTCTTGTTAAATGTCTGGTCTATGTTCAATCTCTGCACTAAGAATCTATGAAATTCATTAACTGCTTCACCAAACGAAACTATTCACAATTGTACAACTATCACACAAGATCAGAAGAACCATCTAAACCAGCATTTTCTTTTAAAAAAAAAGACTGTCCTGTCCTGCCAGAATTACACATAAACTAATGTATTTCAAAATTCTGTATTAAAAATGTCACAAAGAAAACTTGAGGAAGATTCATCATAGGATCACAGGAGCTATTAAGGCCATCAAATCCACCCACCTATTCAGTGCAGAACCCCAACTTAAAACATCCTTAACAGACAGCTGTGTAAATTCTGCTTGAAGACATCCAGCAAAATAAAGCTCACTACCTTCTTTTGTTGCAGCTAGTTTCACTATCCAACTGTTTTTTCCTATCCTTCAACTGTAATTATCTTCCTATAATTTAAGGCCATAATTCCATATCTGCATCCTGGGATATGCCATGACTTCCTCAGTATAATGTTCCTTCAGGTACTTTGAAAGTACTAACATAACTGATCCCAGTTACATTTTCTCAAAGCTAAATGTAACAAAAAACATCTAAGGAATTGGGTAACATTTAGTTTCCAGACTCTTGATTATGCCCATTATTTTCTTGATATTTATCTTAATGAAAGCTAAATAAATTCACTTCTCCAACATTTACAAAGTATATGGCAAAATATACCGACCTAAACTTTGTTCCTTTCAGTAGTTCCTCATTAGAACTACTAAGGAGTTCCAGAATCTGGAAACTCTGGCTTAGCATTAGTTAACCAGATGAAACACAACAGGAAGAATGAGCTGACACACCTCTTGTCCATAGCTTATGGACAAATCCATCATTTATTAACTCTTGGATGACCACCTCAGTGTGGTGACTGAAATAATTACAACTTATTCAAGTGAGAAAGTTATTAGGTATTATTAGGTGTTGGAGTAAACCGTTTGCCTGCTTGCTGCAATGCTGTGCTTAAGACAAAACCAGCTAATCAAAGTTGTAGGACATCAATGCTATCACTAATAGCTAACACAGTACAGGCATGCCTATTTATTATTAGTATTTTGACATCAAGTTTCTGCTAAAAAGCTATTAAAGCGATGTCACATATTAAAACTTTAATTAAAAAGTAATTTATGTGAGTTAAAAAATAGGTCATTAACTAACTATTTGTAAAAATAAGATTTTTGGGGTAAATGTAGTACTAAACAGAGTACACCTTTGGAAGTAGCACATGAGAAAGTATTTTCCTTTGTGTGTGACAACCAGATCTGTTCATATGGTGAGTTTGTGCTCTGCTGCAGATCTAAACAACAGAATAGACTCAGAACTAGGTAGCAAAACCTTTGAACAGCCAAGTTCCAAGCCAGAGATATCGACAAACCAAGGCCGACATGACTCCCAAATGCTTTGGGTACAGCCCTAGAAGTCTTTAAAAATGGTTCAAGCCAGGTTAGTAACTACACAGTCTCTTGTAAACAACTCATAATTCATTGTACTCTGAGACAGCAAATGGTAGCACCTAGCCAATCTTTCTTGATCATGAAAACAAGAAGCAGGGTCAGACCCAATTACTACTTGGGAAACCAAGCCTACTTCTAAAGAGAAGAGCTAGACTAAGAAGTTGAAAAACATCCTGAAAGAAGTCAATGACAAACTGCTTCTTGCTAAAAAAGCTACATGTCCATGTCCATCTAGGGAGTTGTAATCTTTTCTGTTAACCAATTTTGGCAGCATGTATTTTAAGGAGGGGAACGCTAACTTTTTCCTCTGCTCTGCCAATCAGTTGTCCCTATTTGCTTCTTCTACTCTAGTTATCTCCCTCTTCCAAAGGGCATTTCTTTCTTTAATAGAATGTCTTCTTTTAAGTATATATTAGCTTTTTAAAAATGGTAACTTTTGTACACATACTGTACAATTTTTTGACAATAGCTTCTAGTTTACATGAATGTCATACAGTAGTTCCACCGATTTGCTTCATTTTTTCTCAGCTGAGATCCTGAAAGAGCCAGCCAAAGTTCTGAACATTGGTCCGTGTGCCATCAGGCATCTTTCCAGGAAATATTTATGTGGATTTCTTTCAAAGCTGTATAGCAGGACTGTGTTATGCTTCAGATTCAGTTCTGAAAAGGTTTTTCAGAGTGCACAGAGCTGTAAATATAGCACCTATCTGCAACCCTTTAAAGCAGTTGCATCTTTTCTTGGGATCATGCAAAAGCTAAAAAGGACTGCCCCAGTACATATTTGGAATCAAATCTGAAGAACTGAGAAGCCCTATTGTACAATAGTATTTATAGCAAATAACACTGCATTTAAATTAGCAGGAAATATTTCATTATCTTTAATGGCAGGTGGATTACTCTCTTATTAATTTCCCACTAAATTAAAATATAGATTTTAATTAAAATTCAGTTGAAGCATCCTCTTGTAAGTGTATTTCATCCCTGAAAAGTTTTGTACATGCTTAAAACATTTCCTTAGCTCTGGCAATGTATCCATAGTGATTTTTCCAGTGAATAAAGTACCTCTGATTAACCAAAAGTCTTTAAATATCTGAATTATCTCACTGGCTTTAACCAAGAGAGTGGCCCATCTTACTTTAATATATGAACTGCTTTGCACTGAAAGCTATTCCATATCTGAAATGGACTTAAAGTAACATGCCCATAATGAAGTCATATTTTCCACCATAGATATAAGCCAGAGTTGTCCGCAGCTTCCTATTACCAATTTTGCATAGATTATTCTCAGAGAAGTCATAGAACAGTTGTTTCTTACAGTAATGTATGCTTCCCTAATTACACACAGACACAGACACCATTCACTTGTTTCTATGTACGCAAATCATAATATTAATATGGTTCATAATTTAATTAAGATGCAGAAGACTCAAGCACTGGCAAGAATTTAATGGAAACACTCCCTCAGAAAAGACAAAAACCAAAAAGTGACAATCAATCCTCCTAAAGGAATACTTTGAATTCTAAGCCAAAAGCTTTTTATCTTCATCAGACACACTTCGGGTTCTCTAAAACCTTTTGAATTCCATTTCATATTTTCGGTAGTCTTTTAATTCCTTTCTTTTTCTTTTATTACTGTTCTGAGAAAATTAAAGGTGGAACTGATTCTAAGAAAGAGAAATAAAACGTATGCCACTGGTTATTGTACTGTAGTCTCCACAGATATAAGTCAGGAATCATTTAAGACACATTTAAGGGCTTTGGGCTGCCAAGAAAATTTCAGAAATGCAATAAATTCCTTCACATCTTACATTACAAATAACTTTTCGTTAAATAAAAAAGAAGCTGGCCATATGGCATGTGGGAATGGGAAGTACTTAAGAAAAATGAAAATAACAGCAGTCTGAAGTTCTTGGAGACAGAGCAGTTCTTGGTGGTGGCCAACTCCTTCTACAGCAAAGATAAGGTATTCATATTAAGTAGGACATTCTGTTTTGCTTCAACTGTTCAACTCACCACCACCCCCAGCAACTTGCTCCACTGATTATGAGTCACCTTTAGCCAGTATAACCTATGAGTGATGAGAGTTATAGTCAACACATTTAGAAAACAAGTTGCGAGGGGCTACACCAAGGGAAGGGGCTCACATAAGATTGGATAGTGGTGCGCATGAAGGAAAAATATGCAAAAAAAACCCAAACACACTTCAGTGAATAAAATAATACATAGTCAGAAAGGGGATACAAAGGCAGAACCACCTGGATTACAAGACATCTCAAACTGAATGAAAATGTAGATGTGCTGCTTTGTAAATAGTGCACATAATGTATTTCTCATTAATGCATGAAGGTCATTGAAAAAACAATAGGACTTTAATCCAGAATAACAGAGGATGAAATATGAAGCGCCCTCTCCCAAAAATGCTCAGTATGGACCAGATGCTTTAGCTGCTTCAAAGAAACTTGAGGTGCTTTCTCTTCCGATGGAGTCCAATTCTGAAACCAAACCATCATCATATTTGTATCAAAAATTAAAGAATACAGATAGTCCTCGACTTATTACCACAATTGGGACCGGAACTTCCATCGCTAAGCAATGCAGTTGTTAAGTGAATTGCACCCAATTTTACTACCTTTTTTGCTGTGGTCATTAAGTAAATCACTGTGGTCGCTAAGCAAATCACATGGTTGTTGAATGAATCTGGCTTCCCACCTTGACTTTGCTTGTCGGAAGCCCCCTGGGAAGGTCGCAAATGGTGATCATGTGACCCAGAACACTAAATACATCCCAGTTGCCAAGCACCGGAATTTTGATCACATGACTATGGGGATGCTGCAACTGTCGTAAGTGTGAGGACTGGTCATAAGTCACTTTTTTCCAGCACCATCATAACTTCAAACAGTTCTTAAATGAATGGTCATAAGTTGAGGACTACCTGTACACATTGAAATCATTGACATTTATGATGTATGGAACAAATAATTGGGATATCTGATAATGGAACATAAACTGTTGCAAGTATTTAAAAATGGTAAATTGGTTTCATCAGATTTTAAGACTGAAACTGAGTCATCAAAAGATTTTGAGTTTATTGGACAAACAAAACAATGTATTTCAAAGGATGGACATCAGATTCTTTCTGTTGGTGATGTAAAAAAATCTGAGGGGGTGCTAGCCCATATGATTTGATCTTGTGAATTAGTGGCACTTTGGGGAACAATATTTTAATATATAAAAAGAGATTTATGGGGAAATCTCTTAATGTTCCATAAATGTAGAATTTGACTGTTTTTGAGGAACTTTGCTTATATTAGGTATGGAGAATTGCTAAGATAATTATTTTGAGAAACTGAAAAAGCACTGTTATTCCAGACATTAAGAACTAGATTCAAGATATGTGTAATTTATCAATTTTTGAAAAGTGACTTTTCCTCTGATCAAAAACTTCTCACTAACCTTAACAGCCAAGGAATAAAAGAGCAGGTCTTCTTGTGGATAAGCAACTAGCTAAAGAACAGAAAGCAAAGAGTAGGAGTAAATTGACATTTTTCACATTGGAGGGATGTAAAACTAGGGGGTCCCTCAGGGTTCTGCCCTAGCACCAGTGCTTTTTAACGTATTTCTAAATTATCTGGAATCAGGCATGAACTAGTGGAATAGCCAACTTTGCTGATGACACTAAATTGTTCAGAGTGGTAAAAACAGTAAGGGACTGCAAAGGGATCCAAAGGAATCTCTGCATATTAGGGAAGTGTTCGTCAAAATGGCAGATGTTATTCAATATGAGAAAGCGTAAAGTGATGCACATTGGTGCCAAAAATCCTAACTACTCATACAAACTAATGGGATCTCAAGAAGGATATAGTGGAACTAAAGAAGGTTCAGAGGAGGGAAACTAAGATGATCAAGGTGCTGGAGCAGCTTCCCTATGAGAAACAGGTTGCAACATTAGGGGCTTTTTAGTCTAGAAAGGAGGTGACATGACTGAGGTGTACAAAATTACATAGCGTGGATAAAGTGGACAAGGAGAAGTTATTTTCCCCTTGCCAAAATACTAGAACCAGAGATCACCCAATGAAATTGAACCCTGGAAGAATCATGATAGACAAAAGGAAATATTTCTTTATACAACCTGTAATTCAACTTTGGAATTTGTTACCATGAGTTGTGGTGCTGGCTACAAGCTTGGCTATCTTCAAAAAAGGGTTGGACCAATTCATGGCAGTCATCGGGATCAATGGCTATTAGTCTCGATGGCAGTGTGACTGCTTCTGAAGACCATCTGATGGGCTTGTGCAATTGGTTGGCCGCTGAGAGAACAGACTGCTGGACTAGATGGGCCAGGGGTCCAATCCAGCAGGGCACTGCTTATATTCATATGTTAAGAGTAAAATCAATATAGTACACCAGACCTACAGCACAATTCTTTAAAGTTGTAATTGTCAATTCTAAACAACTTGAATATAGTTATTAACTCTGCTAATGTACATTTCATAATTGGTGACAGGGAGCTCCGTTATTAGATTTATCTTTATTTAATGGGGCAGGAAAGGAGTATTTGCAACATGCATATTGGACAGGTGATAACTGTACTGTAAGCAAATTTAAAACAACATGTTTACAATTGCTAGCTTGATAGTTTTGGGATGTGATCCGCTGGAAAAACCTCTAGCATACTCCAGTACAGTACATGCAACCATTTCCACTACCATTAGGAAGCATGATGCCAGTAGGTACCCTCAACATGGACACAGTGTCAATACAATGTTATATGTTGATACTTGATATTTACTGCGAGCTGCTTTGGGTACTGTGGAAACATAAAAATAAATCAAATCAGTGGCAAAAACTGGAATGCAGAACTCTCCCCAAAGAGAGGTACTTGCTTGCAGCTCTCCAAGAATTTTCCCTGTAAAATCTTCATTCATCTAGAAGGAGGCATAGCCTTTCAATTTATGTAGCAACATAAGGTAAAAGTATCCCACAATCATCTGACTACCACAAATAATACTTGCTTATCAAGCACATCAAAAATATATGGTTCCCTGATGAATAAAGATAATCTCCAGATAAAAACACCATAGTTTTTCGTGGGATGGAGGGGAGGAATTAATGGCAAACAAGCTGGTGGTTCTTTACTTCCATGAGATCATATATCACAACTGACTCGCAGCCAAAGAGCAGGAATTGTTCTTTGTATCTCACAAAAGACAAATGAGATGTTCAATCAAATCCCTCACTCTATTCTCATTTTTTTAAAAATTCTTTTCCTTTTAAATAGCAATTCCTGGTTTCTCCTTTTCTCATCTTTCAAGAGGATTTTAAAAAGATTCTTCATAAGACAGTATTGGCTTAGAACTCTGACCACAATTTTCAAGAGTTTCACATATAATGTTCTTGCTTTTCCTGTCTTAACTATATAATCACATCCCAGGACCTCAGCGTAAAGTTTGCATCCTTATAACTCACTATGTAATATTTTTAACGCAATCACTTTGTGCGATCGATGAATTGGAAAGCAATGGCAATGTAAAAGCATAACAACAGTTTGCTACGAGGGGTAAAGAATGGCTCAGGTTTTGCCTTAATTAACAGAAAAGAGAAAAAGAAACAGGAGTAGGCTCTAAACACTGCAAAAAGACATCACTTATCATTTTCCTCCACTTGGAACAAGAGAAAGCATGATTCTGCTTACAAATAATTTAAAAAATGGTATATTACAATATGACTCAGACTATTACCATCTGGAAGAGACATTGGGGCCCAAGAGGTTTACAAATATTTTAAAGGCTTTAAAGAGACTGGTTTCTAGACAGTCTCAAATTAAAGAGAGGTGGGGAGGAATGACCCAGGTAACTTCTGTGAGATGGCCAGAAATCTTTAAAGCAGACAAAATATAGGAATTGTGTGTCCCTAAGGATGTACTGTTAACCAATTTTTAGAAGTTTCAGCATTTTCAGATACACAGTCCATAGAAAATAATGGATATGGAGTTACATAAAGCCCTATGGCAGTCATCCCTCAGGCAGAATGCGAATTAAGCCAAAGAATAAACACCAACAGCTGTATGGAATGTAATTTATATAGAAGCATGTAACCACAGAAAGAGAGAAAAAGGAACAAGGGATGGAGAGAGAAAGACACTCAGCTGGATATAGCTTTAGGTCTATTTGCAATAAAAATACAAAGAGTTCAGGGACTTACATTTCCAAATAGGCTTTATTACCTTACTGTATTTGAGAGAGATATACTTTAGACCACAAATGACCAGAGTTCTCTGGGTAGATTACCAAGCTCTTTCAACAACTGAAATCTAGAAAAGCAGTAACTTTTCATATATTGTAAAGCCCCACTTCTACACAGTAAGTTGTGTTTTTCCTTGTTTTTTATTTGACTATAATTCCAGACAAAGCCTGAACAAGCTTACTCTTGCCCATTGTGATGGAAGAAACTGAAACTGACACGAATTTCACACAGTCAATATTCTACTATGAATCTTATTATTATTATTTTACTTTTATCCTAGCAGTGGGATCCTTGGCTTACTCTGCATTATTGCTGGATCAGAAGTGGTGTCATCTGTTTTAGACTCAAAATCAGAAATCATTCCATCTTCAGAAGAGGGTCATACTTTATACCCAAATCATTTAAATTATCTGAAGCATTCCAGCTGGATGACTAATGAAGAAGTTATTAAAATAATTAGGCAATATTCCTTCCTATGAGTCTCATCATCACTGCAGAAGTAATGACCTCATTTGATTTGCCTCTGTTCCCCAGTTCTTTCTTCCCTAAAATTCCCAGCTTCATTTAAAAAAAAAATGCTGATAGATGCATTTCACAAGTTTTTCACACTGCCTTTTATCCCACAATTCTCCTGCTCTCTTTCATTTTAACTTGGTTTTAAAAAGTTGTCCCAGTAGCTCATGATGGTTTGCCTAGCCAAGAAAAGATGCAAAGAAATGAGCTAGCAGGACAGCCATTGTTCATCACCGGTTTTACAAAAGTGCATGATATAACCATATAAATTTCTACATGATAGCCAAAAAAAGCAAATTCTTCTGAATTCAAAAAAAATACTCCAACCTTCCAAAATTCTACAAGAGAAGAAGATGGTAAAAATAAACTACCTATGAGGAGGTTATAGTTACCTTGCACAGAGATGTGCTATTGGTCTAATTTAAAGGTAAATATTTAAATTGTATTTTCTAAGCTTTGCTTTCAGGATGACAATTAAAAAAAACAAACTACTCTTCTAAGACTTCTGCTCTAGTAACAAGTTTATGGCCTTCTAACATCCTGTTCATGAAGTATATGGTCTGCATTCATTGATTCAAATTAGTTGGAGGTTTAGTCTAATCAGTAACTAAGAACATACAGTACATGCTGTCTTATTTTATTAGCCATTTTTCTTTTATTTGTCTTACACAAAAGTATCAATGTATGAAACAAGAAATAGCATTGGCTATGGTGCCATTCTGCCCATCAGAAACAACATAATGGAACATGAAAAATCAACCTGGTTCCATCAGGATCACATAATTATTAGCAATGGTCAAAGAGGTCATTAGCAAATGAATTCATTAGAAGGGAATGAAATAGCAAAGCTGATGTATGGATTCTCTATGGGCAGGTAGTATCTAAAAGCAAAGGAATAAAGTCACATATATGAAATAAGAGCCCAGTAGAGAAAAACTGGCTTGCCAACTAAAGCAGCAATAACAACAGCATGGTCAATTTATGGAAAAGTTAATGAATGGTTACAGTTTTAAAGAAATGAATGGAGTAATTTTAACACAATTCAGGAAACACAGAAATATCTCCTTTTTACTTTAAGCCTTTTTATTTTTTGAAATCAACCAGTTCCATGGTGGGGTTAAATACCACTTCTGGCATAACATTATACTTAGCCCTCATTTAGAGATATTTTAAACTTTCAGAATTAAATTCTTACCACAATAAATAGAATAGGGAAGACAGAAAAGAGAGTGGAGGCGGCATAATTTGTGTATATCCTACTATTCTCCAACTGACATACTAACTTTGAATTTGGATTCCAAATATTCATTCTGACATATCTAATCCACCCATCATATGATTTGCATGTAAGGGCAAATAATTTAACTATTTAGTTATTTATATGCTTCCCTTAATTCTACTTAAATGTTGCTTTCTTGTTTACACAAACCATAGTTTGCTCATTTAAATGCAATGGCAACTTAGTTTGAGTGATCAACTGGAACATGTAAAGCCTAGAAAAAGTTTCTGCTTTGAGCAGTCAAACCGTGTTTGTCATCATATGTGAATCCATATAGGTCTACAATTACAGTATTGGGATTTTGAGTTGGGTTACTAAAGTTTCCCAAACTCAAATTCTGTTCAAACCTAGACAGGAACAAAAACATGTATACCAGACCAAGCTGAAGTTACCAGATAGGTGTCACTGGCTTAGATAATTAACTGGATTAAATTAAACTAGCAAAATTCATATGGCAATAAAAGGAAAAAAAACACCTCTATAACATGATTCCAGGTGACGACGACGACGACGATGATGATTATATCTGTTAGAAAATGGTATCAGTAAGGTATTTGGGCATTTGGCCTCCAATAAAAAATGTAGAACATTTTAGTTCAAATTTCTTTCTTACTGACCCCTCCATTTAATAATTAATTGTATTTATTTCAAATCTTATTTAGAAATCCAATTTCAGGACTTAGTTTCAGTAAGCAAACAGCCTTCTGAAACTAAAAGTCAGGAATTTATGGTAAGCCTCAAATCTCCATGCATTCTGGAAAGACTATAAAAAGCTCATATAGGAACAGCTTTCTTCCAGAAACATGTTGTAATCACAATTTTAGCACAACTAATAGCCAATACGTTACTCCACTCTCACTTTTTATAACTGCATCTCTGTAACAGCAGGATTTCATTGGAACTTGTTTACTTGCTAAATGTACTCACATGCTTTGTGTTTGTGAGATTTAAAACAACTAATTAGTCATTTGCCCACTGCTCTGAAGTAGGCTAAGACCAATTACAGCAAAAGGAGGCACTTGACCCCAGCACATGATGGGGTCTGGCCATTGTAATAGGAGATCAAGAGGGTTTAGTTTTCCCTTGACTTCCACACTGTATTCCTATTTTAATGCTAGGAATGTGCAACTTGCCCATCTCTACCACCCACCTAGTCTGCCTGGCAGGATTTAGAAGGAAACAGTTGGAGACAAACTTGTAGCAGATATCAAATCAGCTTCCCCATCACCTGCTTTTAGCGATATCATGCCTGATAAAGAAATATGGACCTTAATACCTGATAGCAGATCTTAATAAATGTACTGCCTAACTGTGGATTTCGAAACAAGTAAAAATGTGTTATGATGATGATGCTATCCATTGAATTGTGTCTGATTCTCAGCAATTCTATGGACCAGCTCTCTCCACATTTTCCAACCTTGTACGGCTTCTTTTAGTTGTTTTAAGCTCTGACTGGTGTCAGCTTGGATGGGGTCTAGCCACCGTGTTTTTTGGCAGCCCCATTTCCTTTTACCACTGACCATTCCAAGCATAACTGCCTTTTCCAGTGAGTTTGACTGCATGACATGGCCGAAATATGTAAGGTGAAATTTTGTGATTTTGCCCTCCAATGGTTATGTCGGGTCTTATACACTCCAGTACTTGTTTGTCACCTTTGCTGACCAAGGAGTGTTATACAACTCACCAATGAATATATCTTTATTTTTAAAAGGCAAGAGTTCAAGGCTGCTTTATAACAACAATTATTTTGTTGCTCTGCCTCTTCATAACTTTCTTTCTAATACAAGGTTATAATAAAAACAAGAGTAGGTTCTAAATAACAGGTAGCAGACTAGGAGCCTCAAAGACATCTGAGTATCTGAAGTGAGACACATCTTCTCCCTGATGGTTTCAGAGTGCAATGCAGTAGCTGCAGCATTTGATTCCCATTATTGTGATCTAATAATAGAACTGCAGAGCCAACATAATTAAGCTGTATCTGCAGCACTGTACTTTCTCACTATTCATACTGTCATCCGAGGACTATTTTAACCTGTATGACTAGCAAGGTTGTCCTTCAGTTTCACTACAGTAAGGCAGCTGAAGTAGTATCACTGAAATTGCCAACTTTCAGAATGATTCCAGAAATCTGCAAGAGACAAACAGGCAATGCTACCTTTGGAGACCACCCAGACTTGGTAGACAATGCTTTACCTATATATGAAGGCCAACAAATGCATAATCTTAAATCAAGAATAATAACCAAAAGCCCCAGGATTTTAGATGGTTCCCAATCATAATCGCTGAAAGTCAAGGGCATGACTTCTTGCCTTTTTGAAGCATGAAACACATACAGACAGACCCAGTGCGTAATCTGGGGGTCCTCCTAGACTCATGGCTCCTGCTTGAAGAGCAGGTGGCAGCCGTGGCAAGGAAGGCCTTTGCACAACTTCAGGTTGTGCATCAGTTACGCCCTTTCCTGGATCAGGAAACCCTTCGAACAGTCACTCACGCCCTTGTTATCTCCCAGATAGACTATTGCAATGTGCTCTACATGGGGCTACCCTTGAAGAGTATCCGGAAGCTACAGCTGGTCCAGAATGCAGCCACGCGGGCTATTTTGGAGCCCTGAGAAGGGCCCATGTAACACCATTGCTCCGTGAGCTGCATTGGGTACCAGTTTGCTTCCGGGTCCAATTCAAGGTGTTGGTTATCACCTTTAAAGCCCTACATGGCATGGGACCAGGTTACCTAAGGGACCGCCCCTTCCCTATGACTTCAACCCGTCCCACCCGGTCACACAGAGAGGGCATGCTTCGGACCACCTCAGTAAAAGAACTCCGGCTAGCGGGGTCCAGAAGGCGGGCCTTTTCTGCGGTAGCCCCCGCTCTTTGGAACATTCTGGCCCCGGAGGTGCGATTGGCCCCCTCACTCCTGGCCTTCCGAAGGACCTTGAAGACCTGGTTCTGCCACGGCCTGGGGTGGGGAGGGAACAGCTCAAGCAGGGAGATGGCTAGCCCCATAGTGGCCGGCTGTCCCTGCCCTGATTTTCCATCTTCTTGGATTTTTTGTTTCTAGTATTTTTAATTGTATATATGGGATGTATTTTATATATATTTATAGTTTTAATCTCTTTGTAACCCGCCCAGAGTCCCCTATTGTAGGGGAGATGGGCGGGAGAGAAATCCAATAAATAAATAAATAAATAAATAAATAAATAAATAAATAAATAAATAAATAAATAAATAAAGTAGTATATTCCTTTAAAGAAACTTAGCACAGCTTTTAAAAACTGATTCCCCCCCACCCCCAATTCTTGTCTGAAAAATTCAGAAAAAAAACTGGGCTTCATACTTTTACACTATTGCTCTCCCACTAAGGTCCTTCCAAAAAAATGTTAGGTGTGATCCCATAGCACCAAAAGGTCCCCCTATCTTAGATCCAGTAAATTGCATCCAAATTCAGGGACAATTACGCTATATCTCCTGAAACTAGTGAGATTTAATTTAGCCATGACTAACTTAAGTTTCAGAGATCTAAACAGAGCATGCTCCAAGTACAAGAAAGCATGCATCCAACTCAGTGTTTTACACTAGTGAGACATAATTGCAGTGGCATATTAATGCTGCAAATAAAATGAAACAAAACATAAAATGATATTTTTAAAATGTCCATTGAGAAGTTTCTATAATTTCATCTTGATTCAAAACTTGCGAACTCTGTAAACAGAAACAAATAAAAGGCCCCACAAATTAGACATTGTAAATATTTTTTAAAATCCTATCATCAGATCCAAAAATCTGTAATTGTGACACAGCCTGGAAAACACCCTGTAACCCAAGAGTATGTTGGCTGCCACCAAGGCCAGAACTTTTCAATTAAAATTATGCTATTTTTGACCTTACCATAATGGAAAAAAACAGTAAATTCCCACAGTTGGGAATTAAAAAATAAAGCAGATGTGGATGTATCTAAAAAAATCCCTTAAAATTGCATGCTATTATGGTTCTATATTATCACTGCATAAATAATTAGGAGGATTAGGTTACCCAGCCCACAGTCAACTTACTACTTTTCTTCTTTATTTAAGGCATTTATTCTCCTCTCCTGCCAGGAAGGCACTCAGAATGGCTTACATAAAATCAATAAAAGGAGACGATCTCTGCACACAGGCTTAAAAACATAACGCAAAAGGGGGAAAAGGGATAAAACAACAGCAATCCTTAAAGTTACACAGTAATTCAAAATGGTCAGCCAGGATGGAAATAGAGAAAAATGGCCCTGTTTTGTAGGTCATGGAAACAACAACTTCCTGCAACAAGAAGGCAGGGGAGATTTTGCACACCTAGGCTAAGTTCCCAACCGATACGAAGAAATGCTCCATTCACATGCAGAAGGCTTAAGTCCATCCCTTCAGGCAACAATCTCCATTTTCTCCCCTCCAAAGTTCATCCCATCTCAAGGTTAGGGAGCCTCTTGAACCTTCATCATATAAGGCACAAATGGCCTTCAGAAAGAAATTTTGCACCTCCCCCCAGGAAGAAACAATCTGCAGAATCACCTCTACATGTAAGATAGGGCTGGATCTCTTCACTTGTGGCTGCCTAAATGTTGCTGCCATCATAGTGAAATTTCCATTCTACAGGATGCTGTGAGAGCATACCCCTAAAGTGGGGTAAAAGACTACTTGCATACTACTTGAATTCCCCCTTTCTCACAAATACAATTTTGTTAGGCAGCTATCTGGCATACTGGAGAGATTGCCATAGGCTGGCAGAAGAAGAAGTGGACAGGACTGAACAGGACAGTATGTGGAGACAGTATTCCACTACAACATCCTTTCCATGTAAACAACAATCCTCCAAAAACTATTTGGTTGGTTGGGGAAGTCATATTTGTCTGGACAAGATCAAAGGGGGATGGATTAACATTCCTCTGCTATCAATCTTCCCTCTGCCTATGTGTGTTTACACAAGGGGGGTGGAGAAATACTGTACATCCCCAAAAAGAAATATCTGAATCTCCATATCCACGTTACAGAAATTAGATCCTTTCATATATGATAGCTGACTGCCATGTGTAGCTGATGGCAAAAAGTTTATGAGTTTTCACCAAAAACTGAGACTTCAGTGAATGAGCAAAACTCTATGATGGATACATATCCATTAATCTCCTCATCTATTAACTTTACTTATTTATTTATTTATTTATATTTCGAATTTAGATACCGCTCATCTCACAAGGAAATGACGCTGGGTGGTTTGCTCTTTGCTCCATTCTGTCTGAAAGACTCTAGATTTTATTTTCTCCCCACCAAAAAACATGTTAGGAATCATGTCTAACTTACAGCCCCTTTAAATATTTACTGAATATCTTGCTCTTCAAACAAATTATTACCGAAGCACCTTACAAGACAGTAAAACAATGCAAAATAATTATCTATCTCATATACAGGAATGTGTAAGAGACAGTCTCGGAAGATGCAGTATTAAAACGTTTTCCAGCTCTCTGTTACTCCTAATCCTTACCAGCATAGTAACTTGTAATGTACGGGCTTTTGCAACTTCTAGTATTTATTGAAAGGGAAAACCAACAGTAATTCTAACAGCAGTTTACCTAAAACAAATTCACTTGGAATTCTCACCATCAGCATTCAAGAACTGGGATAGATGTAACGTACATCTAAACAACACTAATTCTCTTCTTTGCCAAAAGCAACATACAGCTGATATGCACAAAATCTTCCCAACAACTTTTTACTCCGGCAGATTCTACCACTAGATCCATGTGGTAAGATCAGTTTCTTCTATACTAAAATATTTTAAGTGCCAAAATTGTTGGTTACAAACCAGATTACAATTGTTAAGTGAAATGTTATGGGAAAGTTAATAAAAACCAATAATCACTACAGAAGTCTGTATAAACTTACTCCAATGTCAAATAATAAATGAAATGTGAATGTGACAGTTGCCATGTCTTCTTTTGGAAGCTAATCTCTTTCAGATAAATTGCAATCTTGTTCTTTAATACTGAGATAGACAGACAGACAGACAGACAAAAAATGGAGGGAAAAGGTTTACTTTAAGTGACTCAAACACGCTTGAATTTTTGGAAAAAAAAACTTGTGTAGCAAAACTGTCTGGATACATTTCAACTTTGCAGCATTTTTAATCACACTCCAAAATGGTTTCCACATGATCAAGATTAGGCATATTCGGCACCAAAACAATTGCAGCATAATGAAGTGGTCTATGTACAATTTAAGGGGCAGTTTCATGTATACTAATGGAACAAATCCCACCTGAACCTAAGGCACACTTAAAGAACAAGTTTGAGCTCTAAAGCAAATAATAATTTCAAAATTCAGATCACTTACTGTGAAGGATGCACAGGATTTTGCAGAAATCTCTAGATTAATAAATAAGCCATGGTAAGTGGAGTAATACCTATAGAGGAAGAAATTGAAATACCTGCCTTTGATTTCTGAATTTTCCAGAAATAGGACTGGCTATATCCCAACAAAACAGGACAAGAGATGATCTTCAGGATGCTTATGTGAGTGGCAACCCATGGGGGAAGAAAGAAAAGGAAAGACAATTACAGTATACCTCTCCACTTTTAGAACAAACCTAGGGGCTGCACTTAGTATTTTGTAGATATCTAATGGCCTTAGTGAGAGAGAAGACTATGTAAGTACTTTTTCATGGGTTAGTGTATTAAATTTGTGCTTGCAAATTTAGAATCTGTATTTGTCAGGAGTGGGCACAAAATCAAATTACCTCCTTCTCAGCTTTAGCATCTTCCCAATACAAATATGTTCAAGGGAAGGGTGGAAAAATACAAGGAAAACTAAAATCAAGACTTTTTATTAAAATACAAAGAAACTCATTCTTCTATTTGTTCTGGTATCAGTATCACCTTTGACCACATCCACATTTAAAGCAAACCATCAAGCCTTGTTTAACAAGCACCCTCAAACAAATGAAGAGCACTTAAATAAAGAGGACACCATAGAAATCCTCAAGTACTTTGCTCCTGATGACATTTCTTGCTTATTCTACTATTAGCAGTTAAAATTAGAATTCCACAAAACCTTTTCCCCCAACTTATGTGAAAAGATGCATAAGTCTCACACTTCTGTGACAAGCCCAAGGTAAACATCCTTGTCCAGGTTTTGCAAGGCGGTGAGTGGGCATCTGAATAACATCCACAACTGATAACACTTCTATGATGATGGCCTAGTAGTGCTTTTAAAATGAAAGCCTCTTCCTGTTTTCAGTTTGGTACATACTGCATTCACACAGAATGCTAAGCCAGAATTCTAGGATAACATTATCATTCATGAGTAAATATGCAGAGGTACTTGGTCTACTTTGTTTCTGCCTGGCACTTCTTAAAAGCAGGAACAGCAAAATCAACTAAGAACAAAAGCTTAAGTGTTAAGTCTAAACTGGGACACTTGTTTTTGCACGTGAACCAGGAATCTGGAATAGGAGTTTTAGTATTTTTATTCAGTATTGGCTTATATCTAAGCACAATACAAAACCTATTTGTTCACTTCCAGATGAAGGTGTGCTAGAAAACAAATGTCTGGATCCAGATGCAACCCTAACTTTTTCTATCAGTGTAAGTTCATGGAACATTTTGTTCTATATTCCCTCAGATAAAACTCAGCTTGAATGCAATAATTTTCTTTCTTTCTGCCCCTTTTTAAAATCTTTGCTATTTCACCCCATCAGAAACTCCTGTTCAAAATAACTTGCAGCTTCTATTACACTAATGAACTAATTCTATTACCTCATACTATCTCTTCATTGGTGACATGTCTATCTTTGCTTTTTATAACACTCCCTCCTATGACCGCTGCTCCTCCAACTTTACTATCAACTTAAGATCTATCTCTTGGTGTCTTAAATAATTCTATGCATTCTCCCTTGTTGCACTGTATTCATGGAATTCCCTCTGTAAGAAAGTATATTCTGTGCTCTTATTGGTGTTCTTGTATCCTGAAGTCAAGCTCAACTTGAAGGAATCTCTGCCTTATCTTCACTCAAAACCCACTTTTTTACATGTTTCATCTTAAACTTCATTATAAGTGACAACTGTGGTTTGTATAACAATGATATGCAGCCTTTTATCTCTATCTTCACATATTCATCCTCTGATTAACAAGTGCCCTGAGAAAAAGGATTCTTTCTATCCCAGCTATACAAATTGTAAGACATTGTATACAATGATGGGATGGTAAGCATGGGTCTATATATGAATAAACATGGAACAGAATTGCCTTTAATCTGCCAACTCAAACTGCAGAAGTATGAAACTTCTGATAACCTATTCATTCTGGAAGTTACTAACTAAACATGGGAAGCATATACATTTATGCTACCACCAATATCACATTTCAGTGTTAGTGTACATAGGCTATGATTCACCATGCTTATTTCAGTATGTTATTTTTTCCTCTGGGGTACATTATTATAAACTACTAGAATGATCAATTTCAATCTGGGAGGAAGAGGAGTTGTGGTTTGGGATTAGAAATGGAAAAGAGTTCCTTTTAAATTAAACAAAATTTAAAGCTAAATAAAACACTTTTTAAAATATGCATACAGTGCAAAAGCAGGAAGTTGAATTAGTATATGTAAAAGCTGAGGAAAGCTTAATAACTTTCTTCTACCTCCAATTCTATAGCATTTAATGAAGTCTAATAATCATTCAGTGAACAATTGTCACTCAAATTAACATGCTGTAGGTTTTGTAATCTTGGCAGATATATTTCCCTAGCAGTTTGTGGCCAACTGTAAATCACACTTTTGGTATCTTAGACTTTCAATTAATCATTTTTTGCTAACATTAAAATTCATTTAACCTTTTACCTTCTCAAAATAAACCTTTAAAAGGAACTATCTTTACCACTTTATTCATACAGGTGCAAAAGTACGGTCTATACAGGAAATATATTTTTAAAATGTTTACATATGGCTGACATGAAGAATGAAAAGGTTTATTATTAGTGAAACCCCACATTTGTGGGCCTAGGTACAAGAGGTCAGAAAAGAATTTTTAAAATGCATTTGGCTCTGTCTAAATCAAAGTTTAGTCTGGGTTCAAAAACCAAACAGAGGCTTTTGACTAAAGTCTCTTGTCTCTAAACTTTGTTTTATAACGTACTGCGTTAAATATGGTTACTACCTCAAGTTATGCATCTAAAGCTTTTTCTCGCAGGAAGTGTGTCTCAAAAAGCTTTAACAGAACCATATCCTTCTCAGAGCACTCTAACTTTGCAATCTCAGAGATCTCCAATGGGCTGTCTGGGATGTGGCAAACTGTTAAGGGATCAGTCAAGAAACACAGCATTTAGCAACTCTCAGGTCATTTAAAAAAAAAAAAACAACCTTTCCAGCCCAGCCGCTGCTTAAGAGCCATCCACCCACATTCCATTCTCCCTAACATCTCCTGATATCGGAGCTTTAGCATTAGAAAGATGATCAACTCTAAACATTAATACAAGTATTGATATCACCACTATTGGTCATTATTTAAAAGAAATGCATAACAAGCATGCATGCATGCAAGGAATGAAGGAAAGAAGGAAACAATAATTAAAAACAAAATTAAGTTATAGATTCCCTCGCATTGTACCCAACTGGTGATTACATCAAACTATTTATAAGTATTAAAATTGTTTCTGGTTACTATCTTTGCATCAAATATTTCCTCCTTTAAAACTATACTATAAGTATCTGAATCTGTCTTCTTGTGTGACGTGTAATATATAGGGAAACCATTAGTCCAACTTCTATTCTGGATGTACATTGTTAATTTTGCCATTGTTGCTTATTCCCCAAGTTTGGTTTCCCAACCTGATATTGTCAGTAAAGGATTTCTTTTCCAATGTTTGGCCTAATTTGTCCTCACAACCATCAGCATATATCTTAAAAGACTGTAATTTATTGATTTATTTATTCACTCGTTTTGGAAGGGTTCCTAATTTAAAAAAAACAACAACAACCAGGTTTCAGTTCAAGCTTTGTTTTTAAGCTTTTTTAAAAAAAATAATGATAGGTATTTCTTTCTAGTACCTTTGAACTTTTTTACATGATCACCACATATGATAAAATGTTCCTTCAGTATCACAGTACAGGTAATCCATGGGTTAAGAACGCCCGGGGTACAGATGACCCATAGTTAAGAAAGGAGCCTATTGTAGCAAAATTCAAGTTAACAACACAATGATTTGAGTTAAATACACAATGGTTCAAGTTCATTACACAATACTACTTATACAGTACTATACAATAATACTGTTCCGGCTTACATACAAATGCGACTTAAGGACAGACCTTGGGAACTGGGGACTACCTGTATTTCCAACATTTACTATTATATTATTTATCTATTTTTGCAATTATGGAAGGAGTTATATATCATCTGTAAAACATTTTGTACCAGTTTTCTCTTAAATTATAGCTTGGGATAAATTTTAATAGCAGTTTATATATACATCCTAATAGGCAGGCTTGGTTCTGCAGAAGTGTTTTAAATTCTGTCATTTGTCTTAAAAAACCTCCTCCTTTCTTCAAGTCACTTTTTTTTCCCTTTCAGCAATCTGTAAATAAATCAGTTGCCCTTCCATTTTTGACTGTTCAAAGGGCAAACACAGACACTATGCCCTCTCCACTAGCGTAATGCCCCAATCAATGGCAATAGCTCCCCCCGCCAAGATACTGGTATTATACCCAGGAAGATTGGATGTCTGTGGAATCAAGGTGTGAGAGAGAGCTCTCTGTTCTGGGGGAGGGAGAGCAGAAGTTGGGGAGGCTTGTATGTCTGAGCAGGGAGGATCAGGCCATAACATCATGGTAGTAATGGACAGAGAACAACACAATGGGAGACAGAAGGTGGGCCACTCCCAAGGAATATAGTCTCAGTGTGCCACAGTCCACATTCCTGGCTTGGCCTCAATGCTAGTCATCAAACTCTTAGGCACCCAGGGTTTGGGCTGCTGCTACTGAATGCCAGGTCGGCATGTAATAAGGCCTCCCACATCCATGATTCAACAGTGGATGAGAGAACTGAACTGGTATGTAATACTGAAACCAGGCTGGGCAAGAGGAGTGTTCCCTTCTTGGAAATGTACCTACCTGGTTTTCAATTGTGGCACTACCTGTGACCCCAGGGCAGGGCAGTGGAGTGGCTATTGTCATCCAAGAAACCCTGGTGACTTTCAGAGATGCTGCCCTACAGACAGGCTGTGAGAGCCTGTTGACAAGATTGGGCTCTAGGGATCAGCTGGGACTGTTGCTACTCTATCAGCCTCCCTGTTGTGTAGTCGCTTCCCTGCCTGAGCAACTCAGTAATGTGGTTAAGTTGGCTGCGGATCACCCAGATTTATGGTATTGGGAGGTACTGCCTTCATATGGTAGGACTAGAGGCTCCTAGGGAGTCCATTGCCACCATGGCAATCATGGACATAACCCAGCTTAATGAAGGCCTGACTCCCAGCAGTGGTCATATGTTAGACCTGGTTTTTGTCTTCAGGCAGTGGCGACACGTTCTGGAGTTAAAGGATGTTACTATCAATCCTTTGTCATGGGTCAGAACACTCATTTATCAATTATTCCTTCATCACTGCTCTCAGAACACTGAGTTGTAAGTAAGAAAATAATGTATGATGGTTGTTTAATATATTTTTGAATAAACGTATAAGGAATGTTTACTGTGATGAAAGAGATGTGTTGGTTGGGGACATGTACACATACTTTTGGATACAGACAAAGCCATGTATTGGCTGAGAACTCAAATGATTTGTTGTGACTGTTAGATAGATTGTATGACACCTTATGTTTTCAATGACTTGTGACTAAGCAAATAATTTTTATTTAAAAACTGAAGTTTAACAAAGATATAATTTATTCAAGTGATTTTATTTAACTACGTTAACCTTGCAACACTTTATCTAGTACCCAATTTAAGACTGAAAGTGGTCTTCTCCTTTCTGTTCAGAACAAGACATACTACAGTACATTATTAGGAGGATGCCTACCAGACAATTTTATAAAAGGAAATCAATTTCAAATCCAAAGACAACAAATAGACCACCATACTAAACCTTGTCATCAGCATGATCCCATGACTAATGCTAAACTTCTGAAAGACTCCAGTATTTTCTGTGCTGACTCTCAGTGATCCTGCAAAGTTCAGACAAGACACCAGGAACTGAACATGGACCTTTGTTTGTCCATGTGGAAATGCTGTTTGTTTTTGAATGGAATTATTCTCCATATTAGAAAACAAGATTAAAACCCTGTAGCTTAATATGATATTGTACTGTCTTCATCCTCTGCACATCAGCTAACTTAGGTCTAATAATGGATTAATTTTAGAAAGTCCAATTTTGGGGATAAAACTTGCTGACAGAAACTTATCCTTTCTTCAGAGTTCAGTGAAATGGGAAAAAGAAAACAATAGAATAATATTCTTAGTACAATGAAAGGAAATATTTTTTACAGAACTTCCTCAATCTGAGACAAAAGGTACTTTGCGTGATTAATGAAAATGCATAGTTGAGATAGCCAATAAACATATAGTGCCTGCAGATTATAATTTATTTTAGAAACAAAACAAACTTACAATAATACATTTTAAAGCACTGTAATCCATAGGCTTCATGGTTACACATGATGGTCTATCACTTAAGTTATGGTTCCTGACACTTGGTTCTTGGCTCTTTGATTCCGATTTCTCCCACCCCAATTCAGACTAAAAGATCTTTCATTTTCACCACAAATTTTAAGAACTGTTTGATTGTTTTATTATACTGGGCCACAGTGACGATTATTCAGGTTATCTGGCAGACAAAACTGCTCAGATATGCTCTGACATGGACTCTAACTAGACAGATCAAGTCAAGATGCCTGGGGCACAGTCTGGTGCTATGATCTGGGATGTTTTTGAGCCAGTAACTCCTGAGGAAATAGACAGGGTTTTCTGTGTGCCGTCAGCTTGGCCACTGTTTACTAGATCTGGGCCCCACCTGGGTTGTAAAAGCGGCCAGGGAGATGACCGGCAGTTGGATACATGCTGTGGTGTTGGCCTCCATGACAGACGGGGTAGTACCCCCTACCTTGAAAGAGGCAATAGTATGTCTCCTCCTCAAGGGACCATCCTTGGATCCCAGAGTTCTCAATAACTATCATCCAGTCTCAGGAAGGTTGTTGAGAAGGTGGTCAGCCTGCAAATGATGAGAACCTTGGAGGAAGCAGATTATCTAGATCCATTTCAGTCAGTTTTCAGGCTGGAATTTAGTATTGAGATAGTCTTAGTCACACTTGTAGATGACCTGTGGCAGAGCCGGGATGGAGGTGATGCACCTGTACTTGTGCTAACATCTAAAACATGAAACCACTGAGTGAGGTTATCCGCCAGTTTGGGGTTCAGTATCATCAGTATGTTAATACCAATTTATATCTTTGGATCCTGAGCCAGCCAAGTGAGGCTGTCAAGATTCTGTCCCAATGCCTGAAGGATGTGCAGGTTTGGATGGGGAGAAACTGTCTCTGACTCAATCCTACCAAGACTGAGTGGCTGCGGGTGTTTGGGTCACCCAGATGGAGTAGCTTTTCCTCATTCAAGACTGGTACACAATCTGCAGGTCTTCCTGGACTGCTCAGTGAGGTGGTGGCAGCTGTGGCCAGGAAGGCCTTTGGATAGCTCCATCTGGGGCCCCAGTTATACCCTTTCCTAGATCAGGAGGCTCTTCAGACAGTCACTCATGCCTTAGTCACCTTGAGGCTTGACTACTGCAATGCGCTCTACATGGGGCTTTAACTGCTCTAGAATGCAGTGGCATGGGCAGTGATGGGCATGCCTTGGTATTCCCACGTAACATCCCTGCTTCATGAGCCACACTAGTTGCCAGTTGGCTTCTTGATACAATTCAAGATGGTCATTATCTATAAAGTCCTAGTAGGCATAGAGCCTGCCTATCTCCCACAGTATCTGCCCGGCTGATTCGATCTGGCAGGGTTGGTGCCCATTGGGTTCCTTTGATTAAATAATGGACCCAGAATTGTGCCTTCTCTGTGGCAGCACCTATTTTCTGGAATGAGGTTCCCCCCAAGATCCAGATGGCCCCACCTTGCTGGTATTTCAAACAGCCTTGAAGACCTTGCTCTTTGCCCAGGCCCTTGGTGAGAGTGACTGAAACCTCTTCTGGGTAATGTGGGTTTGCTTTGTTGTTGCCCAGTTTGTGCCATCTTTTGTTCTTTGTTTTTATTATTGTATTATTCTACTCTTCTCTATGTTTTTATCTGTGAATAAAATTCATTGTTTTCTCAAGTCTAATTCATTATTTAATTCTAATTCATTGGGTTTACATTAGCTCAACATTCAGAAATGCCTTTTTAAGAACATCCTATTTACAGATTCCCTAAGCAACTATCATTGTCTATACCTAATTTCTGACATCTCTTTTTATTTTTCTTCTACCCCACAATGAGTGTGTATTAGAGCTGTGTAAGAGAGTTCAAAGATGCTCAAACAGAGCACCTCTCTTCAAATTATTAAAGCAATCGGTATTTTGCAAGGCTTGCATGACTGCTTTGAAAACTATTTCCACCTATCTCTGCAAACACGTGGAGCCAAAACAAAATGCTGTGAGTGACCACACAGAGACAGCCACAAACAACTTTTGAAGCAGCTAGGCAGGCCTTGCAAAAGATGCAGGTAATTTAGCTGTTCAAATGGAAGTATTTAATTTGTGCTCCTACATATACATATTCCAAAGCATTTCTTTCAAACGTTTCACACAGCTTTACTATACATATACTCCTCTCTAAAATAATGCTCCATTCTAGGGCTGTGCAACACTTTGGATTTGATCTCCTAAAGGCCCTCTGGAGCATGCAGGAGTACAAATATTGCCTCTGTCTGAAACATCTAAAGTACCTGTGGGAGAGAAAATCTGAAGCATTGCACAACCCTACCCTAATCATCTAACAAAACAGACTTCAATCCAGAAAAATATATTGGCCTTTAAGGTTCAGAAGACACTATAGTTTTGGGTACAATAGATTAACTGAGCTACCCTACAGGAAATTGGTATTTTTAAGAAGAGATTCAAAGAAGCAGAAGCAAAGAAGGAAAAAGCAGACAGTTTTCTCATTATACCAGAGAGACTTTTGTCCCTTCACAGATTAATGCACTTATCAGAATTTTAGGATTTCTGAAAACGTAATTTAATCTTCTCAAAAGAAACCTACTGCTTGGTTTAATGCTAAGTTAAGAGATCTAATTCTTTCTCCAAAGATAAAACATCCCCCAGTAGATTCTTTCCATTTAAAATAGCAAATACCTTTTGCATAAGGAAAGATTACTCCAGAATCATGCACTTAAGAAACAGGAAGATCCATCTCCTACTAATTGCATTTGACCGAAAGAAATGCTATTTGCATAAAGAAAAAGTACAGTGGTACCTCAAGATACGAACGCCCCACCTTACGAAAATTTCGAGATACGACCAGCTCCGGCCGCAAAAATGTACCTCGACATGTGAACTCCGCCTCAAGCTACGAACCGGATCCGCAGCCATTTGCCCTGCTGCCACGCGGTCGCGGCTTCCTGTGGGCGAGATTGCGGTAGCAAGGAGGCTTGCTCCACGAGGCAAATTTCCCCATAAGGTTTAATGTGTCAGCCGGCGTTGCACGGCTAGGAAATTCCCCAGGCGCGCTTTAGTCAGTTTCACCGCTCAAGAGCTAGCGCAGAAAGAGGAAGTGCTAATGAAAGGGCCACCTGGCACCTCTTCACTAATCTGAGCGCGCGGGGGAAAGGCTTTCCTCGCGTGCACCACACCAAGGGCTATGGACAAAGGAAAGAGCGCGGAGTTGAGGAAGAGGAATCAGTGCGGGGGGGGAAGCTCCCTGTGCACGCCACAAAAGCCTTTCCCCCGCGCGCTGATTGCTTTCACTGGGCTTTTGCCGGTGCACCACGCCAAGGGCTATGGACAAAGGAAAGAGCGCGGAGTTGAGGAAGAGGAATCAGTGCGGGGGGGGAAGCTCCCTGTGCGCGCCACAAAAGCCTTTCCCCCGTGCGCTGATTACTTCCACTGGGCTTTTGTTGCTATGGAGAAAGGAAAGAGCGCGGAGGAATCAGTGGGAGGGGTGAAGCTCCCGCTCCCAGCTGTGCGTGCGCGCAACAAAAGCTCAGATTTCATTAGCACTTCCTCTTTCTGCACTAGGGCTGACTAAAGCGCGCCTGGGGAATTTCCTAGCCGTGCAACGCCGGCTGACACATTGAACCTTATGGGGAAATGTGCCTCGCGGAGCGACCAAATTCGGAGGGCGGATTAGCCATATTTACATTGAACCTTATGGGCAAATGTGCCTCGCGGCGCGACCAAATTCGGAGGGCGGAACGGATTAACCGTATTTACATTGAACCCTATGGGAAAACGTGCTTCACGTTGCGACCAATTCGAGTTGCGATCAGAGTCACGGAACGGATTAAATTCGTAACTAGAGGTTCCACTGTATTAATTCAATAAAATTCTAAGTGTACCACAAGTTCATATATTGCTTTGAAATACATGATATTGTGACCAACCCCCCTCCTGGTATTTTCTGAAGACTGGAATCTCAATTCTAATAAATAGCATCTACCACTACTGTTACAGAGCATACTGAATCATAAAAAAAGAATGGCATCATTGGAAAAGATTATTTATACCATCAAGTTAAACCTAAATTAAAGCATTCCAGATAGACAGACACATACACACACACACACACAATTCTGTGCTTGAAGCATCCACCCCAAAAGACCCTACAACCTCCATAGTTAATTGGTTTTGTTGTTGAACTATTCTTACCATTTGAAAGTCTTCCATAACATTAAGTGAAATTTATTTATTTTATTTATTAAATCAATTTATATACGGACTCTGTGTTCCTATAATTTAAGACCATAGTTTTATCCTGTATTCTATGGTGGTGGTGGTGATGATGATGATGAAGATAATAGGGGACAGACCATGGTCTTTACTAGGGCAGTCTTTTAGGAATGTGAAAAGTGCTATCTTAATCTTTTCTTCTCATGACTAAACATATCCAATTCCCTCAATCAGTTCTTCCCTGAGCATCTTTGTTGTGCTTCTTTGTGTGAGATGTCATATAAAATTGACAAATAAACAAATAAATAAAATCCATTTCACTTTGCCTAAACCCTCCTTGAGGTATGGTACTCAAAATTAATCATAATATTCTACATATAGTGTAACCCAGGAAAAATAAGATGGAATTACTAATTCCTGTGATTCTAAAACTATACTGATACAGCCTACATTTGTCTATTTTTCAGCTATACCACATAGCTGAGACAGATCAACTGTAAGTCAAAGATCCTTTTCACACATATTATTACCAAATCATGTGACACAGATCACTTAACAGGCCTACTATTCATCCCATAAATACTCCATATGAAGGATATTCGGTCAGATACTGAGATCAGTATATATTATGTCTACAGCATTCCCGCAATCTGCTAGGGCAGGGGTTTGCAAACTCTGGGTCATGATTCCCTGAGGAGTTATGAGCAAATCTGGGGGATCACAATTTTGGGGAGTTCCTGACACTTTCACATTCTGCCCTGACAAGCCATTGTCTGCTTGTCTAACTAACCAAAGGAGGGAGGAAAACCCAGAGTACAGTCTGACTGGTTTTAGCTTTGCCTGATCAGCACACAGGGGGTTCAAAGGCAGTCCCTCCCATTTCTTAACGGTGCAGTAACTGCTGCCACCATCATGTCAAAAGAAGTACTCTGGACAGGCAGTTGCCAAAGAGTTCAACCAAACACTTTTGGCAGAGGGGAGGAGAGGGGCATGCAGCGGGAAAGGTGGGGAGGGAAAGGGGCATTCAGAACAGCAATCTCCAGCTCTGCTCATATCTCCTAAGCTCATTTTGCACTCCACATCAAAAGTGTAGACTTTGGCCACTGCCACTGCACCTGCAACCCCTCTCCCCCAGGTGTGCAGACAGTCTCTAGGAGTTGCAATCCACAGTTGTAGAACCCCTGAATTATGCAAAATGAAGAATGTTCAGCCATCCCATTAAAAATACAGTTTTAAATTTGACCGTTATTGCCAATGAGGTTTTATTTTATGAAGTTTAGAAAGCCACCATGATGCTGAATAGATTTGATGGTGTAAATTAGAAATAAATAAATGTATAAGGTTTCAACTTTCTATTACTGTTTTCTTTGATATATGGATTAAAATTTAATTATTAAAAGTGTTATACTGATTTATTGCCCAATCCTAACCCCAATGAAATTAATTTTATTTAGGGTGTGAAGGAGGAGTCACACAAATTCATAGATTATGGCACCACAAAGTTTGAGAATCCCTGTACTAAAGAAATCACTTGATCAAAACATGGGGGAACACTGGACTAGCAAAATATGTTCTTGAGAAATCCAGTTATTCAGGGGAACTCAAATTCATCATAAGTATCTCCCATTTAAAGATCTCAATAACTGCCTCCTCAATCTAGTCAAAGATCAGACCCAGTCAACCTAGTGCCTTTCAAATGGTTGAAAGTGCAGCTATCATAATTCTGAATTTTTTGCAGCTTAGAGCTAAGGAAGGCTATACAATCAAGTTTGAACAGGAAACAAAAATCTGTGGAGAATGCTTTGGGAAAAGTAATCAAGGAACACATCTCTGCAATTACCCTCTCAAAGATATTGTAAGAGATAGATACAGGATTGAAACTACTTTCACAACCACTGAAAATTATCAAGGCTATCTGGTCAGAGAATTCACTGAAATCCACTAGGATTATGAGTGGGGCTATGATTCAAAATGTGTAGGACTTGATGAGGAAATCCAAAGTTACTATGAAATTTGTGCTTTCACTTCAGTTTTGACTCCTGGTGACTGCCTGGACAAGTCCCCATAGGTTTTTTGCTATCATTTTTTAGAAGTGGCTTACCAGTTCCTTACAGTGGAGGCAAAGTGACTGGCTCAAAGTCACCCATCTGGCTTTGTGGCTAATGTGGGCCTGGAACGCAAAGGTCTCCTGATGTCTAGCCTGGTGCCTTGCCCACTGCATTAAACTGGTTTCCTAAAGTTAAGGAAATTAACTTGCCTTCACAAGTTCATACACAAATATCAGTGTAAATAATACTCTGCCTACTTTTGTTTTTTCAAATAAGGATGAAATTGGCAATAGATACTAGCAATTAGAAATTGGATAAGATTATAGTTAAACTGTCTCAATATAGGCCATGGAAGCATCTTACCTAATGAATGGAATGTTGGATATAACAAGTAGGACAACCTAAAAGGGGAGGGGGGGGAACCTCTTAGCTAATACAAATTCTGCCACTGAGTAAAGAAAACAAACTCTTAAAATCCAGCTTTTTCTGCACCCCTGGATACACTAACTAGAATTCCATGTGACATAAATATTTTCTACCATTTGTCTCATATGGATTATTCATGAAGTCACCTTTTGCTGAGAATTGGTGGGACTCACCATACTCAAGACAGCAGAGACACAGATAGTTTGGTCTCTCTTCTCCCCTACAGATTTGTCCAATTTAACTGAGGAATCTGAACTCACCAGGCATTTGAACAGAATTTTGCAGTATAGAATTTTGCATTTCATAGTAGAGATGCCCCTGTTTGAGGTTGGGATGGTTATCAAAAAGACTC
This sequence comes from Liasis olivaceus, assembly GCA_030867105.1. Lineage (NCBI taxonomy): Eukaryota > Metazoa > Chordata > Lepidosauria > Squamata > Pythonidae > Liasis > Liasis olivaceus. Next base: position 161,653,077 of record CM061350.1, on the reverse strand, counting down.
TAGCTTCTGGAACACAACAACGCTTTAACACAAACCAGTGAATATACAGGTAGTCCCTGGGTTAAGAACACCCTGTATACAGACAATCCATGGTTAAGAACGGAGCCTACTGTAGCAAAATTTGAGTTAAGTACACAATGATTCGAGTTAAATACACAATGGTTGTAGTTCATTATACAATACAAATTCGACTTAAGGACAGACCTTGGGAATGGAACTCATTCTTAAACTGGAGACTACCTGTAGTAGCAGCTAGAGGCAGCATAGTCTGAGCTGGAAAGCTAAGTAGATTTGAACCTGGGTAATATTTGAATGGAACTCCACTAAGGAATACTAGGACTATAGCTAGATAGAATTTTTTAAAAAAACTGAAAAAAGACAATGGCAAACATTCATACTATTGCCAAGAAAACTGCATGGATGTGTCCATTAAGCCATCATGAACTGAGCTCAAACCAAGGATGCCTGTAATTTAATGCCTCTAGGCATCAATGTACCTTCAGATGCCTCCCTTGGCACCTGCAGGTTCTCTCCAACATCTGATCTAGGAATTGCTCTGGATTATTTCAATTAAAAATAATTGAAAAGGAAGATGGCATACTACAAAGCTAAACTCCAGCTCTAGTGTATTCCTAGAAAATAAAAGTGGTAGTTGGCTGCAGTCATACTTTGGAAGTGTGCCCATCTCTTTTCTTTCCTGCCTAGAAAAAAAGACAACTGTATGCTAGGATGGTAGGGAATATACTGGCAGGCAACAGAAGATGGCAGAGACCAACCTTAGCAGTTTCATAGGCCATACCCACCCCAACAGCTGTGTGCTAATTTGCCAGATCCATGGGAATTTTGGAAATTATATTCCCAGCACTCTGGAGGGCACTATGCTGAAAAAGGTTACACTAGATCCTCGTCATCGGCAAGGATCATTCAGATTAGATCCTTCCTGCCAGACCAAAAAATAACCAGCAAATTGTACCTAATTGACCCTGTTTAGTCCATAACTTGCAAAATTTCTTAATGTGTCCACTGATGTATTATGATGCAGATACATAAAGAGAGCTTCAAAATGTGCTGCCTTTAATTGACAAGTGGGGCATTCTGTAACCTCCATTGCATATGACTATACAAGGATAACAGACAGCAGTTTTGCAGATATAATCAAGAAGGCCATTAAATGGCATTAATCACTATTTGTCAATACTATTCTCCCCCTTTCACAAAATGTCTACTACTCACATCTCCTTTACAACAGGTCTGGCACTACATTCTGGGAAATCTAGAGTAGAAAAACACATTCCTTTGATGTTTTCTCAATATAAATCCAACATATATATTTCTATCTTAGACAAAGATAAAAATCTCTAGCAATATTAATTCACAAATTTGGTATTTAGCCTGCTTTTCACAGCAAAAAGAAGTTCAGTGAAGGCATCAAGCCCACAGTACAGAAAAAAGGTATGAAATAAGTACTCATGTTCTTTAGAAATCAGCTCTGCAAGGAAATACAAGCACACATTTTTATTCACAGCAGAGTTAAGTTTCCATCCAAACATCATTCCTATATCCTGTGGCCTTTATAACACATTAATTGTCCTTCCCTTCATTCAAAGAGCTTTGCCCCACCTACTCCAGATGTACAGTATGTCGATTAAAAAATCTTTTGTTCATATTACAGCTTCTTCCTGCAATCCTCTGAAACTAGCCTTACTGAGACATAACATAGATAATAGCAGCTTGATTGCACAAAAGCCTGTTCCCTTCAAAAAAAAAGGGGGGGGGAGAAAAGAAAAATTATCAGGAAGGCTGATTGGGGAAACCACCCCCTTTTATCAGCTTAAAAGTAATGATTAAGGGGCAATGAACAATTTGCTTTAAATGAAAGGGAAGTATCTGCATTTCAAAACCATTTGAAGTTCAAAAGGAACAAGGATTTGCTGACTGCATGGGAGGGGGAAGAAAGGGAAGAATGATTCTGCTAAAAGCATAAGATGTCTAAGTTACAGGAATAAACACCCATAGCAACATACCACTCTTAAATCTGTTGAACACATTAACTGGAGGGGGGAGGGAGAGACATATAAATGAACAGTGGAGAATAGATTCTGCAACTAAATAAGGTGCCAGTCTATCTCTATTCAATTAAACTATTAGAGTTAATATTGTTTTAACTGTAAACCTTGAATAAGAATGATAACAAAAAACAAGTTAAAATAGCTAAACAAGACAGCCAGCAGAGAAAATGAATCACCAAAGAGGAACGTAGAATTAAAAACTTCACAATATATAAACAACCTTCTCCCCTTCCCCCAAATCTTGTGATAAGAAACAGTATAATACTTCTTTTAACCAAGATGGATTGTATCCTATTGAATTACGCCTGCAAATTACAACCTGGCCATAAGCTCAGTATTGATTTATAGGTAAAATTAGGTAAAAACTCATATCTATATAGTAACATTACTCAACTTCATATCCTCCAGATGTCCTGGAACTGCAATCCCCAAAGGCCAGGCTTATCGGGAATTCTGCAAACTGTCATCCCAACATAACTGAAAGGTCCCCATTTGAGGAAGACTACTATATAGCATCTTCCAACCTAGTTAGTACTAGTTATCCCAAGTGAATAGTTCTGTCATGGGGCAACTTTATACTTCTCTGGTAAAGATTAGAAGATGAAAATCACTTTTACAGGCAGCTCAGACCATCTTAGTATGCCACTTCATAATCCTCCAAGCTGCCACATATCCTCAAGAAGCCCTAACATGCCCTAGTCAACATTTATGGAAGGTGGAAGGAAGGAAGGAAGGAAGGAAGGAAGGAAGGAAGAAAGGTGGTCAAGAGACCACCAGTGTTTAAACAATTTAACTGTGTTATTAAACTTGGCTCACACAGAAAATTATACAGGACTGATTCCCATCACGAAGAACAATAATCATCACTCTATTTTTAGAAGATGGGAATCAACTAGTTTTTCCGGCAGCTCCCACTTTCATTTTTCACATACAGCTACCCTGAAGGCAACAACACTGACCAAAGTACATGAAAGTGGCTATGGTTTCCCAGAAACCATTGAAAAGACAACACCACTTTCCAGAATAAAAACCATCCAAAGATTTATGGTGCCTTGTGCCGTACGGTTAAAGATGCTCATTTAGAAGTTTTGCTGCTGTAGCCCTGCCTCTGATCTAGGCCTCCATAGCTGTCTTCATTCCTTCCACTGCTTCAGTTTGAGACAGTAAAAGGAGGAAATAGTACATAACACAAAGGCAACCAAGCAACATAAATAAACATTAGCAAAGAAGTTCTATTATATAAAGCAACTATCTAGCAAATGAGAAATTTACTCTGCTCATCAGAGTATAGGATTACAATGTTCTTTCGTGTAAAAATCTATTAATGTGTTATGAGACGATCTGTAAAACCTGCACCCAAATACAGAGCAAGTTGATTTCTACATTAGGAGTGAGAAACAGATGGCTCTCCAAATGCTGTTCAATTACAAGTCTCAGTATTCCTCACCACTGGCCATGTTGGTTGGGTTTGCTGGGAGCTGTAGTTTAGAAACATCCAGCAAGCCTCACACTGTCCACCTTTTTCCAAATCAGCATCAGTTGCCAAGCAATCCCCATTATTAAACGCTGGCTACAATCACACTGGGTTAAGATATAAGCTATAATTTACTAACCCCAATGGCCAGGTTCACACAATATACTAAGCCAAAGCTATGTAAATCATAATATGTTTTAAAGTGATGAGTGAACCCAATCAGCAACTAATAAAATGTGGAATCCTTTACTGATATCTTTGCTCACACATACCCCAAAGGGATGAACTATCAAGAAGTTGGAATATATCTGCATTTCACTTTTTCAGAGTATCTCAGATTGTTGGAATTACACTAAAAAGATTTTTCCCCCCAGGGAAGCAGGTGTTCTTTCAGTCACAATTGGTTTGATTAGGCCTCCTCTAAAGAATAGCAAGAACTTGACATACTCTTTGGAAGGCAGAAATAAGAGCATTTCCAAAGCCTTTGTAAACACTTTGTAAACAGCTGTCAATTTCACCATCTCAGCTAGCTCCATCAATCTTACCATCCATTCTTCCATTGTAGGTAATATCGAGTCTTTCCATCTTTGAGCATATAAAAGTCTCACCGCAGTTATCATATATAAAAATAAAGATCCAAGAGATTTTTCCAATTGTTTATCCATCAGCCCCAAAAGAAATGTCTCTGGTTTCTTCAAAATCTTCTGAATTAGTATATGTATTTAAGTCCAAATTTTTTTAGCCTTATTACATGTCCACCAAAGATGATAAAAAGTCCCTTCTTGTTTGCATTTCCAACATATATTTGAAATCCCTTTGTACATTTTTGACAATCTTTCCAGTGACAGATACCATCAATACACCATTTTATAAAAATTCTCTTTAAGATTATAACATAAATTTCAGCCCTTTCATTCACATATTTTCCTATTGTTCCATTTGTATATTATATCCAAAAAGTTTAGCCCATTTTATCGTATAATCTTTAACTTGCTCATCTTGTTTCAAATTGCAACAAAAATTTTTACGTTTTAGCAATAAGGTGATCCTCATTAGTACAATTAGTAACTCAATTTCAAATACAGTTTTATCACGTTCAAAACCATATGTCAACATTCAATTTATAAAAGCTATTTTATCGACAGAAAGGGGACCTAGATCAGCACATGTTTTGCTACCTACATTGGCAATTATCAAACACTGCAGCAGACTGCTGGGAAAACTTGAAAAGAGAAATGAACTAATTTGTAGTTAAGCTTATAAATTGCACAACGCAGAACAGAATTGGAACAAGGCATGTACCTGTATTTTTGGAAGAGAAAGATTTCAGAAAATTGCTGATTTCTGTATGCTCCTTTATATAACCACCCTGAGCACAGAGACCGGAGAATAAAACCAAACGATTGATGCTGTCATCAGCATTCCTGCAGCTCTATGTGCAAGGTTCCCCTGACAAGGGAGAACATGGAGAGAGGGAGGGAGAGAGAGAGGAGAAGGCATCCTTTTTTAGACCTCTGCCTCCAAATGGTATGACCAGAATAGGGGCATCTGGGAAGGGGCATCAACTCAAACCCACTTTTTCACCCATAGGTAGATGCTGAATCCTTGGTTCTGGCAAAGCATGATGAGCAAAGCCAATCATTATGGCCAAGTGTTATGAACATGGCCACTATGACTTGTTCAACAAACTATTGTTAAAGGAATCTGACTTAGCATCCTGATGGAATGACAGGATATCAATGGTTCATAAATTGGGAAAGTGAAGACCAGACCATCAAACAATTACCTAATGATGGAAAATGCTAACATTTGCACTTCCAATGCAAAAATGTGTTACTGTTTGTTTAAAAGGTTTATATGTTGCCAACTCGTTTTATGACTCTGAGCAGTTTACAATAACCTGTTAAAACATCCATAAAATAGTTATTAAAAGATGTAACAAATAAAAGTACAAACCACAGCTATTACATTACAAGCCAATGTACAAAAGTATGTTTCAAGACTATTATAATATGGATGAGGCTTGCTTTAGTTGAGTTTTCCAGTGCATTAGGCATCAAAGATCTTTCTCCTCCTGGTAGAGACACATTGATGATAAGTTCATCTTTTATGTGGATGTCTGGCTTCAAACTGGAATCCAAAAGGATCTCAAGAATATAAACTTGTACTTTTAAGGAAGAGCACAACTCCATCTAGAGCAAGAATTAAATTAGAGGTATTTGCTTCTCCTGGCTGCCATCTAGTGGTTGCCCAGATTTGTAGCCTCTGGATAAATGTAGAACATCTGGAGTTTGAGAATCACTTTATTGATTCTTGTATCAATATTCTTGTATCACAGCACATATACAGCTCTGATCATTCAAAACGATAGGAGAAGAAAAAAAGTGGTTGCGTGTTGAAGCCATATCTGTACCAGGTTACATTCTATGAACAAACTTTTCAGAAGAACATTTCACAAGGAGAGGAAGTGAGGAGCCAGACTTCCCTGGGAATAGCAGCCACTCCAAAGGGAATTTCCTATTGCTACAGAAGCACAAAAGCAGCCATGTCCTTTCAAGCCATGGATAAGATGCTCAATTTCAAGGCTTTGTGCTTTCTACTTTGATCAACCAATCTGTTTAAAAAGAAACAAACAAACAAGGAAATGTCTGTGGAAGCCTGGGTTCTGGTCTCCCTCAAAGCCCAAATGGTTCTGCAGAACAGCACTGAGCCCAGGGACCAGGGAATGAGTCACAGCAGACCTGACAAGTCAGTGAAATATCACCACCCCTGACAACATTACCTCAAGCCTCCATGAGCCATGGATTGTCCCAATGGGAGGTCTTCTATTGTTTTCTCAAGGAATACACTATTTTCATGCTGGAACTCCTTGGATCAGCTTCAGCCTGTCTTAGCAGTGGGCTAGCTTCAAGATGGAAGCTCTGTTGTAAGGACATGTCCTCAGCAAACAGTATGTAAGTCACCTTTGCACCAAGATAACCAGGCCATTTTCATGAACCTTATGACTGACTTACAGAAGCATGTCCTTGTCATAAAAAGCACTATGTACATATATGTATACATCTTCATAATCCATTACAGAAGTAGATCTCTTTTAAAGGAGTTTTTTTCTTATGTTGTTCACCAGCTAGTATCTATCAACCACAAAGATGAATCCCTCTATTATGTTCCTGAAGATATGCAGTAATGTATTTGCGCCACTTCCAGTCCATATCCACATACTTATTTTTCTCTTCAGGCAGAGGTCTACTTAAAAAGTAACGTTTTGTAGGCCATTTTACCAAGATGAAATGAATTCCTTATTCCTTACTCACTTTTCTTATCTAGACATACAGGTGGTATAACATTATGATATCAGAACTTTCAGAATTCTTTTAAACACAAGATCATTTTACACTGAGCCTCTCAAAAGTACAAATGCAATGAAGATCCTTTGCATTAAAAGAAAAATACTTTTAGTTGCTTAAAATGATAAAGAACAATGTAATGGTAGCTACAGGTAAGGACTGAAAGGAATGGCTAGGTAAAAAGAGATGTGGTTTTAACAGCCTACTGATACCTGGCAATTGCAGACATCAGGAAGCTGTTAAGAGGCAATTGCACCTTCTAGTATCCAGGATATCCAGTTCCCGTAGGTTGCATCTAAGATTGGCTAAGCACCAGAGGATTTTAGGAGTTAAGTGGCTGTGAAGTGAGTGGTTACAGCCATTAACATGAGTAAGCATGAGAGGATAGATTAAAAGGGCCGTGAGATGCAGGATAATACAAGGCACTTGGGACAGAACAAGTGACGTTACTTAATCAAACCTTTTGGAATGAGATTTAATTTTAAAAGATTTCAAATGTAAAATCATTTTCAGGCATGAATTTGCCAAAAATGTATCTTATAGAATGACACAGACTGAAGATTGTGGAAGTATCAGATGATCTCGCACTTGGAAAATCCCATTAATTTAAGAGAAACTACTTGCAAACTCACTTCTTCTTCTGAAAAAGTGCATACAAGAATACCATATTGCAAGTTACTAAGAACATTAAGCATTCATTGGCTGAAACGTATCACTTGCACTAAATTAATGTGCTCTTAATTACATGAGGTTCTTGTTAAAAAAAACTCAGAGAATAAGCATGCTTTTTTATGCTGAACATGAAATAAAATGTTGGATGTTTCAAAACTGAAGATCTGGAAGCCTTTATTCAATATATAACATAATCTTTTAAAAACAATCTTTGTATTTTATCTTCATCCAAGAAATTATTTTTTCACCTGAAGTCTTAAGGCTTTCAAATTTGATTGAAAGCTAGCAATTACACCATACTTCTTAACTTCTCAGAAGAATCATTACAAAAATCAGATCTGACAAAAAGTCAGCCCTGCTCAGATATAACTTGAGCAAAAAAGCAACACAAATACAGTGGGAGAGCACTGTAACACAAGCAACACAAATACCTTCAAAGGGGATACAGTTCCTGACATGTTGAGGGATAAATTCTATAGCTCTGATATCCCAGGGTTCTCAGTCTTGTGATACACATAGTTATATAAACGGCCTCTTATTCCCGTAAGTATACAGCCACACAGCATTTGCACCCATGCTGTTTTAGTCTTCACCACAGCAATGTATGTATGTGCACTTAGGCTATGCAAAGCATTCAAAAGAGATGTTTTGGAAAGTGCATTAGTATGAAGATCTTTCTTCAAACTGATAAAGCAGCTGTATTATGAAGGCCTGCATGGCTGCTTCAAAAGCTGTCCCTGGTTCTTTCTGTACGTGCATACATCTACAACTATTTAATTTTGCTTTGCTTTTTTCCCAATGAAACTAAGGAGCCACACCTGCACATCCACGCAGAGACAGCTATGGAAACTTTCAAAGCAGCCATATGGGCTTTATAACAGTTGCAGCTGCTGTAATAATTCAAAGAGGGATGCTTCATAGATGCCCACATGCCAAAACACATCTTTAGCATGCTTTGAACAAATGCAGTATGCACATGTGTGTTTGCATGCATCCCATATGCAAATTAAAACCATTTTCCCTGATTGCCCTTCTAAATCCTTGAATAAGTAAGATATGTTTCATCAGAGAGCTGATACCAATTCATCACATCATCTTTATAGTTAATGCTACCTACAGTTTCCTCAAACCCATGCTTTGGAAATCTCTTTTAGCCATGAATGTAAAATATGAAGATGGCCAGGACTGCAAATTATATTTATTTACTTACTTACTTATGGTCAAAGACCTAAATATTAAATACAGTACAGCCAAGTAGACACAAAAGGAAAGAACTTACTAAGAAAAAAAGAAACAAAGGACTCAGTGCTTTGTCTCTAAAGTGGCTCTCTCAAGCCCCAACATAATCAAGAAATGATTGCAAAATGCAGATTGGAACTAACTTTGCTTAGTATTCCTCCCTGACATAGTTATTCACAAACCATCACAACTGAAATAATAGGAAAGAAAAATAAAAGCTGTCACTATGCTCCCAATCACTACATCAAGAAAGACAATCAGGTACTCACCAGATACTCTGGATTACAAATTCCACAATACCCAGACAACATGGCCCATCAAAGCAGATGTTAATAAAACATATGGCAAGCAGGTAGCTGTCTGTCCCTGCCCTAGCCTATATTTACACCAGTCTCCCCAACAAAGTTTTAATTTGTAAGCAGGTTGGAATGGGTGAGATTTACCATGTATACTTTCTCCCCCCTTCCTGTGTATTAATTTGGTCTGCCTTGTTCCGTATAAAATGACAAGATGTGCCATTTCAAATGGAAAATGCTTTCTTCTCCCAGCTTTATCAGAAACCATTATTTAATGAAAAAGTAGATCTAAATAATCCCTGCATAACAATATTTGAATTAGTGATGTGGGGGCTTTCACACAAAACAATTGAGTACCATGTAACATTTCACTAGAATGGGAAGCAGAAAAAATGGTCAGAGGTTAATATCTTGGTCCTTCATCTTTAAACCCAATGTATCTACATTTATGCTCCAAATGAGTGGAGCAAGCTTAAGCCAATCCAAGTAGCAGCATCCATAGTCATTCCTAGAAAGTATGCAGTTGGGAATAAATTAGCTTATTGGTATATAAGAAATTTCAGGCAAAATGAGGAACTTGTGTTATTGGAAGCTCCATGTGGAAATCTCTACTTCTGAAGGTTCCTTAGGCTTTCCAGAATGCACAGTAGTACAGCAAGGCAACCATCAGTCCATTTGTACTCCCTCCAAGGATTTTGAGAATGTCAATTCTTCAGCATATTCCTCCTTCTAATATGCCATGCATTTTAATCACTTTCATTCAAGATCACTGAACTGAAGACGTGCTTTCTAGGAGTGCAGATATGAAGAGAGGATTTCAAAGCAATTGAGTTTCACATGTTTTTGTGATAGATGGGTTCACCCTATCTTGCATATCACAAAAATAATCATAACCATATACAGAGAAAATGGATGGTTCTTTCAGAGTTCTCACACATCCTCTGGGGTAATATTCATAACTCTTACTTCTGAAGCTTACAGTTTTCCAGTAGGGGAATACATTTTTTTTTTTTTTTTTTGGTCACCTGAATAGCGCAAGTTAAGTACTACAAAAGTATTACATAGTTATTATTTATTCTACTTCATACATTGTTCCATTTCAGGTTTTTGTAAAGAGAAGCATTCTTTCAAAAGAAACCACTAAAAGTTGAGGAATCATTCAGAGAGTTTGTAGTTAGGTGTCACTTCAGAAACTTATATTGCTAAGGATCTTACGCATGGCATCTGAGTACTTATCTGAGGTATTCCCACGTCACTGAGAACAGTGGTTTTCCTCTACTAATTAAGTATTTTAAAACGTTAGGTCTGAAAGGTTGAAGCAATTAACTTTATGAGTATACTCTATTTCTAAAAAGGTTTTCTTCCAAAACAATAAACAAACAGAAACTGGAGGAAAAGAGTACATTTGTTCTGTCTGTGCCACCAATCGGAAGAATAAAAAATCCAGGATCTACCAACAATTAAATGTTTACGTCTGGTAACTGAGCTTTCGAAGAGGCCAGGAACATGGCAGTGAATATAAGCAGAGAACCTCATCCTCACAGCTAAGTAACTACAAGCAGGAACCCCTCACTTGGGGAAAGTCCTCCCCAAAAGCTTGAGCTATGGCAACCCTCAATTCAGGCACTGCCGAGAAAGAAACCAATAAAAAACAAATTCCTCCTATTTCTCCCTAATGCCCATCCAGAATATTTGGCTGAGTTCTACGTTTTACACGCAGATTGCAGCCTTTGGAAACAGAAGTCAGAAAATTAGGATTACTGATACTTGGCAGTGCCTTTACTTCAACCAGGAAGCAATACCAAGGAAAGCCCCTTTTTAAAAATTGGTTTCTTTTTCCCTTTGATTTTTTACTTGTACTGACTTAATACACTCATTCCATGCAAATAGTGAAATGGAGTCAGAGCCAAAAGTGGGTGAAACTGCCTTTTTTTTTTCGGCACACAGCATCAGCAGGAAAGAGTCAGATCGCTTTGCCAGAATTAATCACATACCAAGTCTTTTGAAATCAGGCTGTGATGAAATTAGGATACAGAGACATATAGCTCTAGGACCACAAGTTGCCCACTTTGATCCAAGCTTAGAAGATGAGAAAATGGAAAATCAGGAATAGTGTAAGGATCAATTTAATTCAAGAGCCAAAATCACCCGAGCCAAGATTCTAGAACAGCCACCCTAATTAGTTCCATGCATCAGTGCTTAGTACAGTTTAGCATTCTTTGTTGTTGTTGTTCAGTCGTTCTTACTCCTAACAATCAAAGGCACCTTGGCTCTCGCTCTCATGATATGCAAGTTAAATGCCCACATACATATTTGCGCTATATCAGCTTCAGACATTTATGGTGGAAATCACTTTGTCGATGAAGTTAAGAGCCAAAAAGCTCTAACATTATTCTTCAAGTGAAGCCACCCATATCCCCAAGCACCAATGAAGAATATGACAGAAGATACCATGGAAACAAGTAGGGGCACAACAGAACAGCAGTTTCCTCTTGCTCTGCATAGGATACTTCTTTTGATGTTGTTATTCAGATGCAAACAAGTTTTTCAATAATGAAAAGGGGGAGGAAAAATAATAAATGAATAATAAATATTCTACAGGAACTAATTAAGATTGTGCTACCACTTGGCTTTCCAAGAGGGTAGTATCTCCTATCAATAGGACAGGGGGCAGGATTAAGTATTCAACATATCTGCACCTGTCTTTCAAGAATGTAAAACTTGGCAACACTCCCAGAATCCCACTGAAAACAAACTTTCTAGGATTCTCTAGTTATTTATTATCTCCTTGAGGTCAGTTAAAACTCAAGACTATTTTTAATTTAAAAACTCAATAACTGATCAAAGCTGTTAACGTTAACTTTTTTTTTTAATATCCCTCTAAACTAGCAAGCTTTCAGTTGTATTGAGATTATAAGTCCAAGAATCCGCTGTCGCAATTACCCATAAGAATTCTGGAAATCATAGTTTCAACATATCTGGACACTGCCCCAAACATTAATCAAATGTTCCTTTTAATACCAAGTAGAGCCAGTGTCTCATAGACCTGCAGATAGAGGATAGACAACCATATAATCATTGGATCAGATTTCAGCTTTTACTCTCCACCATCCTCCCATTCAACCAGAAGCCTTACTGTATCTTTTCTTGAATTTTGCATACTGCATGGTCAACATAGACAATCATGAATTCCGTGCAGTGAATGAATGGAATAATAACAACAAATTGCCAGTTCCTCCATCACCACCTAGATTGTTTTCCACACAAGTTGCAAAGCTGGAAAATCTCTTCCCTTCATGCACATAGCTGGAATTTGCATCATGACCACAAAGAATAGCAACTGATATGGAAGCAGACACAGTCAAGCTGACTAAAATGCATGCTAGTACTGTATCTTTGGGGGAATTATCTATAGGAGTGCAAAAGTTTTTAAAACATCCAAATGTATTCTTTCTATTTCATTAATCTGGCTCCAAGTACATAATTTTGCATTGTTCTTAGTGAATAAGTTGGATATTTTTGCAACAAGGCATGGAATGCTGTTTCTGACTGCTGAATCAATCATGCCTCCATTTAGAATGGAGGCTACAATATTTAAACAGTCACTGTGAACATAACAAATGCCTTTAAGTCACTGAGAATATAACAAATGCCTTTTGCATTGTTTCAAAAGCTGGAGGAGGGAACCCTCCCTTCTGTATCCTGGAACAAAGGAAATCCAAGTCTCTTATGCATTTATTTTGAAACTGCATTTTAGGACCACCTAAACACCTAGCCCAAACAGCAATCCAGAGAGACTATGCTTTACTGAATCAGTGCCTCCTGTTGGCCAATGGAATCTCAAATCTCTCATTGCTAGGTCACCAAGCAAAAGATTATATTAACATTAGAAGAAAGAAGAGGAAAAGACAAAAATGCTTTGACTGCCTACTGTCTCCAACCTGGGAATCCCAAAACAGTTTTTAAAATGCCATTTATGACCTAATCTTCATATCTTCCTTTAAAAAAAAAGAAAGGAAAATGCCTTGCCTCTCCTGTGTAATGCAAAAAAATTAGAACATGGGAAAGAGAGTGATATAACTCTGAATATATCGAATATCAATATTTATTTAAAAGACAACAGACCAAGATATAGAACACATTTAGTTCACAATTAGAGCAGAGTTTATTTCTCAGAAACTCATAGCCACTCAGATGCATCCTCTTATGTACACACAAAGCTTCTCATTCAAAGTTCCTGAATAAGCAGCATTTTGTCAGGCTGTATGGATGCAGGTTCCATACTCCACATGTATGAAGTAATGCTGAAAACTTGCAGACACAAAAGGATTAGGGAAGCATCTCTTTAATGTGTCACGCAAGACATGTGGTGGTGTGAAGCCAAGCCCACTTGTTTAATGCCACCTAGATATTGTTGCATGAAGGTTGTCCATCAAGTTGTTGTAGCAAATGCAACACAACCTTTAATAGCCATCTTACCAAAAAGAGCACAGAATTACTGAAACAGTTTATCATTATCCCTGTGCAGTTTAAATTGAAGGGCATTGCAGCCAGCTGCCAAGGGTGTGTGCACACACAGCAGGCATTTATGAAGAGTGAAAGCCTTTTGGTGCATACAGCTGTAAAAAGCTCCTACAAGCTGAAATCCATAATACTGCCAAGCCACAAAGCTTCTTAAGCTATTACAGACATTTCTCAGAGGACAAGTACCATTTATCATCAAAATAAAACTGTATGCCACATTTATTAAAAAAACATGTTTTGTCATGCATTGGTGTGCTTTTGTATGTGTACATATGAAGATGAAATAAAGACTTCATAAAATAAAAGATATTTGAAAATATAGTAGTCACTAAGAATCCACCCCACGAAGCAGCAATCACTGTCAACCTTTCGAACATGCACTACTGAAAAGCTCTGCAAATTCCTGATGATCTGCAAATGCTTTGCCTTTCCACACCCAAACATGTAGTATGGATGCATGCATTAGCAAGTTAAGGCTGAAACGCATATGCACATAGATACACATAAGATCCGTTTTTTAATCCTTACCTTTGACTTGAGTGTCATATTCAGCTATGATCTCCTTATCTTTTTTTAATTTAGCTGGCGACGTCATGTTTTCCTCCCCCCCGCAAAAAAAGGTTATCCACCGAACAGATCCTCCAGAATATCACAAATAAATATAATTTGTGTTCCTCCCAAAGGGGAAAAAAAGGCAAAACAATCACTTGGGCAGGCTTGTCTTTCCTCAACAGCAATCAGTCCATGGAGAGAGGGCGTGAGATGGTGCGTGTGCGAGCAGCAGAGACATGCAGATGTGAAGAGCTCAGCGGACAGAGAAGGCAGCAGTTTGGATTTCCTGCACCAAAATCCTGAGCAGCAGCAGTGGTGGTAGCAGCAGCATCAGACTACAGAGAATCTGCAGCCCCCAAAGGCTTTTCCTGATTGCTAACATTAATAGCACAGCCAGGGAATGGAAGTCCTTCTGCGCAACAACATGTTGTGTGTGGGTCTGACTCGCTGTTGCTGCTTTTCTTTCTTTCTTTTTTTAAAGGACAGAGTCAGAGATGATGAAATTAAATCCCCAATGGTAGAAGTGAAAAAAGCTCCAAGCCACTTTCTTCTATTCAACTGCCTGTAAATTCAAATATGTATTGGATTGGCAAATGATTACATAAACAGATTCAATGCTACCAATGTGATTTCAAGATAATAAAATGTAGTGCTAATCAAATGGTAATAACAGTATATGTCACGTTAAAGAAAAGTGCAAAATAACTATATTGAGAGGGCAGATTGTGAAAGGCCATATTATTAGGACATATGAAACCCAAGAAAATGAGGAAATGGAGAGACAAAGAAAACTCAACCAGCAAAGAAAGCAATTTATTTAAAGTAAACAAGAGAGAAAACAACTATAGACACAGCAATATGGAAAGCTAAAAAGGGAAGCCAAGCCCAAATCTTCATATTATTTGAGCCACAAAGGCTCACAAATGCATCCAAAGCCATTGTATAAACATGGCTAATCCCCTTTGGTACAGTAAAATTGCAACCCTAATCCAGCCAACAGATCAGATTTAAGGATTTTTATTACTGTTAATTTTGCAGAGATTTGTCCTCCACCATACTGTAAGAGCAAAGAAAAAATGTACTTGATGCAGACATCAAAGCCAATTTGGACTAAGGAAATGCATCTCAAAGACAGATGCAAGTCTCTCAGCAGGGGGAAGTCAGGGCACAACTTTTGCTTTAGGATCACAAGCTACTGTTGGCCACAAATGTTAAGATGGGGTTACAGACAAAGAAAAAAAGATCCACTACAAAGAGACCAAGAATGTGGCCAACAGAGACAGGAAATGGTAAAGGCTAAACAGAGTAAGGGCAAACAAACCAAGAGAAAGTGTGGCTAACTCCAAAGGAGTGTGGAATACTTTTTGTCACATCAATCAGCGATGAAATACCACTGAAAATATATTAAACCCCCCTCCCCCATTCCCATCTACAGTGCTGTCTTCCAGACAGATTCAAGCCTGAGACATGAAAATTTGGTCATTCAGAAGTCAAATACAATGAATTAGTCTATTTATACTAGACCACCCCCCATCTCCATCCCCACCCAAGCTGTTGACCCACCAAACCGAACACATCCCATCAGGTATGTTTTCCAGTTGATCTGGTAAGTGACATTCTGTTTTACAAGGCCATCCATACATAGCTGGTGGGCTGCCTTTAGCCTAGTGGATCTACAGAAAATTGAGACAAGGCTCTTTTTTTCTTCTTGTTATAAAGACTAGGATATAAGAAAGGAAAATACCAGACTGGGGAGGGAGGGGACAGCGGCTATGCTGTCGGGCAAGTAAAACTAGGGAGCTGTTGGGTGTGCATAACTATTCCACAGATGCTTGCTTAACAAATGAGAACTAGTTAGAAAGAATCTTTCAGAAAGAGGGATCTTGTGGGTTGGCATAATTCTACTTTGCAAGGGGTCGTTTCCTGGAAGCATTACTCGTACGGGCTACTCTAGCCGATTGTGCGAAAGGACGAGTTGGAATACAGGAAGTTGCACTCGGAACACGTTTTTTGAGGCAGTTTTAGGGGAATTATTTTACAAGATCGGGACTCTAACCTGACAGAGCTATGTCACAGGAGGGCAGTTTGTAGGGGAATGTTCTTCCCGCAGGGAAATATGGCAATCCAGCTCTTCGGTTTGTCGCAATGAGAAGTATTATGGGATGGAGCCTCGATCCTATTAAAATCTGTTGTTTGCTCAACGGGGGGTGGGGGGCGAGTCAGGAATATTACGGGACAGGGAACGCTCACATTCTCCCAAAGGAGGGTTATATCAAAGTAGGCTTCCAGCTGGCACGGGGCTACAATTCTATTAATTACAGTCAAGTTCGGGAACTCAGTGGGAGGGCGGACCCCCACTAAGGAATATTATGGGATAGGGTGCTGGCTCAAACTGAAGTTGGAGCACGGCTTCAAATTCCTCCATCCTAGACGCGATTATTATTACCTGCACTTACGGCACAGACGGAGCCGCCTTCCACGCGTCGCGTTCTTCGGGATACTCCCGCGATCCGTTCCCTCCGCAGTCCCACTCTTGCAACTCCGCCCATTCCATTTTGCGACACCAATCGGAATCGAAAACTTCGAAAACTGCCAACCACGCGAGCCAATGGAACGTCCCATCTTCTCTTCTCCACACCCTCGATCCCGCCACTTTTCCGTACGGGCACCGCCCACAAAGACTGAAGTAGACCATTCAGGATTCTCAGACAGCAGAAGCTCAGCCCAGTTGGTTCGCATTCATAAGGGGAAGGGATATGTAAATATGAGTCCTGAGCAAACCAATCCGAAGTAAGGGGTGTAGCCTCATTCCTCTGCGTCATGAGAGGCGGGAAGATGTCCTAGTCCCTCCAATGGTTGAGGTCGATCTCTTTTTACCCGTCACTCTCCGGAGGCGGGTCAAGAATTTTCCAATGAGATGTGAAGCTGTAGATTCAAACTGACAGCGAACGGAAGGCTACCTACGTTTGGGGCTTTAAGCAGCTCGGGGAGTTGGGCAAGCATTCATTTGCGGGGCGCTGACGGGAATCCGGGAAATTTGGATCTCCAGGATCATTCAGTGAGTAGTTGAGAAATAAAGAAATATTCTGAGAGCCCTAAAAGTTGGGAATAGTTAAGAGAGGCGGTTAATAACAGGGGGTTGTGTTGTCGAAAGGAAGAGGCGTAATTAATAAAGAGAAATAATCGAGGCCTTGGAGAAAAGTCCCGTCAAATCCCGATAGGCTTCTACTGTTTATATTTCCTGCAGTTGAATCCCGCCTTACCTCCAGAAGCTCAAGCCAGCCTAGGCAGCGTCGCATCCTCCTCACCACAGCCCTGGGAGAGAGAGGAGGTTGAGCGAGTTGGACGAATTCGGGGCGACCATGGCTGAAACCGAGCCTGCCTCTTGCTGGCTCACTCATGCGGGCTAGGAAAAGAAAAGGAAGAGATTAGGTTGCTAATAAAGGTCGGTATCGGTGAATAAGCACTAAGCGGAGTCAGTTGTCACGGATTTACTGAGCGAATAGGAGCAGCTAAGTACTGTGAGCAAGGGGTGAGAAGAGGAGAAGGACTGGCTTCCACCCAGAGAGCAGGATCCTTATCTGCCCTACTGAGAGAAGCCGAGGGACGCGCTGGAGCCCCCACCCCCCGGACTGACCTTAGTATGTCTGCCAGCGGTTGTAGTTTCGCAGATCGATGCGTGTCTGTGCTGTTCTGCAAGTTCTGCCAACAAGTGCTTAGTTCTCGAGGGATGAAAGCTGTGCTCCTGGCTGATACAGAGACAGATCTCTATTCCACAGACATGCCTCCCACCAGGTAAGTTAACACGTGGGTCTCAGGGAGTTGGAGTTAATGATCATTTGATCTTCCACAGTGCCTAGTTTGGATGGCTTCTGCACGTGAGACACTCACATTGTACACTCTCCTTGAACCACAGTGACTGCTCTTAAGGGTCCATTTCTTGTTCTGTTTTACTAGCCTTGCAGAGTAGTCAAGGGTGAGAAGAATGGGTAAGTGCTCTTGGTGGAAACACAAATAATTTCAGGTTTGTATTTTGATTTGTGGTCCCCTAAGGGGTGAGGTTGAGGATTCTGCTAAAAGTGGCAGATTTTCAACTATATCACTTATGGCACAGGCTATGAATGTGTTTAAACCACATTTCTGCTGCTGGGCCTTGTCTATCCTGGTATTTTATAAAACTTATGTATTATAAATGAAAACATTTTATTTATTAAAAAAATAACCAAAAGCATGGGACAAATGTATATGAGATTTTCTGCAGTGGGCATGTTCAGTTTGTGATCCAACCAGCTAAATGTAATCCTTTGGCCATGTAATTTTGAGCCTTGTTTTGTACTTTAAAATCTTACCTTTTTGCATTCCCCACAAAATGCAATCTGCTTCCATTGCTCTTTAGCAAACTGCAAGTTGGTAAGGCCTTTTAAAAATGTTTCAGTTTAAATGAAGAAAACAAATAGTTTTAATATTAGAATTGCACCTTCACTGCTGTTGCAGTATGTTGGGACTGTCACTTTCACTTCCCTTTATGTTTAGTATATGCTCTAGCTATTGTGGTAACAACCAAAAGAACAAAGTAGAGTGTTGCATAAACCACAGGAAGAGATAATCTCTGTTTCTGACAGCTTCAGTGGTTGTGAATCTGAGTGTAACTGCTGAAGTATCTGAAAATGAAGAACCTCACTGGGGTACATTTTATCTATAATGTTGTGGGTTTATTTATTGAAGACAGTATTTTTAAACTTGACTAAATATTAAATTATTTGCTCCAATGGGATCAAAACCGAAACTTGCTAATGTAATCTACCAGATCTGCACAATTATGCAAAGTGCATGAATATAATTGCATCCACAGTGCTGTGAAATTATTTCCAAGATTGCTTATAATATCCTATTCTGTGGAGACAATTAGGATTCCAGATTGGTCGGACTGTAATAACTACATCCAGCTAAACGTAGATGCTCTCAAGTCCTTTTCATGTTAACAAATGGAGAGAGCTCTACGGGGTTTTGTGGGGGGACAGGGTGTTCTCAGCCCTACCAATTACATTTTCATACAATCCATATGCTGTACTATTGAGCAGCAGGCTTTCCCCCTTCCTGCGTACTTTCTGTTTAACTACACATGGCCCATATAGTCAATCGGCCCTACAGCAGCTTTTGGATTTCAAAAGATCAAATATAAAAACATAGCATGAAATAACTTTTAAAATTCCTAAAATGATTCAAAGACAACTGAAAATGATCCAGAACAGCCTATATGAAAAGAACCCCAATTGTAGCCATTTTACAAAGGCCAAGTCTTTATATGTTTCTTAGGTTAAATTTATGGCATAAGTTGTAAGTACCTGGTAAACATTAGTTGAAATCATGTTATGAGACTTCAGTACTCCTGTTGAACAATTTAACAGTGTGGGTATTGTCACCACAGGAATGTGGTATTAAATTTAGGAAAGCTGGATCTTCAGGCTGAGACGTTAAAAAGGAAAATTTGTTACAATGTTCCAGGAAATATTTTACTCCTTTTGGTTTCTTTCTACTGTACAGTATTAATAGCTTAGCATCATAGCTACTGATATTCTGATGGGACTGATTTGTTTGTTTGAGGTATGTGGGAAGCAACCATCAAAATTGATGGGCCTGATTTTTTTCTTCCCCTGAGTGATTCAGAGAACTCCATCCCAGAGTGGGCAGGGCTAAATTTTTCAACTAAGCATTGATTCACAACATAAAACTTCCCATCTACCCTTACTCCAACAGATCGTGGCTCCATGTGCTTCTAAGGTGTAGACATGCCACAAAAGTCTTGTCTAGCCCTCAAACTAGGAGAAGATTGCAAGACACATGATTGTATTGGGCAGTACCACCCATATCCCTCTGCTTCAGAGCAAAAACTCTAAATTACATTGGCATACAGCATAACAGAAACAGACCAGTTCTCAGAAAGAACAACAATACAGTACTGTAGTATCTAATACAGCTTCAATCGGTATATTAAATCAAAAACCACAGCCACAGAGTTTGGAAATACTGTAAGCAGTAAAGCATCCTTATGTATTGTCTTAGAAAATGGCAATATTCTAGTCTGAAATAATTATGGAAATGTAGCACATTGTTCGGAACTTAATATCATATGTGCTTAAGCAGTAGCTTCTGGAAAGCTAGACTGGTGAAACTAAAGACTGGCAAATTATTGAATTCCTTTCAGCCTATAATTTCAGGGTTTTCTTTAAAGCTTGAATAAGGTCTTTTGTTAATTAAGTTCTTCTCAATCAAAACTTGGTAAGTAACACAAATGTGCCATTACTTAATCTTAGTAACCATCAAAGAGATATTTTCTATTTTTTCCCTTCCATTAGCAGCGCACATCGCTAGTCTATAGAGGGGCAATCTGAAAAATAAATCAATGGGATTATTCCACTCAGCTTTTCAGGGAAACAGTTTGGATCTCACAGGATTGATTCCAAGTGGGTAAACAGACGAAACACACCCACCTGTGGTCAAAAGCTAGGTCTGAAAATGTCAGTGAGATGCTATAAATTTATTGTAGCAGCATTGCCAGCTAATCCAACATACAGTCTCACCTGCATTAATGAAAACTTGAGACTCTCTTAGTTAAAATTCTGGGTGACTTTATCTAGCTACATTGCTTCAATGTTGAAAAAGCAGCTACTGATTTTTTTAGATTCTTTTTTTTTTCTTTTCTCTCTCTCTCTTTTTTTTAATCCTATACTGATAGCTAGAAGGATCATGGAAGATTCTGCTATACTGTAATAATATTAACAGTATCCCTTGACTATTCAGAAGTGGCATTCTTCAAGTTATATCTGTGTGGAAGGTAGGGTTGCTTCAGCAATTTGATCTTGGGAAGTCTGACACCAATTGACTAACTCTGAGTAATATGCACATCAAAATCTTTTGAATTTTATACACCTAAATTTTACAATGCAATTCTCTACTCAAAATGTGTATAAAATGTATTTTAGAATATGTTGGGAAAGGCAAGAAATCTTAAAAATATGTAATTGTTTACATATATGTTTTTAAATTTTGTACAGATTTATTTTAACTGAAGATTTGGAACCAAGACAAAAAAGACTTAAAATGAATATACCTGAAATAGATACTAAGAAATTGACTAACATCTCTACACATAGTTGCTGCTGGCCTTTGATGATAATAAAGCATATCTACCCACAGTTGAAAACAGCTACAAGTTTTACACCATGGGACTGCATTAGAAAAAAATTGTTTCAGGTTTAGGATCATTTCAGAACAGAATTCTTTATCTGAAACTTAGTTGTAGGTATATTTTATTGGAAGTGAATATTGTTAAAGTTATTGGGGTTTGTTATCTATGAATATCAATAGGATTACAGCCATATAGCCCATCCAATGTTAATAGGATTTGTATCTGTGGGACTTACTCTGTGTTTAGTAAGTGGGATTACAGTCTTGAAAAGCACAGTAGGTAGGTTTATGCAACACATTAAACCAAGCCCAATCAAATCAGATTATTTGTGGTTTTTGATTCAGAACAACGAGATATGGTCCTGCATAGTATCTATGTAGTCATTGTCTTAAAAAGCAAAACAAAATCATTAGATAGGTTTCAATATTAAGACAAATATTGATTCTTAATTTTTCATTGAAATGTTTTCCTTTCCAAGCTTAGGATCATATAATGAGTTGTAACAGCTTTTCCTAAACCACCACCCTGATCACCCTGATCTGAAATAATAGACACTGTTACACCAGCACATCTGGAGCACATCAAGCTGGGAAAGGCTACATTGTAGAAACCAGAAATAATTGTCTTAATTAGCATGAAAAAGCCACCTATAAATCTGTGGTATCAAAGTTCCTTTGACAAGACAGCTTGGTTTCATAATTTTTGGAGAGTCCTTACAAGAAAAAGACTTCTTGTCAAAACTTAAGAAAGCTAAATCTATTTACCAATTAAGATTGTTTTACTGTGCTGCCTTCACATTGGAGAGGCTTATGATTGCTATTAGTGGAAAGAGATTTGTAAATGAAAAATAAACAAAGGGAATAGCACTTTGTTGGAATTTTAATTACTAGTATATCTCATAGCTAACATTGTGAAGCAATGATCAAGTTCATTTTAACCATCTCCAGTATCTTTCCTCTCTAATCACTACCAGTACTGTTGACTTCATTGGAAACTGCTATTACACAGAAATCTGCAAATGTAAACTAATGAATGTTGCTTGTTTGAAATGGTGAGTAATATTATACTTTAACATAGAAAAATATTATTAACAGCTATTGTCTATGGTTCATTTTTATGCAAGAGTTAAAAGATACATGATTATTGATAATTTAACCAAGTGAATGCTAAATAACCACAGCAATGTTAAATTGAAAATCTGTTGGATTAATTTCAGTAATAAAATTTCAGGATGGTATAAAGTGATTTAATGCCTGTTTGGGATTTCTGTACCAAAATAATATATTCAAGATTTCCAAATAAATTATAGTAATGTAAAGTGGATCACTGATGAGCTGAATTCCACAGAATTGCTCTCCATTTTTTTTTAAATGGCTTTAAAAAAAAAAGTAACTGCAGAGATAAGGTAGATGAAGTTTCTCTTGGCATAGATATGGGAAACATTAAATCTTTTGAATTTCTGCATATCTTGTATTGTTGATGGCATAAGGAAGAGCCAGTTTAAAAAATTGGCAGCTATGTATTCAATAGCTGAAAATCAAGGTCCAAATGGTTTTGACCATAATTCTGCATATATAAGTTAGCTGTCTCTGCAGCTATTTCAAGCACCGCCATGTTTTAACTATTTCTGTCAAAGGTTGTCAAATTCATGTCCTAGACACAATACATGTTGATAGATAGAGTGAGCTAGAGTAATGTGTTGGTGCCTGTCCACTAGCAAAGAAAAATGTCATCAGCTGGGACGGGGTCTGCTGCATCAGAGGACCCCACTATACCAGGGTAGAAAGCAAGCTATGGTTAGAAAGCAGTGAGCCCAGTTTCAAATCAGCCTGAAACTGGCATGGAAATATATGGGAGTGGTAGGAGTAATGGAACCAAAAAAATAAATAATAAACATACAAACAAGCATCATAAGCTAGCAGGACTTGGATTGCAGTAGTGAATCCACTGCCCAGGTCCTCCTTGGCTCCATTTTGAATTGTATTGCCATTATTTTAATTATTTTGCTGTTTTACAAAATGGTGCTCCAAATACAAATCAAAAAGCCAATTGACAAGTTATAGGACTTTACCATAATATATTCATATTTGTTTTCCTTTAATTTAAGAAAACAGAAAGCAAATACTTTTCTCTATGTGTGCATATGTGTGTGTGTATGTGCATGTGTGTATGTATATATGTATGTTGTCTCTTGGATATGAATTTGATACAGAATCAGTAATCATGAGAGTTCACAATTTCCAGATCTATTCAGTCTTGGAAGAGAGATTAATCTTCCATTTTTATGTTTTCTGTTGGAATTGAAATTAATTTAACCTGTTAATAAAACATAGTGGTACATTTGGAATTTAAAGGTACAGATTATTTCTAAACTCCATTTTGCTCAATATTTAGTCCATTATTTTTAGTAGATGAAAGTACTTTATTTGTATTAATTTGATATTTACCTAGGATGCATTTGCATATCTATCAATTGTACAGTCTATTTTTTTCTGTGTAGTCTTTCACTTAAAAACTTGCATGTCAGATACTTTGTTTGCTCTTCTAGTGGTAATGTTGTAGGCTACCATGTGATTGCTCCATGCAAATCTTGCTTGTTCTCTTGCAACAATGGACACTTCTGGATGTTTCACAGTAAGGCCGTTTTTGGAATCAACAGATTTGATTCATCTGGTATGGAACATTTATTCTGCACATGAAGTTAATTGTTGTTATGTGTCTGTTGTGCTGTAGCCTGTTATAAAACATGGACAAGGAGAAAAGAACAAATTTCATATCTGTTGGACTTATTTTGTTTTTCTGTTGGAAATCCAATAGTCCAACAATCAGAACCAGTACAAAACAGCTGATTAAGGAACTGAACATATTCTTAGAGTTGAAATATGGTATCTTAATCATTTATTCTGCTTAGGTGATATGTGATTATTAGCAAATAATTCTGTCAAGAACATGCTGCATGTAAACTAAATTCTTTAATCTCTTAAATCATCAGACTGGGACTAATTGGTCAGCAAATTTACTGTGAATCTAAGGTGATATGTGTTGGATGTTACTTAATACAAATGCCAGACGGTATGTTCAATGAACTCATTGTAAAACCGTATGCTATGGTTACATGCTATTAAGCAAATCTCTTCATGAGCAACTACACTCCAAACTGGATAGTTTATAAAGCAGCAGTGGCAGTAGTTACATTTGCAGCCGTCTTCCTTTACCACACCACCATCTCTCTTTCCCAGATTTATCAATAACATATACTCCATCTGCCTATATACCACAACAAACTAGATTCTGTATAATGGTCCCATCAGTCATGTGTGCCTTTCCTTCACTGAGAACCCAATTATCCATTTTCTGACCACTGCTTGCTATGTTATTATAACAAATGCTTCACTTCATCATATTCCACTTTTACCACATTCATCAACTTTCAACTTCATATTCATGCAAAAACTATATCAAACCTATACACTATCATAAGCTTTCTCTAAAACAATGAACACAGAGTAAACTTCTCACGTTCATTTCTCAGTGACTTGCTGAAGGACAAAAATCTGGTCTGCACACCCCCTACCCAGTATAAAACTGCATTGTGCTTGCCAAATTTTGCTCACTGTCACCCTCGTGTCTTTTCAGTCAGAATTCTGCCAAACACCTTTCCAGCACACTTAGCAATCTATTTAATGCCAATCTAGTTTGTGGTTCACTCTTACATTTCCCTTGCATAGGAATATAATAGCATTCTTCCATTCATTAGAGATGCATTCTTCACACACACATGAAACAAATTTCACAGCCACACCATAAACAAAGCACATTCATATTTTAATACTATCTATACCTGCAACTTTTCATTTTTCAACATTCTCACAAAACTGATGACTTGCTTTTCATTACTTCTTTTGTCACTAAAATTATAGCATTTATTTCAATTCCACTCTGCTCCAACATATTACCATTCCCATATAGATCTCTAAAATACTTTATCCAGCATTCATCCCAAATCATTTCAGATCCCTTCTTGAAGGTTCTAAAATGCTGTCTATCCCACATCTCTCATACCCTTATATCTCTCAATCTTTCACCATAAACTCAAATAAATCATTCTTTTAAATTCCCTCCTTTGCTCTGAGTACCCCTGAACAGACTTATGCTTAAACCACGCATTCAAAACTTACTTTTTTCTAAGTGGATAATTGCTAATTATTCATTATTCTCATGAGTTCTTTGGTCCAAAGTGCCAAATTACTTTTTCTGTATTCTCCCATCTGATTCCCACCCATCCATTCATATTCTCTGGAATGTAACACACAACTATAACCAGACAATGCACTGCTACTTTCATAGACACGCACATCAATATACATGTATCAGTTCATATTTTCTGACAAATATTTAGCCATTTCATTTGTAATTAGATCTACACTTCAATTCCATGCCTACATTTATCAACTCCACTCCACTGGATCAGACTACTTTCATTAACATCTATCACACCCTTCCTTTTCTCTTAGCTTCACAAATAGACAACAAATGCTTCATTTAATCTGTTAATTCATTGTTAATTGATTCATTGTTAATTCTTTGTCATTTAATCCTCTTATATTCCAATTCTCTGTCTTTCATATGGGCGCACAGATGTTGATATCTTCTGTCTATCATGCCTTTGGTCAGTCAAGGCTTTCACATAATGCACTTAGTCTGATAAAGGGTATAGACTGTGTTACTAGCAATAGTTGTATCTGTGTCACATGCAGCATTTCTTGTTAACGTAAGGGCACAATATAGTCAATTTGGACACATTTTATCTAGTATGTCACAGGTGCAACTAAAGGCTAATTTTACCTCAAACTTGCTTATGTTATTCTGTGCAAACTAGGATCTCTATTTTGCAAGCCAACCCTGCAAACCAACACACTGTTGCCCTTATCCCACCAACTAGGAGGTATGTCAATGTATTGATACACTCAGGATATGCTTTCTTTGATACCATGTTTTATAAAGTTAACTCCAGATCCTGACCACAAAAAGTATAAAATAACTGATTTATATTTTTTTTAGGTACAGACTTCTTGCTTTGGGGCAACTTACCAGATCTACAGGAAGGTACTGATGAAGATTTATCCAGCATCTCTGAGGAGGAATATATCAGATAAATATTATCTGCAGTGCACTATATGGTGTGTTTCTCATACTCACAAGAAGTATAAAGCACTGATCCCAGGAAGACAGTACAAAAGGAAGAAAAAACAAACACTTCAAAGGCTGATACCTGTCATCTAAAATTATCTGATCTAGTAAGCATCCTGCTACATGATGAGACTAATATGTAAAGATCAGAAGACAGCTCTTTCTTGTTCATTTTCTAGAGAGACACTATCTACGTGCATATTTGGCTTCTGAAGTCACTTGATTTTACCTGTTTCCTAAAGAACAGAATTTTGATAAACAATATCAAAGAATAAGTTCCACACCCTCATCAATTATGGCTATTTTAAGATAGATCTAGTAGCCATATAAGAAAAAAAATCCTGTAGTGCTTGATAAGTGGATATTATCTCCTGGCCTGCATGGCTTCCTTTTTTCTGGGCTGGAGCCTATGCATGACCTCTCTTTGGTGGCCATATTTAATGTTACTGCCCAAGGAGCTGGCAGTACAGATTCTCCTATTGGCAGCCTTCCAGTTTCAGGTGTTAGTATTAGAGAGGGATAATAGAGAGCTCTTAAATGTAGACCTGTTTGCATATGCTGTGTGATTGTTGAACTCTGCTAGGTTAGCTTTCAAGGAAACCTGATAGTGACTTTTAACTGCCAGGGCACATGAGACCAACAAATGTGGAGATATAGCCTGGGAACTGGCTTATTTCCCTGCTTCTAATGGAAAGAGAAGTTGCAAGGAAACAGTAACAAAAGAACTGGAAAGCCCTACTTTTGTGTATGTGGGATATAATAATGCACATGAGTAACAAAATGATTTAAAACTAATACCTAAGAGGCACCATCTCTGACTTCAGATATTTCTAAAGTTCTTTGCAAGAAGGGAAAACCAGGGAATGTGATGCTGGAAAGGAGTTTTATAAATGCAGGGCCAGCTTCAGTAATATATTCTTCTGGCTTCTTCATTGCTGGCACAAGAGTATTCTTTTGTAGCTAGTGGTATAGAATCTTTTGGAAAGAAGGCATAGTTTGAACTGAGTATTCTAAAGTCAAAAGCAGCAGCTAGATAGCTACAAGTAGAACAATCTATTCTTTCCAAATTGATGAAATATCATCTGGATTTTTTTTAAAGAGAACTAATGTACTTTTGGGAAGAAAAATATTGTGTAATTATGGTCAAGCTGTTTTAGGACTTTCAGTGCTCTAGTTTATAGGTCACTTTATGAGCCTAGGATAGATCCAGTGCCATTTCTAGGAAGTGAGTACGTAAGTTTAAATCAACTTTTATTTACTTGAATGGGATGATCCAAATGCACAGGGGCCAGATTATGCAAGAGAAATATCTGCTTCTTGTTTTTATTGTTGTCATTTATGTTTGCTTGCGAGATAACCTTGGAAAAATGGTGGTAATCATACTGTTTGAAATCTACTGTTCTAAACCCTGAAAAAGGCACATACTCCACCTTTGATAGTACTAGGAGTCTTGGCCACTTGGCAGCTACCTACCAGTTGCAATACCCTATATTCTGTTTGCTATGTGGTACCTCATGTACAGAATTCCAAAACTGGAGAGCCTTAGATTTTTTTTTAAACTAGTTTTCAACTAATAACATTCCCAATATGATGTGAACAAAGAGAAATAAAATTTCAAAGCCAAAGTCCTGAGTGGAATTATCTCTTATTTGGTTCAGATTGGTTGTGTGTTGTCCTTGGCTTTCTGCTGGGAGAGAAGATGTGAGACCACCATCACTCATTATAGCCAGTTCCATTTTCCAGTTACTCCAACCTGCTGAAATTAACTCTATGCCCATTTCTCCTGTGGAGAACAGCCTCCAGGCCCCAGATCAGAGCTTCAACTGCATCTCCTGTTTGGCCCAGGGACTGAAATATACAGCTCAATATCATTAGCATAATAGTGATACTCGACTTTATGCCAATAGATGACCTTTCCCAGTGTTGAAAGAGGGGTGAGACAGTTTGGCCTCGTGGTACCTTCTACCACCAATTAGAGCAGAAAGGAGAACCATAGTGCTTCCCACTCCCATCCTTCAAGGATGAGCCAGAAAGAGATCGTGATCAATGGTATTGAAGGCAGCTGAGAGATCTAGCAGGACCAGGAGATCATACTCCCTCCATCTCAGTCCCACCACAAGTAATCCACAAAAACAATCAATGTAGTTTCAGTTCCATTTTCAGGCCTGAAACCCAATTTAAAAGGGTCCAAATAATCTGCTTTATCTAGGGCTTTCTGCAACTGTAGACACATGAACTCCTTGTAGAACAGCCAGAAATTATCTAGAAATAAAACTCAAAGAGACAGTTATTTTTTTCTTCATCATTAAATTCAGTGGGACTTAATTCTCAGTAAACATATTGGATAACACTGACAGAGCGGTAGAATTGTTTTAAAGAGAGAAAGAGAACCTATACAATTCAATTTAAATCAATGGCACAAAAGCATTTAGGTCAATTGTATCTTTAGTATTCAGCTTTGCCTTGTTAGGTCTTTTAGGAGTCACCAAAATTTCTACTAGATTTCCCAAGATTTGATGGTCATAATACAATGTAATGTAGATTCATGGAAGGGTATGGAAGAAACCAAGTGAATAGAAAGGTCAAAACAAAGGAACAGGAGTGGTTAAACCTATGCAATAACCAGTTAATATTTATTCCTCACCTTTTTAAAATAATTTAAAGACTAAATATTTAAGCTGATAGCAAATGTATTCAAATATACATATATATGAATGCAAATGTGCATTCATATATATATATGTATATTTGCCCAAGAAGCCACAAGACAAATATTTCATATATACCCACACACACTCACATGCTTATTCTGAATGCCATAGGGAAAAATGGGTTGAAGATAATCCTTGTAACCCTTTTTGATTGACCTAGGACAGTAGGTGGATGGGTGTTATACATCCAATTATGAGAAATATTTTATATCTGTGGTAATGTAAAAGACATGGAAAGAACCACATAAAATCTGCATTCCAATAAACCATGTGCCTTAGCTTCTCCCAAGCTCTGATGTTGCTCACATCTATGTAAAATGCACTGTAGCAGTGCATTCTCTTTTCCATAATGCATTATTCAAGACTGATTGTTGCTAGCACTAAGGATTGAAGAGAAAGGAAGCAAAAAGTCACAACATGACAATGATGTGTTCTTTCTGCTTCTTTCCAAAAGGAGCTATATGGGGAAGAGGGTGGGTGACTGATTAAATATATATGCTTATTTTAGAACAAATCAGTGTATCTAAAAGGCAGCCTATGCTAAACACATGCAGAGAGTCGGTTTCCACTGCAACACAGTCATTGTGTTGTGCCGCTGATAAATAGCATATTGCAAAGAGATCAGAACAAAAGACTGCCTCTAATTAATTATGCCTTTCCAGACTATGAGGCAAACTTGGTGTAATGCAATTAAAACCTACAGCAACTAGAGCTAGAATTACTTTTAGCAGGATAAACTAAGTTGGCATTTGTCCATATAATGATATGCCATATTTATCAGAAAGAAGGGTAACTCTGGTTTTAAGACTGTCTGCCAAAAAAGGTAGATTAGAGACAGAAAAAAAAAACCTTATATCTCCCTTATTACTCTGTTTTTGCAAATTTAAAAAAGGAGTTTTCCTTTCAAACAAATCAGTATTGTCTGAGTAGATTGTTCTGAACAGCCCAGACTTTTAAAGGTGGGTTCCATGGAACAATGAACATGTGGACATCAATATCACTTTTCAGGCTAACATTTCACTCACATGTACAGTTCCTGTTTAATTCTCTTTTATTTTGTTTTTAAAGCAGGGTAGAATGGAAGGATAGAATGTGAACTCAGATTCCTGTTTGTCTGCTTTTGGCAAACTGCTCCATCATCAGTTTGCCAAAAGCAGCAGCCACAGTTCAGTGATATCATGTCTATCTTCCAACAAGACCTTTTTTCAACCTCTATCCCTTTTGTGAAAATGTAAGCTTTTACTAAAAGTTCAACTTCCTATTGATTTTATATTCAAAATCTGGTTCCTTTTGGACAGAAATAAAATAAAGCAAATTACTTAACTCTGAGTTCATCAGACTCTCATGCTTCATGTGGTTTGGGTTGTACAGTAGTGTCCTGATTATCTGTGATTCTTCAAAATACTTAGAGTTTTACATATCTGAGTAACATCATATAATGGAAAATAACTGCAAAATTCTGATTTCCTTTTCTACTTCAGGGTATAAGGAACATATATGCCTCCTTATAAAGCCACAATAATTGTAGGGGATCATACTGCTGCTCTCCAGTGTAGGGGTGTTTGAGTTTTTAATTGCTTAGTAAAGTCCTGAGGACTGTTACAATCTCCTGAATTTGTACCCATGTAAATATTCCTGCTATGTTTCATCTAGACACTAGATGTGTAACACATCTGAAAAGTAGGTGCATACAGACATTTTCTTGCCATTATTTCAATATATTCCCTTGGTTCCTTATTCATAACTCAGTATCCATCTAGGCAATGCATTGGAAAGCATAGATTTTCACAGAGTAATTGAATTGAGAATATGTAGATTAAGGCAAAAATCAGACTCTCAGTTTAAAAAGGAGGCAGTGAAAATACCAGTTATTTGGAGGTAAGGTTTCATCTATATTCAAAACCAGATTATTGATATAATTGGTATGTTCTCAATGTAATTGGTTGCAGTAGTGAAAACGTATTTGAACAATCTGCCTACCTATCTTGGACTCAGCAGCATTGTTGTTAGGAAGGATACTGATGGCTTTTCAAGAAGGGGAAGAAGTATTAATTAGTCTTTAGTCAGGGAGCATGCAATTTTATTTAGGCAAGAGAGATGTTCCCTTCTAAACTTATTCTTTCTTAAGGAGCCATTAGTATCTTGATGACTTTATTAGTAGTCATATATTATCTGTTTGCAGATCTAGCAACCCAAATACCACACATTAAGACAAAAGACCTATTCGAAGTAATATCAAGAATAAAGATTACTTGTAGTGGAGTTCAACTTTAACATCTATTTTAAGTCCAAAGCCTATGAAGCTTGAAATCTATGAAGAACAAAGCCACCTTACAATTTTTTTCACCAATAAAATCCCTCTTCACAACTTTCATAAATGTTATCCATAACACCTTCTTCCCTTTCATCATTGACCCATTGACCCATTCCCCCTGAATGGGAAGTCTTGATCATGCAGATCTCCTAATTATGGGAAGGAGAATAATGGTACTCATCCAGCTACAATTTCTTCAGATCTTACTTAACATAGAATTGGGGTAGAAGAGGCAGAATAAGTGTCTTTATGTGGCCCTTGAGCCTCAGTGCAGATACAGTTGATAACCAGTTCAATAGGCTTATATAGAAGCACCCTCAATGCAAAAGCAGGATGAATTCCAGATGAGAAGTTTCCATTTTATGACTTAACTCTCCCCCTCCCATACTAACATGTATCTCTTTTTTCAAAATAGTGTTGATCACATATGTAGTTCTGTCTGTGAAACAAATATGCCTACTTATTATATTTTACTTGTAAAATTAATTCTGGGGTTATTTTGTTCTGGTTAAGAGCAGCAGTCAGAGATTTAGATACACCTGAAATTGATCTGAAGTGCTTGAAGAGAAAGAGGGTCTTGAGGCATAACATTTAGATGCTCTGGATCAATGTATTAGAGATCCAGAAACCCCATGTGGCTTTATTCTGAGGACATCAAAGAAGCAAAGGGCATTTCTCACTGATTTGCTAACGGGGTGGAAAAGAAAATCTTTCAAAAGCTAGTCAGATTGAGAAAGCAAGACATCCCATATCAGAAGGAAGGTGGATTTATTATCAAGAAGCTGCATGAAAAATATTATGTAAGGAAAAAAGATAAGTACTTCTGGAGAATGAGGGAAAAAAACACTGATATTTTGAAGCATTCACCTTTAGGTTAGCAACAGCATATTGCAGATTGGAACATACACGGTATCCTTGGGAACCAAGAAGTAGATAATAAATCAGTACTGTCAGTGTTATCAGAAATCTCAGCTAACAAAAAATGCAGCTATTGTTGGAACAAAAGATTAGGGCTCATTCCTGCAGCCCATAAAATTGAGTTTATTCTGGGTTGGGGAGGGATGTCCTTTTATAATATATTTTTGCCTGTAATATTATTTTGATAAACCCAATACTTTCATCAGAGTAAAAATACAGTTCCAGAGTAAAAGCAGAAATTCCCAACATTGTTTAATCGACAACATGAGCATCTGTGGTGGCGGTGGTGGTGTTGGGGAATTAATATCACGTGTCTTATAATGTCATTGCACAAATTGTTAAAATAATGTAATAACATAATTTGCATTATTTCCATGAGGATGTCTTGACACACTTGGCATCACTGAGGCTTGTATTGAATGTCTGTGGTTATCAAGCACTAATCCTAAAGTGAACAAGTATTCCAACCTCATCCTACTGTAAGAGGTTGAAGTTCTATGGCCTAGATACACTCTTTTACACAAAAAAAAATTAACAATAAAGTAAGCGTAGCAGTTATATTAATCATTTGAAAAGAAAGACCGAAGTATACCATTCAAAACTCAGCAACATTTGTTCTACATAAAGGGGAAAAAAAATCTTCTGCAGCATAGCAACTTTTTAACCAATAGGAAATTCCTAACGCATCTGTTAATGGGAGTAACACACAGCAAAGGAGAGTCTCAGCTCCAGATTAGCAATTTCCACTGAAGAGCTAGTTCAGGAGAAGATGCTAGCAAATACTTCACCACTAGAGCAACAAACATAAAATAGTATCAGTTACATGGTTTATTTGTCTCATCATATAAAATATTCAAGAAAAATATCCGCTGGGTGGGGCTGATATAGCAGTAGTTGCTTAGCAACTTCTCAACTTTCAGTCACATTTTCTCAGATTTAAATTAAGGAAACTTTCTTCAGTTAATTACTTTATGTTACAGAATGCCACATGTCAAATGAACAGGAACTGCTAATCTGAAATTCCATATCTTTTTGATCACCTAACATTTCACAGTTTCATAAATATAGAAATGTGTCAGTCTTACCAAGTGGTACTAAATATCCACATGACTTTGCACAGATCATCCCTCATTATAGATCCAAAGAACTTGCTACAGTGGCTACAAAGGTAGGGAAGAATTGATTCCAGAAAAACTCATTCAAAAAAATACATTGATGAAGTCTAATAATGGAGAATAAAAATTTATGCTGTAGGGCACTGGTAAGGAAGATGAATCCCCCTAGTACAGTTTCAACAATCTGATCTAGTTGAGGCAGATGAGATTTGCAGTTCAATGATATCAGGAGAGCCAAGGATTCTCACCACCATCATCAATAGTATGGCCCATAATATGAAGGACTCAATTTGGGTGGGAAGAAAACACTACCTTTAAGAGTCACCTCTGGTGAAGACTAAATTGCACACATCTATTCTTCTCAGAGGGTGTTTCTGGCACCATTGTTCAAGACAATGTGATACATTTGCTTTTGTGGAGCTAGCATCCTGTTTGCAAGTCTTTCCTTTGGAAAAAAAAAAGTCTGGGTGGTTTTCCAGGTCTGATGTAACATTTTCCATAAATATGCCTTCATAGGAAAACATTCAAAGCACAGCAAAAATCTGGTTCTGCAGGAAAAGACTGTATTGCAGAAAGGCCATTTTGGGAAGGAAGAGGCAAAAGACATTTGGAGATTGCACATCTTTCACATTGCCAAAACAAGGATCAAGCATTCCTAGTCAGAGACAATGACTTTTTGGCATTTACTGAGGAGAGTGATTAGTACAGCCTTCCTCAGCCTGATGCCTGCTGGGTGTGCTGAGACTGTCCCAGTATATTTAGAGGGCATTAGGTTAGAGAAGATAGGATTAATAGTAGGACATGGAGATGCACAATATGATTAGATCATGTCCTGTTCAAACTATGTTGCCTTGATAGAAAGTGTCTTGTAAAGGCACAGAATAATTTCTCATCATTTTATCAGCCTAAATGAATTCACTGAAGGATAAAGGCCTCTTCATTGAAGGTTACGGACCACAATCTACCATGCTGGTCTGGTGCAGACTTGTCAATACACGTTTTCCAACTTCTCAGTCTAGGGCTGACAGAGAGACTTAGCCACCCTAATGTTCCTGTGCCTAAGGAAGGACTGGAACCTGAGGCTTCCTGCTCCTAGTCCAGTACCTACTATATATATAAGTTAACTGAGCTAGATAGTGATTCCTTTGCAAACTAACATGTTTCCTGAGCAGCGGAAAGAAACTTGTTATTTTTCTAGGGCCTTGAAACATATTCCCCCCATTAATTATTGGCATATTCTTCCAATTTAGGATAAGCTAGCTATGATTAGTAACTTTGATGAGATAAAGTTTTGGAGTTGTAAGAGCTGAGGTTGGGGAGGCAGGAACCACAACCACCCCCTTCTTCAACATTACCAAACAACATGTCAAGTATCTCTTAATTCAGAAAGGTGGAAGGAAAAAACATCACGTTTAAACCCTTGAAATGTATAAAATCTGGGGGAGATGGGCAGCATATAAATTTAATAAATAAATAAATAATAAAATAAAATAATAATAAAATAAAATAAAATAAAAGTCCCTGTCATTGTTGTACATCAGTAGGCGGTCAGCTGCTGTGTTTGGCTTCATTCTTGTTGGCAACAAAAATTCTGATCTAGCTGAGCCATGTCTGCAAGTCTTCAACCAAGTCACATCAAGGAATTGAGATACACTGTGAAGTCTTAGGAGAGCTGTGATTTACATCCAAGTCCTGGCCACAGAAGTCTGATAAAAATCACCATAATGGGAATATTTTCTCCATCAATAAAAACACTGCCAAAAATTAGATAAGCCAGATCCTGTCCATTAGAACAATGTTCCATACGCTGGCGCCCTCCAGATGCTTTGGACTGAAATGCTCATGCTCTTCAACCAGCATGGCCACTGGTCTCTATCATAGGTCTAAAGAGCAAAACATACCCCTTTCTTATAATTGCCTCAGATGCTTCTATTCAAAGGGGGTTGACTTCCTCAAGATTCAGCAGGCATTTAAAAAATAACTTTAAGAGAGGATCTTAAATAGGTTTTGATTATACTGTATAGCAACATTCCCCAGTCTGGTGCTTTCAGATGTGTTTGGGGTAACAAACACATAATTTCACACAGTACTATCTAAGGACTATGAGCTGAAGTTTCCTCTAACACAACTGGAGGTTGTCATATTGTTTTAAAGTCTATGTTAAAATAATGTCTCTCTCTCTCTCTCTCTCTCTCTCTCTCCACCCCCCCCCCCCCCACACACAGTATATATATTTAAACATGATAAAAAGCCAAAGTAAAAGCAGTTACTATAGAATCGTGTACAATGGACGGAGGGGGCACCTCTTTTCTTTTGCATTTATGACTGAGGAGCCAAAAAGTTTTTTCCTAAATATATAGTCCTTTCTGTTGTTTCTGTCTTGCTAATCATACAAATCACTAGAGTCAGGAGTAGATTTTTCTTCTTCTTGCTTTTCTGAAACTTCTAGAACTTTAAGATGTGTGGACTTCAATTCCCAGAATAATTCTGGGAAATGAAGTCCACACATCTTAAAGTTCCCGAGGCTGAGAAACACTGTTCTAGAAGAGCTCAGTCCACAGAGTCTGCAAAATTATAGAGGTCATCTGTCAGTTTGGGGTCCAGTATCATCACTATACTGATGATATTCAGCTATACATCTTGGCCCCCAGATCACCCACATGATGCTGTCAAAATATTGTCCCAGGGTCTGAAGGCTGTGTGGGTGGAACAGGCTCAGCCTGACAAGACTGAATGGCTGTGGATGATTGGTCCTCCTGAATCTGGAGTGATTACATCCTTAGTCTTGAATGGGGTTGCACTTGCCCCTTCAGGATTGGTGCACAATTTAGGGATTCTTGGACTCACAGCTCATGCTCAGGCAGCAGGTGACAGCTGTGGCCAGCAAGGTCTTTGTGGAAATTAATTGAGTGTGCCAGTTGCAACCTTAACTAGGCTGGGAAACTGTTAAGACAGTCACTCAAGCTTTGGTCACCTTGTGGTTGGACTACTGCAATGCATTGTACATGGGCTGCCCTTGAAGACCACTCAAAAGCTGCAGTTGGTCCAGACTGCAGTAGCACAGGTAATTATGGGCATGCAGTTGTATGCTCATATATAACCTCTATTTTGTGAGCTGTGCTAGTTACCAGTAGGCTTTCAGGTGCAATTCAAAGTCCTGGTTTTATAGCATAGGGTCTGGTTTTTTGAGGGACCACTTGTTTTCCATAGTTTCTGCCTGTCCTTTATGCTCCAGGTCCACTTGATTAAATAGTGTTGCCTGGAAGCAAGCCTGCACTCTGGAACAATATTCCCCCTGGGATTTGAAGGCTCCCACCTTGACCTTTTTTAAAAGAGCCCTTAAAACCTGGCTCTTCCCCCAGGTCTTGGGCTAGAGTGGGTGACAGGCCCCTTGTGTGATATTCTGTCTATTCATTTGTGTGTTTTTTTCTATATTTTTTCTTTTTTAGGCTAGGTATACTTTTGTTGCTTATTGTTTTATTTTGTAAACTGCCCAGAGCAGTGACAGATTGGGGTGGCCTACAAATGTCATAAATAAGTAAGTAAGTAAGTAAGTAAGTAAGTAAGATATGACCTAAGAACAGCATCACTTGCGTTTGATTTATTGTTGTATGTACTGCAATTAGAAAGTTTGCAAGCTTTTTGATTCAACAGGATGTTTTTTCCAGACACTGCTAACAAAGCATTCTTGAAACTTCGAACAAACTTTTCGGCCAGTCATTTTATAGCGGGGGGATGTGATGCTGATGTTATATATCTGATTCTGTTCTTTTCCAGGGGTATTTGAAACTGTTCAGCTACAAATTGTTGACCATTGTAGCTTGCTGTTTGGGAGTATCTATTCTTGCAAAGAATTTTCCCTATGATATGCACAGCTGTTGTTGAAGATATTAGAAATACCTCTAGCCACTTGGAACACACATCCACCACATAGATAGTCCTCCAAAGTTTACATGAATTCCTTGCCATAGCATAGCAGGCCATTACTATGGGTGAAGTGGTGCTATTTTTGGTATATTTTGGATAAGTTAGCAGCCTGAAAAATACATTAAAAACTGTTCAGTTTTGGGTCTATTAGCCACCAAGCAAACTATGAGTTAACATCATTACTACTCCAAGATGTCCAGCAGATAGCCCCTCTAACAGTCAATCTGTCAGCTTGGATGGTATGATGATTCCAATAGAACAGAATATCTGAAGCTCAGGGTTGAACAATGGAGTTTCTGGTGGTCTCTGAGCTTGGTTGGTTATTTGCAGATGTTTCATTATCCAACATTAGTGCCCTTGATGATGTTACCTAGTTGGGTAATGAAACGTCTGCAAACAAGCAAACAAGCTCAGAGACCACCAAGAACTCCACAGTATGACGATTCTTCATCCCCACATTATACAACCACTGTCAAGTTTAAATTCATCATGGCACTGATAAAACTCCATAAACTGAGATTTTTTTGCTGTTTCCAGCAAAAGAAATCCCAACCATTCTGAGTGTTCTATAGGCTTGAAACAGTGTTAATTCTCTCCTAGTTTCTCTCTGAATCACTTCAGCTGTCAAAGAAATTTCCATCTCGTGTGGATTTTTCAGATTGTTTACCTTGTAGAGGTAAACTAGACCATCTGTCTGTGTGTCCTTTTGAGTTAAATATAACTGTGCTTTCAAAGGAACAAAACTGATGCTGAATTCAAGCAGCTGCTGTAAGTGGAATCTCCTTTTGGTGAACTGAAGACTGACAGTAATCACTAATGTTCAGTGCTGAGGGTAAACCTCCTCCAGTGCAAGTAATGGCCGAAGCATTTAACTTCCCAAAGTAAACGCGGTGCTTCCCATCTAACTGGGAATCATTTTTCACTGCAGCTGGGAGTATGCGTGATGCAAAGTTCAGGCATCCCACCATCTTTCAGGATTTGTAACATAATTGTGCCAATTCTATATTGGATCACAAGCCAAATTCACTGGTAAGAGTGGGTTATAATGTGTGATCATGGTATTTAGTTACTTGTTATTCACACAGTTTTGTTCACTGCCCCAGCCTCCCCTCTTGTTTGATTGGTGAAGCACAGTAGCTCAGCTTGGCAGAAATAAGTCCTGACAAGGATTGTAGCTATAACAATTTGTAGCTGCTTGAATGTTCCTTGCACACTTGTTGCTTTGTATGTGAATGGTGTGACCATAATATGTAATACTGGGTTTAAAGAATTCAACTTTGCTACATTACATTTGAAAGCCATAGTCTGCCAGTTTCTTCAACACCGTCCTGAGTTTTCACATTATTTTCTCTTGTGACAATGATGCTAAATAGCATTGGGTAGCACTTAATCCTTGCTACTCAAAAAAGCAAGTCTATTATAATGATGTAATCCTTTGTGGGTATCTATGGTGAGAAAAACCTGGGAATCTTCCTCTATTTCCAGCTGTTAGTAAGCCTCCGTTTTAGCTATTTTACTGAAATGTTGCCTTCCAGGGAGATAAGTAAAAATGTCCTCAATTCTAGGCAAGGGATTAGTTGTAATAGTGGATTAATGGTAACTTTAAAATCATTACAGAACCTGACAGTTTCATTATTTTTATTTATACTGGAACCAGAAGTGTAAATCCATGGGGTCCAATCAACTTTTGAAAAAATTGCTTCAGTTTCCATTCAATTCAGTTCAGTTTTTACCTTTTTATGTATGACAAATGCAACTGGTCATGCTTTGTGAAACTTAGTTGTAGCCTCCTCCTGTTATTTTGCCTTTGATGTGCTTGAGTGTGCCAATATCAACTTTGAACATAAGAACAGAATATAAAGTTACTCTTTATAGTCTTCATGATAGGAAGTAAAGCATGCAGGTTATTGACAGGACTCTAATCCAATGGCAGCTTCCTCAGCCAATCATGACCCCATGTTTTCACAACATGATGGTTACTGTATTTTGGGGAACCATTCCAATGGGAGGGATCTTTTCTTCAGCATGAGTTTTGAGTTATAATTCTGAATTCTGGCTCTCTGAATATTGCTCATTTTATTGCATTTTTTGCAGTCCTCTCCATTAAATCTTCATTGAGCTGGTGTGTGTGAAGCTGTGCCACAACAATAGCACAATTCATGTTGACTTTTTATTCTCTATCTGTATGCTATTGCAAGCTTATTTACAGCTTTCTTTTGACTGTAGCTCTATAGTATCTGTAGCAGCAATTTCCATCGAGATAGTAATTTCAAAAGCTCTCTTAAACATTTAATCTGCCTTTATTGAGACTCTTTTTAATGTGTTCTTTCAGACTCCACAGACTACCCAGTCTCTGAATACACGGTTTACCCTTCACCATCTTGCCATGTTCAGACAACCTAAGTTCAGCAGTTCATATGCTCCCTCTTTTTGTTTGCCTTGAGTCGTTTATAAAAAAAATAAGAAAGGTGGGATAAAAAAACTAAAAAAAAACCCTTAAATTGCTCTGCACTCAATCATGGTTTTGACACCAAATGTTTCTGCATTATTTTTATTAGTTTTGCAAAGCTGAATTGTGAGGGGTCATGGGCAATAATTAATCTTCTTAATAAACTACACCTTGCCTCCTATAATACTACACAGGCAACTTCTTTTCAGCAACTATCTCTTTTGCCTCAAAAATGGTTCAGTTCTCTCTGAATATAACAACTAGTCACCTGTGGCACTCTCAAACACATTCATCTTCCCATTAAAGCTTATAATCTTGTCAGGTTCTTTTTCCATCTATCTTTCTTTCTCTTCCTTTGTTTGTATTGCCTTTTCACCCCCTCCAGAGATAAGACAAGGCCTGAGAGGCTGCCTATTATTGCTATTGTTATTATTTTACAATCCCACCTTTGCTGGCACCGTTATGTCTTTTCTGCCGATCAAGCAGTACACACGTAAGTCAAGGGCAGGTTTTTCTGCCATTTGGTTTACTGATCCTTTTAGAAGAATCAAATCCACAGAGTCTGTAAGATTACAATACATACAGGCAGGCCAAGCAACCATACCAAATCCTTGGCATTCTTAATTAACCAATAACAATAAATAATACTTTCCAATGACCAACCTGTCTAAATATTATCAATCATAGCAACATTTCATTTTTAAGTATGCATCACAATTTCTCAGGCAGTTGAAAATGTCACATGTGAAAATGGTAGATTTATATTTGCATGACTTACAACACAGAAAGTCCCAGTCAGCGGCATTGTCCAGTAAAGTGCATAGTTTATTGCAAAAATTAGTTTCCTGTCACGTTTGTTATGTGTAGAATGGCCTTTGCCATTGAATCCTTGTGTATTTACTCAGAAGTAAGTTCCTACTATATGCTTATTCCTGAATAAAAATACTTAAAGACATGTAAGAATGTAATCCTCATTTGTACAAGGTGCATGGATTGATATTTTATTCTGTTTTCTTAAGAAAGTTTCAAAACATTTTTTGAAATTTTGTTTCCTTTTTCCTTTTCCTACCACCTTTATAGCAAACCTACATTGCATGTTTTCTCTGCTTCTGCAGTCTGGTAAAGCCATTTTCGAACACCAACATTTCTGGCATGGTGGTTACAGCTGGTCAAAGAGAATTCTCTGATCATTAATGGTGGAAATGAAAGTTCCAGTGGATTTGGAATAGATCTTATGTGCCTGAAAATGGCAAGATCAGCTGTCTCTTCATTTAACATCCTCCATTCATCCTTGTTTATTTTCTGTCTTAATGTTCCTGTCTTCATGACTGATTGTTTGAACTTTCTCCATATACTATATTTTATAATGTTTAATGGATAGGATGGTCACACATCCTTTACTGAGGACTATTCTCTATTTGAAGAAGTTCTCTGGCTGAAACTTTCAAAAACAATCTTCTATTGATGGGTGGTCCTGGCTAGGCCAAGCTTAATAATAAGGGACTGCTGGGGTTCGGAAGTTGCCCATCAAGAGTGAGCATCTGGTCACAATCCTGCCCACTATTAGTAGACTGTATTTTTAGCTACCTGTTTTGTAGTTTTGTACGCTGCCCAGAGTCCACTGGAGTTGGGCAGCCAATAAATGTAAATCATCATCATCATCAACATCATCATCATCATCATCTGCAAGAAATACCACTTACCTGCAAGCAAGAACTGGTGGGACCACAAAACAGACAAATAATAGCAAATGAAGAAGTGCTCTGGGACTTCAGAATTCAGACAGACAAGCACCTGCTACATAACACCCTAGACTTAACAACTTTTGATAAGAAAGACAAAAAAGTCTGGATAGTGGGCATTGCAATAGCTGGAGACAACAGAATAGAAGAGAAAGAACAGGAGAAATCACAAAATATAAATACCTGCAAATAGAAATAGAACAACTGTGGCAAAAGAAAGCAGATAGTACCAATAGTTATAAGCACTTTGGGTGCAATCCCAAAACATCTGGAGCACCACCTGAACACCATTGACAAAATCACCATCAGTCAATTGCAAAAGGCAGCTTTACTTGGAACAGCTTACGTCCTGTGACAATACCTTTAACACCATCAAACAACAACATCTGCCT
This sequence comes from Liasis olivaceus, assembly GCA_030867105.1. Taxonomy (NCBI): domain Eukaryota; kingdom Metazoa; phylum Chordata; class Lepidosauria; order Squamata; family Pythonidae; genus Liasis; species Liasis olivaceus. The sequence goes on along the minus strand of CM061350.1, from coordinate 161,610,957 downwards.
ATCCCAGATCCTTGGGAAGAACTTAATAGGTGGATAAAAATGCCAAATCCAGTCTAAATATCTGGCTGATTGTGCAACCAACCATAATAATAATTTAACCTCTCATAAATATTAATATAAAATATTGATATACATATAAATTGACATATGCACATTTCAATGTGAATATACACCCAATTTTGCCTTCTTTTTTTATGACGACGACGATGATGGTGGTGGTGGTGGTGTGTGAATGGTCACCCTGACAGCGAGCCAGACTTATTTCAAAAATAATGAATATTAAATGTTAAATCCATCCTTTTCATATTTGTCTGGCTCAGGTTCCCTTCATCTTCTTCCCTTCTTACGCCCTGATTTGGAAACCAACACTATAACACCATCTGCTGCCATACATGAAGACTACATCTTAGCTGAAGACGTAATATGCAAGGAAAAGAATTGGAATGCTATCACAATATTAGTATTGCCGATTGAATATTCCATATCTGCACATTGATTGAAAGGCCATTTTAACCAGAAAGCAAATCTAATATATTTCTGTTCCAGTATTTGCACTGCATTAAATGTTGTGGGTGAGAAGTTAGAAGTTATTCCAGAAAACTCATATTCATCTTGCCAAAGGAGTACAGTGTGGCACCCATAAATAAATTTCTTATTCATGGTTAATACTAAATAAGGCTTAATGTGTTTTGAGAATGCAAATATCTACTTCCTTCTCCCATTTCATGTAAAAGTTCCAGTAAAGGGCTACAGAGAACTCTGATAAAAAAATTACGGAGAATCTGCACAATGTTTGTGTTATTTTAACTGGCCTGGATAAATTAGCAGCCTACTATGGTTTTTGAATATTTCATTTATAATCAATCAGAATGGCTAGGCTGTATTTGTGGAAAATGAGGTAGCAGATCCTCTGGTAGAATTTTTAACAATTGGGCAGTTTCAGGGTGGGAATAGGTGACTTAATAGTATGCACATTCTGCAAGGAAATTTGCTCATTAGATAAATGTTAATTCTGTAGAATGAGCTTCTTCCACCAGAGGGCAATGTTATACTTTAAAGGTTTATTTGTTATTAATAACAAGATAAATCTTTACTTGCAAGATATAATCATATCCCATTTATGGGCAACCAAATTTGATTTGAATAGATCTTTTGTCAATTATTTCAAGAAATAATGATTTTCTAAGCACTATTAATAAATGGAAACCTGACATATAAAACAGTGGCAGAACATTGTTTTCTAGAACATATTATGGGCCTGAGCCTCATAATGGTTGTAAAGCTACAAGTAATTAGGTTGGATTGGAACCCTTATGATGGTACCTCATTCCCTGGCCACTGGGAACCTGTTCTTCTGGCTCCTGGATTTTGCCAAGTACAGCCCACACACTTACAAGTTAATTTAATTTAATAATTTAATTTAAATTAATTTAGTTTAATTACTTTGGTTTAGGTGCTGTCAGACTCCAGAATGACTCTGGGCAATTCACAATGTAACAAAATAAAATATGAATAAAAAAAGCCAAGATCAATAAAGAACAAGTAAAAATAAAGAACAAAACGGCAAATCTGGGCAACAACACAGAAAACATATACAAACTTTTGCCTTATTTCTGCAGTCATAAGGGAAAGAAGGTTTTTTGGGCTTGGAGTTATAGCAGCCTGAGAACTTAAGAACTGCCCTGCTGGATATGACCAAGGGTCCAGCTGGACTTTCTTATTCTTGTCCCTCAGGAACTGTTATCAAATTTCAGTTTAGTACAGAACCACAGAATATAGATCAGGGTTCCTCAACCTCGGCAACTTTAAGAAGTCTGAACTTCAACTCTCAGAATTCTCCAGCCAGCTTACTGGCTGGGGAATTCTGGGAGTTGAAGTCCAGATATTCTTAAAGTTGCCAAAGCTGAGAAACATTATTATAGAGAGATCATAGTGTTGAAGATTGCCATAGTAACCTCTTTCTTCCTTATCTTCCTTTCCTTTTAACAAAAGGAATATTTTAAATATTAAAATTTTGTTAAAACTCATGCATGTGGACAATTCCTGTTATTTCAAATATAACCAGTGGGGTCAGGAGGAGGATAGTAAATCTTTACCTAGACTATTAATGTTTTACTCAAATGTTTGGAGGAGAGAATTCAGGAAAAGATCAATGACATTTTCTTGCTTGAATCTAATCCCCTGATCCTGCAATGCTGCTACCGTGCACAAGAAACCACTTCAAATAACAACTCATGCTTCAGTCTCATGGTAACATTAGTACGTATTCTGTCTATGATCCCTTTATATAGAGATGTGGGGAGCAGACAAACAATTGCAAGTGTCAGAAGGCAAACGGTGCGCAACAAAAAAGTTGGCAGATTCATTAATGTATCTACCTCTGCCCCTTTAAGCTCTCAGGACAGGTCACAAAAACAGAAATAAATAGTCTCCTCTGAAGCATGTTTGTCAAACTATTAATTAAATTATAACGTCCAGCTAAAGAGATAAGCCACGTTGGCAGCAGCGGTTAGGTTCTTTTGTTGTTCCCTCTCATTAACCAAACTGCTGTTCTGCATTCAAAGTACACCAACCAGCTACTGTAGATTTCTCACAATGGGAGATCAGCAGCAGCCTCGTCCAAAAGCAGCAAACTAGTTTAGGGGATACAGAACAGGTCACAGAGTACATTGCTCTTTCCTTTAATACTTGCTACAACCCCCTAGCATCTGCTGCCTGGCTTATGGCTTCACTTTCTCCAATGATAAGGCTGGCCCTGGGTGTTACACATCAACAATACTCCCATTATACCCAAACCTGTCCAGAATGATCTCACGACAGTACCATTTATGGGTGTTAACTAGGAAGAGAATTTCTGTAGCTCAGGGTTGAACTGTGGAGTCCTTGGTGCTCTCTGAGCTTGGTTGTTTGCTTGCAGATGTTTCATTGCCCAACCAGGTAACATCATCAGTGCCTTTCCAGAGTATAATCTTATAGATGGAAAGGCAGACTGGGGGGAAGGCAACGAGCATGCTGATGAGGAATTGTGGGAGTTGAAGTCCAGTTCATCTAGAGAGCACTGGCATGGAAGGATCGCTTTATCACATTCCAGATATTCATCCCAGCATTACCTCTTTTGTCTCCTTTACTGATAGAGTTATACCACCAACAAAAGGGCATGGATGGCATGGACAGACTACCTGCAATGTCTAGCTTTCCACCTCTTTGTCTGGATGTGAGACGATATGGCAGACTTCAAAATATCTTTCTCTGGATTTGGATGAAAGGCTGAGAACTACTTATTGCAGTTGCCTACTACTGCAATTTTGGCTCAAATACATTAGCGACCTTTCCATTGTAAAGAGAATAAATTGGCAATTTCTAACATTAAAAAAAAATCCTTGTATCATTTGTATGATACCAAAAATTATTCTTGTGTCTCCATTCCTATTTTCTGTCTTGGGCGAAGTTATTTTATCTGTTATGGAAAACTAATTTCTAATATTCTTGTTGCTATTACTGAAACCAAACAAATTCCCAGAAGTCAATAAGAATCACTATGTCTTTTCCCACCTCCACATTTGGCTGATTTGCTTGGTACTGAAGTGCAGTGAAAGCAACAGAAACCTAAGTCAAGGAAGAAAGCCATTGTACAGGTAGTCCTTGTTCAGTGACCACAGTAGGGACCAGCAACTAGGTTGCTAAACGAAGTGGTTGCTAAGTGAAACCACGACTGTGATTACGATCTTACTTCAGCTTTCCTTTGCTTTACAGACCCGTGAAGGTCATAAATGTGAGCAATGGTTGCAAAGTTACTTTTTCATCACTGTCATAACTGCAAAAGGTCACTAAATGAGGCAGTCACTAAACAAGGACTAACTGTACAGCAAGATTGATGCTGTACTATGCTTTGAGCTCTGATTCTTTCAGTTTTCAGGTGAGCATTGAAACCCAGAAATCAGATAGATAATTTAAATAAATCAATATCTCAACTTCTAAGAATCCAATCTGCAAACATAAGAGGCATTCTGCTTTCAGTGTTAAGCTTTCAAAAGACAAGCAAGCGATAAGCAGCAGAAATCGAATCAAGTTTCTTCATTATCAACAGATTAATGCTTATTTATTCAAAGCTTTTTTATCCTGCGGCTGAAAGTGCAGCTTCTAGAGGAGCTTAGGAATGATCAATATAAACAAGACCATGCTTGCTTGCAGGCTTAGAAACCAAAAGATAGAACACAAAAGGAAAACTGGGAAGTGAAGATAGCAAATTTAGGCTGAGATTCTTACAAGTTAGATAGTCATTCTTACAATGACTTCTTAGTTCCTGAGGTTTGTGGCAGTTCCTTCTCATCCAGGAGTCCTTAATAACTTCAACCCTGGAATTTATGCTGGAGAATGAGAACTCTTTTTGATGGGCCTTTCTGATACATTCCTCTATCTCTGGGTCCCCCCGTCTGGCTTTCTTAGAGAAGGGGTTTGGCTTTAGGGAAGGAAATCCATGTCTCTTCTCAATCTCCTTTGTGACACTCGTTGAATGAGTAACTATTGGTTAATTAGGAAACAAAGCTCAGGGACAAGCCTCCAGCTCTTTGGGAGCACTGGGAATTGACGATTTCCCAGGATCCAGGGGAACACATTCTTTAAATGTAGCATTAAATTAACATGCCCCTGGAGATATAACTGAGTGGAAAGTATCTGTTCTTGGAGATGTTTACATTTCAAATTTGTGTGATTATTTCATGCACTTTTCCTGCTATAATAATTTTATTCCTACTACTTGCTATAATCCTTTGAAATTCTAGGCATATTTCTGGAATCTGAACACAACTAACCTTTAAAAATTTATTTTTAACTATTTTAGATCACTTATTTGCTTAATAAGCACTTAAGGCAACATACAGTATATAAAATGTTGGAAGGATATATTAATATGAATGGTTTTCATATGTATATTTTATTTTATTTTATCCATTTATTCATTTATATATCAAATTTATATAGCTGCCCATCTTACAAAAAGTGACTCTGGGCAGCTTACAACAAAATATTTTATATACAGTGTGTGTGTGTGTGTGTGTGTGTGTGTGTGTGTGTAAAACAGTCATTAATTAAAAGCTTTAAAAAACATAAGACTTACAGGAGATGAGATGTTAACAGCAATAATGGAGCCACCTCAAGATCTCACCAGTCCTCTGGGACCCCCAGGCCTGATGACATAGCAAGGTCTTGAGGGTCTTCCAGAAAATAAGTAGAGATGGTGCTAACCTCACTTTGGAGGGGGAGGGCGAATGTTCCATAGGGCGGAACCACCAAGTATAGTTCCGCACTAGAACCCATTCACCTGACACCGCCCCATGGGCCGCATCTGTTAGATGGGACCTGCATCATGCCTCTTCTGCCAGTTCTGTTGGGGTTGGCAGATGTAATTGGGGAGAGGTGGTCCCTCAAATAACCTGGCCCCATGCCATGTAGGGCTTTAAAGGTCAAAACCAGCACCTTGAATTAGACCCAGAAGCAAACTGGCAACCAAAGCAGCTCATGGAACAGAGATATAACATGTGCTGTTCTAGAAGCACACATAACTGCTTGCACCACTGCATTTTGCACCAGCTGAAGCTTCCAGATACACTTCAAAGGCAGCCCCATGTCAAGCATATTACAGTAATCCAATTGAGAGGTGACTAGGGCATGAGTGACTATGTGCAGAGCCCCCCAATCTAGGAACAGGCACAACTGACGCATAACACTAAGCTGTGTGAAGGCCCTCCTAGCCATGATTGTCACCTGCTCTTTGAGCAGTAGTTGTGAGTCCAGGAGGATCCCCAGATTGTGCACTAGGTCTGTCTGGGGCAATACAACCCCATCCAGCACAAAAGATGGCATAGTCCTAGAACCAGCAGGCCCCAAAACCCAAAGCCACTCAGTCTTGCCAGAGTTCAGCTGAAGCTTGTTGTTCCCCATCCAGACCCTCCAGACACCAGGCTAAGATGTTCACAGCATTGCTTAATTTGCCTGGGGTAGAGATATATAGTTGGGTATCATCAGCATACTGATGATACCTCATCCCATGGCAACAGATGAGCTTGCCAGAAGCCTCATGTAGATGTTGAATGAGAGTGGAAAGAGCACTGAACTCTGCAGCATCCCACATAGTAGGGGCCGAGGGCAGGATCTCTCTTCCCCAATCACCACCAACTGGAATCGATGTCAGAGAAAGGAGGCAAACCAGCACAATACAGTGCCACCCGCTCCCAATCCTCTGAGTCAATCCAGGTATTGAAAGCTGCAGAGAGGTCAAGTAGGGCAAGGATGGATGCACAACCCCCATCCCGCCCTTGCCAGAGATCATCCAAAAATGTGACCAATGCCATTTCCATCCCATACCCAGGTCTGACCCCCAACTGAAAGGGATCCAGATAATCCAGTTCATCCAAGGTCCTCTGAAGCTGCTAAGCAACCACCTTCTCAACCACCTTCCCCAGAAAGGGGAGGTTAGATACTGGATGAAAATTGTCCAGTATATTGGGGTTCCGTGACTGCTTCTTGAGGAGGGGCAAACCAAGGTCTCTTTAAAAGGTAAAGAAACAATTCCCTGACTCAAGGAAGAATTCACCACCACTAGAACCCACTCACCTGACACCCCCCACGGGCCGCTTTAACAAGGCAGGAGGGGCAAGGGTCTAAAGAGCAGGTGGCTGAGCTCACAATCCTAAGGGCCCCGTCCACTTCCTCAGGCCCAACAGGTTCAAACCATTCCCGGATAACTGGGCAAGACTCCTCCCCAGGCAACTCCTCCAGACCTGCAACAAGCATCCAACTCCGAGCAAATTTGAGCGAATTTGTCCAACAGATGCTGAACAAATTTTTCTGCACACACCTACAGGAAGTTCTCCAAGCCCCCTCTACCCAAGAGGACATGTGTCACCCGAAACAGGGCTGTGGAACAGCTATCTGCAGACACAATAAGGGTAGAGAAGTACTGGCATTTCACCATCCTTACTGCCACAAGGTAGGCCTTAATAGCGGCTCTAACCCGTGTTTGGTTGAGTTCACCCCTGTTGAACGCCAATGATGTTCTAGATGTCTCTCCTCTCATTTTATCTCCCTCAACTCTTCCGTAAGCAATGGGGAGTGACGGGATCCACAAGAGGGGAGAGGTCGTATGGGCATGATCTGATCCAAAGCCTCAGCACTCCCCACCCCCGCATTCCAAGCAGTGACCAAGGCTTCATATGGCCTGTGCAGCAGCCCTCAGCTCCCTCTGAAACCCATCTGGGTCCATCAGTAGCCTTCATTTATTTTCTATTTTCTATTACTGTTTTATTATTCTCTGTGTTATATTTCCTATATAATTAAAGTTTTAGAACATGTTTAAAACTTTTTTTTTAAAAAAATAGAAAACTGACTAAAGCAAAGGCTGATTTAAAGTCTGATATATTCAAAATATTCTTACATTTGATTCAGCCATTGACTTGGTTCACACTTTTTCTAAGTTATGCCTTGTTTAACCATGGTCTATTCAATAAAGCACAATGGTGGTGTTCACACAACACACTGAGCCAAAACAGAATCAATCTCCTTTTGTTTAGTGCTATATGTTTATCACATCACTGTTTGGCTATATCCATGAATTTAGTTATATCATCTATTACACACATTGTACCAGAAGAATTAAATTAATATTTCACTTACCTGAAAATAATTATAAATTGCATCAACAGAGCCAGTGAACTCAGAATACCTGGGAGTACAGATGGTATAAGCAGAAGTCTTTGTTTTCCTGGCTTTGTTGGTTTGAAGGTGATGAAGGGCTTAAGTGTTGCTTGTTTGTATATTTGCCTCACCTAGCAGGTAACTGCAAATCTCCCCAGTGCTGCCTTCCACTCTTGTACCAGATCATGAGATGTTCCATCAAGGGAATTTGATAGCCAGCACAGGCCCATGAGAATGGTTCCCCAAGCTGTATAAGCTCTGCCTCATAAAACAGAGAATCTCTAGAAATGAGTCCTGCATTCTGTGATGAATCTTCACTCATTCAAGATAAGCCTTTAAATATAAAGAAGGGATTGTCAAGCAATTTTGGCTGAGGCCCTGTTTGAGATTCTGGAGAGGCATCTGGGGAGTCATTTAAGGACCAAGCTAGATGAGAGTGATGGTACATTGAACAAAAACAACTTGCGTGCTTAAAAAAAAAAAGGTGTTGGATTTCATAGGACTTACATCTTATCACTTTATAACTTGGAAATTTAAAAAAGCAGAATGGAATTTATCAGACAAAAGACCCCAAATGTTCTCATGTAGCAAAAGAACACATTCACCACAATCCAATATCATTATAGGTCTTAAAATCTTTGTGCTAAATTGATTCTGATAGTAATGGCTATGAATTTGGAATAGTGATCTTTCAAATAAATTCCATTTCTAAATAAAGCAATATGGCCATTGCCTCATCAGTGACTTACAGCATAATATCACCCAACCATTGGTGAAGCAATATAATTTCTGTCCTAATCACTGTTATATCAGTTCATCAATGGGTGGATAACCCCAGAAGACAAAAGCAACTCATCATTTTCTATGATAATAGTGCTATGAGATGTGAGAATTGCTGTTATTTTGTGTTGCTTGTTTTAATCCTTTTACTGTAACTAGAATGTAAGTCACTGATTGAAGTGATCAATAAGCAATTAGAGGAGGTTTTTTAGGGTATTTTTAATATGTTTTTAATTATTTATAGTTTTTAGCCATCTTGGAGAGAACTGTGTTTTTTATTGTGAGCCGCCCAGAGTCACCCGTTGGGGGAGATGGGCAGCACACAAGCTGAATAAATAAATAAATAAATAAATAAATAAATAAATAAGCCTGAGATGTATATGTTTATTTATTTATCTATTAAATTTCTAGGCCACCCAACTCCAAATGACTTTAGGAGGGAGGGAAGGAGAGAGAGAGAGACTGAGACTGAGACTTCTGGGGGAGATATGGTGAACTGAAGGCAGCTCTGTGAAAGAGGAGCTAATGACCACAGCAAAGATCAAGAAACCAGTCTATTCGCTGGTCTACTTGGATAAGGAAAGGACAGGAGATCACCCGCATGTGCTCTGGATGGCTGTTCCTCACAAGGAGACTGCAGGACAGTGGTTTTCCATGAGTTTGAGCACCAGGAGATGAAGGGATTAGCTATCTTGCTAGCAACTGTGGCAGAGCCTTTTAAAGGACACTAAGTTTGCAAACCTCACTTTCTAATCACTTTCTGAAATTGTCTATTAACCATCTTAAAGCTATTAGAGACTTTTGGAACAACAAGTTTTAAAAGTCTTCATTGGGTGAGTTTATCTTCAACTCTGAACAAAAGAAAAATTCATTATAAGCTTAAGAACTTAAAGAATATGAAATAAACAGCAAAAAACTAAATAAGATTTTGATCTTAGAAAGTTATAAATGGACTAAGGTCCAGATAAACTTGGAATATTGAAACTTTTACAATAAGATTTTGGAATTAATTATAAAGAACAAACAGCTTCTTGTGAGAAATAGATCTGTTTTAGTTTTTGGAAGACATAACAAAGATAAGTAATTTCATGATTTAAAAACTGGACACTAGAGGGTATTAAAGATTTTAGGTAAAGGAAAAGAATACAACCCTATAAAATTCAAAATGTTTTAACAATGAAAATACTGGAGACTTTTGAAAAATGGAGTCAGAAATTAGCAATCACAATATCAACAATGTCAGTAATGATGTCTGCTTCTATGGACAGACTATGTCCAAAAGATGTTATTGAAGAAATGACAGATGTAGAATAAATTTTAGCTGACAAGATAGAGATGGTATCAAAAGTAGATTTACAACTGACAGGGCAAGAGAAGGACTTAGAAAAGGATGTTTTACTGGATCTACAAAAAAAATTGACTGATGTTTTAAAATTCAAAAGGGAAATGCAAATGATGAACCAAGAGATTGACCTGGACAATTTTTTCCTACTGGGTTTACAAAAGATGCTTGTTAAAGCCTTGAAGAATTCTATGAGATGGAACAAAGAAGAAATGAAGAGAAATAAAATCCTACAATATTTGAATGAACTAAAGATTAAGACTGTTAGAAGTAAAAGGAAGGAATATAAAGTTGGTTTATTTGATCAAGGTTAAAACAAGATATGATAGGGCCTTTTCTGCCATGGCCCTGCCCTGTGGAACAGCTCGCCAGCTGAGGTGTGGGCTGCCCCCGCTCTCCTGGCTTTCTAAAAAGGTGTAAAAACATGGCTATGCCAGATGGCCTGGGGGCTTGATGGGGGCTCGCGTTGCTGAAACTGGCTGGTGGGATGATTGATACTGCTTCTCCCATTTCTTGAATTGTAGCTGGCTTTTATAGATGTGTTACTTGTGATTTTAATTGGGGGGTATTTATATTTTTATTGCTATTATTGTCTTGGTTTTTAATTGTAAGCCACTCAGAGTCACCCTCTGGGGGAGATGGGTGGCATATAAATTTAATAATAAATAAATAAATAAAAATATGTTGTTACTTCTGGCAACCCTTTATGGACTTTCTGCTAATACCAGGACTGAAAAGATGATGTTTTATGGAATTGTTTATAGATAGGAGAATGTGATATGGGATGAAGAAATAATTGTAACCTTAGAGGGGGTGAAAAGTCTCTAAATTTGTTTATACTTGTTGTGATGAAGGTTGGAAGTCACTTCTTTATATATTTCTTTTCTCTTTATTATATTCTTATCTTTTTCTTTCTTCTCTTTTTTCTTTTTCCCTGCACTTTTTATACTTTCTTTCTATCCTCTTTCTTTAAGTTTAGATTATATTAGATTTTACTATTATAATCAGAATTCTTAATAAAATTATAGGATTTTATTGGTGTTGCCCAGAAATGGTTTGTAATTGCCTTCTTCTGGGATATCTTTTTCACTTCCCACTTCAGCCCACATGCCATTCATGTACCTAGTGCCAAAAGCATTAAAATTAGGGATTTGGAGTGGAAAGTGGAATAATGCAGTTCCAGGATTCTTTCTAGGGAGGTGCAGCTGACAAACCTGCAGCCCACCAGCCTCTTCTGTGAAGGATGAGCAACAAGATATGACTTAACATGGACTGTGACAGATTAGCATCAAGGAAGTCATGGAAACAGAAAAATAATAAATGGATACTGCTTGTTGTTGTTTAATTGGGTTCCTTCACTCCAGCAGTATAAATGACAGCACTATTTTGAAAGTTGGTTCCATTTTTAATGCCAAGCTGGAGGCTATGTTTCAGCTGTCGGAAGATCTTTTGTTGAAGTTCAGTGTGCTTTAAAGTAGAAATTATATTCAGAAGTGAACATGATTAAATTCAATGGTGCTTACTCCCAAGTAAGTATTTATTAGATTACTATCCTGTCTCATAAGGGTATTGTGAGGTTTTATTACTGGTTTAGTAATAAGCAAACTGCATGTAGAAAGGAGTAAAGCACAAATAAATAACATTTATATCCTACAGTACCATGTCCTTATTTCTCATCCTGATGTATTGGTAGGAATAATATCTTAAGCCAGCCCTGAGTTTTCTGTACATCTTTGACTTCATCTACTTTCTTTCTAAAAGAACACAGAATGCTCTGGGCAGAGAAGTGTCTCACTGATCATCGGGTGTCATAATAGGTGCTATGTTGCATGGCAACAATTCTCTCTGTTCTTTTTGATTGTGGAGGATGGGATTATGGTCATTCATCCAGTTACATGCCTTACTGATACCATTTTTTTTTTTTTACAGAAGGTGAAGTCAATTAAAATTAATAAGTATGCCCATGACTAGTATGTTTAAAATGATGGGGAAAACATTAAAAAAAACACATTAGTTTAGGTTTTGCTCTTAGCTGGTTTGAGACTAAATGCAAGCCGTAGTACTAATAAAGTTGTGTTCATTCTGGTTGCCTATGCAACCTGTTAGAGTATTTTCCAGAATCCATTTCCAGATGATATTTTGTTATATATTTATAATACTGCAATATTATAAGGTATAGCTCATGAAATTATCATATCAGATCATGAAGAGAACTGATAGTTCTTTCACAGCAAAGCTGTATTTTGTGTCTAAAATTTGAGAAAGCAAATTGTATGTTCCTAATTTGAGAGGCATATTATGAATTGTGTGTACAGGCAGTCCTTGTTTAGTGACCACAATTGGGATTGGCAACATGGTCACTAAGTGGAAAATCACATGACCACAACTATGCTTCCAATTTTACTTCAGATTTCTTTTTCCCCATTCCCCCACCCTTTAGAATGCTCACCCTGGCACTGGGATAATTAGCAAGAAAGGAATTAATATTTATATTTACATTCGTTGGAGAGGAAGGGATTACAAGACAGAAAGCAGGCACACAATGGGGAATACACATTGAAAGGAATATACTAGTGCCGGCTGTTTGTCTACAGCACTTCCAGCTCCCAGCTGGTGCTAGCACTTTCCTTTTGATCTGTATTCCCCATTGTGTGCCTCCTTACTCTCTCATAATCCCTTCCTTTCCAATCTCTCAGCTCTGAGGGGAGGGGAAGAAAAAAAAACACGTCAGGCACAGGAGAGATTGCCTAAGGAGATCACCTCTTTAAACAATCTCTCCACTCTCCGAGGTGGGAAAAAAAGGGGGGAAAAACAGGTCAGGCATAGGGTAACATGTACTAACTGACCGTAATGGCAAACAAATGACTGAGAGAGAGATGCTGCAAAGGTCATAAATGTGCACTTTGGTTGCAAAATTATTTTTTTCAACACGGTTGTAATTTCAAATGGTTGCTGCAAGAGGCAATCGGTAAGGGAGGTTTCCCTCTATGTTTAAATTTGAAATCCTTATATATCTCTATTCAGAAGTAAATCCCATTAGATATACTTGGATTTGCTCTCTGATAATTTTGTTGTTCAGTCGTTAAGTCGTGTCCGACTCTTCGTGACCCCATGAACCATATTGCGCCAGGCCTTCCTATCTTTCACTGCCTCCCTGAGTTTGCTCAATTTCATGCTCATTGCTTCAGTGATGCTATCTAGCCATCTCATCCTCTGCTGTCCTCTTCTCCTTTTGCCTTCCTTCTTTCCCAGCATCAGGGTCTTTTCCAAAGAGTCCTCTCTTCGCATTAGATGACCAAAGTATTTGAGCTTGAGCTTCATTATCAATCCTTCCAATGAGCAATCAGAGTTGATTTCCTTTAAGATTGACTGGTTTGACCTCCTAGCAGTCCAGGGGACTCTTAAGAGTCTTCTCCAGCACCACAGTTCAAAGGCATCAATTCTTCAGCGTTCAGCCTTCTTTATGGTCCAGCTCTCACAGCCATACATTACTACTGGAAAAACCATAGCTTTGACTATGCGGATCTTTGTCGGCAAGGTGACGTCTCTGCTTTTTAATATGCTATCTAGGTTTGCCATAGCTTTCCTCCCAAGGAGCAAGCGTCTTTTAATTTCATGGCTGCAGTCTCCGTCTGCAGTGATCTTGGAGCCCAAATAAATGAAGTCTGTTACTGCTTCCATTTCTACCCCTTCTATTTGCCAGGGCTCTGATAATTAGGCATATGATTATATGCATGCACAACACTCTGTAAATCTAGCCCTGCTAAATTGTTATCCCTAATTAATGTAACAAAATAGAAATGGAAAGGTGAAACAGTTTTGTCAATACTAAACGTTTCTGAATTCAGGCAATGCAGTAAAAGCAAGACACTAGGAGTTACCTTATCCAATCCCACCATCTATTTAATTAGATTTCCAGCAGTTTCTCACATTGCCATAAATTGTTGATGACTCCATCAAGATCTCAAGTGCAAAGTGAAGTAAAAAGAACCATTAAGTCTTGCTTTAAATTGATACATCCTGGAAGTTTTGGATTGTGTGTGTGTGTGTGTGTGGTTTTTTGTTTTTGTTTTTACTGTTCTTTTGCCATGTTATCTCCATAGAAACATATATGATCACTTATTATTGGTTATCAAAACCAGTGGTTTAAATTAAGCCACCACAATTCAGGGAAATTTATGTTCCCAGACAGCATTTTGTCTCATGTCATTTTATTGCTCAGATCCAGGCGTGATGCACAGATTTTAAAAGTTCATGTTTTTTCCTAGTCAACCTATGAATATATAAGTTATGCCCTTCTTCATAATATAACTGCAATACAAACCTGTCCTTTCCTCAATACAAAAGACCTTTGCAAAGAAGGATAGGCATGCGCAGAGTAGATCATAGTAACAAATAATCAGGACACCCAAAACTACAAGAAGTTTAATCTCTCTCCAATCACACCTGATTTGGCCCCTGGACAGTAAAAATCCCTGCTATGATAGAGATGCAAACCCCAAATTCAAACATTGTTGTCATTCTTCTGATTTAAAGCTACCAAATCTGGACTGAAAACTTCCAGCTGACCAGTAGATGTCAGCAAGGAAGTACAGAAAACTTTAACTCTTTGCGGACATCTGGTGGTCATCCTAAAAGCAAGCCAGCACATACAGGCCCTTCCATCGAATGTTTAGTTCCCGGTTTAATTAGACCTCATACTAAAAACAGACCAAGGGAGATTAAGAGGCAAGAATTATAAATGATTGGATATCATTCATTCTAGGGACCTTCCTGGAGCTATAACAAATACTGTGCAGCTGGCTGATAAATAAACAGATCGATCTGAATGCACTCTCGGGAGTCCAGCTGATTTCATTATACCTATTTTTGTCTCAGGCACATCACCCACGGCTTTGTAAGTAGTACAAACAAAACAAAACAAAACAAAACACACACACATACTTGCAAGTAGCCAATGGAAAGAAAACAGGAAAACCAATTGTTTACCATGCAAACAGATATGGTTGTATCGGCACAGTAATGGCTTCTTAATGGGGTAGTGTACCAGAGGAGCAGGTCAATACCGCCTTTGGATGAAGAAGAGCAGGGTACCAGTCAGTATAGTACGGAGTTCACTTAGCCCTTGGAATTATTCTATTAACATATGCCAATAAGTACTTCTCCAACCCCTTTGATACAACTTTTTATACAACAATTTTCAGATTTCCATTAAATAGAGTCTGAGTTAGAGAGGTACATATTTAGTAACCCAGGGTAAAAAGAATCTATTTAATATGTAATAATAAAAAAAGCTCTCTGGCTGGACACGCTGTGCAATGTGGTGTGGGTAAGTGGGAACTCTTGACCAGACAAAGGCTATGTAGAAATAGGAAAGCAAGGGGCCATTTAAGAATTCATCTATAATTCAAATAGAGAATAGTCACTACATTTAGCAATGACTTTTTTTTATTATGGGAACTGAAGGCTAACCCATCTGGAAGACAATCCGATGGGTAGAGCCACAGTGGATTTTCTAATCAGAGCAAGGCTAAACAACCATTGGCCTTCATACATAGCTGAACTACAACTCCCAGAATTTCTTTTTTTACCATTGATTATGTTGACTGAGGCTGCTGGGAAATGTAGCTCTGTCTCATCTAGAGAAAAACCAATTGTCCAACCTGTAATTAGAGCCCAAACAAGCTATTGTGTCAGTACTAGCCATAATCTAGCACTTCCTTCTTCATGAAGCCTAGGCTGACCACATGCTATTTTATGCCTTTTTCATTTCTTTATTATATATTTTGAAGGAATACATGAAATAAGTAATACAAATAAGAAAATCAGGTACAGGTAAAGAAAAACAGGCGGATAAACAGCAAATCTGAAATATCATAAAACTAGTACAATCCATTATGTCACTGGAAACTTATAATATTATGAAATATTTCATATCCATTTTCTAGTCAAAGTCCAAATATCCTTCTTAAGCTTTAAACTAAAAAGTACTTGGTTAAGATTGTTTGAATCATGGAAAAAAAGCTATAAGTAGTGAATAATGTATTATACAAATACTATAAATTATACCACAAGTTACAATATGAATTCTAAAACCCAAATTTTGGGTGTGGCACAATTCCATGTATAAGGTTATATCCAAGAATGGTTTCCAGTTAAAATTACATTTTGTGTATTTAACTTTTGAATACAAAATTAATCTAGATGTTGAGGCATACTAGCACAATTTATTTAGCCATTCTTCCAAAGAGGTAATCAAACATTTTTTTCCAATAAAGGGCACATAAAACATTGCAATCATTAACATATGCAATCCCAATTCAGTGTATTTTGAAGGGCTATATGGTTTGATAACATTTAATAAAATTATCTCAGATTGCAGTGGGAATGTAACTTTCAAAATTTGTTCCATTATACCGTGAATCATTTTCCAGTATTGTTGGGTTTTACAGCATTGCCACCACATATGAAAGAAATATCCAACCTGCTCATTCCATTTACAACATTGTATAGGTAAAAAATTATTTATTTTAGCAATCAAGACTGGAATAATATACCAATGATAAAATACCTTATATCAGTTCTCTCTGAGTATAATGTTTGCAGACTAGAGCCCTAATGGAAAGGGAATGCCAGATGTTCAAACTAGTTTTAGAAAAAGCCAAGGAACAAGAGACATTATTACTGATCATCTTGAATAATTAAGAAAGCCAAAGAATACTGTACTAAAAAGAAGTCACTATATGCTTCATTGATTATAGAAAGGCCTTTGATTGTGTCAACTGTATCAAGCTGTGGAATGTCCCTAAGAAAATGGGAATCCCAGAACATCTCATTGTCCTAATGCAAAACTATACACAGGACAGGAAGCCACAGTCTGGACAGAACATGGTGAAATAGACTGGCTCCAGCTGGCAAAGGAATGAGACAAGATATTATACTCTCCCCTTATTTATTCAGCCTATATACTGAATATATTTTGATGGAAACTGGATTGGAAGAAGACAAGCACAATTTTAAAACTAGAGGAAGAAACTTTAATAAACTGCACTATGCTGATGACACTACTGTAATAGCTGAAAATGCAAATGATCTGGAAGCTCTATTAATGAAGGTCAAGGAGCATGTGAACAAATGGAATTAAGATGAGATATAAAAAGAAGAAAACAGTGATAACAGGTACTGCAACCAGCTTTAAAACTGACACTGGCAGCATTGCCTTTTAGGATCAACTATCAACAGGAAAGGAACTAGCAGTCAAGAAATACACTGCAAGCTAATTTGTGGTAGAGTAGCAATGAAGGCTTTGGAAAAGATATTCAGATGCCATAATGTGTCTATACCTGCAAAGCTCAGAATTGTGCAGGCAGTGGTTTTCCCTGAGACACTCTATGGATGTGAAAGTTCATCTCTAAAGAAGCAGGATAAAAAGGATATTGAAGCTTTGGGATATTGGCGTTAGAGAAGACTCTTAAGAATACCATGGACAGCAACAAAACCAAATAGATCATAAAACAAATCAGTTCATAATTCTCACTCAGGTTCCTCAAGAAGTCCATTATATTGGGAAAGGTGGAAGGAAAGAGAGGAAGAGGATGACCAGAAGGTAGGTGGATATACTTGATTACACTGACAATGGAAGACATGAAGAGCCAGACTGAGGACAGATCACCCCAGAGAAGGTCTCTTAATGTGGTTGCTAAGAGTGGATACCAACTTGATGGTACATAATCAATCAATCAAGCTCTTGACTGGAATAGGAAATTGGTCAAACCTTCATGTGGTTGTAGTTTTTTCTCTGAATAGGTCCTTCAGTTGAACAGCAGGGTTAGAGTTACTGGGATTGAAATAAGCATGTGTCATTTTAAGAAAGAGCGAGAGAGAGCTATGAATTATCTAAATGAGAATTGAATGAGAGGGTGCATGGTTCCTCTCCAAAAATCAGATGCTTTACTATTAGAATAATTTGCCGCTTGCCTCTATGCAATGATTCTGGGTTTTTAAAGATTTGAAATTAAGAGTTTCAAAAATCGGCTTCTACCTCTGTCAGAGGAAATTACCCTTTCTCCTGGCACTTCTTACTGCTTTGATAGTATTATTAAATTATCTGGGTTTTGTGAAACAGATTGATATGGAAGAGATAGTTAATGAAGGGACTGATATAAAACATTCAGTAGGCAAGATACAATATTAAATCCTTTCCACCTCATTATTATTTTACATATTACTGTTGTATCACAGATATATAATATGCACATTTAAGAAAATCATTTAGGAAAATCAGATTTAAGAATTTCATAGTCTCTCTTCCATTCAAATTCTTTGTTTGATCTGAATTTTAGGTCTGCTTTGATTTTATTATATATTTTAGTAATTTGCCAGGAAATCAGAAAAACACAGGGAAGTGTAGTGTTCCAAATACTTCTTTCTTTCATAATGCATCCATGGCTGTAGATATTTCTACAAAACTGGGTATTCCTACAGTCAACAGATTATTCATGCTGGCTCCTAACTGATGTGATTTGTTCAAACATTTGCACAAGTGAAGTGAGTTGGTCTCAGATTTTGTCATAATAGGACTTTGTTCACAAACAGATTAACCTAAAAAGCTTTGTTAAGAAGTAAATATATACCAACATTTCCCTCTGTCATGTGCAGTACTTTAAACAAGATATTTAAATCTGAACTGGAAGCCATTCTGGATTTTCTGAAACTGGGGCTTGTATTCTGCATTAAAGGTTACAAGTCCCAGTTTCTAGAAACCAAAACAATGGGTCATTGGGGGTGGTAAAATGGGACTAATTTAGCCCTAATCCTAAAATAGGCAGCATGTGTGTTTAACTTGGCATACCCTGCAGATTTAGCTTATTTCTTAAACAGATCACTGAATTTTTATTTCAATGAATCTCTTCTAAATATGATTAAATCTGGATTGACCTAATGAAAAGTCAGTTCAAGCACTGTAAACAGCAATGATTCAGTACTACCTTCCACAGCCCAAAGACCTCCAGCTGTATTCAGTTTCAGTTCCTATGTGTTTCAGTCAGCATGGTGGTTGACTGAGAATTATGGAAGTTGAAAACACTCAGAAGGTACCAGTTGGGAGAGAATGCTGCCTTGCTTTAGTGCTTGCAATTTGCAGAGAACATCTACTGCAAGGAAGTAAAAGAATGGGGAGAAGAAAACTCCCTTTTGTTTTGCTCTGAGAGATATCAACTGAGTTAGCTATTCATAGCAATATGTGAGCTTCATTTGAACAAAATTGTGTTAACAGTTGTTTTCCTCCTTTCTCCAAGGCTGGTTCCAGTTGGGGGGGGGGGGCGGAGAGGTTGAGCCTGAGGCCCCTGCTTTGTGGGGTACCTGAGGGCTCTACCCTTTCCCCAGTCCTATTTACATCTACATGAAACTGTTGGGCAGTATGCTGATGATATCTAGTTGTACATCTCCCTCCTGGGCTGACCAAGTGATTCTTTCAAGGTCCTTTCCCAGTGCCTGGAGGCTGTGAAGGTCTGGTGGGGGAGAACAGGCTTTGGCTTAATTCTGGCAAGACCAAGTTGCTGTGCGTTTTAACACCCCCTGGTTCCAGGGATTTTCCATCTTTAACTCTGCATTGGGGTGCATTTCCTCAGTCAGGGTTGGTGTACAATTTAGGGGTCCTCCTGAACTCTCAGCTCCTGCTTGAAGAGGTGGCAGCTGTGGCCAGGGCGGCTTTTGCACATTCCTGGACCAGGAGGCCTTGGTCATGGTACTCATGCCTTACTCACCTCCCATTTGGATTACTGTAACATGCTCTACATGGGGCTGCCCTTGAAGAGTACTTGGAAGCTGCAGGTTTTTGCATTTCTCGTTATGCTCATGTAACACTTCTGCTCTGTGAGCTGCACTGGCGCCCAGTAGGCTTCTGGGTGCAATTCAAGGTGCTGGTCATCACCTATAAAGCCCTCCATGGCCTAGGGCCAGGCTACATGCAGAACCACCTTTCTCCTATTGTTTCTGCCTGACCCACCAGAACTAGTAGAGAGGGCATGCTCTAGGCCCCTTCTGCTAAACAATGTCATCTTGTTGGACCCTGGAGTCATGCTTTCTCAGTGGTGGCACCTGCCCTGTGGGACAGCATCCCCCTGGAGATTTGGATGACCCCAATCCTGTTAGTCTTTCGCAAGACATTGAAGACGTGGCTGTTCCCGCAGGCATTTGGGTCAGGGTGGAGATGAGCTCTGCTACTATGGATGGTTAATATGTAATTGTTTATCCCTGGGCACTGGAGGGTTATATTTTTAATCTTGTAAGCTGCCCAGAGTCACTTGGCAGCTTACAAGATTATATAATATATAATCTTATATATATAATTTTATGATTTTATTATAAAAAAAAAACATTCCCCTCTCACCCCTACGGGTGGTACGTGTCTTCCTCAATCTCGGGTCCTCTACCAGAGGCCGGGGAGTTTGAGGGTTCTGCGCAGTATCTTAGCTGTTCCTAGCTGTTCCTAGATGTTGTTCCTGGGATCTGTTGGAGCCACTCTCCCAGCTTAGGAGTCACGGCCCCGAGTGCTCCTACCACCACTGGGACCACTTTGGCCTTTACTTTCCACAAGCTCTCTATTTCCTCCTTCAGGCCCTGGTACTTTTCCAGCTTCTCATGCTCCTTCTTCCTGATGTTGCTGTCACTTGGTACTGCTACATCTCTCACTATCACTGTCTTCTGGTATTTGTCTACTACCACGATGTCTGGTTGATTGGCCAGTACCTGCCTGTCCGTCAGGATCTGGAAGTCCCACAGGATCTTAGCCCTGTTATTCTCCACAACCTTCTGTGGAATCTCCCATCTGGAAAATATATATACAGTGGTACCTCGGGTTACGAACGCCTCTCCTTACGAATTTTTCAAGATATGACCAGCTCCGGCCCCAAAAATTTACCTTGACATGCGAACTCCACCTCGAGCCACGAACCGGATCTGCGGCCATTTGCCCTGCTGCCACGCGGTCGCGGCTTCCTGTGGGTGAGATCGCGGTAGCAAGGAGACGTTCGGTGAGGCTTGTGGTGTGTTTTGTGGCGTTTGGAAGGTTTTTGGTGTGCTTGTCAGCATGGCTTCAAAGAAAATGCAGAGCAGGCATGGCAAGAATAAGGCTTTGAAGAAAAAAGTGGGGAAATTTGCCTTGTGGTGCGACCAAATTCGGAGGGCGGATTAGCCGTATTTACATTGAACCTTATGGGATAATTTGCCTCGTGGTGCGACCAAATTCGGAGGGCGGAACGGATTAACCGTATTTACACTGAACCTTATGGGAAATTTTACCTCGAGTTGTGACCAACTCGAGTTGCGATCAGAGTCACGGAATGGATTAAGTTCGTAACTCGAGGTACCACTGTATTCAAAATGAGCACTTCTGGGTAGAATAGGACAATTACAATCCTCATGGCAAAAATCTAGTCACAATAAAGATACACTTGTCAGACCACTCAGGAGTGTTGCAGGGTATGGTAAAAAAAAAAAAATCAAGATGGCAGTCATGATGATGTGATTGAAGCTCCATCTGGTTTTTATGTGCATGTTTTTATATGCAGACACATATAAACCAGGCAGAACGTCAATCACATCTTCGTGGCTGCCATCTTAATTTTTTTGACCACACCCTGTGGACACCCTTGGAAGTTTTATTGTTCGTTACAGAAGGAAAGCTATTATTTTCTTACCACATTTTATAGAGTCAAATTATATTCCATTTGATTCTGATTCCAAGGTTATCCATCAGTGATATGAGAATTATTACCCAGTCTCTTAAGAGAATGGAGAAAAAGAAGACAATGGGATGTCTCAAAATAATTTCAGTGGCTTTCTTAAATGTTTACAGCTTTCTGTGCTGTTCTGTTAATTTATCATCAAATTACTTGAAACATTGGTACGTAAAAAAGTGAGCTGGGGGAAAAAGATTTGAATATTAAATTATTCAAGGCCCTGAGGCAGAAAATAAGAGAGAAAAAGAAGGCTTTCAGTATTGCCAGTTCCACACGCCTGCATAATTCTCTGACAAGTACAGCAAAACTCTTGAAGCTTAAAGAAAAAAAGTCTATGTGTGCTATTTACACACATAGCAATGAAAATATTCATCTGGAGTAACAGATTGCAAAGTTGGATGTCTAGCTAAATGTATGTATTACTTTGCTCATGAAAGAAAGGTACATCCGTCCTAGTGTTTGCATACATGTGTGTATTCATGGGTGTGTATTCATGTGGACGAGCAGCAGACTTTCTTCAGACTTCATGCTCAGCAGCAGGGATGACAGGGGAGCCAGACAGCAGGAACCAACCAGAGAGGGCAGCTCCAGTCTATAAAACCCAGATCCAAGCAACAGACTCGGTTTGAACAGCCTGAGTCAGTTCAGCAGCATATAGATTTAGCACCTGGCTTCTGCCGGCATCCAAAAAGAGATCCACCTTCTTAGATTTTGCATTTATATTCCAGTGCTTGTTTTAGGTCAATTTATTCTAGGATTATTCTTTGTATTTTAAATATTTCTTTCTAGAAGGAGTTAATAATAGGGCTGATTAGAGAAGAAGAATTTTGCACTGAGCCAGGGAGACATAAGAAGTGAGTAAGGAACTAATAAAGAAGTAAAGAAAGTGGGAGAGGAGAAATTGTATTATCTCAAGAGGGAGCTTATCCTGAAGGATGGGTACAGAAGTGAAAAATGAAAATTAATCAAGGCATTTTGTATTGTTTGAATATTTACAGAAGATTTGCAAATTTTCTAGCAACCATGAAAAGGCTGTTTAGAAACAATTGTACTGCTAGTTAAATATGAAAAAATAATGGTGCCAAATATTAAAGGCACGATCAGTAAAAAAGAAAAACAGAACTGATCCAAGATAGAAAAGTTAATTAGATCTATGCAATTCAGCCCAAAAAGCGCTATTACTATTATTCTCACAGTCTGATCTAACTTTGAGAGAGAGAGAGAAATAGCTTCTCAGCTACCCAGAGCATCATATTGCCATATCAACTTTTGGAAAATCATCAAACATCCAAGAACCTTAATCAATGGAGAGGAACATTACATACTTCAGCAACTTCATGGATGGCTCTTTGCTGGAGAACATCAAGCCATCGGATGGGGACCTCAAC
Source organism: Liasis olivaceus (assembly GCA_030867105.1). Classification (NCBI taxonomy): domain Eukaryota; kingdom Metazoa; phylum Chordata; class Lepidosauria; order Squamata; family Pythonidae; genus Liasis; species Liasis olivaceus. The sequence goes on along the minus strand of CM061350.1, from coordinate 161,588,014 downwards.
GAGACTGTCCTCCACACTCGAGATGAAGAACTTGCTAAGGCTGAGATTGGGGTTCTGGCTGCTATCCTGGTGGTGACTGTGGTGGGAAACCTGGGTGTCCTTCTGGCCATGTATCGCCTTCGGAAGAAGATGAGTCGGATGCACCTTTTCATCCTCCACCTGGGCTTGACGGACCTTGGGGTGGCCCTCTTCCAAGTGTTTCCCCAGATGATTTGGGAAATTACCTATCGTTTCCAGGGTCCTGATCCACTCTGCAGGGTTGTCAAGTACCTGCAGGTGTTAAGCATGTTTGCTTCCACATACATGCTCATTGCTATGACGCTGGATCGCTACATGGCTGTGTGCCACCCACTGCGTACTCTACAGCAGCCAACCTGTCAGGCATATCTGATGATTGGAGTCACTTGGCTACTAAGCTGCTTGCTTAGCATACCTCAATTCTTCATCTTCTCAGTAAGGGAGATCCGCCAAGGTTCTGGTGTGCTGGATTGCTGGGCAGACTTCAAATACCCTTGGGGTGCAAAGCTGTACATTACATGGATGACTTTGTCTGTCTTTGTGCTGCCTGTGGTCATCCTCTCTGTTTGTTACGGCCTCATCTGTCATAAGATCTGCAAGAATCTTAGAGGAAAGACCCAAAGGTGTGGTCCCTCTGCAGTGGATGCTATTTCATACACAGCCACTGACCAGAATGGAGCAGAAGGGTGCCACTCGGGCTCCCGGGTTAGCAGCGTGCGTACCATCTCCCGTGCCAAGATCCGCACCGTAAAAATGACTTTTGTCATAGTGGTGGCTTATGTTGTCTGTTGGGCACCTTTCTTCAGTGTACAGATGTGGTCAGTGTGGGATAAGAATGCACCAAATGACGGTGAGTCACTTTTAATTGGAGGGACAGGGTACCAGTTTAAGAAAGTCAGTTTGCTGCCAGAATCATATATAGGGGTTCATAGCCAGTGCAATTACTGGATTTCAGTCAGGATTTCAGATGGAACAAGTATGGATTTTCTTTCAAATCCATCTCAGCAAAAAAAGGAATCAGGACATATTTTTTTAAATATAACACCTGCAATGATCCTCTATCACTCTTGCTCATACACACTCTTTACCCACTCCTGTTTTATGTGCATGAGCTGATAGAGAAATCTATCACTATTCACCATGACTTGATATCCAGCAAGAAGGGAAGAAAAGTGGATCTTCTAACATCTACCTAGATATTTTGCACCATCTTGGTAATACAGAGTGCTTCAGCTGCCACAAACATTCATACAGTAATATGTACTACAATGTTTGCACTGCTCTATATTCCCATCTTTTATTAAGGCAGACTTGAAATTACTTTGAACAGAAAGAAAATTGTGGGTAAGTTGATTTTGATCCTTCCTGGTTATTTTTTAAAAACCAAAGATTTCAATATTATTATAAAATCCACATGTGCCTAAATTGTGCCTTTGAAATAAAATCATGAATGAGAAAAAAAGTGTTTTTTGTAATCTAGTTGATTACATCTGTCTATTACAAATATGAGTGAATATGCAGTTATGATTGTACATATTACAAATGTCCTTAAATGTTTTATAGACCTACAATCAAATTATTCTCAGCTGTGTTACCTACAACCCTTTATCAAATACTGTATTTTTTAATTAAAAACAGCAATGTGTTTGGAGATTACAATTAAAAGTAACAAGCACTTTAGAAAAAGCATAATCACTAGCTGAAGGTTGTAAATTAAAACTTAAAATAATAAGATTTACCAAATTGCAAAGTGTGGGGGGCGAGGAATCATTGCTCCAATGCTTATAGACCGTCAAAGGCTTGGATTCTAATCTTTTGTTAGACGTACAAGCAAGGCACCATGTTAGCATTACATTTTAAATGCACGTGTGAAGCCCACTTGCTCTATTTATGCAGATACCAAGATTCAAGCCAATCCCAGCTACAGCCGCCTATGCCTCTAAGATGCAGAGTGGCTTTTGTCACCTGCATATGAGACACATCCAAAACAGCCTTGCTTTTACTGTCCTTCCCAATGTGCACAGGAAGGACAATGGACCACTAAGGGAGATTTGTGTACCTCTTCCATCTAATATCCCACTCAGCCTTGTCTTTCTATTCAGTCCAAGTTATATAATCTTCGGAGTTCATATAGTTCAGGGTTTCGCAACTTTAAGATGCGTGGACTTCAAGTCCCAGAATTCTCCAGTCAGCATGGGGAGATAGACAGGAGCCTCTTTCGTTGTTGTTTTTACTACTGTTAAACAACCTGAAGTCAGAAATCCCTGCCAACCAACTGCAAATCACCCAATTATCTTTCTTTTGCCCACTTCTGGTGTAAAAAATTCTTCTCAGCATTTGCAGTTCTAAGTGGAAGATCTGTGGCATGAAGGCAACCCCTTCTACAAAAAGCTTGTCTATCACATTGCTATCTTTCTGTGAAAGGCAAGGTAGACAGAAACAGTGACTCAATATAGGCAGCGCCAGAATAAATTTGCCCCTCTGAAAAGAATCCAAAAAGCTTCAGATTCCCTGAATCACAGGGGGAAAACAAACGTGCTCATGCATTGAAATGTTTAGAAATCAACCCATTGCCGGGGCTGGACGTACCACATCAAACAGATGGCAAGCGCAACTAGTGGGCTTTAAAATTGAAAGTGGGCTACTGATGCTAATGCTAGGTATGAGAGACATTGTTAGTAAGATCTGCATCACTGCAAAGGCCAGTCCCATTCCCCCAAAATTGCTATAGTAATAGCAGCCCAGCGATACCTTTCGGTATTTTGAACTGCAAGAATTTGAGAGGTTTCCTTTTTATGTTAATACTCAGAATAACATGATTAACAGCAGTTTCACCACAAAGCACCATCAGTATGTCATACCAACTGGATGTACATAACTAAAATAAGTGCCCTTGATTTTGATTCTCATGTAAAGTAAGAGAAATGCTATGTAAAATAAAAAGATAAATCCCTGTTTTTCATAAAGTCTAATTAGTATCAATCAAATTTAAGCAATGTTCCCTGGATTAAACTCTTACAACAATCTTACTACTATTCAAGCTGATAGCAATGTTTTCATTGATTTTTATGGAGCAAAGGGCAGTTCTTAAGTTTTTTAAATTAGCATGAAGGAAAATTACAGGAATATATTTCAAGGTACTAATTCAGTCTTTACAAATGTAAAAAAGGGCAGAATAATTGCACTATTGTTTTCAGTTTTTAATTTTCCCTTTCTCTATACTTTTTACCATTTTCTATAATCCTTGGAACAATAAAGGGAACAATAATCCCTTTACTGATTATGATTTGTGTGTATTTTTGAAGTTCTAAAAATATATGACTAATGTGGGAGTGGGCAACCTTTGAGCGATTGAAGACCACAGTGCAGCCTCTGGACCTCCCAGAGAGCTGCAGGAGATCAAGAGTCACGTGGTGCGATTGCATTCTTTTCAAATCATTTTGGGGATCTTGGGGGTGCAGTTTAGAGCTGAAATGGAAGCAGGAGGCCCCTGAGAGCCATACCTTTCTAGAGAAATTATCTCATCATGTCTGTAATAAGCATGAAATGAAATGAACAGTATGGCAATTATTTACATGTGTTTGCATATTAATACACTATTATTATTCACCCCTTCTGTACTTTGGGCATTTAAGACAGCTAAGTGCAATTGTTAAAAACATTTTAAAAATCATGACTATAAACTAGTTCAACTTGAACATGCTTGGCTAAAGCAGAAAGGACTTGACTCCCTTCCTAAAAACAGAAGGGGAGGAATTGAGCACAGTTCTGGAGGGAGGGGATACCATACTTTGGGAGCAGGAACATTTTCATGTTTTTAAAAAAGGATCACATTTACATGTTGATGATTACGTGATCATTAACTCTGTACACATGAACCAAGATGCAGTAACTGTATCTAGGATATACGTACAGTGTGATACAGATACATCTGATCATGATTCATTATCCCCAAAGTTCACTCAACTGTTCTTATTATTGTTGAAACAGATCTGAAAAAGAAAACATCTTACACTTTATCTCTGTCTTTGCTTCAGAGTCAAGCGATGTGACTTTTACCATCACCATGTTGCTGGCCAGCCTCAGCAGCTGCTGTAATCCCTGGATTTACATGTTTTTCAGTGGGCATCTCTTTTACGATGTCCTCCACTTTTTCTCCTGCTGCGGGAGTCTTCGTTCCAATCTCAAGGGACAGCTGTCCAGCGGGAGCCTCTGCAGCCACAAAACTACCATCCTGAGTCACAGTCCACAGAGCACCCCAGCTTCAAATGCTGCTGGGATCCAGATGCAACTCGGAAACATGAAAGGGTTCTGCCAGCCATATGAAGACACGGTGATTGATTCAGGGACACTTTAAAATAGTGGACCAGTGTAATGCTAATGATGGATACCTTAATCCCATAATCTGGTATTTTGAAACAGGCAGGAACAGTAGAATAACGTAGCGGCCCTATTGGATATGCTGTGTGGCTATCAGACGTAGCATATACAACATAAATCAGGGCTGATCCATTAACTGGCATCTCACATCAGTATATTCTAACTATGAGGCCTAAAGGGAATTAAGATTTTGTACAGGACATAACTTTAAGTGAAGGGAATCCCAGGTCCATCGCGACAGAGACTGAGCAAAAGAAAAGAAAGGCAGACCTTATATATTGGTATTTTAGGCAGACCAAGCATTGATGTCAGGCAGACATTGTTGTCTCTGCAGAACATGATAAGATGCACCCCGTCTGCTGAAATGAGGATCCACCTCATTTTTAATCATTGTGAATCGGATGCAAGGGAGATACATAAGCAACAGCCATAGCCTTTGAGATCCTGAACTGTATTATTTCTGAATTCCATTTAACTTAGGGGTGTGTAACTTTTTGTAGGTTGAGAGACATATTTGGCCTTTGAGTGGCAAACTGGTGCCAATGTTTCAAAGAGGGGCAGAACCAATACAAAACTAAAGTAGATTAAAATTAATTAAAATGAATGCATGTAGAGTTAGTATAGTTACTGCCCATGCATTTAATCACTCCCCCCAGTTATCATATCAAAAATTACAATCCATCAGTAATTTTTGGAGGAACTCTGAAGGCCACACCAAAACCTTGGAAGGCTACATACAGCCATGCCACTACAGGTTTTACCTAATGAGAGGTTATTTTTCTTTAATCTATTCCTTTTAAAAACCTATCTTTAATGACCAGCACAGAAATATTGCAGTGACTTCTGTAAATTAACTGCATCTTGTATTAAGACCAACTTCCTTTTGTCTGTCTAAAGCCTATTGTCAAACAAATCTAGTAGATGATTTACAAATTGATATGCCTCCATTGCACCATTTCTAATTTTATTAGCTATTACAGTATCAGGGTGTAAAGACAAGAGCCCTCATTTTGAAGGGGGATTACATAAATCTATTAAGTGCTACTTGTCTTGAAGACACAATGTTGCCTCAGGGTCCAGAGCAGCATGCCTCCAAATACTTGTTGCATGAAACTATTGTTGCATTGTTTCTACTCCCTACTTGTGAGCATACCAGAAGCATTTGGTTGACCAGAAAAATTACTGGACCAAGATGAGTCTTGGCATGATTCAGCAAGCTATTCTGATGTTCTAAATTCACATACTATTCCCATATTCTTAATTTTCCATTCAAATATGAACGAGCAATCCCAGACAGACCCCACTGAAGGGTTAATGAGGGCCAACCTGTTTACTTCCAACATCAGCTACCACCTGCTGTCAACTCCACTTCAATTAAGTGTAATAGAAGTTTTGAGAGTCAGCCTGGTGTAGTTGTTAAGGCATCAAACTAGAAACCGGAAGACCATGAGTTCTAGTCCTGCCTTAGGCACAAAGCTAGCTGGATGACTTTGGGCCACTCACTCTCTCTCATCCCTAGGAAGCAGGCAGTGGCAAGCCACTTCTGAAAAACCTTACTAAGAAAACTGCAGGAACTAGTCCAGGCAGTTGCCAGCAGTCAAAAACTGATCTGAAGGCGAAGAAGTTGTTTTAGATTTGAAGAAAAAATGGAAAGGGTATACAGTAAACTAAGAGTTAATCTTTCATTTTGCAGCAGATGCAGGCTTATTGGGAGCAGAGTTTTAATATTATTAAAGATAGATAAAGATGAAGATACTAACTAAAGTCTATGTATTTTTATTTTCTTAATCTTTTCATGGTGCTTGCTGGCAGTACAAGAGGTGCCAAAATTATAGTCTTCAGCACCAGGTCAAAATCTGTTTGGTCAGGCATTTTAAACTAGTATAGCTTGACTTAGTTGGTGTGGGCTACACATGTGATGTATTTTTTGTCTTTTATTGTTACAGACAATGCTGTTTTGTTATTGACTGTAGTAAACATCTTACATGTTTTAATTACATTTTACGGGCCACTCTATTTCAAATATACAACCCTAACTTCAAATATACAAATGAACATATGAAGGTAAGGATTATTTTTCAAAGTTAGCCTTTTTCCATTTATTTTTTAAACCTTAGCTTTCTTCTTTTCTTGCTCACAAGACCCTACCTATGCCTATACTAAAAATATGTATTAATTATTAGCAATTTACTGACCTGGTTTCCCATCTAATTAGGAAGAAAATAGTTAGCCTTGCCTCAGGGTGCTGCAAATTGTGTCAGGAATATCTGACACCCCTCAAGGGCTTCAGTTCCCAGCATCTAAGTTAATGGTATAAATAAATGTATGGCATGCAATTAAAGTAGTTTAAAACTGATATCAGTATTCCTTGAGGTACAATATTACTGAAGTAATTATTGTTAAGCCATAATTGTTTTTAAGGTCAGAAGTATCCTTGATCCCAGTTTGGAACAATTAAGACCAAGTATGAAATGGCACATTGGCAACAAAAATTATTGGGTACAAAAACGCCATGAGTGTGAAAGGTGATTATTAGGTCTAAAAGACTGTTATCTGCCACTGAGCCACTGACAAATTACACAAACTCATTATGAATTAATGAACTCTCAAATATCATTGCTTTTCCTCACAGGCTGTTAACTAAGCCAATTATCAGCCATAGAGATTTCTGATAATATCTAATTTCTGACAGTCTCTTTAATGAGCTGCAAGAATAAACTGAGCTTCAGCTGATACTGGCTAGTAGTACAAACTGGCAGCTCAGTTAAATCTGATGAAAGAGCCAATGTTTTCTTTAAGAAACTATATGTCACTTTCTACCTTTGGAATTTAGCATTCTGGAGTTGCAGCTGCTGAGGTCCTAGTAGAACCTTTCCCAGCCTGGCGTGCTCCAGTTATGTCAACCACACCAGCTGGGAATTTTGGGAACTGCAGTCCCAATAGCTTCAGACTGGAAAAGAAGCAGATTCCACCCTTGTAGAATAATTGGGCCCACTACATAGATTCTGGCTAGTTTAATAAAAAGTAATAAGTTATAATGTGGGGTTTGTTTAGTTTTGGTTTAGTATGTCACATGAACAGCCATTATGGCTTATAAACTATGGTTTATGATTTAGTGAGTTGTGTGAACCCATCCTGGTTCTGCTATATGTGCTTTCTCTAAAGTGAGTGATGCTGATAGCAAAGAACAGATACTGCTCCTCAATTGACTGCTCTTGGATGTTAGTTTCCTTCACTGTGTTGATCTGAACAGCGAAGTGACCTAATACAATTTCAAGGAGAAAATACCATGGCTACTTCCTATCTTTGTTACTATGCTGGTGAAGAGAAGAACCTGGGGTCATAGGAAGGAGAGGGAGGGCATGTTGAAGATAATGGTAATTTTACTTCTTGGGTGAAACACAGTACTAACATGGTTTTCTTAGTCCCCTACCACATCCCATCTCAGTCACTATTTCCATTCCTTGCAACAGCTTCTAAATTATAGATTTATTCCAAGGAAAAGCTATTTTAATGTAGCTATCCTTCTCCCAACTGTTGACTTTCTCTTGATGGTTATGGTTTTGACTTAGTATTATGTGTGAACTCAGCCAATTGTGGCTTATTCAACAAACCACAATTAAACATAACCAACTTAAAGTAATGTATAAACTAGATCAAATACTGATCTGTTTCTTCACCTATTCAAATTAAAGAGAAGCAACATTCAAGGCTGGGCAAAGCAATTTAAGAAACAATGGGCTATCCAACTATTAAATACTGAGTTTAACTTCACAGTTGACTTTTTAAAGCTACTTGCTTATTGCTGATTTTTTTAAATAAAAAGGCAACAAAACCACTTCCCAGTAAAAAATAATGGACTCCTCAAGGAAGATTTAAGTTGTATTTGTTTATGACATGTTTAAATGCTAAAGGACATAGTAATAGAATTTCATTTCTGTGGAAAGTAGGAGAGTATAGGATGTGAGACAAACGGCTAAGGACAGACTTTTGGTAGTTCATACTCCAACATGAAAATAAATATGTAAATTTAAGATGAATTTTAAAATGTAAATGCTTGCATTTTCTAGATAAGGAAATATGGGGGGAAAAGATGTTAGCACTGGATTATCCCCTTTTGCCACAATAGTGTGAAATCCTATGAATTAGTCAAAATGGTCAGGGGTGTCTGCAAAGTGTGGTAAAAAAAAAATCAAGAGGGTGGCCAAGATGCGATCAAGGCTCTGTTTTTTATGTGAGTTTTTATATGCGACACGCATAAAAAAAGAGCATCAACTGCACTGTTGCAACCACCATCTTTACTTTTTTTACTATACCCTGCAGACCCCCCCCCAAATGTGGAAATTCATTATTTCCAAGGACTAGTCATGTGATTGTTTTTGTCACAGATGTGCACCTCTTTGAAGCATGGCCATGGTGGCTGAGAAGAGAAAACTTGTAGTCCAACCCATCTAGAGTACAGCAGGTTAGGAATGCTTTGGCTAATGTTTCTTTCTTTCAGGACTTCGTCAACTTTTAGAGTAGTCTTTGCCAAGGCAGCATGCTAGGGCAGGGCAAAGCATGAGAAATAAGTGTTTTGCAATGCTCAGGAATATGAGCAATGCATTTCTCTGAATCATTCAAGCAGGTGTGTCTTTTGAGAGACTCCGGAGGCTCCTTGCAAAGCAAACTGTATATGTATGTGTATGTGTGCAGATACAACTGGGAACAGCTTCAGAAGCAGCCACAGGAGCCTTGCAAATGCTGTGCTACATTAATGATTTCATCTGTATTCCCAGTTTTGTGAAGCATCTCTTTCTAGCACTGTGCCCAGAACTGAATGTAACACCAAATATTCTAATACCTAAAATATAAACTAAAAGTTTGTCTCTCATATTTCCTTTAACTAAGAGTTCTCCTAACCTTGTTTCTTTTTAATTAAGCTAAATCTTCCTTCCTTTCCAGTTCTTCATTCTTGAAGCCGTTCTCTCTAAAGGCCTCCACATAATAGGACTTCCAACTGTTATATTAGCTACTGACCAATAGAAGTCACTACACGACTGGTTTCATTCTTATTGGGACTGTTTAGGAGTAGGTATCCTCCATATTAGATGTTTTACGTTCTTTAACACTTAGAGTTCCAATAAGGACGAAACCAGTCATGTTGTGCCTCCTACTGCTCATTAGCTAATACAGTATAACATCTAAAGCTATATATAACACCCATTCCATCCTTAAGGGGAGGCAGTCTTGAAACCTCTAGTATGTGGCCCAGATCAACAAAAATTAGAAAACTGTCTAGTACAAGAGTACACAGAAAACAGGAAGGTGTCCTTGCATCACTTTTATAGGGCTTCCAACTACCTACAGATCCTAATTGCAGAGAAGCTGCTGTGTACTCTGCAGGGCATAAACATGGGGTATGGTGGGATGAAAGGGAAGCAGCATTAATTAGGCTGATCAAACCAGTTTAACAAAAGGGATTTAGGCCTTCCATTATTCATGGAAGAAATAATTTCTTCTACTTCATTCATTAAAAGGGTCCCTAATTAAGGTTGCAATTATGCATACACTCTTACCTGCTCTTGGGTAAACATGTTTGCAAATCTCTGAACTCAGTTCATGCTATTAAGTAGCCAGAACAAGTAAGTTGATAAAAAGAAGGCTCTCCGTGTAGGCTTTCCCACTTCTTTCCTTGGCTAGTACAGTTCTGATTACAACAAACATTTTTTTAAAAAGCCACACTCAAAGTGTGCTCTTACAGTGATGAAGGATTACAGAATGCAATACCAATTATATATGGATAACAACATGATTTATTTTTTAAAAAAGGATTTATTATGATATTGAAGACATAGAACCAAAGATCTGGCTGGTTATTTTAAATGAATATGTGAAACTCAGCTTTTCTTCCTCTTTATGCCACCATTCACAAAAGAACCATAGTAATCCTACACCCTTTCTGATGTTTTCATAGACTAAGCTGTATTCATTTTCAGTAGTCCATTACTAACACTTCTCTTTCAGAATTCAGAATGTATATAAATACTCTGTGTAATCATAACAAGGTGTGCCCATGGTTGGAGAGATTTTCCTAAGCCATCAAGAACTAGCTTTTAGCTCATTATACCATATAAGATATAGCACTATATCTCATTCACTAGCAGAAGGTACAAAAGAATTTTGCAAAAAATCTGACATTTTCAGCTATAATATTGGCAAGAATAAATGGGAGACTGTGAGTTCTACTCCTGCCTTAGGCATGAAGCAGCTGGGTGAGTTAGGGCCAGTCACTCTCTCTTAGCCCTCCTTCATCAACCTCACTTCATTCTCCACTTTATCCTTGCTTTCACTGACACATCCCTACAATTCTGGGCTATCTCTCTGTATACTCATTTCTGATAACTTGGTCTTCTTTCCATCTCCTAGATGTGTCCTTTTTTCTAGCTCTTCACTAAGTTTTTTGTACAATTACTGACTTAGGCATTGTGGTGGGTGGGAGGAGAACATGAGGGGGCAAATGACAAAAATGCAGTGCAATGTCACGATGCTGGTACATAAGTCAACATGACTGACTTACGCACCAACATCTGATATTAGGAGACAAGTAAGAAAGGCTGGGGTTTGCATTGTGGTGCCACAACACAATGTTTCATCATATTTTGCCATCACAATTTGAACTGGACATTTATGATCCTAGTGGCTTATTTCCTGTCTTTCTTCACTGGAACAATTTGTAATTTTGCTTTTAGGACTTCCTTATTTCTTGTAACTTCCACCCATCTTCAGCTCTTTTTCGCATTAGCTTCTTTTGCTATTAAACCCTACTATCATTGCTCTGAGTTTATTAGAGTCCACTTTCTTGAAATCCAAGAGAATGTATTTGACTATACTGAGTTCTAGTTTCCTTTACATTCAACAACTCCAGCATGATATGGTAGCTTTTCTACAACATTCCTATTCCTACCACTTCACCAACTTATTCTTCCCTTCTACTGGGCCATGAATAGCTGATCCTCTTTGGCTTCCTCAACTTGCTAAAGGAGGAAATTGTCAGCAAGACAGATTAGGTATTTTCTGAAACTATCATGCTTAGCAGAATTTGTCTCCCAACTGATGTCAGGTTAATTAAAGGTCCACATCACTGTTACTACATGCCACTTTGAAAGATCTACAGTTTGTTTCCAGAAAGTATAATCCATATCATCTTGTTTGGGTGGCAATAATAATAATCAACAGCAGTATTGTTTTTATCCATTCCTTCACTTATTTAAACCCAGATGTTCTTCCAGTATCTTTAACTTTACTTACTTTGATATCTTAGTGGATGTTGCTACTTTCAGTCTGGCCACAATGATATATATTCTGGTAATCCTTCCACTAGATTATTGTAATATGTCACATGTGTATCTACCCTTGAAGATGACTCAGAAGCTCCAAATAGTGCAGAATTCAGCTAATATGATTTTAACCAGTCTTGCCAGTTTAAATCATTCCTACCTTTTACAAAACACGTAAGTGTTTATTTGATTCTGGACACAATTCAGCAGCCTGGTGTCCTAGAATGGCTGTTGGAAGGAATCAGGTTGGGAACTTTATTTTAAAATTTCCAAACGCCTCTTCAAAGTTTGCATAGTTTAATTCTGATATGGGTAGCTAACTTTCAAGCCAAGGAAGTTGTTGATCTGTACAATTGGCATCTGTACCCATTGGGCTTAGCTGTGCTCCTTTAACACTGAGATACAAATTCTTGCTGAGGGGGTAGCATTTGTTCAAGAAAATGTTCCTCTCCACCTAAGGTATTACTGGCTTATTTTGATTGGAACCCAGGATGTATCTATCCCTTTAGTTTAAATGAATACTCCTATGGTAATACAAACCAAAGTAGCTTTTATAGGTCAATAAAACCAAGAACGTTCTACTTCCTTTTCTAATCACTTTCAGAAATTGCTTGTTAACTGCTTTTCAACTATTAGAAACCTTTTACAGCAGTGGGTGAGTTTCCTTTAATCATTAGTGAAAGTAATTTTAAATACAAGTTTAAGGACTTAACTTTTTTTTTAGAATAAACATCAAAAGGATGATTAAACTTTGATTTTAGAAAGTTACAAATGGACTTTTATCTGGAGTCCAGATAAATTTGAAATAAGATTTTGGAATTAATTATAAAAAAATCCTTTGCATGGGAAAATGCTTTTGTTTTGAATTATTAAAAAAAAAAAAAAAGATACGTAAGACTTTAAAAATTGGACACTAGAAGGGAACTAGAAGGAACTAAAGATTACAATTAAAGAAGAACACTCAAACTCGACTTACAATTACAGAATGAAGCAAAATATTTTAACATTGGACATATTGAAGGATATTTTTGAACAATGGATCCAGAAATTAATTTTAAGAGTGTCTGCCTCTATAGATAGACTGTGTTTAAAAGATGTTATGGAAGAAGAACAAGTTTTACCTGACAGGATTGAAACTGATATGAAAGTGGATTTAAAAATGACAGACTACAAGAATAACATGGAAAAAGATGTTATACTGGACATACAAAAGAAACCGGCTAATGTCTTAATAATTTAAAGGGATATACAAATAACAAACCAAGAGAGTGACCTGGATAATTTTCCTATATTGGATTTACAAAAGAGACTTGTTAAAGCTTTGAAGAATTTTGTGAGGAGGGACAAAGAAAAAATGAAAAGAAATCAAGTTCTAGGACATTATTTGAAGGGACTAAAGATCAAGATTGTTAGAAATAAAGGAATATAAAATTGGTTTATTTGATCAAGGTTAAAATAGATATGTTGTTATCTCTGGTAACCCTTAATGGACTTTTACTGACTCAGGACTGAAATGACAAGGTTTTTAAGGATTTGTTTATAGATAAGAGATGGGATATGGGAAGAAGAGATCATTTGTTGTATTTTAAGAGAAGGTGATAAATTACTAAAATTGTTTATACTTGTGATGAAGGGGGAAGTCACTTCTTTATATATTTCTTTTCTTTTTCTTTATTTTTTTCTTTTCTATTTTTCTTTCTATTTTTTCTTTTTTTCTTTTCTGCTTCTATTTTTTTCTTTTTCCTTTAGTTTGTATTAGTTTTTAATGTTGTAATTGTAATTTTTAACAAAATTACTATTTTAAAAAACGGTCAGGTACAAAACAGAATAGTCCTCCTATACTTTCCTTGATTGAACTTAATTCCTGGTGATTGCATGAACAGTTCCATGTAATTTTCTTGACAATACTGTGGAAGTGGTTTACCACTGCCTCCTTCTGGGGTGGTTTGTTTGCTTTCTAATTTCCCAATCTAGTCTAGCACCCTGGAATTTCCTGATGACCTAACATCAAGAAAAGCTCTGGATATATTCAATTTCATAAGTGTTGACTGGTTGATACTTCAACCAACCAGAAAAAGTCATTGTCTTTTCGCTTGACTCAGTGTTGAAATATATGTGAAAAGGGATTCATTTTCATTTTCAGAAGTGGTTTACCATTGCTTCCTTCCTAGTGACTGGCCCCAGCTGGCTTTGTGCCTAAGACAGGACTGGAACTCATGGTCTCCTGATTTTAGCTCAGAGCCTTTAACCACTACATGAAACTAGCTGTCATTATTTTAATTGCAGAAAGCAAAATAACTTGAGAGGAATTCTTTGTTATAAACAGATGCTTTGGAACAAATATATATAAAAGCACAAATACATATAACTATACATTATATTTTATAATAACACATCATAGTCCCAGCCAATTTTAGTTTATTGTATATATGCTTTGAAATATTGCCCTGATCTAACTCATGACAAAACAAGCATTATGCAAAGCCTTTTGAGAAGTAAAACACCTTAAAGAAGAAACATGGACAATCTTAGCTGCACCAAGAAACTATGCATTCAGATTTTGTTTCCTTATTTTCCTGGCACTGAAAGTTTTGAGTACATAGAACTCAAAAGCTTGCTTATAGTATAGTTTAATTTAGCTAAATTAAGAGACCAAGTCCAACAAAGTGAACTGCAAATTGCTGAACTATACATAAGTAGTACAAAACTTCCTGAAAAATAACAATTCACAGATACAATTGGTAAAACCTTCTAGCTAAGGAGCAAAGGAAATTAAGTTAAGATAGCATAAGAAGAAAAATCCAAGTAGTATATAAATACTTCCTTTACCCACAAGAGGCCCAACTAAAAAGCAAATTTATCTGACTTTATTAGGTTGCTATGAAACAAGCAATCAAAACTCCTAATGGCTTGTAACCTGAGTGACACTTGCTCTTAGCTTTAAAAGCAAAATTGCTCTTCATTTACACATTTTTGGTATGAATCTCTGCAGCCAATACTTTATTATGTGGGTGGAGCAAAAGTCTACAATGCATGGTATACATGAAAATGAATAAATGAATGTGGGTGGGACATGATTTAACGGAAAAGATGTGATATCCACTCCTAGAAGCTACTATGCTAATGTGTTCAATCTGTCACTTAATAAAGCAGAATTGTACCTTCTATGTGAATTTTTATTACTATGCAATGGATATCAAGAGAAGAGAAGTTTTTCATTTCTTTCAGGTGGCCTTCAAATAGAGTACAGAAAAATTCTATTTTCCCTTAGTTCTTGTCTTGCATACAAAGAAGGAAGTGTCCCATACACTAATGGGAAGCATGATAAAATATACTTTGTAGAATAATGAAGTGAAAGAGGCATATGAGAAAATTGGTTGCAAGGAATGAGGATGAGAGAAAGAGTATATAAACTGTAAAGAGAGAAAACTATAGTTTCAAAGACGTAGTCTAAGAGAACAAGAAGTAGTTAAGATAAAAATAAGCAGAGAAAATGCAGAGTAATTTGGAAGGAAATAAAAAATTACTTTGGAAGTTTGTGAGAAAAAAAACCCCTAAACAAGAAACCTCCAGTAGAGTGAATAAAATAAAAAATAAAAGTGTTAAAATTATTTGGGATGAATGAAGTGAAGGAATGTTCAGAGTATTTTAGAAATTTGGAATTGAAATGAATGCTATAAATGATAAGAAAATTGATGCAGAGGAAGTAAATGATATTGTGAAAATGTTGAAACATAGGCCATAAGTGCAGATGGTATAACTGGAGAAGTATAAAAATATGGATTTGACCAGCAGGATATATGGCCACCCTATATGGGTTCCCAGCATCTGGGAAGTGCAATGCTTCAGAAACAGAAATGTTCAACTTAATTATATTGGTGGGAGAGCCAGTTTGGTATAGTGGTTAAGGCATCAGGCTAGAAACCAGGCGTGTGAACTCTAGTCCCACCTTAGGTACGAAGCTAGGTGGGTGACCTTGGGCCAGTCACTCTCTCTCAGCTCTAGGAAGCAGGCAATGGCAAGCCACTTCCAAAAAAAATAATAATAATAACCTTGCCAAGAAAACTGCAGGGACTAGTCCAGGAAGTCACCAGGAGTCAAAAACTGATTTGAAGGCACCAAAAAAAAAAAAAAAAAAAATTATAATATGAAAATATTATTATGTGGGGAAATGGCTTTATTTTCACCATCAAGATTCTTTAGCTAAGATCTGGATCTTTTGAACAAAGAACTGCATACTTTTCTCTGTCAATACATTTTTGTATGGGCTTTAGAACAAAAAGGGTAAATTCATACATATTCAGTCCCACATACAGAAAGGAGCCCAAAAGTGAGTCCTACCACAGAACATATTCCATGAAATGAAGAAAATCTACATCATTCTTTATAGTCACCTCCAGTCAATTCCTCCAATCACTTCCTGCTTCACTGTTAAAGAACTGTCTAATCTCTGATCATGTGCAGTGACTAATGTCTTTTATAAAAGGGCCATGTTGACATTAAGTGGTGTGGCTTTCACACTGTACATTTTCCCCTGAGGTTTTATCTCAGTTGCTGGGCTGGTTAGTGGATATAAGGACAAAGCTTTTGTTCAGTACCTACAAGTCAAGGAGAGCAGAAGTCCACTGCCAGAATGAAATGGTTGATCCTTTTAACGTTTTACATTTGGATGGCCAGTGGGTTGCAAAGGTAAGCACATTTCTTACTTGTTCTACCCCCCCCCCTTCTTCTAATTGACCATTAGAAATTACATAGTTACAAGGCTCCACTGGGGGTATCAATCCCTTGAAACTTTTTGAACTTCCTACAAAACAAATACAGCACAGTTCCAATATCAGCAGAAACATATCAATAATGTTTTGTGAATAATCAGTAGTGTATTTAGGCAAGTTTAGATGTATTAATTGTATGGGGGGAGGGGTCCCAAAACAATTATGGGTATTACTTTACTCTCTTCAAAATATAACAAGTCCATCCTGATGTTCATTCTGCCCCAAATTCCTGTACTGCCAACACCACTGTTCATAAATATATTAAGGGTGAAGAATCATCAAATCACACCTTGCAAGAAATGTTGCTAGTGGGAATCACATACTGGACAACAGTGAATGCCAGATGAAAGATGAATCACAGGAGATCTATTTGCTACTACGATGAATTGGATTTCTTTCAGAAAAAGAATCAAGTGTTGGATTTGATACATAATTACTTTCATATGCACCATGGGCAAAGTTTTCAAGATATGAACAACACATAAAAACCCTAAACTCAGTGGAATTCTAGTACTGCCTCATAAAATTGCTTTTCGCATTATCTTATTTCTGTTAATCAGCATTAACCATATAGCTCCTTCCGTCCTCCCCAGAGTTACCCTGAAAAAACACCGATCTTTGCGGCAAATATTGAAGGAACGTGGGCAGTTGTCTCAGTTTTGGAAGAAGTATAAGATAGACACGATCCAGTACACCCAAGACTGCTCAGCATTCCAAGAAACCAACGAACCCCTCCTTAACTATCTTGATGTAAGTTTTAAAGCCAAAGGAATGAATGAGACCACAGGGGCAGAGATGTGTTAGCTACAAAGTGACCATTTTTTCCATGTCAGAATTTGGTTTTATTAAACTCTTAGCCTGTACTTACAACACAGCCTATAGAAATCCTGGAATTATTTGATAGTGTGCCATGTATTGCTGGTTTATTATATGTTATGAGGTCATTGAGGAATGCAGTGCTGGCATTGGACAAAGGGTTCTATTCAGCTTATATGTATGCATTATGAATATTCATTATTTCTACTGATATGGGCCATTATCATCTGGGGAAAAGATACAATTGCCTTAAAGAGTTGCAAACATGGGCTATGTCTCTAGACCTATGTGCCTTAAAGCACTTCTAAAGCACTGCACAGCCCTCGTAATTATGCTAAAGCCCAAAGCAAATACTATCCCTCAAACATGGATGTATGTATCTGTCTGCCAAGCAAAAAAGAGAGAACAATGATACTGCCACATCTTTCCCACTTACTCAATCAGATATTTCAAGGGTATCAAGGTCTTCACTGGATACTTAAGAGGACTGCGAAATATTTGGCTACATTTGCAAATATAAAAGTTGAGTATAGGTGGAGGCTGGCAGTTTAGTCCTTCTACAAACAAGAAACAGAGTGCCACATATAGATTCTACACTCCACCACCTCCCGATATTCCTTGCTCTTAGTCAACTCTGAAAGTGGGTTGAAACAGAATTGGTGTGTAATACAAACACACACATCCTCCCTAAGAACTAAATGTGTCCAAAGACTTTCACAGCCTGCTTCAAAATCTGCTGGAGAATTACAACCAAGCTCAGTTGAACATAAGCCTAGCTGAATTTGTCCCTGATCATGGGAAAGTTTGTGAATAAGTGAACAGACACAATTATACTCCCTGCAGGCCTTAGCACGCAAAGGTCTGAAGAACAGTAGGTGTGAAGAATGTGGAAGGGTAGGGCCAGGCTTGCATGCATGACCATGCCCTATTACTTCTCATCTTTTTAGCTATGTCTGAATGCCTGTAGAGTGTTCTATCTACTCCAAAAATCCGTTTTCCTTTTACACATATCTGAATACTCTCCCTTTGCTGTATGGCTGTGATGGTAAAGCAGAAGAATGAGCCAACTTCTTTACATTCTAATAGATGTCTCTTTTTTCTTCTTCTAGACTTTGGATGTATGTAACATTCTTATGCCTCAAAAAGGATACATCCAGGAGCATACTGATAATAAAATAGGAGACACTTCAACTGGGAAAATAAATACATATTTTTATCAAGAAAATATTGCCATTTAAATGCTAGGGGTGACAAATAAAACTGTGCTTCTTTGTGTTCCTGTTCTGGCAGGTGGAATACTTTGGACAGATCTCCATTGGGAATCCTCCACAGAATTTCACTGTGCTCTTTGACACTGGTTCCTCCAACCTCTGGGTACCATCTGTTTACTGTGTCAGCAAGGCTTGTGGTATGGATTGGGCAAGGGGGGAATTTTCTTCACAATTTTGATTTTAAATACATCACCTTGATTTTTGCTCCATGTAAAATGGATACACATTAATAAAACCCATAGAGAGGCCTGTTGGGTTTCTTAGGTGCCAAACACTGATTTGCACATGGCAGAGACCATAAGAAACTTACTTTAAATTATGCTGTGTGAAAACTGTTAACTTTTTTTTATGTTAGAGGTACTTGTAGAACTTAGCACTATGCAGATCAGTAAATGTTCTTCATGCTTCCAGTAAATCCATATGTATAGCAATTTGCAGTAATCTGATTTCCTGGTAAACAATTGCACATAATAGTCATGGCATAGCACATTTGTTATGTGCAACACTGTAAATCCAGTTATTGAGGAGAAGTATAATACTGTAGCCATTCTGTTGTAGTTGTAGTCTAGGTACTGTACTGTAGGATCCTAACGTTTTGTCCACTCTGCGAAACAGAAACCAAATCTCGCCACTTGGGGACACATTTACAGTGATAAATGCTAAAATAAGATTGCATTCAGAAAAAAAGATTTGTTAGGAAAAAAAGGTAGAAACTCCTACCTGAAAAGTAATTGGGTAAGTTAAGATTTGTAATAATAATTTAGCAGCACAATGCTAAGTATGTTTATTCAGAAGGAAGTTTTACTTTAAAATATAAGACAGCATGGATGGCAACCCAAGGTTCTTGTCCTTTGCATACTTTTTCATGAGTATTCTCTATTGCATGCCAAACAACTTATTTTTGAAAAAATATGCACATGAGATAAGACCATATAGCATATGGAGTGCTTGTATAACTTAGGTTAGCATAGTTACAGTCATAAGTATATTTTCATTACCGGATCACTGTGGCATCAGATGGCAACTCTCATGTGCAAAATGGTCATCTTGTAACCAATGCTACAAGTAGAATATTTATATTGCTTTATTTTAAAGAATTTATTATGTCTAAGAATAGACTTATTTTTCCATTCACTGTATATAGCTGTGTGGATTCATAAGGCTGTAATCTTGTACATACTTGAGTAAATATGCATAGGGATGGACTGCAAAAGTCCATAGGCCAATTAAGGGGTGTCAGAGATACAAGCATTCAGTTTTCTTTTATTTTTTCAATTACAGTTGAACATTCCAGATTTCACCCATCAGAGTCCAACACCTACACTGAAGTGGGTACTTCTTTTTCCATTCACTATGGCACCGGTAGCTTGACAGGAATAATTGGAATGGATCAAGTGACTGTAAGTGAAAGATCCTATTGTGATTTTAAAAAGAACATGATACTTTATCATTTAACCAATTATTCTCTGATACAGTAAGACATTATCCAGCCTGTAGAGGACTACAGTATATATGTTTATCACTGAGTTCCAAATACACAGTTCTTTATAGCTTCAATGTCCTTTCAGGGAAAGTGACCATTACATTACAAAACTGGACCATAAGATATTTTGGTGGTATGCCACCAAGGAACCAGGTTGCAAGTTATCACTAATAGGCTTTGCTTTCATTTTCTATGTGTGTCCATATAATTCATTAGTAGAACTCTGATTAAATCTATCTTCCACTTGAGCAACTGGCCTTCCCTTTCCCTCTTTCCTCCTGTGGTCTTCCATGCCCCACATACGAGCACAGGGGGCATTCCCCCAACCCCTTGAAGCAGGTTTTAAAGATATGCATGGAGCGGCAGGGGAGAATTGTCCCTGTCCCATCATGGAAGGGGCTATCTGGACAATGTTCTTTGTTTCCCATGTGTTCTTCCTTTCTTCTAGAACAGCCTCTCTCAACCTTTTACCCTGGAGGAACCACTGAAACATTTTTCAGGTCTCAGGGAGCTTCTGCATAAAATTTATGTTATTTACAGCTAGCATTGCACAGTGTGCAAAATTTAACACCCCCCTTTCTTTTTCAATCATCTCTTGTAGAATCCCTAGCGACCTCTCGCAGAACCCTAGAGTTCCACAGAACCCCAGATGAGAAAGGCTGTTTTAGAACAAGAAAGAATGACAGACTACCTTTGAAGTTTGTTTAGATTTTTTTTTTACTTTGTATATACTAACTCTTACAATAGTCATGTCCACATTGCCACTTAGCCAGAGCACAAACATGCTCTGACAATATCTTTTTCCTTCTGCACCCATATTGTCTTCATCTCATCCCCAGCCCTTAAATTGCCCTTAGCAGTACCATTGTGAAAGTAGCATTTTATCTTGTATTCCAGTACCATCCAAGGCACCACCAACATTTGCAAAATATGTTAAGCTTTGTCACCCATTACTTTGAAGGGAAGTCAATTGACTGCAGTGACTGGGAACAGAGGCTGGATAGTGTTGGGAATGGGGGCAGAAAATTACACACCAATATGCTTTTCTGCCAGTTTGAGGATGGGTGAAGAACACTTCAACTCAATCGTGGAGAAAGGTCCTATATTTGAATATATAATTCAACCTGACCTTGAACCAGAATACTGTTCCATCTATCTCAGTAGTTTATTCAAACTAGCATTGGCTGTCCAAAATCTCCATGATGAAATACAAATTCCAGTCTTTTTTCATGGGAAGGCAGGCAGGTAGGCTTTCCCTTTTAAAAGAATTCCACGGACCATTAGTATGACTGGTTTCTTGCCACAAAATTTATATCTGGGACTTTTGTTCTTCAGGTTGAAGGACTCACTATAATCAATCAACAGTTCGCAGAAAGTGTCTCCGAGCCTGGTAACACCTTTTTGGATGCAGAATTTGATGGGATACTTGGACTGGCCTATCCATCCCTGGCTGTGGATGGTGTCACCCCCGTATTTGATAATATGATGGCCCAAAACCTGGTGGACTTACCAATATTCTCAGTCTACATGAACAGGTATAAGAAGTTGATTCTTCATGCCAAATAGTAACTTTTCCTTCCAGACCACTGCCTGCTTTACGTAAAATCAATAAAAACTAATACCAAGGGCAAGCACGTGGTTGGCTATTTAAAAAACAATTGTACAGCAGGGAACCTTTTTCCTTTCTGTATATGTTAGTCAAAGGCTCCTTATCCCAGGATTGGAATAGTTGGGACCAGAGTCCAAAGTGAGCCAAGTTATGGATATACCCTGATTTTTGTTTAGGATAGGATAGGCTAATTAGTTACATGGGTGCACTTTCCTTTCTCCGACTCAGCCAACATACAAGCACGATCTGGAGAGAGTCCAGAAGATTGTCATGAGAAGCCTGGGAGTTTTATTTCAGAGAACGTGGGGCATTGATTATGTTCTTCAAGTTTAGAATTTTGAAGAGAATGAATACAGTAATAGAAAAGCTCACGAAGAAAAGGCACATGTTCAATAAAATTATTTCTTCTTTCTCTCTTCAGAAACCCTGATTCTTCTGTAGGAGGGGAACTGATTTTTGGTGGCTATGATGAAGCTCATTTCAGTGGAAACCTCAACTGGATTCCAGTCACTAAGCAAGGATATTGGCAGATCCAATTGGATAAGTATGTATCTTGTTTTGGGGGGGGGGGGGATTCTCTGAGATAATAGCAACTTTTCTAACACTGATGAATGCTAGAATTCAGGGCAATTGTGCATTTAGGGCTCAGACTTGCTAATCTTTCAGAGAAGCACCACATCTTTTTCATGAGTCCTAGCCTTCCACTGTTACAATGAGTTGTAATCATCTCTTTACTATTTGGCTGGATGTGGTATGCATTTATCCTTTAGGTTAAAGAGCTATTCTTCACAGATTTAAAAACCAGGAAAGTGATTTGGGAGATGATGTACAGTATATTAAAAATATCGTCTGTAACAGAAAAGAAAATAATCGTTCTACAACAGTATTTTCCAATGTGATGCCCTCCAGATGTTGTAAATAATTCCTTGTGGATGAAACAAATTCTGTCTTATTACTTGACTATTCCCCCTTCTCCTCCCCCCCCCCACCTCTTTTATATATGGAAAAGCAAAGTAGAGATGTTTAGAATATTGTCTAAGTTTCTTCAGCTTTGCAACCATTGTCCACATTTTAGGAGACAAAGATATTTTTCTCCCATGGTACAACCCAAAATGTTGTACAACACATAGCGTTTGATTTACCCTTTAAAATCTTCTGATCTCTATCACCTATACAAGGCACAGACCTTTGCAAAGGGGAACATGTAAAGAAGAGGCAGACATTAAAACAAAAATAAGAAAACAGTGTTAGGATCAAGTCATCCTATTATAATGCTGGGAGAAGAGGTACCACTGTAAATATCATGGAGAGGCAATTCCTTGCCTTACCACCAAAAAAGAAAAAAAAATCTCAAGTTTATTTCATCTTCTTTCTTTTCAGTATCCAGGTTGGTGGGATAGTTGCATTTTGTGCAGAAGGATGTCAGGCTATTGTGGACACAGGAACTTCTCTCATCACAGGCCCTTCTGAAGACATAAAGCAAATGCAGACATTAATTGGGGCACAACCAATGGATGATGAGGTAGGTCCCAGTTTGGAAACCAGTAACAGCATCCTAAGACTGGTGCTGATCTAGGACAAATTTAAATCTAAAGCTGTCTCTTTACATTCCTAGTTTATCCTCTCTTTTGTTTCCTCTTTTTGTTTCTTTCTATTTCATTACATTCTATTTCTTTAAACTTTAAAGAAAACTAATGCTACCATTTGGCAAAATGTGAAGCAGATGCTTTAAAGGGGGGCTTAGGAGAGGCAGTGAATTTGGGCCAACCCCTCCTCCCATTCCTCTCCTGATTTAGCTTCTGAAGCAGCTGCCTTTTTCTCTCAAAGTTGTGTAACTTTTGAGAGTGGCTTGCCAGTCCTTTAGCTGCCCTATAGATATGACTCTGAGGGGGGAGACCCCCTAAAGCAATTGTTGGGTGCTGGCCAGAGAATGGGAAATGATGCTGTTGCTGCTGGGCAAAAACGTGTGGAAGGCAGTGCATGGAGCAAGGGAGAGGGGTTAGCCCTGGATCCTCTTCCCACCTCAAGCAATCAGTCTTTTTTAAGCACTCTGAGATTGTGTGTGAGGATATTCACAAGCAGCCTTCACAGAAATTTTCTTAAATAAAAAGCATTTGGAGGGAGACAGATTGAGCAAAGCATAAGTAAAGGAAGAAAGGGGGTACTTAACCCATACCATACCATGATATCTATTTCTGGACTGAAACCTGGCTAAATGCTTTAGCATATTTGAAAACATCAATTCAGATATGCATGTAATATCTCACAAGGGAAACACAGTTTAAAAGAAAAAGTTTGGAGTGAAAAATAGATATTGTCCATCTTCTTGTCTAGGGTTGTTTTTTATATTGAAATATTGGATTTGCACTATTGCAAACATATACCAATTGTTCTGCAGTACACTGTGGAATGCAACAATCTCAATGCGATGCCTCTTGTCACTTTCACAATCAATGGAAACCCTTATCCTCTTAGTCCAGAGGCTTATACCCTCATGGTAAGTGCTGTTACTCATTTCCTCCTATGCAGTATGGCAGAACATGTGTCATTCTTAGGAAGCATGGGGTACTATCTTTAGCTTTGCACTGGGTAATGGGGCATGGGGAAAGAGCACTGTTGTATTAGTAAGTTTCCCCATTCAGCTGCTCAGCTGCTGTTTTGTGCCTGAGATTCAGAAAAGACAAGCTAGATAAAGGTCAGAGCAGGCTTCCTAAGAATGCATATTACGGTTGCTTGATGAGAATTAGCCAGCTATTAACACCTTTTAATTATCATCGTAATAAACAAAACTAAAGAAAGAGGACAGATTTTCTTCATTCCGTTTGATAACATATACTGCTTATGAACAAGTGGAGAGGAAGGAAGGAAGGAAGGAAGGAAGGAAGGAAGGAAGGAAGGAAGGAAGGAAGGAAGGAAGGAAGGAAGGAGTTGTGCAAGTGCGTATGTGTTTGACAAGTTCTGCTGCTGCTGAAAAGGTGCAGTGGGGAAAGGAATATTTACCACAATGACAGCCTTGTTTGTCCAGAAGGGAGAAAAAAAAAACCCTAACATCCATACTAGATCAAAATCTTTATTAGAATTAATTTTGTGGCTAACCTAAAAGTTAAGGTGCAACAAAAAGTAGGGGGAAGCTTATTTGATCTTGCTAAGTCAATTTATGGAGTAAAAGAACATTTAAGAAGAATCTCCTCTTTTTTGCAATGCATTTTATCTTGGGGGGTTGATCCCACCCCACACAATAAAGCAAGCTACTCCCTCTTGCCAACATCTTAGTCATTATGAGAAGACATATATGCAAAGTTCATAAAGAACATACACACACACAAACACACATATAACACTGACTTGAAGGCACCCATATATATTCTTACATGTACCGTTCAGGCATTCCTTCCTTTTTAGGGTAGGAAATTACTTTGATTTATGATGCTATTATTGTACTACAAAATGTATTATAGTGAAGCTAATTTCATTACTTATATAGTTGGCAGCATACCAGGAGTCTGTCTTTTCATACTGACACAAGACTCCTTTGCAGATGGCAGTGCAGAAAGTCTGCTTCTCCCCTGCTCACATTCTTTGAGGTTCAGTTTTATAGATCAGCACATGAAAGGAGAAAAAGAGATGAATGGGAAGTCTGTAATATTTAGATACAAGAAGGTGGCTAAATGGAAGGCTGAAGAACATACTCTTCCTTAACATGGTGTCTTCAAAAACATTGGACTAGTGCTGCCATCATTTTTATTTTAAACTCACAAGTTGTTACATGTCATGTCCTCAGGCTAGAGATTCCATGACTCCTCCATACCCTCAAGCCACCATTAGAATTTCTCTAATTCATGCTAAAGTGATTGGCTGAGTGTCCAGTCATTGTCTTCTTCCTTCTATCTCAGTCCTTAGCTACGTGTTGGAAGATCTGCAACAATCTTCCCCAGCCTGGTCATCCTCCAGATATAGGGACTTCAACTTCTAGCATTTTAATTTCTGTGCTTAAAACTGCTCTTGCATGTGCATAAATGTTGGCATACAAATCTGAACATGATTGGTTCTCATAATTCAAGTTTACACATCCTCTTTCCCATAGGCCAATAGCGATGGGATGAACCTGTGCACCAGCGGCTTTCAAGGTTTAGATATAGACACTGCAACTGGGCCACTCTGGATTCTGGGAGATGTTTTTATTGGCCAGTACTACTCTGTCTTTGATCGTGGGAATAACAGAGTGGGATTGGCTCCAGTTGTCTCTTAAGAGGCTTAGAGAATAGAGAAATTTAAGCCCCAAGGTCCTATTCTTATCTTCCTTTCAGCAGCAAAATCATACTCCCTATCTGTTTCTTTGTTTTCCATGTGAAATGCAATCAAGATTATGACTTTTATCTACAAATGTAAATCCCTTGAGATTCCTGGAGAAGGGCTGTTTAGGTATGTCAGTTCTCAGTATCAAGAGCTATGCTGCTTTTGTCTTCTCTTGTCAAGTAAATTTGAGTACTTCAAACTCAAAATACTGTGTCATAGTCCCAGACTGGAGCTGTGTTCACACAATTGGCTAAGCCATGATTTATTGAATAAAGTGCACTGGTCTAAGTTGATCGTAATTTACAAACCACACTGGTTGGTTTACACAACTTGCTTATCCACACTAATCAAAATATATTTTGACTGAATACCTTGTGAATCCAGCCTGATTGTGAGATTTTCTCTTTGCAAAAGAAAGCAGGTCTGCATCTTTGATCAGCACAATTGTTTACTTTTCTCATTCTGGCCTGGAAATGGGAGGGATTAAGGCCTCCTTAAGACCCTGCTGTTCAACAACAGAGCAAGAAGGCATACTTGCAAATGTATGTAAAATTAATGACTTAAGTAAACAGATGAATGATTAACTTAATAAAAATATTTTTTGTATTCCTAAAATAATACTTTGTACCTATAGCTTTGATATTATCTCTGTGTGATTTTCTGGAAAGGAAGAATCATGAAGGGTTGAACAATGCATCAACATTCTAAATGCATCAGCAATCCCATAAAGCAGATGTGGGCAGACTAATATCCCAGTGCCAAATGTTACCGTGAACCTTTTTGGAAGACCTTGGAGCTTCCCAGGACCACAACTGTGAAAACTGACAGCAATATTTCCTGCCACCTTAAGAAAGGAAACACATCAAAGCTATAAATTATACCATTGAAAAACATTAAAGAAATCTGTAACTCTTCCCAGCATTCCAGGGAAAAAGCAAGAAAATCCTGCTCTTGGCTATACACCTCTGCCTCTTTATACCAGCTCATACTGCAGCTGTCCACTGCAACTCTTCTCCTAGAGAATGTTAAATGCAGCCCCCAGGTACCAAAAATGTACCTCTCCCTATCCTAAAGGATAATATTGCTCTGTGTGTGTGTGTGTGTACATTGAGAACATTGGGATTTGCCTTTAACAGGTAAAGAACATGTTATCTATGGACCCTTTGGTACTCATTCAGATTCTCTACTGATCTTGGTAAACTAAACTTATTAAATAACACACTGGCTGGGAGTTCTGCAGTTATAATCCCAACACTTGTGAAAAGATTAGATTGAGGAAGACTGTCCTCACCTAAGAAAGGGGGAAGATGGAGCTACCATGATACACAGAACAGTGTATAAATATGGTAGCAAAGTATAGAATTTAACAAGGCCAGTCCCAGACATGATGCTCCTTGACATGAAGGACATTGGAAAACAGAACTGGGCCAGCAGCTGTATCTTACTATAGCCACAACAGGACAGCACGTTCCACCATACCAAACAGGTTACTGAGATGTTGGGGTTGGCAGGGGACAGAGAAGGGAGACTCAAATCATGTAGTTTTCAGACCAACCCCCAGCATTTATTTCCTGAGGCAGCCACCATTTTCTATTTATGATATGGTGATTCTTTACCTAATCTTTTTAGATAAGCAAAAGTTGATAAAGACATCACACATAACTAAATGCCATTCATGAATGGATCCAAACCTCTAAAGAATTAGTTCTTTCTCTATAAAAGAGTCAGTTTCAAAGGCAGGCATTCTGTCTCAGCAAAAACTCAGCCAGAAGTAGTGAAAAAACACAAACTGTAGGTTTACAAACATTTTTTTCCTCATATTGGTCTTCATTGTAAAAAATATACTGTTGGTACCATTCCTTGAAACTAAAGGGAGGGCTCCAATTTGTTACGTGTAGCAGTTTCTTTAAGCCAGTGTTTTGCGCTTAATTCTAATAAATTGACTTTTGGGCTGTATTGAAAAAAACAAAGCAATATAGATCTCTAAAGCCTAAAATGACGGTGCCTTAATGTTCAGTCTGATGGTATAAGAGATGGTAGGCCAATAGGATTAAGAAAATGTATGCTTACAGCCTTGCAACACACATACATAACTTGGATAACATAGGATGTGTCTATAGATCTCATGGAACCTGGACCGGAGGACTATTTGGAAACTTTGTTCTTTTTGTCTGTCCCCAGTTAGATCAGCTTCTATCTAATGGTCACATGACTGAAAGGATTCTTCCATCTAATGGTCACTCTAACATGACTGAAAGGATCCTTCCAGAGTTAGTGGCTTGGAATGGAAAACTGGAAAATACCAGTCTTTTTTCTCCCTCACTTCACCATGTAGTACAACCTCATAAACAAGAGGGCCAGCCAAGAAGAATCATGGCTTATTTTGCTCTAGTATCTTTCCATTTTCCTTGAGTGTCTACGTACTTTTGTGTGCTGAGTTGATACCTAATCATTATTCTTCGCTGTTGGTTGTGCCTGTTTTGGCTTTGTCAGTTATGAAATCACATATTTTAATTTTACTTGGTTTTTTTATGTTCACATGAGAAGTCTACTCAGCGGTGCAGTATTGGAAGAGGACAGAATTCATAGATGAAGGCAAGTAACAGAACAGAGTTTTTTAATGAGTTTGCCTCCAATGGTACATTGCTTCTAGAAGTGGATCACTCACATGAGCAATGAAATATTCAAGAGAAGTGGATGCAGGGCACTTTGCTACATCTCAGAGGATTTTTTAGTGTACTTCTCCAACGTGCACTGACAACATTTGGGAAGGTAAACTGTTTTGGCTCATCAAGTTTTTATTAGGAGTTGGAGCTGCATTCCACTATGCTGAGCAGTGTAATACATTCATTTAAGTATATGTATTTTATTACATATAATATCATATGAAGAATCATCATTGCCTTTCATCTAAAAAAATCCTTTCCCAACTTCATGCCTCCAAAGAGTTTGGTTGGGAATTCTAGGAATTGTAATCTGCCATATATAGACCACCAGATTGGAGAAGAATGGCCTACAAAGTCACCCTGGATGCAAGTCACAGAATCTTGTCAGGAAAAGATCAGAGAACAATGTCACCAAGCAGAATGTCTACCAAGTGAAAAGAAAATTTAGCACATTTCATTTGCATCTATCCTATCCATATTGCAGGTAGACATTATAACACATTTTAAAATAATCTGCAAAACACTCTTTCATATTTCATTATGGAGAGTATTGGGCATTTTTCAAAATGGAATTATATACATTTCTTCAAGAGGAACACAACTGTGCCACAGAATGAAGTATTTCTGCCACTATCCTCCCCAAGTAACCATTCATAAATCAATACAGATTTTTCAAATTAACTTATTAGATGGGATAAATGACCTGAAGGGAAAACCGAAAGAAACACATCTTCTGTCTTTTTTATGGCTGTTCAATAATCAACCACAAACTCTGTTGCTGTGGTGAATGATTCATAACAGCTGACCCTAGGCAACATGTGCAGCTCAGCAAATTACAGTGAAACATGTGATATCACAGTCTCCGAACAGATCCAAATTATTTTAAAAAGTCACACAGGACATTCTTGCATTTTTAAAAAATAACAATTATTAGGAATTTTTTGCATGTTTAGATTTCAAGTGTGTCAAAAAGTTTGTATGTGCAAAGCTAGCATATAAAAGCAAGAGGTTGCTTCTTCAGTTTGTTATGCCAAATGTTTTTCACACAGAGAAGAATGTCAACATATGCCTCTTCCACATTTGTTCTGATGTGATGCAGTCAGAAAGAACTTTCTATATGCTTCTGAATGCTTGTAACACATACAGTTAATATCTCTCACAACACTTGCAATGTAATATTCTTAGAAACTGAAAGTCCACATGTATTAGCTGCACATTAACAACAGTGTACTAAACAATGTTTACACTGCCCTTCAGTGGTATTCCCAAGATAATTTACAAAGAAATGGGAGACCTTACTGCTACAAAGGAGTCATTATTTGCATCAGAACGTATCTGCTGAACATTCTGCTGCAAATGAGAAGCAACAATAACAGAGTTCCCTTCTGCAGGCTGGATAGGTCTCTCGTTCCAGCAGGTTCACAGATAGGATTGGCCAACCAACAGCATTCAATTTCTCATTTTAACTCCCTGTATTGACACAGCCCAGCCATTTTATACAGTGCCTTGAGTTGTACAAATAATAAAAAGATGGGACATAAATCTAATAAATAACAAAAAAACCAAATAAATGAATGTATGTCACAGTGTTTCAAGGACAAACAGACTCTGGGTAAGGCCATGAAATCATCAGGAATCAAATTCAGCTCAAAGAAGACTAACTTTGCAGTCCACTTTAAGTACCCAGATACAACAAATCCAAATTAGGGTTCCAAAATGATACATAAAAGGCCGGATAAAAATCTAGCTAGAAATATTTCTTTTAGAAATCTTGCAAGTTTTCACTTTTTGAAAGGCTGACTGCTTTATTCACTTCACTTCTATGATTTTTTTTATCACAGGATTCATATGTAAACACTGTGCTTACTTTCTTAGTTCCTTTTTTGCAAGGACATTTCATATAGAGTTTAATAAATGCATTTAATTATATATTTCATTATATGGCTTGACTGCAAAAGTCTTGACAACTACTTGATGGCATCAAAAAAAGCTGTTTCTTAATTGCTTTCCTACTACCGAGTAGTTATCCAGATTTATGCAGCTCAGATGTGGTAGGCCTGGTACCGAGGCCCTAACTTTTAAAATTCATGAATTAAACCAATAAATTAGCACACTGGATCAGGCCCATAATTGCGTCCCTTTTCCCTCTTCACTCTTCTGCTATTACAATGGCTATGTGAGATGAGAAAATCACCATGCTTCTCTATTATGGTATTTCCATATTGGAAATACTGAGAAATATTGTACCAGCTGGATTCCTTCCAATCATTAAAGTAATTCAGAGCCTATAATGCCATGGCAACCCAGGATTTTTTTTCTGCCTAGAATTCTGAGTTTTCATACAATATACAATGCGGCTTGTACGTGGCCTATCATGTTATATCACCACAACCAGAACGTTCTGTATAGCAACATTTACAGATAAGTGTGTTGAGAAAACTAAGACAATTAAGGCTCATCCATTTCTTTTTTAGATGTACGTTTCATCTTTCCTTCAGGAGCTCAAGGTGGCATACGTAGCACTTCCTCTTCCAGATACCTTGGTCAGCCATCCTTCAACAGGAAGAGATATGGCACTGCTTTCCTGGAACTGAATTTCTGACAAAAGAAGCTGTCAAAGCAAAGAAAGGACAAGGGCGAGGCTGCACTTCTGTTATCATTCCAACATGATAATGTATGAAGCCACCCCTCTTCCTTCCCTATTAAACAATGACCCAGAAGCTTACAGCACCTCTGTTATCTGCTGTTCAGATCACCTCATTTCAGTGTATGATTGCAGCAGGAATGCAGTGCTAAATTCACAGCTGAGTGGCTAGATTCACACAACAGAACTAATCTTGTTTTAAACAATAAACCACAATTAAGCAAACATAAGGCCATACAATGTGCAAATATACAGCATAATACTTATACACAGCATAATACTTCATGTGTTAGGGCTATAGTCCTGTTCAGTGTTACCTCGGAATAAAATGGTGCATACATTGAATCACATCAATTTGGCAAGTCTATTACACTAAGCTTTAAGAAAATCTCTTCAGCAAGAGCAAGAAAAAATGTGATCTTTAGGGATTTTTTTATTAGAAATGCAAACAATCCTGCAAATAAGCATTATTATTTAAACTACCAAAGCAGGAAAAGAAAATCTGTGGCCTACCAGATATTCCTGAATTATAACTCTAAGGCTGTGTTTACATATAATCAGTTTAATAATTATTTATTGAATAAAAGACAATTAGCCGGGTTTTGCCACATGCTAAACGATTAACCATAGTTTATAAATCACAATGTCTGGGTTCATACAACATACTAAGCCACAAACAGAAATTGTGCTTTAACCCAGCCTTAGCCTCCTGCAACATTGTTGTGCTGGCTGGAAATTTGAGGATGCCAAATCTCAGCTGAAGAGCACCAGGTTGTGGAAGAAAGATTGCTCTAAGCTAATAATTTCTCCAAAACAGTCTTTTTATTGCTCCATCTGTTTATGAAATTAGGGAAGACAAAGCTATAGCAAATAAGTAAAACTGTATGCTGGGTAAGGATTTCCTCATCACATTGTGGCGGCTCCAAATGAAACTACAGCACAGTGGAGACTTTTCAGTAAAATTCTACCTTAAAGCAACTCTAGGGAGTATATGTAATTCTCTTCCCCTCTGCCTCCTCCCTCTCAGTTAAGACACAAAATACATGGGACTCTAGAAACTGAGCCCATCAAGGTTTGCAGTTGACTGGGCATTTGAACTAGGGTCACTGCAGCACATGGTCTCTATGCTTGGGTTTGTATGACACGAGCAAGCAAAAAGTAGAAACTGTTTTAACCCACCATGGTTAGGTTGTGGTGGTGTTTCCTGAGATCCCAGGAATCTGCATTAAACTAACCATGGAAAGTTAATCATGAGTAATCAAGTCATGCAAGCACTTTGGGGCTCCTAAATATGGAAAACCTAAAAATAGGGGGTTTGGGACTGGAGGGTAAGGCTGCCTTCTGGATGGGGTTGGCTTAATTCCCTTGGAAATCAAACCTGGCACCTCCAGCAGCAAATGCTGACCAAGAGCATATAACTCGCATGCGGACTTCTTGAAGAATTTGGAACAGCACTGCCAACTCTTCCGGCGGCCTCCGAGATTTAAGGAAAACCCGAAATGCAGCCAGCGAAAGCGTGACTGTGAAGGGCCGAAATTCCCAAACCGGCCATCAGCCCAGCCCCAGAGAGCGGGCTTTGCTTTGGCTCTGATGCCATCAGAGTCGCAGCCTTGCGGGCCACGCTATTCGCTTAGGAGACAATGTTACTTTCGAGCACCAGAGTTCCTAATCATACTTCCCAACCAATGAATTCCCGGCGAGGTCGGCATAAAGAAGCTTACGAGCGATTCGCCAACATCCCACTTCCTCTTCGCCTTGCCCGCTGCAAAAAATCTGCGCGCCGAACTCGCTCAACCCTCGCTGCGCGACGTCATCTATGGGCGGTCTTTTGTGTCGCCCTCGCACTCTGTACTCTGGGGAAAAAGATCGCACTCTGCACTCTGGGGGAAAAAAAGATTTGCAACAGGGGAAAGCGCGTTTCTGGAGAGCTGCCGGGCGGTGATATCCCGCTCCGAACTTTCGCTTGGCTTTCGTTCCTTGCTGAGGTTCGGTCCTTTCCGATCGGTTTCGGGAGCGGAGGGCTCCGAGGCGCTGCTCCGAACTTTCCCGGAGCGGTCAGCCGTTTTGCACAAGCTGGCAGAAAAACTCCACGTCCAGCGGGAGCAACGCCAGTAAGTTACTTTCTGGCTGGCTCCTTGAGCCGGGTGTAGCCTGTGCCGGTGGGTTAGGTGTGACGGAAGACATCGCAGCAGAGGAGGTGGCAGCCGAGCTCGCCAGGGGCCGAGGCAGATTTGAGCCTTAGCATCCAAACCAGACCTGGCGAAACGCGAGGTGTCCCGGCATGGCAAGAGCCGCGGCAGCGAAAAGTTAGCTTGCAAATTCGCTGAGCGCGGCTGGAGAGGTGTGCATCAGCAGCCTGTCCCATCTGGGGGCGGTCTTCCAGCTGGTGTTCAGGTCCGGTATCTGGGACCCAACTGACGTGCTCGCGACGCCCTCCGGAACATTTGAAGGAACGCGGGGCTGGGAAGGCTGGAATAGGGGTATGTCCAAGAAGCGTAATGGCGAGGGTGGAAAAGAGTAGATTTCTCTGCTTCAGCTCCTTCACTGGGTTTTGGCAGAAAGATAACAAGATACAGCGTTAGGCCATGCAAAGAAGAAGTTGTTCCTGAAGTCGCCGGCATAGTCTAAGCACTCATTTTGAAACCATGCGTCCAGGGGAAAGGGAAATCTGTTATGATTCACTGAAGAATGTTTCGAGTTAGGCTGGGTTGGGCCTTCCTCTTCGGAGCCATGTCTGACATGGACAGCTTTGGAGAACACTCTAGGAAAAAAAAAAGAGAAATTTGAATGATTTCATCTGGTTTTCCACTTAGAGAGTAGGCTGGACTCCTTTTCCTTTGGGAGTGGCTTAGTAGACCTAGATCGCTGCGTGGGCCATGAATGGATATGGTGCACTTAGCAAACAGAGACAAGCAGCTGGAAAAACTTTTGACTTGTTTATAGCACAATTCTGTACAGCTTTAAGTGAAGGAAAGCCCCATTGGAGTTCAGAGAAAAAGACTTAGATTTTATTGAACCTGCTTCCAGGTGAACAAATTCACTTGATTTCAGAGACTTCCTGTGCAAGTAGACACTACAAGCTTGTACTATAATCAAGTTAAACTTTTCCAATGGGCTAGTCCCCGGGAGATCATGATAGGTTTGGGATTCAGATGGGGATGTCTGTGAAAAATTTGGAAGCAGGGTCGTTAAAAACAAAACTGGCCACCAAACAGTAGTTTTATTTTGTATGCCAGCCTGTCTCCTGTTAAAACTGAACAATAACCATTCTGCCCTGATGCACAGACCATGGCAGTTAAGAAAGTAGAAATGAATTGTGTAGGATACCAAACCTGTAGCTTAGAGAAATGCAAGCAACGCAGGAAGGTTGAATATGAATAGAAATATAAAAAATTGCTTCATGGGACGAAAAGCCCATAATATAAAGCAGGGTATGTTTCAGCTATAACAAAAGAATTGCCTAAGGTATAATCTGAGACTGCTCGCTGCTGCAGCAGTAATGCCAGCTTTATTATATGGCTGCCCCCTGAAGCCTCTGATTGCAAAAGACTGTCAAATAGCGATGGGGGTGGCAGGCACTTGATTTGGTTTGTATTTGATTTTTCAGTTTGCTCTTCCTGAGCCAGCGCACAAACTGAAATATAGTTTATGCATTTGCTAGCGTATCAGCATTTTTCTGAATTTGGTAGTAACGTTTTAACAATTTGCACGCATTAGGGGAAAATTCACAAAGAAATAAAATACAGTAGGGAAGCTTGCTTGCAGAAATGTGCACCGTATGTAAAGTGGGTATAAAATGTATATATCTGAACTCCATTGTAAACAGTTTGGGCAGTTCCTCATAGACAAGACATATTTGGATCATATTGGACTTGATGTCTCTTTGGGCACTACTACTATACTGCACCATCTAATAACATCCCTCTGAAGTGGTTTTGTTTTTTACCTACTGAAGAAGTACATGTTAGATGCCTCCCCAGTTTGTCTTATGCCTTCAGAGAAGATGACCAGTGATCACTCAAGTAATTAAAGGAGGTGGTGATGAGGACCTTGCTTTAGAAGTCCAAACTAGTTGTGACAACCAGCATCTTGTTTCCAGCATTCCATGTTTAGCCAAGCTGTAGAGGAGGTGGTGAAGCTATAGCTCCTAGTATAATGGGTGATATAAGCAATTCCTAGGCCATTGTGTAAAGATACATCTGCTCCACTTGAAAGTCATCAGGTGCCACAGCAAGTATCCATCCATTCAGAAGGATAGGAAAAAGAACTCACAAATTTAAATCACGGGAGTATAAAAGGCATTTATATATTTTGTGTGGCATGGGCAATCAGCTGTTATGTATGGTCTCATTTGTGTCTGTAGTAAAGATTCTAATCTTGCTAAGCCATGTCTGTGAGTTTTCTGCCAAGTCAAGCCAAATAATTGAGCTAAACCATGAATTGTCAGGAGATTTGTGATTTACTGCTGAGCCTAATCCAGGAAAGCCAGTTATCAGGAGCTCTTAGGTGAAATTGCTTATTTTGCTCCTTTCTAGAGTGGTTCAAACCTGGATTTGGCATGTAAATGGCCTTGGTCGCCCTAACTGATGAGATCATCACTGGGGAAAAGATGAGGGAGTAGAACCCTGTTGGCACTCCTGGATCTCATGGCAAGATCTTGTTGCAGCATTCAGGGAATTTAAGGCTGTGTTTTGTGGTGGTTCCCGGCTATTTCTCTGGGTGCTGTCAGACCACCTTGGGAAATTTCCTGAGAGTCCTGCAGGGGCTTTCATGTTATTTAACATCTATATGACTCCACTGGGAATAATAATCCACAGGTTTGGAACTGTCATCAGTATGATGATACTCAGTTACACTTCTCTCATGTGTTTCCATGGTTGGATGTTTCCAGAGCCTCCATGTGTCCAGGCTGTAAAGGACTGGATATGGGAAAATAGTTAGGCAAAGCTGAATTCAAACAGGGTAGAATTGTTACTGATTCCATGGAGATATCCAGACCTTCTGGTGAGGTTGCATTCCCTATTAAGGAGCATATTCACAGTCTGGTGTCCTCTTGGATCCAAGAATGATACTGGACAGCCACTTAACATTAGTGGCAAGGATACACATGTAACATAAATGCTGGACAAGTACAGATCTGTGACAAGTTTGAACTGAGAAATCAGATGTGTCCTTACATGAAAGAGGCAGACTGAGTTTAGTGATTCATAAAATGGTAACCTGAAGGCTGGATTATTGTTAATACATGTTATGTGAGGTAACCCTCGAAGATGTCTGAAAATTGGAACTGGCCCAGAAAATTAGAAGCAGAGTA
Source organism: Liasis olivaceus (assembly GCA_030867105.1). Lineage (NCBI taxonomy): Eukaryota > Metazoa > Chordata > Lepidosauria > Squamata > Pythonidae > Liasis > Liasis olivaceus. Next base: position 161,551,426 of record CM061350.1, on the reverse strand, counting down.
AAATTGAATTTGATAGATTCTCTCATTTCTGTTTTTCTTCTGGCCAGACTGATGTGCCTTTGTTAGTTAACTGTTTAACTATTCATATAGTTAAAATATGAATACATATTAACTATGTTTAGATTTGGATATTAGTATTTGAAATTGATTTATTGTACTTGGCTTTGATCAATATTGTATTTATTATTTAGAGATAAATGTTAGGTCTATGCTAAGCTTTGATGGGGTGATTTGATTTGAAGAAAATTCAGTCAAATCACTCTATTGAAGCAGATTGATAAAGTAATGTTTTGACTTACCAAATAAGAGCTTTTGCATAACTTCTCTTCAGCTACTTTTCTACTGCTTCAGACATCTTCTGCCTATATGCAAGGCAGGCACCGAAGCAACTTACTTACTTACTTATTTATTTATTATTAAATTTGTATGCTGCCCATCTCCCCCCAACTTGTCTTGAAGCAAAGCATGCCAGGGAGAATTGAACCTACCTTGACGTTTATAAGGTAGATTGTCTTCCTTCTACACTTTATTGTGCATCCTGAGATGGATTACATCCATTTTATACGTATGTGTTAGGTGTAGTTTGTTCTATAAATTGCATTAAGAGGATTTATACCCTTAAAGATGGGTTAAACTTGTTTTAAATAAAATTCATTTCTATTTATTGTGCAGGAATCAGGACACAGAAATGTCTCTTTCTCTCATACACATAGCAAAAAAAAAAAAAAAAGCAGATCTCTGGGTAAAACGCTGGCTAGCAAGAAATACGATGGTGTCTCTTTTGTTTATACAGATCTAAATCTTACTGATAGCTGGGAATATTGGTCTCAGAGGATTTCAGCAAGCATATTTTTTTCCCCATCCTTTGGACAGAGGTGGACAGGGTAGACAGATTCTTTTCCTCACAGAAGCTTTCTGTCTGTAGTAGTCAAAACGCAGCAGATGCCATTCTTCCTGGCTTGTCAATGCAGGAGAAATTTATATTAATTTTTGTAGGAGCTCATTGCACAAAATGCCAATGTCATTATAAAAAAGGAAATGTCACTTTAGAAAAGGTTCAGTGAGAAGACTAGAGTTCTCACTCTGGTTGCCATATTTTTAATGAACTTTTTAAAGGATTTGCTTAAATTCAAGAGTGATAAACATTTCTAGTCATGTCCAAGAAATATGATCATTCAGACAAATGCCAATAATTAAATTAATTGCTCTAAAACTTGAATGTTATTAATTAAATAGTCTTTTAGAAACTGAACTTAAGAATGTTGACTAAGCATCTGATAATCATAGAAGTTAACATGCCCAGATAGCAACTTCCTTCAGTTCACAAGAGACTTCTCAAAGTGGCTGCTTTCAGTTGTCATGCTAAACCAGTGTTTCTCAACCCTGGCAACTTTAAGATGTGCATACTGGCTGGGGAATTCTGGGAGTTGAAGTCCACACAGCCTAAAGTTGCCAAGGATGAGAAACATTATGCTAAACTAATGTGCGTCTGCATTACTGTTAATTTCTCCTGCTTGGTTCTTAAGCCTGCAGAAGTAATTAAGCTATTGCTAGCTGTCTGTCTGTCCACAGCCACACCCGCTTACGCAGAACATAAAAACAAAGAAGAAATGATGTTCCTCTTATAGTTAGGAAAGGTATAGCAACAACAGTACTTGGCTACAATGCAATCAATGACCAAATAATGTTGATTAGACTTTCTTTCTTTCTTTCTTTCTTTCTTTCTTTCTTTCTTTCTTTCTTTCTTTCTTTCTTATCATTTTTCTCTAGGAGCTCAAGGTAGTGCACCAGGGAGCATCCCCTCATTTTACTCCCTCAAGAATCAATTGATGAGGTAGGTCAGGATGATAGAGAATAACTGGCCCAGAGTCACCAGTGACCTCTGTGGTCAACTGAGGACCTAATCCTCAGTCTCCCTAGTCCAATTTCAGCACTTTAACCACAATACTACATAGTTTCTATATAATCCTCTCAAAGTAATGTACAAATAGCACAGGTAAAATTATTAAAACATAACAGTAAAATTGCAATAGGTTAAAAACAGTTCATGTAAAAAAATTCATTAAAAAAGGAGGGAATTTCATCCATAATATTTACCCTGGGCAGACCTGGGTGAAATCTTCAACATGTATCTAAAAGACATGATAGTAGACACTATCATGGGGAAAGAGATTGTTGCTGTGGTTTGTCTAGTGTCATTTCCAGACCGTTGTGTGGTTCCCATCCAACAAGCTGGTGGTAAGACCCTTTAAAGCTAGAAACAGCACAGAGCAGAGTAGTCCAGGTCCCCCCAGATTTTGAGATCATTTATTATTTGCTCATGACATTGATATCTTTGTCCAAGGCCCTTTAATAAGCATATTCACATACTGTTTTTTAACTTGGTTGTGAATCATCCAGAAATTAATGAGACTCAGTTTGAAATGTGACCATACTTAAAAGAACTGCATGGACTATGATGAATTTACTGTATCCATAGGCTTCTAAGAGGTTTATATATGAGTTTAGGGTATCCATCAGCACATTCTTGTCTGATTGATATTACATAAGACAATGACTGCACCTTTTCACTGTGTATTTTTACTTCAAAATGAATCTTAATTAATTCAGTGGAGCTTACTTCCCTGTAATAGGCATAGGATTATTTTTATAAATGTTATAGATTATAAAAAGCTGTTCCTTTAAGGCAGGGTTCCCAAAATGGTCAATATTGACCCTCAAGGGTCAGTGGGACAGTCCAAGGGGTCAACAAATGGCTGGGGGTCAAAAGAGGGTCAGTAAATGTCTGGGAGTCAATAGGTGGTTGATAAATGATGGAAGGTTGATAGGGATCAATTAATCTTTTGGGGTCTCCATAGAGCTCCATGCCAGTCTCTAATCCTGAAGGCGAGGTGGCTAGTGGCAAGACAGTGTTACCCAGGGTTAGATGGTCAGCTGCCAGTGACAGCGGCCTTGAGTTGTCTCTGTTGTTGTTGTTATTCATAGTACTATTAGTTAAAATAGTATTTATTAAATTATTTTCATATAATAAATGTTTGGGGGTCAATGAACAATGTGAAACTTCATGAAGGGGTTGATGATCTGAAGAGTTTGGGGACCCTGCTTAAGGCATACATTGGGGGAATCTTGCAAAAATCGAAGCAGCTTAATGAAATGTATCACTGGTCATTGCTTCAGTTTTAAACCTGACTTATATAGCCATATACAAGGAGATAATAAAATGAATAAACATATGGATATGCAGCCAGTTTCATTATATCTGCTGCATAACTAAATCATTTTTTCATTGTACTGCATATTTAAAAGCCTTGACTCTTTAATTTTGTTTAGTTTGCGCCATTTGAACAATTGGAAATATTAATCCAAGCTAAATATGCATTCCATATGCATATTTGTAATGGTATTTTTTTCTTGGCCTGGATTCTTTTAACTTAAAACTTGCATAATGAATAAATAGATTAGTAAGTGAAACTTTCCTCAATATTGTATCTCCATTTATTTTTATTATTATTTATTTGGTGCCCTTAGTGCTTATGGTCTAAAATTTGGGTTCAGGAGCAACGCATGGAGTTATAAACAGGGAAAGAATGTGCGTTCATTTCAGTTGCTTGTGTCTAGTTGCTTGGTTGCAGGTTAAATTATAGTAGATCATGTGGAAGGTGACAGATTTTATGTGGAAAGAAAAACCTTATGCTTGTCACACAACTTTGGAAAGCATAATAGCTTTGCTTTAAAAAGAGATGGTAATCTTGCATAGAAGCGGCCCATATGAGGGACAGGAACAGGCCCTTCAACAAAGCTGATTGATGTCCTTTGGATTTAAACAGGTTAGTGTTGTGAAAACCCCAAACAAGCAACTATGTCTTAAGAGAACATTGTTGGAACTACCACCCACCTAATAAATGACCAGGATATCATTATCACATGTATAAGAAAGATGGTAGGTGAAATCCGAGCAGCGAGGCTGATTGCTTACTTGCTTGACTTTCAGCTCTGCTGGGCAGTGATGGGATTGAATAATGTCTGCGTAATTAAATAGTAGCAAAAATGCTTCCCTGCCCACTCATTATTCATGAGTCTCACTTCTTTCAAAATTGTACATGAATGAGTCCGCTGTTTGTTTGGAGGGCAGGTTTCACTGTGAGATCTGGAAGTTTGGTACTTTTGGTCTTTGGACCTCTGGTGTCATTCATTTTACATGGCGTTTGTTCTAGCATAATATAATGGATAAGAGAGCTTTACTTAAAATCAGGATGACAGTCACTGTATATCCTGTCCAGCCGTGTTACCATTACTGCTCTTCTCTGGAAATCTGGCTGAGTCTCGGAAGAGCTTGATCCATGCTTATTCTGCCTGGCTCAGGAAGATGGGGCTCCAGCTCTAGCTACAGCTGGTAATGATCTGTGATCAAGCTTTATATGTCTTTTTTTTATTATTTCTCTTGGTCCTTTGTACTATAGATCCATGAGCTGTATAGCAGATAGGTAGGTAGGTAGGTAGATAATCAGCATACAAATAAACACGTGATAAGAATGCTATTCTTAGCTGTCAGCACTCTTAGGGCTGATGACATATTCCACAGGATACAAGATTACTGCCAGCCAGTGTCTCCCCTATAAATTCTCATGTAAACAAGAACTGATGACACAGCAGTCACTGTACTGTACTCAGCACATCCCCAACCCTTATAAGCCACCACACAGAAAGGAAGTATGGAGAATCAGAATTTTTCATTTTTGAAAAGCCACCCAAATGGCAAATTTTACACTGGGGATGCTGTTCAGCAGGAGCAAGCATGTTCTCCTTGTATTAGCTTTCTAGATCTTTACTGTGCAAATTTGATATTGAATAGGAAGGAACAGGATCACTGCAGCATTTGAGCAATTCCGCAATGATCCAAAGACATAAATTTTGAAAATATCTGAGAAATAGAGCAGGCCAGAGGGAAACATTTAGATGCTTCTAGAGTAGCACAGATATTTACTCAGCATGCCAAACCAAGACCCAACGACCCACCCCCAAATTGTAGCTTGAGATTTATCAGTAATAATAAAAAAATATGCTACATATATATCAAGGATCTCTCCAAAATTAATCCACATAGACTTGGCTGAGATGTGACCACAATCCACCTGTAACACCACTACTTCATGAGCTACATTGGTTGCCAGTATGTTTCCAGGTGCAATTCAAGGCACCTTTAAAGCTCTTCATGGCTTGGGACCAGGTTACCTGAGGGACTGTCTTCTCCTGTTTGTTTCTACCTGTCCAATTCAGTCCAGCAGGTTGGGCATGCTATGGGCCCCGTCAGCCAGGAATGTCATCTGGCAGGGACTAGGAGACGTGCTTTCTTGCCATAGCCCCTGCCCTCTGGAACATTCTCCCTCTAGAGATAAGGATGGCCCCAACCCTGTTGGCCTTTCGTAAGGCCTTGAAGACCTGGTTTTGTGCCTGGTCCTGGGACTCCAAGTGTGTTAAGGGCCCTGTTTCCTTATATTGGCATCTATGGTTATAATTTTTGTCAACTACTATATATATATTTATTTATGTATTGTGTTTGTACTTGGTTTTAACTGATTTTATGATTGTTTGCCACCCAGAGTCACTTGTTTGAGATGGGTGGCCATAGAAATTGAATGAATAAATAAATAAATAAATAAAATCATGGTCTGCCATGATGAGAATGAGAATGAGCAACTGCAGCCTTGAGCTCATTTGTTTTCTCTTCCCCTGCCTTTGTGAATAAGATTAGAATCTTCTACTGTTAGCTGACAGTGAACTATAGTTTGATACTGTGTCTGAATACCCTAAGAATTTAACCTTAAAATCCTAATGTATGAGATATTATATATAATGTAATTTATTATTACTAGTAGTAGTAGTAATAATAGTATTCCCTAATAATGTGGCCCAGAGTGGTTGGGAGACGGGCGGCATACAAATTTGAAGTAGTAGTAGTAGTAGTAGTAGTAATAATAATAATGATGATGATCCTTATCAGTCACAATTGAAGCAATCATGGGAATTTAGAGACTATAACATTCAGGTATAACACATGCTATATGTTGATGTATTAGATTGCAACTATCCAAAACAAGCTATACTCTCCAAACAATTTTATTAGATAAAAAACACTTAAGGACCCACAGGGACTTCTTTATTAGGGCTACACAATATTGAACCTTGGATGAGGGCAAACCAATAGAAAGTCAAGCCCAAGGAGACAAGAGGGTACTTTTTTATTACAGAAGAAGTAATATATTCATGGAGAAAGGCTTGGCTAAATGACAATGTGTGGTGCTATCTCCCGCATTTAGCAGCATCACTGGTAGGTTTGTTTAGAGCCCTTTGAGTGACAATCACCTCCTTGTCAGCTCTATATAGAAGGTGCCCCAAGTTCTTTCTCCTTTCACTGCTGCAGAAACTACAGCATAAATGTGGGAATTATTTGCAGGAAAGGCAGGTGGGATTAAAATTATGAAAGCATATTATTATTTGTATATACATTTTTCTATTTATTCAATACTCGAGTTTTTTGGTGCAACTTAAAACATACATACATACATACGTACAATGCATACATATAAATTAATCCAAACAACATAAGCCACTATAAGCAGAACAGTACAATCAGCAAAACAGATTCTCCTGTTCAAGCCATATTTAGCTGCTGCTATTATTATTTTTATTATTATGTGTAGGTAATCTACAGTTAGATTCACATCTAAGACTGGTGGAAACTTAATTCAAGTCCTAACCAAGAACCTAAGATTTTTTTTATTATTATCATTATTATTATTTGCTGCATACTTATTATGGTGAAAAGGTGGATTACCTGAGAAGCATACAGTCCACCATACTGGACATTGCTGTGGCTGGACAGGGTTGGGGAGGAGCTGGTCTACGATGGGATCCTGCTCCAGATCAGCAGTTTAGTCTCCTGCTGTTTGTTCCTCTTCATTCAGTAAGTACATCACCAGCTGTAAGCCATGTTATTTATTAGCAGAAATCACATAAGACCTTCAATTTATCATCATTCTCACTGTGATTATGAAAACTTTTTACATGGTATATAAATGCGGAAACATGCTATGACAGACATTCGTGTATGCCCTATATATAATAGCTTGAGATAAGGTGCAGTTACATATTGACGACACAGCAGTTGATGGCTATTTAACAACAGCAGGAGCTAACCTTAGCCTGGAAGAAGCAAAGAATCAGCCACAGTCACTGGCAGTGAATACAAGGCGAATGGAACCATAAAGAATAATACTTGAATGAGGTCAGAAAGAAAATTTTGCATAAATTTTTAATTGACTGGTTACCCATCCAGACCCCACTTCTTGTTTAAAGCATGGAAGTAGCAATTGTCTCATTATGCTACAAGGAGGACATTCTCCAGGATCTTTTTTGGGGGGGCGGGGGGGGCGTATTTCCAAGCAGAGAAGTCCTCAGGAAATCTCAGTTGTTCTCCAGGCATGAGTATGAACAAGAAATTCCCTTTTTCCCTCTTTCTTTTTATCCCTTCCTAGCTGGCAGGATTTAAACCCAACCCTGCCTCTGACACTGCTTGGAAACGTGAGCAGGCCTGCTAAATCTGTCCATCTACTCTTTGTGACAAACAGACATTAAATACTATACAGCATAATCCTCAGGAGCAGGTTTATTAAAAAGTCTCATCCAAAAACAAACATACTTTTTCTACAGTAAAACAGTAAGTAAAACAATAAGATGCTTCGGATTTAATGATTATTACTGCTACTATGCTGTGCATATGTTTCTTGGTGGATTTCTATCATTTTGATGGCTTGAGATGCAAAATAATAGTTTATCTCCTCCTCCCCACACTGTAGGTTGCATTCATGAGTTCAAGTAAAAGAGTGGATTTGAAAATCATTATCATTGGAGCTTTGGGGTAAGCATATTTTAAAAATCTTTTCTATGGATGCATTTTTCTCTCCCATTCCCAGCACCCATTTTATTCTCATAATAAGTTTGTGAGATAGGTTAAAGAGACAGAGAAAAGAGAAAACAGAGACTGACTGAAAGTCACAGAGCTGACTGGTGACTGTTTTGAACTGGGGTGTCCCATTCTGACTCTGACTCTCTACTGGCTGTCCCAGAAGTGATGCTTGCTTGCTTGCTTTATTTGTTTATTTGTTTTAGATGGTTGCCCATCTCACAGCTGTGACTCTTGGTGGCATACAAAGATTAAAACCAACAGTTACAAACAATAACCCATGACACCCAATTGGAATAATACATCCCAATTGTAAAACCACGCCAACAGCAGCCCTCACCTAACCTCCTGGCCCAAATGCCTGGTGAAACGGCCAGGTCTTCAAAGCCTTACAAAAGGTAACAGAGTTGGGGCCATCTGGATCTCCAGGGAGATGTTGTTCCCCAGGGCAGGCACTGCCAAGAAGAAATCATGACTCCTGGGTGCAACAAGATGACATTGTTTAATAGAAGGGACTTGGAACATGCCCTCTGCTAGACCTCATGGAGCAATATAGAGAGTAAGGAAGATGACTTTGACAGAGATATGCAAACTCCATTGCTAAGGCAACAAGGGATTAAGCACATTTTAAATCCACAGCAGGCAGAAAATATTCAGAAGCAGCTCAGACAGACACCTGCCTAATTCCTACTGTAAGTAGGAGGAGGAGTACTACATAATTGGACTTGTAAGATTGATGTCAGCTCCACTAGGTAGACCAGACCAAGTAATCAACTCCACAAGAAGGTTAAAATTACTTTTATTGAGGTAGGCTATAATAACAGAATCTTGCAAGTTTGATCAAACTAACAAGTTTAAAATATGTATTGTCGAAGGCTTTCATGGCCAGCATACGATGGCTGGTGTGGGTCTTCCGGGCTGTGTGGCCATGTTCTGGAAGTTTTGTTTCCTAACGTTTCGCCAGCATCTGTGACCAGCATCTTCAGAGTGCAGGAGCACAGACAGGAGAAGTTCTCTCTGTGCCCTGGATGATGGACACAAAAACAAGCAGCCACTCGTTAACCCAAACCCCCCCACCCCCCCATCCCCACCCCCTTCAGATCTCTATAAATACCCACAAAAGGGTCACATCATCCTGGGCACAGAGAGAACTGCTCCAGTCTGTGCTCCTGCACTCTGAAGATGCTGGTCACAGATGCTGGCGAAACGTTAGGAAACAAAACTTCCAGAACACGGCCACACAGCCCGGAAGACCCACACCAGCCAAGTTTAAAATAAGTTGTAGAGAATAATAGTGTAATTATTTTCTGACACTGGAAAGAGAAAAAAGTATTTCCACTAGAAATGAAAGTAGATTCACATAATTAGTGTAAAGTTTAGAGTGGAAGAAGAGGAAGTTTGATGGTTTTAAATTTCAGGCATTTGTGAGCAGAATGGAAGCACATGAAATTCCAGGCTTGAATCTGCTGCATAATATTCATAAGCAAATCTGTATCCATTGTTTCTGTGTTAGAGTCTTGGCTAATTTTTTTCTCACCCAGATTTTTTTCTCCGGGGGAAGCAGAAAGCATCAATGGGATGAACTTTAAATAAGAATAGGCAGGTGGAGTTCAAGGACTCCACAGACTAGCTGCCAGATAATTTTCATTCATAAGCAGTCTCTTCCTCATTATTGATGAGTCATAAGCATATATTTGGAGAAAATGTATATATATTACCCTTAGAAAATGGAATTTCATGTCCATGAACACTTAATATAATATTTCAGTTGTTCTAATTCTCTCTTTCTAAGATAATATATAATAACTGCTGCAATCATTTTTTAAAGGATTGGTGACAGATATATGAAATGCAACTGACTGTGCATCATAAAATGTCCGATGGTTTTTTACAATAAAACATAATAATTTTTTAGAACCACCATAAATACAGTAAAGCAAAATTATGGATGTGACAGATGGCTTTTGTGATTCAATAAAGGTGCTCCTTAAAAAAAAAACAAAACCTTTTCTTCACTATCTAGATATATTAGTTTAGAAAGAAGCCCTATGACATAAGACCATTGTATTTGACCTATTATAAAAAAAGATCCAAGTACTTAGGTGAGTTCACCACAGATTTATAGTCAGCCCAGAAGAAAATGGAATTTCTACTTGCTGATTTTAAAAGAAATACCACACTATAGCTATCCACCTTGCGCTACTAGTATGGCCAAATTGAGTTAGCAATTTGTTAGTGATGTGCTAGAGCATCAACCAGATAAATAACAAGGCAGGCAGGCAGGCAGAATGTTTGTTCCTTTTTAAAGTTATCTGTAGTTACAGTAATATATTTGATTGACAAAATAATACATGAATGTTAAAGCTTTTGAATTTTGAAATGGATCATGCCCTTACATTGCAAACATCATAAGTATATTTATATAATAGAAATAGAACATGGTATTTGCTTCCAAATAAACAATCCATAGGATTGCTCTGTCAATTACATTTTATATCAATGCTTGCAACTACTGTGTGTGCTATACAAAGATTCACTTAGAAGATTTGATCTGAAACTAATTTAATGGAATCACTTCTTTGAAATGAATATTTGAATCACCAAATTGATTTGGTACATTGAGTGAAACTGAATGGCTTTACATCAGTTCAGTACATGTGTGCATATGCAATGTACATGGACATTCAAATTTCATACATGCAGGCACAATTGATTGATTTGGATATTAAAAGTTGAACCAAATCAAAAAATTGAATCACACTGCAATTTTGAAATGGATTTTGAGTTATTCCCATACCCAATGAACTGTTATGAGTATTTTTTTACTGTTTTGTAAACTGCTGTGAGTGTGTATTGATGCAGTGGTATATAAGTAGGAAAAAAAAATAAAAATATTTATTAGTAGTACTGAATATGATTTCTCCCTGGAGACAATGTATTTATATGGTCACTAGGAGTCCACACAGACTTGCTGGCGCATCTTCATCACATTATATTATTAGTATGTAGCTCTTCCTCCTATTTTTTCCCACAGCAACAACCCTGTTGAGATAGAGGGCTGAGAGAGTGACTGGCGCAAAGTCACCCACAAATTTCTGTGGGTGAGGATGGACTAGAACTTCTCCATTCGTAATCCAGCATTTTACCATTTGCCATATAACATTTTGAGCTTCCATTTTTTCTTTTGGAGCTGGGAAAGCTGCAAGGGAAGAAAATAGGCTTTGCTGCCCCTAATCTAGTACTGTATGAGAATTATTGTATTCATCTGAGTTTACATTTCTTTCAAAATGCTTTTATATTGATCAGAGATCTTCCATTGTCTGCTCATTGCTTGCAGATGAAGCAATTAGAATATGCCAGGGTAATTATAGTAAATGAATGTTGTGTAAGAAAATCATACAGCACAAGAAGCAGAAATCAGGGGACAAACCAAAGAATAGAAATGGTGTTCTGGAAAATTAGGTAAAAATAAGAAAGTGCCTGCTTACAAAATTTACAACAAAGACAGCCTGCTAAATTCAAGAACAGGTTGCAGTCTGAATATGTGATTAAAATGGCAACTCTAGGCATTTCTTGTTGGCCAGTGCCAGTCAAATATGTTGTACTGAAAACGTTCATTTAATTCGCACATCTAATACTTGCTGTGCAGATCCTAAATCCTGGATCATCATCAAACGAACAAACCTAAATGATGGCACCATCAGTACATGAAGTGAAACCTCCAGACCGTTATATTCTTAGATGCAAAGAAAGGCACATCTTCTACAAATTATACAAGAACATAGTCAGGAGATGATCTCATGTTTGTCTCTCGAACAGATTGTAAAGCAGTGGATACAGGAGCTGAGACAAGCCATACTGATCAACTATATTGCATAAAGACTATCTAAATAGTTCTAACATTTGTACAGATTTATTTGATTATCGGCAATAATTGTTAAGTCTTTGATAAGGATTCTCTAATTTCATCAGTTCAAGTAAAACAAAACATTAGTGGGCAATCTTTAAAGAGTTCAGTTCAAACCTGTTGAAATGAAATTTGTACATGTGTTTCTTCTTTCACCCCAGTGTAGGAAAAACCTCTCTTCTCCACCAGTATATACACAAGACATTTTATGAAGACTATCGCACCACCCTGGGAGCTAGTATCTTGTCCAAAGTTATGGAAGTAGACCGCACACCACTGAAATTGCAGGTGACAGATGTTTTAATGTTTAATCAGATCACTTATCTAATGATGAGCCAAATATTTATAGCTCAGTCAAATGCACTATAATGAAAGGACAGATGTTGTGAGATACTTACATATGTTTATATTGTTGGTGGCAGCAAATTTCCAAGGGAGACCAGAGCTTAAGACATTATAGGAAGAGAGTCATGGTGGCAAAAATCAGGAGGAGTCTGGTAGCTATGCATCTGATGAAGTGAGCTGCAGTGTACAAAATCATAAGCCTTTTAATAAGATTTGTTAGGTGGAAAAGGAGCTATCTCCTTCAGAGCTTAAGAATATCACTTTATAACTGCATCTCTCACTAAAATGGGGACTTCGTTTTTCACACAGTCACCTCCCAAAGTGTTGTATATCCCAGTGGTGTTTTGGTTTTCCTTTGAGGAGTCATCTTCCTATATCTCAACAACCAATTGGGACTGGGGGGAGGGCAGTTCAACAGTGAGCACAGTATAGCAGTTTGTGTAACAGCCTCTTCAGATTTGTCCCAAATCAGTTTTTTTGCTAGCCAATCTCAGTGAGCACCAGTTCTCCTGCTAATCTTAATTGATGACACCCCATCAAAGTCAGTACTGATAGCCCATACAAACTTAATCTTAATTATTGTCCCCTGCGGAATGGAACCTGCTGCTCATTCATTCACACTCTGTTTTCCTTCCTTGAAGTCTGGAGTCTGGCTCCTTATTCAGTACTTTACCTCAATATCAAGAAAGGTGGGCTGCAGCTTTGACTGTGTTATTCAGTGTGCTTCCTAGGTAGCTGTGAGAGTCAGGAACAGGGGGGTCAAGAATTTACTCTCGTTGTCCGAGCAACGGGGTACTGATAAGAGGATGAGACTGAACCCTCCCTAAAGAATGCAAGGGAGGTTGGGAGGGTGACCCTGGAATTTGCTCTCACTCTGAGAAGATTTCTGTAACGGGACTGAAGCCAATAAACCCTGCTGAATTGAATCTGTACTGTCTCCTGGAGTTTCCTGGGCTAATCCTGACAGTAGCTCCCCATTTGACTGTATTGTTTGCTTAATATTAGGGAGGAAGGAGGCATATTGCAAAGCAAAGCATCCACCTTCGGTACCATATGATTTTTATATGAGTGCCTTTGAGACCCACAAAAGCCCCACTGGAATGGTAAGAGCACCCCAAGGGCTAGTTTGCATTCTGATATGTGGAGATCTTGAAAATGTCTGTCCCCATTATAGCAGTCACTTTGTGAACAGGTTAATGTGTTCTGGTAGTCATATAATGAGTATGCTTATCACATGCTTTCAGGCTTCCAGATGTGCACCCCACATCCAAAGGTTTGCTATCCTTGCTGCAATGGTTGCTGCAGCCACTGTTAGTGCAGAAAGGCTCCTTGGGAACTGTAGGTAGAGGGATAAAATAAGAATATGACTGGGATTATAGGGCAGTAGAGTTTTTGACACTGTAAATACTAATGCTTGTATGTTCCTCCTCCTTTAGATTTGGGACACTGGAGGCCAGGAACGATTCCGGTCTATTGTGTCCACATTCTATAAAGGTTCAGATGGCTGCATGCTGGCTTTCGATGTCACAGATATGGATTCTTTTGAGTCCTTGGATGATTGGAGGGAAGATTTTCTTCAAAAGGTCAACTCTACAGAGCAAGGCTTCCCAATGGTTGTGCTGGGAAATAAAATTGATCTGGAGGATCGACAAGTAAGAGGTGGAAGTAGAAATGGGGGTGGAAGCTGGGTATAGTGCTCTCTGTGTATCTAAAGAGTCTGCCAATCAGGGTCTGAGGGGAGAATTCTTGATCCTAGAGAACTCTGTCTCTCTTAAGTTATCTAGCATAGTATGGCTTCCATGCTCCCTAGCGTGTTACACAGATTTCACTTGACCATCCTTCTAAAATGAAAAATAAAATGTCAGTGGAAACCTGCAGCTACTTATGAACTGTTTTGCCTACTGACATCTTCCTGTAAACTGCTGAGCACCAAGACCCAGATATCTTCTAAAGCTAGTGCACTGTATATAGTCATCCAAGGGTGAAGATCATGAGTTTATTTCCTGGTAGGGGGTTTGAATCCCATAGAATAACAGCTGGCTATGTCTGACAATCCCCAATAAGGATGAAACTGGTAACATGGTGCCTCCTGGTGGTCTATGTAACTGAAAATACCAATCAGGTTAAAAGTGTGATTGGGTTCATGAATTAGGATACCAAAATAAGAACTATCAGTCAAGTCCATTTCTGTTAGAACCCAACATTCTCTGACTTGGAGAACTCAGCTTATTACACATGGAATGGATTGTGAGGGCAAGAGAGGAGAGGGAATTTTCAGTTTGTTTCCAGGACAATAATGTGAAGATAAAGAAAAGCTAACATTTCTGTAACAAAAAGAATTATTTGCATCTTTAACACACTCATAGGCCTTTTGACCTTTCCTGAAATACTGGAATGTTGGGACTAAACTGTATTTGTGCACAAGACCTGCATTCCTGTGCACTCCTTTTGCCAGATACTGGCTCAAAATTGATAGGATCTTGTTGACTGTTGAGTCCAGCCCCTGCACAATGCAAGAAATCTGACAGTTGAACATCTACAGCAGATGGTTGTCCAGCCCCTGCTTAAGTCCTTCAATAAAAAAAATCTCTTCTGCATAAGTCTGAACTTACATACAACTGTTTTTAAGAAATTGTTCCTAAAGTTTAAATGAAAATTGGTCTTCTACTAAATAAGGTTTCTACTAAACCTGCAAAAGGAAGCAAAAATAAATCTATGTAACAATTTATTTGGATACTGCTAGTACCATGTATTCCCTACCCATCAGTTTATCTTCTCCAAGCAAAACAAGAATCTCTGTCCATATTTCTGATGCTTCCAAGAATATAAAGAGCTAAAGGTAACTCTCATTCCTTTATTTGGGGATGACAAATATAAACAGCACTTTCATTGCATTCATTTCATTCACTCTTGAAAGAAACAACTTCAATATTATATTTAAACTAGCTAATCAAATTCCTTTTATTTTTAGGTGTCCAAAGAGATGGCTTCATCCTGGTGCAAGGAGAAGGATATTGCATATTTTGAAGTTAGTGCCAAGAATGATATTAACGTGGTGCAGGCTTTTGAGACCCTGACAAGGCAAGCACTATCAAGAGTAAGTAGCATATTGCTTATAAGAAATAGAAGTTCTGTTCTCTTTTGTACAGCAAAGACATGCGTGCAATTCTGAATAACAGTTCATACATAGTAGACTGTAATCTCCAAAAGTATATGCCATATAAATATCTAAAGATCTAATTTGCTTTCTTCCAACAAACTTCTGGAAATCAGTAAAAACAATGGAAGAGGTTCAGAAAGGGAAGACTGATATAACTGTGAACCCTCATCTCTTTGCAAATGCCATCCAAGATTAGAAGATGAACATCTGTAGTGCAAGTGTGGTATTAGGCCATTTTTATTCTTCTTAAAACTGAATTTAAATCTAAATCTACCTAAGTACTCCTTTAAGACTTGGTGTTTGAGAATCTCAACCGTTGCTGTAATTGTGTATTTCATTACCTGTGCTAAAAAAAAGACCTTGTCCCATCTGTAGTCTTTATTGGCAATAATATTGTATTGACTGTTCATATACTATTGCCCTTTTAAGATGAGGCCATACAACAATGACCGAACATTGAGAAGTGGTGGAAAAAGTGATATTTGCTTTATTTCCAGCAGGGATAGATGTGTTTGGAAGCCAGGCATTTGCAAAGCTTGTTTGGCCTGCTTTCAACAGGTTCATATTGATTTTCCTTACCCTGGAGTGTTAATGCTTTCAGGTATCTAACAATTGATATAACTATCAATAAAGGCTCCAGTAAACCCAAAGAACAATGTAAAAACATTTTAAAAAATAGCAAGGAACTATATGCCATAGTAAGACCAGGTTAGGGACAGATCATCATGAAGAAGATCTAACTGTGGTTGCTAAGAGTCGACAACAACTTGATGGCACGTAATCAATCAATCAATATGCTGTAGTACCTTAAAAAGGTATTTCTCTATTATCAACCTCTGGAGAACTCTGCATTTTGATTTTTAGTGGAAACTCCTGCCCCCACATAAATACATTGGCAACTGGCCAGTCCTAGCCTGATAGAAGAAGCCGAGCAAGAACAGAAAATAAACCAAAGAATTCCTGATGTCTGGGTTTTGCTTTAAAATGGAGAAAATAACATTTTTCTCCTATTGTGTGTGTGTATTCCCAAGCACAGACACATTCCCATGATGATGGGACACGTGAAGCAAATAGCAATTTCTTGTGATGGTTTAAACGACCTCAAAAGGAAGCGATGTATTGACTTTGAGTAGTCCTCTCAATCTTAAGTTCTCCAGATACGTTGGCTTACAACTCCCAACTGACTGAACTAGCTTGTAACTCAGAAGCGCACCAAGTTGGAGAAAGCCATTTTTATTATATGATTTTTAGTAGATCTTAAAATCTTTAGCATTTTTGTACCTGCAAGATCTAAGCCAAGTACTGTATGGTTTAGTTTACTTTTTCTAGAGTGCCCGATTCTAATATAAATTAAGGCAGCTGCAATGAAAGCCGTTTAATATAAAATTGCTACACATGTTTATAGCTATAGGTATATCTGAGAATACTACAAGTTACAAAGGAGAAGCCATATCTGCCAGGATTATTGTAATGAGGATAAAACTAGGGAGACCGCCATGTAAATTATGAGCTAAGGGAGGACGTAAAAGCTAAGATTAATTTTAAGCTGGCTTAAAATTTGTACATTGCTTCCCCTATCTGATACTTTTTGTACTAGCTGGCCGTATCAAAAGTTGTATGAAACGAGAGCTTGCATTTCTTTATGGCATTTCAGGGATCTTAATGAAGATATTGTCTGGCTGTGGATTTTAGCTTCCTTTTTTTTCTCATGGCCCAATAAAAGCAATCTTTTTTGTCTAATGAAAGATGTTGATTGACAAAACTCTGTTTGACCACAAGGTGTTGCTGTTTGCTCACTTTGCTATATAATGTAAGGATTTCCCTTCCACAGTCTGGTTCTCAGCTTTTTCTTTGACCAGGCACATGGAGCAGACTGCTTCAGATTAGTGGATTTCATAAACGCAGAAATCTATGACCAAAAGGTGCAGTGAGTAGGAAGGCTTTGCTGCTTTGTTTCAGGCAAGAAAGGGTCTCTGAACCATTGCCAAAACTGCCACCTTTTCCTTTTCCTGCAACTAATAATTTTGTATTATATTAAATAATACATTTCTTTTTGCCTTGTGCTTACATTGAGCTGGAATGTTCTTGGACTCTTCTAAAATACAGGTGATGGTACTGGAAGTCTTATCCCTTTTTAAACATGTAGCTTTTGGTTGCATTGAGTGTTTTGTCTTCCTCCAAGCAGCACAAAGTGCCTGGCCTTCAAATTGCTTAAGCATTTAGGAAAGAGCTTTGAATTGAGAAAGAAATCTCAGTTTCTTTGAGAATTGAAATATTGAACCACCATTTTGGGTGGTTCTATATTTCAGAAAAATGTATGGACATTTATAAGATCCAAATGACAAATAATGAGGAGTGAATAAAGCTATTTCCAGTCAAAGGGCTCTTAACACTATCAATTAAAAGGCATTGCGCAGTCAGCTTTCCTTTTGGGTTTTTTTGTTTTGTTTTGTTTTAAACTCTCTCCCTGTAATAAGAAAAAGAAAAATAGCAGCACTAGAGCCAAAGTGGAGACTGCAGATTAAAAAACATTTTTGACATTTTATAAATTCCGTGAATGTAGCCAGGCAGTTGCATAGTAAAACCCTCATTGGTCATTCCCCACATGTCTATTTCTCAGGGGAGTTCTCTGTCTATACAGTTTTCAAATGCTTGGCCAAGCAAATACTTGGTCTTATCCAGCAAAAGAGTTTTTGAGATTTAAATTTTAGATTTATATTCATATTGATTTATATTTTTTTCTTAGTATAAAGGGATAATTGAGAACTACCTAACGGAATCTATAAAGCTCAGTCCAGAAGATCAGCCCACAACCAAATGTTGCTGACATCCCATTTGGAATGATTTGACATTTACACAGTCTGAAAGTTGGCACATGGAACAGCTGTTGCTGCTTGGGAATTCAGCCCATCGGGGCAGAGGATGAACTGATACCATATTGCCCTCTGGCATCCTAGCAAAGATGGAACAGACTGCTGGTTACTGAACACACAGACATTCAGGAATCAGCATCAAGAATCGGGATAATGTTTAACCAGCTGAAAGAGATAACCTTACTGTATCAATCAGACCCCTCTGAGATGCCACTTCGAAGTTCAGATCCATGTTCCAGAATACTCCATGGAATGACTTGATCTTATTTTGAAGCTGTCTCCTATATTTTGTGACATTCTATTGGTAAAACTGCATAAATAAGCTCTGGATCATCTTGGTCCAGCTTGGGGTTTTCTAGATATGATACAGCTTAAACTCCTGGAATTCCCAGATAGCACAGCTGAAGGATAAAGGCTGTAGAGTGGGTTGGGAAAAGCTGACCTAGATAGTTCAGGCACTGCTGCTTAAATAATATACATATGTGGTACATTCCAGATACTTAGATGCCTATCTCTCATTTTATTCCCACAGCAACCACTGTATGAGGTATGTTGAGCTGAGAGAGAGTAACTTGCCTCAAATCATCCAGTGAACTTCCATGGTAGAGAGTTGACTAGAATCTAAGTCTGCATAGTCTAGGTCTAACACTGAACCCCTAGACCAAACCCAGTGGGTTACCCCTCTCAATTCCTGACCTTGAAAATACAATGTTAATCTAAGAATATTGATTTTGCAACAGAAATGCAAAACTTTTAATATTGGTTCACTAATATTACACAGAATTGGAAGCTAATATCACATAGATATTTATGATAATTTTTGCATAGAAACAAATGCCCTTGAACAAAGAAAATACTGTAAAACTATAAATGTAGACTCCATCTTTAGTGTCTTTATCTTTAGAAAAGGGATAGCGCTTACTTAAAAAGCAGTTCTGCACAGAATTTTTTAAAAATATGGAAGAAAAATGAAATATTGGAAAAGGGAATATAATGGAATCAATTTGTACATGGAAATATATAGCAGACATTTGAAAAAGGGATCTCTTTTTAAAAACATTGGATGCCTAGTATTTTATTGCCGTTGTTCAAGGACCTTGTTTTTCACTGAAAAGAGTCCCTGATGTGAATTGTATTTATATAATAGACTGAAGCCATTTTCAGAAAAGATGTTCTTACATTGAATCAGTGTGGAAATTGGGAGCATAATCAGGCCAATTAGCATCCTCCC
Organism: Liasis olivaceus; assembly: GCA_030867105.1. Classification (NCBI taxonomy): domain Eukaryota; kingdom Metazoa; phylum Chordata; class Lepidosauria; order Squamata; family Pythonidae; genus Liasis; species Liasis olivaceus. The sequence continues at coordinate 161,531,947 of CM061350.1, read as the reverse complement.
TGCCTGCCGTCTACTTCTTTGTTGGATATACAGTACTTACAAGAAGGAAAGTTGCAGGTATTAGGGAAAAATATTCTCTTCTTATAAAAGTTAATGATGCATATATATGGATTGAAGAACAGAGTAAACTGGCACACAAGAGATACAGATCAGGTCAGGACTAGCCGATGTAAACATCCGTTCCTTGCTCATATATTGAGTGAATGTGTCACCTTCTTTCAAACAAACAAAAAAAAGAGGCTAGACTAATATTTAAAATAACTATATAGCTCGGCCAGTGCAGACAGCAATTGTAATAAAATTATTAGTTAATGCAGTTAATGGAAGGATTTTTATTGAGAGAATAAAAAGAACCAAATGGAGTCTGAACTGATATCTCATTGCAAACCAGAATGAACTGGGCAGGGAAACATGATCTTGTGAATCTGTTCTGGAAATATTTTGTTGACTGTACTTCTTGAACACCTTGGAATTCAGGTTTGGCTGGTGAGGACAGAGCCAAATTCATTTTTGGATATTGTGCTGCCAACTCAATTAAAATTGAATTTAACAGAGATGTGAAATTGTTCATTTGGAAGAAAGAAATCAAATGCACAATTGTAGAATGGTTGCACCTGGTGGTAGTGTGTGTGAATGAGTCTTAGAATTTTAATTGAGCATACAAATTGTATATAAGTGTAATTGTGTATATATATTAGCAGTATTGATGCAGTCTCAAAATGTGTATTTTGGGACTGCATTAATAAATCATAAATAGCAGTTATTATATTCCACATTGAATATTACAGATCTAATTGATCATTAGGAAAAAACCTAATGGCAAGAACACTTATCAGGAGAAGGGGTGAGCCCCATATCACTGGATGTGTTCAAGTAGGGCTGGATCTATCAGAGATTTTTTATTTGGATTCCTGCACTGAGCAGGGGTGGGAGCAAAAGTGGGAGATTGGTCTCAGTGGCCTGATTGCCTCCTTCCATGTCTATATTTCTGTGAACTTGATATATCCTGCATATACTGAACTACAGAGTAGAACTTTCCAGGTCAGCTGAATGGAATGGTGTACTTTAAAGTTCCCCATACTGAAATCATCCATAAATGTCTGCAAGTTGGAGATTTGGTGGGCAACTACAAGTTAGTTAGCCAGAATGTAGTTTGTGTAATACATGTGGTCAAAGGTATGAACATGTAAAAATAGTTTTTCTTAAAAAGATTTTCTTAAACATTTTTAAAAAGTCAGTTGTGGGAGAATAGCTCATAAAAATGGCACATACAAGCATATTTCTTTGTCCCACTAACAATTATTCTATAAAATGTATATTCAGTTTGATTAACCAATTAACTTTGTATTCAGTATTTACTACAAAAGAAAAGCTGCTCAGGGATGAGCTCAGAGTCAGTGTTAAGTTCACATAATGTGGTTTGATTGTGGCTTATCTTATGTGAATCCTGCCACCGCTATTTGTGATCTGTGGTTTGTAGTGGGAATGGCAACCTTTTTGAGACTCCGGGAGCACATAATTTGAATTTGAGTAGGTCAGCAGTCACAGTGGCAGGACCACATCATGTAAGGGGGCAGAACTGCAATTTACCATTTTTTTCCCTGGATGCTTGTTAGTTTTCATTTTTTTAAACTGTTTCAGACTTAGATTTTTTGTGTGTTTTCTGCCTCAGAATAGCAGAACACTGCTGTGAGCTTTTCGCTTTAATGTGAATTTGGTAAGAGGAGTTCAGGACTGCAAAGAGGAGATTCTGGGTTCCATTTCAGTTGCAGGATGCCCACCCAAGGTTTAGGGCTTAGTGTATTATACAAAACAAGGCAACTGGGGTTTATTTAATCATGGTTATTAGATCTAAGGGTCCATCTGTGGTACAGCTGTAGCTCAGCAAAAGTAAATCCAGTCATGAAGGCAGCAAAGCTGATGGCTCGTGAATGCAGTGACAGTAATATTTTCAACACTGATTTGCTTGGTTTCTCAACTGCCTTTCTAGTCAAGGTCAGTTTAGGCAACTGTAAGTTTAAAACAGTATACAGGCTGGATGGATATTTCTGGAATACATATACAATATAATGCCAACCCTTACTTATCCCCAACCACTAAATGTCTGCTTAAATACAAACACCTTGCATCACTTCTGGAGGGTATCCAGGTCTGATCTTTGGTAGCTCTCTGGCAGGGTGGAGAACCTTTTTCCTCTCAAGGACCATATCCTCAAAGTGAATAAGTAAAGCCACCCCTCTTCTCTTTCCCTTCTTTCCCCAACCAGTGGGCTACCAGGACATGCCATTATTGCCCAGAATCTGGACTAACAGCATGCAGATCTTTAATAAATTTTAATTTCAGTGCTGTGGGAAAAGGAAATTAGCATTGCACTTGAATGACTTTATCAGAATTTGGCACTGGGGATGTGACCAATAGCTTGTGCCAGAAGGCCCAAGTTGGATTAGAACTGTCAAGTGGGGTTATGGAGATTTTACCAGCACCTAGACCTCCTATGTGCATTATTTGTACTGAAATATAATAGCAGTCATAAGGTCAATAATAGCTCACATCTTCATGGCTTGCCCACCATCAAAGAAAAGGCAGGCATATAGTGCTTGGCCATTAATTAATAATACAATTGTCCTTCACGAATTGGCACTTAGCCTCTTCCTTTTGAGAACCAATAGTAGGCTTCCATAAAAGATTTTTGTCCTGCTGTAACTACTAGTAACTCTTCCAGTGTAACTCTATTTTTCTTAACTGCATAGGGTAAGAATGGTTGGAAGCTTTGTGGATCCTATCATTCTTTATTTCATCAGGAAAAATGGAAACATCAGCGAGATGCAAGCCCTCTGGCCCCTAAATAAAATTTATTTAAGATGGCAAGAAGATTAGTGCCTTGCGTGACTCCAGGTAACCCAGATTGGGCTCCATAGAAAAAGGCTGTAGTACCAACTTTAGTTCTATCTCCTGTTTATCGCCTTTGGAGATAAGTTGACTTTGCAGGCAAGGAAGAGATTCCAAATCTAAAATCATTCTTATTGACCTGGGAACCTGAGCGATTTGGCCCTTTGAGTAATAACATTAGCCTTTCTGTAACATAGCACTCTCCAGATTGTAACCCCCCCCCCCCCGCCCAAATTTCTGCAGTTCTAAACCAGTATGCACCTGATCACGTGGTATAAATTATGCAAGTTGTCATTAAAAGACATCTTGTGCTTACTGGGTACATCAGTACTCCCCAACCAATTTTTTACTTTTGGCTTGGTAGTACCATATTCTCCTGGGATAGACTCAATAACCTGTCAGATACTAGGCTGCAGACCTAACATTTATCTTGCCATGAAAACATGGTTTAGCACTACTAAATACTGAGGAGGAATGAGGCCAGCCCTGCCAGTCAGGAGTGTGGAAAACCTATTTTAGATGGCACAGTTATGGGGAAAAGAGACATGCAAGAACTTCGTGTTGTCTGAATTTATGCAACCAGACTTTATGAAGTGTTGGCCCTAGGAGGCCTGGAGAGGTATCATTTGGACTCAGCATGAAACAGCCAGATGTCTTTGACCTACACTCAAGAGGAATTGTCGTGAATGGGCACCATTGGACTCTTCTTGAGTGGTTAATGGGATTAAATTGCATATTGTGGCCACTACCTAATCAGGCATCACCAAAAAAAACACCACACACAGAGAAGAAAGCATTGATTTGCATAACCTTTGAATATGTATGCTTAGAAATAACTACTATATTTTAAAGAGAAAATAGTCCATCTCTCCACAGTGCAGAAGAATCCACTGTGCCTTATTGTAACAGGTGCACACTGACGTTGGACGACTTTAAATTTGCTGCAACTCTCATTTTAATATTCTTGACACAATGTTTCCAGCTGTTTCTTAAGCCAAGGTCAGAAATTCCAGTCTGTATTGCAATGGGTTGGTAGCAGCACTGGGCTGGTGCTCTGCCCAGACTATGATCACCACTAGACCAGACAGACTGTTCCTTGCTTCTTGCCCTTCCCATCTGTGCAGGGAAGACAAGCCTCACTGGATAGCTGCTGTGTGGACTGGTCTACCAGTGTCTGACTTTCCTTTTTTCCAATCCTTGTGGAAAAAGGATATCGAGCTCAACCTCTCTAAGTTAGGCTATTCTTCGGCTGGGATTCTAGCGATGGATTATGAGCAGGCAAGAATGGCCATTAAGCAAAGGACAGAGGATATTGAACGTCAAGCAGATCTAGGGAGGGTTCCATCCTTTTTGTCCCCGCCGTGTAGCAAGTATACTGTCACTGCCGCCAGATATCTAGCGCAGCTTGAGCTCCCCAGTCAGCGGAAAGCATTCTCTTTAGCTCGTTGCCATGTTCTTCCTTCAGCAGTGCTCGATGGCAAATACAAAAAAATTCCATTAGCTGCAAGACTTTGCCCTTGTGATGCCAAGGAAGTAGAAGACACGGGCCATGTTCTCCTCCACTGTATCTTTTACCAAGTCCCATGGAGTAAACTGCTCGCACCCTTGATCAGTAAGCAGCCTGGCTGTCAAGAATCAGATTATCTTCAAATGCTTCTCATGGATGACCAGCCTTACGTTACAGTGCAGGTAGCCAGGTTTTGCGCGGCGGCAATAAAGATCCGTCAACATCGGACAGGTAGCTGCTGAAAGGTTTTGCAGTAATGGACTATAGCCAACTAGTATTTTAGTTTGTATTAACAGTGCCCAAAGAGACCTGAAAATACCACTTCAAGAGTCAGGGGGCCTTGCTGAGTGGAATCGATTTTGGTAGGGGTGGACTAAGTAGGTGATCATGAAAAAATAGACAGAAATATCACCAACACATTTCAATTTTAGATATTATCATTTTATCATCACCTTATTTTAGCTAATGATCAATAATTGTAATTTATTATATAGATTTTACTTGATACTATTATATCTAGGATTTTCAAGTAGATATGCTATGTGCATTTTTAGTTGTACTGGTCAATGACTGTAATAAACTGATTGATTGATTGATTGATTGATTGATTGATTGATTGACTTTCCTTTTTAGGGATCATTCCCTCCTTACTAGTCCCAGAAGTTTGCACACATGGATGCTTTCCCACATTCCCTCCTTTAACATTTAACATTTTACCTCCTGTTGTTTGTGTTTGTGGGTGTGTCCCTTCAGCTGGAGGTAGAAGATGTAAGGTGGGTGGGTGGGATGGTGAGAGGGGGAGATGGTAGAGGAGGGCGCTGCAGTGGCGACAGGCATGAGAAGGTATGGTGGGAGACAGGGCAGGCCACTCTCAGGGATGGCAGCCTCAGTGTTTAAGTCTGTTACTGCATTCTGTCCCCCTGTAGCAGCCTGGCAGAAACCAGAAAGGTGCCCATTGGGAGGGTTGAGTGGAGCATGAGCTTCTAAGGGTTAGGATAATTCAAGACTTAATGGGTCATCAGTGGATCAACGGCAACATTGTAAAATAAAAAAAGGTGAAGAAGATAGGAACCCAGCAGCTTAGGACAGAATGGCTGCACAGGGCAGGGACCAGCCACTGGAGGGGAGGGGCATGTCCAATGCTGTAGCCAATTGGAGCTGGGGCTGCTACTATACACTATTGCAGTGTTTCTCAACCTTGGCAACTTGAAGATGTGAGGACTTCAACCCCCAGAATTCCCCAACCAGCACGCTGACTGGGGAATTCTGGGGGTTGAAGTCCACACATCTTCAAGCTGCCAAGGTTGAGAAACACTGCAATATTGGAACTAAGCACTGGAAACCATCCTCTCTAAATGGCTTAAGATGGTTCTGGTTGGAAAACAACCATGTTAAATCTAAGCCGGAAAACGTGGGTGCGGAGTGCATTTGCAATCATCTGGGTGTGGGAGGATGGAGACGTCATCAGAAAGCCCTGGATTTCCCATGCTGGCAATGGGCCAAGCAGATCTGCCCTGAGATAGACAGAAAGCTGTTCTCTGTAAAGCAGGCTCCATGCCCACCCTCAAATAGCTGCGCAGAAAGCCCGATCTTACATTCTGATCCTAAATCACTTGGAACAATGAGGTAATGGGTTGCTTGGCCTTTCGTTTTTTAAAAACAACTGTGGATTTGCTTTGATCCCATGTCACAGGGTTAGCTGTGAGAGTGACTTGTCAGCTTGTCTAATCTGGAAATGGTAATACAAGAAACTCCATGGCTGGATTACTGAAAACACTTAATCCTCCCACCTTTTTCTGTTTTGGTTTCCCATGCTGTAGCAACAAGGAAAAGATGCAAGTTTTAAAGGGATTGCTGATCTTTGAATGTTCAGCCCAGTGCCTTTGTGTCTTCTTTTTCTGAGAAGGAAAGACCAGGAAACTTTGTCCAAAGAATAATAAGATAAGCCCATTTTCTAAGGAAGCAAAAGGAAAAACAAATTAGGTCATTTTTATCAGCTATCTAATTTGTTACAGGAAATCTTCAGGTTAACAGCTGCCATTTTTCAGGAAATAACTAGTCACGTAGAAGACACAAAAAAGTGGTGCTATTTACTTAATACGTGGAAGGCAATAATTTCTAGAATGCTAATGTTACAATTAACCAAAATTGCACGCTCTAAACTGCAAAAGTTCATCACAGAGTGAGATATTATATGGTACTACCCTATTCCTTAAACCCAGTCAAGGAATTGACATTAGTGGTGTGTGGGCAATTCTAATCATGGTCTTGATATGCCCCCCGATGCTTTTTGGAAATTGCCCCCTGCTGACTCTCCATGGCTTAGCATGGCTATTCCCAGTAATATATCCCGTTTCAGCATGCTGTCCTGGAACCTGCAAAGTAAGAATACATACATACATACATACATACATACATACATTTCGTCTGATTATGTGCAGAATGCAAGTGATTAATAACTAACAAGTTCCAAAATATCTAGCTTTAAAGGATAAGGGTAGAAGAATCTCATCCGCACAGGCACTTCATTGTGCTTTCCTCCCATCCCAGAGTTGTGAAAACTTATGTCAGCATAAATCACATTGCCTGCACAGCATCTTAATGAGCATCTGGAATGGGGCTATGCTGGATGACTTCTCCACGTGACACTGTAATTACAATTATTGGCAATTTTCCTTGGCTGAAATTCAAATGCTACCAACTTCAGGAAGAGCTGCCATGAACTACCACACAAAATGCCTGCTAGTATAGTGCTTGTAAGGTCTGGGCAATCAATCAATTTTGTTCTTTTTTCCAAAAAAAAATATCTAATGGCTATTAGCTGGCCATAAAGTGCTTATCTTACTTAACAACACCAGTCACCTGGATTTGTGCAACCCAGATGTAACTGCTACATAAGTATTGGATCCAGAGTTCAAGAAAGGAGCTTTGGTATATGAGAGACATGTTCAGCTGTGGAATGCTCTTGGATATATCCACCTAACTTATCCAGAATGATAACTGACCTATTGATTGGTCAACCAAGCACTAGTGACTACTCAGTGGCCACAAAAACTTAGAAGTTTTTGTGTCTCTTGGCTGGGCTAATGGTTGCCCAGATTCATGCTGCTGTGCTGCAGCTCTGGTTAAGAGTTGTAGAAGAGCTGGAGTTTTAGAAATCACTTTACTGATTCTTGTATCAAATCAAATCACAGCACACCTACATCTCTACCATTCAAAAGGGTAGAGAAGAAAAAAATGTGGCTGCGTGTTGAAGCTGTATCTGCACCAGGTTCCATTCTGTGATACACGGAATGTTCTTTAAAAGAGTGTTCTGTGAGGAGAAGGGCTTTCCTGAGAATAGCAGCTCTCCAGAAAGGGATTTTCCACTGCTATAGAAGCAGCCAAATCCTTTCAAACTTTGCACAAGATTCCCAGTTTGTACTGTCTCCTTGGACTGGTCAACTGACCTTTTTAAAAAGAAAGTGGGGAGAGAAGTAGCAGTGGAAGTCAGGGTTCTGATCATCCTCACAGCCCAAACAGCATTACAGAACAGGCCCTGGGCCCAGGGAGAGGGCAGAAGGGAGTAGGCCCACAGCAATCCAGTTGTAGCTGAACAACTTGCTATCTCTGACCACATCACCTCAAGCTTCTTCATCCACACATCATGGATTGTCCGGACAGGAAGTCTTCTTCTGTTTCCCCAGGGCAAACATTACTTTCATGACATACCGCCTGGGTCCAACTTCATATTTATAAGGCAGAGGCTCCATTGTGAAGAAGACATATCCTCAGCAAATGGTAAGCAGGGCTCCTTTGCACTGCCCTAAGCAGGTTCTGTAGCTGAGTTCACAACATAGATATTAAATGGTGTGACCACTTTCCCTACAACCTTCTGAATGCATTCTGTATCAAATGAAGTTTAGAAAACATCTTTAAAGGCAGCTCATAAAAAATGTTTTCAAATAGGTCAGTCCATTCTAAACTAACAGGTATAATTAAGACTAAGCAGCCAGTTAGTGTGAACTCATCCTGCACACTTGCTAGTAGTGGAGCTGTATGTTGGCATAATTGATTGACTTTAGAGGATGCCATAACTTAATACCAGCCCTGATCATTTGCAGTTTTGTTCCCAACTTAGGAGAAGTAAATGCAAAGGAATAGCCTATGCTGTATCATTGATTCTTTAGAGCTTGCAGAATTGGAAATTAATCATGGCCTGCCCTTTTGAGCTTCTGCCAATGGTAAATGACTTCTGCTGTCCTTATATATAAACTTTTTTAGTTCTTTCATAAAACTTGGTCCCTGTTCTTGGTGGAAGAGAACATCCCTGAATGTCTATTATAACTATACCTTGACCAATCATTGTTAATGAGCAACATAACTTAGGGCTACTGTATCTGAACTGTCCAAATCCAGAAAACTACTAGACAGCAGTGAAAAGAGTTGTATTAATCTCTTTGCTGCCATCTAATAGTTAGATAGATTTTTGCAGCCTGGATTTGGTAGCCTTATACAACTACTCTCCCAACACTACATTTTTCACCACAAAGGTGCTGGGGAATGTCCTCCAGCAGAATAACAACTGCCACAAAGCCAAGAACCAGTATTAACATGAGATATACTTTCTAGATGAAGACAAATGTATAATTACAGTTTGAGTATGCACACATCTGTATGGCACCCTACTTAAGTCTCTTTGGCCAGCATCAGCTTCATCAATGCCTTTCTGCATATTGGCACCAATCAGAATTTTCATTATCTTGCATAGCAGTATAGAGTTGTTCCATGTGACCTGGAAAGAATACTCCTGGAACTATATCATGCATTCCAAACAGTTCTGTTATTTGCTTTCTGTTCCAAATACTAGTTGCCCAGTTCCTTGCCCAGAAGTTGTGTCTAAATCAGAAGGAGTCAATCTGAGACATCAGGTCTGCATACAGCCTCTAAGTCCCTGGAACATAACTGCTGAAAAGTGCAGTACCTTTTGCACAAAAATTCAGAAATTGCACACACACACACACACACACACACACACACAGAAAGAGAGAGAAGAGAGGAGAGAGAAGAGTGGAGAGAGAGAGAGAGAGGGAGTTGCATAAACCCTCAAATCCTTACTAAAGTTACCTCAAATTCTGATCAGTTGTAAAAAGAATCTTGGGCCTATCACTGGCCCCATCTTCTGTGGCCCTTGACATCCCCAAAAATATTAAGTGAGACCCTGGTTACAAAAATAGTGTCTACCGTTATCTTCAATGCTCCACGTAGGACAGCCCAACTTAACATAGAGTTCAAGGGCTCCAAACTAATTAAGAAAGTCCTTGGAGATAAAATGCATGTATCTCCAACTTGTGTCTTTGCAGCAGCTCTGATTCCCCTCCCTCCATCAATCCACATTTCCCCAAATACAGGAAAATTGTAGGGAATTCGTACATTGCACTCCAGCTATTTAATTATAACCATGTGATGGAGCAAAGAAAGACTGTGGGGTATGCTCCATTCTGTTGGTTATGCCCCAACCTCTGGAAATACTTTTTAATCAATATGTGTTTGGTTCAAGTTTGAAGGTGTAGTTCATTCAAGGCTGACTCATCCCAAGTATACTTTGCTACACAAGGACAGGAAGATCCTTAGTTGGCCAGGTTTCCCATTCCCATTCTTATTCTGTATATGCCTCTGTCCTATTCAGTTTCCAATAGGACAGTGTTTGCATAAATAACTAGGTGTTCCTTTGAAAGGGTTGTCTTTAGGCTTTCTTATTAGATGTTCTTCACTAGAACATTAATGGCCCTTCCTAATAGTACTGTAATATAACACAATGCATTTATTTCATAATAAACAAAAAACTGAACTAAGCAACTCATTCCATTCAAATTCCATTTGTTGCAAAATGAAGATGCAAAGATAAAGAATTGATACAAGATAGATATAGGAGTGGTAGAGTAATTAAAGTGTTAAATATGTTCAAGTCTACTCTTAGCTTTGGAAGCTCACTGGATGTCTTTGGGCCAGTCACTCTTTCTCAGTCCAACCTACTCTACAATATCATTGTTATGAGAAAAAAATGGAGGTGGGAGAGGCACATGCAGTACTTTGAGCTCCTGGTGGAAAGATAGATGATAAATCTAATGAATAAATAAATATTTTTTTTAATTATCCCATTCCTACATCTTTGTTCCCTACTGAGGACAGAGAATCTTACCTTCTACCATCAAGTGATTATTTACTGAGTTCTCTAGACCCTCCAGAACTAGTCTCTTTGAAGACTTATATAACCCTAACATCCTAATATAATATAAAATGCAGTATAATAAAGTCGAAGGAGAATTGCAGGATATATATGTGAATCAGTTGTTAGGCTTGATTACAATAGTAATCAATACTAGGTTACAATAGTAAAAGCATATAAACATACATATAAATATACATTCTTTGTTATAAGAACATCAATATTAAGTTATGTCATACATATAGTACATACATACATATCACACTATTCTCTTTCAGAGTAAGTAATAATAATGCAGAGTTTAGAAACTGAGGAAGAAATAGTAATCACTTTTATTTTTTTCAAAATCACTCTGAATTTTCTTTTTCTCTTTTGTTCACCACAGTCTTTGGTCTCTTTGTTCCATTATACAACATGTCACAATCTTTCTCTCATCCTCATTTTTGTGGCAAACATCATTTTATATGCATGTGTTTCTCATCCACAGCTTCTTTCACTTCATCATTCTACCAAGGAACTTTTTTCATATTTCCCATTAGTCTAACTCCATGGACTTCTGTGTCACTCAGTAACTGAATTCTAATAATTATTTTCCAGGCAGTTTTCTCATCCTCTTTCCTCACATTCACATGTATTCATTCTCTTGGGAGATTAATCCATCTTCTAATACTTTTTCACTCTTATTTCTTTTATTTCTTTTACTTCCATTTTATAAAATGGAAAGCATAAATTTACAGGATTAGTACTTTCTCTCTCTCTGCAGTCTTGCTACTTTTACTCTGACCTTTTCTCTTCTTTCTTTCCATGTCAGGATCTACTCCTGACACCCCCAAAATATCATCTGTCCCACATGCAGTACTTCTCATCATCCTTGTATCTTCCATTAATTCTCTCAGTCTTTCGTCATAAATAAGTAGATAATTCATGCTTTTAGATGTGTATTCATTTGTTTGCCATGAATAAATATGAACAAGTTTATGCTTAAACCATGTATCTGAAGCAGAACTTTTTCTAAGCAGATATTCCCTAGTCACCATTCTCACTAATTCTTGCACTTCCAAATGGCTCGATCACTTTTTCTACACCTTTTCACGTATTCATCAACTCCACGCCACAAGTCAGATCACCTGCATTTAGATCTATTGATCCTTCCCCTTTTAGTTAGTTTCACAAATATGCAACATCTATTTTTCTTTCTTTCATTTCATTTCATGAATTGTTATTCACGTTTTTTACCATTTACTCTCCTTATATTCCAAACCAGGTGCTATATTAAGTTAATTTATAATAGAAATAATATTAAGTTAATAAATATTAATTAATTAATTTAATTTTAATAACCAGTTAATTAAATGCCAATTAAGTAAACCAATTCTAATTTATTGCTTTTAAATATTACATTAATTCAATGTTAATCAACTTAATTTAGTTAATAACTTAATAATCACATTGATATTATTAATATTAATTTTTTAAATGTTGAATTGTAGGGAAAATTGATTTTTTTATATATGTCCCTTGCATGCTTACCATAATTCTAACATTTCCTACATGAAAAGTTGTGGTATGCATACTATAAGTATTTTCAGTAACAGTTACTAAAGGTGTTATCAATGACAGGAGTAAGGTAATTGTATACTCTAGACTTATGGATCATTCTAGATACTAAAAGTATCCCAACACATCTGAAGGGGGCCAGGCTGGAGAAGACTGCTTTAGATGTTATTGTGTAACACTTCACATGTTTCATTGTATAGTAAATTAACCGTCTTGTGTTCAGGATTCTGGACTCAACAGGAATATCAGGGTATGAAGAGCGTATGTGGATATAACTGTTTTTTGTCCTTATTCCTCTCTCTATTTACTCACTTGGGAAGGATAGGAAAGCAGGTAGCATCAGACAGAGGAGCAGAAGAGGACTCAGAGGCTGCAAAAAGGGGAAGCCTTGACTATTCATAATGACTTAAGTGCAAGTACATACTTCCCTTGTATGTTTTGTGGATTTGAAACTGTTAGTTTAACACTGTAATATAAATCTTATATGGAACATTTTATTTTTGCATAGATCAAAAAGAAAAAAATGAATTATGGAGTTTGAGATTCAAGGAAAGAATGCAATATTCATCTCAAAAGAATGTAACCGTCATTCCAAAAGGCAAGCAGCCACCCCTGGAAATGTTCCAGTAATGTATAAATTGCTTATAAAGGATTAATATATACCACCCAGATGCTTCGCTAATTTATTAAGCCCATCACACATTTTTTACATAGAGCTCTGCAGGTTAATACTTTTGTCAAAATTATGGCTTTGCATGGCTCTAATGCTGATAAGATTTTCACATCAACAGAGGCAGCTTCATTCTCTCCGATGCCAGGACATGCTTTATCTGGGATTATAAAATCTACATTAGGCCAATAAATGTGTTAAATTAGTTTCAAATATTTTTTCCTCAAAAGCACACACTTCTGCCATCTCTCCTGTCCTGATTCTTTCAGGAAAACCCAAAAAGATTTCAGGGGAGGGAAAAAAGCATGCTTCAGGCAAGCAGTAGATTTTATTAAAGTCATGAATGGCCCCATTCTTAAAATCAGGAGTGCTCAAAAAGGACAAAATGGCAGCCACGATGGTAGCACTGTAAAAAATGGGTGGACCTTCAATCACACCATGATGACCCCCATCTTGCCTTTTTTTTTTTTTTTTTACTATACCCTATGGACACCCCTGCTTAAAATGAAATATGGAGAAAATTGCTGATATTCCAAGTAAATTCAACCCTGGAGCCAAGGATTTTAGGATGATACGAAACAGCATAAAATACTTATGAGGTATTTAAAGATTTGAAATCCTATCCAAACAATTGTGAATTGAACTTTACGGTAACCAAGAAATCCCATTCTGATTTTAAAGCTCCTTAGCCTCTATTACCAACCTTCAGACAAGTAACAAAATATATGTTGCCATGTCACAAACTGTGCCCCTGACATACTTGTGTGTGATGATGTGATACAAGTACAAAAGGACAGAGCTTGTTTATGCAATACACATTTTGGCATCATTCTGGCTAGCCACAGATGCCTTTGCTTCTACAGAACCAGCATTTCCATCTCCCGATCCCGTAACTGTACTACGACCTCGTTAACACAGAAAACCCCATAAGCCAATCAGTGCTCATCCTCTTTCCTCCAGCTGACCAGGAGAAAAGGGCAAAGAATATGGTCCAATCAGTGTCCCACCCCCACCCCCACCCCCACCCCCACCCCCAGCTACCATAAGTCAAGTAGTAACAAAATTCCCCTCATTCCTATTCTACTCACAATAAAAGTTGCTAGACTTGCTTCCCTCTGCCCTTCGTTGTTTTCTCTGCATGCATTTGCGTGCATTTATCTCTTAGTTTGCCAAAATATCTGAAGTTGCTATGATGGGAAACTCTGCATGGTAACATTGATTGTAAAAAATGAACACTCACCCTCCAGGGGAGATGGGTGGCATACAAATTTAATAGATAGATAGATAGATAGATAGATAGATAGATAGATAGATAGATAGATAGATAGACAGACAGACAGACAGACAGACAGACAGACAGACAGACACTTAAATCCTCCAGAGCACTGTATCTGAAGCTTGGCAACTTTAAGATATGTGGACTTCAACTCCCAGAATTCCCCAGCCAGCCATGCTGGCTGGGGATTTCTGGGAATTGAAGTCCACATATCTTAAAATAGCTAAGGTTGAGAAACACTGCTCCAGAGGCTTTGCAGCTTATTCACCACCTTTCCTCTGTTTTATTTAAAAGCCCCTCTGAGTGGTGAAAGTGAAATGAGAATATCTCAGCAATTTTGCAGGCAGATGTTTTTCCCCACAGCTGTGACCATGGCTGGATTTGGGGAGGAAAGGAAATAAACAATGCATACAGGAGGAGACAATTTCTAGGAAGAAACATGTTTAACTTTTATGAAGAGAGAGTAATTGAGAGAGTAACAGCTGACTTGAGTCTTAGTTCCAGAAGGCAAGGCAAGGCAAGAGTTCCTGCCAATGGGAAAGTTACAAGATCTGTGATGTTTCAAAGAAAATGCAAGCATTGCTGTATTTTCAAATATAATAGATCAAAGTGAGAAATAACTCAAATACCATAAGCAAATTATATCATGAGATTCATCACATCCAGAGCAGATCCTGAAGTGATGCAATTATTGATGTGGAAGTGCTCTTAGAGATGGCAAACAGATCCTCACTCTCAAAGATCTTACAGACAGGATGAAACTTGTATGTACAATAATAAATGAAAGTTAACTCTCCACGTAGGTAAGGAGCACAATAAAGAGTACTTGATTTCACTCTCCTATGGGTAAAGAGTTCTGAAGAGGATATCCCACTTCTGCGCATTGGGACCAGGTGCTTATATTCATCAGCATCTATTATCAGGATCCTCCCTTGTTTACTTGTCTTTTCAGGGTTATCCAACCTCAGGAACCAAAGAAAGCTGGCTAATTGTGTATGATTTATGAGTATTAATATCCTGGGGACATGCAAAGTAGTTCATTTCTAAGATGAAATAGAAAGTGTGGCATGCTTAATCCTCATCCCATTGAAATATTCTCATGCTGCCAATAAATATTCATATTGCCACTTAAAGCCCATATCAACTGGATACACAATGACTTTTCTAATTACTTTTCTAGTTGAGCATCCAGCTGGGATGATCATTCTTCTGTCATTGCTCCTGAGTAGAGTGGTCACAGCATCAAAGGATTAATGGGCTTCATCTCAGGTGCTTTGAATTGCATGGAGTTTGGTGTTTGTAATTCTGTCTTCTCATTTTGTTTGTTTTAAAGCTATTTACAGATCTCTCTAGATCAACATTCATAATCATTTTATCAACATTTTGTAATCATTTATAACCATTATACCAGATAAGTTCCTGGTTTCCTGAAGTCACCTTTTTCATCAATCTCATATTGAGCTGGATCAGGAGAACCACTGATAAGAAGTACTCCATTTTATCCAATCCTGATCAGGAAAAGAAAGAATAGTTTGTAATCACTATTAAAAGTTATTTATAGCCTTGAAAGTAAAAATTGTATATTGCAAAAATCTCCATGCAGGGCTTTTCTCTGCTATACAAATTGACACATTGCCCAAAACAGCAGGCTTTGATTTCCATATAGCTGTGGAATAGCAAAGAGCTAGACTACACTAACACCACAATTTTACATGCCATTTCTGCAAATCAGCATGTAATAAGGATTATAAGGATGTGGCAATTTCTCTGGCCAAGTTTGGGATTTGCTGAAATCAGCAGTCAGTTCTGGCGTCAAGTGTACCATTGACCTTGGCATAAATATTCTCTGTGGGATGCAATAAATCCCCTCTGGAATTTTGCTTTGGTCTCCCAAGGCCAAGGCCAAGTAGACTTTTTTAATTTTAAGGCAGCAATATTCGGTCATATGGTATGTAACCATGTTTCTGTAGCCTGCCGAAATCTGCCAGAGTGTGGGTACATACTTTCTTAGTTTTGTTCTTTTCTATTTTAACAGAAGATACATGACATTCTTCCAAAATCTTCTGATACCTGAGTTCTCTCCCTCTCCCCTCCCAATCTGTTGTGTGGCAAAAACACACCTGATAACACTGATGCATATAGTTTAGTATGGTTACGGTAAGTTAAAACACCAAAGCGTAACAGTTAAATCAAAGTAAACCAAACCAAGTAAGCCAAAGTAAAACTAGTAACTCAACCCATCCCCCCTAAAAGCAAATCAGAGAAATGAACGAAATCACAGCTGCAGGAAAATGCAGGATGGGACACCATTGTTACTCTGCCCCCTCCAATTTTTGCCACCCTTGTAACATTCAGCACAACGCCTAGCCATCAACATTTCCCCACCCATGCAGCATATTAAGAACAGACAAAATAGCTCCTACTAGTCATGGTCAAGATATTATAGAATATTCATCATCATTTTAACATCCAGGGATTAAATATCTGTGCCAGAAGACCAGTGAATAATTGATGCTTGATTTCTTGGAAGGACTTCCCACTTTATGAATTTACCTTTCCACGTTTCCTGTATTTCTCAGTCTCCTGACAGAGTTTATATCTCTCTCTCCCTACCCGTACCACCAAAAAAAAAAAAAAAAAAGTGCATAAGTGAATACCTCCATACAGTATGAAAGATTTGAAAGTTCTGTTTGAGACAAAATAGAAAAGCACATATGGGAATCTAGGGGCCCTTAAACTGTTTTCCCTGCATTCCATAATACACAAAGCCAACATAGATTACTTTTGTGGTATCAAATCCTTCTGCAATGAACAGGCCTTATCTTATCATGAGTACATTTTAATCTGCAGCCTGCACAGAAGCTGGCTAATCATGGTGTATAAAAATGACATCATAAACCATCTCTTTGTGCCATATAATTATGCATTGCCTGAAATATTCTAGAAATAACATAGGTCAGCTTACTTCCACAAACACTGCATTTCTGAGACACGCTGAAGTTAATTACACCAGCATTTGGCACTCTTACTAGTTTCAACTAAATTATTTTCAAATATAGGTTCTTAGGAAGATTCTGTGTTCAAATAGTTTATCCCAGTATATTCCAAACTTTCATTGACCAGGGCACAGGATATTTTCCCCTAAATTTAAATTAAATTAAATTAAATTAAATTAAATTAAATTAAATTAAATTAAATTAAATTAAATTAAATTAAAATTGGAGGCCCTTCAATCTAAACCCAGAAGGATGAAAATATATATGCCATTGTTTAAAACCAGTAACTGACCTTGAAACAACTCTCAGACAATGGGGCAGGCATCCTCTTTGTAACCTCAAGATTATAACCTGAATAGTATTACCTCCTAATACTAATGCCTAATATCTTTCTATTCCCTTTGTCTAATCAGTCAGGGCCCTAAGATAGGACTATGTTTTCTGTTTCTGGATTTTCAATATATTTATCAGTAGTATCAAGGAGCACATGCTGTTGCATTCCTCCCTTTTAAGGACAAAGCCTCTGCCCTTAAGAGAGGGATTTTATGTGAAATTCTCAGTGCAATAGAGTGGTAAATAAATGCAATATTGTACAGTGGCTTATTTTGCAGAACCATTTTTCTAGTGACTTCAGTTAGGACTGACTACTTTACAGTATACAGTATGCATTCCTTTCAGTTAGGAATGACTACTGCATACAGTATACAGGAATTAGTAGCCTCTCTTAATTTAAAAAATGACCATCGCGGATCAATATGAACGCCTACTATGGCATAACCAATTAATTCTCTACGGCAATTAAGTTCTTTCAAGCAGATTGTATAGAGCAGAGGAACTACTATCCACCCAGCACAGTTCTGCACCACTACGTTATTTCTGTGTCACAAACCTATTCCACTATTTCTGCTGTCAGCAAGTAGGTACTGTAATAGGTACTGTAGAAAAACATGATAGGACATTTTTCTAATTCAAGTACAATGTCCCATTTGTTTCATGCCAATAGGGCTACCAGATTTGTGCTGCAAAAATCCTGTAGATTATTAGATGGCAGCACAGAAATATTCAGTGGTCCCCTGGATTTTTCAGTCCAGATTTGATCGCTATATGCTGGGGCATTCTGTCCTAAATTTATTTTATCATTTTCACTTTAATTACTTAAATCTGTTAGCCAAGGTTTGTGTGATATTCACGCATGAGATCTGACTTTGTCTGTCTGGAAACAACCAGAGAGCAAAGGCATAAAAAATGAAAAATAAAACTACCCATTGTTTAGTTTATTTGGGCAGGTGAAGCCAAAAGCCAATGTGCAAATATCACCATACCTTGATAAATCAAGCCAAAGATGGTTTGTTAGATATACCTGCTCACAGGAACATTCATCACTTATTCTAATGGCTCACTATGATGCATCTATGTGTATGTACCTGGTCTTGTGAATAACATGTACGAATGTGTTTATACAGTGTATGTGATCTGTGACTTGCCTTCAGAGTCTAGAGAATTACATAATCAACAAACCAATTCATCTTATCACTACAAAGCATATGAAAAACAAATGCTTTGTACACCAGAGATAATATTATGTACCTATGTGTTTCATTACGCATATGCACTCTAGGTATGTGTGGGTTTCTAAAACAAAGGATTTAATGAATTGGCTGGAAGTCCACTTACATTTACAATGACCTCTGTAGGCAAAAATCTTAGTCTAAAGCTTAACAGTCTTTCAAAACTCAGTGAGAAGGAATGTTAAGAATCCATAGAGCTGGAACGTTTGGAAAGGGAAGTATAATTCCTCTCATTTCTGTGCCAAAGGAAAATCTTTGGATATAATTGAATTGTACCATAGCTGCTCTCTGAGTCTAAATATACTGCTCTAAACTTACTGTGAATTATTAGCTTCTGGCTTTTACTAATTACAGGATATTGTATCATCTGATAACTTAGCTGATACCATACAGCCTTTCTATTGTTTGCCAGTCAATCTATCTGCAAATATATGGTACGCGTGAAAACTTTACTCTCCTATTATGAATTAACATAGTATCATTTCTATCCAGTTCAGTGATATTCCACCAGTAAATCTATAACCCAAGCATTTATGGGCTTCATAAATGTATAAATACATTTATAAATAAGTGTATGCTACTTTTGGCTTCTAGATAAAGGGTGGGCTATAAATTATCCTATATATGTGATAGGTCACATATTATGGTGATTCTGATTAGAGTTCGAACAAGACTGATAATCAATTACCTGGAAATATTTATTTTATTTATCATATTTATATAGCCACCCATCTAACACAAGGTGACTCTGGGTGGCATACAATTAAAAAAAATACATAAAAACAACTACATATAAAAAACAGTAAAAACACACAAAACAGGAGGGGATAAAGTAAATAAGGGAGCCATCGTAAAATCTCCTCGGTCCCCTGGGAACCCCAGGCCTGATCACATAGCCAGGTCTTGAGGGACTTACAGAATGTTAAGAGGGATGGAGCTAATCTCACTTCCGGGGGGAGGAGATTCCACAAGGCAGGCGCCACAGCAGAGAAGGCCTGCCTCCTGGGACCCGCCAAATGTAATTCTCTAGCGGACGGGATCCACAGCATGCATTCTTTGCCAGATCTGATGGGATGGGCAGATGTAATCAGGGAGAGGCAGTCCCTCAGGTAATCCAGCCCCGTGCCATGAAGGGCTTTAAAGGTCAAAAACAGCACCTTGAATTGGACCCAGAAGCAAACTGGCAACCAGTGCAGCTCATGAAGCAGAGGTGTAATGTGTACCACCATAGGGGCATGCATAACTGCCCACACCACTGCACTTTGCACCAGTTGAAGCTTCTGGATACTCTTCAAGGGCAGCCCCATGTAGAGTGCATTACAGAAATCCAAATGGGAGGTGACCAGGGCATGAGTGACAGTGATTAGATCCATCTGATCTAGGAATGGGTGCAACTGGCACACAACATGAAGCTGTGCAAAGGCCCTCCTAGCCACGACTGCCACCTGCTGTTTGAGCAGGAGTTGTGAGTCCATGGAATTGGCCCTGGAGGAAGGAGGTGAAGCAGCACAACACAGTGCTGCCCACCCCCAATCCCCTGAGCCGATCCAGAAGGATACCATGGTCAATGGTATCGAAAGCCACTGAGAGGTCAAGTAGGGCAAGGATGGCTGCACAACCCCCATCCCACTCTTGCCAGAGATCATCCAAAAGCACAAGCAAAACTGTTTGCGTCCCATACCCAGGCCTGAATCCCGACTGAAAGGGATCCATTTAATCTGAATAGTGCCCTGGACTTTTTAAAGTCCTTAATAAATTATATTTTGCATTATTATTGTTGTTGTTATTGTTTTTGATTATTGATTAAAGTGGTAATAAATGCAAACAGTACACTATTGTTATGGGTTCTTATTTTTTCCATAGTTGCTTAAAATATATCTTAATAGTGAAGAAGTTGCCATATCTGTGTCAAGGACTAGAACTAGCTGAGCAAGCCTGCAGCAAATAAGTGGGAAGGAGAAAGATCTGGGGTAGTTCCTTCTGTGGCAGAACTTAAATCTTTATCGTCTTCCTCCAATTTTAGTCATCTTTGCTAAATAATCACTCATGTCACCCCATGCTATTTCCATTTATTAGGAAGTTAAATTCTATTTGATTTAAGTAGGGCTTACTTCTAAATAGGAATGCCAATTCACTGTTCATTTTAAATAGCTTGGCTAGTTTTTGTACCTTGAAATAGAGAAATCGTCAAGGAAATGTTTACTGCTATACACATTAGTAAGGTTTGCAGATCAAGTGGCTGTTAAACCTGCACGTAGAATAGATGGCTGAAAAGTTGGAAAACTATACTTTGAAATAAATAGACATCAAGACAATGGCCTGATTCACCTAATATGCAAAGCTATAAAGTGGATTTTTGGTATCTGCTCAGCATGTTGGGCAAACTCAGACAATTATGATTTGTAAACCAATTGTGGTCATTCAAAAAATCTTGGTCAAATTAAAAAATATAGCATAACATAATACATGAACCCCATCACTCAAAGAGTGGGACTGAGTCATGGTTCTACCCTTTCAATCTCCCAGGGTTCCTCTCATTAGCAATCTTGCAGCACACAATGAGGGATGACTCCATGACGGTGAGAACCTGAGCAAAATTCTTCCAGTGCATTCCCTTCAATTGTCAGAGGACCTTCACGGCTCACCAACTGTTGTGATGCCATTCAAGTTGGGATGGACTGCTCAGTCTAGCCATTATAAGAGTCTGAGCAATTGGCCAAAGATACCTGATGCTGACACCAGCCCTGGCAGCATCAACTCCTCTCTTGCTATATCACAAAATGTATTTTAGGTATAGATGCCTGGAGTTTGTGTTAGGACATAGCCACATCTCATTATAGCCTTAATGAGATTTCCCAAAGTTTATAAAGCAAGGCAATATCATAAATAAAAAACAGTGTCCAGATATATTCTATGTGCGTAGAAACGCAAGAGAACTTTCAAGTCTTTTTTCTGTGAGGGCCAAAAATTCTGGTTGCTTCTTTCAGTTCTTCTCCCAAGCTCTTCTCTCTCCCCCACCCCTTCCTCCTTTTCTCTCTAATTTCGGTTCCTCATTCCTGCATGGATAAAGCTCTGCCTCCCTAGGTTAGCTCAGACAAGCATTCAAGTGAACACAAGGGGATTTAGTTGGTCTAAAAATATAACATAAGGCAACTTGGGAGCTAAAATTTCAATACGGATTATTTTGCCTAAAAGAAGCAAAGGACCTGTTTCTCTCCTGAGTAACATTTTTGGCTGAGTCCTTCAAAAATGTTTTGCTCCAGACAATGAAACTCATTTGACTCAATAGAGACATTTACTCTGGGAGTACTGACGATCTCTCCGATCAATTTAAAAATCAAAACTTCCATACAGAAACATAATTATAGTGAGAATATTATAAAGAATTTACATGCAGAACTTTTTCTAACTGCTTAAAGCACATCTTGTTAAGTCAGAAACCTCAACCATAAGGATGCAAATCCTAGTGAGAAATTAATGCATTTTAATTGTAGTTACTGCAAGTCTATAAAGGTTAATCTGGGACTAAGTCCTATTGACCTTTCTTTACTACAAGGACTGGACTGCAAAGATTTTGCTGAAAGTTTAATGTCATTTGTCAAACGTTTATCCCCTAAAACACTTGAATATTTCAAATCACAAATGCTGCCATCTGGATTCTAAATTAAGTTCATTGAGCTTGTTGCAATAAATTCATCAGTCCTAAGATATTATCCAGTGAAAAGTCATAAATTCACTAATATTAAGTGTCTAAAAATAAACCCTCTACTTTGATAATGTTATCATGGTGTGTGATAAACAGTTATATTTTATGTACATGTACAGTGTAAGGTACACCAAGGCCTAGAACAGGATAAATTTATTTCCTCTTTCTCAGCTTCCTTGAACAAGTTGTCAGCAGAGCAATAACTAAATACCTCTGGACACAGTGCTCAGCTTAAATAATCTCTTCAAAGCTTCTTTTTCCCATCTGGGGAAGCAAGCAAAGCAGTGCTAAACTCCCATCTTGAAGAGGATCGACTCAACTCAGGTCTTCTCTTGGGAGTCAGAAGTAAGGACTAAATGGCTGGATTCTTACAATATGGTAAGCCAAGATGTGGATTGGTTGTTTGTGTCTTAGCACATTGCATGAACCCAGCCAATTGTGGTTTATTCAGTATGGTTAATCAAATGAACCCAACCAGTGAAACTCTCGCCCTCGATGTCTCTCAGCTGGTTCTGTCCAGGGCATTATGCAGAGCTAAGCATCTATTGCAGGGACTACCGATGGATAGGGGCAAGCTTCCTGCATCTTTCATAGTTGCATGGAACAGAGAATTTCAGTATAATATATCTTGTCAATAAGCTGTACCTGCTGAAACATTCTTGCTGACAATTATTCAAGATGCAGGAGCTTTGTATATTTTGGTTTCAAATGCCTGTTATTGCTTGCTGGAAATGATAATAATGCTTCAGCGTCAAATGATATGCTTAAGCACACATAAGCCACTATCTATGGATAACCAGCCGTGCAGGACAAGATACTTGTGCACAATAAACAAACAGAGTTGGCTTACCATGTTGTACTAATGTGCACACAACAACAAAAAGAGCAGATAGAATGCATTTCTTGTCACCATCATGTCATAATTTCCTCTTAACACCCTTGCAAATCACTATCCTTCCAGATGGTACTCCATAGCTAAACTAAATATTCCTCCTTTCATTTTGAGAAAATACATGGGGAAGATTAGCAATACCAGACCTGGGCTGCAAAAATCTGTATAAGCACTAGCTGGCAATAAAAAGATGCAAAAAAACTTGAATTCTTTGCCATCAGCTGGATTTTTGTAACCCAGGCCTGTTAGCTCTAGGGAAGACATATCCTGAATGAAGTTCCCATGGATCATTCCCACAATCTCCTTTGAAAACCTTAAGGATATAGAGTTATCCTCTCCATTAGGATGGGGTTAACACTTAACCCAGCTACCAGATTAACCCATTTTCTGGATTTTCAAAGAACATTGAACCAAACAAAATGAGCTGAGTTCACACACCAAGGTAAGCTTCAGAAAACCACTAAGGTTAAAGGCAACCAAACTTATCATATTCTGCAAATGCAGCTACTAGGTCTTTAACTGACCTGGTAAAGCCTGACATTCAAGAACAATCTACAAGCTCACAAACAGTGCTCTGTTGATATGACTAACTGTAACATTTGGTTAATAAGCATATGCAGACCATCATTAACCCGTTGCATGCTGCTCTTTAGTTGAGGCTTATAGTTCACTGTGTAGGTGTGAACCCAAATTGGCTGCCAACCTGGATGTCCAGATACCAGATTATGGTATAGTAACTGTTTCCATCTGCATGGCTTGATAAATTGCACACTTCAGTGAACAAGCTGTCAGTGACTAGGTCAGTGTTTCTCAACCTTGACAATTTTAAGATGTCTGGACTTCAACCCCCAGAATTCCCCAGCCAGCATTCTGGCTGGGGAATTGTGGAAGTTGAAGTCCAGAAATCTTAAAATTGCCAAGGTTGAGAAACACTGGACTAGGTGATAGTACAGTGATGCTCATATGCTTATTGTCCAGTGTTTTACATTTAGCATGTCATGTGTACACAGCCACAAAGGAAAGTCATTAGAAATAGTCTCTATATTGTAATATATAAATTCATCTAGATCTCTTGAACATATACTTAAAGGAGAAACCAAATAAAGCAAAACATTTAGGCCACAATCCTATGCACAATTTCCAGGATATATGCCTCACTGACTCATTGAGGTTTACTTCTGTGTAAATGTGCACAGATGGATCAGGGGGTGGTATTCGTAATATGGTATTTTTAGGCTCCCTCGTGTTTTACTAATATGTTCAAAATCCAGTTCTGTTCTTTTTAATTATAGCTATCTAACATGATTTACATATCTTGGGAAGTATAGAGTATACTTCAGAGTATACAATTTTATTTATACAATATTTATACGACATTATTTACAATTGGAGTGGCCTATAAGCCAGTTAAATAAATACATCAACACATGCATACATAATTTAATAAGGACTAGATTCTTGTCAGGAACTGTTCATAGTTTAAAACATTTATATGAAACTATATAGTAATGTGGGGAGTCCAAAAGTGATGGAAGAATAATCCAGCTTTTATGGAGGCAATCTGCAATCCAGAGCTTTACAATTTGAGACCATCTCCACTAAACAAATATAATACAAAATATAATACAAAATGCCAAAGATGATAAATAATTTGTATGTAGTCATTTATATTTTCCTCATATCAGATTCCATTTTCCAGGTATTATTAAGCGTGCTGGTATCTTACACATACCATAAAGGTGAGACCCTACTTTTCAGCTTTGCAGAAGCATAATTCCAACTTGAATGTCCGGCATGCACACTGACTGTCTATGTGTGCACACTGGCATGATATTTGGTTAAGAAAGGAAATATGCACGAAAGTGAAATAAATATATGATGTTTAACAGCTAGTAAATGCAGCAGTTAAACCAGTCTTGGAACAGAGCAGTAGCATACAAAGAAGACTTGAAACCATATTTTAGTCCAATCATTACATTTAAGATTTCCTGCTTTCTTATTGACTGATGGTATACTTGGTAATGCTGCTCATGCAACCTGCAGAACATCAGACTGCGATCCAGTAGTAATTTCCAGTCCACCAGGTAACAACCAAGAGAAGAGGAAAGAGGTAGCAACAATTCTGATGTTCTGAGTATTTGCTATGTGACCCTAAGGAAGAATCATCTTCTCACCATTAATAGGTGTTCAAATAATTTTATTCCTGTTCTCTAATCCTGCATTGTAACACTTAACCTGAAACCCACTAAATCCAATAATATTAATCTTTATTCAAGAGTAAACTATTAGAAAGCAAGTGTGGTAAAGTTTATTGTTCATGACATACAGTCCAGTATCTCATAGTGGTCACATAGAAACCTCTAGGAAGCCCATAAAGTAGAGTTCAAAGATTATAATTTTCCACTATTTCTCTCTTCTGTCGCTCAGAAGCATAGGATTACTCTATTTGCAACTGTATATAGCCATGAGCTGTAGACATGTACAGCAGATTTCTTAGTAAATAGTCATCACTCCATCATCATACATTCACTATTCATTATGCATGTTTTGAGGAAAGAGAAGAGACTCATATATTTGTGGGTCAAATAATTATGGCTTTGAGATCACCTTCCTCCATCTCATCTTCACAGTGATGTTGCAAAGATACCATTAAGAGTTCTAATCTATGCTTGAATATGGTAGAAGGATGTGGAGCCTAGGATCTTCCAAAGCAACCACCTTAAACCTGGTATCCTTGAGATATATAATGGAGTGCACCTTCCAGAATCTGAACCAGACTTTGACTATGTTGGCAGGGAAGTCTGGACAATGGAGTCCCAATACATCTCAAAGACATGAGGGCAGGGAAGACAACATTAGAGGTATGAAATTCCCTGCATTTTTTCTTTTTCTGGGATTTCTGTAGTTTCATATCAAGCTGCCCTTTAACATCAAGTGATACAGATAATTAATGATATTTACAGGAGAACAAATGTGCACCTATTTCCTCTTATCTCTCTGAAAACAATTAATCAGACTTCTGCTTTCATTGATAGACCAAACAAGTATGATTTCTGGACACTGTGATAAGCTTGTTATATTAATGATACATATGGATGAAAAATTACTAACACTCTTTGAGCTCCTCATTTGAAAAAAATACCCATATATCAAAATTATTTTCTCAGGGCTAGATGTAAATGCCTGGGAACTTGTCAGTGACATCTACTTCCTTTTCTCTTCCTACTTTACCTCTCTATTTCTGCTTCCAATCTTTCTCCTTCCCCTGCCCTTTCACAGTAGCTGGGTATCAAGACAACAAAGCAGATTATTGTACTAATCTCTGCCAATATTTATAGGACATGTAGTGCTGCCTGGATTTTAGCCTATCTATCGATATTAGCATCTGAATGCACAGCACCATTGGGAAAAGTCATTATTCAGTCTATGTTGACTGCTAATCCCATAGTCTGTGGTGTTCACTTCTATGCACTCACCAGCCAATCTGCACTGAAATCCAGCTTTGGGCATGAAATCTTGCTTGTGTCACTATCTGAAGAACTGCCACTGTGTGAAAAAAATAAATGAACAGATCATTGCATTCTACTTTTTCACTTTTCTCAGGGAAATGCTAGTATAATCATTTTGCAGTGTCTTTGTTCTTCAGTATAAGGCAGAGGTGAACAATGGACAGTCCTGCACATGCTTTTTTTTACTGCAATTTCTATCATTTCCTAATATTAGCTCTCGTGTCTATGGCTGACAGGAACTGGACTCTATTGACAGTGCATTTCTCTAAAATAATTTTTTTTTAAAGGGGCCATGCCAGTTATACCAATGAGGATGATATACTTTTATTTTGGCACTCTACTGTAATGAGCTCATTTAAAGCTATGGCCTTGTGTGATTTGTATGCCTGTACATCTATGCATACAAATCTGTGCCAGTGTGGGAGAACTGAAACTGAGTACCTCGCTCAATTTCTTTCTCCTAACTCAATTCAGGGAGTTCAGAATCAATTGCCACTTTTGAGGAGGTCTTTCCTTTGCTTTCATTCTACCTCTTTTATCTCATTCTTTTTAAAATAAAACCTGGAAGCAAGAAAGGAAGTGTTTCCCCCTGGACATCCCATCTTCAAAGCCCAGCTTGTGGGAGTTCAGGAGATGGCACAATGAGTCCCATTGTCCTTGACTGATGCAGATTGGCCATCAAGAAGACAGATAGACCGGCAGGAGACATTGTCCAGTCCATCAGGAAACCATAGAACAGGTCAACAAAAGCAATTCCTCAATTTGCAACCCTCCCAAAAGTCCCAACATTGGAAGCAGAGTGATGCTGGGGGGAGCCCACTGGACTCTGAATGTGATGTATTGTCTAAGAGTGGCCAGCTATGTCAAAGGGATCAAACAACCTGATTCTAAAGGGGGAGGGGGAGAGACATGTATGGGGGGGGGGCAAGCTGTCCTTCTTCTAGTGCCTTCTTATCTCCTTTTCCTATCCCCTGGGCTTTGCCCGGGTAGACCTGTTAGCAACTGCCTTGCTAGCAAGCCAATCAGACTCCAAGCTCTGCCCTCTGTCCCCTTGACTGAGGTGAGTTATAAATGACTCGCCGGGCTTTTGAAGCCCAGAGCTTCTCAGTTGCAAGTCCTTGGAGCAGCTCTCTGCCTCCTGTCACTTTGTGCAGCTCACTCACCTGCCAGGATCAGCCCCTTGCTGCTCTCCTCCTGAGCGAAGGTAAGCCCTGCTCCCAACACAATTGGGCTCTTTGTTCAGGTTGGGCATAGGGAGGGGAGGAGAGGGAGATTTGCTTGCCAAACCATTGGGTGTGAATTTCAATATTATAAGACCTAAGGTGCCTCTTTTTTAAAAAAATTATTTTCTTCTTTTTGTGCAAAGCAAATTTACCAAGGAATTAGTTGGTAATGATTTATGAAGAAAAATATGGCAGTGAATTCATTATTATAAATAGTATCAACGCCCCAGCGCTCCATGTTCAGACAAATTTGCGCTGAGTTTACTCAAAAATTGCTGGATAACGGAGTAAATAGTCCAGAATTATGATAAATACCCTCCAGTCAGTGGAGATTTAAAACTTCAGCCAGTGGGTCTCTTTAATTAGATTTTAGTACCCAGAAAATCAAAGAACAGATCCAAAGAGCTTACAGCCTAAATGCTGAAGGAAGGAGATTGTCATAAAATTATGCAAGAAAAAGAAAGTAATGACATACAGGCAGAGATACATGATCAAAAAGAAGGGTGATGGTCAGGTCAGACAGTCTTCCTGCTGTCCTGCAGCTCCCATCCAGCCAGCATGCCCAGTAAACTGAGTGACAATGAACGAGAGTTTTAATTCAACACACCTCATAAGCACCAACACAAGGAAAATAAAGGATAGCATGTTTCAGTTTTCCTCATGGAAAAAAAAAAAGAAAAGAAAAGAAAAGAAAAACAAATATGTAGCTCAAGAAGGAGACTAAACTAGGGAAGTCATGAAAAACGGTGTTCTAGTAGTAAGTGCCAGATTGTCATTTTAGATTTGTCAGGATGCTGTTGTCTTATCTGCTTCCATCCAAGAGTTAAGAGCTTAATATTTGAAAGAAAGAGATCAGTTTCCGGACTCTAAACATGCAAAAGAAGTCGCAAGAGAGGAATCAGGTGTGGATATGCCTCCTTTCCTTGGGTGTCTAGGCCTGTCTTCACAAGGAGTTTCAGAGCACAGAGAGGATGTGTGTCACAAATGCCTTTTCAGATGAGACCTAAAAACACAGCAAAAGAAATCAAATCCCTTTTTTTTTTTATGTTCTCCTGAACTTTCCTTTGAACATCCAGAGCAACTGCAAGAACAGAGAGAGACAGAAGACAGAAACGTGTGAATGTTTCTCTGTCTATGGAACCATTTGCAAATGGCATCTGTGCTCCAGTCTGGGACCTGGCACAGGAGAAGGGAGAGAATTTAGCCCTCCCCACATTCTTTCTCTCTCTCTCTCTCTCTCTCTCTCTCTCTCTCACACACACACACACACACACACATACACACAACCTTATTTGCCTGCGTAGAAAAAACACCTGAGAAAAATATAACCTTTGCACAAACTGTGAGATGTATACAACAAACACTACCCAATGTATATTTCATTTTAATTTGATTAGTGCTGGGTTAATATCCTCCAATGGGTTTGGGGGATTGTTCATAAAACAGTTATCCAGATCCCAATTTTTCAACTTAGAGTCCCATTTTTGGGGTCTGATAAGCAGAGATCAGATTTGTGTTGTAACACCATCACTGGACCACTAATCATGTAAAAAGAATGGTTTAAATAAATATAATCTGAAACCATACTAAAGCAGCCACTTTTCACAATTTAAATCACTAATAATACATGCTATAGGACAGTGTCTTTCTTTTTCTATTTGGAAAACATTGTGTTGAGAACAGGCTCTACTAAACTAATTGAAAGATTATGTTAAACTAACTTAAAGTTTACAGAAATTGGACAAAGAAGGACCATATTTAATAACTGCTTAAGATTCTCTCTCACACACACATATGCACACACACGAGTACAAAAGTAAACTGCGTTAATCTCAGAATTCACTTTTATGTTTAGTATTCAACATATATTAGATCATGTGCTACATTTCATATTTTTAAACAGAAATATTAAAATACATGTGGCTTACAACTGCTAAAAAATATACATATTTTAAACCTTTTAATTAATTAAAGAAAGAATATACACAAACTGACACTATCAGAATTTACCCTATACCTAGCATGGGACATTGGGATATATTGTCCCCATGCTTAATAAGCTTTGGATGGGATGGAGAGATGCTGTTATGGAAATGGAGTGGGAAACTGAAAATGTGACGCTGGAGATTCCGGGGTTTATAGTCCCAACACATCTGGAGAGCCCCAGGAATATCCTCCGATGGCTTTGGGGATTGAGAGGCTGTGTTAGGGATCAGTTTCCAAAGGACAAATCTCTTGGAAGGATAACGAAGGTGACTTGAAAGTATTTGTCCTTTTCAGCGCTTGGTTCTCTAACAGAAACCGGGCAGGTAAGGAGGGTGTGCTTTAGAGAGCTCTCTGAAAGTGTTCTCAGGTGCTAATGGAACACTATAGTCTGCAAACTTTCTAGTGTTATAATACTTTACACTGGTCGTTCATTTTTCAAAGGGCAATAGCAGTATGAATAGCAAATAAACATTTAGTAAAGTGTAAGAACAGGTTCAGGGAAGACCGTCTGTTTTGCCTCCTTCATTTCAGCTTGTAGTCCTAAATACTCTCCAAGAAAAAACAAATGGAAATCTTTTGATTGCAAATGATACTTGTGCTCTAAAAATAACACTAACTTTCTCTGTCTGTCTGCAAGAGGTGGGGAGAGATGTATCATTATCTCTCAGGCCAGGACTAGCTCCAGTATTAAAACGACAGCCTGTTGCCTCTGGGTAAAGTCGATGAAGAAATCAATAGTGGTGGATCTTGCTGGGATTCCGAGATCCTAGCAGCTGCTCTGGCTTCAGCATTTAACCAGCTTATGGCTTGTACAAGCCAAGACCCACTTGGCACATTCATTAGGATTGGTAGGTGTAGACGCACCCTCTCCCAATTGTATTAGTCCCCAATCTTTGGCTGTAGGAAAGCAGGATACAGGTCACATCTGACACAAGAGTGCAAAGAATGCAGCCATAAGCAAATTTACAACAAACCATGACTGTCTTCTCTGGGCAGTTCCAGGGACAAATAATTTGAATCCTTCCTTCAAAGGCGTACAACAAAAGCATTCTGAGAGCTAACCGTGCTGCTGAGAGAGAGGAGCCACCAGATGCAAGCACCCGTGCTTGTACTAATCAAGTCTTATGGCTTAGCAAGAACTGCAGAGGAGCAGAGGTGTCTACAGGACTCAATGCTTTAGCCAAAAGGACAAAAGCAGCATTGCACCATCATGATGTAAGCTCCACCCCTTTTGTATATATATGAGATGCACGTACAAAGGGGGCAGAGCTTGCATCACAAGGTGCAATGTTGCTTTCGTTATTTGCTCCCCTCTGGAGGCCTCTGAAAGTAGGAAAGTGATTGGTGGATTCTTCTGTTTGCTTCTATATCTTCCCCTCTTTCACGCTTCTCTGCTACTTATCTATCTCTTTTTCCTTTTGTCCCCACCTATCTTTGCCTCTTCCTTTGCCCCCAGCACATGGATTGTTCATATCCCATATTTTGCTTTGGTCCCAGTGCATGGGATCTTGAAAAGAAAGCTTCACAGCCATAAGGATGATGTGCGGGATGGGAAATTCTGGGGGTTGAAGTCCACACGTCTTAAAATTGCCACATTTGAAAAACGCTGATCAAAATGGAACCATAAATGTCAATGGGACTTGAATTTTATCTGGATCAAGACCATATTGCAGTTAGTGCTGACCCAGGTCTCAAATAACGTAGCATAAACTGTTTATTTAATCCTGAAGTAAAAAGAAGAAAAGATGCAATAGTAGAGAAGGAAAAAGAAGAAGAGATGAAGCCACAAAAGGTGCACAAAAATAAAAAATTGAGCCCACCATGTTTTCAAAGAAATTCTTCAGGGAGGCACAGATGTATAGCCAATTTCATCCAGTAGAACAGATGCCCTAATCGTTCATCTACTTCCTCCCTCTTTTTCTTTTTGTCCTTTTCTGTTATGAAATAGCACATACAATTCCAAATATTTGGGGCTACATTAAACTCAACCATCATGTTTAATAATAAGTGGCCATGGCAGTCGTAGTCCAACAGCTGGAGGGCACCCAGTCTTTAAAAGAAAAAATAGATACATTCCTGGGGCAACCTTCTATAATTACAGTCCAAAAACCAAAAACAAACACCCAAAATAAATTGTGACATTGTACATTTAAAAAATAGTATTTTTAAAACACTTGTTCATAAAAATGGCCAAGATTCAGTGTTCTGCATCCAAACGCCCCTTGGGATGAATATAATCATAACAGGTATTTTGGCATCATGGAAGCCCCATCTCTCTTGTGCTGTGCTGTGCTTTGTTTGAAAGTACCAAACAGTACATGAGGATTGTTTTCTTCAGATAAAGATGCTCAGCCAGCAGGTCATGCTAGTGAAAGCAGATAATTCTTGTCAGTCTTACCAGTTAGACCAGACAGGAAATACAACCAGATAAGCTAATTCTACTTTATCGTATAGCTACATTAACAGAATCATGCAAGTCTGAAAAAAATCCTCTCCCCTCATCTCCTTTACAGCCCTAAAAACTAGGGAGGGTCCCTTCTGAGCCTCTTGCCCCAACCACTATCCAGCTGCGGGCTACACACTCTCTTATCTGGCTGCTCCCTAGGCAGCATCTCTTTGCCCCATTTCCCAAGGTCTTTCTCACATATCATTACAATTCTGGACAAGCTGGACCGAAGAACTAATTCAGTCTTCTGGTCTCCAGTGGAACAAATGCAATTGTCCTCTTCCCAACACCTGGTCTTCAAAGAAATATTGTACATCCTTGTTTTCTTGCTTATCATTATTAGTCTTATATTTGTAACTGAGGGGCTTCAGGCAATGTTTTTTATCAGCATCCATTGGGGAAGTAAAAAACGGCAAGATGGTGGCTATGGCAGTATCAAAGCCCCACACCTTTCTTGTGTGTGCATGTATGAAAGGCTTTGATTGGACTGTGCAATTGCCATTTTGCATTTTTTAATTTCCCCTGGGGACACCAGCAAAGTCTTTGTAGAATTTCGGAAGCAGCTCAGAGTGGACCTCTCTGATTATATGCCATCTTTATTGTGCTTTTGGGGCAGTGTATCTGATATCCATGCATACACATTCTGCTATTCCCTTTAGGGACAAGCAACATTATACAAAGCACAGAAAAAAAATGTAAACAATAGTAAGCAAAAGGAAGTAGAGGCAGGAGATGAAAGAACTAAGTAGTTCTAGTTTACATCTGCATCATTCACTATACCTCTCCATCTCTTTCTGTTTTTGCAAATCATCCTTGCTTCCACATCATCTATATATCAATTTATGCATTGCTTTTTGTTTTTTTATTGTTATGAGAGCTGAAGAAAATGTTTGATACTCTTTTTCCACACCATGCCTGATTTTATATAGCTCTACCATATGTGTCCTTATCTTTCCCCCTTTAACGAAGCAACAACTCCTCCAACCACAAATGTGCATCTTTTCCACACGGGGGAGTGGCTTCAGCCTTTATTTCCATTTTATCCAGCTCTGTAGTATCCTGTTTGAGATGCAGATACCAGAACTGCACACTGTACTGAATGTTTGGTCACATCACAGGTTTGTATGAAGAAATTACAATACCAATAGCTTTAGTTTCCATTGACCCCAATATAGAGTTAGCCTTTCTCAGATAGCTGCACACTGAACTGATTTTTTTTTCTTGAGATCTGTTTCCTGGTTAGGCACTCCCAGCTCAAATCCCTATGACATTAGAGCTTTTTGTCGCGATATGTATTACTGCACATTGACTTTAATTTTGCTCAGCCATGGCCGTTACAGTGAAGAAAGAGAACTTTTACCCTGTCCTCATCTGTCACGTTGGACAAACTAACACAACACACTAAGCTTGGTGGGTTTTGACCTTGCTTTTTTGTTTGGGACTTAATGTATTGTGTGAAGTCAGGTCATGCAGTTAGCTTATGGTTCAGTGCATTCAGTGAATCCAGAAAATTGGTTGAATTGAGTAAACCATGATTAATCATAGGTAGGGTCATGTGAACATAGCCAGTGTAGAGGTGTAAAGTCAGCCTTCCCATTAGGCTGAAGGAGGCAGTGGTCAGAGCCAGGAGATTTGGGGTGTCACAAAAAGGCAGCACATTTCTAGTTTTTAAATTGTCTGTTACTGTATTTTTACTGCCGGGAAGCAAGTTGGAGTTTCCCACTTCTGGGGCCAAAATAATCTGACTGGACTAAAATTAATTTGCTTTGACTAGAGGCTCTGGCAAAACATGTCCTGGCTTTATGCATTATGCCTGTGTCTGTTTGCTTAATTTCATTTCCTAGCCTTGGACTCAAGATGGAGAAAAGAAATGCGCACATCTATTTTGACTCAATTGCTCTAGGGTTTTTTGTGTGAGTAGTTGCCAGGTGTCTGGAATCCTCATTCTGGTTGCCAAGCCCATCGTTAGTTTGATTTGAAACTCATGTGAAGTGGTACATCAAACATTGGCACAGGCTCAGCAAGTGTGAAAGCACTGAACCTATGAATGACTCCTGGCTATTTTATTTTTTTACACTTTAAAGGACCATCTGCCTGTGAAAATCATCTATAAATGCTCCAAATATTTAATGTAAGCAAAGAAAAACATTGACATTTGGCTTAACTAGTGGAGGCTCAAGAGGGCTGGTGAGAACCAGAGAGCTTTATGCTGACATCCTGCTTTGGGAAAATGAATTTAAGAGCATTTTAAAGCAGTGAAAAGAAAGGAAAATGAAAAAGGACATCAAAATATATCCTAGTTTCTTTTCTTTCAACATCTATTACACCTGCTGCTGAGTTGGGTGTGTGTGCATATGTATAAATAGTGATTATTTTTTGCTCTTTTAAATCACTATTTTGCATTCTTTTAATGCTGCCCTCTTGGTCCCACCCCTGGCCCTGCTGCCTGCACCTCATTCCTCCACTCAGTACTGCTCAGGCTCCCCCCAAATATTATATGCCTCTCATCTTTATAACTCTGAAAGGGGGAGAAAGAGTCTGAAAGTGCCCAGCTCAAAATCACCCTCTGAATTTCATGGCTAATTTCAATTGAAATCAAACATAAGCCCCACCACCACCACCACCACCATTGAATCAATAATGTAGCTAGTATGCTGATGACACTCAGCATTCTTTGTGGCAGTAAAAGGTTGATCATATGAAATAAAGTACTAAATGAAGGATCTGACTGTTGATGGATGACTTCTTTAGGAAGAAAGAAACTCCTCTGCATTGTGTACCAATGGTTCACGATGGACAGATGACTGAGATAATGGAATCAACAGTAACTCCATAAATGTCAAATAATAAAGCATGCGTGCCACTGGATTTGCATTCTCACTTTCAATGATGATAAATACTCTAACTTCAGCACCACGAAGCAGAGGCAAAGAAAATTGTACCCGTGGCCTTTTAATTTGCTGGCTTTCCTCTTGTGCCTATAACAGGCAACAGAAATCCAGCCCCTCAGCCGGTGATTTTTTTTTGTATGATATGAAGATCTGATGAAAGGCAAAATTCCATTTGCTCAATTTCTACATAATATGCTGCATTTAAATTATCACCAAAAGAGCATCCAAAATTTGACAGCCTTGCAATTGATTCAGGTTACCATTTAAAATGGAAAAACTGGGTTCAGAATGTTGAACAAGCAGTTTTGGTCAAAAGAGAAATGAGGTTTACCAACTCTTAATGTACAGCACCTAGCACAAAAGTGTTGGTCGAAGCCTCTAGATGGCACTATGAAGCAATAGTTTGAGAGTATGGCAGGGTCATTGGCTGCTTTGGGTAGAATTTGCAGTATTCTTGCATATAAAAATCGCTTTAAGGTGGTTGCATTGCTCTAATACTACAGTAATGCTAGGAGTTCTCATCAGATGAATAACTGTCTTTTATTGGGCTCTGTCTAAATGGAGGAGCTTAAATTTTAATACATCTAAATAAAATATCCCTACATACCACCGTAAGAGTATTTGCACTGTAAGAATGAGAGCTTCTCCAATGTACCTTTCCCTCGCTACACCTAAATCTGTATTTACCTCTTCCGGTTTTAAAGTTGGTTTTCCCTCTTCTCCCAACGAAAGTCTTGTTGTATGAATGGTCTACAGTTGATGATGCTTGTGATGATGTGCTCAGGGAACTGCCCAGCTCCCCCTGGCCATTTCAGACTGTGAGCCCTTCCCCTCCAGCTGCCAGGCTCTGCCCTCCAGGGCATTTTGGCTCAGACTGCAGGAGAGACTGAACATCCGGCTCCCATAGAGGCACCTCCCTATGCAATGCCTAATCAGCAGGGTGTCTTGCTTTTTCTGCCCTAAATTTGTGCACTGCAGATTTTCTGCAGCTTCTTCTGACAAGGGTATTTACATAGCCATACTTTCTACTGATTTTATTAATTGGTGGGGGAGGTTACCATTTTCTCTGGCCCTACGTCATTTTGCCTACTTTTGGGTTATACAAGGAATGGCCCCTTGCTGCCAACACTTTGTCACTTGGGCTATTTCTGCATGTCGGTCTACTGTTCTACTAGAAGAACACCAAACTCATGTCCAAAAACATCCCAAGTGACAGTTTGGTGAGGCAGAGGAAAGGCACAAGTTGAAATGGGAGGCTCCACCCCACTTCATCCCACATCCCTATTCCACTGAAAAGTAGCTAAAACTTCCACCCCAGGCCCTGCCCGCAGACACCCAAGCCCACACCACTACATGTTAAGGATAGCAATTGGTGGTGTTTTTTCCTGCCTGCAGACGATATTGAGTAGAAGGGAAATTGACCAAATGCGGCCCTTAAATTGCCCTGTATTAAAGCAGTAAGGGCAACATCAGTTGCCAGTCTCATCACTAAGCAAAACAGCAGAGTGCAATTCATGTTAGCATATTTGTGCGCTGACTCAGGGACTGAAAGAATAAAAGTTAATGTGGTCATTAACAGCCCAGAGAGAAGCCCCTTGTTCAGTGCAATACAGTATATTATTTTGTTTTATTCATGTATGGTTGAATTGCCCATGCATGATTCTCAAACAAATATCCAGATCTCCAAAAAAACCCCCACTCTTTTCCCTACTCCCTATGTGGCAGTAGTAGTCTTGGAAATAGATATTTATCTTAATCCTGTATTACAGACCACTGCTAATCTCTTGATATTGCAGTGTGAGAGTGGTGGCCTGGTTATTACCCTATTGTGATCTTCAAATTTTAGAGAGGAAATAAGGCTAACTCTACAATCAAGCAGAAATAAAATTAAAACAATGCTTCCACATGCCAGTTACATTAACTATGTATTCCTTATAACTATCCAGTTATGCCAGTCTTGGTCGAGAGGTCATCAAAAGTTGGGAAGATGAGCCTTGGTGAATCCGTCTAAAATAAATTCAATTTTACATCTTATCTCCATAATGGCATATTAGATATCTACAGGAAGCTCAGAAGTCTGGCATTGCCTGCAGCAATAGTTTGAGAGATACATATTTAAAAGCTTGGCAGAAAAAGAAATCCACAAATAATCATGTATCAGAACACACACGAGTTACTTGGGTTGGAATCTGTGTTTGTGGGTTTGAAGCCCAAAGACTGCATGAAGTACGGAGGAATAGTTAAAATAATCCACACTAGATTCAAACCTAGAATATGATCTATTCCAGGAAAAAAAATCCATACTGGATCTCTTACGTATATTCCCTAATTCTGGGATCACATAATTCTTCATACTACATGTGGCACGTGCTGCATACTGGACTTTTTAGCCACCGTTGACCAGTCTGGCTAAGAATTCTGAGTGCTATAGTCTGAAAATAGGGCACTTCACCGGAGAAAGCTATCATACTCAACAGTTTTGTATTGCTGAAGCTTCTTAAAAGGAGTAGCTTGCCCAAAATATGACTAATTCACATCTGGGAGGAACCTCAGTGTGTCCTTTAATTTTCTCAAAGGGTTCATCAATTACAGTAGCAATGGCAAGATGGGGATGAGGAAAATTTGAGAAAAGACAAACCAGTCCTACCCATGTTTGTTAAAATGAGTCCCTCCAAAACTGAGCCATTTACTTTGTTTAGGATCATAGCTGCCGCCCCTGAGGCACAGGATCTAGAATGCAAATTATTTTTCTGCCTCCAACAATTTTCCTTTCAAGCTGTTTATGATTCATTTTATGTCACACTTATGATTACAGGTTTCTGCCACATGAGCTTTGCGTTCTTAGCGTTAGGGTTATTAAAACGATTCCATTTGTCCTGTTGCCTTGGATTTCAGCCTTAAGGTTACCACTTTTCACATTCTTCTGAATCAATATTAGCTAATTTATTCTCACAATGTTTTATGTGTGTGTCTGAAGACTGAAGAATAAATGTAGTAATATAATGACCATATATAACAAAATCCTGTATAATTGCAATGCAGCTCTGCATTCTTGAATTCAGATTTCTTTTCTTTCCTACTCTTTCCTCTATGTTTTTTTCTTTAGACCACTGCTGGCATCTGCAAAGGTGAAATAGAAGCTGAATTATGGTTCACTTTTTTTAGTACAATATTCTACACTTACTAAAATAAAATCATAACCTGCTTGAAACTATATCAACTAATTTTTATTGCTGATTTCAACCCCAAACACAATCTTCAGCTGCTTTAGTAGTAAGAGCATTTATGTGGATGAGATCAAGGATTAAAAGACAACTGAAAACATGTTTAGTGAAGACCGTTGTCGTGCTTACTGTAGTCCTTCCAGAGCAATATTTGGTCCCATGAAAGGTACCTGACTTCCCATGACATGAATCCTGCTATAATATTACAACATGTAGACCACTGTAATAATACAGTGTATTACTGTACAATGTGATGCAATATAGTTCTTCATGACTATAGTGTGTCCTAGATGGTACATTCAAATCTGTTTAATCCTCAGCTTCCCCCCATCCTATTTACTTATGAAGGGCTTCATTCATGACCAGACACAAAGCCTATTTCCCCTTCTTCTAAGTTATAAAGGGAAACAGAAGCTTCCATTTCATTTTCATTAAGGTAGTATGTGTTTTAGCAGCCCCCAGTTTAAGATGAAGGTTTTCCATGTTCAGTCAAACTTCCTTCAGATAGTTGCCAGGTACTCTTGCAGTTTTGTCTTCTACGTTCTTATGAATAACAGGGATGGGCAAGGATCTCTGAGATAATATTTTTAAGAACATGGCAGATCATTCCTCTTTTATTTCCAGGGAGTCAAATGACTCAGTTTTCATACCATATTCCAGATATACTATATTTTAGGAAATCAGTTGCATGTAGCAACTAGTGACTTGAGGATCTGCATCCTGAAATGCATGAAGATTCATTCAGTCAGGTCACTGGAGCCAGGATGAACATCCATGAGCATCATCTGCTTGTCACAGAAAACTGGTTTTGGGGGCTGGCTCCAGATTTGAGGACGGGATGGGTAAGGTATATTTTGATAGCCATGCATAAAAACAAGATAGCTATGTGCCTTAGGAAGGACATCTAAATTCAAAAGTAGATTTACTCTGTGTGTGTGTGTGTGTGTGTGTGTGTGTGTGTGTGTACTTCATACTTATTGGATAGAATGTTCCATGTGCTCTTGTTCTAAGCAGCAACATGAAAAACAATGTAAAAATATCCTGTTCTTGTGAAAATGTGTCTTCCTCTAAGGGTGGAATTCTGATGATTATAGCAGTGCGGAACAGGGTAGAGTAGGAAGCAAAGCATGTCTATGTAGGTGACTCTTCTGAGGAATATAGGTTAACTACCCAAATAATTAGCCCAGTGAGAATACAACCAGGAAATCAAAACAACAATCAAATGCAAATGTGTGATGGAAACTTTAATAATCCATGCAGCTGAGACATCAAATTTTCATAGACTAATTCCTATATACAACTGGCCTGAAAACTGGGCTGAACATGTTCTAAACATTCTAGATACTAAATTCCAGGAAAGAATCATGCTTAATAACTACTTACATGCTTATATACATACTTACAACTACTACATACTTACTAGCAAACTATGGCAATAACCACCAATATTCTATTTGGGGTTATATTTTTGTAGTGTTCTTTACTTAACTACCAATACAGCCCTTTAATATTCTAATAGACACCTAATAACATAAAGAAAGTACATGTACATTACAAACAGCATTCCAGATGTTTTGAACCAATCACACAGACTGCACCACTAGCCATGTACTGATGGAAGTTGGTCCAGAACTTCTGGAGCACACCAGCTTGCCAGCTTCTGCTTTATAAGATCCAAAATTTATGTTTCCAAATGAGACAGGATGACCGCTATTCATTGGCCATAGCATCCAGTTTTCACTTATTATGACCAGATTCAGCAGAAACAAAATGCAACACAGAACTTCACATTCCTTTCAAACTGTATTCTTATTTTGTTATACTTTAATACTTAGATCTTTATTTGCTCCAAACACACACTCCTTGGATTCTTCAGGAACCTGATCATCTATTTAAACATAGGCTGTTGCTACTGAAATGAATGCAATTTCTTCCTAAGTAAATGTGCACAGTTGTAACAATAAATTCCTAGGGTGCTTTTGGACAGGAGCCTGTTAGTACCACCAACTAAAAAGTATTTCTCCCAGAAAAAAAAATGATAGAAGAGGTGGGGAAAATGGGAAGATTACAGAAAACAATTAATTTGGAAATCCCATATAATTTTTGAGCAAGATAGGTCCCTCACAGCTTAAAACGTATTCCAGAAGTTCCATCACTCCAAAGATGTTTTAGTTTCTCACTTCCCAGAGCTGTCAGTAAAATACACCCTTAAGCAATTTGATCCTTAGGTCAAGCTTATGAGTTTGGCTGAACGTTGTCTTCATGAGCACAGTATAACTCATAAAAAAAATGTTTGTACGTAATTCATCTTTCCCAACAGAGCACTCTGTTGTGCTATAGAAGTTCAACTGTAGAACATTTAAAGACTTTTCTTCCAAGCAAAAGTGATAGCAGATGCTCTTGACAACAAAGAACAAAGCAGAAATAATGGAGGAAAGGCAAGCAGCAGGATGATAACACGGTCCCATGATTAAAACTCCACCTAAAACAAATAGGCCAATGATGTCAACATCACTAAGAGTCAATTTTTTGAGTTGGTCTTATCAATGGCCTTTCCCTAGATTAAACACAAGTTGAAACTTTACAGATTTCAGAATGAATTAGGAACCACGCAATAGAAGACACTGAACAGAAAGACTTGTAACAGAAGACAAGGCAGGCTCCAGAGGAAATTGAGGACACATTTTTCTTCATTCAAGGTGGCCATCAGAATCTATTCTGATTCTAGAACCTCTGTAAAATTTTGCCACTAGCCTGTTATTCAGCACTCCACTGTTTTACAAATTGCTGCACGCAAAGCCAGCCAGGCAGGAAAGGGATGGAAGGGAATTAATATTTTGGCTTTATGCACTTGTGTGCATATAGCATTGTGAGGAACACTGAGGAAAATTGGATTCAGTGACTGAGAGATTTCTCTTCACTTTGTGATCAGACTACCACTGGTCACCCCAATCACAGCCTTTTAGATAGGTGGCAAGTTCATGGAGAGAGAGCCTTTCAGGCTATGACTGGACAACAGAAGGAACCAAACAAGAGGGTAAGTAGGGCAGGGGTGGGTATCAGTCAAATTCCGCTTGCATACAATTACTGGGAATTTTGGGAACGCTGCAACTGCTAGAAGGGGTAGAAATGGAAGCAGTAACAGACTTCATTTATTTGGGCTCCAAGATCACTGCAGACGGAGACTGCAGCCATGAAATTAAAAGACACTTGCTCCTTGGGAGGAAAGCTATGGCAAACCTAGATAGCATATTAAAAAGCAGAGACGTCACCTTGCCGACAAAGATCCTCATAGTCAAAGCTATGGTTTTTCCAGTAGTAATGTATGGCTGTGAGAGCTGGACCATAAAGAAGGCTGAACGCCGAAGAATTGATGCCTTTGAACTGTGGTGCTGGAGAAGACTCTTAAGAGTCCCCTGGACTGCTAGGAGGTCAAACCAGTCAATCTTAAAGGAAATCAACTCTGATTGCTCATTGGAAGGATTGATAATGAAGCTCAAGCTCAGATACTTTGGTCACCTAATGCGAAGAGAGGAGTCTTTGGAAAAGACCCTGATGCTGGGAAAGAAGGAAGGCAAAAGGAGAAGAGGACAGCAGAGGATGAGATGGCTAGATAGCATCACTGAAGCAATGAGCATGAAATTGAGCAAACTCAGGGAGGCAGTGAAAGATAGGAAGGCCTGGCGCAATATGGTTCATGGGGTCACGAAGAGTCGGACACGACTTAACGACTGAACAACAACAAGCAACTGCTACAGTCAGAAGAAAAAGACCAAAATACTAGGGCTGTGCAGTGCTTTGGATTCAGTTCCAAAAAGATGCTTGGAAATATGATGGGGCGCAAATTTAGTGCCCAACTGCAACTCCTTAGGGCAAATGCATCTTTTCCTGGGATTGCATGGCAACTGTGGAGGGCAGCCATTTGATCCTAGGACAAGATGTGGCTCCAAAGTGCTGCACAGGCCTGGGAAATGCAGTGTGGGAAACAAATGATCATACTGTATAAGACAAAGACCTGTGTCCTGGCCTGAATGACACCAAGAAGTGATGAGAGAAATGTTATCCTTCCTCCCAGTTTGTTCTTCCACCTTTCTCCAGAATTTGAAGCAGAATTTGGTTAGTTATGTGCTAGAAGCAGTTTCCCTAATATCAGGCTTCAGGTTCCTCTAGAGAAATTCTGAACAGTTGGTTGAAGGTGGCAGGAGGCCAGGGAGGGGGAGAGATGAAAAGAGGTCTGAATGCATTGCTGTGGCTGAACCTTGACACTGTGGTCAGTTAAAGAACAGGAAAAAAACAATCACCTCAAAGAAGATTTTTTAAAAAATGATTCAAGGAGAATAATCCAACAAGAATTTTCCCAAATCATGTTCAGGGTCCAGGCATTGAAGCAGGTCTGGCAAATGGCAAACTCGGAGAAATCCTAGTTTATAATTCAAAATCAGTAGCTTGAATTGTCTTTCAAACACAGGATCATTATGGGCTAGTGCAGACACGTGATTCGGCAGCGTGCTCTTCTTTGCCCTTCTATAGTCCATTATATTCCACTATAAATGCAGTTTCTTCCAGATACCTTCCCAAATCAAGATGGTTGCATCATGCTCTGAAGAGATGGACCTGATCCATGAGCACTTCTTTGCTACCATCTCATGAGAAATCACTCAGTGTAAATTCCAAAACGAGTGACAAAGGGCTAAATTCCTTTAATGACAGCAATGATTAGTTGGCCATTTCAGAAACTTCTAGCAGAAACTTGCCTTTCCCCTGGCAATCTTTGCTGCCCCTTTCTTACCCTCTCCTTCCCTTAGGCAGTCTCAGGGTGGGATTCAGGGGGCCATTTGTTATGAACTCCTAATAGATATTGGAAACTTCAATATACTTGGCAGCTGGTAGAAAATAATAATTTTGAAAGGGGTCACAAGGTGAATTCTTTCATTTGAGTGCTTCCAAAGTTTTGCATACAAAGACAAACAAGTGTTCTCAGCTGAAGAGAGTCATGCAGTACCCTTCTAAGAATGCTTCTTCAGAGAAGTAGGTTCCCCTGTGTCCTATGGAGTCTACTTTTCATTAAGGGTCTAAATATGTTTAGGATTTCAGTTTTACAAAACAGAAAGCAGCCCCAGTTCCCTATTCCAAAAATGGGTCCATCCAAGGTGATCTCTTCTCTCACTTCCAGCAATTCCCCATGTTGAAATTATTTATCAACAGTTAGTCACTGGACAGAATCAAATCTAAATGTTCAGTTTTGCAAAACAGACATCCCCGAAAGGAATTTCATCAAGATCTGATTTTGAAAATTACACATCAGATTGGCTTTAATTAATATTCTCATTTTTTTCCCACATTTTTCAGAGGCTTGACATTTTATGGGCAATTCCATTTCAGTGATTTTTTATTTTGTTATGTATTGTTTTCTTTTTTAATGTTTTTGGTTTTGTTATTGCTTTTGTTGTGGGGTGGGGGGTTGTTACTTATTCTGCTTTATTTAATAAAATATAAACAATGCAAACTATAAAAGAACAGGGTTTTTTTTAAGGTAACATATTCAATTTTAGTGTTGAAACTGTATAATTTAAATAATTTCAATTCTGAACTGGCATTTACTTATACCGATAGTCCTCGCTTAATGAGCACAATTGGGACTGGCAACTACATAACTAAGTAACACAGTCATTA
This sequence comes from Liasis olivaceus, assembly GCA_030867105.1. Lineage (NCBI taxonomy): Eukaryota > Metazoa > Chordata > Lepidosauria > Squamata > Pythonidae > Liasis > Liasis olivaceus. The sequence continues at coordinate 161,487,726 of CM061350.1, read as the reverse complement.
AGTGAGATATCACATGACTGTGATGAACTTACGACCTCACTTCTGCTGTGGTTGTTAAGTGAATCACTCACCATTAAGTGAGACATCACATGACCGCAACTTGCAATTTTACTGCTGGCTTTTCCATTGACTCTGCTTGTCGGAAGCCGGTTGTGAAGGTCACAAATGGCGATCATGTGACCATGGGATGCTGCAACAGTCATAAACACCTGCCAGTTGTGAAGCGCCTGAATCTCAATCATGTGACCGCAGGGATGCTGCAATGGTCATAAGTGTGAGGATCAGTCCTAAAGTTACTTTTTCAGTGCTGTCGTAACTTCAAACAGTTGCTAAACAGGGCAGTCATTAAGTGAGGTCTACCTATATTGAATTATCAGGACCAAGGAATTTCATTTTAATCTCTTAGCAATAAAGAAATTATCACCTTTAGACTAAGGGTATATCCAACTTTCTGCTTGCTCCATTGCCATTAAAGGCCACCTCCCATTTCTTGAGTACAAGAATGTATGTCATCCTCCACTTACTCCCAGCCCATTGCAGATTTGAAACATGTTTTCTGCTTCAAAACTGGTGTCTTTCACTTAAGCAGTGTTAGGCCTTTCCAGGTGGATGGCCTGCACACTTCCTTCTCACCTAGTGACAGCCCCAGCTCTGACTGGCCACAGCAACTGGCACACCCTCCCATCCAGCTGCTGGTCACTACCCTCTGCAACCGTTTCAACCTGGGCTGCCATGTTCCTATGTGATTCACTGGTCAGCAGCTGCCATTTTTTAATTATCTTGTGGTTGACCCAACAATGCCCTGTTAAAGTCAATTAACTTTCCTTGCCCCAAGTTTGCCCCATATTTTTCCAGCCTATTGCTCCTTTCAATCCATATATCTCCCAGTGAGCACCCTTTTGGTTTCTACTCAGGCTAGATGAAGCATGGAGTAAAACATAGGAATTGGTAAGGATGGAACAATCCCTAAAAGGAAAGGCAGGTAGATCCACCCACACAGGGTCCAGCCACTGCTTGGACGGGAAGGGCAAAAAAAGTCCTGCAGTAGCCATAATAGGGACTGAGCTGACTCCATTGCCAACCCCATGTAATCTAGACTGCAATTACAAATAAACAGTAGATGCAGTGGAATAAAATAATATAGTTTACGACTAGATCCCCAATGCAATCCAAGTGTGTCTGGTTTTACAAACAGTACAACAAAATCATACTGGTCAGCTTAAGCTGCAATGCAGAATTGCCCTATGAATTTAACTATGTGAACTATACAACATTTACAGTTACTTCATAATTCTTTTCCTGATTGCTTGCCCACTTACTGGATACCTAAATACCTAAGTGCAATATTAAAACAATCACCTGTATCCTTGTTCTATTTTTGTATATTTTTCCTTACCAACTCCAGCTTATCCTTTTGCAAAACTGCTCTTTCCCCCTCCTCTGATTGTTCTGTTTATATTAAGGCCTATACCTCAAGTTTATTTATTATGTGCCTCTGGTAACACCTTGATACTGCGCACAAGACTGGTTGAGCAGGATTGGTTGGCATTATTATCATTTATATAGGTCAAATTGTTGCATTTCTGTGTTGTCCTTCATACCAAAGCATATTCACTGAATGGAAGCTCACACATTAAAGTCCTTAGAACGGCTGCTCTGAACATACCCAGGATCCTCAAGGCACCGTTGTAGAAATTGTAGGGGTTTCTAGCTCATGTGTGAAACAAGAGATTCAGTGAACACTAATCCCATTTTCTTCATGGTAAAACCATGGTAGGGAAAGCTGAGGGACCGGCCCAAGGCTAAATAACAATAGAACAGCAGTGTCATCACTGCAATACTCAGCACTTGGCCATGTGTGTGTTTTTTGAGCCTACTCTTCCTCCCACATCACTCAAATTCCAGGAGGCCTTTCTTAAGGCAGTGATGTCTCAAGAGAGGCCCAATCCCTGGCTTCTGCAGGAAGGGCAAGGGCAAGGGGTGGGACTTGGAGAAGAAAAATCTAAAACCCAGCTAATGGGGGAATAAGGATAAGAGAAGAAAGCTGCCCATCTCACTGACAGTCCTTCTCTTGGTGATGCTCACTTCCTTCTCCAGTTGACTTCCATTTCATTTTGGGGTGAGAGATTTCATGAAGCAAAGATGAATGAAACTCGGCCACGCTACATCATCAACCGTCCAGCTTATTCTAGCAACTACTTTGATGAAGAGTTTGATAGGAAAAGTAGAAGTTATCCCCTTGGAGAGAAAATAAAGAATCTTTTCAGGTAGGTGGAATGTTATAGATTGTAAAGCAAACATGCTCTCCAGATTTTCATATAGCCTGGCCCTTGATGGTAGATGCAGTAGTCCTCTAGAAACTTTCAAACAGATATTGTCAAATTTAACATCCAGTTTTGGTTTGTGCGATCCAAAAGCTAAGAGACCAACTTTCATCCCAGGAACATTTTCCAGTAAATTCATTCAGAATTTGCAATCAAAGTAATAATGCAGACTTGGCATCTGAGGCATCAATTATCCAAATCTTAGAGGCATTGTAAAGATGTGGGGAATATTCCCAGTTTTCCTCTTTTTTGATGTTAAGGGATTGTTCTTAACTGTTCAGTAAAGGACAAGTATGTTTCCATTGCCAAGGCCAAGTGAGATTAGAACAGGCAAACTATGTAAAGAGGAGAAAACTAAATTGCTTTTCCAACTTTCTTCAATAGAAGAACGTCATAAAGGATGCAGATAAGGAAACTGGCTGTGCTAATTCAGTGCCAACATCACCTTCCATTTGGCTTTGTTTGTTATTGAGTAAATATAATGCTTTTTATTAAGAAAGGAAAGAACAATAATACTGGTTAGTAGGCCCTAAGAAATTGTTCATATATATGTATGTATGTGTCTGTGTATACGCAGACACGCACAGGCACACCCAACACATTACAGGAATACTTTTAAAAAGTAAGCTAGTGAAGAACAAAAAGGCATTTGTGCAAACTATGGAGCCCTTTAAAAAAAAAAAAAACTTCCTTTTTTTAAAAAAAATGTCCGTTATTATTTCAAAGCAAGTTTTAAATTAATTTTTTCCAATAACACATTGTAGGGCAAGAACATCTTTGCATATAGTTCTGTTCCAAAAAATGTGGGTCAAAATACATAAGAGAATTTCCAAGCTGCATTACAATTTCTTACGGTCATGTTATTTCTAGTTCACCTGAAGAAATGAGGTGTGGTACCTATAACAAAATAAAAGACCTACTGTCTTTGCCCTGAGGCTTACAATCTAAAAGACTGTGAGGAAGGGAGGAGTCACAGGCAAAAACAGAGGTCAGAGCAAGAGGTGAGTTTTGATCAGTCCATCACCAAAATTAGCCATGCAATCTTCTGCTTTGTGACATCTATCCCATACTCCATCTTCACTTCCCCAGCCTTTCATATAGGTAAAAGGTAAAAAAATTCCTTTCAATCAACCCTGATTCCTGGCAATAGAAACTTGGTTTGATGCCTATTTTACAACCAAGCATAGACAAATAAATATTTACATTTGTCCTTCGAACTTGATAAGAACATTTTATACTGGGGGTATCATATGCGTGCCTAGATGCACAATTCCATAGTTATTCTCTGAGTTTTCAACTTTGCTTTAAAGAGAAGGAAGAATGTACCTGATTTAATGCAGAATAAAAGTGCAAAATATCCACAATATCACAATTCAAGTGCAAAAAATATGAAAGTAACAACCAGACCCTGTAGCTAGAACATTTTTTATTATTATTATTTGAATAGTAATGCTTCCACTGTTGTGACTTGCATGCATGTCATTTGATGTATGCATTTGCTAGATGTCAGTTAAGTGAAGGCATAACCGAACAAGCTTTACTTAAGTAAACTGGATGCATTACTTTAAACTACACAGCAATTCTCATGTTGACTTTAGATTTGGGTGGCACCCAGTGTGACTGAATGGTCTCTTAAGTGGACAGCGATGGAATTATGCCAAATAAATAATTGCTTTCTGAGTGATCTCATAGATACAGATAACAGTTCCACATGATCACAGCTACTTTAGATTCTTAGTCCAAAAGAACCCATTTCAGTAGCAAATGTACAACTCACCTCTTATGCTGGATATATTAATGCTTAACCAAGAGAAGCAGTTGCTTAATTATTGTCACTTATTACAAATGTTATTGAAAATTAAAAGCCTGACAGTTTTCCTGTTAAACTGGGAAACCTAGTACAAGTTGAAGGACTTCTTTATCTGGGATTAACTCCTTATGATTTCAGCATTAACTGTCTTTTGTTCAGCTCTGTTTGCCTTCTGCTGATATTTATTCTTTGCTGGAGTGATTTTGTGCATAATGGTTTCCATGCAAGTTTAGTATTTGTTTAGCACAGGAACTATCTCATTTACTGCTCTTAGTTCTCTAACTATAGGATCACATTGGTGTAAATAGGCTTATCTTGTGCGTATCTTATCTGTGACTTGTAATACTCTGATCAGCTTTGCTGATGTGCCGTGTTGGGCTGCTGAGTTAATAAGAAGCCTATCCTGCACAGGTGAGATTAAAGAGAGGAAGGAGAAAATAACCATCTTAAACTCCTTATTGACTCAACGTTTAGTAGGTTTGTTAAGGCAGCTGGGTTGAGGTTACCATTTTACATTGGTGGAGTTTAGTCCTGGAGAAAAGGCGACTTCCTCCACCACTGCTCCACCTCTGCTCTCTTATTCTAATTTATACCATAACCATTATAGTAATGTAGCACTTACACTGAGTTAAGAGTTACAACAGCTATCATTAATGTTGTTGCAGTATCACTGTTCCTTTGCACCCTCGGTTTAAATGCTATAAAGGATTTTGCAATGATCCTATCTGTGCACACTTAGTGTAATACAGTGTAATACAGTAAGACTTCACTGGTAAGCTATAATCGTATGCATGCCAACCCTAAATATTCATTGGAGCATGTGCTTTGCTAGGTTAATTTGAGCATTTCCAGTTAAAAGGTGAGATTAAATGAGGTCTTTAGAAAACTCTCTAACCAGGCCTTGGGAGACCTGCTACTTATAACTGTTCTGACCCAGTCCAAAGCATTTCTGGGAAGGAGGCTGTAGTGAAGTAACTGACTTTCCTTTGAAGTGAACATTGGTAGAACGGGGCTGTTAAGTGCTGTTATATCCAAATGATTTCTTCTGTTCCACTGCTGAAGTAGGCCACTTAGGACTGTTTTATTCTCTTAGTTAATCTGTAGAACAGGTTGTGCTATGTTTCTGTGAATTAATAACATAGGGGCTTATTAGAATCATTACGTTTAATCTCCCAGTAACATTCTAGATATAACAGTTTTGCTAAATTTTGATTTGGTTTGTAATTTTGGTGTGCAAAAACATGAAAACAATTCTGGACAGACATCACAAGACTTAGCCCAGATATTATGTTCTCCAGAATTTGATAAGTCTGGATTCAGAGTATTCAGCCATTACTGCATTAAATACAATGCAATGATACTTATGAATAATAGGAGAGATATAATTTTTCCACTGTACCTTCTATTATTCATTCCAGTGCTGTGTGTGTGGTAAAAACAAACTTGAAACAGCAGCTCTTTGCTCTAGCTGCACATTCAGATAATGAACAATCTTCTTCTGCCTTCCCATGTTACAGAACAAACCTCATAGGAAAGATTCCCTATTAATTCCATGTCTTTTCTCTCTAGATGTTCATCATCCAGACTCAAACTCATCCTATACAGTCTATTTCCCATACTTGTATGGCTTCCAAAATACAAAATCAAAGATTACATTGTGCCTGATGTCCTTGGTGGAGTTAGTGCTGGAACTATTCAAGTACCTCAAGGTGAGAGAAACCTGCCTTTCCCATATTATTCAAACATTATTGGGTAATTTAACTGTTGGACACATTTGGAGAAAGCCTATATGCTTCTTGCTCCTACATCCAATGTAAATTTCATGTGTAATCATTCAGATATTTACTCCTACTTAGGTTCAGATTGTCAATGCAGTCAATGAAGTAATAGCAAAATTTGCAGTTTTCTTCTTTGAAAAAAGTCTATTCAAGCTTTAAAAATGTCTTGGGTATAGTTTTCCCATCTCCACAACAATGTGTGCGAAGTATGAACATATATGAACTGCACAAAATGTTCTGGTTCTCACAAAAAAGATAGGTTCAAACACTGTGCTTGGCCATAATAGATATAATTTCCTCTTGCAAACCCAAATGTTATTTGTAAAATATTGTTTATAGATTAGTATAGTGTATTAAGTAAGAGAATTGTGGATTATTCAGTAAACAAACCATGATTTAATGCAATACATTGACTTATCCAAATAGAGCCACTATCTATTACTTTCATAAAAGACAGAAGAAATCATGTGAGTAGATAGTTTAGGGAGTTAACATTAGCATGGGCATACTACCTTATATATAGGAGCATCAAGCTCTTCCATTTCAGGGGTTTTTAAACCCTGTACGCAGATCCATACAGGCATCATGGATGGGTCTATATACATTGTTATGTAACACCAAATGTATTAATTTCTAATTTTTTGTAAGAAAATAGAATTTTACCCTTATCCTGCTTCATGAGCAAGAAGCTTTGTAGAGATCATCCCCAACATCTGTCACTGTTCTGTTACCTTGCCTTACCAATAATTAGGGGTGGGCAACATACAGCCTTACAATCACATGCAATCTATAGACCAATTTTATGCAACCCTCATCTTAATTTCAAAAGTTCTCTGCACTTCTCCCAGCAACCTGCTTGGAAAAAAGAATGCAGGTAGTCTTTGACATATGACCATTTGTTTAATGACCATTTGGAGTTACAATGGTGCTGAAAAAATGACTTGTGACCGGTCCTCGCGCTTACAATTGTAGCGTCCCCATGGCCATGTGATCAGAATTTAGGTACTTGGCAACCAGCTTGTATTTATGATGGTTGCAGAGTCCTGAGGTCATGCGATTGCCATTTATTTATTTATTTATTTATTTATTGGACTTGTCCCCGCCCATCTTCCCACAATGGAGGACTCTGGGCAGTTTACATCAAATTAAAATCATAAATACATAATTAAAAGTTATAAAAAGAGAACCACACTTACAGAGATAGAAAATTTGTGACCTTCCCAGGGGGCTTCCAACAAGCAAGGTCAGTGGGGGAAGCCAGATTTGCTTAATGACTGCAGTGATTCACTTAACGACCACAGTGATTCGCTTAATGACCACAGCAATAAATGTCATAAAATTGGGTGTGACTCACTTAACAACCAAATTGCTTAATGATGGTCCCAATTGTGGTCGTAAGTTGAGGTCTATCTGTACGAAAGGAGAGATACAGGAGAAAGGGAAAGATAGTAGAAGGGGGGGAAGAAACAGTACTCCTACCAAGATTTGAGCTTCACCCACCTTTGGTTTAACAAATATCAATTTAAGGCCCTTGACAAATTATCCTATTAGTTGCATGACTAATAGTGCCACATAGGATATGATGTTATGATTCATTTCTGAGCAGATCTGAAGCACCTTCTGTAAAACATTCATGATTAGATGAGCCTTGGAAAGCAGATCTTGTCATGCTGAGAATGTCATATTTTTGCATTATGTGATCTTGAGTGTAATTGTAAGAAGGAAGATCTGATGTGTTCTTCATGTTTGCTTTCAGGCATGGCTTTTGCCCTGCTGGCCAACCTACCTCCAGTCAACGGGCTCTACTCTTCCTTCTTTCCTCTGATTACCTACTTTTTGCTAGGAGGTGTTCATCAAATGGTCCCAGGTAAGATTGCATTTTTCACTTTAATATTGACCTGAATGCACATATTAGATGTATGTAATCTTATTGCCTGAAATTATATCATGCTGGGTGTTCTTTTTTCTCATCTTGTTGTCTCAAATGCACACAGGAAACAACTGTAAATTATTGGTTTCTTAATCAAATTATGATCGTAAGCCAAAGCTGACTCAAAGATCTTTTTTTACAACTTAATCAACCACCATTAGCTGGCTTTTACTAACTTTTATGCGGTCCAAATATATTGTACTTCAGAGGACATTTAGCTGTTAATTACAAGATTTAAATCTAATGCACATTGATGGCATCAGGTTGAAGAAGATTGATCTATACAAACTTGCAATTTCCCAGTTATCTACAGACTAACTGTAACATGAGAAGGTACTCAGCTGGAAAATATAAACCAAGTGTTATATGCATTTCCAACAGGTACTTTTGCAGTCATCAGTATTATCGTAGGAAACGTTTGCCATGAGCTGGCTCCGGATTCTGAATTCCAATACTTTAATCACACAGCCAATGAAATTATGGTTAACAACACAGCCATGGAAGCAGCCAGACTGGAGATCTCTGCCACCTTGGCTTGTCTGACAGCCTTAATACAAGTAAGGGTTCCCTGTATACAAAACTACATGAAATGTTCATATGACCTACAGTTCCAATGATTGAGTGTTCGAAGGGTTTGCAACAGGAGTGGGAAGCATATGGATGTCAAGTTTATGCTATATTACAATTCCCAGTAGCTTTCAAAAACATGACTGATAGTGAGTGATGCAAGGAGCTGTAATTTATCAACATCTGGAAGGCTATATGTTCCCCATCGCTGGTTTTATTGTCCTTATCTGTATTCATCCACTGCATATTTGGATGTACTCTATGCAGTGTGCTGCTGCTTTCTAAGTTCCACAGTGAGAATTAAGAAAATATTGAAGACTGAATTCTTCCCTGTCTTGACTGAAATATACTCCTTGCATAGTGGGAAATATATATATATATATATATATATATATATATATATATATATATATTGAGCATGAAATTGAGCAAACTCAGGGAGGCAGTGAAAGATAGGAAGGCCTGGCGCAATATGGTTCATGGGGTCACGAAGAGTCGGACACGACTTAACGACTAAACAACAACTATATATATATATATATACACACACACACACACACATATATATATACACATATATATATACATACACATGTCAATTTTGTAGATGTACATTGGATTTGCTTTTCCCTTGATCAGAGGGGAAAAAATTGTTAAATATGTGTATTCACTAGATACAACACTCACCTAAGGGTGAGGCCCAGAATCAGCTTGTTACAATAATGTGGAAATAAGCATATGCTTCATGCAAATGTCAAGACTGCTGCTTTCTTTTCTATATTATGTGCTCTTACAGTCAGAACAGCATTATATGCAATAGGACATACAGAGAAATTCATCTATTCTGTTCAGCAGGGATGGGAAACTACCATCTAAGGTCACATCCATCCTTCATTTTGCAGCCTGAAGAGCATCCATTACTGAAAGGCAAATTGCAAAGCCACCAGTTTTTGGCTGCAAAATTTTTTGTCCTTTTTTCCTAAGAAGAATTTAAAAGAGACGTTAAGCTTCCACAAGGCTTAAGTTACCAATTTTAAACTTTAAACCCCCCCAACACACACATCAAAAAAAGATGATGATGATGATGATGATGTGATGATGATGACAACGACAGGTCAAAGGTTTTTACCGTTAGAGTGGTATTTCTTAACTTCAGCAACTTTAAGATGTGTGGGCTTCAACTCCCAGAATTCTCCAGCCAGCGAATTCTGGGAGTTGAAGTCCACACATCTTCAGGTTACCAAGGCTGAGAAACACTGCTTTAGAGGAACCACCACCACCACAATGATGGTTACTGAACAAAAATGTTGCCCACTCTTGCTATGCTACTTATGTATATCAATTTTCCTAATCCTAATAACTTCCAGATAGGGCCATCCTGGGTGAGGAAGATGGATATTTAGACATGAATATGTGGCTCTAAACTCTCATATAGAAGCTCTCAGCTGGGAACTTTGTCCAGGTTCATAAATATATTCCTAGAACCTTGAAAAGAACCTTCTAGACTGATGTTTCTAGCTCTATAAATGGAAAGAAAGTCATTTTGACTTTTTTTCCTTCATGGACTTTCTATGGAAAGAAGATGAAAGACAGATATGCAGATAGAAAACAGTGGAGGGCTATATATATGAAATATTATGATGTCTGGACTTGGAAACACCTGTTCTATAATGTATGAAGCTGCATTTATATTTTTAGACATGAACCACAAATTAATGGGGATGTTCTTTCCATGTTTTATGGCAGCTAAATATGGGTGTGGTCCAGGAATTCCTGTCTTCCACATCCCTCCTTACTTAATCTGTCCAGCAGTAGGGAGAGGTGATGCATATTAGCTTCGTGCCATACACCTACACTGGAAGAAATTCCTCCTAGAAGACCTATAGCATATCTCTCCACACATCAATGACTGTGCCAAATTTTATTAGGAACCGCAGCCTCTTTCTCTGAGAAATTCTACTTATTATTCCATCTGACATGCCCGACCGTCTGTCTGTTCATAGATATGCCTGGGTTTTGTGCAGTTTGGCTTCGTTGCCATCTACCTTTCAGAATCCTTCATTAGGGGTTTCATGACAGCAGCTGGTCTACAGATCCTCATCTCAGTCCTCAAGTATATCTTTGGTCTGAAGATTGAAGCCTACACAGGACCCTTTGCCATTGTCTATGTAAGTCAAGTTGATACCATGATTACTGCTATTTCTTGCAAGTTTGGGTGCACAATCACTAGGTTTCAAGAGCAGCACATGGATAGTTGGCATTTGTCAGGAGCTATGCATGACTGAGGCAAGAAAGAAAGTCAGTACAATCAAAGAAGGAAAGAGACTTATTGAGGACTTAAAAACAGCATTTTCCTTACATTCCATTTACTTTTGACTCTCCACAACTATGTTCTCTTACTTTCACCAGTTTTAAAATAATTAAGTGTAATTTTGACTTAATTACCAAAATTGGGGGTTTCACCTATTTCCATACATAAAGATGCAAAATGTGGAATTATAATAGTGAATTATTCCCCAAAGATAAATGTCCACTGGATGGACCCAGGAAGAGCTGACTTACCAGTGGCCTCTGCAGGAGCAGCAAACCCGGGGGGGGGGGGGGGGGGGGGCGTCAGGGTAATGCAAGCTGTGTCATGATGCAAGCTCCGCCTCTTTTCTACATACACCACAATGCTGCACTCATACACCAAAGGGCAGAGCTTGCTGGGTGATATTGTGACACTGCTGTCACCATTCTGATGAAAGTAGCAAGAGCCTGTGGACACTGCTGCAACTTACTGTACGTAGAGAGGAGTTAACAAAAATATCATGCAAAATCATTAATAATGGTGATGGGACATTTTCTTCTTACTTCAAAACACAAGAAATTAAACTAAATGAGAATCAAATATTTATGAAAGAAAACATTATTGCTTTTAGTCCGTAGGATGGTTAAAGGAGCTGTACTGTAATTGAATGGACACGTTCTTGTTTCCAAGGTGGCAACAGTTATTTAAATTTCTCATTTTGATTGAAAGCTGTTGAAGAAATTGAACACAATGGTCTATAATAATTAATAATTAATACTAATGTCAATTTATTGCCCATTTCCCCAGAAAATATAAATAGGTGCAACACAAGGAATTAATTAATAGGTGCCATATTTATGTATTATAGCAAAATAGTGGAAAAGGAAGGTCCATCTTTCTTTGGGCCGATGGTAATTAACAATGGGTGAAAAAGCATTGGCTGAAAAATTAGCACAGCAAACACAGAGTCTTGACGAAACCTTTAAAGGTTGTATTATTGGCATCTCGTGTCTATTATTTAGAACACAATAACAATAGGGTATCTCTGTCTATTTAAAAGTTGATAGAAATATTGAATATGGTGTTACAGCGTATTTATATTAACTCCCAATTTTTTTTTATTTTTTTTGCTGATGAGCAACAAATGTTTGCTAAACTTTTTATTTGTTTGTCTGTTCTTAGATTTTTATTATTATTATTATTATTATTATTTCTAATACTTTGTTGGTCACATTATTTTAAATGTTTTTTTTAAATAAAAGGGTGAATAAAGTCTGAGGCCAAAAAAAAAAAAAATTAGGATTGCACTGTCTGTGAAATCTTATACCAAAAGTTGGATTTTATTTATGAACTTTTCCTCAATCACTGTAGCAGAACAAACAAACAAACAAAATATTAACCTGGAACACTTTCTCTTTTTGGGCAACTTTTGAATCTTAAGACCCCAAATGCCAAGGCTTTTGCAATATTAAGGAATGAGCTTACAAGTAACAGACAGTTACAATTAATTCTACTGTATTTTAATTATAAAGGATTAGGAGAAAGCCTTCATAGAGTTTTGGAGTTCACAGTTACCTGTTGTAAGCCTCTTGAATTTTCTTTTAAAGTCTCAGCAGGATGTTCAAGTTAGATTAAATACATCCTGTCTGGTCAGGCCCTGTTTACTGACCTTATAACTAATCCAGAGTTGGCTACTGTCAGAATTGCACTTTTCTGTGTTGCTTTGAGTGCTGACTACTAGTGTAAAATGCAGATTTCTATGTTAAATAATGGCCCCCAAGTTTACATTTAGACTAACAAAACACCGTGGTGTATTTTCCAGTCTAGCTGGCACGTTGAAAAGACCTCATGTTCTCTTTCTCTTGTTTAACCCTTCAGACTTTTATTGATATTTGCAAAAACCTATCAAAAACCAATGTGGCTTCCCTGGTGTTTGCTCTCATCAGCTCGGTGCTCCTCATCATTGTGAAAGAATTAAATATGAAATACATGAAGAAGATTCGAGTCCCAATTCCCATGGAGATCATTATAGTAAGTAGCTGTTGCAGATGTTTTCTTTCACCTGCTATTTTCCTTGGGATTGGTACTTTTCAGAAGCAGAGATAAATTGAAAAGAGAACTGTTGATGATTGACATAGCATGCCTTTTTGTTATTCCTTTTAGGAAATGTTGATATGATTATAAGTGAAAGTGCAATGCATATGGCACTGGAAGAAGACAACTTTACTTAGCAATGATATTTTGTATGGTAATTGCAGAACTATTGTACATAAATAAAAATCATTGGGGCAATGAAATAATTACAGAAAAACCAATAGACTCTTGCTTTCTTATATTTTATGGTGGCTCCTATTATATTGAAAGCAGCCGTCCTCAAGATATTGCTACCTAGATATGTTGAACTTCAACTCCCATATTTTCCCCACCTGCATGGTCTTTGTTATAATTGCAATCTCAAAACTATCATCAGATATGGGGTGACTATGGTCATCCAAGATAAAGCACTGACATGCTCAGGCTGACCTTGACTGACTGACATTTCAAGGAATCTGTGTTCAACATCCTTGAACTATTCAGTAGGAAATGTACATGCAGATAATGCAGTTTTATTCTAAAGCATTGAAATGTGATTAGAAAAAAAAAGTCTAGTAAGATGCCTACATGTCTCTGGTACGTGCTGACATCCAGGGAGTATTGGTGTAACTAGAGCTGTGGGAAATACAAAGATTTTGGCAGACATTGTCTTTGGTTTCAGTTTGCAATCCATCCAGAATCTGCTATTGCATTCCTGTGAAATGAGCATTGCTTGCTAATACGGGAACCTCTTACTCCCAAATTTACTCTGTTCTATATGAAAGGCAGTAGTGGATACAGAATAACAGGAAAAGAAGAGTTTACTGTAGTTTCAGAAACTATGATGGGCAAAACAGGTTCTGAGAAAAGGGTATTTTATGTTGGAACTATTCTTATGGTAGTGAACTCAGAACATGAGTCCAGTAAGAGCTTTTTCTCACAGATACAGATCAGGTTTAAAAACTGGGGATCTAAACAGCCAACTATATTAGCCCATTCAAACACCATACATATTCAAATCTTACCTCTTCCTCAGATTCTAGCACTGTGTTCTGATATTGGAGTAATGAATGGCAAATTTTGCATATTGGGAATTTGCCTTCATAGACTATTTTGAAATTGGTGTATTTATAAGCTGGAGTATTAAGGTCTAATTACTTGGTTAAGTATGGAATATCCACTACTACTATATTAGATATTAGGGAGGCATTATGTGTGAATCCACTTTGATTTTTATTATCAGGCTACATCTGCATTTTCTGGGAGCAATTAAACTTATTAATGAAAAATAATTTTAAATGGTTCAGAAAATTTAGGACCTTTATTGTCCATACATTACTGCTCCAAGTATGGGAAATAAACCAGGTGAAGTACAGATAGGCAAAAAGGTATAATGAAAACCTGGTGTAATGTATCCTAAGATTGACACACAGCTGTTATAGAACACCATCTGTTCAAAAGGAACAGAAAAAAATACAAAAGGAAGAGTTGAACTGTAAGTTAAAAGTATGCACTCCTGTCCAGAAATCAAGGTGAATGAACTTGGATGAAGAGAATCTAGGTTAAAATAAGTGAAGAAACAATTAAAAGTTGAACTGTTGCTGGTGTCTACTACCACCCATGCAACCAAAGAGAAGATGGGGATGATGGAAAGCAGCATGAGGTAGTAGTGATGGGGGATTTTATGTGTTTGGGAATAAATTCTGCCAAGCATGGTTGTTGCAGAAATTCCTGACTTATCTTGCTAATAAATTTCTCCTTTATAAGGTGAAGGAAGGCACCAGAGGATCAGCTATCCTTGAGGTGATATTAATCAATGGGGAGCTGAGAAATTAGATGCAACAAGAATGTTGGGAAGTGGCTATATAATGCTAGAGTATTGTTGTCATTTTATCCTGCCTTTTTTATATATAACTCAAAGTGATGAACATACCTAATATTCCTGCCTCCTATTTCTCCACAACAACAACAACAACCACCTATGAGGTGGTTGGGCTGAGAGAGAACAACTGGCCCAAAGTCACCCAGCTGGCTTTCATGCTTAAGGGAGGCCTAGAATACACTGTCTCCTGGTTTCTAGCCAGGACCTTGACCGTTACACCAAACTGGCTCTTTTTTAAACATATATCTTGGACTCAAGAAAGTTGATTTTAATAAGCTCAGATGACAACTAGGATTCCATGGCAGGAGAAGCCAATGGGAAAAGAAGCTCAAGATGGATGGTAGTTCCTAAAGGAACATAATTACAACAATTCGATGAGGAAAAATGGAGGACAGGCAAAGATGCCAGTACAGCTATATACAAAACTTAATGAAGATCAGTGGGAGGAGGGGAAGAAGGACACATGCAGACAATGGAAAGAGAGCCAGGACACCAAGAAAGAGTATATACTTTTGTTTGGAACTGCAGAGATGGTACCTGGATATCTAAAGTTCAGAATGAGCTGAGGTTGGTAATTATACTAAGAACTGCAGGAAGTGTTTTTTCATCTATTATCAAAATCAAAGGAAGAGAGAGAAGGCCAGCATACCAAATGCTAAATGTAGATACCAAAAAGTTGACAAGCAACAAAAACAAAAGAACAACAACAAAAGAGGCAGAGCTGCTTAGCTGCTATTTTGTATTCCTCCAAGAAATGGTGAAGAGCAGGATGAAGGGGAAAAGCTAAAGCCTGAGCCAGATGGAAACATGGTCAGGAAATTCTTCTTTCCTTTGAAGGAGGTTAAATCCCCAGGGCCAGGTTAATTGTATCCAAGCAAGGGTCCTGAAGGAACTAGCTGATGTCTGGCCAAAATGTATGTATTTGAGAAATCTGGAGAATGGTGACATACCAGATAACTAGAGAGCAAATTCTATCATCAAAAAGAGGGTAGGGGGTGGGAGACAGAATTGGGGAACTATAGAGCAGTCAGTCTGATATCGATACCTGAAAAGATTCTAGAGCAGATAGGATTCATCTCTAAGCACCTTGAAAACAATGCAGTAATTACCAGAAACCAACCTGGATATGTCAAGAACAAGTCTTACCAGACTACCCTTATCAGATCTTTTGACTAAGTAACTTCCTTAATAAATTGAGGGCATGCCTTAGATATAATATAACCTGATTTCAGCAAAGTGTTTGACCAATTAACAAATTAATAAAAAGACCCCTGACTTACTATTAGGTAATTAAATAAATATGGTCTGGATGCATGACAATTAAGTATATAGATAGTTCGAAAATCATAGTTGGTATGTTCATGAATGGTTGCTCATTAAACTTGAGAGCAGTATTGGTTTGGAGCTACAAGTTTCCAGCTTTGGACTTTTATTCCTCAATATTTTTAATGTCATGGAGGAAGAGATGAAAGGAACTTTCCTTAGATTCACAGGTATCACAAAAGAGGGTAGGATGGCTAATATCCTGAAAGACAGAAATAGAATTCAAAATGATGTTGATAGGTTAGATAAATGGATTCAAATCATAGAATAAAATTTAGCAGGGACAAAGGAAACGTTCTTCACTCAGGTAGCAAATACATTGATGGGAGACACCATATTAGTAATAGTACCTGTGAAAAAGTTCTTGGAATAGTAATATGTAGGAGTCCACAGTGTGATGTGGCTGCAGAAAAGACAAATGCAGTTTTTCAGCTGTATCAACAAAGCTATAGTTTTCAAATTAGTTTCCCTTTATGCCTGTACTTAAGTAAATTGGCTGAAATGTTAACAACTGAATGGTGTAACAAGACATTAATATATATGCAGAAGAAATGTGCATTTAGTACACCAGAGATTTATGCTTTTGTAGGAGATATGTTTTTCTTCTTTTTGCATATAATACCTGATTTAAAAAATGAAAATAATGAGCAAAGATTCATAAGATGGCAGTTTGGACAAGGTAATAAATACTCTTTCCAACAAAGGAGAGGAAGTAAACTTAACTCTTCCTCTTTCATATAAAGTCATCAACTTTTATCAACCTTGAAGGAGAGAGTGCCTGGGGGACTCAATCACACCACCACATTTCATGAACTCTGAGCAACAGCTTGTAATGCAAACTGAATCTGTCTCTTTCACACATACATGCTAATACACACAGTATATTCTGAAAGACTGTAGTACCAATCCTGACTAACACCACAAATGAAGAAGACCTCACTAAGCTAAAGTCTCTTTTGTGCTTTGACTTCAGGTCATAGTGGCTACAGCCATTTCTGGAAGCTTTAATATGCCTGAGAAATATGACATGCCAATTGTTGGACTTATTAGTATGGGGTAAGTAAATATAATTCTCTTACAGAATAGGGATGTTCTAATGATGCTATCTCATTAGCGCCATTGCATTTGTTACATTACTAAGTTTATTGTTTCTTGAGTAAGAATCAAATTATATAACATGACAACTTAAAACGAAGATGAATTAAAAACAGTAGAGGTAGAGGATGGTTCTAGTTAAGAAAACAGTGACAGGAGTCAACAAGACAAATGGAAGGACTTAACTTCTGAGCCCTCCTCCTCTCCAGCTCCAGTACTGTAATCAGAAGTGTTGAAATGATGAGTCTTTTTGAAAACAAGTTAAAGTATGGCTTAGGATTTCCAATGCCTGCATTTATCATACCATTTATAAATAGAATACTGTAGAAAGTAGGGCAGACTAAAAGTGGCTAGCATCTGCAAGGCTTGGCTGATATGAGTCAATCTGCTAATAAATTACAGCCAGAGCATAATTACAATGCGCATAATAATCATTAATATGTAAAGCAGGTAAAAACTCACTATACTGCTGTAATTATCAGTTCACACGGACCACATTCCTGTGCTGAAGGAGTCCAATAAACCAATAAACCAATCTTTCCAAGTTCATTGCTTTTCAGGTAGTTCCAAGAAAATTGTGATAAACATTAAGACTTTAGATGTTCTTTGGTTAATTCATACATTGCTTTTATGCTACATTAGTAATGTATGGAATAGTTGATTTCATAATAGCCGGAGCATGTAAACATTTACCACGTTCATACACCACCTCTGTTAGAACCATTAACACTGTTATGGAACTTCTACTCACAGGATCAAAACACTATACAGTGGTACCTCGGTTCACGAACTTAATTCGTTCCAGGACTCTGGTCGCGAACCGAATTGGTCGTGAACCGAATCAAATTTCCCTATAAGGTTCAATGTAAATACGGTTAATCCGTTCTGACCCCTACGAATGTGGTCGCCAACCGATTTTGGTCACCAACCGAATCAAATTTTCCCATAAGGGTCAATGTAAATACGGTTAATCCGTTCTGAACCATATGTTTTGTTTTTTTAAACCACAAAAATATGAAACAAAGTACAGTACAGTACAGTATGAGGAGAGAGAATGCTAACCTTGCTTGAGGCGACTTCTGGCATGGAAGACAGGAAGGCGGGTGGGGAGGCAGTTATTGTTTGGAGGGAGAGTCACCCTCCCTACAGGAAGCCACGACCACGTGTCAGAGCAGGGAAAATGGCCACGGGTTGTGTTCGTCACCCAATGCAGAGTTCGCGAATGGAAGCAAAATTTTGTGAACGGTGCTGTTCGTGAACCGAATTGTTCGTGAACAGAAGCGTTCGTGAACCGAGGTATTACTGTATATCAGTACACTGAGAAAGTCATAAGGGTTGATTGGGTATGTCTGTGTGTACATGTAGCTCAATAGCTGCGGCTATTTTACTAAGGCTGCTGAGCACTGAGTCTTAGTAATGCAGATACCTAGTTATTGTTTGCGAGATATTAAACTTACAGGGTCTCTCTAGCCGTACAGCTTTCAGGGAGCTCAGAAAACTACCAAATCAAAAAATGCTATAATTATAATCATTTATTAAAATAAATTAATTTATTAAACTTATATGTCACCTGACTCCCAGCAACTCTGGGCAGGTTACAAATTGTTAAAAACATTTAAAACAAGAAAGCAACACAAAACAAAAAAGGAGCAAAGATGGCAGAGAGAACAAACTCAGATGGGAACAAAGAAAAAGAAGGAAAAGGGGATTCAATCACACTTGCCAAAAGGCCTGGGTGAAGATCCAGGTTGTCAGGGCCCTTTGAAATACCAGTGGGAGGGGGCATTTGAATCTCAGGGGGAACCTCAATATAGCTGTTGGTGCTAGACATTGCTCCCTAGAAAACCGATTTCATTCACTAACACTGCTTGGTATTATAGGTGGAGACGTATCATATTCCAAAATGGTATTAAGGTTCTCCCAATAGAATAACAGTTGAGAAGGAACACAGAATTCATTACATCCCATATGTCAATATGGATTGAACTGTAATCTGGATGTTTGACATGATCCCAACTTCCTCAATTTTGTGCCAAACTATATAGTGATTCCACAGCAGAAACATTTTTATAAAGATTATGGCTTGAATATAGTATTTAAAGAATTTGCTATGGAGCTTGACATTACAGTTGAACATGATGGCTTCAGCATTTCCACAGTCTCAATTGTCCTTAAATATATTGCTAGAGGCGAATATGTGTAGCTCAGGGTTGAACTGTGGAGTCCTTGGGGTTCTCTGAGCGTGGTTCTTTTCTTGCAAACGTTTCATTACCCGGCTAGGTAACATCTTCAGTGCTAAGATGGGATGGGGTTTGCTCTCTGTTTATATACTGTGGCATGCCCTGCCAGTGTTGGTGGGGGTGGAGGTTTTGTTTTGTTCCTCTGGTAATTCCTTGATTAGGGTATTGTTTACTGCTTGATTGTGTGCCTGGTGGTAATCTCTGCTTATCTGGGTGATGATTGCTGGTGAGGAGATGCTCTGGTCTTTTGTTTTCTTTTCCATTGTCTCTTTTGAATAGTGTGTAGATGCTGTTTATCTCTTTGTGTCTGTTGATCTCTGCCTTATCTGAATACCAAGCTTCCAAGAATTCCCTTGCATTTTTGGATTTAGCTTGGTCTAAAATGCTGACAGTTTCCCAGTTAAAACTATGGTTAAGTCTGTCCATGTGTTGTGAGATTAAGGAGTTTTCATCATGTCTTCTGACTGCTAGTTGGTGTTCATGGATGCGCTCTGCCAGCCTTCTGCCTGTCTGTGCTACATAGTGCTTGTTACAGTCCTTGCACTGTGTTTTATAGATGACTCCTGTTTTTTCTTCTTGTCCTACTGGGTCTTTAGGTTTACTTAAGATACTTTGGAGGGCTTTAGTTGGTTTGTGTATAAATATATTGCATTTGACAGCCATACTTTTGCTCATAAATGAGTGCAGTCTTCCTCAATCTGGTGCACTCCAGATGTTGGACTACAAGCCTCAGAATACTAGTCTCAGAATACTGAGCCTGTTTGAACAAGGTTGGATTTCTGTAATTTTGGTATGGAATCTTGTTTCCATACCAAGAACAATATGCCCTAGTCTGGTTTGTTAGTTTCATATTGAAGTGTGGGCTTTTATGCCAGCTTGTTTTTCTTCTTTTGATTCTAGGTTTCCATCTGCCACACTTCCACTAGTGAGCAAATGGAAAGATATGATTGGCCCAGCTTTTTCACTTGCCATTGTGGGCTATGTGATCAACCTAGCCATGGGCAGAACCCTTGGTAACAAGCATGGCTATGATGTGGACCCAAATCAGGTAATCATGATAACTGGGAAATGTATAGAGGAATTATTGCACTGCTCACTTGTCCATAATCGCACTGCTGCCATTTCCAAGGCTGGAAATCTAAATGTGTTCTCTTCCTCAAAGAAATGGGACTAGATTTATGGAAAGACAGGTAGGTGGGACTCATTGGACAGCGTCACCTTCCCCTAGCATGTGGGATTATGTAATCTTCTGTAAACAGTATTGAAGAGGCTATGTCAGTAAATAAAAAGTCCTTTGTATAATTTGAACACAGCAGAGTACAATGATAATAAATGATTTGAAGTTATTAACAAAAAAAGGTCAATGTAACTCAGCGTTTTCCAAAGCAATCTCTTATTGGCAGTAGGTTAGCAAGCCAACTGGGCAATTTTCTCAGTATATATTCCCTCAAAAAGGGAGTGACATGTATTACTCTGAGAAAGTAGATTGGCACACAGAAAATACACACCTCATAGAGACAACTGTTGGGTGGAGCAATTTTACTGTCTCTGCTTTTTGGCATGGTTGATTGTAAAAGTACAGGATGTAAGTTACAATCACCCCAAACATTGAAGAAATAATACTAACAACAACAACAGCTGGAGGAGGTGGAGGAGGAGGAAGCTAGGAATAAAAATCATTTCTGCATTTCCCTGTGCCATCGTTTTAGGTGACCCCTCTACACAGAAGCTGTGCTGTCAGGGAGCCAGTAAGGACCTGATACTTGCTAACCTTACCTCAATTGCTTCATAGCTGCTGACTTGCCTCAGAGCAGAAACTGGAGCAAACCCTTCAAAGGATTTAATTTGTAAATACTTTTAATCCAATTAATCAAACTTCTTAGAAAAGTAACTCAGAATGATGCCATCTGAGAATGCCATCTAACTTGCACAACCTGGCTTTTTCAATAATCACTACAGCCAACTGTGCCACTTCTGCATGACATCCTCTCTCTGACCCTGGTGGCTGAAAGGATGATTCACTGGGTGGCAAATTTAAATTAGTGGAAGTCTGCCAGGATTGCCTTGGCCTGAACATTTCCAAACAAGTCACATGTGACTTCCTGATGTGACTCAGAGAATCCTGGGATAATTCTGGAATGAGTGGAAATAATCCTTATGGAGTGTTGGTGGTGGATGATTCTCCTGCAATGGGATAGCAGATTCTGCCAACCTAATGGTGGCAGTCTTTGCATAAATAATGCCACCCTTGCAAATGAAGGACCAGATTGTGATAAGGACTGACCTATTTCTATTTCCAGTGAGTGTTGCCAAAAGAAGCTTATTGTGAGGACAAGGTCTTGATGTTTGCTGCAAGGTTAAATGACTAATCAATTGTTTCCATAGGAAATGTTGGCCCTGGGCTGCAGTAATTTCTTTGGATCCTTTTTTAAAATCCATGTGATCTGCTGCGCACTTTCAGTAACCTTAGCTGTGGATGGAGCTGGTGGAAAATCTCAGGTTGTCTATTTATCATTTGCTTGCCATTTCTTCTTCATAATGGGAAGATACATTTGTTAAAATAATTCTGGACATTTTTACACTCTGGGAATACAGAGTTAAAGTTCTCAGCATCCTTCTTATACCCATATTTCTAAAGTCATGTTTAAATTAATACAGAACCATTAATATTTGTAAGATAAAGCTGGGAATCTCTGGCCTTCCATGTTGCTATTGACTATTGGTTGGGGCTGCTGAGTGTTGTATTTGAGCAACATCTAGAAGCCATAGTTTCCCTGCATCATTTGTACTGCCCTTCTTAATGAAGTGGTTAGAAGGATGATGGACCTCCAGATAATTAGATTCTGCTAGTAATATTGGCCGAACTATGCAATTTTTCAGATTCAGTTCCAGAAAGGTGCCATGCAAACCCAGGAAAAGATGTGACTGATTGAAGGAGTTACAGGCAGATGCTACCTTTGCAACCCCATGCCTTCCAAAGCACCTTTTTTGGAATCAGATCCAAAGCATTGCACAGTCCTAATAATTGGCATATAAAACATTATCTTTTCATCACTGCTTTAACTAACCTAACAAGTAGATCTGTATTACTGTGGAGTCCTTGGGGTTCTCTGAGCTTGGTTGTTTTCTTGCAAATGTTTCGTTACCCGGCTAGGTAACATCTTCAGCACAGGTCCTAGCCAGGTTACTCCTAGCCAGGTAACGAAACGTTTGCAGGAAAACAACCAAGCTCAGAGAACCTCAAGGACTCCACAGTTCAACCCTGAGCTACACGTATTCTCCTCTATTGAGATCAGTATTACTGTTCCCATACTGTAGAAAGGAGATGAAGTGGAATGGTTAAGATCACCTTCCTGATTTGGAGTCCCATGTCTTCATTATTCTGCTACATTACACTACACCAGTTTGCCAGTTAACACTTGCTATTCCTTTAGCACTCTCAGTTTTAAATTCAACAAGGTGCATTTTTCATCAGCAATAGTTCCAGTAGATTCATTTAAGTTCCTTATCTTATATGTAACATTTCTTTCTTTGGGGGGAATAATGTAGTTAAAAATAATTGTGCTGCAAAAGAAGCGTCTTTTTTCAGCCTAATTCCCAGAGTTCTTTAGAATTTATTTTGTATTTTTTGAACTTACCTTTTGGTGTTGCAAGGTGATGAAGAGTATCAGTATTCCTTTCTAATGCACATTTCTCCCACCCACAGAAGCCCCAGTGGTTGTCCACCCTTTCTGATCTGAAAAAGGTCCTGGAAGGAGTTCTATCTTGATGTCTTCTCTTAGGGTTTAATTGAGGCGTGGCATGTTTAGGGAAGCTGCAGTCCATCGGGAAGTGGACTGTACAGTGAAAGACAAGACACACAGATACAGAACTTAGCCACATCCTAACTAAAGTTAATAACCCCACTTCCCATTCATGTGAATCTCACTGAAATCTTTTTCTTCTTTGAGAACTACTTTTCCATTCAATTAAATGGGATTTTTTTTTAATGCAGAAGAAATGTTCAATGCAGCAGTAGTAGCAATTATTACAATGATTTCACAGGACAAGTTAGAACATGCATTGTTGTAAATTGGACAGGAAACTATCTTTGTTTCTTAACATTTCCTTTCATCAGCTATTTTAATCTTCATTCCTAAACTGGATTGTACTATGACATTAGTTCCAAGCAGTTCTTTGTAATAAGGTTCTTTTCTCTTCTCAGGTGGCAAGTTTTTGTGTAGCACTAGTGGTAATGATAACCATGTTGTCTTTGGGAAGCTATCTTAGCCCTCTTCCAAAGGTAAATATTCAGATCACAAGTTCTGTTTCTAGAGTGTGTTTATTAGAATTATTGCCTCATTTTTTAACATTTTCATCACAGATTTAAATTGGGTTAACAGGGGAACTGCATTTTTGTGAACACATTGTTTGATTGCCAGGTTACAGGTTTTAGAGGGAAAGTCAGGAAAATTGAACTGATATACAAACAACTTAAAGAAATAGCTCTACTCCAAGCTGAACAGGAGATGCAACAAGACACCCTGACCAAAGTTCTAGAAACTCAGGGAGTAGGATGGAGTAAAACAAGCTCAGGTTGAACTACTACGAGATGCAGTGACAGTTTGGACAACTGCAGGGTGGTCTCCTTGGGGCTGCCTTTGAAGTCAATTCAAAGAATGGTAAAAAATGTGGTGGCCCATGTGCTGACAGTTAAAAGCTGATTTAATAGAATCACACTTCTCCTTCAGTCACTGCACTGGTTACCAGTAGGTTTCCCAATACAATTCAAGGTGTTCGTTATTATGTATAAAGGCCTTCATGGCTTGGGTTCTGGTTACCTTTGGGACTGTCTGCTTCAAACAGAATCTGCCCATCCTACACATTTGAACTGTGATGATATGCTGCATATCCCCCTCCCTATGACAAAGGAGTGGGGACTAGGACATTTGCATTCTCTGTGGCTCCTCCTCCTTGGTTTTATGGTTGCTTCATGTTGATAAGCTACCCAATCTCATGATTGGGGTGGCCTAGAAATATTGTAAAATAAATATATAAATTAGTAAATATGATTTCCAGACAATGTAAGCTGGAATTAAGATCAGTGGGGTCAAATGCCTGTAACTTTCCTTGCAGTCAAGGGCAAATTATACAGTAAAACAGGTGTTGTTTGGCTCTCAAACAAGTTGCCTTTTAGGTTTTTGATAGAATAAAAGTTCTGGAGCCTCTCCATTTTAAAATAGGAAATCTAAAGAATCTGCAAGGAAAGTCCTAAACTAGGCTTAGTAGAAATACTACAGAACTCCCCCCCCCCCCATTGCACCATAATTCCACCCACCTTTGTACTCTGAAAAAATGTTACAAACAACCATCAGAAATATAGTAAAGGTTTCTGCAATGTTAGAAAATTATGGAAATTGAACTCAAGAATGAAGAAGCCTAGCATGGTTTTGGAAGATGGAATACCTCTATCAACTAGCAAAAAGTTGAACCATCCTTTACTAACCCTTCACTCCCCAGATGTCTTGGGCCACAGTTTTTTTTATCATCCCAAACCAGTAAGACTAGTGGTCATGGTGGCTGGAAATGTCAAAAACTTTTGTAAGTGGGTTTGCAAATAAGCATAGGAAAGTAACTGAGCTAATTATTTCAAGAAAGGATTTGCTTTAGGTTATAGGGAAGAACAGGGAATAACAAACTAACATGAAGTAGAGAAAAAGCAAGGTATGATTTTTTTAATGTAGATACCGCTCATACTAAGACAGCAACTTTATACACACTTTCTTGGGATTAAGTCTTGTTGTATTTATTGAGACTTAATTTCAAGAATATTTGTGTATGACTGTGCAGCCAGTTTTCTTTACCCTGTGACCTGTGTCCAGCAGTATTGTTCTACACAATAACATGGACTTATTTATTCAAGTACTGTGATGGAAGGAGAATCACTCCATATATTAGAACTGCCAAATCTGGGCTGAAAACATCTGGATATCCACTAGATAACAAAAGTGTTTGCTGCCATCTGGTGGTCATCCAGTTTGTTGCAGCCCATACCTGATAGACCTAACTGATCCATTTGAGGTTATACAGCAAATACACTTCTTTAAGGTTGCTTCCATAAACCACTCCTAGCTGCTTACACATAAACAGGCAATGTGCTAGAGTACATACATATTCATGTGGGTTTTGTCACCCATTTTATCATGTAATCTCCATCATAGGCTGTTCTAGGAGCTTTGATAGCTGTAAATCTGAAGAATTCTCTCAAGCAACTGACTGATCCATATTACCTCTGGAAAAAAAGCAAGTTGGACTGTGTGAGTATCAGAATATTTAGAGAAAGGAGAATATACCTTTTAGCACGAGTTAAGTCACTACTTTTAAACATTCATGAAAACCTAGAGAAATAGTTTCTTTGTAATGAAATGTGTTTATTTTTTGCACTTCCATACACAAGAATTTCTTCTTGGAATCTATCATAAAAATTTCAGAGGCTTTGTTAAAACACTCTAGTCCACTTGCTACAGAGAAATATTTCAATCATGCCTTTCATTTTAAAAATACCATATTTCACAAAACACATGTTCTATAAGTTGCATTACACATTTAGCCTGTTACTAGATTTTCCTTACCATAAAAAGGTGTTTTTCACTGATTTTATAACTAATTATGAAGGGATGTTAAGAAATGTATCTGAATTGAGATTACAAAAAATAAAGTTGAACTGAGCACCCCTGTAGGGTATGTAATGCCCAGACTTGAATTACTATTGCATAT
The DNA here is from genome assembly GCA_030867105.1 of Liasis olivaceus. Classification (NCBI taxonomy): domain Eukaryota; kingdom Metazoa; phylum Chordata; class Lepidosauria; order Squamata; family Pythonidae; genus Liasis; species Liasis olivaceus. The sequence goes on along the minus strand of CM061350.1, from coordinate 161,461,658 downwards.
GTTGAATTTAAACATCATTGTAGCTTAGAAAGTATTAATTAACATGAGAAGACCTTTTGCTGAGAACATGGATAGCAGATGCTAGTCAGAGTAAACAATTTTTTAAAAAATTATTTATTTATTAAATTTATCTCCACCCATCTCCCCCTAATGGGGGACTCTGGCCAGCTCACATGATCCATTAAAATAATAAATACATATAAAATTACGAGAGATATAAAAACTGTACAAAACATTACCAAAAAAGAAAAAATCCAAGAGGGTGACAGTTTCCCAAGCTGCGGACAAAAGGCTTCTAAGGCAGGGTTCCTCAACCTCAGCAACTTTAAGATGGGTGGACTTCAACTCCCAGAATTCCCCAGCCAGCCATGCTGGCTGGGGAATTCTGGGAGTTGAAGCCCATTCATCTTAAAGTTGCTGAGGTTGAGGAACCCTGTTCTAAGGGACTAGCCATCCCCACACTTGATGTCTCCCCTCCTCACCCCAGGCCAAGTGGCAGAGCCAGGTCTTCAAATCCCTCCAGAAGGCCAGGAGTGAAGGGGCCAATCTCAACTCCAGGGGCAGGATATTCCAAAGGGCGGGGGCCACAGCCAAGAAGGCCCGTCTTCTGGACCCCGCTAATCAGAGCTCTTTTACTGAGGGGGTCCGAAGCATGCCCTCTCTGTGTGATCGGGTGGGATGGGTTGAATATTGGGCTAATGACAAATTACCTGAACTTCTATAAGGTAACTGATATGCTAGAGCAGCGGTTCTCAAACATTCCAGCCTCAGGATCCCTTTACATTCTTGAAAATTATTGTGGACCCCTAAGCGCTTTGGTTTATCTGGGTTATATCTATTGATATTTACTGCATTAGAAATTAAAACTGAGAAATTTTAAAATGTTTATTTCTTTGACATCATGGACCCCCTGAAAGGGTCTCAGGGACTGCCAGGGGTCCCTAGAACACACTTTGGGAACTGCTGCGCTAGAACATGGGTGACCTTCCATTAATGGAAGGAAAGGCCTTTAAAGGAAAAAGATAAGAGTGCCAGGCACTGACTGAAATAAAATACGTACAACAGTATAAAATGTTCCAATCTTTTTATCACGGAAAAAGCAAATCTCTGAATGTTTGTTGTTGGATACTTTGAACAAAATTTATAATAGTAGATTACGTCTGCATACATTTTGCCTCTTTGCTAAAGGTTTATTTAGAAATTGCTTCATCAGTGAAAGAAGAGATCCTACCATCTGATCTCATAAATTTATGTTCAATCAGTTAGCGTTGCAGAGAATGGTTCACAGCTTGCAAATACAGAGGCACTGATTCTGCAACTCTCAGAATTGCACTCCAATTAAATTATTTTTATTTAAAGCAAAGGTAGGCAATCAGGTTAGCTGAAGGTTCCTGTAACCTCCCTAGCCAATTTTTGCAGCCCTCAAAACACCACCAAGACTTGTCTTTGATCAGCACACTTTTCTGTGGTTTTAGCAAACAAAAATATAAAATAAATGTGATTGATATCTGCAAGGCCTGTTCTATACCTTAACCACCCAACTCTCCCCAAAAGTAACAAAAACTTTTCCCCTGCCTGAATAATATCTCCATAATCTTTGGTGGCCAGAACAAATTTAAAAATGGGAGAAATAGCTCCAATGGAAAAAAAAAGTTACTTATCTCTTATTTAAAGCACAGTTACCTCACTTTTCTGTTGCAAAGGTTCCCAGAGCAGCTTACGAGTCAATAAAAACTGAACAGCTCAATCTGCCATTGTTGTTACCTAAAGAGTTAGGAAGAAAGGGGGTTAAAGAAGGAAAAAGGAACATTCAGGCACAAATTCCTTCTGTTATAGAGTTGTAATAGCCATCCTTCTTGGGAATGGAAACTCTACAATGGTCATGGTTGGTTAGCATAATGGAAAATTGGGAAAGGTTACATCAGTGCTTTCTGATGGTGCCTGGGCATTCTTCAGGAAAGGAAAATTCTTTATTCTACAACGTTATACAAACATAGACATAGAGAGATGCTGGTGCTTGCTGCTGCAGAGCAAATATGTGAAAAAAATAGTTGTTGCATGTGGTCTTAGAATATGCCTTGATGTTTCTAGATACTTTGAAGAAATTGTCCCATACCTGGGCTGCCCTCACACAGGGCAAGGTTAGAATCTTGATCTTTACAAAAACCAGAATGGGGACTTCAGCATTTCTAGGAGTCTTAAGATGCATATTAGCGATGCCTGTAGAGTACCTGATCTTGAGTTATCTAGAGGCAATAATATAATTTCAGGCTCCAGGCTCCATAAGCCATAGCTTTGTGGGCATACTTCAAATATATGTGCTGCCTCATCCACTTCTGCAAGCTCGTACCCAGTGCAAGGAAGTAACCTGCTGTGTTTTTGTCTTTCCACAGATGGTTTGGGTGGTGAGCTTCCTATCGGCTTTCTTCCTAAGCTTGCCTTTTGGACTCGCTGTGGGAGTGGGTTTTTCCATCCTAGTGGTAGTTTTCCACACCCAATTGTGAGTACTAATGCATAAGTAGAGGCATTTTCCATAATTCAAGTCAAAAAGTCAAAGGAAGTTTAAATGGCATTGTGTGGAACATGAAAGAATTAGTCCTTGTTAATAAACTGCTAATCTATCCTTCCTGTGAACATATTCCAAGGATGGAATAGGAAAGTACTTCCGCCATGTATGCACAAGGGATATTCCTTTTATTGCTCATTAAGGGCTCAGTGTAAGAAGTAAAAGTGATATTGACCTAAGCTAATCTTTCTTTGTCGTGACTTCAAGCAGAAAGAAAGCCAGTCTTGGATACTGTGTTAGCCTTTCTGTTAGCACCAGGTAAAACTTGATTGGTCTTTGGAGCATCTGCATCTCCTTATGCAGTATTATCACTGTTGTTGCGAATAAATATTTAGGAAGCATTCAGAGTGTTTTATGTGTTGGACGGATTATGGAAAGATAGAATACAGTAATCCCTATCCATTATCTAATGGACATGATACAATAGGAAAAAGGAGTAGGGGAAAAAAAAGGAAAGCAAGTATTGGATGGATATTTGTAAATTGGTCTTCCTTTCCAGAGAGTTATTTTTGGAAGGCAGAGGATGCTGGTTTCTAGAGATCCTATAGTTTATGGCAGAGGACAGAATATGTTTTCCCTCAATTCTGCAGTCCAAAGTAACAGAAGACAGAAGAATTATAAAGTACATCCACTCATGAAATTAAGATGGCAAAATCCACTAGGTGGGAGTTTCACTACCTTGTGGATAAACAAACCAATAGAAACTTTCCCATGGTAGGAATTCACAGCAAGGGAGCTTTGGACAGTGTACATGTGATGCTGGCAGTGCTGATCCTGGTTCTTCCCTGTCTACATTAGGGTGGATATAGAACCAGATAGGATGTACAGGACTGGTGGCCTAAATGGCACAATACTGGAGAAATGATTAAATTAATGGCATTTATTCTCCTGTGCAGCATTTTTTTTAAAAAAAAAATCAGTCCTATTTGGCATCTTAGCAGCCTAAGACTCCAGCATATTGAGTCCTGGAAGGATTCAAGCCCTGGAAAGAGTGGGAAAGACAAATACATATTCAGACCTACAGTGTGCACCACCATTAGAGGATTGTTTTAGACCAATGTTTTCAAACTTGGCAACTTTAAGATGTGTGGACTTCAACTCCCAGAATTCCCCAGCCAACATGCTAGCTGGGGGATTTTGGGAGTAAAAGTCCACACATCTTAAAGTTGCTAAGTTTGAAAAACATTGTTTTAGACTCACACTTGGTATTGCACTTCAGTAGCTATAGGAATGGATCAGGCTACTCTCATGGGGAGCAAGTGAGCTTAACTGCATAAAACAAAGAGAGGGAAGTTCCAGGGAAGAAAGAGAAATCAGGGAAATCGGGGTTCTGCTCTCTTCCCACTTGCATTGCCCAGAAAGACCAATAGCCTCATCAGATCTTCACTTTCTTTGCTCTTTCAATGCCCAGCTTTGACCAGTAGTGGCTGCAATTTGTTCCTGATGCTTGTAAGTTCATTTTCTCTAAGCTGGTGCTCTCCTAATGTGTTGGATTGCAACTCCAATAATGTAGCTCCCTGGACCAGCATGTTTTAGGACTATGGGAATCACACATCTAGAGGACATCAGGCTGGAGAAACCTGATCTTAAATAGTCTTGCCTATAGTAGCCTCACAAATTTAGGTAGTAAAGTACCTAATACATGATTCTGTTGTTAGAGGTGTAATGCGTGAATCAGCCATTATTCTGATGTGAATTCTGATCTTGCCTGGAATGCTGAAAATCGCCGTTCTTCTAATTCCTGTGTTCACTCTGAAAGCAGTCAGAGCATCATGGAGAGATCCCACTCGTTCCATTTCATTTTGTTTAATTTAGGAGAGTGTTTTTCAAACTTGGCAGCTTTAAGTCGTGTAACATGTGGACTTCAACTCCCAGAATTCCCTAGCCAGCATGTTAGTTGAAGCATGCTGGCTGGGGAATTCTGAGAGTCGACAAGTTTGAAAAACACTGATTTAGAAGGATAATTCTTTATCATTAGTCTGCCCTCACCTGGTGATATTTGGTATTTACTGCAGGGATATATCCTGGTGATTACCACCACACACCGGAGCATTGTAATAAATATCCAGTTCCATGAAATTTCATTCCATTCTATCTCCACAAAAGCTGTTTTTAGGCGTTACTCCTTTGCTCTATAGATGATAACATTGGGTCCAAACTCCTGCAACCAGACCAATGATAGTTTGAATGGAGTCATAATTAGCAAGTTAAAAGCATCCTCCTCCTCTTCTGCATTCACTGTTATGTGCATCATATTTCTTCTAAACTGTATCTGTAAGCTACCTATAATTTAATATGAATGTTCCATTATTTTCTTTCCCAGTCGCAACGGTTCTGTCCTTGGCCCTGTAGCTTCTACTGATATATACAAGAACCCCAAAGTCTACAGCAAGGTAACTGAAGCAACAAAAAAGCCTCACTCCATATTGATGTGACTTGATTTTGTTGGGTGATTATGGTTTCTACATAATGCTAAACTATAAAGTGCTCTGTTTGTTTGGATACGATGTGCAAACCTTTCCCAATGAAGCCATAGTTTATAAGCTGAAAGGCAAAATATCCAAACAATATTATGGCTTCATGATCTGTGAATCAGCATTGTTGTTACAGGCTCTTAATGTTCAATAGGATTGGAAATGTATTGATAATGTCACTCTTTTCTCTTGAGATTTTTTTGGTTCCTCATGTGAATAGCCTGTATAAGGAGCTCTCTGTATAACCACATTACCTGGGGGGCCCATAACTCTGGCATTTATTATCTGATATCAGGTGTGCTTAACCCGTGGCTTCATGAGACCACATCACTAACATTTGGGAGCAAATGGTTTAATTGCAATGGAACAATTTAATACTAAGCATGTGACACACACACCCCCGAAGCACTGTTGATCACCACCACCAAAAATTGGTAGCACCTTTTGTGTCATTATGAGAGGTTTTGGGAATGGTTTTAAAAGTTGGAATGTAAATGGTTTCCCTCTGGGCTGCCTTCAGCTCCCACCCCTACTCTTAACTCCCCTTCTCCCCCAAAAAAGTTTTAAAAACAAACAGAAAAGAATTGGACACACTACAGTGACATTATAGCATTGGTAGACAGCTTCCAAGAGCTGCCAGAGGGTCCGGAGGCTAAGTTATGGCCGCTCCTCCCATCTCCCTCCATAAACCAGCCCCTGCTTCCTCACAGTCCCATCTACATAGTGCATAATGCTGAGGCATGTTCTGAACTATAGGGGGTGTCATGGAAGCCAAACACAGAGAGAAGGTAAGCAATCTCTTCAAACAGAGGTGTTCATTTGAAGCCTGGATATGGGCTTCTTTTATGGCATTGAATGGGATTTTATTTTATTAAACTTTGGCAAAGGGTAGAAAGCAAGCAGAACTAGAAAAAAGTTCTGGCTCTTTTCTCTATCCAAATCAGAAAGGGGAAGATAATAACCATATTTAAAATTAAAATTAAATCAAAGAATGTAATACAGTTGATATGATTATTTTTCATGCATTGAACAACTTCCCTTTTTTTGTCACATTAAAAATTATTGTGCAGCAACTACTTTTGGAGAAACCTAAGACTCATTCTGTGCCCCCAATTTACCAGACTTTGAAAAGGAACCTAAGCATCCACATGCCTTCCTCGTGCTCTGAAATTGCAACCCTATGATCTACAGGTGTTATACTATATAAAGCATTATACATATAGCACTTATTTTGCTGTACTAATTAACCTGTGATTGCAAAGCAACAACTATTATTGTTGTTCTTATTATTTTAAAAAAAGAAAAGTAGGATGGCACTCCATATAACTTCTCCCTAATTTTTTCTTCCTTCTCCTTTTGCTGGTCCCGGGACATACTCTCTTACTGAACTTCGTCACTTTTGCTTTGTAGGTCCAAGAAATAGAAGGGATTAAAATTGTCACCTACTGCTCCCCACTGTATTTCGCTAATTCAGAAATATTCAGGGAAAAGGTTATTGCTAAGGTAAGACATCTTGATCCAAATGAAACATATCCTCAGCTTTAATATTTCACATTCAAACCAACTGGAAACCAAAGGCTGGATCATTTCTGCACACGCACACAAACCTCTTTGAATCTTTTTTGGCTTCATAGGATGAGAGGGCTATTTGTAGAATTAACTTCCAGGGAGACAAGCGGACACTTCTTCTGATGCCTTTTTCATAACAAGCAAATGTATTTTTATTTCCCCTATGCCTTTTTACTCTTACAGTGTGCTAGTTTATATACTGCTTCAAGTTTTGGTTTTAACATTTCAACATTGCTTTATTTTGTGTTTTTTTATTTTGTTTTATTCATAGTCCACCCTAAAATATTTTTACTGAAGGAGGGCATTAACATTCTTAAATATAATGTCTGCTTGCAAGAGTTCATCACAAAGGAGACTCAGCCAGTGGACAAACATTCATACTGTAAAATTCTGTCTTAATTTTCCCCAGTACTTCCCAGAGAGCTCTTTGGTATGGTTTGTTATCTAATATTGCATTCAATTGGTTTTTTATATGATATTTTTTATAGTCTCAGAATATATAGTTTTAAAAACTGTCTGGGGAAATATTAAGAGAATTTCTGGTATTGGACGCTACCAAAAAAACGAATTAATTAAGTGGTGGCCTTCTGCTTACTTTTCTATATCTTAGAGTAAAAATTAGTGATTCTTTATTTATATGCCAGGTTCACATTCAAACATCCTAAAAGCTCAGGTAGGAAGATAACTCAGTTTACTACTTTTTTCTCTAAACAGACTGGTGTAGATCCCATCAAAGTCTACTTGGCCAGAAAAAAGTATGTGAAAAATCAAGAAAAGATGGTGGCAGCAACACAGAAAATGAGCAAATTAAAATCTATCTTCAGAAAAGACAAGGTAACTAAGCAATTATCTGGGTTATAAGGGAGCCTTTCTACAGCTAGGGAAAAATGGCATTTTTTAAAAAAAGAAATGCAGTATTTTACAGAAAGAAAGAAAGAACTTACACAAATATTTATCACACATAGAATATTCTGATCAAAGACCTGTGAAAGCATTTACTTCATTATATAAGCAACTTCTTTAAACCCTACATCTGAAAAGCATGAATAATGCAATGTATCTTGGGTTCTGGCTGTGACTTTCATTTTCTGTGCTCTTATATCCAAAGGTGAACTATGTGAATAAGAGGATATGCATGTAAGTTGTAATGTTAATTCAAGGGAAGTAATTACTTGCAGCAAATGCAGAGAATTACAAAAAAAACCCCCAAACAATATATCAACAATGCATTTTTTTGGAAAAAGAAATAGAAAGCAAACAGAAAGCAAAAACCGTGCAGATGCAAATACCTTAAAACACACACAAATCTGTAGGTGAATGTAAAAGTATATTTCTGTCTGTCTGTCTGTCTATCTACCTATCTATCTTTGTAGAGGTGGAAATAATCTCTTAGATATTAAACTGTTAATGTAACTAAAAAAATGAATACTAAATGCAAGTAAAACAATCCTTAACTAAGGGATTCTTCAAGATTTTTTTGCTGTTATGTTAATTTTTCAGGCAATGAATATTTGAACTCTTTTAAACACCATGGATCTTTAGTTTGCCCATGTTTTAATATACTAAATATGGCAGTTAACACAAAAAATTGAATTAATTTCTTTATGTTACAAACCTTGGAGAAAATTAACAAAAAAGTCACATTAGAATTAATGTTGTCGATTTTTTTCCAGTTTTCTCAAAGTTTCAGTTAAAATGAGTATTGCCACCAGGTATAGTAAAATATACTAATTTTACAACTCATCCAACACACTCGAGAAAGATTTTGATTACTGTAATACAAGGTATAAATCCATATATGAATTACTCTATTATTCAGTTCCTGATGATTTGCTAAAATATATCTAAACAGAATTTTATACGACAGAATTCTGAATTAGCTCACTGTTCAAATCCCAGATTAACTTGTCTTACTTTTTTTAAAAGACTTTTTTTTTAGATTTTTTATCCTGCCTTTCTTTCTTTTTTTCTTTAATAAATAACTCAGGGCAGCGAACATACCTAATACTCCTTCCTCCTCCTATTTTCCCCACAAAAACAACCCTGTGAGGTGAGTTGGGCTGAGAGAGAGTGACTGGCCCAAAGTCACCCAGTTGGCTTTCATGCCTAAGGCGGGACTCAGTCTCTTGCTTTCTAGCCTGGTGCCTTAACCACAAGACCAAACTGGCTTTCCTTTGATAAAATATGTTCTAGTATTATATAATACAATGTAATATTATATCTAATATGTTCTAGATGGGTAAGATCTTATGAATTTAATAAGAAATTGTCACTTGTCTTATTTGAAAACAGGTTGAAGCTTGTAGATTCATTCTTCTGTAAGAATTTAGCAATCTATCAAGTTCTCTATTTTTTCCATTTCTTAAACTGATGATATTTATCCATATGTCTGAAACATAGGTAATTAAGGAACAGAAAAAGAGGGAAAGGATTAGGGAAATTTGAAGAGTTTTGTAGCATCTTAGAGGCAAAGTGATTCTGGCATATTTTTCATGGTTTGGAACCAAATCATCAGAACTGTGGAATGTTGTCCAAGTTCACGCACACACACTCCCTCTGTCACTCGGTTTCTTTCACATACACACACACATACATATACACATACACAGAGGATGTTTGATAACCTGTTATCAAAAGACCATGAAATAAAAAACAGAATCTGTGCCATATCAATTCAAAATTCAGATTATGGACATGACTCACAGTGACCATTTATAACAGTAGTTAAAGTAGTAAGCGTCAACAGAGCCATCTTCCTAGCTTTGCTAAAACCTATAATAGAAGAGAAGCCTGAGTTTCATTTGAGTCCTTAGTGAAATTTCAGAATTACACTGAAATGCATATATCTGTCTTTAAATATATATACAGTAAGTATATTCTTATTTAGCTAGAAGTCCTACTGTGTTATATGGGGTTATTCACTGGAAAAATACATAATAGGATTGCAGATTTAATGAACAAAATTAAGGTAAAATTAAATGCATACTTTAAACATAGTTACTCAATACTTCGAGGGAGAAGAATAAAAAGTATAGAGTTAATTGCTACAAGTGAATCAGGAATGCCTAGACTTAGTCAAACTTATGTATGCTAACTGATTACACCACAAAGCACAGACTGTATGAAAAACTTGCAGTGAATGAACATTTAATTTAGTGTGGAGACCTTGGGGTTCTCTGAGCTTGGTTGTTTTCTTGCAAACGTTTCGTTACCCGGCTAGGTAACATCTTCAGTGAAAATGTTACCTAGCCGGGTAAGCACTGAAGATGTTACCTAGCCAGGTAATGAAACGTTTTCAAGAAAGCAAGCAAGCTCAAAGAACCCAAAGGACTCCACAGTTCAACCCTGAGCTACACATATTCTCTTCCATTTAACTTAGCTCCAATAAAACTGTAATATGGCTCAGGAACTTGACACAGTTGTGTTAGCTTGCAAAACTGCACTGTAAATTAACATTAAAATGTTTTGCTGAGTGAAAATCCCTCTATTGGGTTTATTATTACCAAAATAATAGTATTCAATGCTTTCACTGACAGTTCGGTGAAAACCATTGGGTTCTACTACTATTATATTTTAGAATCTGAGCTGTTTATCAAATTTAGAGAAGTACAAGCAGCCAAACATTCACAAACATAGTTTTTGTCTCTGCACCATATTCAGTTCAGCTTCTTCCTACTGGGCCCTTTCCATTTCAGAAAGTCTCAATTCATGAAAAGCTTTGGAGAAAACTTTTGAGGGAAGAGGGAAGTCATCTTCTGCTGGGTCTTTCTCTCCACAATTTGATGGATCCAAGCCAATATTTAACTAAATGAACCTTTTTCTGTTTGTTAAAGTCCTGTATCAAAAAAAGCATTTCATGGACTTGTTTCATTTTTAATTGCTTTATGACATTTTCCATATTTTGATAACTGCATCAGATAGAAAATGCTGTATTTGTGCACCTGGGTCAGATTTGTAAAATAACTATTTTTCTTTGCTACAGACTGTGTCCCTGCAAGAACTCCAGAAGGATTTTGAAAGCACTTCTCCAACGGATACTAATAACAACCAGACAGCTGCCAATGGCAACAGCATCTCCTATATTGTCTTCAACCCATCTGTGAACCCTATAAGTCCAAATAATATCTCATGTGAACAGGGAAGCACAGCTGATCATCGGAACAGCACCTGCAGCATTATTCCAGCCTCCAATATTGATCCTATGACCATAGCACCCCCCTTTGTTAACTTCCACACAATTATTCTTGATATGAGTGGAGTCTGCTTTGTGGATCTGATGGGTACAAAAGCTTTGGGAAAGGTGCGTTGTTCTCTTGAAAACTGCCTTGTTCACTGAAGCTGCTGTCTTTAAAATGTCCTATTTAAATCGGGTTAATCAGGAGTAAAGTTTGGCACAGATAGCATTGCATTGCTGGCTGAAAACTGGAAAGGTTGATAACTAAGTAGTCAGAATGAGATGCTGAATCTATAGAACACACGTGAGAAGCCAAGAGATGATTTATGAAACCAGAGCAATGTATCATAAAGAGACTGCTATGGTAGCCAGAGGACAAATAAGACTAGCAAGCAAGCAAAATATCATTGGTACAAAGAGTCAGTAGTAAAAAAGAAAGGTTGGGAGAGACTTTACAATCACTTGCAACTAGAAGCAATTTTGCACATAGTTTAGCAACAGCAGTTAGTTGCAAGATTGGTGGAGCAAATAAATAAAGAATCCACACTAATCATGCAGAGTACAGTCAGCAGTTCACATATTTCTTTAAAGAGCAGTTGACAAATACAATAAGCCAGAGTTGAAGAGTCTAAGGTCTTCTAGGTGTTGCTGAGATACAGCTCCAAAAAAACCAAAGTAGAGTGGTCAATAGTGAGGAAAGTTGAGAAATATAATTCAACTACATATGGAGGGGCACAGATTCTCCAGCCCTGAATTAAGGTATAAGGCTACTTTAGAGGTAAACAAATCAATGTATACCCACTGGATTAGAAGCTGGTGACAAACCACTGGCAAACTTAGCTGCTCAGAGTTGGTTTGGACTGGGGCAGCCTGTAACCCTGATGTCTGAATGCAGGATTCTGGTTTCATGGAGAAAGCCAGTAGGCAAAGGAATAAACAAATCAGATCAGATCACATAAAATTTTTATTATGCTCATAGACCAGCATAAGCATTAACAAATTCTCCTGAATGTTTTCTGGTTTCTTTGGAGCAGATAAAACCAGAATCTCATGTTCAGATATCACACTTAGCTTCTCAGTGGTTTGGTGCATAAATTTGGTAGCTGTACTCCCTCGTGGATATAGCAACAGTGGATGTAGGAAAATATTTTTGTTGCTAAGCCAGCTTTATGGCTTAGCGTGACCTGTGAGCACAGTTTTTCATAAGAGATATGAGTTTTTATATCATTATCTAAACGTTCTAAGTATGTAGCAAGCCACAAAATAAGGAAATAGCATTGCATTTGGTATATAAAATTGAAGCCAGGTTGTGGCTTCAATTTTATATACCAAATGCAATGCTATTTTCATTTTCAAAGGTACACTGTTTCAATAAAAGTGAGCCTTATCATTTCCATTATTGTTCTAATAATTTGGGTTTAGACTATACATTGTGTCACTAGCAACTGGGCACTTTGGAAAATTCAGGGCTGTGTAGTTTTGGCTTTTTGGAAAATAATTATCTTAATATATTATGCCTAATATCTACATCCTAAATGAATGCTTGTAAATGCTAAGGCTAAAATTATGCAAAATCAAACCATCACCACTCTCTCTTTTTATCTCCTTGTGTAGCTATGTACCAACTATCAAAGGATTGGGATTAAGGTCTTTCTTGCAAATATACCTGGTAAGAATTTTATTCTTAATTAGTTATTTATTTAAAACTTGACACTTTTAGGGCTGAAAAATGTCCAGTGTGGTTTACAGATCAATAAACAATCTATGCCTTCAGAGTTTTAATATAGAAAGACAAATAAAACAATGGAAAGAGGTGGGGGGGGGGGGAGAAGGGAAATATGGATACTTTTTTAAAAGTATTTTTAAAGATTAGGTATTTAAGTATTTAAGTATTTTTTAAGATTTTAAGAACCTTAATGACATAGCTGATGGAATAAGCTGTTTGGTTATTGTTGGTAAAAAAAAACAAACTCATACTTCACTTGACTTCCATTTTTTAAATCTTTGACAAGAGGCAGAACCATTGCTAATGGCAAATATCAAAAGTTGAATGTTCACTTACTATATCATGTCACACATAGATTTACACATACAGTGTAGTGTAATCCAGGGATTGGAAAATCACAGTTCCACCAATAGTTTCATTTTGCCATCTGCTGTTTTTTAGAAATTAAAAAAACCAAATAAAACACTGATAAAATTACATTGACTCAAAGGCCTCTTTTTCAAGAGAGAGGGAAAAAAAGCTTTGAGTAGACCTTTAGTGATATAGGGCAAGGACAAAGTTTACAGTAATACTTGCTCCTGTAAAGAGCAGAAATGAAACCAAACTACCTGAGATAGCCTTCCAGTAACATGCATGCACAAACATATGAGTTGTGTGGGTTATTTTTAAAATGCAAAATAGCTTAAAAGCTTAAACTCAGCCATAGGTAAAATATCAGGCCAAATGACAGTTTACACAGCATGAGGCCACCAAAAGTAACATATATGGAGAGGGACAGTTTTAAATTCTCCAAAATGCCCAATTGGCCCTGTGTCATGGCAGAGCTGAAATTTCTCTTCTTTCAAAGAAGGAAGGTTACATAGCCAGCCACTTGTGGTACAGGTTTTTCCTGTTCTCTGAAAAATGTTCTGCCATATAAAATCATCTCTGAGTATATTGCTCAACAAGCCCATTATCCAGCTAGGAGCAGTGCAGTTCTTTCAGTCTTCCTGTTCAATCTATCAAACATTGAACTTCAGATTGAAGCAGCGGTGTTAGAGTTGTATTCAAACTCCACTTACTTTAAAGATTTGGGGAATCCTTCTCCAACAGCACTTCTAGTGAAAAAGAAATGATCTGCTGTCAGTAATTTTAACTTTGTCTCTTTCATTAGCTCAAGTGTATGATGATATTCGCACTGGAGGAGTCTTTGAAGAAGGAGGTCTTGAGCCTTGTCACCTCTTTGTGACCATCCATGATGCTGTTTTGTTTGCAACAATGAACAGCAGCAGATCTACTTGTCATTCTGTCCTAGAACAGGTATAAATGATTAATACCCTTGTCATAGGGTATTACTCAGCAATTACCCTGGCTAACACACCAATGAAGACTAGGCATGCAACCAACTCTTTTTCTTGCTTCCCTACATTCATCACAATTAGTGGGTTTGCAATCACACTTCTAACTTCTGCAAATCTTACTAGGTCTATAACAAAACATATCTAGTGCCCCCATTGTGCTAGATTCTGTGCTTCCAGACTGGGACTGCAGAGCCACCTCCGTGTCCACAGATGAACTGCACAACAGCGTGTCTTCTTCAAACCCGAAGGACTATCACATGCTAATAAACTCCTCTTGGAGGAGCCGATATTGACCATACAGTTTGAAGTCCAGCATCTACAGTCATAAGTGCTAGTGACCTGCTTTGTTAAACATTGCTAAACAAGTGTGAAAAAGTTTGAGAGAACAAGATAAAAACTCCATTTAGCCATTAGAAAGTCATAGTTGAATGACTGCCCAATTAGTGACTACATGCTTGATTTGCAGATATTTATTTAGTTATTTCTTTTTATAGCCTGATCTTCATTTAAAAAATATCCATGGGTAGATAACAACAATAAAAAAACAGTAATGGTATAATGTATACCCTTCCAACTTTTCTCATGATCACCAAACTGTAGCTAGTAATTCAGCTGCCACAGGCAAGCTAACTTTAGCACTCAAAATTATTAAAGGAGAAAAGGGAAAGTATAGACACCTAGGAAATATAGATTTTGAGCAGCTAAAATGAGAAGACAGGATGGGCTTGGTAACAGGCATTTTTATTATATTTTCTTACACAAATTCCATTCTATTTGTAGTTTTACTGTCAATATATTCTGTTCAACAGGCTATACTTGCCCAGTCCTAATTATACTGCTGTTGTGAAATAAGACAATGGCTTACTTTGCCTGTAAATCTAGTGGAGCTTATTATACTACAAATTAAGATGAAATACTTACAGTTGTTGACAGTCTAACCTAAGCATAATGAACAAAGCATATCAAAATGGATCTAGTTAGGTGTAAATGAAATGTGGTATATGCTGGAAATGGTTGCTTGTTATTTATTTAATTTATTTAATCACAAGATGAGAAACTCTGCTCCATATCTTAGCTACTGTGTATATGCAAACAGAAGTTCAGATTTTAAACTCAGTGAAAACCAACTTGGAGACAAAATCCACTAAAGAGGTTATTCTGCTTTTCAGCGTCTTTCTTTGTGGACTGACTTTATTGTGGAAAGCTAAACTGAGACCAGAGACTGGTTCTGTTTATTCTTACAAAGTATCACCTAATCATTCAGGTCAAAAGATTGCCTGTTAACAGTATCTTCATTTTATATAGGCCAAACTAGCTTATTAGCATTCATCCAATCCTTCACTGATTTGAACATATTTACATCTCACCTAAATTTGACTGACTTGAGAAATAGACTTGCTGCCCTCAGCACACAAATAGGGCCTCGCTACTTACTGCTTGAATGTATGAAATGGCAGTGTGAGCCATTTGAGGAGAAATAAACCACCTGCTTGTTGGTGTGGCAGTTAAAAGCATTGGGCTAGAAATCAGGAGATTATGAGTTCTAGTCCTGTCTTAGGCACAAAGCCAGCTGGCTGACTTTGGGCCAGTCACTCATTCTCAACCCTAGAAAGAAGGCGATGGTAAACCACTTCCAAAAAATGTTGCCCAGAAAACAAGAATCAAGACTGACTTGAAAATACACACATACACATACACATACACAAATCTGCTTGTTTGATGTGTAATGGCACAAATTTGCAAAACAACAGCTGATGCTGCAATTTTCAAATGAATCCACCTCCAAAGTAAATCTACTATGTTGTATACAACAAACTAATGGAAAATACAAAAAAAGCTTACCATACTGTATTCAGTTACTGAGGTCATGAGATAGTGCAGTGTTTCTCAACCTCAGTGACTTTAAAATGTATGGAGTACAATTCCCAGAATTCTGGGAATTGTACTCCATACATTTTAAAGTCACTGAGGTTGGGAAACACTGGGATAGTGTGATACCTCACTTCCTTATTAACATTATACCATCTGACATGATGAAATGCTTTTATCTTTGCTATATATTGACTATATTTGCTCCAGAAAGATTGACTAAAGGTCAATCAATCTGGTGTGGGTCTTCCGGGCTGTATGGCCGTGTTCTGGAGGTTCTGTTTCCTAACGTTTCGCCAGCATCTGTGACCGGCATCTTCAGAGTGCAGGAGCACAGACAGGAGCAGTTCTCTCTGTGCCCAGGGTGGTGTGACCCTTTTGTGGGTATTTATAGAGATCTGCGGGGAGGGGGGGGATTGGGAGGGGGTTGGGGGGGCTAGGGGGTGGGGGGTGGGTTAATGAGTGGCTGCTTGTTTTGGTATCAGAATATCTGTGTATCTTCCTGTGGGTTAGGTTATTCTGATACCAAAACAAGCAGCCACTCATTAACCCACCCCCCACCCCCTAGCCCCCCCAACCCCCTCCCAATCCCCCCCCTCCCCGCAGATCTCTATAAATACCCACAAAAGGGTCACACCACCCTGGGCACAGAGAGAACTGCTCCTGTCTGTGCTCCTGCACTCTGAAGATGCCGGTCACAGATGCTGGCGAAACGTTAGGAAACAGAACCTCCAGAACACGGCCATACAGCCCGGAAGACCCACACCAGCCTTCATATGCCGGCCGTGAAAGCCTTCGACAATACGTCAATCAATCTAGTTATAATTTGGATGCTGGAAAAGTATTAAGCTCATGTTCCATAGACAGGTGAGTTTAGATTTTGTGCCTTAGGACAGAATTATAGGACCAGAATAATCTTTTAGGAAACTCAGTCTACATAATGTATATGAAAGAAACTCAGTCTACATGATATATATGAATATTTGTGGCTAAATACAGATGTATACATCCACTTTTTATAACTTCTAATGATTTCCACTCTGTTTCTCCTTTAACAAATTGTTGTTCAGTGTTAGAGAAATCTGATATTTTTCTAAATTATCCTATTACATTAAACTTTGAAAAACATAGAACTTGTATTCTAGGACTCGTCTTTAGTGAATTGTCTAATAATTGGGTTTGAGTACATTAGTAGAAGATGATGTGTCAACTATGAAGTCCATCTATATCTTTCCTGCTCTTTTCCTTAAGCAACATGTGTTTAAAATACCTCCTGACAACTGTTTGTTATGCAATCCAGAAAGTTTTAATGCTAATTGAAGTACAAAGATATTGCCAGAGGTGATTAAAATATCACAGCACCTTAAAATAAGATTTATATATTATGCTGTTGCTGAGATGTGAAATGCTGGTTCATACCAAGTATATTTATTGCAACTCTAAGCTATGACATCCATATCATAATTATTTTGCAATTTGCTAAATGTATGTCTTACATGGCTGTAACATTGGCAATGGCTGCTGAAAAAGTCCATAAAACATTTATATTATTGCTGTAACTCATGCTAGGTTAATCATCTTACATAAATGTATATTGATTTATCAACTTTCTGAAGTTTTATGTTAATACGTGAATCCTCTAGAATCCAGTGCTGATATTTGACTTTTAAAAAGTCTGTGAAGCTTTATTTTCATACTTTAATCTTATAAACAATAACCAGCCATTTGCTTCCATTCAGAGATCAAATCAGATCGAAGTCTCTGTCTCGGATGAATCTCTGGAAGATAGCAGTACTGAATTCCAAAATTTAGAAGAGGTGAGTTAAAAAAACAAAATGGTATTGAATGAAAAGTCTGATTCATTCTTCTGTAAGATGTGCTGTCTATGGTCCCTCATGCTCTAGTCACCTCATGTTCGAACTGCTGCAATTTGCTGCACCTGGTCTGCTCCTGTAGACCACTCAGAAGCTTCAGCTAGTACAGAATGCAGCCATCTGCCTGTTGCAGGAGCTGCATTGGTTATTAATTTGCTTCCAAGTGCAGTTCAAGGTGTTGGTGATTACCTGCCTTGCATGACTTAAGAAAGGGATATTTCTGAGACCTCTGTTCTGACTCATATCTGCCCACCCCAGTGGTGCTCACCCTAAGGGAAATAGATGGAGTGGGACTCTAAATGGAAGAGTCCCCTGCTGTGGCTTCCTCCATCTGGACCAGCTCACCTCCCCAACTCATGATGGCTCCCTCCAAATTAATATTTAGGACAGCAGTTAAAACACTGGTCTTCCCACAAGCCTTCCAAGAATAAACGTTTTCATGCTGTGCTTGAATTCACTGGTGGTTATATTGAAATGTTGACTATTGTATTTCTGTGTTCAGGATTATACTGTTTTATAATGGATTACTTTTGTAGTGTACTGTAGTGTAAACTGCCTAGAGTTTGTCAACTGAGGCAGTGTACAAATCTGAGTAAATAGATAGATGCATACATAATAAGATCAAATAATAATAATAAGGAATGAGGAATCCATAATGGTTGAATTCAGACAGAATTAATAACATTAGGTTCTCTAAAATCAATAGGACAAATTAGTCATGATTAAATTAAAACCCATGATTTCATTACAACTAAAGTGTACCTGATATAGGCTGCATTCCACACACATTTCTCACACAGTTTTGTGACACATTATTAGTAATATTGGCATCAGTTTATAATGCAAATCTTCCTTTTTTTCTAGGAAATGTTTGGAAGCATTTTTCATTCGGAAACACAGACAGCACTATGAGCAACTCAGGAACATCTCTGTGATGGCAAATTATTTGCCCACAATGTTTCTTTATGAAGGTTCCTGTGCCTGAATGGCAAGGAAAATGGCTTTTTTGGCAAGGGACCACGGGTGCTTCTACAGCACTGAGGACAGAATGTCTCTTGGACCTGGTATTCTCTTCTATAATTCCACTCAGATTATGAACCTCAGAGCAACTGACTCTTGAAATGGTTGGCATGGCAGGAAGGAACTCAGGGAATATATTTCATCCATCTAGAAGAAGCAGAAGAATAGCTTGAATATCTCCTAGTTCATATTTCTCTCCTCTTACAGCCTTTATTTATGGAGCCATAAGTATGCATGTAGCAGACATGCATATCTAGGAATTCTCTAGCATCAGAGTTGTTCTTATGAGGGAAAACAAAAGAAAATATGGAGAATGTTTGACTGATTGCCAGATATGATGCTCATGAAATGCAGCAGTTTCAGTTCACAAGGGGGTGATTGTTTCTAACATCTGCATTTATTGCATAGTCTTTATGCAAAAGTTAAACACAGCCATGATGATGCCTAGATTTCCTCTAATTTTGTTCATTGCAACCTACTGCTATATTCCTTATTTTTGTGGCCTAAATGCAGTAGCTCATTTCTCAAAACAAGGACTGTATTTATTGTAGTATTGAGGATCATCCAACATACATTATTACTTAGAAGCAGTACTGCCTTTTTCATTATAAACCACACCTCTCTCTGCTCTTTTTTCTCTTTTTTTAAGAATGTGTATGTTTAGAGGATGAAAATAATATTGTTTTTCATAGGACCTATGCACATAGAGCATTTCCACAGTTCTCTGAATTTTTAAAAAATGAAGCTTATTTGACATAGGTTTAATTAAGCAAAACCAAAGAGAATATTTTAATTTATTCCAATGGCATTTTGACTATACTTGTGTTTAGAAATCTCAAGGTAATTCCACACTGTTCTTGGTATTGTAGCCTTGTGTTCTTAATAACTAAACAAAATAATGCAGCTTAGGTTCATTTTGAAAAATAAAATTTCTGTAAGAAACTATTTTTCTTCAACCTGATTACCAGTTCTGTGTATTCTGTTCAGAAGAAGATCAAGTGTAAAACTGTCCAACACATCTGAAGGAGGTATTTCCCAAAGTGCAAAATGTTTTTTGAATGCTTTGCACCAGGGGTGTTCCGAGAGGGTTCAGAAAAGTCAGGATAGTGGCCACAATGACACAATCAAAGTCCAGCGTTTTTTTACATACATTGCATGAAAGATGCACATTTAAAAGGGGCAGGATTTCAACTGCATTGTCATAGCTGCCATCTTGATTTTTTTGATTCCCCACAAATGCCCCTGCTTTGCACAGCCTTAATAAATCATACCTCCTAAATGCAATATTAAAATCAGTTAGGTTATAACCTACTTAGTGCTCAAATTTTGCCTTGTGTACAGATTTGACTAAAGGACTCTTAAATAAGTCACAGGACTAAGTTCAAGAGCAGCAGTTTATTATCTGATTCCTCTCAAGCAGTTTAAAACCATTCCAACATTCCCAAGGGTTTTCTTTAGTTTATGTCACAATGAAGAGAATCTACCTCTCAGGCAAACTTGCCTAATTAGTTAATCTAGACAAAGATAGTTTTTAAAATTGTATTTTGTAAATGCAAAGTAATTTTATATAAAAATGTGAATGATGCAAATGACTATTGATGTTGGATAGTTTTTTGTTGTGACTCTTTCTTCCACCCCCAAGTGTTGACTCTGTAAAGTGTGGGACATAGAGGGCATATGCCTAATATGGACAGCACAAGCCAAAGGTTATTTCTTAAAAAGCCTCTTACTATACCAGTCAAAGTTTAAGTTCTGTGAAAAAGCTGATCTCCAAAAATGTTACTGGGCAAAAGCATCTAGTGGTTTGTGAAGTCAATGAAAAGTAAAATCTAGAAAATTAGAGGAAACAAGAATAGACTTTTTCAAAATGTTACATGCATTGAATAGTGAAAAGTTAATTAGATTTCAAAAGTTATCTAATGTAGCTGAAAGTATATTTTTTAAAAAATATCTGGTCTCAAAGTTGATGCTGAGTGTATATAAATAGTAAACTCTCCTTCAGTCCAAGATGGGAGAGTCCCTGCATCTTTATTTGGCAAAAGTAGGGCAGTGGTTTCCCAGTTTGGCTGCAGCACTGGCCTTTCCTTGTGCCTGTGGCATTCTACCAAGTACTAACTAGGTCGGTCACTACAGCTTGAGTCCAGACAAGGCTGACCAGCTGCAACTGCTCCCGGCTGCAACTGCTAGAACAAATGAAAGAATAATTGGTAGGGTCTCTGCAAGACCGTTGTAAACGCCGCTCTCCTGAGCCCAATTCTTTGAGAGAACGGCGGGGCACTTTCAAGCCATTAGAAACGGTTGTCAGTCCCCAGTCAAGAAAGGACCACTCCTAAATGCCAACGGTGAGACGAACTGAGACTCTCCTCCCCCGCGAACTACCAAACCAAGCGTCCCGCGGCGCCGAGAACGAAACAGCTCCGTCAATGATTGGCTAGAAGCCGCGCCTGCCTGTCAAAGTTCCCAGAGCGGCTGGTCCAGGACGCAGTAAAATGACGACCTTCCGCGCTCGGCTGCGAGGGGTCTTGTGCGGGGCTGGCTTGGGACTCTGCGGGGTCGCGCTGCTCCTGCTGGTGGCGATGGTCCTCCGAACCTATGGGACACGACCTTCCGGCCCGGCAACAGGGCTGCGGGCAGAGCGGCAGCGGCGCGCGGAGGCTGCCTTCAGTCCCCGCGAGCTGCAAGAACTCAAGGAGGTGCTGCAAGGTAAAAAGGAAGAAAAGGCAACGATGGAATCGGGCGTAAATGCAGTCATTGATTCAGAGTGAATATTTCTGTCTCTGATTTTAATAGGGAGTTAGCACTGGTGGCTTGAGAGAGCAAAATCAGAGCCTTGTCTGCAGTTGGCGACTAGACTCTTTAGCTACTGTCAGACTAAATTAGTGTTTTCCTCTGTTCCTGGCTTAAATGGTTTGCTACAGTAGGTGGAACTCCTGTCCTGGAGCAGCTGCTTATGACAGAATGGCTGCAGCTGCTGCTGCTGTTATTGCAACTCCTGCTTTCCAATACCTTTTCACAATCAGTTTGCATAAAATGACTCAATGACATGAGAGGCTTGGAGGCCCTAAGCTGTATGCCGTTGAATAAGGTCACTCTTGGTGTTCTTTCCTCCAGGTTGCCCTTCTGTATAGTTTTGTCTCCATACGACCTACGGGAATTCAGTTTGTAGACACAAATATATCAGAAAAGGCACTGCTCAAACGATGTGGTCTGTTATAAAATGCAGGTTTTGCACCCTGCAGGACTCGGGGAAGTCTTTGTGGATGAATTGGTTCCCCCTCTTCCCTCCTGCCTCATGTTAGGTGGGGTGGGGAAGCTGTTTTCCCAGGCAGGAACAGGTGCCGTCCTGTCACTAAGTAAGTGATGCCGTGACCGCCCTCTCGCGGTGCCTGGAGGCTGTGAGGGTCTGGATGGGGAACAACAGGCTCCAGCTGAACCCTGGCAAGACGGAGTGGCTGTGGGTTAATGGCTCCTCTGTATCCGGGACGTTGTCATTGTTGGTGCTGGATGGGATAGCACTGCCCCAGACAGACCCAGTGCGTAATTTGGGGGTCCTCCTGGACTCACGGCTCCTGCTCAAAGAGCAGGTGGCAGCCGTGGCCAGGAGGGCTTTTGCACAGCTTCGGGTTGTGCACCAGTTACGCCCTTTCCTGGATCGGGATGCCCTTCGAACAGTCACTCATGCCCTTGTTATCTCCCAGATAGACTACTGCAATGTGCTCTACATGGGACTACCCTTGAAGAGTATCTGGAAGCTTCAGCTGGTCCAGAATGCAGCCGCGCGAGCAATTTTTGGGGCCCGAAGAAGGACCCATATAACACCTTTGCTCTGTGAGCTGCATTGGGTACTAGTTTGCTTCCGGGTCCAATTCAAGGTGTTGGTTATCACCTTTAAAGCCCTACATGGCATGGGGCCAGGTTACCTGAAGGACCGCCTCGCCCCCACAATTTCAACCCATCCCACCCAATCTCACAGAGAGGGCATGCTCCGGACCTCTGCGGTAAAAGAACTCCGATTAGCGGGGTCCAGAAGGCGGGCCTTCTCTGCTGTAGCCCCCGCCCTTCGGAACATCTTGCCCCCGGAGGTGAGACAGGCCCCCTCACTCCAGGCTTTTCGGAGGGATTTGAAGACTTGGCTCTGCCATCTGGCCTGGGGCGGGGAGGGAGGATGTCAGGAATGGGGTTGGTTAGCCCCTTAGTGGCCTGGTGTGGCCTCTATTGGCCTCTTGGACCCTTTAATCTCTTTTCTATCTCTGTAAGTGTGGTTCTTTTTATAACTTTTAATTATGTATTTATGATTTTAATTTGATGTAAGCCGCCCAGAGTCCCCCATTGTGGGGAGATGGGTGGGGAAAAGTCCAATAAATAAAATAAAAACTCCTAGTCTTAGGAGTTGAGCTGTCCTTTGATCTTTTGCCCCAGAAGCTGACACTGTAGTCGCTCATGCCCTTAACACCTTGCAGAGGCTTTAATGTAATGCTCTCTATTTAGGCTGCTGACATAGTGATGAAACATAGCCATGACATCGCAATGTACTTCCCTCCCCCATCAGGATGCAAGTACATGAGAGTGTGTTTGCACAGTGCCTTTGCCGCAAGCGTGCCATCATTTTGCCATTGCTAGGGCTAGCTGCAATCCACTATAACTACCACCTACTTGGAAACTACAGTTGGTACAAAATGCAGTGTCCTGTTTGCTAAGTGGCCAGATCCAGTTTAGCAGAGTGACACCTATTTTGCAGGAACTGCACTAATTTCTGGCAAGTTTCCAGATACAATTCAAAATGCTGGTCACTACCTATGAAGGCTTTTGTGGCTTGGATCCTCAATTTCTGTGGGATCATCATTTGCTCCACATTGAATCTTCCTGCTTGATTTCCATCTTCCCATGAGATTTCATGGAAATCTCTTTTCCATGGCTGCCCCAACCCTATGGAATTATTTTCCCCCAATCTAGGAAGGCCCCAAATATTTCAGAAGCTGGTGAAAACCCTTCTTTTGTCTCGGGCCTTTGGAGAGAAGAGCAATAAGAGGATGGCTGTTACTTGCTGTACAGTCTCTGACAACTACTGTATGCTTTATACTGGTGTGTTTTACTATGTTCTGTGGATTTTTGAAGTATTTTAAAATCATTTTACACTTGTTGGGGTTTTTTTAATATGTTTTTATTTGTTATTTTATTGTGAGCTGTTCAGAATCTATGATATGAATGGCAACAAACTGGATTCTCATCCCTCATGCTGTGCAGACAGAATCTCTCTGTAGGATTTATGCACAGACAACTTTGTGCATTTCTGGAATGTGCCCCCAACTAAATGTACAAAGCTATACATGGCAGTTGTTCACTATTATTACAAAAGTCCTGCCAGTGTCCTCTTGTAATTAACATTAGGGTTAGTCAACCCGCTGATAATACTTCCTTATATAATTGGATCTTTCAAGCATTTTAATGGGTACAGTAGTTCATCTGTTTGTGTTACTCTTCTGAAATATTGCCTGAGCATTTTTAAAAACTCTTTATGTTTTACATAAGGTGCTGTCAGAATGCAAACAGTTTCCTTCTCACCAGATGATCAGAATATAACAGCCCTGGCAGAATTCAAGCCCTATATTCATAAAGGTATTTAAATTTAAATTCTTGCTTTTATTAGTGACAATGCTGTTGCATAGAAAATCTAATTATTGTATTGCTTTTTTATCTTGATAGAACTGAAGTACCAAACTGAAAAAATCTGATTCATTATTTAATAAAATGCAATTGACAAAAATGTGGTTGGTTATAGTTGGTTAATCAGCTGAAGAAAATATGGATTTTTCAAAAATGAATATATATGTATTTTTACAATAATTTAATATTGTTTCTCAATTGGACATAATATTCTGGGATAAATTACACAGAAGATCCACAGAAAGGGTACAATATGAATTTCACAGGGAGAATATTCCCAGTTTAATATCAATGTAAGTAGGAAAAATGAGATCCCTTCCAATCAGTGGCTGGCTACAGACATTGTACTAAGTTATGACCAGCTTTAACTATCCTTTGTTGAACACACAATGCTAAGCCACAAGCTATGGATTCTAACTCAATATTTAACCTGTATATCACACAAAGCATAACATTTTAAGCCAAACAAACCATGTGACACCTAAGTGTGATACATTAACAAGACAGTGTAGGCAGCACTGAAAATAATGGATTAATGATATGACTCTATAAAAGGCAGTTTCCTGTGTTCTTAAAAGTTATAGGATACCATTTTTTAAAAAAATTACTTTCGGGTCTGCCTGAAGAAGTTTTGAGATGGAAATGTTAACACAGACATGTGCTTGTAGCTTTACATATTCTTAGAAAAGAAAAAAGGCATGTATTACTTAGAAATTAAGTCCCATTTAGTTCAATATAGCTTGTCCCTTACAACCTAAAACTCATGGGGTGAACCAGAAAGTACAAGGTTCTAAAATCAATTCAACTAAAAAAATTAATAAGGGGGCTTTAAATAAGCCACTTTCTCTCAGGCATGGAGAAACAACATGGCATCAAATCTGCTTAGGAAATAAATTGGTTCCCTGTTGTTTAATCAGTAATGTTAGGTTCTTTCCTTTGCACCAGATTCCCGTTTCCTCCTGTTGTGATGGCAAAGTATTGTGCAAACTTCCAACTGCAACACAAGGATGATACTTTAGGTTTATTTTAGATTATTGCAATTACTGTAATAAAGTAGGAGTAGACCTTTGAGCACCCAATGGTTGCTATATATATTCAGAGTAAGATAATAAATGCCGATGCAGGAACAATGTAACTAGAAAGATTGTACTGCAAAAACAGGTCCTATTGTGGTCACACAGAGAATATTGCTGAGTTTGTTTGGAAAAGACTGAGGTATGCTTGTTTTTTTCCAGTGGATAAAAGAGAGAAAAGAAAGCATAATTTCAGAGTGCTCATTCTTATATATATTATTTGCTTAAAATCTGTCCATCCCCAGACAGAAAGACAAAGAGTAAATAATTCCTTTCTTCCACACTTCAGTTAATCATTTTCTCAAATATATCAGCCACTATTCATTTATATGAAAGAATGCATTCATTAAAATCTTGGCTTCTTTATCCAATACATACAGTAATCTCAAAATCAAATCCAGTCCTGGCTAACTTTGTTCAATTCTCTTTCCTGAAGCTTTTCCTGCAGTGTTTTCTACCTCATTCATTCAACATGAAATTATTGGAGATTACAGCCACCTATTCACCATCCAGGGATCTAACCCTCAATTACAGCCCTATATGCTGATTGCACATATAGATGTAGTCCCAGCTTCCCCTGATGGATGGGATGTCAGTGATCCTTTTTCTGCTGAGGAACGTGATGGATTTATATATGGAAGAGGAACACTAGATAATAAAAACTCAGCTATGGTATATAAATTTATCTCCTTTTGGTGGGATGCAGAAACACTATGAGTTGCAGGTGTCTATGAAATTTTATGTACCATATTAATGATAAGTCATGTCTTTTCATTTCACAGTGTGGGAAGATGGCAGTCAGTTTTCCTTCTATACGCTGAAATTTTTAAAAGCATCTTATTGGTTTTAGAATTGCATTTGTCTGAGCTTCTTAGATACATGTTCTGCTTCAGCATCAGTTGTGATTGCTCCTCCTGGAAAACTGAAACTGAGAAGGTGGAAATTACAGTGGCTTTTCCTGCTTTCACTGAACAAATGACTCTATTTTTTCCAGAATAAATTAAATTGATATTTGTAATGGGAATACTGGTCACACATGCCATCTTGAGAGGAAAAAGTGGTTGGTGACCCGAAGATAAAATGGGAAAGTAGTGAAAGGGGGTCAAAGGATATGCCCCCTGCCTCTTTTATTTGTTTGTTTGGGATTTTATGGTGGAATTAAGCCAGTTGGAGGTTAAAGGCACTGAATTCTTTCATTTCCCCATGAAAATTAGTGGCAAATTGTGCCTCCATTTGAATAGTGTGATCTTGGAAGAGTGCAAAAGTGGAGCTCAGGCCACATGCAGACTACAGGTTTCCTACCTCTTTTTTAATCAGTTTTGCTCAGTTGGCTGGTTATAACATTCTGGCTGACCACAGTAACTAAAACAGCCTTTCTGACAGTTATGGAAACCAATAGACTCAAGGTTGACATGGATATAATGAGTGCTGAGCCCCTCATGATAAGGAATGACAACACTACCCTACCTCAGAAAGGAAAGCTGGAGGGATGGGTGGGCAGTACAGCAGTAGAATTCTTATTTTGTCCCAATAGCCTTTAGGTAGGCTTGTTCAAGCAAGCAAGCAAGATGGCTATCTGATTAATAGCACATTAATCAGATACACCATTAGGCCATTATAACAACATATCTAATATGTCTGCTGGGGTACAGAAAACTACTGACAACTGATATCTCTTCTGAGAAGCATAAAATATTGCTTTAGTCCCAAGATTAAGAATGCAGTGTTGTGTTGGTAAGCCTTAAATGGTAACATTTGCCACCAAATTGACATTTCTTTAATGTGACAGAAAGGAGAAATGATTAAATACATGATGAAACTAAGTATATTTAATTTAAACCAAATATAGTTTTTGTCTTGGCTCAGTTCACTTTTGGAGTATTGTTCCTGGCTTGCTGCCAAAGGCAATTATAGCTGTTGGCCCCAAACAGATTGTGCTGCCCTGCTCTGATTCTAACAAAGCACTGTTTATTGCATGATTGAGTCAGTTGTCCTGGGGGATTATCAGAAATGGTGGGCAGGACACATACAGCATTTTAAAAGTATAGAAAAGAAGAAGAAATCCACACACAGTCTTTGGGACATTAATTTATCCTCTTCAATGAAAAGGGAGAGAGACTGCGTCTAGAGAGAGGTGTGATATAGAGAGTAACCTAGGACATACTCTCACTTGCACCTAAAATGGCACAAACATGGGAACCTTTTTTTCTGGGGTATTCCCATGATGATGCTACCTTCACCTCATCTCCAGTCCATGACTGAAACAGGCTTAACTGGTCTTTGAGCAGTATTTTCCTCCTTATTCCAACACCACCCCAGGGCAGCCTCAAGGAGTATAAAATCAGCTAGGCTTCACCATGTATTACCTTGGAAGGAAGCCAGGCAGCTCCATTAACTGGGGACAGAAGCAACAGAAGTTGGATAGGGATCAGCAATAGGGACAGTAAATTTCTTGCCAGAATATATTTCATTTATATTTATTTACATTTATTTGCTGCCCAACTCCAGGGGACCCACTGTATTATGCCTACTCAAGGAGAGGTGGATAGTACTATATAATTCTGTAATGGTAAAAAGCCTTTAGTGGATATAGTTGAGGTCTCTGTATGAGCTCTGCTTCCTGGTAGCCTAATTCTTGCTAATCGCCATGTGCAATACAATTGACTGTGTAACTAAAAGTAAAATTGTTAATATTTTCTTTCTGACCCTCAGGGCATTCTACACGCTCTAGAGTTTTTACTGAGACGAAATTACAGGCCACAAAGGTCTTTCTATATAGGCCTTGGGCACGACGAAGAGGTATTATTTATTTCTTTTTAACCTCGCAACTTCTCCCATGTTTTCATTATTTACTCTGGAGTTACAAGCCACCCCCAAAAGCTGAATGGTAGATTCCAAGTAAACTGGCTTTTTAAAAATTCTGTTGACCTGAATATCTTTAATGTATGTTGTCCTAATAGAGTGGAGGGTGATTGCCCATTGATCAGGTTTAGGTAGTATAGGAATATTTTGTTTTGCTGAATGGGGAATATATAAACATTGAATGTTTTTAAATATTACATTTGGTACCCTAACTTAAATCTCCCATTTAAAAAATCCTTTTAATGATAAACCAGCCATTATCTCCAGTTAGGATTTAGATAGGTGAAGAGGTATACTGAAAGTTATAGGTTTGTTATCAGAAACTAAATCTTTTTACTTGTAATACTGAAGAAGTTATTGTGAACATAAGTATTTTAGAGTTATGGTTACTATAATTATAGCATTTGTAGTTATAGTAATTGTTCATATTTATATTTACATTTGAATTGAGGATTTGGTACAGTAGCTACTTAAATGAGATTATGTACAATCTATTTAGTGGTTTGAGGCATAATTAGTAAATCACTTACAGCCTTCAACAGAAGTTTGCTGAATAACAATTGCCTTCTTTTGAAGCACTAGCCAATGGCTTGACTTAGGAAGCCGATATTCTAATTCCCTTTTAGGTGGGTGGTGAAAAAGGAGCAATGAAGATTGTGGCTGAGCTGCAATCTAGAGGAGTACAACTTTCTTTTGTGCTTGATGAAGGAAGCTTCATTTTTGATGGACTCATACCTAGAATACAGAAACCAATAGCTATGTAAGTAAAAAAATACAAGTATTTGTTACAATAAATGCAGTTCTTTGCCTTTTTAAACAACTGAGAGTTGGAAGCCATGCCTTACAATTCACAAATAATTGAAACTGCAATCTACCAGTTGTACCTTAACGGTATTTTGTCCACCTTTGCTCTGGAATGATCAAAGTATGTATGTTGTACCTTGTAT